>OW386556.1:7208200-9708200 GCA_936435175.1 Glyphotaelius pellucidus
TTTGGCGTTTTAGGCGGTCAATGGCAGATTTTACCGTTTTTGCTTTTAAAGCGCATAATGGCACTTTTAACCATTTTGACGATTATGGCGCTTAATGACAAAGATAGGCGTTTTGAAATTTTTGTTGCTTAATGGCGTTAAATTACCAATTTGACGTTTTTGGCGTTAAATGTCAGATTTCAGCGTGTTGTGTCTTTTAGCGCATAATGGCAATTTTTTACAATTTTGACGTCTTTGGCGCTAAATGGCAGATTTAATTATTTTGTGTCGTATAGCGCCTAATGGCACTTGTTAATCATTTTGACGTTTTGAGCGCTGAATGGCAGATTTCAGTGTTTCAAGTTTTATAGCACTTAATGGCACTTTTGTACCAATTTCACGTTTTAGGCGCTTAAAGGCAGATTTCACCGTTTTGCGTTTCGTAGCGCACAATGGCACATTTAACCATTTTGATGTTTTTGGCGCTTATTGTCAAAAATTGGCGTTTTGAAACTTTTGGTGCTTAATGGCATTAAATTACCATTTTGACTTTTTTGGCGCTGAATGGCAGATTTCAGCGTTTTGGTTTTAATAGCGCATAATGGCACATTTTATCCATTTTGACGTTGTTGGCCAAAAATTTCAGATTTTATCGTTTTGTGTCTATTAGCGCTTAATGGCACATTTGAACTTTTTTGACGTTTTTTGCGCTAAATGGCAGATTTCACCGTTTTGTGTTTTATAGCGCATAATGGCACTTTTAACCATTTAGACGTTTATGGCGCTTAATGACAAAGATAGGCGTTTTGTGTTTTATAGCGCATAATGGCACTTTTTACCATTTTGACGTTTATGGCGCTTAATGTCAGATTTCAGCGTTTTGTGTCTTTAAGCGCATAATGGCACTTTTTAACAATTTTGACGTCTTTGGCGCTAAATGGTAGATTTAATTATTGTGTCTTATAGCCCCTAATGGCACTTATTAATCATTTTGACGTTTTGAGCGCTGAATGGCAGATTTCAGTGTTTCATGTTTTATAGCACTCAATGGCACTTTTGTACCGTTTTGGCGTTTTAGGCGCTCAATAGCAGATTTTACCGTTTTTGCTCTTAAAGCGCATAATGGCACTTTTAACCATTTTGACGTTTATGGCGCTTAATGACAAAGATAGGCGTTTTGAAATTTTTGGTGCTTAATGGCTTTAAATTACCTTTTTGACGTTTTTGGCGTTAAATGTCAGATTTCAGCGTGTTGTGTCTTTTAGCGCATAATGGCAATTTTTTACAATTTTGACGTCTTTGGCGCTAAATGGCAGATTTAATTATTTTGTGTCTTATAGCGCCTAATGGCACTTGTTAATCATTTTGACGTTTTGAGCGCTGAATGGCAGATTTCAGTGTTTCAAGTTTTATAGCACTTAATGGCACTTTTGTACCAATTTCACGTTTTAGGCGCTTAAAGGCAGATTTCACCGTTTTGTGTTTTATAGCGCATAATGGCACATTTAACCATTTTGACGTTTTTGGCGCTAATTGTCAAAGATGGGCGTTTTGAAACTTTTGGTGCTTAATGGCATTAAATTACCGTTTTGACGTTTTTGGCGCTGAATGGCAGATATCAGCGTTTTGTGTTTTATAGCGCTTAATGGCACTTATTAACCATTTTGCAGTTTTTGGCTGCCACTTAGTGCGAAAATCGTTTAAACGGTTAAAAAATGCCGTTTGGCCCTCTAAAATTAAAATGGCCTATCTTCGACATTTTGCGCCGAAAACGACAAAATAGTAATAAAATCTTATTAGGCGCTATTAAAATGAAAACGCTGAACGCAGCTTTTTAGCCCCAAAAAATGGGCAAAAAGTGCCATTAGGCATTATAAAACTCAAAACGCTTAAATCTGTCATTTTGTGCCCAAATCGTCAAAATGTTTATAAATTGCAATTCGGCCTTTTTTAAATCAAATCGCCTATCTAACATTAAGCGACAAAAGGTCAAAATGGTTATAAAATCCCAAAAGGCGCTATAAAAATCACATCACCAATCTTTGATATTTAGCGAATCGATAATTTTTCAACGGAAAGCTTATTTTCATAAAAACTTTTTTTGCACGGCGAAGTCGATCATCACGAAAATCCTTTTTTGCAAAACCTAATTTAAAGCTTTTTTTTTCATAAAAACGATTTTTGAAAGGCCTCGCTTAACATCAAAAATCCTTTTTGGAGGTAAACCGAGGCCTTCGAATTTTACGCGGAATTTCTTATTTTTCAAAGGAAGGGTTTTTTTCTTAAAAACTTTTTTTGCACGGTGAGGTCATTTACCACGAAAATCCTTTTATATGCAAAACCGACATTTCCACGGAAAATATCTTTTAAGAACTAAAAGGTTATTTTCACAAAATTGACAATAACACTGTTATTTTACGCCGTGGTCATTTACAACGATTATCCTTTTTTTCGCCAAACCGAATTTTTCACGGAATCTGTAATTTTTCAACGGAAAGGTTTTTTTCATAAGGACGGTTTTTGCACGGCAGTATCATTTACCACAAAAATTTGTTTTTTATGCATCAACGACATTTACACGGAAACTTATCTTTTTTCAACAGAAAGCTTATTTTCATATAGACTTTTTTTACATGGCGAGATCGTTTACCACGAAAATCCTTTTATTTTTGCAAAACCGAATTTTACACGGAATTTATTATTTTTCAACGGAGAGGTTTTTTTCTTAAAAACTTTTTTTGCACGGTGAGGTCATTTACCACGAAAATCCTTTTATAAGCAAAACAACATTTCCACGGAAACTATCTTTTTACAACTAAAAGGTTATTTTCACAAATATGACAATAACACTGTTATTGGACGACGTGGTAATTTACAACGAAAATCCTTTGTTTTGCAAAACCGAATTTTTCACGAAATCTGTAATTTTTCAACGGAAAGGTTTTTTTCATAAGGACGGTTTTTGCACGGCAGGATCATTTACCACAAAAATTTGTATTTTATGCATCAACGACATTAACACGGAAACTATATTTTTCAACGGAAAGCTTATTTTAAAAAAAACTTTTTTTGCACTGCGAGGACGTTTACTACGAAAATCCTTTTTTTTTTTGCAAAACGGAATTTTTCACGGAATCTGTTTTTTTTCAACGGAAAAGTTTTTTGCTTAAAACTTTTTTTGCACGGTAAGCTCATTTACCACTAAAATCGTTTTATGTGCAAAACCGACATTTCCACGGAAAATAACTTTTTCCAACTTAATGTTTATTTTCACAAAAACAGTTTTTGATGCCGTGGTCATTTACCACGAAAATCCTTTTTTTTTGCAGAACCGAATTTTTCACGGAATCTGTTATTTTTCAACGGAAAAGTTTTTTTCATAAGGACGGTTTTTGCACGGCAGGATCATTTACCACAAAAATTTGTATTTTATGCATCAACGACATTTACACGGAACTACCTTTTACAACATAAAGCTTATTTTCATAAAGACTTTCTTTGCATGGCAAGGTCGTTTACCACGAAAATCTTTTTAATTTTGCAAAACCGAATTTTACGCGGAATTTCTTATTTTTCAACGGAAACGTTTTTTTCTAAAAACTTTTTTGCACGGTGAGGTCATTTACCACGAAAATCCTTTTTTATGCGAAATCGACATTTCCACGGAAAATATCTTTTTCCAACTGAAAGGTTTTTTCACAAAACAGTTTTTGAAGCCGTGAACATTTACCAAGAAAATACATTTTTTTGCAAAACCGAATTTTTCACGGAATCTGTTATTTTTCAACGGAACAGTTTTTTTCAGAAGGACGGTTTTTGCACGGCAGGGTCATTTACCACAAAAATTTGTTTATTATGCATAAACGTCATTTACACGGAAACTCATCTTTTTTCAACAGAAAGCTTATTTTCATAAATACTTTTTTTGCATGGCGAGGTCGTTTACCACGAAAATCCTTTTAATTTTGCAAAACCGAAATTTACGCAGAATTTCTTATTTTTCAACGGAAAGGTTTTTTTCTTAAAAAATTTTTTGCACGGTGAAGTCATTTACCACGAAAATCCGTTTGAAATTCGGTTTTGCAAAAAAAAGGATTTTCGTTGTAAATGACCACGGCGTAAAATAACAGTGTTATTGTCAATTTTGTGAAAATAACCTTTTATTTGTTAAAAGATATTTTCCGTGGAAATGTTGGTTTTGCATATAAAAGGATTTTCGTGGTAAATGACCTCACCGTGCAAAAAAGTTTTTAGAAAAAAACCTTTCCGTTGAAAAATAAGAAATTCCGCGTAAAATTCGATTTGCAAAATTAAAAGGATTTTCGTGGTAAACGTCCTCGCCATGCAAAAAAAGTCTTTATGAAAATAAGCTTTCTGTTGAAAAAAGATAAGTTTCCGTGTAAATGTGGTTTATGCATAATAAACAAATTTTTGTGGTAAATGACCCCGCCGTGCAAAAATCGTCCTTGTGAAAAAAACCTTTCCGTTGAAAAATAACAGATTCCGTTAAAAATTCGGTTTTGCAAAAAAAAAGTATTTTCTTGGTAAATGACCACGGCTTCAAAAACTGTTTTGTGTAAATAACCTTTTAGTTGGAAAAAGATATTTTCCAAGGAAATGTCGGTTTTGCACATAAAACGATTTTCGTGGTAAATGACTTCACCGTGCAAAAAAAGTTTTAAGCAAAAAACCTTTCCGTTGAAAAATAAGAAATTCCTCGTTAAATTCGGTTTTGCAAAATTAAAAGGATTTTCGTGGTTGACAAAAGTCTGTTTCCAAAAAAATGACAGTTTTGCAAAAAAACAGAATTCTCTACGGAAATGACCTCGCCGTCCAAAAACAGTTTTTAAGAAAATAAACGAACCGTTGACAAAAGTTAGATTCCAAAAAATTACAGTTTTGCGAAAAAAAGAATTTTCTACGGAAATGACCTCGCCGTCCAAAAACCGTTTTTGTGTAAATTTACTGACCGTTGAAAAAAGATAGTCAACGAATAATTGACGTCGCCATACCATATAAAAAATTTTGAAAAAAAACATTACGTTGAAAAAACATAGTTTTTGTTTAAATGTCGGTCTACACAAAAAAGTATTTTCGTGAAAAATGACCCATCCGGACAAAAACCGTTTTTATGAAAAAAAAATAACCGTTGCCAAATGTCAATTTCTGTGTTATTGTCCGTCATGCATCAAAAACACATTATTGTGGTAAATGACCTCGCGGTGCAAAAAAAATTTTTTTGGAAAAATACTAGCGGTTGGAAAAGATAGTTTCCGTGTGAATGTCGGATATGCTAAAAAAAAGTATTTTGGTAGTAAATTACCTCGCCGTTCAAAAGCAGTTTTAAAGAAAATTAACGAACGGTTAACAAAAGTCTGTTTCCGAAAAAATGACAGTTTTGCGAAAAAAACGAATTTTCTACGGAAATGACCTCGCCGTCCAAAAACAGTTTTTTAGAAAATAAACGAACCGTTGACAAAATTTAGTTTCCAAAAAAATGACACTTTTGCGAAAAAAAAGAATTTTCTACGGAAATGACCTCGCCGTCCAAAAACCTTTTTTGTGTTAATTTACTGACCGTTGAAAAAAGATAGTCAACGAATAATTGACGTCGCCGTACCAAATAAAAAAATTTGTCGGAAATGTCGGTTTTGCACATAAAACGATTTTCGTGGTAAATGACCTCACCGTGCAAAAAAAGTTTTTAGAAAAAAACCTTTCCATTGAAAAATAAAATTCCGCGTAAAATTCGGTTTTGCGAAATTAAAAGGATTTTCGTGGTAAACGACCTCGCCGTGCAAAGAAAGTCTTTATGAAAATAAGCTTTATGTTGTAAAAGGTAGTTCCGTGTAAATGTCGTTGATGCATAAAATACAAATTTTTGTGGTAATTGATCCTGCCGTGCAAAAACCGTCCTTATGAAAAAAACTTTTCCGTTGAAAAATAACAGATTCCGTGAAAAATTCGGTTCTGCATTAAAAAAAGGATTTTCGTGGTAAATGACCACGGCATCAAAAACTGTTTTTGTGAAAATAACCTTTTAGTTGGAAAAAGATATTTTCCGTGGATATGTCGGTTTTGCACATAAGACGATTTTCGTGGTAAATGACCTTACCGTGCAAAAAAAGTTTTAAGCACAAAAAACTTTTCCTTTGAAAAATAACAGATTCCGTGAAAAATTCCGTTTTGAAAAAAAAAAGGATTTTCGTAGTAAACGTCCTCGCCGTGCAAAAAAGTTTTTATGAAAAAAAGCTTTCCGTTGAAAAAGATAGTTTCCGTGTAAATGTCGTTGATGCATAAAATACGAATTTTTGTGGTAAATGATCCTGCCGTGCAAAAACCGTCCTTATGAAAAAAACCTTTTGGTTGAAAAATTACAGATTCCATGAAAAATTCGGTTTTGCAAAAAAAAGGATTTTCGTTGTAAATGACCACGGCGTCCAAGAACAGTGTTATTGTCAATTTTGTGAAAATAACCTTTTAGTTCTTAAAAGATATTTTCCATGGAAATGTTGGATTTGCATATAAAAGGATTTTCGTGGTAAATGACCTCACCATGCACAAAAGTTTTTAGAAAAAAACCTTTCCGATGAAAAATAAGAAATTCCGCGTAAAATTCGGTTTTGCAAAAAAAAAGGATTTTCGTGGTAAACGACCTCGCCATGCAAGAAAAGTCTTTATGAAAATAAGCTTTCTGTTGAAAAAAGATAAGTTTCCGTGTAAATGTCGTTGATGCATAATAAACATATTTTTGTGGTAAATGACCCCGCCGTGCAAAAATCGTCCTTGTGAAAAAAACCTTTCGGTTGAAAAATAACAGATTCCGTGAAAAATTCAGTATTGCAAAAAAAAAGTATTTTCTTGGTAAATGACCACGGCTTCAAAAACTGTTTTGTGAAAATAACCTTTTAGTTGGAAAAAGATATTTTCCGTGGAAATGTCGTTTTTGCACATAAAACGATTTTCGTGGTAAATGACCTTACCGTGCAAAAAAAGTTTTAAGCAAAAAACCTTTCCGTTGAAAAATAAGAAATTCCGCGTAAAAATCGGTTTTGCAAAATTAAAAGGATTTTCGTGGTAAACGACCTCGCCATGCAAAAAAAGTCTTTGTGAAAATAAGCTTTCTGTTTCAAATAACCATTTTGACGTTTTTGGCGCTAATTTTCAAAGATGGGCGTTTTGAAACTTTTGGTGCTTAATGGCATTAAATTACCATTTTGACGTTTTTGGCGCTTAATGGCAGATTTCACTGTTTTGTGTTTTATAGCGCATAATGGCACATTTAACAATTTTGGCGTTATTGGCGCTAATTGTCAAAGATGGTCGTTTTGAAATTTATGGTGCTTAATTGCAAGTAATTACTTTTATGACGTTTTAACGCTAAATGGCAGATTTCAGCCTTTTGTGTTTTATAGCGCACTATGGCACTTTTTAATCAATTTGACGTTTTGGCTCTAAATGATGGATTAAATCGTTTTGTGTTTTATAGTGACTGATGGCACTTATAAAACGAATTGACGTTTTTAGCGCTTAATGGAAACTGTCGTTTTTCAACAAAGAGGGTTTTTTAAAAAAAAATTGTTTGCACGGCGAGGTCATATACCACGAATAACTAGTTTTTGTTCTTAACGGAAAATTATACGGAAATTTGCTTTTTTCAATGTGTGGATAAAAAACAGATTTTCGTGATAAATGACCTCGACGTGCAAACAAAGTTTTTTTTAATTATAAACTCTCAATTGAAAAAATACATTTTCCGTGGAAATGTCAGTTTGGCATGAAAACAGATTTTTCTTGGCAATCTCGCCTTTAAAAAACAGTTTTCATGAAAATTAACTTTCCGTTAAAAAAAGACAAGTTCAGTGTAAATTTCCGTTTGGCATTAAAACAGATTCTCGTGGTAAATGACCTCGCCGTGCAAAGAAAGTTTTGATGAAAAATAACTTTCCGTTGAAATGACGTGAATTAGTGAAATAGTTGTTTTTCTGTTAGTGCTTTTTAAAGTGTTGAAATACATCTTTTAAAAAAAGAGGTAAATGGCTTGGATAGTTTTTTTTATAATAAACGATAACTAATTTGCTCAAAACCCGAAAAAAATTACAATGTTACCTCGAGATACGAGTGCCCTAATTAACGACATATTTGAGATACGAGCCGTCGAGCGAGCAAAATTTTGCTTTGATATATGAGCAACATTTGAAATACGAGCAACATTGGAGATTGTGTCTCTGGGAAAATCCATGGACCTGGTGGTGGATGAGAGAGATGTGAACGAGCTCGTCGAGGAGCACTCTCAGGAACTGACGACCGAGAAGTTATAAGAGTTACAGTTGCAGTAGCAGCACGAAATTACTTTCAAGTAAGAGCCAGTGGTGGAGGAGGCTATCTCTACGAGTGAGATGAAGGAGATCTTGGGAATGTGGGAGAGAGTTTCAAAGTTTGTGGAAAAGAAACACCCGAAAAAAGTTGCAACATAGTCGTGCATCGGAGCAATTTAATGACACTTGCGTAACTCATTTCCGCAATATTCTGAAAGGGAGGAAGAAACAAGCCTCCTTAAACAGGTTTTTTTGTAACCGGCGAAAAAGGCGAAGACCGGTGAAAAGAAAACCAGTGACTAAAATTAAGCAAACACTAGCATTTAAGAAGTGATCAAACAAATACACTTTATAAAACCAGATTCTTTCTTGACATTCTCTTTTATTATGGTATCATACAATATTTATCATTTATAAAAACGTTTTTTTTAATTCAAAAATACGTAACAGAACAACTGGATAGACATTTTGGTGTCTGTAACCGATTAAAGGCATTTCAATTAATTTCAATGGAAAAATTGTTTTGAGATACGAACAAATACGAGCAAAAGGTTACGGAACGAATTAAACTCGTATCTCGAGGTACTGTACAGGAAAATCGATCGATAACTGACTGAAAAAAAATTATAACTCGTTTTTTCTGTACTTCATTTACCTCTACCCCCTAAATTTCTAGGTAAATTAATTCGTTCTATAGCTGAATTTGGATGATGGCAATTAAACTTTGTTAACGTAAATATCCTTTGGTTTACTGGCAGTTTATTTTTTGCGTTATTAATATACTTATTTTCAAATATTTATATGTTTTGGGATCAAATCTAATTCTTTTCTATCTGATATAATGAAAAATCAGAGAGCAAATACTATTATTCCTAATATTATTATCATATATTATAATATGATTTGCAAGGTATTTGGTGCGCATACTAACTGCAAAATGTTTAGCTTGTGTGTTATGAAAATTGCCTGTATTTAAAATCAAGGCGCAGCGCAGATTCCCTGTTCTTGTTTCCAGGTATTTAAAATCTTGCATTATAAATGAGTAGGGACTAATGTGATTGGCACACTACAACGTTGCAACAATATATGTATCCTCGTCAACAGCTGGACGAGGAAGCCGTCAGTTATGTGAAAATCCAACTTCTCTGCCTACCTCTGCTGTAAACAGCTGTGATAAGAAAATACGTTGTTTACATCACTGTAATGCGGATAGCTCCATTGTGTAACTTATCGCAATTTCTAATAAACTACGCGTGTACGATTGTTAAGAAACGTCGAAAGAACACAGCGGAAATTTTTATAAAACGTTAAATACCATTTATCATAAAGTTATGTTACATTTTGTGCGCCTAATTGCCGCAAAATTCTTAACACACATCTTACGATTATTGTCTGTCCTTAAAATCTTGGCGTTAAGCAGATTTTAGAAGTGTTTAGTTATTCCAGAAGTCTTAGTTATGTGTCTTAGAAAGTATATTTGGTATGTGAAGTGTTAATGTTTACAATTTATCCATTGGGGAAGATGTAAGCGCCTGTTAACTGCAAGACGCTTAATTTTGGTGCTATGCATATTGCTGATTCTCAAAATCAAGGCGTTCGATGGCTTCCACCCTTTACATGTTTTCAAACTTGTAAAGTAGCCACGAATTTAAATGATACAATAAATTTATGAATAATCATCAATTGCTTAATGATGGTGCTGTGATAAGTTTTTTCACGTGCAGTATTAATATTATACGATAATTTTATGCTAAGCGTGCGAATTTTGTCTAAAATTCTCTAACAATAAACAGTATTAATCTCAAGTGACCCAGGTAATGATCCTGTTTACTATCTGCCTGTAGAGGGTATAAATAAAACAATAGTCAGAAGGTCAAATGCAAAAGAATGGTCAGAAGCAAATTGGAATATGGGAGTGTTATCTGGAACCCGCATTATTTAAAATATTGAATAACTATTGAATCTGTACAAAAACTCTCCTAAGATTGTTATAATTTTAACTTGGATTAAATGCCTCACTCCAATCTTACGAGGAACGACTCCAAAAAAATTAATTTTACAACCCTGGAAAAAGAAGACAGTTTTCGGATTTGATATGTCTATACAAAATTATTCATGATAAGCTTCTAACCAGTCACTGTCTAATATTCATATTAAAGACATAATTTAAGGAGTTGTAATATATCCCATCTTGAATTATTTAATATCAATATTGCATACTTCAATCCACCCTCTCGAATGTTTTGCCTGTGTGGTATCATTGAATGTGAAAATCTAGATAACTACGCAAACAGCCTTACATTTTTCAATAAACAAATTAACAATTTTCCACTCTGTTATGTCATGAAGAACAGTTATGTAATTGCTTTATTATCATATTTTCTTTCTTTAATTCTTCTTTTTCTCTGCAGGTAATGCTTTATTTTTATATTTCATTTTGATTATTATTATTTCTGTTACACTACAAGCATCTCCACCTAGTAACAACTAAATCTTGTTTACGCATGCTGTGAACATTTCTAATTGGAGTGTTTATATCTATATACATCCCAACGACAATTTTATTACTGTAATAATTGTTAACTCTCTGTAAATGTTTCAAACAATACATAAATAAACAAATAAATTTACATTACGCAGCATCGCGTTTATTGGTCAAATGCATTGTACGTATAGTTTTATATCAGTGATCGATGAACCGGTGGATGCAGTTTTTAGCCATTCGTTTTTATAATGGTCTGTCTAGTCTAATTTGTAGTTTGAAGTTATAAGTAAGATTGTAGAAAGATATTATTAATTTGTACAGCGCCCTTGAGGTAATTTTTACAAAAGCCGCGCTACAAATCATCCGAATATTATTATCATCAAACAGTATTTAGGGTAACGTCTGCGCGGTTGAATTTCAGAACCCGGTTTCGAGTGCATGTCTGACGCAACACCGTGCGTGCCGCGCCACCAAAACATTACGTGCAAATTTCAAACAAAGCTGCCGTTGTAATTTGGTTTCGAATTCAATAATTTGTCAAAATATGTCGCCACTTCCGTTGCCAGGCAGGTATAAGTACTATTAATTCACAAATTCGTATAACCTAACCATCTCTCCGGATATGGAAAGATTGACGGTTATACTCAGTTGTGACTAATTGTATCAAGCGACTATATATTGCAAATGACGTCATTGCCTGTCCTGGTGACTAGCTATCACTGGATGACAGTGAATCCGAGGAACGGGCTATTTTTTGAACCAGTTCCTATTGGATTTAAAAAATGGTCACCAACACTAACTGGGCGAAGGCTTAGTAAAAGCCGCTCGCAGAGCTTAGCAGCAAAAACCTGCGGAGCGGGTTTTTAACTGCTAGTTATTATTATTGAGCCATCAGGTACACCTATTGAAGGCAAGCTGTTTAGCACCTATGCTACGTGTATTGCGGATCCCCAAAATCTAGGCGTTACGAAGTTTACATCTTTCACTTGTCCAAGTTTTTTTATTGATAAAAGAGTAGAAACGAATTTGAATGGTAATATGAATAATAGATATATCTTCGTCCAGCTGTCACCCTTCAACCCACCCCTCCCACTGAGTGTTGCCATTATAATAATTAGGCGCTTTGCAGTGGCGTTGCGTAGCCACAAGTGACATCTGGCGGCCGACATTGAACTACCCACGGCGGGTGGCACAGTACCTACTGAGCTACCCACTGCCTACTGCGGCCATGTATCATGCATGATGTATGGAGGATGCGAGAGTAGGTACTGGACATGGGTACTGGCAGGAGAGGCAGGACCGCCGCGAGGAGTACAAAAATAGATTTGGCCATTTTTAAGTTAAAAGCGGAATTTTCCTCTTCTTCAAGGGCCTTCTGGAGACTCAAATTTCTCCCGCTATACCGATTCATGGCAAACTCTCCCATAATTTTGATTACTGCTCTACGATGTTATATTTGGCCAATGAACGCAATTTGACTAAGCTAGAGTTATATAGAACAGAGCTATGAGATGTATACTGGGGAAAGACAAATATTTATTTATTTATTAATAAACGCCCTTTTTCGGGGCTTTTACATTTATAGCATAGTTAGAAAAATTCATATTTATTGTACATAACTGAACTGCCTCAATAACAATATTTTATATTTATTCAAAGATAAATTGAAGATGTCCACTGACTTGGTATAATTGTTTCCCTCCATTAGTATTCTGGGCAAAGAAGAATGCATATGGTAGTTAGTCCCAGAATTTCTGCACTGAAATAAATCCTGACTTCTTGTATTACGAAGTGGAATTCGGAAGCTTATCAATTCAAGTAATACTGAACTATCAACTAAATCATTTAGAATTTTATATGAAAATACTAAGTCAGTGAAAATTCTTCTGTCTGTCAATTTAAGCATATTCATATCTTTTAAAATAGTGTTGTAGTTTAACATAATTGCTGGAATACCCATTTTAAAATTTAGAAAACGTAAGAATTTGTTTTGTATTCTTTCAACAGCTTGTACGTGCATATTATAATGAGGATTCCAGACAGGAGAATTGTACTCAAGTTGGCTTCTAACATAAACAAAATAAAACAGTTTAATACACTTTATATTGTTAAAATTTCTAGTTAGCCTAGTTATGAATCCCAACATTTTTAAGCCCTTATTACAGATTTCTGTTATGTGGTTAACAAATGAAAGATTTGATTGAAAAGTGATGCCCAAGTCTTTAATTTGCATTAATGTCTCAAGAGCATTGTTATCAATGTTCTAATTAAAGATCACCGGATTTTTTATTCGAGGAAATTTAACAGTTTGACATTTTGAGATATTTAAATAAAGTCTACTTTCCTTACACCAAATTAAAAATTTGTTGATATTATCTTGAAGAATGTTGCAATGATAAATATTTTCAATAATTTTAAAAATGTGTCATCAGCAAAAAGTAAGATAGATACATCATGAAATATTTTTGTAAGATCATTTATAAACAAGATAAATAAGATTGGGCCAAGGTGTGAACCCTGTGGTCAACTCCACTTGTTGCATTGATTTTTTCTGACAGGGAGGATTTAATTCTAACTATTTGTTGTCTTCCAGTAAGATATCTTTCAAACCAGGCTAATATATTGCCACGTGTACCAAGCTTTCCTAATTTCCAAATTAAGATTTTATGGGAAACTGTATCAAATGCTTTACTGAAATCAGTATAAACAGTGTCTACTTTTTTTTTTCCTTAAAGCATTGTTTATAAAATTTTCATAAATAATTAAGTTAGAAAGAGTACTTCTACCTGGCATAAATCCAAACTGGTGAGGTGATATAACAGGTATTATTTGTGTAAAAAGTTTGTCAAGTATTAGGCTTTCAAAGAGTTTCGGTATGGTGGATTGAATGCATATAGGTCTGTAATTACAAACATCACTTTTATCACCCTTTTTGAAAATTGGAGACAAATTACTAATTTTCCACTTATCGGGAAAAATTCCACTAGATAAAGATAGATTAAAAAGTTTGGATAATGTAAAAGCAATTACTTTGATACATTCTTTGATAAATATTGTAGGGATATTATCCGGTCCAGCAGATTTGTGGATATCTAAGGATTTTACTTTAGTAATTACATCAGTTATACTTATGGTACACTGTGAAATATCAAGAGTTTCATCTAGAGTAGTTGTTGAAATAGGAGAATTATTTGAGTCTGTTGAATAAACACTTTTAAAAAATTTTGTAAACAAGTTAACAATACCATCAGTAGTATTGCTATGGCTGCCACTTAGGTGCATAATGCTCGGAAAATCAGAATCAGAGATTTCGAGTATTTCCAAAAATAACTAACATTATATATTATGAAGTTTTGAATATTATTTAAATAGTTACGGTAGCAGGTCATAGACATTTTTTTACACGAAGTTCTTAAATCTTTAAATTCAATGAAATCAGAATTTTTTTGATATAATTCATATTCCTTATGTTTTAATTTTTTGGTAATAAGAAGATTAATAAGTTTATTGGAATACCACTTTGGATAGGTGCTTGGCTTACATTTCATGGTTGGAATATACATGCTAATAGCCTTTCCCAAAACAGAATAAAATTTATTGGTAGCTGTGTTTGTGTCATCATATTGCATAGAGAGAGAGATAAATCCAATCAAAAGAGAGAAGATAATTACAAATTTTCTCGTAAGGGTTAATCAAATGAGAGAGGAGCTAAATCGGATTCCAATAAAAAAGAGGCTGCTGTTTAATGTATTAATTTTTGTGCATAAAGTAATGAGAAACCAAATGCCAAAATACTTTCATTGTTTTTAATAGAGATGTACATAATTACGAAACAAGAAATATAAATAGAGTTAGATTGCCGCATATGAAAAAATCAAAATCACAGAACTGCCTAATGTATAGATTATTATGAAATGCCTGGAAGTACGAAGAATGAAGAAAGAATGAATGTGTATAAAAAGAAATGTTATGCTTACTATAAAAATATTTAAATTTATTTTATGAAATGTTAAACTGTGCTTAATAGTTTATAAACTTGTAGGTTGGTCCGAGACATACCTGCCACCAACAGTTGGCAGGCCGGATCGGGAGAGATTGCTTGAGGGAGACCTTTTGACCTCTCCGCGTAAGAGATATTTTAAGGATATACAACCAACAATGTTATAACAAGCTAATGTTTGATTTCGTGTGAAAGAAGCACCATTGAAATTTATTGTCTTTATAAGTTATGCCCCCTGACTCAGACGCCCGTGTGCACAGCAATCATCAATTTCAGTCACACAGCACCCCTGGTAAGCCGTCCTAATGTATTATACAAGAAAAAACATTAATTATCAAATATCAGTACCTGTTTTTTTATGTGCAACCATTTGTTAGACTGATAAAATGAACGTAGGCAGAGAGAACGTGTGTCCAGAAAGATGTATTTATTACGACGTTAAAATGTTCTAGCGTTATTATCACAGAACACGAATCTTTTGAAAAATAATATAATTTAACATTTTCTTTATCTCTTCTATTAATTACACTCGAATAAACATTTATTTCGTCGTTGTCAAATTGCAATCACCTCCAAACGATCTCAACCCCATCTCTAACTTTTTTCCCTCTTAAGAGGAACGACTGAGCAGTATTTTCATATAAAATTTAATATTGGATATGAGGCCAAAAAACCCAATCAAATTAAATAATTATTTTTTAATCAAAAGATATAGCAAATTTAATAATTTTATTATTATGTTCTGCAATTATTTTAGTTTTTTTTACATCGTGACAGCTGTTTCGGCTTACAATGCCATTTTCCAACTGTGGTTAGACCACTTTGACAGGACTTATTTATATGATTCTAAATATCAATTTTGAATTTGAATCAATTTTTGGTTAGGCCCATACACGCACTTACACTTATACATACCTACATAGCACACATACATACTGTCACTGCTTGGGATTTGGTAGTAATATTGTTGCGAATTCCTTTTTTTCCTACCTATCCATTGCCTACCCGTCCTTTCTTATTTCAGTAGTCTGTAATAAACCGCCCGCCGCAACACATCATATAGCCATTTTGTGCTCCGCTCCGCCTTTAAACTAATTCCGCTGTGTTTTATAAAATAAAATAATTCGCGCCTATCACTGTGTGTGCATATTGGATGGAGAGAAAGCAGACGAGGGCCAGCCTACAAATTCTTTCTTCGGTGAGTCCTTTCCTTTCCATGCCATTATTTTTACCTTTTTTTCAGGCAGTGATAGTAAACACAATCAAGGTCCTTTGCCAGTCATTTTTAAAACACAGACATAACAATTCCACTCTGCACAACCGCACATCTCACCCAATTTTGATTAATTACTGGTTAAACCGGTTTACTGAGAAAATGATCGTTGCCATAGATTTTCTATTTTGTGGGGTAATATATTCTTGATTGTTTAATAAAGACATGACTGCTATTGACTTACTTTAACAGGTCTTATAAACATACTTATAAGTATGGAATTAATTATTTACCTTACTTTATTAATCAGTGTTATATTAAGGTCAATCGTTCATTTATTGATTACAAATTGTTCAAGTAAATTTAATAAGACTCTTTCTTTCTATATGTAAGCGTTTAGGTTTGTTTGTGGAACGTAAATATTCACTAAGTGATATTCTGCGAATTTTGAAGAAGTGCTTCTAGTATCACAACATCTTATATGTCATTTGAATCTAGTTGAGAATGCGCTTCTTGTCTGTTTGATGTGAGTTCTACAAAATAAGCACGAAAACAATTAATAAATTTCCATTACACGTATGTGTCGTATGTACTATTTTATTTATTTATTAAAGTCATTAACCACTGGGGCGATTATGGTCAAAAATGGACCTCTTTTATTTTTCTGCGATCAATCGCAGATTGATCGCAGAAAAATATTGAGGAAAATGAAATATTGAAAAAAATGAAATATTGAAAAAAAAAAATATTGAAAAATATTATCAATTTTGAACCGCTATCAATAGCGGTTCAAAATTCGACCACATTTTCATACCATACGTAAAACATTTATTGTAATTATTTAAAACATCTCCATGGCCAGCCATTTACTTGAAAACAAAGTTTTAGAAATGTAGAAATGTTTTATCTATTTTCATCATAGATGTTGCAAATCCGAACTGCGTAGACTATTTTAGAACGATGTTAAAAATAAATTTTAAAATATTTTTTTCACGCAGAATTTCTGATCAACTGTTTACAGTTAAAATTAAGTCCTTTTCCATAAATATGCACCTTTCATGATCAAGTTTACCACAACAACATACAGAAATCAAAAATATTCTATGTAGACTCGATTAAGTACCTCTTACGGAGTTTCAAAGTAACAAAATGAGAAAAACGGTAAAATACAAGTAAATTCATTGGCTATATAGCACTCTAATAAGTTTTGATGCTTCCGTGTTAAAATTCGAAGGTATAATTTTTGTTTTACTTTGATGAAAAATTTTAAAAATGATCTTCTGGAAATCTCGTGCAATCGAGGCAAATTTATTTATTTCGCCTGCTCGCTCCGGTGGTTTTAAAGAATTGAGTTTTAATTATAATAATTAAAAAATTACCTAGCCCTATCTAGTGTATTAATATAATTAAGAATATAAAATAAATTTAAAAATAACTACAAAAAAGCATATTCTTAAGCAGATATTTTAATTTATAATTAGCAAATTTTATATTCCAACGTAAATCAGTCATATGTTATTTAAAGTTACGTTCTCAAATCGCTTTTTATAATAATTTTATTTTATATTAATTATATAGTTCATCATATTTCTATAATAAATAGAGAATTTTTTTTTAAGAATCATTAACTCACAAATAATTGCCAAAGTTGCCTCTAAAATCATTAAAAATTGTTTTTTAATGGCTTGTATTTTACAATTTAAATCACAAATAAATAAAGTAGCATATGTCTATACCATATGTTAAAGCCTTTGATAAAAAAAATTATAATTCAATTCGATTAAGTGTTTTAGCCACAAATCCACAGTTAAATTTTGTATGAAAAAGGCCGCGCGGCCGTTCCCCTTAACTTGTTTTCCTCCAATAATCGGTAAATCGCAGCGATTCCTTTCTAAATTATTTTTTTAATATATTTTAACCGTTCAAAGTCATTTCATATCAACTTACACATCGTGTACCACGCCGGGAACTTGCTAGTATGTATGTATATATTTTGACGCCATAATATTTTTCACCAGAATTCCTTATTTTAATTATAAATGTGTCCCAATGAATCGCCTCTCTCGGCGGAAGTGGATAAGTTTTTCCGATTAATAATAAACTTCCTTTCCGGCAGTTAAACTGCTGGAATATAAATCGCTCGTAAATACAATCGTTTATTCTCTGCCCGCTGAAACTTTTTAATTGTTTCATTAAAATACAATTACACGAAGAACAGGCGATAAACCTCATTCTAACGAGATGAATTCTATTTGTTTCGCGCTGGAGGTGACTTTAGGAAAATAGTCACATCCTGCGTCACACCTCACACCTGAGCCGTAGCAGTGGATAAGTTATTACAAAATATTAAAGGGCGCCAGATCGTTTAATATCGAACAAGTCGTAAGACATAAATTAAACTAAAGTGAATTCTAATAAGTAAAGATGAAACGATTTTGGAGCTCCGCCATATATAATTATTTATTTATTTACGGCCTAGTGGGCTTTTACGAGATAAGTAAACAAGCAATATAGTGTTAGGTACATAGTATACAATATATAATGACTTATGATTAAATTAAGGCAAATTAAAATTAATGGTATGTAATATGAAAAGCGAAATATGTTGTTATGTTACAACATTACACAAACAATCAGAGATGACGCCACCAGACCCGTGTGCACGCGTTTCCCGACGCTTCCGTCTCCAAACAAACGCCCCCCACCGCCCACCTCCCCCGGCGAACCACCAACGCCAGAATTCGCCGGTACGTGCTCGCTAGCAGTTGTGTGTGTAAATCTCCGGAGCGTCTCCCGCCTACGCGCATGGGACAACGCCCAACAATATACGTTCTCATGATGAGGGCCTGACTCCGTTTACACGGGGTGACGACAGAACTCCCGTATCCAAGGATGCCGCTTCGCCCCCGATTGCGTAAGCCACACTCAATAATTCCTCCCATTAATGTGCTAACCTACCGCTTTGCTCACGCCGAGAGAGAGGACCGTTTGTTCTAGCCAGGTTGTTATTTATTGTTATTTTGTGACTGTCCTAACCATGTCATGTGCTCACTACTTCAATAAACCTTGTATGTCAGACCACCCTTTTTCATTGGATACAGTATGATTGCCCCTTGTTTGCCCGGTCGAGCGTAAGGCACCCTCGCCGACCCTGACCCTGGAGAACGGAGTCACCTTTCCTTACCTACTGAGCTAACCGCGGAAACAACTACGCTGGCAACCCACCAAAACGTTGCAATGTATTAAGAGACATAGATTATATAAAAATAAAAAAGAGTGTTTTCACTTAGGAGTCGTGAAATCATACATCTCAGTAAAGTGATTATAAAGACTTCGTTTTAACTTACACGGAATCTTTAAACGTGTCTATAATATTCCCAAATTTATTGCCAAAATGATGTATGATAGGTGTATGAGCTTCATAGTTGGTTTTAAAATTGTCACAGAAAAAGTTAGCGCTTTGCCTCGTGGTCGGTACGTGAAATTTTATTTTAACGAGAATTTGAGGGTTGTCAATGCAATTAGTAATAATTTTATTTAATAGTACCAGGTCAGAGATGATCCGCCTATCTGACAGCGTAATTAACTTGAGTTGTTTCATCAAAAGGACAAAGTTAATATTTTGAATTGAAATATTCAGTTTAAAGTTGATAAATCCTAAAAATCTGTGCTGTACCCTTTCTATATTAAAGACCAAATAGGCGAATTATACTCTAACTGGCTTCTTACTAAAGAAGTGTACAATGTTTTTAAACATTCTAATGACTTGAAATCACTTGCTGTTCTGCATATGAAACCAAGCATTTTTATAGCTCTCTTTGTTTTTTCATCTATGTGCGGAGTAAATTTTAACTTTTCAAGCTTAACAGAATTACAACTGAAGTTATAAGCAAACTGACATTGCTTTACTGTCGGAGTCGGAGTAAGTAATTGTATAAGTCAGAATTAAGCCGCTATAAAATTAACAAAGGTCTTTATTTCTACAGTAGTATCGGTGCACAGTTAGGAATCCCACCAAACGCGCGCCCAACATTTGTTCACAGTTGACATTTGTCACACGGAGACGGGTTGTTTCTAAGACGCATTCTTGAGTTCAACAGCTTGGCTGTGGAACGATTTTCCGGCCTCTGTGTTTCTTCTCTCCTACAACATGGTTCACTCCTTCCTTTCAACAAGAAGATCCTCCACACATTATCCCCTAAGATGACATAGGCCCCGAATTTATTTTCCTTTATATTATTTATATAATACACAACAATATCTATACTATACTTATACTAATATAATAATACTTATACTTACTTACTGCACGTGTTTGTTTGTTACACTTTCACGCATAAAACAATAAAACGATTTTAAAAATTATTTCACCAATAGAAAGCTAAATTATATGCGAGTACTATAGGCTGAATATTTTGGTAAGCTCTGGCATTACGAAATTATAAATATTAATATATTATATTTATCATACGTTTTCTGTCCCTAAGAAAAGTGAGTTTTTGCTAAGCAAAACAAATCGTTGCCGTGGAAACGATGTTGATATATTTGCGGGAAATTTTATAAGGAGAAATAATTTCTTTATTAAATGGCATAGCAAAGCACGTCGGGTACCAGCTAGTAGAACATAATACACAACAATAAAATATAATTATACTTGAATAGACTTTGTTTAATTTAAATTAGCTAAGGCTCACACCTCTCCAGACATTTCGATTTGTTGGTTTGTTTAAAGTCAATTAATTAACAAATGAAATTATCAATAGATGTCAGGAGACGCAAACTCTCTTCAGACAAGACCGATATAAAAGGCCTGTGTTTAGGTTTTTTCCTTCTCTTTTCACCATCCTAACTTCTTAATAAGTAACAGTAAAATCCTTGGTCTGTCTTGGGTAGTTTGTGTCTCCGAAATTATTCACAATGTAATTGGGAATAAAGCAAAATAAAATGTCACGAGTCCTTTGAAAGTTTCCTGAAGCGGCCTTATTATTTTATGAAGTTCCTTCTTCCAAAACAAAACATATGATCCTACGAGTCGGATAATTTAACGCGAGTGATTAAATTAGTAAAGAAGAACCAGCACTGAAAAAAGGAACAGCCAACATGCAGTTTCCAGCATCCAGCAAGCAGCAGAGGTCATCAGCGATAAAAAAGGGCAAGTGACCAATCCATATCCATACTACCTTACCATTAAAATCCTTAAAAGCAAAAAAATATCAATGACATCAATATTGTGCATTACTCAAAAAAAATTGTTGCAAGCCGGTATGACAAAATTATTGACAAAATTATTGATTATTGACAAAAACTACAGCAATGTTTTAAATTTCGAGATTTAATAAAGTTTGTTTGAAATTTTTATTTTAAATTAGCCGCGAAGTCAATAAAGCAGTTTTTGTTGGAAATGCTCTATGGGCGATTGAATAAAAATCAACGGGATTCATCTATGATTAACGACGTTGGTAAATTATTATTATTGTTATTGTTGTCTCGTGACAGTTCGTGAAGTAAATAACTAAAATTTGGGAAGTTATCAGTGCGTATATTATATGATTAATAGTGATTAAACGGTGATTGCGATAAAATAATTGGATAACTCTGTAAATTGTAAGTACACATCTGATTAATCAAAATGGATTTAAAAACGCTGATCGCTCAACGGGGCGTTTGTAAAGGCAAGATGACAAGGTTCAGAGAATTTTTAAACAAAGATTCACTGACGCAAAGCGAACTAGAATTGCGTATAAAGCGTTTCGAACCTTTGCTAGATAATTTTGAAGAAATTCAAGATAGAATAGAGGCATTATCTCCAGACGATGTTGAAGGCGACCGAGCGAGCTTTGAAAATGATTATTTTTGTATATTGGCCAGCGCAAAAGAGAGGTTAGCTAAAAAGGATTCTGCAATCACGGCGAATAACAATATTAAATTACCGATAATTGAATTACCGAAATTTAAAGGGGATTACTGCGAATGGATGCAGTTCCGGGATGCGTTCATATCTTTAGTAGACAGCAATCATAACCTGGATGCCGTTCAAAAATTTTATTATCTGCGGTCTTGTCTGAAAGGGGAAGCGTTTAAACTCATAACAGCGTTACCGATATACGCGGATAACTACGTTACGGCTTGGGAGATGCTTACGGATAGATACGAAAACTCAAAAATAATTATAAATAATCATGTAAACGCATTGTTTAAATTACCGGACGTAAAGGCAGAAAATCACGTCGCAATAAGGAATCTATTGGACGAGGCGCAATTACATTTAAAATCACTAAATAACTTAAATATAGCTACGAAAAATTGGGATGTAATATTAATTTATTTGTTATCAAGCAAATTAGATTCAAATACAAGGGCTCATTGGGAACAATACCCAACAAAGAATAATTTACCTACCTACGAAGAATTTATTAGTTGTTTGTATACAAGGGCCCAAGTACTAGAAGCCTCGGCAAATAACGAAAAAAGAATTAATCCGGGAAAAACGAATCCGCATAATTATAAAAAGGAAGTTTTGGTGTCGTTGTCCGCACAAAAATTAAAATGTTTACATTGCAACGATAATCATAAAATTTATTATTGCCGCAAATTTTTGGAATTAAAACCGAAAGAACGAATTGATAAAATACACAAATTAGGCGCTTGTTTAAAATGTTTAAACCCCGGTCATAAATTGAAGGATTGCAGGTCTAAATTCAATTGCCGTAAATGCGATGGTGAAAATCATAATACTTTACTTCATGTTAAGAAGGAGGAGGAATCAAAACACGAAAGGGCATCAACATCTTCCGCGAAGGAAGCGCCTTTAGTATCAAATCATGCCGCGAAGGTAGAACAAAATTTCGTGTTATTGTCAACTGCCATCATCAACATAAAGGATGATGCAGGAAACTCAATTCAAGCAAGAGCTCTATTAGATTCTGGAGCTCAAACGAATTTCATAAGTAAGGCATTCGTCAAGAAATTAAATTCAAAAACGAAAAAAGTCAACATTCCTGTCACGGGAATCCACAATAAAATTTTAAATATAAGATCTAAAGTGGGATTAAATATAACTTCAGGCTACTCTGAGTACGAAAAGAAGATAGAATGCCTGATTATACCTGAGGTGACCAGTAATCTGCCCCAAATTTCCTTTCAGAGAAAAGAAGCGGAGATCCCCAGCGGTCTCCAATTAGCAGATCCAAACTTCAACATTACCAGCCCGATAGATCTACTACTAGGAGCGGAGGTATTTTGGGAAGTCTTGCATAACGATCGAATGAGGATTGGAGATGCGGGACTCACGCTGCAAAGGACCGAGCTAGGATGGCTTGTATCCGGGCCTATCTCCACTCCGAAACCAAAAAGGCCAGTAAATTCCTGTCATTTATCTTTAAATTTATTGCATAAGCAATTAGAAAACTTTTGGAAAATAGAGGAACTAACTCCTGTAAAACATAGAAGCCACGAAGAAAGAGCATGTGAAGAGAGCTTCTTACACACGCACAAAAGAGATGAGAAAGGACGTTTTGCGGTAAGATTACCGCTGCGGCCTAATATTAATCAAATGGGTGAAACCCTAAAGGTGGCTGAAAAAAGATTCTATAATATGGAGAAGAAATTCCTTGCCAATCAAGACCTGATGCTAGATTATAAAAAATTCATGAAAGAGTATCAGGAATTGGGGCACATGACGCTGTGCGAAGCACCACCAAAAGATAAAATTTGTTATTATTTGCCACACCATGCAGTGATGAAGGAGTCTAGCACGACAACCAAAACCAGGGTCGTGTTTGACGGATCAGCCAAGTCATCAACCGGTATATCATTAAACGACGCCCTCATGGTAGGGCCAGTTTTACAAAAGGATTTATGTGCACAACTGTTATTTTTCAGAAAGCACCAGTATGCATTAACCGCCGACATCGAGAAGATGTATCGTCAAATATTGGTGCAACCTGAGGATAGAGATTTGCAGCGCATAGTCTGGAGGGACTCTCCGGAGGAAGAAATCCGACACTACCAACTCAATACTGTCACCTACGGTTTGGGACCATCATCCTTTCTGGCTACCAGATGCTTGGAGCAGTTAGGAACGGAAAATCAGGAAGCATACAGAAAGGTCAGTCAAATCCTAAAATACAATTTTTATATGGATGATTTGATAACTGGCGACGAAAATGAGGCAGATTGTCTCACTATTAAGCATCAGTTAAGCAGCATTTTGGCATCTGCTGGGATGAATTTACGAAAATGGCGATCGAATCTACCCTCTATAGGTTCGAAATCAGAGAATGATGCAGATATGATTATTACTGATAACCCCAAGGAAAAGAAAATTTTAGGGTTGTCATGGAATAACCAGCAAGACTATTTTCAGTACATTGTAGAGCCCTTAGAAGCGTGCGTTAAAAGCAAACGCCAAATGCTATCATGTATCGCCTCTACCTTTGACCCATTGGGACTGATAGGCCCAATAACTTTAGTCGCAAAACTGATAATGCAAGGTTTGTGGCAAACTAAAATTCAGTGGGACGAGGATGTTCCATCTGAGCAGATGAATGCATGGAATTCGTATATAAATGAATTACCTATTTTGAACAAGTTAAAAATACCGAGAAAAATAATTTGCAAACATCAAGTTAAACTGCATCTGCATGGATTTTGTGACTCGTCAGAAAAGGCCTATGCAGCTTGTATATATATAGTGTCTACTGATGAATCAGGAAACACAACTTCTAATTTAGTCACATCAAAATCAAGGGTGGCACCGTTGAAAAGCATATCACTACCAAAGCTGGAGCTTTGTGGTGCTGTTTTACTCACAAAATTAGTAAACTATGTCAAAATAGCTATGAACTTAAATGAAATAGATACAACCTACTGGTGCGATTCCATGATAACGATTTTCTGGATTCGTGGACAACCAGCCAGGTGGAACACATTTGTGGCCAATAGGGTGGCTGAAATCCAGGAATCCAGTCAACCCGCACAATGGAAGCACGTAAGATCGGAGGATAATGCGGCGGACGTTTTATCCAGAGGCACCACAGTCTCGCAACTACTTAAATCTGACATTTGGTGGCATGGGCCCACCTGGTTGACTTCAGGCGATTACCCGATTACTTGCAGTAAAATTACGCCGTTGGATTTACCAGAAGAAAGATTGAAACTAACGTTAATTTCAGCAGTAAAACAGGATTGGGAAATATTCTCCAGATACTCTTGCTTAACCAAATTGCAAAGGGTGACAGCTTATATTTTAAGATTTATTTTTAATTGCAGAAATCCTTTGTCAAGGCGTGACGGAGCGTTAACTGTTTACGAATTGGAGAATTCACTTCACATATTAATATCTCGCGCACAATGTTTTGCATTCCCGGAGGAGACGAGGGCATTGAAAACCGGGGTAAATGTGAGAAATTGTAGTAGATTAAAGTCATTAAATCCTTATTTGTTTAAGGATTTAATCCGGGTGGGGGGTAGGTTGTCCAACGGAAAAATGATATCGGAAAGTCAACAACACCCCATAGTACTACCTTCACATCATAAACTAAGTGAACTTATTGTCAGGCACTACCATTACTCAAATTTACATGCAGGAACGCAGGCATTGTTAGCGTTAATAAGAATGAAATACTGGCCAATTATGGGTAAAAACTTAATTAAAAAGGTTCTGAAATACTGTATTGTATGTTTTAGGTGTAACCCGAAAACAGAGCAACAGCTGATGGCGGACTTACCGACCGAAAGAATAACGGAAGGTCGCCCGTTTCAATTATCCGGCGTGGACTACTGCGGACCCATTATGATTAAATCAGGTGTCAGCCGTAAGACTCACAGCGTAAAATCTTATATATGTCTATTTATATGTATGGTAACCAAAGCTATACATCTAGAAGTAGTAATGTCTTTAAGCACTGATAGCTTCCTAAATGCGTTTAAGCGTTTCATCTCGCGAAGAGGGAAACCCAGTAAAATGTTTTCAGATAACGCCACGAACTTTCGGGGCGCGAATAACGAATTGAGGGAAATCTATGAATTTTTGAAGAATTCAAATGAAAAAATCGATAAATACTTAGCCAATTTATCCATTCGGTGGCATTTTATACCCGCAAGGGCTCCGCACTTTGGGGGACTGTGGGAAGCAGGGGTCAAATCAGTAAAATACCACTTGAAGAGGGTGGCAAATGCTTCACTACTAACATATGAGGAATTCAGCACTGTGTTATGTCAAATTGAATCATGCTTGAACTCCCGTCCTCTCTGTCCGCTGTCCAATGACCCCCAAGACCTAAATCCTCTGACTCCTGGTCACTTTCTCATTGGAACGAGTTTAGCAGCGATCCCGGAGCAGAATTTGCAGAATGTGGCAGTCAATAGATTGAATCATTACCAAAAATTAAATCAACTAATACAGTCGTTTTGGTCGAGGTGGCGCAAGGAGTACTTGGCTGAGCTGCAGACCCGGACGAAATGGACTGGCAACCACCAAAGGCAGCTGCAACCAGGCCAAATGGTCATTTTGAAGGAAGATAATGAGCCTCCTTGCTTTTGGAGGCTAGGACGAGTGCACGCTGTACACCCGGGGCCCGATGGAAGAGTACGAGTAGCTACCATCATCACAGGACAGGGAACGGTTCAGAGGGCAATATCAAAACTATGCCTGCTGCCAATTGAGGACAACAAATGCGGAGACCATCTACCCGAGATAGACCAAGGAATATAAGAAGCAACCCGGCAGCGCCTGTGCACAGTGCGGCGCCCACAAGCAAAGGAAAATAAATGGATGGAGCTGGGTGTTTGTTTTTATAATCAGACTTTAATGATAAATTCGCTTTTGTGAATAAAAGTGAAAGGCAATAATAAATTCGCTTGTGTAAATAAAAGTGAAAAACAATGATAAATTCGCTTGTAGAAAAGTGGAAAATACAATTAAAATAAAAAAAAGTGCAAATAAATAAAGATGGTGGAGGTCGTGACCTCTTGTGAAAACTCATATGAAAATTAAAGGTCATAATCTAGCCAAAGGAAAATGAATGAACACTGCAAGTGCCCATTTAAATGTATATAATAAAATTAGCTGTCCTGGAAGGAAGACCTGGTCCAATCCGCATGGCATTGTGTTTGTCCTAAAATTAAATGTTTAATAATTGTAGAACTTATTGATTTTTAATGTTAATCGTTAACTTAATCTTTAGCTTTAATGTTTAACTGGAGCATGTAAAATATGAAATGGTTAGTTAATTTAATCTGGTGTGAAGCAGTTAAAGTTGTTTGAGTTATCTTTAGTAGTATAAGTGAGATATTTTAATTATTATATTCTATTTGTGTAAAAAAAAACTCTGGCCTTTACCGTTTTTTTGGGCGGGAATATGTTTAATTTAAATTAGCTAAGGCTCACACCTCTCCAGACATTTCGATTTGTTGGTTTGTTTAAAGTCAATTAATTAACAAATGAAATTATCAATAGATGTCAGGAGACGCAAACTCTCTTCAGACAAGACCGATATAAAAGGCCTGTGTTTAGGTTTTTTCCTTCTCTTTTCACCATCCTAACTTCTTAATAAGTAACAGTAAAATCCTTGGTCTGTCTTGGGTAGTTTGTGTCTCCGAAATTATTCACAATGTAATTGGGAATAAAGCAAAATAAAATGTCACGAGTCCTTTGAAAGTTTCCTGAAGCGGCCTTATTATTTTATGAAGTTCCTTCTTCCAAAACAAAACAGACTTCAAAATAGGTATTTGGGTTGAGACTGGTAAAGGTAGAAGAGAAATAAGGGAAAGTTGCCAGGCAAGTAATATAAAAATATCAGATACAATTAATTTAATCGTCATGATTATGTGTTATTCGCACCTAGAATGTGATACAATGAAATTCTGCAGCGAAAGTGAATATTTCAACACGTTTGTCTATATTTGCAAATTTATTGTTATAGTAGTTACATGTCCTTTGCATAAATTCATTTTGATTGGAATTGGTGTTGCATCAGCTATCAATGTAGAAGCGGGTATTTTGTCTGCATTATACAATCGAGCTTATGTAGTTACATTATTATTGTACGTGTGATATTTATTGTTTGTTCCCAAAATGGTAGGAATACTTTTGAAAAGGTCAAATGTCAATGTCACGTCAACCCAATTTGCCTTAAACAAATTGACGCTTACCAGTTTCTTGTCAAATTTGTCTACAAAGAAAACGCATTAGTTTTAGTTGGCAGAATAACAAAACACTGCGCGTTTCTTGTTTTATTTCATACCATTTAATAAAATAAACCAAAAACTCGGTTCAAGATACCATTGTTAAAATATTAGTAGCTATGTGAACAGTAGACTCAGCGACCAAAGAAAGAATGTTTCTAATTTTCTCTTATTTACTAAATCGAAACCAAATTCTCCTCTGAAATCATAACACTTGTAAGTAAGTACTTAAATACACACAGAATTAATTATCAATCACATATTTTTCGTAACTTTTTTTTTAAATTTCAAATAAGGAACAACTTGAGCGACAGCGCGATTTAAAACGTTTTCCTCCTCGGGATTTTTCGGAGATCATTTCGAATATTTTCCGCCCAAATTAAAAAAATCATACCTCCGAATTTTAATATGGAGACATACAAACTGATTATAGCTTTATATAGTCAATAAATTCAACTATCTTTTGTTGATTATCACATAATCGTAGGATTTATAAAAAAAATATTATTAAATCGAATACTTTAAAACCTTAAAAATCGTAAAAAAATCTGGTCCAATTTTGGACCTCTGTCAATCGCAGAAAAATAAAAGCGGTCAAAATTTTGACCTTAGTCGCTCCAGTAGATCAATTTGTCCGAAGTTACGTCACTGTCTTAATGACAATTATTTTTTCAAACATTCTTCATGCGGGTAGGTACCATAATATTTTTTTTAAATGGGAATAAGAGGGTCCAAATAAACACAAAGATTCCACATTAGACAAAAATAATATTTTCTGAACTTTTAAATTGGCCACCATCTTGAAACGGAACTTACAATCAAATTTACAAACAGATGCAATGCAAAATGGTTGAGTTAAAACAGTACTTCGCTACGCTCACATGGGGTATTTCACCATCCTTTTTAAAACAATTAAATACTCGCAATAGGTAGAAAACTCGGCGAACTTATCCAAATTATATGTATATAGCCACTATTCATAGGTTCGAGTACCGAATGTTAAATTCAGACTACAAATAATACACGTTATCCTATGGATAAGCTAACAAGAGGATGGTGAAATACCCCATCAATCAAACAAGGCTTCAGAATATTATAAAAACTACAGAACCTTAGGATAATTTTTTTTTAATCCCAAGAGATGTAAATTAAGAAAATTCTATCTGGGTTTTAAAGGGTCCTTGATTGGAACAGTAGTAATTAATGAAAATGGTTCTACAACAATTATTTCAAAAAATTAAACCTGAACAAAATATTTCTAGTTAAAGAGAGTGCACGAAAGTACTAGCTTCCTTTTGGCAAGAACTCAACTTCGGAGCGTGTTTCAGTTGTAGACGAAGTAACTAGAAAATGTACCTTACTGGAAATGGGTAGATCTTCGTGGATTTTGACTGAAACAAATGGGAAACTTTATTTTAAACGCAGGTACTGGCCGTACTTTCGACTGCTTTAGAGGAATTCTATAAAAGTAATCTTCTCAAATGGTCATCGATCACGAATACTATCTCCTAATTCCGAAATGAAAAATCTTTTCGTCAAACTTTGCATTCAAAATTTCAACTTCGATTTGTTTATAATTCTTGAATATTTTTCAATGTGCCATTTTTGTTAATTAATAATATCACATCAAAGGCACATTTTAATAAGATTTAAGATTTTTATGGTTAAAGAAATTATCGTGATTATTTTTTGGTTATTTCGCCGTGTCAACTTTTCGGACAGCGTTACAGTGTCCATCACATCTGCCTTGATTATAGATACTGTAACCCTGTCCGAAATGTTGCCTTGAACAGAAGGAAACGCAACACGGCGTAATAACTCAAAAAACGGCCACGATAACCTCGTTTGCTTCGGCAACATTAACTCCGACAACAACATCAATATCGAAAACAACATCACTTGAAAGTACGTCATTAAATACGACAACAACCCTAGCATCAATGGCACCATCAATTGTGAAAACAGCATCAAACTATAATTTGGCCTTTGTTAGAAGTTAACTTGAGTACAATTCTCCCGTCTGGAACCCAGATAAGGACACATTTGTTTATTTTTTATGAGTAATTTTAATAAATGAAAGTCAAATTGTTGCTCCAAATTAATGGAATACTTATTTTATTGTTTAAAAAACATGTTTCGTAAGCGATGCTTACTTCATCAGGGTTTACTTAAAAAGTTTCTTGGGTTTTAAGAAGTCAAATTGTTGTGTTTACAACTTGTAAGATTATACAAAATTTACATGTTTTGAGAACAATGTTCTTTTTATCAGGATGAGTCGTATTCTAAAGTTGAATAAAGGCAGAAGAATTGACGAAAGAGTGGAAGGGGTGGGAGTGGGGTGAATTAATTGGGAACTTAATAATTTTAGGGAGCTTGTAAAAAAATACCTGATTATAAAGCATTATATTTGACTGACTAAATCGACGGTCCGGAAAAACAATGCCAGATCTGCTAAAAAATGAAAATCGTTTTGTTAGCTTATGTTCATTTCTTTTTGATGATTTAAAAGTCTGTATTTTTGAAATTTTTTAATGAAAAATATCACTTGATCTCAAAAACAGTAAAAATGCAGAAACAAAACTTTTAATAGCTCTACTGCAAAACTAGAAAACCGCACATCCGACTTTGTTCTTCGACGTTGTTTTTTCTAATCACTGACATTTCTGAATGGTATTATTATATAATAATTACACAATGTCGATAAATTGCGACAACAGCATCATTTGCGACAGTAATACCATTTGCATTAGTAACGCCACTTGCTGAAACAACAACATTTGCGGCAGCAACATCCTTTACGATAGCAATCTTGTTTGCTTAAGCAATATTAACTCCGACAACAACATCAATAGCGAAAACAACATCACTTGAAACTACGTCGTTAAATACGACAACATAAAATGCTAGGGATCAATGGCACCATCAATTGTGAAAACAGCATCAAATTATATTTTGCCTTTGTTAGAAGTTAACTTGAGTACGATTCTCTCGTCTGGAACCCAGATTATGGTCATGTATAAGCTCTTGAAAAAATACAAAATAAATTCTAAGTTTTAAAATGGGTATTCCAGCAATTTTATTGCTATACAACACTTTTATGATATAAATATGCTTTAATTGATTTTCATTGACATGGTATTCCGACATAAAAATTTAAAAGATGTTGTTGATAGTCCAGAATTGCTTGAATTCCACTACGTAATACTAGAAGTCTGGATTTATTTCACCATATGTATTCCTCTTTGCCCAGAATACTAATGAAGGGAAATAATTATACCAAGACAGCAGACATCTTCAATTTACGTATCACTAAACAGATACGAAACGTTGTCACTGTGCCAGATCAGTTACATATAATAAATACAGTGTAATTTTTACTTTTCATTTGTAAAAGCTCCTAAAGTTAGTAATAAATAACGTAAGCGTCCTTGAATGTTAAGAACGACGTGAAATTAACCTTTAACCTCTTCAGAATGGAGTTAGTCCAGCGATTAAATTTTACAAATTTGGTTCTCTTCCGAAAGGAGGGAGTCCACCAATAAGGAACTCCAGTGAAAAATATTATGGCTTTAAAAAAATGTGTTCGTATTGACCAATAAACACCGATTCTGAATATATAATTTTTATTAAATAATTTTAAATGTAGAGTTTTAAAAAAATGATTAAAAAGTCCATTTTAAAACGTGTTATTAAAACACACTCTCAAGTTATTATTGGATTTTTAGTGCTGACTTTACTGCTCTCCATAAATCTCCAGTCACCTGGTGATAGCATTTGTAGTTGTATTGAAATGAATGACACGAGCCCTTCAACATTGCATGTTATTGGTTTATTTATTTACTGTTTATAAAGATTTAGACATATATAATAGTTGTTGTTTTTATTGAATCATTATTTAGGCCTATATAATTCAATATCAAAAATAGAGTTATCTCTATTAGTGTATCTATATTATTTAAAATATTCAAAAAATTTACTGTAAAAAAAATCTTTATGCCACTCACAACCCTCCAACGCCAAAATGGCGGACGTCGAACAGCTGATTTGGCGCTGTATGCTCTATCTTATCAGTTGCCTATTATTGTTATTGTTATTGTTTTTATTTTTCAAATGTGATTTGATCCTCTTTCTAATGGAGCTGGTACAGCGATGGCATTTTTCAGGTTTGATCCTCTTCCGAGGGGAGTTAGTCCAGCGATTGTATTTTTCAGATTTGTTCCTCTTCCGAAGAGAGCTAGTCCAGGGATGGAAACTTTAGTAAAATGAATGGTGAATTGTAAGTTAAATATTGAAGTTAATTTCTGATTTGTTCCCAGGACGCAAACCTCCAAAGCCGTGTTACTTTTAACTATCCGTCTGGCGCAACAAATTATTATTTCCAACTTCGTCGAGCTGAATGGGAATTGTAATTCTTAGCAAAATTTTAGCTAACTTCGGGAATGTGTTCTAAAGTTGGGGTTGGCTGAGAAACACCGCGTGGAACAGTAAATTCTTAGTCAGGGCCGCAGCAGAGTGCCGTCTCCCGCGTGCGAAAACCAAGAGTGCAAGCCTTCGCAAATAAATTTTTTATATTTAAAGTACGTGATATAAAAGGTCGTCTTTAAATAATAAAATCAGATTTTTGTATATTTTTAACAAATTATTATATGAGATTTTTTTACGTGATAACGTCTTATAAATCGATGAACGCCGGCTGCACCCATGAAAAAGCATGACTCGTTGTCACGTTCCACCCGAACCGAGCGTGAAAGCGAGAGCGCGGAACAAGCGTTCGGCCTAAGCGTTCGGCTTGTGATTATCTGCATGCATATATCTCTCTTCCACTCCATCGTTATTATATGACGTTATCACGTAAAATTATTGTTCGTAAACCGACTTTACAGACAACCATTTTTTTTTACATTGGCTCCACACAGGTAGGCCCGAGGAAAATAATTACCCTCGGGGCTTATGTCATCTTTGGGATCGCTGTGTGGAGGGTCTTTTTAGGGAGCGGAAGGAGAGGTTTTTCTGGGAACGAAATAGGTATGAAGGGTGGTAGGAATTTGGGGGTCAATGTGTCCAGGAGTGACGAAATTATCCATTAGTCCATTCCACTGCGGTACAAGGTGATGATGGAGAGTCCGGCTAGAGTGGTAAAATGTCTCCATCTCGTGTCTTTCTTGATCCGGCCCGCCACGCAAAACGCATATGCTGCCAAAACCTAGACAAACCTCACCCTATGTACCTGGTCACCCCTGCTAAGTCATCAAACGTAGCGAACCACTTATTATTAACTTTTGGCAGGGGATGACAACTGGGAGATAAGGGGCACATTAAGTCTTTATCATTATGCTAGGCGCCCTGCGTACTTACGTACTAGCTCGTACATCTCATTCAAAAGTGTTCCACTACCTTGAGGCGAGTAGCAGTGCGCGGGGACCGGATTCGTTATTTTCTGCAGGTAAAAAAAGTGGTACCAATTTTTTTCGCATCGTGTCACATCTAAATATAATAATTACATCAATATGATACGATTCCCGACAAATCACTTCCAATTTTAAAAACCGCAATTAAGATCATTTTTAGGAAAAATATTACTTTATTGGTAGGTAATTTATTGCTTGCCTGGATTCTCCAAACAATTTTGACAATCAAGCTTAAACACAAACCAAAAGTCCGAGAAGTCATTGTTACAGACAGACGCACAACCGGAATTAGTATTTTTAACGTGTTTTTTGAAATGTTAAACGAAATATTTGGTTCCACGCCAACTGAGAATAAATTCGACCCTTGAATTTGTCTCCTTGAAAAGTCATTAAAAACTGGAAAAAATCATTTTATATTAGCCGATGACCCTAACCTAACGTAACCTTTTCAACCAAAATTTTATATGCATTTTTTATCACTCTAAATGATTTATTTGAGATGGTTCTGAGTTGGTTTCATTCCAAGTTGTCCGGTCACCGAATATTTAGATGCTAATATTTTAAGATAGGGGAATCGTTGTACGGTCTGCGGCCGCCCTTGTGATCGGCCGCCCTTGTGCCCCACACGAAGAACACATGTGGATGCGACGCCCCTGCACATAGTGGTGGGGTGGGTAAGAACACGCCAGGCCAGGTACACGCGAGTACCTACGCAGATTGGAAAACTTACTTTAAACAAGACATTTAAGTATTAAATCCCTGCTCAGGGCGACTGGTTAAACTAGAAAGAACAGGTCACTTAGGCGAGGAAAGGTTTTATTTTTGTTGTGACTTAGTCTGACGGAGCGGGTGGAACTATGTTACCATAGGTAAAGTTGTCAAGCGAATGGATTGTATGAACAAAAGGCTTATATCGACCTTACAGAGCAGTTTGCTTCTAGGATCTGTACCGAAAGATTAAGGGTTTCATCACTGATTTCATCGTTGATTTCATAAAAGATTTCGTCAGTAATTTCATCGTATGTTTCATCTCAGATAGATTTCAGCAATATTTCAATAATAATTTTAACGCCATTTTCATCACCGATTTCACAGCTCATTTCATCACTGATTTCATAGATAATTTCATCACTGATTTCATAACTTATTTCATCACTGATTTCATAGCTAATTTCATCACTGGTTTCGTAGCTCATTTCATCACTGATTTAATTGTTTATTTCATCACCGATTCGTGGTTTATTTCATCACTGATTTCATAGCTCATGTCATCGCTGATTCACAGCTCATTTCATCATAGATTTCATAACTCATTACATCGCTGATGTCACACCTCATTTCAACGCTGATTTCGTAGATTATTTCATCACAGATTTCATAGCTCATTTCATCGCTGACGTCATACTTCATTTCAACGATGGTCTCTTAGCTCATTTCATCACTTATTTCGTAGATTATTTCACCTCTGATTTTATAGCTCATCTCATCACTTTTTTCATAGCTTATTTCACCACTGATTTTACAGCTATTTTCATAACTGATTTAATAGCTCATTTCATCACTGAGTTCTTAACTCATTTCATCACTAATTGCATAGTACGTTTCAACACTAATTTCATTGCTCATTTCATCGCTAATATGTTCTGCTCTTACGTTCAGTTAGTTTAAATGCATTTCCTTACTACTTAAAATCAATAATCCACCTCTAGCTCCTTAAATTAAAAATCTTCAAATCTTCAGAAAGAAGTGTGAAATAGTTGTATTTCAGTAAGCAATTTAAACTAAATTATTCGTCCTGCCGTGCGCCAAGGTTTTGGACATTATTCCAAAACCTTCCTTAGGTGAAATGTAGTCTTAAAGTAATGTAACCCGGAAAACTAAGATAATATTTTCCGTGTCGTAAAAAATCTGTACCCTTCTTAAGCAAATCAAATATTCAACGTTGCGAAGTACGGCACGTACTAAGTGTGTTACGGTTTCTGAGTATGTTTGTTTTATTCTGCGATATTGTTCAAAACAGTGCTTTGCATAAACCATGGGTAAATCAGGTATAAGTAAGTTTTTATCTTCCAAACCTAACCTAACCTAACCTAACCTAATCTAATCTAAGAATTTATGTGCATAATTTTTTGTTTGTGTGAATACCGCATTCTGTTCCTTACCGTTTGGAGCCAATGGGATAGTTAGTATACCCAATCTGTGTTTGTTTTGAGGCTAACGGGAGGAGGAAATGAAAGGAAATGGGGAAGAGGAAGGTAAGGTAGTACATAGCTAGTAAAATCTGGTCAATATACACGAATAATTTTTTTTTCTTCATTTTTTTATTAGAATAAAACTAACTAAATAACAATCATATCGTTTCCCCGCAGGAGTGGGCAGAGAGGACGGACCGCTAAACAACTCGGTCTTGGCACACATTCCTTGCCTCGTTTACATTCATACATCGTCTCATAGATGCTCTTCTATTATTTTGACTTTTGACATGGCCCGACTCAAGTATCTGATTCACTTGCTCGTGCCATGTCTTTCTTGGGCGTCATCAATGTCTTCTATAATTCACACTTGCGTCATACATCCTCGTTACACTTCTTTCCTCGTTCATTCGCTCTAAATGCCCAAACCATCTGAGCGTCCCTTTCTTAATTTTACTCATTACGCTTACATCAGCCTCGCATTTTTTGCGGATCTTCACGTTTCTCACACGATCATACACGGTTTTACCACACATTCGCCTCAGGGATCTTGTTTATTAGAATAACTCTCACGTAATAACTTTTGAAGATTATTCCTATCAATGTAATGTATCATTGAAGAAAAAAACAAATCTAAACAAAATATCAAAAAGAAAAAGCTAACGGTCGCAACTGAAACTCGAACTCAGAACCTCTCGCCTTACCGGGATGAACGCCTTTACCAATGTGTTCACAGAGACCTTTTTTTTAAGTCATTTGATTTAAAAGCGTATTATTATTATCAGTCCTTTTGCTAATTCGATTATCATTTTTTTATTTTGTTTTTGAATACATGTTTAATAGTCTGCAATATAAATAATTTACGGATATTTAATATTTTAGTCTCTTTGAATAATAACTCGGTCGAGAAAATTAATGAATGGCCTCATATTAAGTCCAGCATATGTTCTTCGTATCCGGATGATCGTATAAAACTCAACAGTCTATTCAAAAAAGTCAACGAAGTGAATTTTCTTATTTCCTATAGCACACCTTTACAATTTTATAAAATAAAGAGGAAGACAGAAAAAATAATTTCTCTATTTCTATAAAATTAAAATTTCGCATGAACACATTAAAATTTTCACTAACCCGAGTTTTTGAGGAATGAATATTACTTACAGGTACCCGACACATTTTTTCAAATAGCTACTAACCGGACTGTAAGCATGCAAAAAGTAATAATTTTTAAGGGTTCAAATAGAAAAGTTTAAGGAAAATGGAATATAAAAGTGTGACAGTGAAAGATTTCTACGACTAGCTTTAAATGTAATTTTTATCCTGTGGAAAGGACGTTGGCAGAGTCACTGCCCCGTCGCCCCAAGGAGTCCGTACGATTTAGGGGTTGGGGGAAGGGAGAGTTTTCCATCCCTCGGGCTCTATATTTGTTCTAAGGCTCTGCAGGGATAATCTCTCTCACGTCACACCGGGAGTGGGAATGGATTCTCAATTCGCTACGTAGTCACATTTGTTCTCAATGGGCTGAAGGTATGGCAGACAGACAGGGAAGATCTACCTAACTTTCTACGTTATTCTACAGGTCAACACTATTTTACTGTTTTATTTCTTAGAATAGAGAGAAAACAAAGACGTACAGAAGCTATAATTAATAGCGAAGAAAACAAAGATGTACAGAGGCTATAATTAGTAGATAATAAGAAGATTTAATAATAAGAAAAAACAAAGGTGTACAGAAGCTATAATTAATAGCGAAGAAAACAATGATGTAAAGAAGCTTTAATTAATTGCGAAGAAAACAAAGACGTACAGAAGCTATAATTAATAGCGAAGAAAACAAAGATGTACAGAGGCTATAATTAGTAGATAATAAGAAGATTTAATAATAAGAAAAAACAAAGGTGTACAGGAGCTATAATTAATAGCGAAAAAAACAATGATGTAAAGAAGCTTTAATTAATTGCGAAGAAAACAAAGATGTACAGAAGCTATAATAAATAGCGGAGTCCTTTTTTAACTAGACGGTTTTGTAGTTTGTCTGTCTGTAAATTTGTTTGTTTGATCCGTTTTCGTTTCAAGATGGTGGCCGTATTAATAAATACCCGTGAAAAATCTCTGATAGTCTAAATTCTCTACAAATCAGTTCCAATTTTGAAAATGTAAATATCTGTTAAAAATAAAATGGGTACGTGCTTTATGGCTTGTTTGAATTCTCTAAAAAAAACTCCCAATTTCAATTCAACTTTGCCAATTTATTAATATTTTTACGTAATTGTTTGGTAATGTAAATTCAAAGAAAATGCCTTTAATGTCGCCAGCGTATGTCGATTTCTTATTTATTACCTGTCAATATCGATTCGGCTGTCAATTGTGAAAGCGTGCGTAAAATCATCGGAAGATACGCCTATCAACCCGATAGCGTAAAGTTATCAATTTCATCGTGCTAGAGATTGCATTTTGTTTTTCCCGTTAAACACTTGCATACTGCTTACTAACAACGTATGCAAGGACTCTGGAGGTCTAGAATCGTTCAAAATAAATAAATGTAACTTCGTTTAACTAAAAAATTAGAGTCCTTGCGAGAGCCTTGAAGAAGTAACCATCTGTTAGTTATATCAGGGCGGGTAAGTGGTAGAGGTCCCTCCAAACTCCAGGCAAGGCTTTGCACGATAGAGAGGAACAAATGAGATGACAATGTTTTATCAGAATCTTGGGATATGGAATAATCCCAAAAATGCTTCTGAATCAACTCTACCACATGTCAGAACAACTTTTATAATATAGTGCACACAAAAAGCATAATAAAGACATTAATAAAACCGTCATGTCCACACCATCCAAGTGCGTCAAGAAAACTTGAAGTATTTTCTTAGTAAACTCCGGTCAAGTTTTCCGCAATCAAAAGTGTCGCAGCTATGGACTACTATTTCCCCGGGTCGTGGGAACCAATTCGTCTGTGAACTTAGCACAGGGGCTCAACTCTCCAATAGCGATCAAGACTCATTCGTTATGCGCCATCTCCGAATGATTTTTTTTTACATTAGTTCCACACGAGAGGCCTTGAGGACAATAATTTCAATCACGGTTTAAGGTGGCCTCTAGAGGTTTAGACCAGTGGTTCCCAAAGTGGTCCAGGTGGACCTCTTGGGGTCCACGGGAGACTCGATGGGGATCCAAATAGACGCGATAAATAAATGGGGGTTCACAAGTTGTAAGTGGGGGTCCACGAACTGGTTTCAATTAAGACCCATCCCGTGCCCCATATCCATATCCCATCCCCCCCCCCCCCCCCCCCCCCCGTCTCATGTTCCCTCCAAAACAGAGCGAATTGCGTACAGCGCACGTTGTTGAACCGGTTATGTATGAAATCTTAAAACGTCCAGTTAGGCAAGGGGGATATGGGTGTACTCTACTGGAATGAGAACATACCCCCCCCCATACCCCATTACGCCCCCTCCGTCATGGCAAATATATTCTCCAATTCTTTTTCCATTTTGCCCCCGTTTGAAAAAGTCGTAGATCCGGTACTGCTCCTTTGTGACAGACTACACCTCACCATTCAATTTCCGTAGAATGCGTGTCGAGTTTTGGGAATATGGTAGAAATGTACTAGCAGTATATTGCGCAATATTAACTGTGCAATATTATTGACCGTTTTGGGTTAATACTGGAGATTGCGCAATGATTAAACAAAAGTTTGAGCGAGTTTATTTTTTATTGCACCATATTTTTCCATTGCATTGTGTAGGGTCAGTATTGCGCAATATTTTTTAGTCTGTGTTTCGTCTTGACGAGGAGTACACACCAAAACTACAGCAGCGGCTAAATCTTGTTCGGACATGATGCTTTACGCATGTGTACACGGGATCAACACTATCCTCCGACTGAACACGAAAACATTGCGCAGTTCGTTTATTGTGCAATATTTTGTTTGGATTCTAAGCGCCTTTCAATCTAATTGTACAATAAAATATATTGTACAAAGGGTCTAGGGGACGCCTAAGTCATCTTAGGAGATTCTGTGTGGACGGTTTTTTTTTAAGAAAGGGAATGAGAGGATATTCTGGGAAGAAAAAGGTATGAGGGGTGGGTGTGGAATCTGGGAGTCAGTGTGTCCAGGAGTGACGGAATTAATCCATCCCTCCAACTGCAATGCAAAGGAGAGGTCAACCAGTCACTCTCGATCCGGACTGCCACGCAGCAGGTGGCCAAACGCATCCACCGCCAAGACCCCAACAAACCTCACCCCCATGATCCTCACCCCTGCTAAGTCACCAAACGTAGCAAACCACTCGGGGTGGCTTACGGCATCAGTGTCGGTTATATAATAAATTGTACCCGCGGCGACTGTACCCATAAATGTCTCCCAAATTACCCATCGTCTCGACGAACTTTATCGAATGTTTTATTTATTCGTATTCTTGAATCTTGAAAGGTTGAAAAGATGATTATATTGGGAGCTATTATTATATTATCTTGTATATATGTGAATTTGAAATTACGACTACACTTTTGTCAAAAAGGCTGACGGATATATTACTCAAAACCAAAAACAGCCAGTAACTTGCTGCTGAATATAAATTTAATGCCGCTAACACCTGCAAGCCGACATTGCCACAGATTAATTAAGAAGTTAATTTCATGAAAAAACTGTCTACCCTCCGGTGAAATGCTCTTGTTGATCTCAAAGTTTCGGCTTCAGTTAGTATTCTACATTAAGGCGGCGCTTCTCGGCTGAAAAAGAAGAAGATGGAGAGGTATGTAATTACGAATGTTGGACGGAGCGCGCTAATATTTTAAGTGATAAAATCGCAGCGAAAATCGCGCAAAAGCTTAATAAAATATGACTCGTTTAAAATAAAGCAAAAATCTCGTGGAACGTATCTTAAGTATCATTCAAAGAAACATTGTGATTTTTTCACAAATATAACTTGTAAAATAATAGAAATAGACTTGTTTTAAATAATTTTCGGAGCATACTTTGCGATTTTTTTCTATTGAGGGAATTTCATATAATTTGCCTTTCGGCGTGGAACGTGGCTAGATATTATCTTCAAAAATAACATATATTTTTTTAAGAGCTTAAAAACTTCAAATGTTTAAGGGAGATGTGTAAGAAATTGGTCGAATTCAGATAGCGGCGGCTTAAGTAATGCAGCCAACATCGTCGGTAAATCAATATGATGCCTGTCCTTCGAAGAGCGCGCCATAAACGATCTTAGGTTAGGATACAATGTATTAGATTTTGACAGTATTATCGGTGTCGACTGATTCGACCCACTGTTGTTCGAGTGGAATGACTTTTGACGTTTGGCGTCTAACCTTCGACGAGACTCGAAAATGACAAAGTCGACTAATGTACGTACTTTCGAAATCGATTGCGAAGGGCCTCGATTGGAGAATTGAGCCCCAGGGGTCGTGCACTCTTCTCCAACTTATAGACGTCTGGAAGTCTGTGAAAATCTCAAGGGGGAAGTTAGCCATACTTCCGGTATACGGTGAAATCTATGCCGGAAATCAACAAATCCGGAAGCGAGCAATGTTATCACGTAATTATATTAAATTTTAATGTTGCGTAGTAGGTTTTAGTTAGAAAACTAGGAGTCTCCTTGTATTATAAAAATACAATCTATATAAATAAAAATGAATGTATATTTGCTTGCATGTGTGAATGTATGTGTGTATGTATGTTTGTTTTTTATGTATGTATGTTTGTATTGCTATATTAAGCCTAGGAAATGTTTGAAGCTTTCAAAATACCTTCTTTCCACCCTCGCGAAGGTTTCTGGTTTATAACAACCACGTGACAATACATCTGAAAAGTTATTCAATCATTCCAAAAACTCTTACGAAACTGTCAAAAATTTCACCATTTGAGAATGACAATTTGCAAGCTATCGATCGTTCAATCAAAATTCGATTTTGGAATAAACTCTTTAAATTAATGAATTTATTTGAATTACTCACCTATGACACTAACCAAAAACGAATACTTTGAATCTAATCAAGAATTAAAAGTAGGTTTTTTTAAATAGGTACCCATACTAGGTACCAAATTTGACTTTTTTTTTTAATTTATTTATTTATTTTATAGATCAACAAACAAGTCCCTGTGCTTATAATTACTTACAAATATATTTAAAGTTATAATTTACATCTTTATCTACAGTTTAAACATTTTTTCATAAATTTTATAATAAGTATCAAAATAAATATTCTTTTTCCAATAAACAATTTTTCACCATATATTTAACCTTATTCATAGAATTATGTTGCTTTATATTGTCAGGTAATAAATTAAATATCTTCGGTATGTTGTTTTCAAACGTTCTCTGTCCGTACTTATTATTAAATACTGATTGTTCTTATATTATACAAAAATTAAATTTTGTAATATGAAAAATGAAAAATGAAAATTTGTTAAAAAAATTGCAATAGGTGGCACGCGAGCTGTTTGAAAATCTGAACGTGCGGGGACTGAATATATTGAACGCGTGAGAGGGGAGGGGATCACGGTAGGGGGGTTCACGGGAGAGGGGAGAAGGAACCCGGGGAAAGTGGAGGGGGAATTGTGAGGGGAAGGGGACATGGAAGGGGAAGGGGAAGGGGGGGCGGAAGGGAAACGGGATGAATGAGAAAAGACACGCAGGGAGAAACAAAAATAAATAAATAAAATAATAAATAAATATTACTGTTGCGTTACTTTGATAGCAAATTTTCTATGAAATCAAGAATCATTTGTACTTTTTACGGCAAGAACATTTGCCGATATTACTGCTAACAATTTGGGAGGCGGGTATGGGTACCATCGCGGTCGCATCGGGAACTATTTGTTGGCTAACCAACACGTCTGCCAATTGCCGCCCTAAATAATACATTTTTTTTTTCAAATTATCCAAACGATCCACTTTTTGTTTTGTAGAGTTTTAGTTCATATGTATAATTTGTTACTTAATTTAAAGTTACAAATGCGACATGTGAAATAAAATTCTTCAAAACAAAATTTCTAGAAATTGTTCCACAGTTAACGCCCAAGAAATAAAAACTACTGACCTTGAATTATTCATTGTGACTTGATTTTCTGCAGAGTAACATATTTGTGGAAATTATTAGATAAAGTAAACACACTCCTACATGGATTTCAGCAGTGGGTAACTACTCCCATTGTTTGCTCGGACCCATCTGCCGATAATACGAACAAATATTTGCTCACGATCCCTTTGACATTTTCTCCCTCCGCCCTTTATTTGTACACTTCATCAAATAAGATTTTGATTTTAGTAAGTGTTACAATAAAAAAATGCGATAAATAATTTTCAGAAGTAAATCAATAATTCCTAGTTTCGACCGTTACCTTTTTTGTTTTACGTGTTTTGTTTTGTTCAAAGTTTCGTTCAGATTTATTTGTATTACTTCTTCTTAATATTTTTTCAATGATTTTTATGTATTTAGTTAAATTTTTTTTATACTTTAATTTTTTCAGAGTGGAAGATACTATCAGTATCGCCCTGGTGTAAGACCACCATTCAGAATTGAAACGTTGCTCGAAATGGCATTAGCCGTGTTTAGTGACCAGATCTGAATAGCCAGGTACTTCCCCACCTTCATCTTCCCTATCTCCTTCCCCTCCTCACTACCTTCAGCCACACAACATACCCCAATTGGGGATGCCATAGTCTCACTGGCTCCAGAGGGGAGCAGTTGGGACTCTTGTGCGGTATTTCATATAAAAAAAAAAAAAAATTAAAAAAATTACTATTTTATAATTTTTACATTTTTAGAAGATATATATGAAATCAAACTGTACAATATTAAAAACAACAATAAAATTAAATTTCTAGGAGTAATTATCGATAAAATGGAAGGAACAAATATGTCAAGTAGTAAAAAAATTGGAAAATTTATATATATATATTTTTAAGAATAAGAAATTTTCTGTCGAAAAAAAATCTTTATTTAATCTACTATACCTTAGTTCATCTACTCTGGCGCAGTGGTTAGCGCGTTCGCCCGGAAAGCGAGAGGTCCTGGGTTCGAGTCCCAGAGGTGCCAATATTTTTTTTCTGATTTTTCTGTTTCCAGATTTTCGATTGAGTTTCGCTTATATTGTCTTCGTTTAGTTAAATATTACAATTTGAGATTTTACTCATAAAGTTAAAATAAAAAATAAAAAGAATTATTGTTTTTATGTATTGTTTAATTGTCTGCGCTGTTTAGCTAATACGCAATTATCAATCCCACAATTCTATTATCCTCTGATTTTTCATGGGTCTGCACTAGTCCATAATAATTTAGTTTAGGAAAAGTGGTTATTGTTGGTAAGCTGTATGTTAACCTCCTCAGATTGACAGCTAGCCCTTTCCAATTGCCGTAGCCGCAATCGTGTTTAAGGAGATGTTTGTGAATAATACTTCGGATTTACTCAGTCACTTTTTATCTACAATAACTTTGCACAAATTAAGATAAGTCGCGGTACACTGGAGGGAATTGATAACTCCCAGAAGGCCGGGGAGTAAGCAATAGAATGAGCTTGGAGCTTGCAAATTTCGTGCACTCAGCCTGTCGGTAGGTCGTGGTGTTGCCAGACGGTAAAATTTATTTTTGTTAATTATAAGGCTGTTCGCCATATTAGCATACAAAATATTTACAATTTCTAAAACTGTGACATGTAGATTCTAACTAGTCTAGATTCAAACTACATATTACCAGGATGCACAGCTTCTAACTTTGCACAGCTTCTAATGTTGACGTTTTTAGTGTAATTAGTCGTGTCTGTATAACTGTACGACAGTTTAATCGACAAACTTCGATACAAACAATAATAATTTTCAACGATTTTCTTGCATGCGCTAAATATGTTAAAATGGGCTCTGTTTGGCTCAGCGCTGTTTTCTTTTGGTTTCCTAAATAACCTAAATAACGCTCCCGGCATGAATACACTTTAGGACTAAACTTACTCTCGGAGCCCTGCTTCATATTCAAATTTAGTCATTTGCATGTCACCGTTAAAGGAATACATTATTTTATTATGAATTTATTTTCGGTGAGATTTTAGTATATTTATGGTAATCGGGAAATAACAACAATTGAACACGCTTTTGGATGTTTCTTTCGAAAATTTATGGCGTAAATTTACAATTAAATCCGCCAAACAAAACCTATGTAAATGTGTTTTTTAGTTGGGCATTGTTTTGTTCGGGGTTACGGAGCCGAAAAACCAAGAATTCGTACAATTTCGGCTGAATTCTACAACCTCTAAAATGCAACAATTAAGTAATTCCAGAAATTTCAACACCTTACTTCAGACCCTGCATTTCTTTTAATGTATATTTCATTTAGATATAAAATTTGTAGAGAGAGTTTTGCTTCATTTAAATAAGTCGTGAGATCATGACTTATAAGTCATGAGACCTTTATTTTAAATAAGTCATAGAAATCTATAAAGAAATTTGTAGAAAAATATATTAATGTCGAACCCAAAAAAAGAATATGCTTAAACCCTAACTGATGAAATAATAAATAAACAAATAAATTTTTAGATACTTAAAAGCTATAAATTTGAAGCTTTTGACTTGTAATTTTTTTTTTTTTAATTATGAATAAAAAGCAAAAAACTATGCAATTTGCGCAAAATACACTTGTCATTATGGTATTGACAGACACGCTCATTAGTAGCAAGAGAGCATGCTACTAATGAGCCAATGCTACCTAGTAGCATGAGTGTCAGTGACGTTGCTAATATCGAGCATGCTCATTGGATTTGCGGGTGGAAGGGGAAGCGCTTTAAGCATGTGTGAACAGGCATGAGCTTATGAGCATGCTCATTTCGATCCGATCTCAGTTCGCGCCTGCGCATTTTTTGCAAAAATTTCAAAAATGGCCCGCTGGGGAGACGGATGCTTTTTGTGGTTTATTATGGAAATCACGAATGTATTTAATAATAAAAATAATAATTGGATAATTTGTAGAGCGCAGTTTTTGTGAAAAATCACATCGAGGGCGCTTTGCAATTCAGGGTCACTAATATACCCACAATATGGGTATGACGCGATGCCCATTCAACCACTGACAAGACCGGTCAGTGGTTGAGTGGGCATCGCGTTTGGGTCCCACCCGGACGTCGCGTGTTCGATTCCTCGACTGGCTAAGTCCTCCATCACGACTCAAGCAATTTTCGGCTTACTGTGGTGGTAATGGGAGATTTTCAAACATTGTTGGGTTATTCGTAACCCGGGAATGTTAGTATTTCTTTCTTAAAAACAAAAAACAATAATTAAAATAAGAAATCTTGAAGTAAATGATGATTACACGGCTGATTTTAAATAAATAATAATCAAATATTATATCAGTTAAAACTTAAAAACCAATCGTACAAGGAGTGAGATTAACACGGCTAGCAAAGTATGCAGACTTATTAAGAGGCACTTATTTGTACCTGTACTTTGAGCGTTATTTAACTAGAGGGAATTAAACACCCCGACCCGAGAACTAGCGCACTCAAAGCCCGAAGAAGTTATCCGGGAACTCTTTGGAAAGGCTTTGATATTTTTATGTACACCCTCAGTCACCTACCCCTCTAAACAAATTCACGTGCTGGATTCATGCACGAGTGAACTTTATACGTTTATAGTCTGTACGAAATAATTTCGACGTCTGTCTGGCGGAAAACTGCGCTACACCGCAAATAGAATATTTTATTTGTGTCTAGCTGGACTTTCAAGTTGATTTAGAAATAAATATTTTAAGTGAAACAGCTGTGCGGCCCTTTTACAAAATACTTAACCAAGCTGAAAAAATATATTTTTTATCGAAAGGCTTAGAAAATGTTTAGTGCGGATTTGTGACACTTTATTTAATTGTATTTTCGGCGGATTTGTTATTAATTGCGGATTTGTGATACTTTATTTAATTGTATTTCCGGCGGATTTGTTATTAATTGCGGATTTGTGACACTTTATTTAATTGTATTTTCGGCGGATTTGTTATTAATTGCGGATTTGTGATACTTTATTTAATTGTATTTCCGCCGCTCCGGGAACCAATTATTGGATAAACAACACCTCTGTCATAGGTCGCTACGTTTGGTGACTTAACAGGGGTGCCCGGATTCATGGGTTGAGGTTGTCTGGGTCTTGGCGGCTGATGCGTTTGCCCACCTACTGCGTGGCGGCCGGCTCGGGAGATGCGGGTTGACCTTTTCTGGGAGACCTTTTGACCTCTCCAGCCGGACTCTCTCGACCCATCGCCGTGCACCGCGGGGGGAAGGATGTTACTCCTGGACACATTGATCCCGAATTCCTACACACCCCTCTTACCGTTTCCTTCCCAGAACTTCCCCTCCTTACTTTCCATTAAAAGACCCTCCACACAGCATCCCCAAAGATGATATAGGCCCCGTGGGATTTTTGCCTTAGGGCCTCTTGTTTAAAGCTAATTTTAAAAAATAAAATTTGTACTTCTTTTTATTTTTTTTATTGTATAAAATATATATAAAGGACATTAAAGGATTCAATTTTTCATAATTTTAGAGACAATTTTCTCTTCCTCTCCAACCTTTCCACAGTATCCTTAGAATCTCCTGCGCAGAGCTAATTTTAAAAAAAGGACTATTGAAGGCTTCAATTTTTCATGATTTTAGTGCCAACTTTGACAATTTTAAAGTATGAAACTTATTTTAATTCAAATTCATCAAGGATAAAACTACTTGTCTGTATACTGCCTATAAGTACAAAAATCAAAACTGTAAATATTGAATGACCATTAACGGGACACTGCCATCGGAAACATACAAGTTGCTAGGAGTGAAAAACACTAATAGATGTAGGAAATGTGAAGAGGATGAGGCCTCAGCACAGCTAAGCCACCCACTGAGGCCAACATTATCCAATTATACTATAACATATTAACCATTGCATCAAAATTAAAAAAAGAAACATCGAGGTAAGAAGTCCTACTTCCTTGTGAAGAAGAGACTTCAAATTCACCTATGGTGCCAATGTCCCGCTCTGTTGGAAACAAGGCTTCAAACCTGGGAAGACATTGTGGAACCAGAAGACATAGCCACTTATTCAATGACAAACCTGGTGAACTTTATAAAGTCACCGGATCACTGGAATGAGGTAAAATAGGAGATACCTATTAACGACCCCAAATGTGGCTTTTATTGATTCGAATTATTAGAAACATCTGCAAACCTCAGTTTAACGAACACAGTATTTATATTGCAATGATTAATTGGACAAAATACAAACTAAACCCCAAATTAAGCATCATGGTAAGTGCGTAGGGATTCGCTTTGATCGCCGGGAAATAGTTCAAATGGATAACTTTGTGTGTAATTAGATTAGTTTGTATTACCTGTCAGCTGAACATGGATAATTAGTTCCTATTTCCTACCAAATACATACTTATTAACCTAGTGGTCTATTGATTATTGGTTTTAAAGAACGTTTAGTTTGAAATTTTGTGAGAAGATTTCATCGGAACAGTTTTATTATAGTCAAGAAACGGATGAGCCAAAAGAATTTTTGACAGTTTTGTAGCGCCGTTTAAGCGCGCTTACATTGCGCGGTTATATTACAACCGCGGTGATGTTTGCTGACTGATTTTTGAGTCTTAAGCCTCGAAGACATAGAGCGAGTTTACAAGCTACTATTTGGGAAATTCACTATCTGTTAGTAAATTCGCTCAGTGTCATCGAATTACTTGCTAACCAGCAGATTGTGGACAGTCTATGAAAAAAGTTGAAAGGTGGTCAACTTTACTCGCTACTCGCTTTGCCTAAATATGGCGGCCCACCAACAGTTGATTTCGTCTGTCAGAATTAGTTCGGGCGGCAGCCGTTATACTCGCTACTTGTTAGCGCTGCGAATTCAAGTTTTCTACAAAATGTCGACAGAGTTGCATGGCGCGGGGGTCATTATTTTGGCTGCTACTGAGCGAGTAGACAGTTTTGTGTGTCATCATGACAATCTCACTCGCCGATTCACCCGCTTTTAAACTTATCGGCTAGTAGCTTGTTAATTAGCTTAATGTAATAGAGGCTTTAGATGCGCTCCTGAAAGTGTTCTGAGAATTTAGCGGATTCTCATGATAAAGAATAAACAACAACAAAAATGTTGTAAATTGAAAATAGTCGCGTTTAACCACATACTTCATGGGAGAAAAAGCTATGTCAAATTTCACAATGCCAGATCTCACTTATCGAGAAAATTCGATGCTTTTTTACATTAGCTTCACATAAGGCCTCCTCGTCGTCTTTGAGGATGCTGTTTGGAGTGTCTTTTTCGGAAAGGAAGAAGAGGAAGTTCTGGGAACGAAAGGGATATGAGGGTGGATAGGAATCTGTCAGTGTGTCCAGGAGTCACGGACGTATGAATCCATCCATTCCGGTGCGGTGCAAGGAGATGTTCCGAGAGAGTACGGCTGGAGAAGTCAAAGGGACTCCCTCAAACATTCTCTCCCGATCCGGCCTACCAAGCAGCTTCGATGCATAAAAGCAGTTTCTTAACATTAAAATTAAGATGTCACATTCAACAATAAAACACGTTTAACATTAAAATTAAGATCTCACGTAACAGTGTTAAGTAAGATTAAATAAGGTTAAATTAATAATAATCTATTTTTCTTTCATTTGGAATCCATATCTATACGAAGTTCTAAGAGATACAATACATTTTTTTAATTAACTCGTTTCACCTATTTAGGTTTTACGAAACCTCAAAAATGTATGAAGCCGCGCGAAAGCCGCAGGAGAATTTCTTTTACAACTTTAATTAAAAAGAAATAGTGAATAGTGTAAGTCTCAAACGGAAGCCTTCGTTGTGAAGTGCTGACCTCAACCTACTCCCCTATTACCACCGGCGCACAGTGCTGCAAACCCATGAAAAAGCTAGACGCAAAGTTGAAAATAATACTTTTTAAAAAAGGTCGCTCAAATAATTAATATTTCTACAAGTTGGATGACCAATGCATAGCACTTATTATCAAAAAACATTTCAAAGAAATTATTACAGTAAACGATGAACAAAGCTATTAGACACGATGCAATCTGTAAGTAGAAAAGTGAAACCTCAAACACAATGCTCGGAGCGTGAGCATCAGCAGTAAAATTGAAGGTCATTATTACAATTCTTGACATTGATTTTAACTAGCTATTCCTAAGCATATTTGAAATTACAAACATATTTTTGCTGTCCGATGGTATATAATTGACTAGTCAGGTATAAACTAGCGGGTCGCGTGATAAACACCCCGTCTTGTTCCAGCAGCTCGGTAACACACGAAACCGCGCGCTTGTCATATGATGCCTTCGCGACCTATATAAAGGGTGAGCAGTGGAGACGTGTGTTTGAAAAAAAAATATCTTAAAAGAAAAAATATCATCGGAAAAAAAAACGACATCTATCGAATCGCTGGTTAAAATCCTTCGGGGATGTGGTGTTACACCCTGTATATGTATTATACTAGGGCAGACTCGGGAAAATCACGGGATATTGTGAATTATTGACATGTCAGTTTCATTTTTGAAAATACCAATAACTGTTAAAAATAAGTTATTCAATCTACCTATATTCTACACCGCATGCATGTGTTCTTCACACAATCAATTCAAATCAAATCCGAGTTCCAGGGTTACGCTGGTCACGCACAACCAAAAGAATTTTTTGGTGATTTTATCGATTATTGGTATGTGGTGATATTTTGTTACGGCATCTTTATTTATCTTGTCTCATCAAACATTCTATTTCGATTGTCTGTCTGTGATTGTAACTCTGGATCAATGAACTCAGATTAGTTGTGTACGATTTTCAAAATTGGTATTGATTGTGTCCAAGACAAGCAATAAAGTAATTAACTTTAATATAATAAAACGTTTTAATTGTTGTTTTCAAATTGTAGCTTATGTGTCCAGAATTCAAACCACCCCATGATTCGTTGACGGACTGCGCTATCAATTTAATAAAATGTAATTTAACGAAGTGTAAAAGTCCAAAAGAGGTGTGAATAATCTAGATTCTAGATTATTCACGATTCTTTTTTTTTTTTTTTTATACTTCTGTACAAAAAGCTGAGCTAATAGCATTGGCTTGTCAGCAAATGCTTATCGTTCAATTACAAATATATTTTAAAAGTTATAATTAACATCTTATTTCTACAGATTCAACATTTTTTTCATACATTTTTTCATAAATATTCTTTTTAATAAAAATATTATTATCTTATAAATATTCTTTTTCCGAATATGGAGGCTTCTAACCAAGGTTTTTAAGGAGGTTTTTAGCCAAGGAATGTACAATTAACTAGTAAAATTACCATGCAGCAAATTTAAAGTAGTAAAAATTTTACTAAAGCTTAAAATAATATATTTTAATGATAATTTTGAATGAGATAAAATTATGTCAGCAAATCAGTTTCAAAACCTTCAGTTTATGATTTAATATTTCCAAGAACTTCTTGGAAAGTTAATTATTTGTCCCGCTATTTTTGTCCACTTTGGGACCGTATCACTGTGCGGCCAGCAGAAATATCCTGCGTTCTTTCATCGCAAACGCTATTTTTAGCAAAAATGTGTAATCCGCTTAAAATGCTTGTTTTTTATTTGCCTGCAGGATTTTTGAGGCTTAGTTCCTACAGAGGTCAGGTTGTGATGGAATCCCTTTATATAAATTATGGTGAGGGTTTTTCTTTTACAGAACGCTTGGGAGCAGTTCTCAGGTTCCAACAGTGGTTACCTACGAAGGAATTCGTGTATAGCACAGAACAGAATATCCCCAGGCTTGAGTAATATAAAACTGGTAGTTCTGAGAATAGTACCTACACCTCGCGTCCAAAAAACTATTTTTTCGTTTTTATTTTTAACTTTATGAGTAAAACCTCAAATTGTAATTTTTGATTAAATGAATAAAAATAATTATTCATTTTAGACTTGCAGAAAAGTCAATAGATGTCGCATATTAAAAATTTAAAAAAAAAAATGGATAAAAAATTTGTCTAGATAGCATTTAGTTCGGGTTTGAATCTTGCAATCATACATAAAGATTGCAGCCAATAAAATATTCGTTAAGAAAATGAAGATAGTGTTGATAGTTCTTAGTCGAAGTACAATACAGTTAAAAATGATCGAATCGGATAGAGACACCTTAGCGCAGTTGGTAGAGTTGTGGCTTGGAAAGCCGAAGGTCCTGGGTTCAATTCCCAGAGGTGCCACTATCTTTGTCTGATTTTTCTGTCTCCAGATTTTCGATTGAGTTTCGCTTATATTGTGTTCATTTAATTAACTATTTTTTCTCTTATTTACCTATATATTTAAATACCTACATATCAATTATAAACCATTACATGTTGTGTTTTACGAAAAATTTCTTATTTCAAATAAGGAATTATACAATTTGTTCAAAGAAATGTCACTATCTCAATAAAAAGATAACGGTGGCAATTGGGACTAGAAACCAGACCCTCTGTCTTAGTGGGTCTGGTTTAATTGATTTTTCTGTCTCCAGATTTTCGATTGAGTTTCGCTTATATTGTGTTCATTTAATTAACTATTTTTTTCTCTTATTTACCTATATATTTAAATACCTACATATCAATTATAAACCATTACATGTTGTGTTTTACGAAAAATTTCTTATTTCAAATAAGGAATTATACAATTTGTTCAAAGAAATGTCACTATCTCAATAAAAAGATAACGGTGGCAATTGGGACTAGAAACCAGACCCTCTGTCTTAGTGGGTCTGGTTTAATTGAGCTACTGAGATCTAATTAAATGTCGTCATTTTAACCTTCATAAGTAAATAAATTATTAGGATTAACTTATCGAAATATTTGTAAAGGTTTTAAGGCGAAGTTTTACGGAGTCACTATTTAGACTAATCTTTACTACAAACCGGTTTTTATTATGAATAATAAAAATATATTTTTTATAAATTAAAACTTTTCCTATCTTTTCGCTTGAGTAGAATTAAATTAAAATTGTTGATTACTTTGTAAAAAAAAATTACGCGTAAACTACTTAAAATGTATTTTTTCATTAGAAATGTATGAATGCATTATAAAAAATAACTTTTAAAATAAAGTATTAGGATTAAAATTATCTGTAACAATTTCCCTTGATTTACTTATTTTCTTGTATAGAAAATTATTCTCAAAATAAATAAAAACTGCTTTTACGCTTTAAATCGATCGTTTTTAGACTCCGTTTGGCAAGCGATTTTGACACCTATGTACACCTATATATACGCGTTATAAGGCACATTTGGAATACATACATTTTTGGCTTGTGACTTCTTCTTAAGTGCGAAGTTTTTTATATTATTTCTATTAATTTAATATTAAAACGAGGCGGAAATTTCACTGGATTAAAATCCAAATCATTTTTAAAGTTAACCTACTTTTTTATTGTTGTTTATCAATACATCCTTTGTATTTGTAATCAAATATTTGTACTTCGTGTAATTATATATGTATTGTAAATTCAATAGAATTGTTGATGAAACCTTTCAATTCGATAAAACGATTTTATTAACTGTGTAAATATTCCCGACAAATAATAATATAACGTTCAATTCGTTATACTAAAATCGTGTTTTTTTCGATATTTTCTTCATTAAATCAGTAAATCAGGTTACAAAAGGTCAAGGAGACCCAAAAAAACCCTTGGGTCTGATTTAAATTCACGGCAACAAAGGGACCGGGAGCCAGGGTCAGGAGTCAGATTCTACCGGGCACCGGACACCCGGCAGCGGACACCAGATATCCGACGCTCTACTAATGTCACCAAGGAAAGGAGGAATTTTAATACCTTTTGTATTTGTTATTTGTATAATTAATTTTCAGCGTTTTGATTTGTAAGGAATGACTTTTCATCGTTTAAACATCTGAAGATGGTGATTATTTCGTTGTATTTAAACCTCTTGACGGCGAACTCCGTGGTCGAGGGGTAAGACTCTCGCCAAATTCACGGGTTCGAGTCCCAACATGCGCAAATTAATTTTATTTAAGCCCCCGCTACCCGAATTTCTACCGATATCTTGCATATTTCCCTTCAACATTAGAATTTTTTAAGCTCTTAAAAAATTCATGTTTTTTTTAAGATAATATCTGTACATTCCCCATGCCGAAACGCAAATTATGTGAAATTCCCTCGATAGAAAAAAATTGCAAAGTATGCTCTGAAAATTTTTATTTTCACGTCTGTCTCTATTATTTAACAAGTTATATGTATGAAAAAATTCACAGAGTTTCTTTGAACGTTGTTTTAGACAACCTTCACGAGATTTTTGCTCTATTCTAAACGAGTCGTGTTTTTTTGTTATTGTTTTTGGGGTGTTATGCCGTGTTTCGCTATCTCCTTCTTTAGCCAACGTTTCGGACAGCGTTACAGTGTCCATCATCAGGGCAGATGAGTAAATGATATTGGTGAGAGTGTTTACTTATGTGTGTCGAAGCGATACCGTGCTGCCAGCTCCATTTCTCTACGAGCTGGTGTTAGAAAAAATTCAGCATGGTTTTTTGCGTTTAGCTTTGGTGTAGCCGTCAATTACTGGATACCAAGAACTATTGAGCTTAGCTCCGTCGTCTCTGTTAATATTGATGGGGTTTTTATGGATTTCAATTGCCTCCGTAATTAGGCGTGCTCTGTAAGTTTTGGGTCTTCCCAGAACTTCAGGAACAAATCCAAAGTAATGGCCGGTTTCGATTAAGTGCTCGGCGATTGCCGATTTGTCAGGGTGGCCAAGTTTACAAGCACGAAAGTGTTCCGAAATCCTTTTGGAGATCGTCCGCTCTGTCTGGCCTACATAGACCTTGTCACATCCGGAACAGCTGAGTTTATATACTCCATCTGTTTCCAAAGGAAACTTAGTCTTTGCCGACCTCAGTAGGTCTTGGATTTTCATCGTGGTTCCGAAGACCGTCTTGATGTTCTCTTTTCTCAACAGCCTGGCAATTCTGTCTGTTACATTATGGACGTAAGGCAGGAAAGCGCAGCCTTTTGACTCTTGTTCACCCCTGTCTTCGTTTCGTGCTGATTTGGCTCTTATGATTTGCCTTGTCTGCCTTGCTGGGTAGCCATTACGCTCCAGTGCATCGGTGAGTTTGGTCAGTTCTAATCCGAGTTTTGGCTCCTCACATATTCTGGTCGCTCGGGTTACCAAAGTATGGATGAGACCTCTCTTCTGAGCGGGGTGATGATGCGAATCAGCGTGGAGATATCTATTTGTATGTGTTGGTTTCCTATAAACTGTATGTCCTAGGGTACCATCCTCTTTTCGCATCACCTCCACATCCAGAAAAGGCAGGACTTTTTGGTTATTTTCCAGCTCCATCGTGAATTTAATTTTGCTGTGTAGTGAGTTGAGATGGTCCAGGAATTCGTTCAGTTTCTCTGTTCCGTGAGGCCAGATGGCGAAGACATCATCGACATAGCGCCACCATACTTTAGGAACAGCCGAAGCTGTGTCGAGTGCCACTTCTTCAAACTTCTCCATAAAAAAGTTGGCTAGAACTGGCGACAATGGACTGCCCATCGCAACTCCCTCCACTTGCTCGAAAAGTTCACCCTGAAAAGCAAAATAACCTGTTTTGAGGCAGTGTTCAAAAAGTTTGCAGATGTCATCCTCATAAATCTCCCTGAGCAAAGTCATGGAGTCTTCTAGAGGAACATTTGTAAAAAAGAGACACTACATCAAAACTGACAAGGATATCTCTTTCATCAGTCTTTACCTTCTTGAGCTTACTGAGTCGTGTTTTATTGAAATTTTTCACAATTTTCGCTTCAATTTTATAGTTTTAAATATCAGCGAGCTCTCTCCAACATTCGTAATTACATATCTCTCCAACTTCTTCTTTTCGAGCGAGGATACGGCTCCTTAATTAAATTGCTGAATTCGCCGGCGTTGCCCAGACTTTACCCAGAGTTTTACTTTACCCAGAATCAGATGTAGATAGTAATTATTCCTCTTATTTTGAACGTCCAGTGTGCAAAATTTCATCAAGACGTGTCAAAATTCTATTGGGGTGGGAAAAGGGACTGGGTGGATTTTTGAAATCTCATGTAACAGTGACCTTTCTCATGTTTTGAGTGTACAAAAGTGTGCAAAATATCATCAATATCAATTTTAAATCTGTGTATTTATATAAACATCAAATCCACGCCACCCGCCCATCCGCCCGCCGATTCACAGACACTTTCACCTTCTCAATTGAAATGTAGCTTGAAATGGCTTTAGCCGTGTTTAGTGACCAGTTCTGAATCGCCAGCTACAAACCTATCTTCCTCTTTCCCATCCTCCCCCCCCCCCATACTATCAGTACTCCTCAGCCTCACTACACATCTCAATTATGGATGCCATAGTCTCACTCCAGACGGTTGGGAGCAGTCGAGACATTGTCCTGACGAAAGGTCACCATTCATAATTGGTACGTTGCTTGTAATAACTTTAGCCGTGTTTGGTGACCAGATCTGAATAGCCAGGTATAATCATTATCCAATACGATCTGGAAAACCACGGAAAAAAAATCGGAACGTGTGATTCACACGCTGTAGAAATGAAACTAGAAAATCTCTAGATGTCGCTTTCTTTTCTTTTGCCTGTTTATTTTAAAGTGGTTTGAAGATTGGATATTAATTTCAGAAAAAAAAACAAGTTTTTTTTATTTTTTTGGATTTCGTAGGATTCGAACTGCTGGATGTCTGTCCCTCTGGCCGCTTGGATTTGTCAGGCGCCCTGGCCGCTGCGCTACGGAAGGCCCGAGTCGAGGCGCGAATTATAAAATAATAAATTTAAGTGACGCATTTCCGTTTCATCTGAATTTCAAATCGAATAGAAGTTTCACTTCAATAATTAAATAAAAATCTTTTTTAAATTCCGTAAAAACTCCTTCATGATTTTTCAATATTTTATTAGTGTTACTGAAAATTAGAGATATTTTTCCAATTACAGGCGATTCGTTGAGCTGTTTGTAGACGGTTAATTTAATTAAAATAATAAATCTGCGTATTTTCCCCTCACTTTATTTTTCCAACCAATATCCTACCTTTAATATCTAACCCTTTCTTTACAGATTGTTTTTCGGGCTAAACATTTTTTTTTATGAACTCCGTGAACTTGAAAAGTACTTACTTTACTTTTTCTCTAATGAAGTAACTAGCTACACGAATTTTTGTTACAAGAATAATTTTCAATTTTTAACAAACATTTATAATTCGATTTTATGCGCAGTCTGCTACTAACTGATTTAAAAGATGGAAATGAAACAATTTTTTAATCGTTTTCAAAATAAAATTAAACTTATTTACTTAATTAAATTTTATCGGAAGAACTTTTTAATAACTCTTTAACGTGACTCTTCAGTGTAAATACTATTGAAGAAGAAGATGATACTAATGAACCTTAACGAAACAGAAAATTAAAAGGTTCATGGAGTGAGGTTTGTCCGGGTCTTGGCGGCGCATGCGTCTGCCCAGCTGCATGGCAGGCCGCATCGAGAGAGAATGGTTGAGGGAGTCTCTTTGCACCAGTGGGAGGGATGAATTCATGCGTCTGTCACTCCTGGACACACATACCCCCAGATTTCTACGCACCCTTCGTACCCTTTTCCTTCCCAGAACTTTCTCTCCTTCCTTTCCTAAAAATACCCTCCACATAGCATCCCTAAAGATGACAAAGGGCCTGAGGGGAATATTTTTTTTCGGGGCCTCCTGTGAAGGGATTTAGGATTTCACACAGGAATATAGTGTCTGTTACCGTTCGCCTTTGTTTCCGGTGTTCGAGTATTCAGTGATAGTTATTGTTTTATTTGAATACACAACCTTTATGTACGGTAACACAACAGGTGATGACTTCAATTTAGAGTTTATTACTTAAATTGTAATATTTTAAATTCAAATACATTCATTCATTCATTTTTAGCCTATTTATCATAATGAGTACCTGAGGAAGTTACGGGAGATTTGCTAAAAAATATTAATTTTTCGGCTCTCCTGAACATTTCGTGTTTTGTTTTGTTGACTTTGAACGGTACAGATTTTCATGTTTCAAAACATGAAAACACCACAAAAATTATGTCCTAGGTCGTAGCCGTAGAAATGTGGTGAAATAGAAAATGAGTACCTACTCGAGCTTTCTATGGAGAGCGCCCACTCTGCGGCAGTGTCTCTGACAGCTTTGAATATTAAATTTAATGGCTGAAATAAATTTTAACTGTCAAAATAGAGTTTGAAAGTAATCGCAATATCCAGCGGCCATTTAAAAACAGCAAGTAGAAAACATCTCCAGCGATAACTTTAAGTAGATAACCACTGGAGTGATCCGCAATACGAGAGCTAGGAAATTTTTATGTTCGTTTTGAAAGTTTTCCGCCCTAATTCTAAAAAAATCATACCTTCGACATATAAACTGCTTGTAGTGTTAGAGAACAATTGAATAGTACCCTTTACACACAGAGTTCGGAGCGGGACGTGCCCCGCGCCACTTCAGGCCGGCGCGCAGAAAAGTCTCACAGTGAACTGCGCTGTAAACCGTTATCTTACTTTCGGTCTTTACTTTTCTGCGCGCCGGCCTGAAGTGGCGCGGGGCACGTCCCGCTCCGAACTCTGTGTGTAAAGGGTACTATTGTCTTTACTCGCTACTCGCTCAAGATGGTGGCCTACCAACAGCTGATTTCGTAACTGTCAGAGTTCGCGCGGGAACCGTAATTCTTGCTACTGGCTAGCGTGTGGCGCTAGCTGCGAGCTCAAGTTTTTTACAAAATGTCGAATTGGTTCGCACGAGAGTCGTTTCTTTAGCTGCTACTGTCGCTACTGAGCAAGTGTGTCATCGTGACAATCTTACTCGCCGATTCACTCGCTTTTAAACTTACCGGCTAGTAGCTTGTAAACTCGCTCAATATAATCGAAGCTTTATAAAAACTCAGTTAATACAGATGCGAGACATTTCTTGTTAATCTGCGAAACTACTAAGGATGGGTTGTTTCAAAAAATTTGATGAATTCGTCAAATATTTGACGTTAATTTTCACGTTCTGTGTAAGTTCTATTCAAGTTCTGAGATGATTTCAGTTTTGTGAAGCAGCTGGCCTATGATGATGAAAAAACAGAACTCGAAAAGAACTTACACAGAACCTGAAAATCAACTTCAAATATTTGATGAACTCATCAAATTTTTTGAAACAACCCGTCCTAAGTTAACCTTGATTATCGAAGATCCCGACACGCGGGAACTTTTAAAATAAATACAATTCTTTTTTTAAATAACTTTTCAATTTGGCCACATTTTGGTCAGCGGGTTTGGCCAGTGATTGGAAGTGGACAAAAATGCTCTAATGGATAATTTCTAAGCAAATTCGAATTGGCGGCAAATGTCAGAAGCGGGCGCCATTGTTAATGATGATTTACAAGATAGGGATGGGATCTTCATATTATTCCAACTCGTGATGAGAAAACTTATTCCGCATCTCGAATGACAATGGCTGCCGCGTTTCGCTTTGCACTGTTGCGGCTGGGAAATTATTACGCAATTAGCTGAGGCTTGAATTTATTATTTGTTAATAGTGGAATGACGAACAATGCGTCCTTTCCCGCGCGGCGCGAGAAGGGTCCAACACTATTTATTACGTAGACATTTTAAAAGGTCGTCAAAACAACGCGGGGCGAATAAAGACAAATTTTATCTTATAAACAATTCTATTTGTGGACGGATGTTATTTTTTTATTTTATTTATTTGAGACACAAACAGGATATTTATAAAACATTATTGTGGGTAATATAAAACAAATTAAAATATGTAACGAGAGACACCGCGCGGGCTCGAATACTTTCTCGCTCATACATAATACAGCATCCTTGTCTGCCGTCATAGCGTACCGAAGGACTTGCATTGGTTGCACAATTCAAACTAACGGCTAATCAGCGAGCAGCTCCCCGCTCCCGGCCACCTAATTACCGAAGGATGTACCTCCAGCCGGCCTATATAAACAACTGCACGGCCTTGAGCCGCCAGAGATCCAGCAGACAGTCCTGGGGCTTAGTACCAAGGAACCAACTGTGATATATTGTTTTGTCCACTTTGGTTTGGTAGAGGAGTCGCTAGAGATAGTCAGCCTCCAAACCTCAGTCGGAGGTTATGCGCCGCGTTTATATACGAAGTATCGTTATATCCGTGAACTTATTATTTTTGTTATATTATTTTGTTGTACTTTCTCTTTAATAAAAGCTCTCTGTTCGAACTCACTCAGTATTTAATATAAATTTACGTTATAAATACAAGTATAAATATCCCTAGGCTAATGTGTCTGCAGTAATCACATTTGCATATTCACAGTAGCAAACACATGAAAAACAATGTCAGTATTTTTATACATAGCTTAAAAACGATGAGGATTAGAAAATACCTTGCTTTTCTGATAAGGTCACCAGACACTGCTAATATCTGTTATGAAGCGATTGTATTTATCGTAAGTTATGTACTATTTTTTTAAATGCATTTTAATTGGTTAGGTTGGCAAACCTAGGGGGAGTTTCGTTCAACGTGTCGGTAGGCGGCGGTTTTTTTTGGGTTTGGTTTCCGGATCCGCACTCTGGTTTTCACGGCGAGATGTGCGGCACGCCGTGAAAACAACGGTCAATTAATCTTAAGTTTTAATACGATGTGATTGAAATCCAAGTTTTGGGCATCTGCATTCGGGGGACGGAAACACGTTGTGTTTTTTTTAAATATAAAAATCAAAGATTTAATCGCGTAAAATGCGAGTTTTCGCGCGGGTCCCAAAAGTGACCACGAGTTTAATGGCGATGTACGTGTGTTACGATCAATGTACCTCTTTATCCGAGACATCGGTGTATATAATAACCCGCCACGCTTATCATGGTGCGCGGTGCAACTAACCGAAGATTTATTCACGTAAAATGTGAGTTTCGCGAGGGTCCCAGTGACCACGAGTGAATTGGCAATGTCCGAGTGAAAAGACTATTGTACCCCATTATCCGAGTCATCGGATTAAATAATAACTCGCTGCGCCCGTGATTATATGCAGGCCAACTATCGAATTCCCCCGAGGGTTTATTTATGGAACAAACCCGAGATACCGCAGTGTTGAACGATTCTTCGCCTCGAATTGCTGACGGGCCTTCCTTTACAATTTGGAGTAGAGTCTGGGTACTCCTTCCTTCTCCTGAGGGTCCAGGTCTAACATCACTTCCATTCGACAGCTGAGGAGGTCGCAGGGCCAAGCTGAGCCGCAGAGGTTGGGACCACCCTTGCCACCAGGAGGTGGGGTTGGTTCTCCCGACATCGGGAGTTCGGTGGCAGTAAATTTAATTAGGGTAGCTAGGAATAGCATAAAATTACGATATTGGTCCCGGGGGTGAGTCCATACCATTTATTTTATTATGTCTTACGAAATCAATACAGTGAACCGATTCTTTACTCTACATTTTGTTTTATTATGTAGATTCCTTGTGCAGCCTTTTCAGGAATGCTATGAAAACTAATGGCCCACACTCTGAGAATTGAGTACCGTGTTCTCCGCTGGTTGACATACCCAGACATTAGACTGGGTTTGGCGTCCAAGGTTTCCTGTGAGGAAATCAAAGTTGACTAGCAGATTACACCCGAGCCCGACAAAGGCTCATTATTACATCTCCCTTTAATCTTATAACACAAACACATAACGATATGTCATTACACTTAAAGGGTAACATATCATTTCAAGCAACGCCATGTTTCGATTCTGAATTTCGTTGCTGAGAATATCTATCAAATGTATATGTCGTAGGCCGATTGTAAAATCAGGCAGATCAAGATGCGCCTAGCCACATCATGATCTGCCACATAGTGAAATGGCGGCAGATCGTGATGAGCCTGAGGCGCATCATGAAAAACAGTGTACCTAGCTTGGTGGTCATAAAATCCTAAAAATTGTTTAATTAATAAACCAATGAATAAAGAAAAAAAAATTTAAAAATATAATGTTTAATAACAAATAACTAATATAAGTTGTATTTGCGCATGCTGGGATTTGAACCCGTGACCTCTAGATCCGCAGTCGGCAGGTGGTCTTAACCTGTGGGCATCTAAGGTCATTGGTTGGTTTGAAGATTTTGCCAAAGTATTAAAATTTATATATGGGTCAAATCACCAAACTTCTTATTAGAATCTCTTCTATTTTGCGACCGTTTTCAGGGCCTCTCAAAGTGAGAAGGAATATAATTTAAGTAACGGGTAACGGGATTCCAGGTAGCTGCGGAAGATAACCTGCAGAATGGACATGAAGAGATTAAGGTGTTCTGCTGGGTGAGAACGAATGAAGCGACCGACTTAAAATTCTAGATAAATTCTATTTAGGTACCGAGCATTTTCAGTGCGACCGCCTTCCATAATGTATACCTACAATATCTATATGCTAGCCTGTGACAGAGAGCTGCATAGAAAAACTGCATTTTTACTCATAAGGGGTCGTCCATTAATCATGTGAGGCTCGAAGGGGGGGGAGGGGTTCGGAAAAAAATCACGAAACATCACAAGGAGAGGGGGGGATATACTGAGATATCACGTATTTTATTTTTCGTTGAACGCACGATTTCTAAATCAAACAGCGGCGCGTGGCCTTTTCTCACCGTTGCCTGGAAACGATTTCCCCGCGCGGAGCGACAACCGCTCGGCTCACCAGTCGCCTGTAAGTCTGTGATTTTGACGCCGAATACATGCGTAAATCGTTGCCGCGTATGTTTTGACTTAAAACAATATTCTGAAAATTTCATTATACTTTGTACTAAAAATATTCCCGTGATTTTGGGTATGGGGGGGGGGTGGGTAGTCTAAAACCTCACTACGTATCACCAGGAGGGAGGGGGTTAAAAAGTTGCTAAAAAACATCACGTGCTTAATGGACGACCCCTAAGTAGTGCTTTGTGCACTATGTTCCATGCCGCTCATACCGTGAAATTTTGGGGGATGGGTTATTCATGGTTTCATGATAATCAAAAAAAATATTCTTAATTAAGTTTTTTAAACAAAGCAATTCTAATTATCGAAGAAAATTGTAATAAAAATTTCTGTTTTTCGTAGTTTTACTTTTGCGAGTCGTAATGCACATGTTTGGATGACAAAATGGCCACCCTCACATTTCAAATCTTAAATGGAACAGCTGACCAAGCGCGAAGAAATAGCAATTATAAAGATGTGCTTTTTGTTTTTACCAGTGATTCCCAAAGTGGTTCAGGTGGACCCCTAGGGGTCCACGGTAGACTCGACGGGGGTCTACGTTGGCGTGATAAAAAAATGGGGGTTCACAAGTTGCAATTGGGGGTCCACGAAAATTTATCTTGTTTCGAAAGTAAAGAATAAAAATGTTAGCTCGGCTTTATCTATCAATGTAGGCAGATAATACACTACTAAAAAAAATAGGAAGCGAAAAAAATTCCAAATTTTATGCTGATTTTTGACAGGTGAAAAATTTCGGATTTTTGTCCAATTTTTTTAGGAGCTGCGTTTTTTTCAGTTAGGCCGGCATACAGATCAGAAGGTCTGTATATTTAGCATCGATTTTTTTTTTTTTAAACTATATAATATACTTTTTTTTTTTTTCAACTCCGAATTTAGGGTTGGAACTCAGCCGCGACCCAAATTTCCATCATTAGATCTAATCTTCACATTTTTTAACGAGTTTTGAGAATATGGTAGAAATGTACCATCAGGGGGTCCACCGAAACCAATAAAATTTTGAAAGTGGTCTACTAGAAAAAAGTTTGGGAACTTCTGGTTTATACCAACGCTTTGAAAACCACACAAAAATAAGAAATTAACCATAACTTTTTTTTTATTTGGTCACTAATGAAAAAAAAGAATCCGTTTTTTGCTAAGTTTTTCATGAATAATCCCCAAGTTTCGTGATATGAGCGTTGAACATGATGTATAATGTGCAGTAGGTGCAAGTGCTTAGAGAAAGGTGAAATTTCCCAATGAAATAAAACAGATCATAAAGATGTTTTTTTCTTTTCTTTATGTGAGTACCTCACAAGAGTCCCAACTGCTCACGTCTGTAGCCAATGAAACCACAGCATCTCCAATTGGGGTATGTTGTGAGGCTGAAATTAGGTAGGGAGAGGAAAGAGATGGGGAAGAGGAAAGTGGGGAAGTACCTGGCTATTCAGATCTGGTAAACAAACACGGCTAAATCCATTTCAAGCAACGTTTTAATTCTGAATGGTGGTCTTACGCCAGGGCGATCTTAGAGTATCTTCCACTCTGGAACGTGCCGCAAATATACTATATATTATTTTAATCACAAATATACTATACAAGGTATTAAGGGACGTACTTGACTTACTTTAAATTTTGGTCTCCGGTGACTTTTTTGACGACTTTTTTTTCAAATTTTTTTTCTTCAAATTCAAACAAAAAAAAAATCTTCCGCATGCCGTCACTGGTCACTCAGCCGAGTAACCCCTCAACCCGCCTTCAAATGCCCAACATCTATCATTTTTTTATGTTTTTGTAGAAAAAATAAATTTAAAAAAAATATCACCGAAAACCAAAATATCATGTACGTTTTTTACTCCAAATAATGTCAGGAATCACTGATTAAAGAAAGTCAAGTACATCCCTTAACACCCTGTATATTATTTTTAATTAATTAATTGTGAAAAAAACACAAATTATCATCATCATCATCATCCTCATTATTCCCTATTCGGGTCGGGGACCCATTTCTCCTCCATACGTCCCTGTCTTGTGCTGACTGTTCGGCCTCCGTCCATGGCAGTCCCATCCTCTCCTCACACAGTTTCTGGAGTTGCCTCGCCCAGCTGTGTCTGGGGCGGCCCACTGGACGTCACCCTATGGAATCGCACTTAGTATCTTCCTCGAAATTGAAAGTGACAACACAAATTAATCAAATAAAATTTATCTGCGCACACCGGGATTCGATCCCGCGACCTCCGTATTGCGAGTAAATAGCCTTATCCCTCGACAACTGAGGCCGTCATGAACTGGATCATGTTTTTAATATATCTTAGTTCTCATCTGATCACTTGGGAATCTCTTGTTGAGACGAATACGTTTATATAACTCTTTTCATAAATGTGTATCTCCCATAAAGTTTTCACGGTCTCTTTTCATAAAGTTTTCACGGTCCATTTTCAACTTCTGAAATTCTTTGAGTCATGCTTTTGTGTTTAACTTGAAATCATTCCCCTTTTCCATTTTCTTAATGACTGGTGAAAGGACGCTGTAAACTTTTGAAGACAAATATTCATAGTTCTTTGACCAAAAGTTACTTTCAACAATCTCTTTATTACTTTGCCCTTGTTTCGCGCTTGAACGGTCTATTGTTTTGAGTGTCGTTTTGCGAGAATATTCATTTCCATAATACATCATTTTTCGTTAAAATTTTCTAAAGTAGGTAGGGGAGAGTTGGATAATATCGTGCCCCTAAGAACTTGGACCTATAATTCAGACAGGGTTTGATGTACAGATTCAAAAATGCAGTTAAGTAGTAGAGAATTTATTTAGCTTCACATTCAGCATGGCAAAATATACACAAAAGTTAAACAGAAAGTAGTTATTTCGATAAATTAAAATTTATTATGCATTAGCCCAATCTCATCTACAATATGGTCTTATCGGATGGGGAAGCTCGTGCGATTCCACTGTAAAACCAGTACTCATAGCACAAAGGGCAATTTTGAAAATTATGCTTAAGAGTCCCCATCAGAACTCCTACAGACTACATTTTTAAGGCGCTGAATTTAATGTCACTTAAACAATCACATGCAAAAGATATTCTAATATACGCATTCAAAAACCAGGTAACTTTGCACAGGCAAACTCTGGGACGATTCACAAGATCCACATCACAACATGTATTCCACCAACCAACAACTAAAACGACTTTTGGTTAAAGAAATATGCAATACTTCTCCATAAATTATTTAATATACTCCCTGTTGCAATAAAAACTGTTAAAAAAAATAAACGACTTCAAAAGAAGAATTACGATATAGATTATGGACAAGAGAAGGAAGAACATAGATACAATTTTGCAACCAAATAAAGATTAAAGCTTGTATCGTGCTTTCTTTGAGATATATTATCTTTATAATTTTCCTCTTGTAATATTTAAAAATAGGTTTTAACTTATAATTCAAACACAACATGTACAATATGACTTAGAACGTGGTACCCCAGTAAGGACGCATTCCTTTCTAAAACAATGTAAAAAAAAAATAATAAATAAAATAAAAAAAACAATCAAACACATATATCTATAGGATTTAGCCTGCGATAGAATGAGATATAATAATCGGTTTCCTCTTTGTGCAGTGCTTCGTAGCCTTCCCACTTTTGTCTGCTTTAGTTTTCTGAAGGTTTCACTTCTATCGCGTATTTTTGCACAATTGTATTTTTTTTTACAATTCCTTCACCCTGAAGAAAAATATTCCCCTCTGGGCCTATGCTTAACATCTTTGGGGATGTTGTGTGGAGGTTCTTTTTAGGAAAGGAAGGAGAGGAAGTTCTGTGATGGAAAGAGGTAGAGGACCTTCTGGGATGGAAAAGGTATGAGGGATGGTTAGGAATCTTGGTGTCATTATGTCCAGGAGTAACGGGCATACTTACTAGTCTATCCCTCCCACTGCGCTAAGGCGATGTTCCGAAAGAGCCCTGCTAGAGAGATCAAAAGTCCTCCCTCAACCAATCTCTCCCGATCAAGCAGTAGTCGTTATAGTCACGCAGTCGGTGGGCAGACGCATCTCGAGAATGAAGAATGAAGTGAACTTTGTTGTTTGACATGTATTTTAAAATCAGTGTGAAATCTTTAACCACTTTAACCCTTCTAGAAAATATATCGATATAATAATTATGTCGCTTTTACAACAATATATTGAAATACCAAATATATTCTTCTAAAATATCATAAATTGTATACTTATTTATTTAATATCAACGTTATAAATGTACCATAAGCCATAACGGCGTAATAATTGAAATACCTACCAAATATATTCTTCTAAAATATCATAAATTGTATACTTATTTATTTAATATCAACGGTATAAATATACCATAAGCACACTTGTCACAAAACCAAGGGAAACATATTAGAAACAGTAAATAAAGATTGTAACAGATAATTGTGGCGTTTGAAAGAGAAATGACACCAAGAGATGCGATAACATACAAAAATCTATCGTACAAATAAAATTAATATTGATTGAAAAGATTTGATAGTATAACCCTCTTGTACCTACCTTCCGTGTATATGTATCAATAGTGTGATAATTTGTTAAACATATGCTCTGCTTCGACAACGCGTGTAATTTTAAACAGGAATTAGTACTAGCCCGATGTATTCAGATTTTAGTTTATCCTCATTAAACAAGTAGATTTTTTAAATGATTTTCTAAGTAGCTACCTAAAATACCGATCTTTACGGAACGCAGATCGACACTGGGAACCCATCCCTATCCCATGGAAATAATATAAACATAACCTGCCAAAACGCAACTGTCATTTTAGATTTCGGTTTGTCAATTTTGCGCGAGAATATTTCAAACCGGCAAAATGGCTTGCCTTTACAACCAAGTAAAGCTGATGTACGAAAATGAACTATATTCCAACTGTGTTACACTGGTAAGCTATCCAAGACAATTCTAAGGTTATATCAATCGGTTAACAACGAATATTTTAAATAATTAGCTGTAGCTATCTCTATTATATAAAGGCACATATCTCACGCGTAGTAACCATTCTGACCATCTTTATTCATATGTAACAATAAAATTAACAAAGTCGCAAAAAATACTGATTTGAATAATATTGCGGGACTTTGCACCACAATATTTAGCATGTAGGTTTATTATATCGATTGCACAGATTTGTGAGCATTTCACAGCTGAAGTGTGACGATATGCTTAATTGTATACGTGTGTACGGTTCTTATAAACATGTCTGCCTTCTTTCAATTTGACAATTGTCTGCAAAACTATTGATACAGAAATCATTAAATGAATAATGAATTATTTCAAATGTCTTCCTCATCGCAAATATGGATTGATAATCCTACAAATTGTGTACATCATTTACATTACTATAAGAAATACCTTTTTACAATTCTTAACACACTTCAGGCAGGCGAAAACAAGGAACCCGTTTGAGAAAACGGAATTTGTAAAACCAATATATCTTTGAAAATAATATGTACATTTAAATGAATTAATTTATTCAGTACTCACCACACCCTAACTATTAAAGTTTTGTCCAAAATTAATTATAGTTCACTTTGTAATAGGACTCCATAAACAGAAGTTAAAATCAGTGTTGTGCCATTTAGTGATGTTTTACATGTAAAAGTATTCCACTAACTGCTGCACTTTTATCAAGCACAGATTTTGGAATTTACACTATACAACTTAATTACTACAAGACTAATTACGTTTGTATAGTCGATAAAAGATGCATTAATATTACATTTTTATTCAATCAAGTTCAAAATTTCCTGCGTAAAACGAACCCTTTACCACCATTATGGATTTTTTTGTTTTGATTTGAATGTTTGTGAAATTTGTTTCAATTAAGGCCTGTCTCTTGCGACCTCCGCCAGTGCCAAAGTGTATGTTTCCTCTTGATAAAATATTCTTACACACAAACGACAATTAGATAAAAGGATGGAGAAGACTTGTTTTTATTCTTGATGGTACTAGCAGTACCATCTAGAATGTTTGTGGCGGTCGGTCAAACCTTAGCGAGATAGGGCTTCCGCGCTCCTTAGCCAGTTCCTCGGTTGTGCCTTGAAGAAAGTAACTGGGAAATAGTAGGCAAAATGCCCAAAGACCCTAAGGACTAAAGCGTCGATTTGCCGGAGGCAGGGCGGAAGGTTGCCAAGGCAGCCCGGCCAAACCTTACGCCCACACGTGTTGCTGGGGGGGGTGCAGATGATCTGAGAGGGCTCTATTCCAAAGATGTTCGGTGCCTGACTATGCAGGGACAGGGTCTAGCTCACCCCCAAGTGGGGAAGTAGACAATACAGAACGATATAAGGTCTAGTGAAACCGAGCGCATAGTCTCATTAATCTATCTTTACTTTTTATTTCATCTTAGCCTTTTATTAAGCCATTTCTGTTTGTTTTCAGGCCGCCATGGTGGTGACAGTGGGAGAAAATAGCTATGGGGAGTATATCTCACCGCAGGACATGTTCCAAGTCTTCTTCTACTACGGAGACTCCCTGTACCACCTCCAGCACTACCGAAAAGCGGAGACCATTTACAGAAAGTATGAAACAATCTAATCTTTACAACTGCTCTTTAAATTAACTGATTATAATTTGGGAGGCGGGTTTAGGTACCGCCACCCCGGAAACCATTTATTGGAAAACCAAAACCTTTGCCATAGGTCACCCCAAGTGGTTCCCTACGTTTGGTGACTTAGCAGGGGCGTGTTCATGATGTCCGTGTTCAGGGTCTAGGTGGCGGATGCGTATATCCACCAACTGTGTGGTAGGCTGAAGAGACCTTCTGACCTCTTCAGCAGGACTCTCTCAACCCATCGCTTTGCACTGCAGTGGGAGGGATCGTTTCGTATTTCCGTCACTCCTAGATTCACTGATCCCCAGATTACTACCCGCCCCTCATACCTTTTTCCTTCCCAGAACTTCCTTTCCTTATTTTTAAGACCCAAAAAGACACTCCACATAGCATCCCCGAAGATGATATAGGCCCTGAGTGGAATTTTTTTCCTCAGGGCTTCTTGTGCGGAGCTAATGTAAAAATAAAAATTTTAGGTTAGGTTACTTTCTCTTGAAAAACCGGTAGGTCGAGGGAGCGTTTGGGAGCTAACTGGATTGTATGAAAGCAAATACCTCAATCTAAGGCAAATGGAACTAGAAGGAGAGGCTTTTAGAGATGACAACTTCTAGCACCATGAGGGAAAGCTAAGTTAGTTAAGGTCTGTTCTATAAATTGATTGGTTTTTCCAGGGCACTTCAACTGCGCAAGTCAATGCTGAAGAATCGGAGCCAATCCAAAGCGCAGGAAAGCTCCGGCAGCGGGAGTAGCAAGGAGTACAACCCTGAGCTGGAGATCAAGTACAAGATGCACTTATGCTATGTTCACATGCGTCAGACACAACCCTCCATTGATATCCTTCAGAGTATCTCAGGTACGCAAACACTCAAAACAAAACAATATGGTCCTGCTGCTCCACAAATGTTCTTACATGATAAATATGAATTATGTTATAGAGCATCATCTTTCGTATTCTGCTTCACGATAGTAAGGCGAGGAGTCCGACAAGTAAATCGGATCACCACACTTTGGGTATCTACAATGAGCCGCAGTCAATTTGGAAATTTACGAGCAATCCCATCGTTACATTACGCATCGCTTGCTATTGTTATTTCTTATCGTTATAAACTACCTGACTCACCAATCAATCATATCGACGTTGTTTGAGTAAACCATAACAAAAACTATTACAAATGCCTGAGGTTCGTTCATTAAAATATGCAAGTGCCGGCTGAGGGAACTTAAATCAAGAAACATAAACTAAAAAACGTAAATGAAGGTTAGTTTGTATGTAACTATAGTTAAATTAAGAATAATTAGTCAATAATAGGAAAGGTTCCAAAATAGAACCTTGTAGTAATCCAGAAAAACCATTAATTCAATATGAACTTGAACCTGATCTAAAATGCTCATCCTAAAAAGCATACTGCTTACGATTTCTAAAGTATGAAGTAAAAAATATGTTGAATATGAGGCTCTCATAAACTTTTACATAAACTAACATGAGTACCTTTGTGATATACCTTGCTATTTGGTTTATGCAGACACTACATCGAGATCCACAGACACTGCTTGCGCAGAGTGACATTTAGTTCCCAATCTAACCCCTGTAAGGTGGTACCAACAGCACGCCTACCTAACACATGGATACCATTGTAAGATTCTGTAGGTCCCCAAGACTGCAATGGGCTGAACATATAGAAAGATTGTCAGATGATAGGATGCCGAAAATTATGATCTAGTGGGTGCCTCGGTGGAAACGAGCCAGAGGCAGACCGAGGAAGGGGTGGGTAGGCTGTGTGGAGGAGGATTGGAGGCGAACGGCGACTGACTGCAGCCACTTTAGAACCTTTGTGAAGGATGCCAAATCCCACCTTGGGGTATAGTAGCGGTGTGATGTTGACAAGAGTTCGCTTCTGGCTCCGGTCTTTAGCCATTCTTCTCCAGTCCCCCAGTCAGTTCACCTCTTCCTCGATCATCCTCTAAGTTGTTTCCATTGGTTGCTATTTATCTGGCTATTCTATGATCCCAGTCTTGGGAGTCTATTTTGAAAAAAAAAAATTAACTTATTAAAATGTTTCCGAAGCAAAATGTTCAATTAGGTATGTCCATCAGTATCCAGAAGCTCCAGCTTACCTATAAGAAACGAAATAGTTAACTCACATAACATTTTCCTTTTTAGGAAAACACCGCACCCCCAAGATAAACATGTGCCTGGGCCAGGCGTTTGAGCGTGTGGGCCTGGTGCGACCTGCCGCCACAGCTTACCGAGAGGCACTGAGAGCCTGCCCATTCGCCATTGAGGCCGCCGACAGATTGCTCAAACTGATGGTCAAACCTTCGGAGGTTTTGGCTATCGTAAATGAAGGTTAGTTTAATGTTTGTATGGTAAGTATAGTTAAAATAAGAAAAAATAGTCAATATAAAAAATCTAAATTAGGAGAGGTCCCAAAATAGAACCTTGAAGGAATCCAAAAAAAAAAATTTATTTAATATCAACTAGAACGTATCTAAAATGCTCATCCTAAAAAACTGCTTATGATTTCTGAAGTATGAAGTAAAAATATATTGAACTTAAGGCTGTCTCTAAGAGAATTCTAATGGAAAAGCCAAATGCAGCAAAAAAAATGTAATGCATGTTACTTAAAAAAATCATCATGTTAAATCATTCATCATCATTGATGCTACAACCCTAGGAGCAGGTCACCTCATTGTTATGCCTCCATTCCTGTCAGTATCCTGTGCCAAAGTTCCTTATGCCAAAAGTTGCGCTGTTGGCCTCTACATGGTCGAAGCACCCATATTTAGGTCTCCTGGCAGTCTTTCATACTGCAGGATTATTATTACTGTAATTCAAATTGAAATACACATCTACTTCTGTTGAAGTCTTTGTTTTTACTGGAATCCCCCAGGGTTCTATTCTGAGACCACTTTTGTTTTTACTTTTAAACACTCGTGATGACTCCCCAATTTTAGATATGTGATTCTTTTAAATTAAAATAATTTATAAATTTAAAGATATTTTTAATAAAATTTAAAAACAATGGATTAATAGTGAAATCTCGGTGGAATTTAGTGCATATGTATCCCTATTAATATTTGGAGGTATGATATTTATTAAATCGAATGGCGGAATTGAAAACTGAACACCCAGAAATTTCCATCGTTCGAGTGGTTCGTTAATTCAAATTTAAATAACAATCCTACGTAACATTGCACAGTGGCCACTGGTCCAGATGGCGCATTAGTAACAGGGTGGCTGAACGCGCGCGCCCACTTCCACATGCGCGAGTGGACCACTAGCGTACGCGCCCTCAAGGTGTTGGACCAGGAGGGGGCTTTGCTTCGAGGCTGCCCCATGCTGCTGGTAGCACTGGGAGAGGTGCAGTATTACTCCGGAGATACCAGTCAGGCTATCATTACATTTCAACGGGTGAGTAACTGATGAAGATACAGTAGGATGTCACTAACCACCATTTAATATTCCAGGCACTAGCAGTCGGTTTCCTGATGATGATCTCTTCAAAGTATCTTAGGATAAGTTATTATTATTATGAGTTAATTAATTCCGTTTGGGAGGTGGGTATGGATACCGCCGCCCTGGGAACCATTAATTGGATAACTAACACCTCTGCTATAGGTCACCGCAAGTGGTTCGCTATGTTTGGTGACTTAGCAGGGGTGCCCGGGTTCACGGGGTGAGGATTGTCTAGGTCTTGGATGCATCGGCGGCGGATGCATCTGCCCACCTACTGTGTAGCAGATCGGATTTGGAGAGCCTGGTTGAAGGAGACCTTTCTACCTCTCCAGCAGGACTATCTTGACCCATTGGGAGGAAGCAATTCAATCGTCCGTCCCTCCTGAACACACTGACCCCTCAGATTCTTACCCACCACCTTACCTCTTCGTTCCCAGATCTTCCTCTTCTTCCTTTCCTTAAAAAAAATTCCTCAACACAGCATCTCCAAAGATGGCACAGACCCTGAGCAATATTCTGTTGATCTGTTCATATCTAATTTCACAACAATGCTTTTTTTCTCTCCAGTTAAGAATACAATCAAGCTTTAAATTGGGTTGTAGACAGACAGTTAAAAGCCTGTTTCGGATGCGTAGCTTTTCCAAAATGAATAGATTGATTGAAAATCTTAATATTCCAGGCTCACGCTGCCGATCCCTTGATGAGGCGCGGCCTGGGTTTGTACGCCGCGTGCCTCGCGCGAGAAGGACAGCTGCGCGAGAGAGAGTCCCGCCTGCTGCCGCCCTCGCTGCCCATGACAGAGTATGCGCGCGAAGAGTGGCTGGTCCTCGCGCACTCCCACGCAGAGAAGCGCAGGCTGCCGCGCGCCGCCTACTTCGCGCAGAAGGCTTGCATGATGGACCCAAGGGACCCAGAGTCACTTCTGCTCAAAGGTACAAAAATAATTATTACAAGTCAATTTTTTTTTTTTTTTTATATGAATACCGCACAAGAGTCCCAACTGCTCCCGTCTGGAGCCAGTGAGACTATGGCATCCCCAATTGGGTATGTTGTGAGGCTGAAGGTAGTGGGGAGGGGAAAGAGATGAGGAAGGGGAAGGTGGGAAGTACCTGGCTATTCAGATCTGGTCACCAAACCAAACTTTTCAATTCTGAATGGTGGTCTTACACCAGGGCGATACTGAGAATATCTTCCACTCTGGAACGTGCCGCAAATATACTATATATTATTTTAAATTAATAAATTGTGAAATAACACAAATTAATCAATAAAATTTATTTGCCACGCCGGATTCGATCCCGCGACCTTCGGAATGCTAGTCAAAAGCCTTACCGCTGGACTACGCCGGCCGTCATTACACGGTCTCAGATGTAATGCATCATAATATCAGTCTATGATCAGTTCTAACATTGTTTGAGTTGTCTATGCTTTATTCGGATTACATTATCTTGCAAGAGCTCTTCAGACAAAATCTAGCTTCCGAGTTACAAAGACGTATGTTCTGACATATTTGTACAGTAAGAAATAACAATAAACAGTCACTGTAGAGATATTGTACAGAGAAACTTTACATCCGTAATGTTAAATATTTTGTTTTTATCCTAGAAAAAACCTTTAAAACTTATATGTATTTGTTTATTTTATATTTTTGAAATTTTAGTTATGATTTATTAAATGAGAAAAATAGAAACACACTTTTTGTGGACGCAAGGTATACTCACTACTAATTTAGTTCTGAAAAATTACACAAGCCTCTACAGAATATAATATCTTTTAAACCTTTATTCCACTCCAGGCAGCATCTTAGTAGGCCTGAAAAAGTACATGGAGGCCCAGGCACACTTCCGCGAGGCGCTACAAATGGCCCCAGGACGCTATGAGGGTTACGCAGGGCTGGCCGAGGTGCACCTAGCCCTGCGGCGCCCCCGCGAGGCAGCTGCCGTTGCAGCTAGTGCATGCAAGGCCCTGCCCAACTGCCCTAGGGCTCTTACGGTTGGTATTATTGTGTTTATTTGTCAGTTTTACTTCTAAGCAGTGTTATGGGTCGCCCATAAATTCTCCGAACGGACTACGATAATCGGCTAGCGGAAATAGTGCACGCAGGCCTGGCGTGATTTCGATCACGCATGCCTCCCGTGACTCCAATCAGGCGATGTTAAAATACGCCAATAGCAGGATGATATACAACGAATTACCTTATATGGTCATGTAGTGTCCCTACCCCCACCCTTTCGACGGTAGCAGGAGTCTCGCAACAGAGAGCACTCCGGCCAGTTACGCTCCGAACGCGGCTCAGAGAGGTCCTGGGGAACTCAACGGCGGCCCGCCACACGCTACCTTCGCGCGATAGTCAGGTCCCGGTTTACGTCCCGACCCCATGGGGATACTCCGAGAACAACTCGTCAGGACAGCATCCACCAGGCACCCTGGACGCCTCCAAGTCGTCACACATTGCTCGTAACACTCGCAGAGAGCACTCGTCAGGGCAGCATCCACCAGGCACCCTGGACGCCTCCCAGTCGTCACACATTGCTCGTAACACTCGCAGAGAGCACTCGTCAGGGCAGCATCCACCAGGCACCCTGGACGCCTCCAAGTCGTCACACATTGCTCGTAACACTCGCAGAGAGCACTCGTCAGGGCAGCATCCACCAGGCACCCTGGACGCCTCCAAGTCGACACACATTGCTCGTAACACTCGCAGAGAGCACTCGTCAGGGCGCCGCCTGCTGCCGCCCATCGTCATGTGAGGTTCTTAATTACGTATAATCTCTCTCGAGCCTTTTTACTAGTTGCCACGCTCTTCTTTGACAGGCCTGAAACCGTATACTACCTGACCTGTTACTGTTATTTCCATGCATACTACTAATAAACTGAATTGTAACTAAGCCCTGTTTCATTGGAGTATATGGTCGATGAGAGCGGCCGTTTCCCCCCTAAAGATGAGAGTCTCAGCCCAGACATATGATCCCCGGGGGACAACTGTAACAGCAGCTCTATTCATCTAACATGGAAACCTGAACATTAAATCATTAATGCTGTTAGCTTGAAGCTTTTGAAATGTATGTGGAACTTCCTCAAAATACCCTGAATAAGATGACTAATATGGAAGTTCTTTATTGAATGTCCAAAAGTGGACCTGTGAGCCCTCAGGACATTCCAATAAGTTGGTAAAATCCATGGAGGAAAGAAATAAAGAAATGGTGGTCATACGAACAATTCCTACAAGATTTTTATCGCCAGCTTGGGTGACAAAGTGTGAAGAGCGGGTGCCTGTGGGGCGGATTTTAAATTGAAACACCCATCATTGCTATACACTGACAAAACATTAAGTCAACTATTACTATAAAAATTGAATAAAATTTCAACATTTGGATAAACCTAATTGCGACGTGTAACAAAAGAAATAAACGAGATTTTATTAAGTTAATAATATTTTTTAAGCCAGATGACGTACATTAGATAGTAAAAAGCTTTCTAATGTTTCTTTTACATATTTAATTTATGTTAAATTTTGAGTGCCATCTAGCCATAAAAAGAAACAATGAAATCAATATGTCGACCCTTTAGAATAACAAAGTCCCTTCTGACAAACCTATGCTACACGATGAGCTCTAAAGTAACGTTCTTCAAAGTCCAATAACGTTGCATAACATTGTTGTATCATGGACTCCGAAGGAGTCGGCCACCACAAAACTTTATATAGATTTATTATAAAATATCAGGGTAAAAATACTTTCACATGAAAAGTAATCCCATCCCTAGTTTTTAAATTAATATCGATCTTTGTTTGCTTTGTTTTCCTCAATTGATGTAACTATTGAATGTCTAAGATTCCCATCCTTTTATGCAAGTGTATTTCCTCCACAGCTGTACGCAAACGTGCTGATCAAGGAAGGCGGGGGCGGAGGTGCTGTAAGAGCAAGGGCGCTACTGGAACGAGCTCTGGCGCAGGACGAGGCGCACCTGCCGGCTGCGCTTGCTCTATCTCGCTTGCTGGACTCTGACGAGGACCCGCAGGCCTCTATAGACCTACTGGAGAAACAGGTGATTGCTTATACATAGCGTATATATACACTTTTGTTCTGCAGCTCTTTGTGTTTGGAATTAATGATTGTAATCAATTCAATGTGACAATTTGTTTGTATTAGTGATATACGTGCAGTAACTGTCCGTATTTGATGAATGAATAGGGCCGAAAGCATAGACATATGAAAAGACTAGACAAGAACATACAGGAGAGGGGAAAATCCAACTCTAGAGGGACGCGAGGGCGGGAAGATGACTGTGACGGAATGTGATTCGTCAATAAATCAATCTGACAGTATAAAGGCACCTCGCATTATAATATCACCATTTAGTTCTTAAAAGTAAAATCTGCTTTTGAATGAATAGACCTTTTTACATGTGAGCGCGAATTACTCGCCACGTTATGAACAAATTTGAGAAGTCCAAATACGGCAAAGTAAAGTTCACGTGTTTTCAGAGTCGAATATTTTATTGCCGTATTTAGTTAAGACACTTTTACAAATGTTTCATAATTTACTTACCCCAGTAAACAGCGACTAGCACACTTCTGCCAGACGCTTACATTCTGATTTTAGGGTTGTTACAACCGCTCTGTTCCTATCAATAATAAAATAATATAATATCTCTTTTAATTCAAATTAATTTACGTGAATTATTTCACATGTGATTTATTATAATAATACGCAGCAGTTACATTATTATTTGCTCCTAGTTTTTGTAGATACTCTCAGTATCTCCCCAACTGCTTGAAATGGCTTTAGGTGTATTTAGTGACCAGATCTACATAGCTAGGTACTTCTCACATTTTCACATCACATCGACGCATCGTGTGTACGCAACAAATCCCCCCTCCCCTCTGCCTCCCGACTTATCGGGGTTCTGCAAGTCGGATCGTACATAGCCAGGAGTGGGGTATTATTTTGGAGTATTTTCACGACGAAGGTGCTTTTTATTTATTTTGGGTATAATATTTATATTCACTTTTTTTTGTTTAGGTACATTTAAGCATATGTCAGCAGAAACTTAGTAAAATAGTATTATATACACCGACACAGTAACAGTATTCTCAGACTACGCATAATATTATTAAAAAAATATACGTGTTATATTTTATTTTATTTTTATTTATTTATACAACACATGTTACAAAAATTGTGACATTTACATAAAGTAGATATATTAAATCAACATACTAGGTGGCTGCCTGTTTCACGGTGACCAATTAGTATAGTTACTTTGTATGAAATATAAAGTCTAGTGTAAACATATGGATTTTGTGTAATTCATGCTAAAATTGGAAAAAAATATAATAAAAAGTAGAAATTATAATAAAGAGTAGAAAATAGAGAAGAGAAAAGAAGTAAATTAGATTATAAAAATGTAAACAACTTTTTTTTGACACTTTTTCAATTAACCTCTGGTTTGCCGATTGCGCGCCCGGGACGCGCCATAAAAAAAAATAAAAATAAAAATTTGAGATGCGATTTTAAACCTTATGTATAAAGAAAATGTATGAAGGTTAAGGTCAGAATCGCTTGGGGCATTCTTGTTCTTGACATAACGGATATAAGGATCACACCTAGCCTCTCAAATAATCATCTTTGCACATATCTATGACTTTCGGAATGACATTTCTGCCGCGATTTGAGCTGTCAAACTTTGAGCGTCGCATGTCATGAAAAGATCGATAAAACTATCAATTTGTCAAATAAACGCAAGTAATATTGTTTGTAAGCATAGTTTATTGTTCAGGGAACGTGTTTCGGTAAATATTATACATGATAGCATAAAATAAATCCGCAAAATATTACGTCAAAGTCAAAACATCGCGAAATTTTCGAGTTTCCTCCCGTGGCATTTAAGAGGTTAAAAACAAAAAACATGTTTTTCTATCACACATCGCCACTCGGTATAACCTAGCGCATTACGTGATATGCACTCCTTCTCGTTCCAGCAGTACAGTACATACGAAACAACGCGCGTACCTAACACATGGTCTGTTGCGACAATATGATCCAAAGATAATATGATCGGTGGTGACGTGCGATAGAAAAATATTTTATTTTTAGTTTTAATTGATAAAAAAAAATATCATCGGACAGCAAAATGACACCTACATTTTTCAAATGCAGACATGCTCACTGTATCTACATTTTACTTCCAAACATACCGCGAAGGAGTACATACGTAATTAAGAAAGCAAAATATACAAAAACGCCTAATAAATAAAACCATACTTTATTCCACGTTTAACCCCTTACTAATACCGTGTTTTAAATTTTACACAACTGAAAACCAACCATTTATCCTATATTAACTGTTGTTGTTTGAGTTGTATAATATTCAAAACTCGTTGAGTAATAACGCCCTTAAAGTGGAATAAATTTAAAAATGATTGGTTTATTATCCTTTATTAATACGACGGAGTTCCAGCAAGAAATAACAGACGAAAAAACAGACGTTCCAAATGATACGATTATGTATTTTATCAAAGCGCAAAAGTCGAAGGCACATCCCTGATTCTATTGCGAACGGCTTTGTCGCCATGTTTCTCGATGTCAAAGTTACGTTCCTAAAACTGACCATATCATGTGATCTGAATAAGCTTAAAATAAAGCAAAATAATGCTTAACTATGGAAAGTAATATGATAATTGGGTTTATTCTCCTTTTCACTTTTATTTTTACACGTTTTCATGGCACATGCCACCATTTTTCACGTGATATTTCGTAAAATCTAATGATGAGAGCTCGACGCTAGGCCGCACAAGAATGACGACGTCACCTTTTCTAGATTCACGCGAACCCATACGCGAGCCGAGACGGTTCCAAAATCCGGTTCCAAAGTCGGTATGGGGAGGGGGAAATAATACGCTTATATCACTTTAGGGCAGGTCTATGAATATTATGTCTATGGCCGAAAGGAATATTGTGTGAATGGAAACAAATACAAACTACTATATCTTCAGATTGCATATCACATTGAATCCATACAACATCGCTTTTTAACCTGTTAAATGTTGGGCGTATTTCGAAAAACCACGCGGATTTTACCTCGTTGCTTTCTGGGTCAAATATCCATATAAAAAAATTGCCTTTTTTGTTATTATTTTCTGTTTACCAGATAATATATCTTATTATTCATGTATATTACATGATAATATCGTAAATTTTTCCAGAATAGCTAACTAAAAAAAAAGATTAAAAAATCTCCCATTTTGGAAATAATTGGCAAAAAATATAATTGCACAAATATAAAACTGATTTTATTTTTCCTACACAAATCTAAATACATACCCATCTAGAGTAGCTAGATTAATGAAACCATCGGTTACGTCAAGAATGATATTGGTGTAAGCGATTCTGACCTTGTCCTTCATACAGTTTCCATATACATAAGGGTTAAAATCGCATTTTAAAAAAAAAGCAAAAATTGTTTCGTCGTCGCCGCCGCCGGCCTTCCGGCAAATGACAGGTCAATAGTTATTTAATTTATCTTTCTGCTTTCCAGGTGTCCATCTGTCCGTCGGCTGCCCTGCACCAGGCGCTGGGTGAGGCGTGGGCTCGGCGAGGGGGAGCTACGGGGGCGGAGCGTGCCCTGCAGCACTATGTGGCCGCGCTGGCGCTGGAGCCCGGCAGTCGCAGCGTGCTGGATGCACTGGCGCAGCTGGACAGGGCGCCCCCGCACCCGCCTGGACAGGCGCAGCACCCAGGTATAAATACCAACCAACTCATTACCAGGTGTCATAGATAACTGATAATCATTTTTTTTAGCCAGAGGGACAATTTATCATATTGTGGAGTCGCATGTTTATTTGAATTTTTTAATTAGTAATTATTTTATGAAATAAACTAAGAAATATTTAGGATTTTGTAAAATACTTATTTGTAACATCGAGACGTATGTGTAAATCCAGCTGATTTGACTGGACTATTTGAAATGGATTTTAATATAATTCAATTATCCTTACTGGAATTCTATTAAAATCTTTCTTTCGTCCTTTAGGAGTGGAAGACAATGACACGACATATGACCTGGTGGCAGAACCGAACCTCCCCAGCGATACAAGTAATGGCCAGGAAGAAAGCGAAACGGAAGCAGTCTGGAGCGATATGGACCTCGAGGTTCCCTGAACCCTTCACATAACCTCTCTTCCCCAGGAAACTGGATTTATCCACCCCTATCTGTACTGTTAACTTTACCAAGTTAAAACTCCATAGATTTAATAAGACTGCAGGATTTCTCATATAAGATATAATACTGAACGCTTAGGACTGGCACGCACGGAAGACTTTGGTCATGCAACAATTTCAAAATCCATTGAAATAATGGAGGTGCAGGCATGTAGCAACATGGATAATTTTATTGACAAAACTTTTGCCATGACAAAGGTCATCCATGTGTGCCTGGCCTCAATTATACAAGGCCAGTAACTTTGGGAAGTGATTCTACTCGAGGTAGTACTTTTAAATCCCTTTTTTTTCCTACTAAAAATGTATTGTGTATAGTCGAACTTACCCAGTAAATATGCCGCGACTGAAAAAAAAAAAAAAAAAAAATGGCAACATTGCACGTCTATATTTGATCTGTTTCTATGGAAATCGCGCACGAAAGAGTTTTGACATAACGATTAAATATTTTAACCTGAAAATAACCTTAAAATGTTGAAATTTCAAACAAAATAATTTATCTTTTATGTTTGTACCACCACGTGTCACCTACCGAAGTTACTGTACGTTACATTTTTGACACATTGTTGGTTGGTTTGTGAAAAATAATATTTCAACATATTTCAAATAAGACAAGTTCAAATGTTGTGAATCCATTTTGAACCATTATTATTATTATTAATCTGACATTTTTATAGTGTCATTTAGCAATAAACAACACATTTCCCCCAAGAAACATAACCTCAAGGACAGTTAGGGCCAGTTGTTTCACAAACTTTACAATTCATCAAATTTCGAAGTCAATATTTAAGTTCTGTGAAAGTTTTGTTCTAGTTCCGTTATTTTCAATTATGGGCCAGTTGTTTTACAGTAGGTACTCTAATAAAAATCAGAACTTAACCAATCTTGTGCTGAGTCCGCGCCAAATAAAATTTAAAAAAAAAAAATTTGAAATGCGATTTTAATCCTTATGTATAAAGAAAATGTATGAAAGACAAGGTCAGAATCGCTTGCGCTATTCTCGTACTTGACGTTGCCGGTGCCTGTAATATGCCTAGTCATTCTAAATAATTTGTCTATGACTTTGGGATTTTTTGCCGGGATTCGAGCTGTCAAACTGTGAGTGTCGTGAGTCATGAAAAGATCGATAAAACCTATCAATTTGTCAAATAAATGCAAGTAATGTTGTTTTTAGGCATAGTATTGTTCAAGGAATGCATTTCGGTAAATATTATGTACGATAGCATAAAATAAACCCACAAAATATTACGTCAAAGTCAAAACTTCGCGAAATTTACGAGTTTCTTCCCTTAGCATTTGACGAGTTAAATAGAACTTTCACAGAACTTGAATATTGATTTTGAAATTTGATGAATTGTTCTAGTTCTGTAAAACCTTTACTTTAACCTTTTTTTTGACACTGATAATTTTATCGATTGTAATACATATATACATATTACTTACATGTTTACGCAATTCTAAAAAATCTGAGTGTTTTTCAATTTAATTCAATGCTTCATAATTTAACATTGTTGACACTGTCTACCCAAGTTCACTTTTGTAAAAGCAATACGTTAAATTTTCTATCATTCTCAAATCTGCATTTCTTTAGAAAAACCAAAAAAAAAATGTGGAGTACATAAAAACATGTCATACAGTTACATGTACAATCCATAGTACATTGTTTTGTAATTAAGAAAATATCAATGTTTTTGGCCATATTAGTTAAGATAATTTATTAATAGGGAATGGATATTGCAAATAACAGGTGAGCCAACGAAACGGTAAGATTTACAAAAAATCAGAAAACATTCGATTAATCATCTTTTGTGAAATTTATTGATGAAAACATCATCTACGTCAGGGGTTCCCAACCCCGTGCCCGATTCGTATGTGCCCATCACTATTCCACAGAGACAGAATTTCTTCATGAACATTAATTAAAAATGTGAATTATTTTTATTTATTTGTTAGAGTTTTAATTTTTTTGAGTGCCTAGGTTTATTAAATACGTTTGTATGTTTGCGATACTGTATGTATGAGTGGTTCCTTTGCTGATAGTACTTGTCGCAACTTGTCTAGCGGCGAGCCATACTGCACTCCTCACACTAACCTGGAACGGGGAGTGCTATTTGCACATCACTCCTTGTACACGCAGAAAACCCGAAGTGAACGAACGCCATGAACTGAGCCGATGAACGCCGAAGGCGCCAAAGCACATGGCACATGACTCTGACTGTCAGTCAAAGCAATAAGCATGGCCCCGACAGCCAAACTGACAGTATTCACATAGTATTTTGAAACATTTTTGTTTATTGTTTCTTAATAAATTATTAATATAAGAAAATAAATTATGAGAAAATGAGAGGTTTTGAAAGGAGTTTGTCGATTAAAAATAGGTAGTACCCGCCACCCTACCGATATTTTAGAATGCGCTCTAGAGTACTAAAAGGTTGGGAACCCCTGATCTACGTCGTAGGTTCTCAACCTTATTTTGCCTAACGCCCACTTTGAGAATTTTTTTTTTTCTAGCGCCCCCGCAATTGTTTTTACTTACCATCTGTCATGAATCTGAAACAGCTATTGTCATGATTATATTTACCACAGCCGGTGGGGGGGGGTTTATTGTCACAAAGTTGACGATGCAGCCCGACCCCCTCTACTTTTTCTGCAGTGACATTCCCAAATCTCTCGTTTCATTGGCTCACCTGGTATTTGTGTATGTACATACATATTTATTTATTTTGAAACATTCACAAATTCAGTTAAAAATGCCAATCTGGGGACAGAAAAGTAGAAAAAAGTGATACACACATAAATAATTGGAAGAAATTTTATTACACACTTAAGCGGGAATTTCAACCATATCGCCATCTACGTAAGGAGTGTTATTGTTAGTGGCCTGATTCCAAATGTTGCCCAAAGTGGTTCATCGCCTTTACAAAACTTTGTTAAAAAGAACAAGATTTGTTTGTTAACAATCTATTTTGAAATGTACCTGTGTTTATACAATTATTATATTTCAGTGAAACCCTCTTAAGAAGTTTTCCGACGGACCGAAAAAACCAAACTTCTTAAGCCACGAAACTTCTAGAGAGTTTCACTGTATCCATATTACATAGCCATTCTAGTTGTTTAAATATCACAGCCATATTTATTGATTTTATTTACTCTGTATTTGTGTATTTTTAAGCATTTTAATATCTCGTACTCGGGCATATTCTGTCAAGTTCAATTTAATTAATTCAATATAACAGCCATACTACTTTGTACGACATTTATATCCAACATAAGCAACTACTTTTAATTAATTACATTAAATTTAAATTTAGTGAAAGGTTAAAAAGAAGAACTAGGGCCCTGCTTCTACAGGGATGCACAAGTGTGCGATACTCATGTCTCAAATAACTTGACCCTCCCAGTCGCTACTGAAATTACGAGACCCGCGTCCCACCAATTATTGTTGAATTCTAGAAATGTCAAACTAGAATTTTTTCACAACTGTATTCGATCAAAATGTTGCTGCAGATGTCAATTTTATATCCCGTCATTCTTTGTTTAACTGTTTTGTTCCTAGCATTCATCTAAAGCACACGTATTGTAACAAAATGTCCAATATTGACGCCGTAAGTGGAATGACCTCGCTGGTCACGGGAGACAGGCCTTTGGAGGCGGGATAAGAGGTTGAGCGGTTACTAGGCTGAATGACCAGTGACAACATACAAAGAATTTTTTTTTGTTTGATTTCAAAGAAAAAAAATTGAAAAAAAAAAGTCACCCGAGACCTAAATTTCATTTACATGTCTTACTCCAAATAATGTCAGGAATCACTGGTTAAAGTAAGTCAAGTACGTCCCTTAACACATCGTATACTATATATACCAGCGTATAAGTACAAAAAATCGACACTGCAAATAAATTCATTAGTACCCTTTACACACAGAGTTCCGAGCGGGACGTGCCCCGCGCCACTTCAGGCCGCCGCGCAGAAAAGTAAAGACCGAAAGTAGGATAACGGTTTACAGCGCAGTTCACAAGTGAGACTTTTCTGCGCGGCGGCCTAAAGTGGCACGGGGCACGTCCCGCTCCGAACTCTGCGTGTAAAGGGTACTATTTGATATCCATACCAACTTGAAAGTATTTTTGAAGTAGATTTTAGATTTAAAATTTATAAAAATTATAATTTTGGGGGCCAACTGTCAGGGGATCAACTGTTGGGGGAATAACTGTCAGGTCACCGTTGTTTGCATATACCTGTGGAATCACTGTTTATTAATAAGTAGCTTAGAAGAAAATGACTCAGATTTTTCTAACTTGTAAACATGTGTCGGTACACACATTATTATACATATATGTATTATATTGATTTTCGCACTTGGATTATTTGTTCCCACTTATTATTTTGTATCTTCAACACTTGTCAACACCATCGACAATGTTTTTTTATGTTGAATTATTTTCAGCGGCCACCAGTATGATTTTCAACTCAAAATACTAACATAAGAATGAAATAAGTATGTAATAAGTTTTATTTTGTTTTCTAATACCAGAAGCCAAAGAAAATAACAATGTACCTTGTACTCTAAAACATCTCATAAACAAATACATAACTTGTAAAAAGAATGTGCCATGTAAATGCTAATTCATGTCTCGAAGAGACTTTGAAACCTTTATTGTACAAACACCATTTTATTTCGAATTATGTAATTTATAATTAGTATGTGTAAGCTGTTATAATGTGTCACACAGTGTTTAGCTACTCATTACTCCTGTTTTTGTTCATGTAGCAAAAATATTGTTTTCTTTAACAAGTTGTTTCAAATGCCTTTATTACTAAGACCATAATATTTAAGTAAATAAATATACAACATTAGAGAACTGTATTTTAATCATTACTGAAAAAATTGTATGCTAAAATAAATTTATGAGCTTTCTCTTTGCTCTAGTGAAGAGAGAACCCTTGAAATTCTCACCCATACTGCACAAGAGTTCCAAATGCCCGGAGCTAGTGGGATTACGCAACTTGAGCATGTTTTGTAGATTGGGAGGCGGGTACGGGTATCACCGTCCCAGGAACCATTTGGTTCCTGGGACGATTACCATCTCTGCCATAGGTCACCCCGAGTGGTTTGCAACGTTAAGTGACTTAGCCCAGGTTCATGGGGTAACGTTTGTCCGAGTCTTTTTATTTCTTTTTAGCAGGACTCTCTCGGAACATCACCTTGCGCTGCAGTGGGAAGGTTGGGTTCACACGTATGTTACTCCTGAACACACTGACCCCAAGATTCCTGCCCATCCCTCATTCCTTTTTTCCTTCCCAGAACTTCCTTTTCTAAAAAGACCCTCCACACAGCATCCCCAAAGATGACCCTGAGGGGAATTATTTTCCTATAAAAAAGAGATGAATGGATTGGTAAAAAAAAGAGATAAATTGATTGGTGAGAGGAAGGATTTGGAGAAGAGGAAGATTGAAATTCAGATCTGGTCACAAATGCAGCTAGAGCAATTTCAAGAAGCGTTTCGACTCTGAATGGTGGTGTCTCACAAGGCGATACTGGAAATATAGTGAAACCCTCTTAAGAAGCTTTCCTTCCCTTTTACGGTCCCTTGACCCAATTTATCCCACGTATAGGAAGTTTTTTTTTGTCCCTTGGAAAACATCTTAAGAGGGTTTTCACTGTATGTAAAATGAGGTTCAAATATTGAAATAAAAAGTACACATTTAAAAAATCTATTTAATATAAAAAATAACACTTAATTTAGATATTAACAAGATTATACATAACAGTCAATAATGATAGTACGTATTAAATAATATTTTTCTTATAATGTGAATGCTACACCATCTAAAAGTCTAATTTTCTAAAATCACATAATTGGGACATAGTAAATACAATGAAACAATTTTAACGGTTGATCTTTTGACTCAAAGTCATCACCATTTCTCCAATAATAACTTATTTACTAATACAATTGACTTATTTCCCTAACTTAACCTAACACAAATAACCTAAACAAACTTTGGTAAATTTTTCGTTGGGGAGATCTGTCAATCTTCGGCCCCTTATTTGATGGCATTTATTAAAATTAAATCTGATTTCTGCCTTTGTGCAAAAAAAACAGATTAAAAAGAAATTATAAATTTAGCAAACGCTGCACTAAGTTTTGCGAGTAGCGGAAGACAATAGTTAATTGATAATGTAACAATTTATATTAAAGGAACGATTTCTGTGGGCAAAAAGCGATGAGGGAATTTTTAAGCCATTTTACTATCAGAAGTAAGTAGGTACAGGCAAATCATTTTAAAGAGCACGCGTTTGAATGTATTTGTGCACACCAACAGCGGTTCAAATAGTTTGTAACACCCGCCTGCAGTCCCCTCTTATCCCGCTGTGGTTCTACAATACAGTACACCTCTTTAAAATGATTCTACTGTAACAACTTGTACAAATTGGTGACCGGTTTCATGGGGTAGCTTCGTCATGGCGGCGAATGCATTTGACCTACTGTGTGGCGGGCCGGATCGGGAGAGACTCATTGATGGAGATCTAAATTAGACCTCTCCAGGTGGACTCTCTCAACCCATCGCCTTGCACCACAGTGAGAGGGATGGATTCATATCCATCCGTCTGTCACTCTTGGACACATTTTGATCCCCAGATTCCTGCCATCCTCTCATACTTTATTCACTCCCTTTTTCACTCCTTCCTTTCTTTAAAAAGACCCTCCATACAGCATCTCCAAAGATAACACTGGGTCCTGAGAGAAATTATTTTCCTCAAGGTCTCCTGTGTAGAGCTAATGTAAAAAAAAAATTGTATTCAATAAAATAATGACTAAAATATGAGCTAAATTCGTAACACTGCACAGTAATACACATTCACAATCGGTAACAAATGCATCTTATAGTCTTTTTTTAATCAATATTTTAAATATAAAACGAAATAAAAATGCAACATTTCCATATTGTATAGTTACGTAAAACCATTACAGATGTCAAAGAATGTCTGCCATCTTAACAGTAAGACAAAAATCAATACAAAAAAAGATCAGATCCTTTTTTTCTTCCATCTGAAACTGGGCAAAAGAAAGCATTCTGTTAAATGCAGATTTAAAAAATATATATATATCCCTGCGAAACACCCAATATTTTTATAATAACCATTCGAGCGATAGAGATTTCCGGGTGTTCGTTTTTAGATTCGGCCACGTTCATTACAAAAATTTTAACTCCAAATATTAAAATGGTAACACGTCTACGCTGGAAAGGAAAAATGGCTAAAGCGCTATACAGCTGTGACATTAAAGATGAACCTACACAATAAGCCATATTGTTTGTTTGTGCTTGTGTTCATCAAATCAAGTTTTCTAGAGTTCTCCACATATTCTGGGAAACTCTAGAAAACTTGATTTTAAGTCGATAACTTCGATATAATCTGCTTACTACAGTTTAAAGTCAGTGAATCCACCTTGATTTCACTGTTTATCTTATATTTTTAGATTTTATAAACAAATTATTTAAAAAAATATTAAATTTGTAATTCATAAAAATCATCTACCCAAAGTTGGGTAGCTATCGCTCGAGTTGATAAGATGAAATATGGGACATATTAAAATGACCCAATAGTAACAATATATATAATTAAATGTGAATCTCGCGTGGTCTACATGACCCTTATCCCGGAAGAGTACCTCAGCTGAAGAGCACCGTCCAGTACCTGTCGGCAAAGTGCAGGATCTCGAAACCGACCTCCACCATGATAAGGATGATGATGTACCACTCCAGGCGGACATGGTGATGGTCGCTGAGCTGCGCGGCCACCAGGTCCACCAGCTCTGCGCAGTGCGACAGTTTCTCATTCAGTATCTGCAGATAAGAAATAAATGATTTATTTCAAACATCCAAATTCATAGACCAGCCCACCAGGGAAAGGGAAATAAACCAAGTTGTGACGTAACCTTCTCCCTTACACACAGGCAACTCTCAATGTAATAATCGCCATTTAGTCCCCAAAAATAAAATCTGCTTACGTAATTACTAGCTCTTTATACAATGGCGCGCAAATTGCTGGCTGCGTAAAAAACTTAACTAGAAATCCCAAATCGGGTAAACAAAAGTTCAGGCTTGTTTCCAAAATTGAATATTTTGTTACACTGTTTAGTTAGGCACTTTTACAAATGTGTTATAATTTACCGACCTTACTCATTTTTAGCGTCGCTACGCTGGTTGGTTTAATTAAAAATGAATGTTCAGATGCTATGCAGAAAAGTCCCATAGACGACTGCCCTGCAAACCCTTGCATTAATTAGCAAACTTTACTTTTCTGCAGAGTCTGGTTATTTCAATGTGCACTCTTCGGCGGTCAATGTATGACTGATGTAGAATTTATTCAAAGCATTCTTGAACTCTTCTAGTCCAAAAATATGGTCAAGTGGTTTGCCTCCAGCTTGTCAAAATGATAATGATTTCATGTTAGGGCAAGTATATCAATTTTTATGTCTACGGCTTCAAATGTATTTTTACAGATTAACCTGATCTATGTGATTCATGATGCTTCACTGAAACAATGGATTGACCACTTTTTGAAAGTACGTACTGCTACAAATAACATACCCTTGTTCTTCTGTTAATGCTGAAGTATCCCGAAGTCTCCACGTACAGTTTCTCCAGCTCTGCTTGCTCCCAGTAAAAATCGGGGGTGTCCAGCAGATCTGACTCCAGATTGATGTGATGCCTTAATGCGTAGAGGGTCCCAGTCTTACGGAGAACCTAAAAAAAACACATCATAAATAAATTTAAAGCGCTATCCCTATATACATAATAAGTACAACATAAGCGCTACAATCCTTGGAAAATTCTAGCCTTTTCTAGGAAACACCTTTTGCTGGTTCACACCAGTCTCTACTCTCAGTATCGCCCTGGTGTAAGACCACCATTCAGAATTGAAATGGCTTTAGCCGTGTTTGGTGACCAGATCTGAATAGCCAGGTACTTCCCACCTTCCTCTTCTCCATCTCCTTCCCCTCCCCACTACCTTCAGCCTCACAACATACCCAATTGGGGATGCCATAGTCTCACTGGCTCCAGACGGGAGCAATTGGGACTCTTGTGCGGTATTTGTATAAAAAAATATATTTTTAAAAAGTCCCTTATTTCTGAGGCTGCAGTATTTGTCTTCACACCATCCAGCCATCATCCCTAAATAATTGTGTAAATGTGGGCAAATCGAAACAACAGAGAACACTTTGTAGAAGAGCTGCTGAATAATCTCAGCATTCCACTTTGATCCCCGCCATAAGAAGAAGAAGGAGCGATACGTAATTCAAGGAGAAATAAAAATTAATTTGTAATTTCAGTGTCCTAGATTGATGAATCATGTTTTTAATGTAACACGGCGTAATACACAAAAATCAATCACTATAATACTTTTCACAATGAAAATCTCGAATCATATTATGTTATTCATGGTTTTATAAACACTTGGTATAAAGCTTACGGCTGCATCTTGTCCCATTGTCCCATGTAGAAACCATTTTCTTGTACAGTAATTTGTTCGCTTGGAAAGTAATTTGTTCGCTTCGCGCAATAGAAACATTGTCTCCCTTGTCTATCATGATGAGAAATATGATATAAACGGTATTAGAAACAGAAAACACCATGCTTTATGTTTAAATCTAAAAGTTGACCAGAGAAGAAGTAAAGTGTACACCCATATGAAACCAAAGTTTCTGACCGCAATTTGAAAAAATAATATGAAACTTGGTGAATTTTTTGTTTGTTATTTTTATACGAAATGACAAAAAAGTGAGGTGACAAAAACGTTTATAAAAGATTTGTTTAAGCTTCGCTCGCATGGTGTTGGGAGGAAATTACTGTAGCGCTCGCACTTATCAATTGTCCCCGGGCCCGCATTCCATACATTCATTCCTGGTAAATTCAGTTTTCAAACAGCTCGCGTGCCACCTCATAATGCCAGAGCTCACCCGTAGTAAAAAATAGAATTATCCAATTTGGTGCAGTCGTTCGGAAGTTATGTGCGTGCAAACGTTTCAGAGATTCATTTTTATTTATATAGATAGATAAATATTAACTACGATTTCCCGCAAATATATCAACATCGTTTCCACGGCAACGATTTGTTTTCTGACATTAGCAATAACTCACTTTTGTTACCGACAGAAAACATAAAATAAAAATAATATATTAATATTTAAAATTTCATAACGCAAGAGCTTACCATTTTATACAGCCTATATTACTCGCATATAATGTAGCTTTCTACTGGTGAAAGAGTTTTTAAAATCGGTTTATTGGTTTATGCGTGAAAGCGTAACAAACAAACACACGCAGTTTTGCATTTATAATATAAGTATAGATAACAAAATTTTAAAGCTTAATTCATCACCTTTCAAAAATAGTTTTTAGTTTTCGGATACGTTAAGAATTTAAAACATTTATTTGGAATTTACTGCAAAGTGGAAATTTTCTGACCTGGCAGAATTTGCCCGTGAATTTTAAATTTTCTTCAGATTTTTGTCTCACAAATAATATTCAATACTGTTTACTTTTGCTATCCTTTGTCAGAGGTGGTATTTGATTCCTTAAATAAATCAGTATTATGATTGTCTCACCTCTTCCCTGGTCATGAGAATGGGATTCCCTCGCTGCAGATCGTCGGTGACATCAGCGATGGAATCTGCAAACTGATCCAGCGTGGCCTCCCAGATGCCCAGTTTCACCGACTGCGCCATGGCATTGGAAAAGGTGTACTTCTCCAGGATGTTTTCCGGCTCCGGACTCAGCATGAACATGGAGCCTTGGAGACCGCACTTCTTACTGGAAACAATAACAATTATTTAACTAATAAAGCAAACATTGTTTTTTTTTTTATCTGTGAAAAAGTCACGGAATAACACAGATAAAAAAAATGGTTTTGTTTATGTGTGTTATTCCGTGTCAGTTGTCACAATTTTTCATTTTCAAAAGCGATCAAGCGATTCAAGCCTCGTTTTGTGTTATAACACATATTATTATATTATAATATTTTTTTTGTGAAGAATGCTTATTTAGCTGTAAAAATAATTTTAGCATCCCTTTCTTAATCTTATCTTTTTCGCTAACATCAGCCTTATGTATATACGTTTTAAGAGAAAAAATATTTCTCTGAATAATAAGTAGCTATCCTGGAGAAACTACGTAGGATAGAAATGTACAATTTATACAAATACAAACATCATTTTGCAAAAAAAAAAACTGTTGCATGGCGGGCTGCTCGGCATTTTAGCTGGCAGACTAAGGATTAATACATCTGTTAGTTTTGACTTACCCGTCAAGCTGATATTTGTAGGACATGATCTCCTTCTCACGCCCGACTAGCCTGTCTGCGTACGGCTCCTCCTGGAAGTTGGCGAGGAAGGCCAGCACATTGCTGGTCTCCAACTCGGTGCAGTTCCACAGCACCACGCTGCCCTCGCGGAAGAAGAACATGTGCCGGGGCTCGGACCCCACCTTGTAGTTGGCCACTGTCAGCAGGACGTCGGGCACCTCGTGTTCGCCTAGACTGCAAAAGAAAGGCCGGTCAGCAATGCTCAGCAATGGAAAACGTCAGCCATTTTGCACATGCCTAGACAGCAAATAACAATTAAGATATTAACATGTGGGTGCATCTGCAATATTCAATTGCACACGGCTAAACCCTCTGCATCTGTAATAATCAATTGCATATTGCTCTCTTGAGCGGTCGACCCAGTTGATCCTTCGAAATTATTATTATTATAAAATTATAGTTTTTGCACAATTTTTACCAATTTTAAACCTAAATTCAAAAATATCTTTTATAACTACATACTTTTATACTACTCTTTATCTTTTATCGCTACAGAACTTCACTGTATAACATTCTAGGTGCGAATAACACATATTCATGACTATTAAATTAATTGTATCTAATATTTTTATATTACTTGCGTGGCAACTTTCCCTTATCCCTCTCCGCCCCTTACCCTTCGTAAAGCAATTCCATTAGTAAATGATCTCGCATTATTTATAGCAGATACATGTTAAATATATTTATAAAATAGATATAGATTATATTCATGGTCCTCTTCACTAGAAGATCCTGAGCTGAGGGGGACTGTTTTCGATAAGTTTTCAGCGACTTCTATGGAACAACTTCATGGTTTGGGTAAAGTTTTCCAGAAACTTCTATCATGATACTAGTAAGTTATTTTTCCGATAGTCCCATTCAATTTGACAATTATAATATATTATTAGTCGCAAAACCAAGCACTTAACCTCTCATCTGCCGCGAGCCCGCCGGCGGGCCCAAAAAAAAACTTTCGTGTTTTTTTTTAATGCGATTTTAACCCTTATGTATAAAGAAACCGTACGAAGGACGAGGTCAGAATCGCTTGGGCCAATATCAGCTAGGACCTAGGTAATATTTGATTGTTGTAGCTACTCTAAATTATTTTAAAATAATTTTCTATGAAATTTGCGGGCTTTTTTCGAAATACCATCCAACGTTCAACAGGAGGAAAGAATCTGGAAATACATGGAATTCCTTTAGAATATTAATAAAAATAACAATTATTTTAGAAAATTCCTTTAGAACCAATAGATTATGATTTTTTATTACATTCATTGAAATTGTTGAAGTGGAGAAGAAAAATTTTTGATCTTATATTTTATATAAAATAGTTTATTTTCAGTTGGATCACCTTGATGTATTAATGTGATTTACTTTCATGTACCTACCATTGGATCAAGATTCCCTAGTATGTATTATTGTGACAATTATACCATGGTCTCGAGCTTCAATTATATTGTAAATAAATTACATACCATTGGTAACTTTTATGCTAATGTTGCTGATATTCTTAATTTGCCTTCGCTAAAGAATAAAGCTGTACTAATTAAACATTTTAGCAAGATATATTTTAAAGAGGTCATTGCAGAACAGATTTTTTGGTTTTGATTCTGCTTCTTCTTAACTGCTTTCAATAACTTGTTACTAATGTGTATTTTTCCTTGTTTTTTTACTTACATAATCTTTAAATTCGTCTTTTCTTCTTTCTGCATTGCATTACGATTGTTTAAAAAATAAATTTTGAAACAACACTTGGGTGTAAATGGCACTAACACCATATATTCTAAATAAATAAGTATCCTCAAAATACCCTGGACAGATGCACAGTCGGGAAACATGCCAAACACGCGCCCAACATATGTACATTTATCACATGAAAATGGGTCGCTTCTAAGACTCATTTTTGAGCTCGGTTGTGTAACGACTTGCCGGCCTCGGTGTTTCTTCCCTCCTACAAAATAGATCTCTTCAAAACCCACGTTCACTCCTTCCTCTCCTCGAAAAGACCCTCCACACAGCATCTTCAAAGATGACTGAAGGAAATTATTTTCCTCAGGGCCTCCTGTGTGAGTTAATGTATAAGAAAATAATGTGTAAGAAAAGCCAAAAAAATGGTGAAAATATTCTAGATAAAAGAATAGGAAACCCCAACATCTCCTTCCCGTTTCCACTCCCCCCAGCCTCAGAACATACCCCAAGTGGGGGTGGCACAGTCCCGCTGATTTCGAGCAGTTCAGACATAAAAATAATAATAATAATAATAATAAAATATTCTAGATAAAAGAATAGGAAACTCCAACATCTCCTTCCCGTTTCCACTCCCCCAGCCTCAGAACATACCCCAAGGGGGTGGCACAGTCCCGCTGATTTCGAGCAGTTCAGACATAAAAATAAATTTAAAAAATACTTCTTCCACTTACTTCTGTGGTGTGTATAGTTTTTGCTGCATCAGAGCCGCTTTAAGTTTTTCCAGATCATACTCTTCCGCCGTGGCGTAAGCCATAACGGAATACCTTCCTTCTTCAAATTGCTCTGGATCCGAATCGAGGGCATATCGCTTCTTATGAATTTTCTTTTTAGACAAAGATGTCAAGACGGGTGCCTTCGATGAAACACCACGTTCTTGTGTAAACAAAGACAAGTTAGAAGTCTGGCGTCTTAATAAATTGATTGAAATACCCCTAGACTCATTTTTAAACACACCAACCGATTTATTTACGAATGTCCTCGTTAGGACTTTGAGGTTATCATGACGGAAAGACTTGGAGAAAGAAGCAGCGGCAGCGGAGCTCACCGGCGAAGCTCCGTAACGGAAGAATTGCAAAAAATTCATCCTGTTCTAAAACTTCTCATTTTCTAATTAAATAAAATTTCGATTTTTAGAGAAATAAATACACTTTTATTCCGCCGAAGAAAAGTGACGCAACCGCGAAATTTGACAATAAAAATTTGACATGTTAGTGCTGCCACAAGAGATTTGTTGTTTTCCAGATATATGTTCCCAAGATTTTAAGAAAAAAGTACAAATTATTATAAACATTGTGGCAATACTGAACAATTGAACAATATATTAACTTAACCTAAAATTTATTTGACGTTTCTCTCGGTTCTCGTTTCCGAACATTTCTTATAATAATTTTTAAATTATACAATACAATATCGATTTCTCTAAATAATTGATAGAAGATGAGGCTAACAGCTCTACTGTTCCGTAGGAATCGGCTACCCAATGGATTGCTTTTTAGGGGAAAAGACAGACTCGTGCGAAGAGTTGAACCCTTTCATATGAGATCTTTGGTTTACAACTATGAAATCGAAGAAAAAAACATGCTTTTACTCAGACACCCCTATCTCACTGCGGTAAGATAATAGATTATGTGTCTAGTTTTAGTTTTTCCAGGCTTTTGACTAAAATTGTGCTTGAAGTAAGCGGAGTGGGGAAAACTTTACCTGATGACATCCCAATTTGTTGCATGACTGATAGGAGTGGAGAAGGGAAATGTTACGAAGTAGACTAGTGCTTGGCTTTCAGATCACCCTGTGAAAGATCATCATTCAGAATCGAAGCGTTGCTTGAAATGGCATTAGTCGTGTTTAGTGATCAGATCTGAATAACCAAATACTTCAAACCTTCCTCTACCCCATCTCTTTCGCATCCCCACTCCCTTCAAACTCACAGCATACCCCAACTGGGGATGCCATAACCGCACTGATTCCGGGCAGTTGGGATTCTTGTACAGCATTGATATAATGCTAGGTTAGGTTTTTCGTGCAATAAATTAATCTCTTCATTTTTTGTCGGCTTAACTTCTTCAGGGTAAAAATGGAATTAACAGGTATAATCTATCTGTATGCACCGTCTTACATTTTCAAAATTGGAACTAATGATCTGTGTTGCAGAAATTAAATTAACATTATTAAGTTGTGGAAAATAAAATATCAAATTATAATAAGATTTTTTTTAAATCCCAAAAAGCGATAATATATTTTTAATATATTTTGACGGAGCATAGCGAAGTCCAGTTTTAACTATCATCAGCCTTGAAATTTGTTTGTAAGTTCCATTTCCAGCTTAAAATGGGACCATTTTAATGGTTCATTAAAAAACAATTTTTCAAATGTGAAATCGTCATGTTTATTCCGATTTTCTTATTTGCATTTTTTTCATTATTATGGTACCTACTGGCTTAGAGAAAGTTTGAAAAAAGAATTATCAGATTGCAATGTTTCTTTGGACAAATTATATAATTCCTTATTGGAAATTTTAAAAAAATTGTTACGAAGATATTTAAGTACCTACTTACAATTCTTGTGATTTGAGAGGGAATTTTGGTTCTAATAGCTTTTCTATATTTGAAATTTTTTTATTCTGTTGAAACAACTTTCTCAGTTTTCACTTGGCAAGTTACTCCTGTATTTTTCATGGTAGCAACTAGTACCTACCTAAATGTAATAATCTTTTTTTTTTTAAATAACAGAGGGCGCCCCTTTCGTGGACAACAATCGAATATGTGCGGTCCTTTTTACAATATTGATATTTTTGGTTTTCAGGAACAAAGCTTTGGGCATGCCAAGGCATTGGGAAAGCACGAAGCCTATATAAACAATTGCAAGGAAAAGCGGCAGAACAAATTTAAGGATGATGTCACCTTTGAGGACAGACTAACGCACCTAAAGGTGACGGATCGTTGGGACTAGTGTGCACCCATTGAATTATCTTATGTTGTTAGTTGTATAGTTTATTTCTAATTATAATCTCTATAATTTATATTTGTGCCTCATTTTTTGGTCCCTGTTGGTCTGAAAGGTACTCTTAGGCTGGAAATACGCTACGTTGGTCACTACGACTGTCAGTTATGGGATGTTGCAATAGGGCTGCGCTGATGTCATCCTGGTACAGTCGTCTTCAATTAAGTCTTTTTTTTATTTTTTTTGTTTTTTTTTTACATTGGCCCCACACAGGAGGCCCTGAGGAAAATAATTCCCCTCAAGGCTTATGTCATCTTTGAGGATGCTGTGTGGAGGGTCTTTTTAGGAAAGGAATGTTCTGGAAATGAAAGGGTGGGTAGGGATCTGGGGGTCAGTGTGTCCTCAGTGACGGACGGATGAATCCATTCCTCCCACGCGGTGCAAGGCGATGTTCCGAGAGAGTACGGCTGGAAAAGTCAAAAGAAATCCCTCAACCATTGTATCCCAATCTGACCTGCCGTGAAGCTGGTGGGCAGAGGCTTCTGCCGCTAAGACCCGGATAAACCTCATCCCATGAACCAGGGCACCCCGGCTAAGTCACCAAACGTAGCGAACCACTCGTGATGACCTATGGCAGAGGTGTTGACTATCCAATAAATGGTTCCCGGGGCGGTGGTACCCATGCCACCTCCCAAATTGAGATAATTCTCTTATTAAAGGTAAACGAAAAAAATATATTAGAGGTAAAAGAATTCGTAATCTGCGCTTTCATAGATGGTGCAAATTTAATTATTTTAGGGAAAAACACTTTTTGCAAATTATGCTTATTATATCAGTGATTCAGGGAGCATTTCACCATCCTCCTCATAGATTATCCATAGGATAACTTTCATTTCTGATTAATTAAACACAATTTGTTAATTTAAAAAATCTGAATTTATTATTCGGTACTTGAACCTATGAATAATGGCTTAATTTGTGTTATTTCACAATTTATTAATTTAAAATAATATATAGTTTATTTGCGGCACGTTCCAGAGTGGAAGATACTATCAGTATCGCCCTGGTGTAAGATCACCATTCAGAATTGAAACGTTGCTTGAAATGGCTTCAGCCGTGTTTAGTGTCCAGATCTGAATAGCCAGGTACTTCCCCACCTTTCTCTTCCCAATCTCCTTCCCCTCCCCACTTCCTTCAGCCTCACAACATACCCCAATTGGGGATGCTATAGTCTCACTGGCTCCAGACGGGAGCAGTTGGGACTCTTGTGTGGTATTTCATGTAAAAAAAAAGAAAAAATGGCTATAAATGATAAGTTAGCCGAGTTTTTTCCTGTTGCGAGTATTTATTAATATTCTTTATCGCATGGATAAGCTATCAGGAGGATGGTGAAATACCCTGTCAGTCCATTATTGTATTTGTTTGCCTTTCTCGAAAAAAAATGAGTTTGTATATGCATACCACTATATATTCATTTATATATATATATTTATATATTCTTTATTCATATTTGCCACCTTTACGCTGATTCTTATCTATCAAATTGTCTCATGGATACTATTTACATGGGTACTTTTATATTATAGCAGGTATTGTAAATTAACAGAACATTGAGAAACATGAAAACAACAACAAACGTTGTTTGTCAAGTCAGTCATCAACTGACGGTGAGGTTGTGGAATTCTTTGTGCTTTTATTAATGTGCTTAGGCATCATGGCATTCACAACAAATTTTCAACAAAAATTCATCAGTGAGGATATTGGAACTCAACGATTCAATTAATTAATTCTTAAGAATATTTTTGAACGAAAATAAAAGTTGTTGATAAATAATTAGAAGTTCGTTATAAAATATCGAGCGTCCACTGAAACCTTGAACCGCAAGTTGTATACGCAAAGTAAGTCACATCTCTCCCGGTCACCCCTCGACCCATTTACAAATATGTGGATCGGTGAGTTCTCGGTATACCACTATCTTACAGCACCGCTACTTTATGTGGATTCCTTACCCACCCATAGAATAATGGCCTTAATTTGAACTTGACTCCAATGTTTGTAGTATTGAAACCAGGCGCGGCTCGTCCTAACGTGCAATCGTGCGCCGAACCGCCAACAAAATTGAACAACATCGCAGCCCATCGCATTCCTACGTAATATTTTTAATTATAAAATTGCGAATATTCTTTCAAAATTTAAAAAAAAAAATACTTTCAATCTAAATACACATGAATTTGCATTTAAAAGATCAATAATATTATATTGCAGAGAATAACTATCGCGGCCAAAGGCATTTGCTTCCCGCGCGCAATTTATATCGGCAAAGAACCGAGGTACATACTATTCCGCGCGTTTCAGTGAAGCGCCCCGTTTGGGAGTATGAAGCCCTTCTCAATAGTCTTGGGTAACTGGCCAGAAATTCAATAACATAACCAACTGGTTATTAGTATGTAGATAACTGGTTATAAAACGGTTATTTGGTTATCTCAGTTATTGCCGGTTACAGTTGATGCTCGCTAGTTGTCTAGGTAATGGAGGTATTTGGTTTTGTCCGTGGGTATTGGGTATCGGGTGAGTTTTTGACCCACGAAAAGGGACAACGCTGTGCGAACTATCTAATATTACCGTTCCACCTCACCAAAGAAAAATAAAGACAAAACATGTGACCCGTATGGCGCTGTCGATTTTTAACGAATATAATCACCAGTTACAAGCAGGGCAGCAATCAGAAATTTTTTAGAAGGGAATAAAATAAGTTAAATTAAATTTTAAATAAATACCTCCAATGGAAAATATATTATAAGCTTAAAAATGTAAATTTATTGCAATGCCTGATAAATCGAATGTAGTGAAATTTCACACGACTGCTATACACAACAAAGATTACAATAAATAAGAACTGAAAATTTCTCGAAAGAAATACATGTAAATGAAGGTAGATAGCTTGTTGCCATTATTACATAGTTATTACTTTCAGAAATATTTTATTTACGGCATCACTCTATTATTATAACGGACCATTATTTTTTCTTTCAATGTGAAACAAACCTGCATATATCAACTACAAATATTTTTACAACAATATTATATTTATGTACGTTATTTCCCAAGCGCAACAAGTAAATAGATTGTTAATATTTTGGCAAAAAGTTATTATTATGAACAATATTCCGGCCAGAGTAATTATCAAATTACTAGAAATCGAGGAGTTAAAATACTTTAGCAATTAGGATGGGAAATTCCGACAATAAACACACTTTCTTCCACCAAGCAAAAAGGCTGGAAACTATCGGTGAGCAAACCCATGTCGATTATTCCCTTTTGCTGTGCGTTCTTCTTTTTGGTTTATATGCATCCATTTACCTTTGGGTTTTGGTGGTCCTGATGAAGTAGATGGAGCATCATAAAGTGAAACGCTTTGGGCGCTTTAATAATGGCGTTCGGCACTGTAGCACTTTTGATTTCAGTTGGTGAAAACGCATTTAATTCAGCAAATGCAGAAATATGTGTTGTTTTTAGATGGGAAGTTTAATTTCCCGTTGAATTTTTATAACTTAATTTTTATAACAAGTTTACACAATTTACACGGCGCTTTTTTATCCACGTTATGTTTGTCAAATCGGCCCAAATATTGCCTGCAATATTTACAATGTCACAAATTTTTAACAAAACTTTCACAAATTATAAACAAAATGTTTTAAACTTTTACACTTATGTAAAAATACCTAAATATACTAATAATATTCTAAGCGAAGCAATAAACTAAAATAATTAAACACTATTTTTTCCTTCTAAAAAATTCCGCAATCGTAAGATTTTTCGAAAGAAATTCAGTATAGTATAATATTACAAGAATATAGCTCCGCACGCCACGCCGGCTCGTGAAGCTACAACTGATGGCTTAGGGTGCCAGTTGCCAGTTGCCAACGACTGGTTATGTATGACGTATGAGGTTGTGATAGTTATCTAGTTTTCTAGTTATCAGTGGTTATCATGGTTGTGTAGGTTTTGGTTTTTTCAGTGGTGGGAATGGGTATTGGGTATCAGGTAGTTTTTGACCAACCGCCAACAACCAACAACCCCCACAACCGCCACAACCAAATAACCAAATACCCGAGCTGCCGCTAGCGTAGTTGTGGGTATTTTTAAATAACCGTTATACAGTTGGTTATGTTATGCAGCTACCAAGACTACTTCTCAACATGTCCAGACCGTCAAAATAGACAATCGTATCGAAAAAATTGCTCCTACCGCGCGGCGCGCGAAGATGACGGAAACGCCCGAAGAATTCCGAAGAAATTGTTCCGACGAAACGACTGTTCTTACGTAGGGTTTGAATAAGATAGTAAATCCATTGTTTCTCCTGTAAAATGTAACGATGAGTCAACGGGTCAGCGGGTGCGATATTATCTCGATGGAGACGGAACCGATTTGACATTGTCGTTATTAGTTTTAGTGACCTTTTGTTTGTGTGCATTTTTGTCACATATTGCAAAACTGGTTCCATGCCAAGTGAGAATAAAGTCACCTCAACACCTCCTTGAAAAGTCATTAAAAGCTATGGAAAAAATAATTTTAATTTAGCCGATAACCCTAACCTAACGTAACCTATTTAACCAATTTTTTAAATATATTTTTTTATCACTCTAAATGACTTATCTGAGATGGTTCTGAGTTGGTTTCATTCCGAGTTGGCCGGTCACCTGCAAAACTGATGATTACTCAGCAAATCCCGCGCCACAAAGAGAATCGTTTACTGTGTGTTGTTATGGTGTTATTATTCACTATATAGAAATATTCTGATATTGCTGTTTATAGATATAAATGAATTTCCTTGCCTTTTTAAAATTAGCGATGTAGTAATAGACATAAACTACCGATATTAAAAATAACCATATGAACCGTGAAAATAAAAGCAGAATTAGAGCAGCTGGCCCGCCAAAACTACATTTAATTATCAACCAAGATTGTAAATCCGCAAAGAAAACTTTTACACAAAATTGTAATAATAATAAATGGATAATTTGTACAGCGCCCTTTTTTGTGAATAATCACCTCAAAGGGCACTGTACTAGTTACTAGGCTCTGTTTATTTTTATTTTTTTACCTACTTTTGTTTTAAGTTTTTTATGAATTAAGTACTTGGTGAACCGCCAAAAATTTAATACACCGGCCGCGCCTGATTGAAACTCGACTATTTTTTACATGATCTCCACCCAGGAGGCTCTGAGGAAAATAATTTCCTTCAGGGTCTATGGGGCCGTTCAAATATTACGTAATACAAATTGGAGGAGGGGGGGTCTTGTAAAACGTTACTATGCGTTACCGGGGTGGGAGGGGGAGGGGGGGGGGGTTCGAACAACTCGTTACGTAACATGTTTTTTTTTAATTTAAATTAAAAACTAGGGAATTAAAATTTGCCAAGTTGGCAACTCTATTCGTTTATGTTTTACGGGGAATCCCTCGATTGTGCTGTATATCATTTTTATTTTGTTCTCCCAAGTTGGCAACTCTTTTCGTTTATTGTTATTACCAATTTTAAGGAAGGGAAAAATATTTCCCTTAAACGCGAAAGGATTTAAAATGTTATTTTATTAAGAGTTTATTAGAAAAAAATAAGAGAATGTTTAAGAAGATCAATGGTGGATGAAGCCAAAAATGTATGTAAGGACAGAGGCAAGTCAGAAAAACGGCGTAATTAAATGTTGGCTTAGTTGTAAAAGTTTATTAAAGAGCCCATTTTAACGTATTTTACACTTGATCAAATGTTAATTACATTATGTGTGATTGTTTAATAAATAACAATATGAATAAATAATATATACTTTAAACGCATGTATTGTAAGTTAGAAATATCTGGTTTTATTTATTACCGCAAACGCGATTAAGGCTTAGGTAGACAAACTTCACTCCATAAACCTAAGCATCCCTGCTAAATCACCAAACCCATCAAACTAATTATTTAAATATAAAACTACATAAAAAAAGCCAAAAACATTGGAAAAACTCAGCTGTTTTCGTTGGGGATGCCGACGAAAAAGGCATTTTGTACAATTTCATGACCGTAATTAATTCAAGTGAGTTTTTGGTTTTATCAGGGATTTTTATGCCTTTGCCGTGGAATTTTCGCTTTACTAGGGATTTTTGTACACCTTTGCAGGGGAGTTTTTCGCACTTCCAGAAAATTGTTACCTCTGCTAGGCAGTTTTCCATTTTTTGTCCTAGCAACACTGGTTTGACAGTTGTTCAGCAGCGAACAGTCATGAAAAGAAACAGCGGTAAACAAAACACATTCTTACAATTTTCCCGTTTGTTTTGAACATTGTGCAAAAGTCTTTTGGCAATGGAAACCCGATTTTACGAAGGATGCGGCCGGGAAGGACCCATTAGATGTATATTCCTTTGCGAGTTTCATCCCGTGGCAGGACCCAAGATAACATATCAGGTATTTAACAATTAATTGATGTCCTACGTGTTTAAAATCAATAAATACATTAACTAATGCGATTAACGTATTTATTACCTTAACAATAACTAATTAATTTAATATTTTCCTCAATCTCTATCCAGTATCATTGCTTACGTGCCATTGAACGAACATTTTTTTAAAGTATTTCTGGGTATTTTAAATGACTCATGATTTAGCATTAACTGCCGATTTCCAGGAAAAACTATAATTTATTAATGCGTGTTATTTTTATTGGTTTTTGGCCTACTGGGCGATTATTTATTCAGATTACATACTTATATCTCATTGTTTTGTCTTTTTGTGACGTTTTGGGATTTGTGCAAAATGTTATTGTTTTTTGTACAACCTTTTGGTAAATATTATGTTTTTGCTGCAAGTGACGTCTTTACTACCCATAGAGCACCTATATAATATGTTTTTATGACCAACTTGGTACTTACAATAATGTAATCTGTCATTATATGTTACTTAATATTCCTTGTTTACAATACAACCTATTAACCTGTCAAATGCCAAGAATCACAACACTACAATACAATGGACAATATACAATACAATGGATAATACAACAATACAATGCTAACCCTAGAAAGATAACCTTATTTTGACGTACATTAAAGATAGTGATACGTCTAAAAGTTTAAAAGTGTATACCGTCGATGTAGATGTCAAGGGAGTCAAGCCACAAAACCACAAGCTGAGAAAACGGCCCTCAAAGATTTTTGGTGACAAAAAAGTCACATTTTTTTTGTTATAAGTTTTTTGTTTTTAAAGATAGAAGGGTGAATCTTTGGACGTAGATATTTTTTGATGTTATTTATGCGGCTTATCGTCATAGACTGCTTTAAATTGAATTAAATTATTTGAAAGATCAAAAGATCTATGCCGCTTTTAGTCATTGACTGTTTTCATCTATGTGTGTTAGAACTATAGGCAATTTTCAAGATTTTCATATTAAATGGAGTGTTTTATGGCTCAAACCCATTGACCACAGCAACTTTGAAGGTTTTAAAACACTTCTGCATACTTAACTCATTTGTGGCTTGGCTCCATTGACATCTACGGCGACGATATTTGACATATTATCATATTAAATGATTTGAAGATAGTGGAATATTTAATTTAGAGTTTTGTAATTTAAAAAAAAAATAACAAAAATGCTGTAAACCTCTTACAAAATCATCTATAAACCAAAAAGTATTTTTTTAATGAAAAATAATGTTTTATTTTATATCTAAATCGTATTTTTTTAAAATGCTGTCGTTATACTTAAAAATAATAATATTTTTTACACTAAATCGCATTTATAAGAAGAAGTCTGAAAGTAACACAAAAGATAATCATACATCTTTCGAACTTCGGGATAAAACGAATCTTAACAATAGACAAACAAGTAAAGATAATTTTGATTAAATAAGTGTGGTTTATACAAAGTGATTTGTTTTCATTTAATTTAACTCGTCCCGTGCCATCTTTTTTACGAGAATGATGCAACCGAACTGACAGCTGAAATGCTCCGAAAAAAACTCGGCTAGAGATCCATAAAGAATTAATAGAAATTATTTTGGTTTCATAGATGAGTTCAAAGCGTTCTATACCTTAAGAACAAGAATGCCCCGAGCGATTCTGACCTTATCCTTCATACGTTTTCTTTATGATTAAGGTTTAAAATCGCATTTCAAAAAATATCTTTTAGAGTTTAATTTGGCGCGCGCCGGCGCGTACTCGGCAAGCAACGAGTTAATTGTAATATGTTTTTCTTGTTCCAGTTCCCTGATGAGTACCTTTCCAAAGAGATTTTTGATGCAATTAACGTCTACATCATCCCAAAGCCACCGCTGCAGAGGTGTCTCATGACCATGTAAGTTTTAATAATACATTTTATACCTTTTTTTTTTACATGAGCTCCACACAGGAGGCCCTGGGGAAAATAATTTCCCTCAGGGCCTATGTCATCTTTGGGGATGCTTATAAGGAGAACACTTTTAAGACTGCTTCGCTCTCACAATTTCAAAAAAATTGCAAAGGACAAATTTTTGAAATCCTGTATTTTTGCTATTCCTTAGTTATTAAGTTATAATGCATACATTATGTTGAAAAATCAATCCGTAAATGTTTAATTTTATGTAATAATAAAAAAGCGAATGTACTCTATGCTTGAATATGTTATGTTTTTTGACTTCCTGAATATTTTCTGTTAAATTAAACTCTTACCAGCCATGCTTCTATCAATCTATATCATAGATTCTCAACCTTTTTTTGACCATCGCCCACTTTGAGAATATTTTCTTTTTTGGCGCCCCCCAACTGCCCCATCCTATCCCATTACGCCCCCTCCGTTGCAGGGGACATAGGATGGGGGCGGGATGGGAAAGGTTTCTCTGGGTCTCCTACCGCCCCCTGAAGGTCTGAAACGCCCCCAATAGGGTGTTATCTATGATCTACATTGAGTGAACGAATGCTTAGTGTTAACTAATCACTAGCGAAAGACTTAGCAAAGTCTATTGTTTTTGATTTGTAAATTAGATAAGATTGTTTTTAGTTTGTAAATTAGATCGCTTAAAAATATTTTAGATGCTTTAATTAAATACTGCGAGAAAATACTTGCTTTCGAAATAATTGAGTATTTTTTTATTAGTCTAATAAAGTATCAGGCTTATAAAAACTGCTTTAAAATTCAAAATCTCCTATTTAAAAACCCTTTTTCAGTTAAGTTATTGTATGATGTGGAAAATTAAATTCTTTATTACACATTTAAATATTTGTGCCGGAACTTCTCAAAATAAAATAAAACCGCTTTTTGGGGATGTTTTTTTCTTGAATAAATCAAAAGAGGCGGCTGACGTGCTCGAATATGTAATTAGAAAAACGCTAATAGACACTGGCTCCAAAATCTATTTCAAGAGCAGTCAAGTTGTCGGATATGCGGATGACATTAACATAGTCGGAAGAACAATTACAGCCATTAAGGAGGTCTTCGACCCTTTAGAAACAGCGGCACGGGAAGTAGGACTGCTGGTTAATGTTGACAAAACAAAAACGATGATACAGAGCAGAAACCCTTCGCACAGAAGAAGAAGCACCGCACAATTTAAAGACAATTACTCTTACGAAGTGGTCGATCAATTTACCTACCTGGGCTCCAGTCTGATAGAGAATAATGAGGATCCAGCGGAAATCAGAAGGATTTACATATAAATCAGCAGCCAACCAAACATACTTCTCTTTGCTCCCAGTGTTTAAGTCACGTAGCGTCCACAGAAAAACCAAAATAACCATATACAAGACCATTGTGAGAACTGTACTGGCATATGGATGTGAGGCTCTGACACTGACGGTAAAGATGGCTGAAATGTTGGATACTTTTGAAAGAAAAGTGCTGAGAAGAATGTGTGGACCCGTGAAAGAGGGGGAACGGTGGCGCATCCGGCACAACAAAGAACTGTACGATATATATCAGGTCCCTAACATCTCAGCCCACATGAGACTCCTCAGGTTGAGATGGGCTGGACATGTATAGAGAATGCCGGATACACGCGTCCCCAAGAGAATTTTGACTGGACACCCAGGTGGAAAGAGAAAAGTGGGAAGACCCAGACTGAGGTGGGAAGACGAGGTGCGACAGGATGCAGCACAGCTTCTCTAAATAACAAACTTGAAGTCAGCTGCTGAGGACAGGAGGAGTTGGAGGCGAATGTTGCAGGAGGCCAAGGCTCGATATGGGCTGTAGCGCCATCGGAGAGAGAGAGGCGGCTGACGTTAAACGGGAATTTAAACCTTATCGCCATCTTCGTAAGGAGTGTTATTGTTAGCGGCCTGATCCTGAATTTTACATGACGTGGTGCATCGCCTTAATACAGTTTTTCATCATTTTTTGACAAAATGTTTGCAAAATTTTCTAAAAAACACGTCAATTCAAAAGAGTTAACCCCTCCCCTAACTATAAAGCGTGGTGCTTTCTCTATCTAACACCGTGTAGATCATATTTCTAACCATGGTAGTAAGGGAGACACAATGATTTCTACTAAAACTATGAGTTGTTCCGAAAACCTAAGAAGTTAGCCTGAAGGGTTAAGTAAAGCAAATTAAATACATTTGTATTTATTGTGAATACATATTTTATAAGAAACAATACTTATGCATATATACGTACTATGTATATTATGTTTTGTGTATCAATGCGGTTTTGCAAATACTACAGCTTTATTTGGTTACATGAATAATTCACTTCTTCACTTCAAAATTACTAATGTTGAATTTGTTGTTCCAGAAATGCGCTCGGCCACAAGATAATAGGGTACCCCATGAGGATAGAGAGTGCGCGCTACGAGCGCAATGCCTACATGTTCAACCTCTGCTTCGTGTGCGACACGTGGGCACGCACCGTGCAGTATGAACCTGTTGTCAAGAAACTGGCAGAACATCTGGTATTACAATCAGTCACTAATAATTTACACAATCCTCTTATAAATAGACGTTTCGCATAATTTGGTGACTCTTTACTTAATCTACACGGCAGTTGATCCATCGGCAGCTATCCCTGTATGCGGATGACACACATCGTCAACGGCTTCCGTAATCGAGAGGAAAGGCTCTCGGCTAGCAATCTGTTGGTGGCGGCTTTAAATCCCGGTGTGCACAGTTAAATTTTATTAGATTAATTTGTGTTATTTCACAATATTAATTAAAAATAATATAATATAGTGTTAGCAATAATAAAACGCTAATTAAATATTTAGAATGAAATATATTGTCTCAACGGTACATGACAATAATAACTTCCAATAATCGGCAACATTACGTCGCGCCATTCGAATTCACAGCCGTTGAATATCTCTTCTGTTGGTAGCTCTCCACCAGTCTTGCCAACCAGGAGAAGTTAGTAGTTCCCTCCTTTACCGACAGCAGTAGCTGGAGTAGTTTCCCTGTTGGCCGCCAGAGGCGCTAGCAGTACCTCTGGCGGCGGACCAAACGTGAGGCGGCAATATTTAAATATGCTGCTAACACGGCCATACTGACCACTGCTTTGACCTCAAAGCAGGAAGCTGAAATAAAAATTATAAAATAATTAGACGGATTGAAATTTTTTCAACCCCATAATGGTACTGACAAACAGATCACACCGTTCGCCCTTCCTGACCATTACAGAAATTTGTTCAGCAAGCCAAATCCTCATATTTTCATAAATATGTTATCGTCACTCTTTTACGAGTGCTGCCGTTGGGTCTGGTACCCAACACTGAAACGATCTTTCGGCAAAACTTCAACCACTTTATAAGGCAAGCTCCGAATCCGATCTTTCAACCTTTTTGCATCCAGGAATTACTTTAAGAGATCCTGATCGCAACCATATCGCCAATGCGATTTGAGGGTTTCATGAATCGTTTCGAGTGGAAACATTTCATCTGCCATCTTTGATATCCATCAAAAAGTTCCCGTGACTCAACGTGTATAACGTTGAAGTTCTGCCTCTCAACAGCCGTGAGATTATTATCTACACCGTGCTTCAGCACATATAGCCCGGAGGCTCTGCCTCTCGCCAGACAATGTGAGATTTATCTACACTGGGCTTCAGCACATATAGCCCGAAGGCTCAGCCTCTCACCAGACAACATAAGATTTATTTAAACCGTGCTTCAGCACGTATAACCGTAAAGGTTCTGCCTCTCACCATCCGACGTGAGATGATTTATCAACACCGTGCTTTAGCACGTAAAACCGTTAAGGTTCTGCCTCTCACCAGCCAACGTGAGATGATTTATCAACACCATGCTTTAGCACGTCAAACCGTTAAGGTTCTGCCTCTCACCATCCGACGTGAGATGATTTATCAACACCGTGCTTTAGCACGTAAAACCGTTAAGGTTCTGCCTCTCACCAGCCAACGTGAGATGATTTATCAACACCATGCTTTAGCACGTCAAACCGTTAAGGTTCTGCCTCTCACCAGCCAACGTGAGATGATTTATCAACACCATGCTTTAGCACGTCAAACCGTTAAGGTTCTGCCTCTCACCAGCCAACGTGAGATCATTTATCAACACCGTGCTTCAGCACGTAAAACCGTTAAGGTTCTGCCTCTCACCAACCAACGTGAGATTATTCAACAACATTGTGCCTCAATGGGTCTTGCCACTCACCAACCTACGTGAGTTTATGAATCGGTTCGAGTTGAACCGTTTCATCTGCCGCCTTTGATATTCATCAAAAGCTTCCGTGTCTCTGCACGTAAGACCATAAGGTCTGCCATTCGATTATGAATCGGTTCGAGTTGAACCGTTTCATCTGCCGCCTTTGATACTCAACAAAAGCTCTCGTGTCTCAGCACGTATGACCGTAAGGTCCTGCCACTCACCAGTCTACGTGAGTTTATGAATCAATTCGAGTTGAACCATTTCATCTGCCGCCTTTGATACTCATCAAAAGCTCCCGTGTCTCAGCACGTACGACCATAAGGTCCTGCCACTCACCACCCTGTGAGTTTATGAATCGGTTCGAGGTGAACCGTTTCATCTGCCGCCTTTGATACTCATCAAAAGCTTCCGTGGCACCCCAAAAAGGTACGCCATCGCAAAATTGCCTTGATGACAACTTTCGTACTTGTTTCTGTACGTCGCCTCCATCCAGCAGCAACAGAGGCAGTCCCATCGCCCCGGAACAGGAGCCAGCAGGCCACATCCTCAGACGCAGCAGACGACGAGGACAGATGGACGCTCATGGGCCCACGTAGCCGGCGGAAGAGCAGCCAGCCCGAGCCTCAGCCGAGCCGCAGCCCCGCTCGCAGCTCCGCGTGCAGCAGCCCGCAGGATTTGAAGCCTCCAGAGATCCAGACGCCGCGCTGATGATGGCCCTGCTCCTAGGATTAGAAAGTGGAGACCGCAGCTGGCCTGCTGCTCCACCGATGCCGCAGGGCGTCTACAGAGGGCGACAATTCTAATGAATGTCATCACCTCCGCCATCAATGTCTAATCCCGAGATAGTGAACGTCCTCCTGTGGAATGCCTGCAGCATCCGCTTCAAGATTGATGAACTGCTCGCTTTGTTTCTGCCCCCGCCTCTAATCGGCAGTTTTTCATGAAGTCATCCTGGAGAGCAAAAACACGCTGCATTCCATCTACGCTCTTCACGAAAGATCATAAATAAATTGATCTACATGCCCAAAGCAACAGCAAAAGATATCTCCATTCTCTCAAAACCCCAGGCTCACATTTCACATCGCCCAGTATCACTTTTTCCAACCAACATTTAAAATAGTTTTCACATATTTTGTGATAACATTCCTCATCCATGGAAACCAGTATTTGTCCCGGACGGCAGCCAGTGTCTGATAAACACCTTGATGTCCACTCTCATCATGAAGAATCCAAAGCCACACCTGTTATTTCTAGGTGTTTACCATTTCAAATATCTTCGAACCATTTTAACATCGAATCATTTCGATTATCTCCGAAGCCTTTCAAACTCGAATCACTTCGATTATCTCGGAACCATTCAAACCACTTTGAATCATTTCTATTAATTCCGAACCATTTCAAGCAAGGTTTCGACTTATAGTCGGCAAAATTGTAACTCGACATGATTGCATCTTCTTTTCGCGGCACATAAACAGGCTTTAATTTTCGCAAACATATTTCCATTCAGTGATAGCGTCATCTGCGATGTCACAAGCAAATCACCAAATTGATCCGCTTTTTAGCCGCTAGGTCGGCTACCAGGATCAGGCTTTATCACCGCCATATCAACTTTCAGCATCATAATTTCGAAATACATTTTGAGGTTTCGAACATTTCGCCAATTTCCATCGAGAGTAATATGTAATATCCATCTGCTGGCACTCAAGTCAGCTTCTCCGAGTACTTTGTACTTCAAATTTCAGGTTACGCGCCCAGCGCATAATGCTAGCGACTTTATTTGACAGCCCTTGGTTGACATTTTTGACAATGTCTTCTTTGAAGAGTCTTTTTGATGAATCCATTTAATCACAAATGAATTTTCAAGCATCATTTTTAAATTCTCAATCCGGACTTTCGGCGGGAATCGGGAATACGATTCACGCATTCCTCCGATATCGGGCGCAGTACATCTGTCATCACTGTAATTACGCGGCATTTTTACGTAAATTCACAACAGAAGTCCAAATATTTCACATATATTCAGAAGTCCGATACACAGATTATCACTAAAGTGTAAAAATCACCGGCATCAACCGTAAACAAAAACTCCAGGGACGCCGTAATGGCCGCCGTTTGTTTTCAAAACACGAGTTTTTAAGTCAGGTGTACGAAATAAAAGCTAATAGACACTTGCTTTTACGTATCCCACTTCTGATGTTAGCAATAATAAAACGCTAATTAAATATTTAGAATGAAATATATTGTCTCAACGGTACATGACAATAATAACTTCCAATAATCGGCAACATTACGTCGCGCCATTCGAATTCACAGCCGTTGAATATCTCTTCTGTTGGTAGCTCTCCACCAGTCTTGCCAACCAGGAGAAGTTAGTAGTTCCCTCCTTTACCGACAGCAGTAGCTGGAGTAGTTTCCCTGTTGGCCGCCAGAGGCGCTAGCAGTACCTCTGGCGGCGGACCAAACGTGAGGCGGCAATATTTAAATATGCTGCTAACAATAGTATTTTTGCAGCACTTTCCAGGGTGGAAGATACTCTCAGTATCGCCCTGGTGAAAGATCACCATTCAGAATTGAAACTTTGCTTGAAATGACTTTAACCGTTTTGGTGACCAGTTCTGAATAGCCAGGAAGTAATAAATAACAGGAAGGCGGGAACCGCCTTCCTGTTATTTCCGCCTTCCTGTTCCCCCATCTTCTTCCCCTCCCCACTACCTTTAGCCTCACAACATACCCCAATTATTGTAGATGCCATAGTCTCACTGGCTTCAGACGATTGGGAGCAATTGAGACTAGTGCAATATTCACAATTAAAAAAAATCTAGTGTGAAATTGTTCTAAATGCCATTCTAAATGAGAATACGTTCTAAGTACATTTATTTGAATTTTGATTTTGTTTTCTTGAATGAATGCAAATCTTGGAAGTGGAAATTAACCCACTTCCCGACATCCGATCGAGCTGAAGCTCAGCAGATGAAATGTATTCTTTCTACTCTTGGTGGCAGCCGACCCAACAGATTGTGTTATGTATTTTGCCAGTTTATAGAATGTAAATAACTTTATAATGCTGCATTATTAAGTCAAAATAAAAGTGTACTGAAATGATTTAGTGATGTTGGTTTCAGATGATAATGGAGGAAGAAAATCGCTTCCTGTCTGACGCAGCCGTAGGCGGCAGCAAACTCCCCACTCTGCTGGCTCACCTGCTGCATGACCTGAACACACACCAGAAGGCTTCCATCGTTGGTGAGCACCCCATTATATATATTTCTAACTCTTCATCATCACTTCTTATTTGAAGGCAAGACTGCTATGAAAAGTGACCCACAAATGTCGTAGAACATTCGTTTGAAAGCGTTCAGAGAAGCTACAATGATCAAATAAAAAGTAGCCCCCAGATTGATATTGGCGCAAGCGATTCTGAGCTTGTCTTTCATACAGTTTCTTTGTACATAAAGGTTAAAATCGCATTAAAAAATAATCTCTTGCACCCGAGCCACAGATGAGAGGTAAGGTATTATATCATTGTTCTCATAGGTTCCATCATAATCTGATACATCGAAGCAAAGAAAACCCTGCTCCAGTTTTCTTATCTTTGAATGTTTGCAGAGGGAGAGACCATGATCCACCTGAAGGTGGTGGAAAAGTGGCGCGAGGCGGCGCCTGTCCGCGATCACGATGTGCCGGTCTTCCTGCGTCCCCCCGACCCCCAAGCCCAGTGGGACCTAACCACCACACAGGTTACATTTCATCAATCAGCCTCTCTGGGGCCTAGGAGTCTTAAGTTCTTGTGCGTCAATTGGCGGCTTCAGTTTTCTTTCAAATCTGTGTTGATTACACCTCTTTTGATTTTCTACTTGTTGTTAGTAATTGCGTGTGTATGTGCATATATTGCCATTTATGTTTTATTTGATGATATCGCCATTCGCTTTCGTCAATTGGTTTAACTCCTCGGGTCTAAAGCAAATTCTGTCAGGTGGTCAGATTATGCACACACCAGGCTATGACAACGAGGCTGCAAGAATGTGTGCGAAAAAATGGTGGCCACCTTTCGGACATTATTAAAAAAATGAACGATTTTGCACTTACACAATATTTCCATTTATGTAGATTATGTTTTCATCAATAAATTTTTCAAAAGATTGAAGTTTTCCGATATTTTGAAATTGTCCCGTTTTATTGGCTCACCTGTTAATTAAAAAACCAACGTCACAACAGTGTTAGTGTGTTTACAAACAGCTCATGATGACACTCTTCATTACCTACTGAGAGAGAACGGCTTGATCATATAGCATATTATTAACATAAATGAGTAGGTTTCAGTAAAACTCCGAACCTAATACCTTTTAATTTTTACCCTACAGAGAGCAAAGGTAGTTAGTTTTTTAAACATAATGAAGATATGTATTGTTTGGTGTTCAGGTGGTGCCCTACGTAGACGGCTACAATCATATCTCTAAAATAGCAGCGGAAGCAGATGTTGAGATCACCCTGGTCAAGTCCTGCATACAGAACCTAGTTTACTATGGAGTGGTAAGTGCATTGTTATTACATTCACATATGTAATAACTTCTTTAGCGTTAGAAATTGAGAAGCTGGATGCAAAAACAACTTATACGCTCACAATAATAATTAAAAAATTTATTTGTCAATGGCTTAGTAATAAAATTCACCGCTCATCTATAAAGCTTATCTCCATTCTTGTTCGTTATACTTAATTATGGTTTTACTTCCCCAACAGGCGGCATTAGTACCAATCCTCAAGTACGGCAACATGTACCGCAGCACCCCAGGCCTCTCCCGCCTCTTCAAGGACCCCAAGTTGCAAGCGGAATGCGTGTCCTTCGTGGCCCTCTCAGGCGTCCCCTCCATCCGCAGCATCCTGCAGATCTACTGCAGCCTGCTCCAAGGCAGCACTCTCAAATCAATCTGCGTCCGCTACACCCCCCAAACCAAGTTCATCGATGAGCGGAGACTGATCACCTTTGGCTTGCTGCACAAAATGATACGCTGCCTGAGTAAGTACCCCATTTACATGGGCCCCCGGGAGAAGCTAAGACCGGAGAGCTTGCGCTACCTTTTTACGGGGGCGCTCTGCGTGGATAGGCTGTGCTGCATCACGAAGTTGGGACTGATGCAGCTTGAACACACTATTGAAAATGATCCCGATGTAAGTATCGTCTGGAAATAAAGAGAGTATAGATTTTTTTGGAGAGTTTTTACGATTTCCTAAACAGTTGGCAATTATGTTTGCCAAAAGAAAGCGGCCATAAGTCGACAAAATATTCTGTTGAGGATATTGTAAATCTTCCCAGTGTATTATTAGACTTCTTGCCTGTAAAATGGGTTAGCAGTATTTTTTTATAATTTCGTTATTCGGTGGTTTTATGCTATGTATTATACTTGTATTTTCAATTTTACTTTCGTTTCTTATCAACATTGCCATGTGGTTTAACTTCAAAACAAAAACAATATCAATTATAACATCTTTGTTTTTGTTTCAACAAATAAAAACATATTTTTGATAAAGCCGTCTCGTAGACAATACCATACTGGAAAAAATGGCATTTTTTTAATTTTGTCTTTAACTAACATAGTAGAGATAATATCTCAACGCAAAATTAACATATAAGGTCAATACTGCAAATGCAGCGCTTTGTTCCGTTTGTGAGCATGATTCTTCAACACTGCAAACGCAGGGATTCTGCCCCTAGGGGTTAATAATATTTATGTACACATTGTTGGTCAATTGAAAGAGATTTGGATTTAAAAAAAGATTGTTGTATTCCTTTGTGTATTCTTAATTAATTAATTGGTGCTACGAATTTGAAACGACAAATAATAAATGTCCGAACCAAAGTATTGACTTGTAGATGATTGCTTAGCAAAAGTAACCGTCAAATAGTGTAAGCAATTTAGTAAATGAATCAATTTTCTGATATTTATTTCTCAGAGTATCTTGTAGCACTGCCAAATGCATTTTAACTGACTTAAAATCAATTTTTCATTTTTGGTATTATTCAATAACTTAAAAATTATTAAAAGCTTGTTCTTAGAAAAAAAAATGCTCCAAACATAGCGTTTTCTGATTTATTTGTGGTTCTACATAGTTTCAATGACTGCTAGTTTAAAAGTTATAATATTATTCAAAATTCATTATTTTTGAGTTTTATTAAAAATTTAATTCAACTATTCCTGTAATGTTGTCTTCTTATCGATTATTAATCCTACTTAATAATATTTATGTTAAAATATATATTTTTTATTTTTAAGCTGAAAAGTGTGCACTTACATTTTCAATTTAAGTTTTATCCCACGAGTTAAAAAATGGCCTCATGGATTGGTGTATCATTGTTCAATTGATTAGTCAGATATCTCTGAAAATCGAAATTTGAGTTGAGTATGCAGTTATATGTAAAAGCGTACCTGTTATCTGGTACAATCAAAGATACTGAAATATAAGAGATGTGCTATTCGCAGTTTTTACTGAAACTGTGTTTCCTGGTGTCGCCGGTATTGTTAACCAATACTACTGTACACCTTAAAAAAATCAACTAAATAAGGAATTCTTTCCGTATTCAAACTATATTGTTAACCAATAAATACTACTGGCATACCTTAAAAAAATCAACTACTTTCCATATTCAAACTATTCCCATTCGGAAGTAATCCCGCTGACAGTCGGGCGGACACCGTAGCATATCTCTTGTATTTGAATATCTTTGGGTACAATACTCGGATTACTCATAAACACCACCAAATCAATTGTAATGCAGAAATTTTTTTAATGAATTAATGTTTTCTGGATCATTAGTAGAATATTTCAAAATGTCATACTAATGTATTTAATATATAAAACACCAGACATGTGTAAATAATATTTGATTTATGGTGAGTATTTGAATATTGCTTTCCTCTTTATCTTAAAACAAGGTATTTGGAGATGTCTGACTAATCAACTTGATGATTGACATGTACCTTCTAGTTGAAAAAGGTTTGGCAAATAAAATGATATTCAGGGAGTTTAGATCTGGAGGGTACAATTCTGTTTGTATTTTATAATAATATTAAGTAAATGTGAATGAGAGTAAAAGATGGTATTCTGTATGCTAAATTATTTATTTAATGATGGCGAAACTATGTTTAGTTGCTAACTAACTAATGCTTACCAATGTTATTGGTAATTATACTGATTGTGTAAGTATGTATAAGATTTACTCCCAATATTAGTAGGTAGCTGATTTAAAAAAAATCTTAAATATTTTAGTTACCAAAATATAAATAGGGACCTGAAAAATTCAAGCTATTTTTGGCAAAACTCTTTTTTTTTTTGGAAATTTTCGGAAAGCAGTGTTATCGTGGTGTATTTTTGGGATAATATGCAGCATTGCACTATCTCCTTCTTTAGTCAATGTTTTGGACTGCGTTACAGTGTACATCATCAGGGCACATGTGTATTAGAGGTGGGTAGGTTCTGCATTTTTCCAGAGGCCTCCTAGGAGAGCTTCGTTTTAAAAGCACTTCCACGAGTTCTAGGAGTGGGTCTCGGCTTCGAGTTCTTGGTTGCGGACTAAGTAGATACTGGGCGCTGTTGCGGCGCACCGAGGCGGGACGCACGAGTTCGGACAAGAACTCGGAGGCGGCCCCGGATAGAACCCGCAGAAGAACTGGGACCCGGGACCTACACAGGAACTAGAACCCTACAGCGCGCAAGGACCCGCACGCGGACTCGGGGCTGTCACCCGTCGCTCCCTTCGCGCCGGCCGGTAGAGGCAGCGAGCTAGGTAGAGAGGCCGTCGAGCCGGCTTCGGGTTCCGCGTTTGGACCCGAGTCCGCGCTCCGGTCGAGCTTCACATACGGGTGCGAGTTCGCATGTGGGTGTCAAGTGCTTGGAAGACGCATTCGTTCGAGTTATCTGGGAGTGGTTGGTTTGAAAAAGGAGTGGGAGTGGAATCCGCTTCCCGCAAAGGACTCGAGTTCAAGAACCCATTCCGGCTGAACCTACTCATTGTTAATGTGTAATGGCCTCAAAAATAAATCACTACAATACTTTTAGCCGAGAAAATCTCAGATCATATCAAAGTGGTGTTATTTTGTTTTTCAACAAAAGCGGTGATGTTTTGGTTTTGTTAACTTTGTGGTATTTTGCCTTAAAAAATGGCCGCACTCGTTTTTTTTCACAAAAACAGTACGTAAACGGCATTTTTAACATAAGATTAGCTGCATTCTATTTGATGGTTATTTAACCTTTTCACAACGATGCCTTTAAAGAATTTGCAATGCCCGTGGACGGGCAGATTTTTCGCATTTATAAATCTCATTTTAATTGAAAATAGTGTCACTTAAAAAATATTCAAAGATGTAAATGTAATCTAAACAGTTCAAAGATAACAATTCAAATCCAACAATCAAACATTTCGTTAACTAAACAATTATAATAACATAATAGCGTCGTGTATAGATGACACTCATCTTTTAGACACGCGATCGGTTGGGATGTATACATGACACTCGTCTCAAATAGGTTCATAAAATCACATGAAAAATACAGAATTTTGCATTATTTGATTTGAATTATTGCAAATGCCAAATTTTCAGGTCTCTATCAATATCTTCATATTGGATGGTGATTACACTGATTACGATATTCATACTTACACAATATTGTATTGTAGAACCTATTGTTGATAATTTGAGTGTGCTTTTACCAATGTTGTTGTTGGTTATAAATAATGTAATTGTATGTAGGTAGGTACTAACAATCATCTGTCAACAAAGTCTAGAAATTTTATAAAATTAAACGAAAAAATTTTTCTTGGACCAAAGTTACAAGCTTTTTCTTATAAAACAGTCTTGATTTCAACAATCCATTTTTTCTAGTCTTTCTTGACGGATAATACCAACGTTGATGGTGAATTTAAAATGTATGTATATGCATTAACAATATTATTGGTGATTATTAGATATTGGATTACATGCATTATCAAAATGGTGAAATTTGCACTAAAATTGCCCAATTATGCGCTAACAAAGCCCAAATACGCGTTAGCAATGCACGTCAATGCCCAAATATGCACTAACGACGCTACAATTTAATTTAACCGGCTCCAAAAACAGCCCGATTTCAAAAAAATACGAAAATATTGACCATTTCTGATTTGAAGAGCTCACATTCATGAAGAAAAAGGCTTAAATATGCATTAACAAGCAAAAATACTTAGCTATAACATGCAAAAAGACTCATTAGGCAAAGCATTATACAAATGCATATAATCTGATGTCTAGTATTTAAAAAACTGTTTCCGTTTTATGTGTTTGATAAGTTTCAATAATTTTCCACAAAAAAGCACAAATAATGTGTAATAATTAAAAACCTAAGCCTACTCTATATATATTTATTCACACATTTGCAATAAATAATAATAAATGTTGTTTTTGCTTGATAATAATATTGTAGAAAAAACAACGATTGCGCCATATCAAAATAGTCTCTATTAATATCTTATTTATTAATAAATTATAACACGACAATAAAAAAGGGTCAAAAATGATTGTAGTCGCAAATATTCCTGTGAATTAATTTATGGACTGGAATCTGTAATTATAAATTTTTGAAGTTGACGCAACTATGTGCAAGATAGTATTGGGTATTTGTAAAGGACTGACTTGCTTTATCGATATTATGATCTTGGGGGACACAGCTGATGGTAATCAGTGCACAAGCACATAACAGATTCGTAGTAAATGCACAGGGGATGCTTTAACCGGTTACTTGCCGAGTACGCGCCGGCGCAAGCCAAATTAAACTCTAAAAAATATTTTTTGAAATGCCATTTTAAACCTTAATTATAAAGAAAACGTATGAAGGATAAGGTCAGAATCGCTTGGGGCATTCTTGTTCTTAAGGTATAGAATGCTTCGAACACATCTGTGGAACCGGAATAATTTCTATGAATTCTTTATGAATCTCTGGCCGAGTTTTTTTCAGAGCAGCTGAGCTGTCAATTCGGTTGCATCATTCTCGTAAAAAAGATCGTAAAACATATAAATTCGTCAAATAAACGCAAGTAATGTTGTTTTAGGCATAGTTTATTTATTTTTCAAGGAATGTGTTTCGGTAAATATTATATACGATAGCATAAAATAAACCCACAAAATATTACGTCAACGTCAAAACATCGCGAAATTTACAAGTTTCCTCCCGTGGCACGTCACAAGTGTTAAATGCACTGAGAGATCTCTATGGTAGTCATTGCACAGTTTGCTTTAACAGACCAATTGTACAATAAAATGTATTGTCACTCACGTAGGTATATTGGCCATACACTATCAGATAGGGACAGTTACTTGGATAACAGGTTAGAGATAGATGCGTATAGTTGCGTCAACAATGATAAAGTCAAATATATAATTATTTATAATAGTGTTATGTATCTAGTTTTATATAAATTTAATTTTAGTTTGATTTCTTTAACATTATAAAGCAATTTCGAGGTTAAAATTTTTATAATTTAATAATTGAATTAATCACAAGTGTATATTTTATTTTTGTAATATTTGTGAATCTTTAACGAAAATATTGCTCTGTAGAAATTTAATGAATTATTATTACGGAGAACTGATATCGACCCAAATGTGAGGCATGGAACTGGTAGAGGTTGAATTAGTAGAAATGAATTTAGTAGAAATGAGATCCTTGGGGTGTACGTGTGGTATAATTGAATTACGAATGAGGAGGTACAAAAATAATGCATGTCCGATTTAAAGGAAATGAATAGTGTTGTAAAAGGGATGCGTAAAGTGAATTTTTTTTAATGTTAGCTCCACATAGGAGACCCTTAGGAAAATAATTTCAATCAGGGCCTTTGTCATCTTAGGGGTTGCTGTATGAAGGATTTTTTTAAGGAAAGGTAGGAGAGAAAGTTCTGTGAAGGAAAAGGGTATGAGGGTGGGTAGGAATCCGAAGGTCAATGTGTCGAGGAGTGACGGACGCATCAATCCATCCCTCCAACTGCGGTGCAAGGGAATGGGTTAAGAGAGTCCGGCTGGAAAGGTCAAAAGGTCTCCCTCAACCAGTCTCTCTCAATCTGGCCTGCCATGCAGAAGGTGAGTGGACCCATCTGCCGCCAAGACATGGGCAAACCTCACCCCATGATCCTGGGCACCCCGCTAAATCACCAAACTTAGGGAACCACTTGAGGTGACTTAGGGATAGGTTAGGTTATCCAATAAATGACCCAAACCTGAAATTGAAATGGATGTAGAAATAAGTGTCAGGAGAAAATGCTGTAGTGAATGTAATAAGAAGTCGGATATACCCCTTAGAAAGACCTAGCATGCTCAATAGTAAATCAAACATAGACTTGAGTCGAGTCATGTCAAAAGACAAAAGAAGCGTGCATATGAATACGGATGAAGCAAGGAGTGTATCTCATTCTCTCGCAGGTTAAATTCTGTAGATGTATGTGTTTGTCTCTTTTTAGTGTCGCTTTTTCGTTTCATTAAGTTTCAAATCATATCGGTGCTAAAGAATTTTTCACTTCAAAAGTTCTCAAGTTGCATTCGGAAACTTTAATTTCGTGTATAAATTTTTTTTTTCACAAATACCGCACAAGAGTCCCAACTGCTCCCGTCTGGAGCCAGTGAGACTATGGCATCCCCAATTGGGGTATGTTGTGAGGCTGAAGGTAGTGGGGAGGGGAAGGAGATGGGGAAGAGTAAGTTGGGAAGTACCTGGCTATTCAGATCTGGTCACCAAACACGGCTTAAGCCATTTCAAGCAACGTTTCAATTCTGAACGGTGGTCTTACACCAGGGCGATACTGAAGTATCTTCCACTCTGGTATGGTGTATGTGTACATTTTAATTCTTCTGTAATTAACTTTTAGAATTGAATATAGAGTAAGGTGTTTTCTCTTTCTAACACCATTTAGATCAAAGGTTCTCAACCTTACTTTGCCCACCTCCCATTTTGAGAATATCTTTTTTTGTAGCGCTCCCCAATCGTTTTTACTTATAAGCGTGTTTTTTTGTCTTTTTAGACCATATTTTTTACCTGCCCGCGCCCTCACTGCCATCTCAACGCCCCCTAGTTTCCTCTTGGTCCTTTACCGCCCTCCTTAAAGTCTGAAACGCCCACGTTGAGAACCAATGAATTAGATCATATTTCTCAGCTTGACAGTAAGGGAGAGACAACGACTTCTTTGAGACCTATATGGGCTGTTCCTTATTAGCCGGAAGGTTTAACTGTGTACTTTTATCTTAACTCGAATTGTTGAAATTATATTGTGGGAATCTTTGTATTTTTCTGATTATCTTTATTATTAGGTTTTATTTAATTGGTGTGAAGGTTTTCTTTCTTTTAGTTTCTAATAATTAGTTAATTGAAATGTTTAGTTAGTGTTCACGTTAGGTTCGATTCTGCAACTCTGAATCTTTAAATTCTGCATTAGATCGAATATCGCGGATAAATTGTATACCATTAATTTATTAGTAATCTCCGCTTGTGACGTAAGCAGTATTATTTTGTTAGGTTATTGATATATATTATTTCTTGTGCCTTTACGGACACAGTCTGAGTTCCTTATTCCAAATTATTATTGTTTATTTTTTACCTAAAAGGTTGTGGTCTTCAACTGAATTAATAATTGTGTAACTGTGGTTATTTATTTATAAAAATTATGTGTGGTAAAAAATAATTGGCACATTTGCTTTTATTTCTAACTTATATTTTTTTGGTTTTGAATAAAGCATTTGAAATAATACCCCGTTTGTTTTCAATGTTACAACCCAATTATGTACATTCTCAAATATCTTGATAACTAACTAATCATTGCCCCGTTTCTTCGCAGAAAATTCCGTACACGAATCAATCAAATCTTCCAAAAGACAATTTTTGGTAAGGTTTGGGGTCAAACTTCAAAAGTAGTTTTCTCAGGCCCTATGGCACCAAACCGACTGAAATTTTGGATTCTTACTAAAATCCATGGTCTGTACACGAATCAATCAAAAAAATTCTTTCAAAAGACGGCCGGCGTAGTCCAGCGGTAAGGCTTTGACTAGCATTCCGAAGGTCGCAGGATCGAATCCCTGCGTGGTAAATAAATTTTATTTGATTAATTTGACCAGATCTGAATAGCCAGGTACTTCCCCACTTTCCTCTTCCCCATCTCCTTCCCCTCCCCGCTACCTTCAGCCTCACAACATACCCCGATTGGGGATGCCATAGTCCCACTGGCTCCAGACGGGAGCAGTTGGGACTCTTGTGCGGTATTTATATTAAAAAAATATATATATAATAATTTTTGGAAAATTCATCATTTTTATGGGCGTTTTGTAAGATTTGTGGTCAAACTTCAAAAGTCGTTTTCTCAGGCCCTATGGCACCGAACCGACTGAAATTTTGGATTCTTACGAAAAACCATGGTCTGTCTGTAAGCAGAGAGGAGAAAGGACCACACCATGCACTTCTTGATTCATTTGCATTTGTGCATTTCCTCATACATATTCTTCTGTTATTCTGACCCTGGACAGGACCCAACTCGACGATTTTGACGTAAAGGTGGGCCTAATATAATGTTAACAGGTATTGATAACATAGTATCTTCAAATAACGGCATACCTGTTCCTGTGGTAACGCATAACAGAGTATTGAATAACTCGTTATTTTATAAGCTGACCGTAGTAGGATCTTAGTTCCAGGAAGTTGCCGATCACCGAAGGTATCCGAAAAGAACTGAAGTATTGTTCGATAATCTGTTATTCCGTTCTGTTCGTTATTGGCATTATTTATTTATTAGGTCAGTTCAGTTCTTCAGTAACTTCAGTTCACTTTCGTTATTCGTAACACTCGGTTATCCCCTCAATTTCTTTCTCCGTTATTCGGCTCTTTCATTTTTTTTTAATATTACAAGTTATTATATATTTATTTATTTAAACGCCATAATATGGCTTTTACATTCAAGTGTTACATGATACAGTGGTACACAGTGGGTAACAGTATTTTAATAATAACGAAAATATAATAGTTATACAATATTTAAATAATATACATACTAGGTTTATATAAGAACTGATATAAAACAATAATATGATGTATGTGTGATAAAGGCTAGTAAATAGGTATGTGATACAATTATGTTACAAACAAAAACAAAAAAATAATGTGAAAACTTAAGGAAAAGAATAGAACATGTTAAAATAACAAAACATTATATTTACGCTGAATAAAAATATGTAAATAAAGGTGACTTGTTAGCAAGTAGAATCGAAGAGTCGAGCAAAGTCAAGTATACCTATTCATACATTCACATTTATTTGCAAATCTAGGAATTGGTTATAAATAAAGCAATTTAGAATAGAGTTTATTGTTACCTTAAAAGTTAACATTAGACCAGGCGCCATTATTCAAATTGTTTGTGAGTACTGTGGTGATTTCATAATTATATATAGGACTGGAGGATTGTGAGAAACAAATACATTATTACAGACTACTTATAGTGTTGATTGTTTCGCTGTTTGTGAAAATTTGCGATACATATTAGTGTTTTTTTTTTGTGAAACATTTCGTATATAAACGTTTTTAATCAAGATGTTGGAACAGAAAATCGAGTGAAGTGTGGAATTTTTTTAAGTGGAAAAATCGCAAAATGTAATATTTGTAAACAAAAACTGTCTTACAAATCAATTCTGTCTAACCAAAAAAACATTTGCAATCTAAACATCTTTTGGTATTGCGGGGAGAAACGAGGATTGTGGAACATTTGAGTTCAACAGCATCTCTGCCTCTTCAACAGCCAACAACTGACAGTCGTATACCTGTTGATCTGGCTGGTCATCTTCCGGTTGAGCCAGTTCCATTTGCAGGAACTTCAGCAGGAACTTTGGTGATGATGACCGTAGTTTCAAATATTTTTAAACGACGTCATCTATAATGGACGGATTTGTTTGCAAGAAAATGGACACAAATCAAAAAAAATATTAGATTTAGTCTCAATGAAACTTTTCATATTAGGCTTCCAACCATTCACCATCGTAGAATTCATTAAAACTGGAATCCGAGCTATCAACTACCAACCCGCAAACATTTATCCACTTTTTTATTACCGGCGCTGTACAAAAAAAGCTTCAATGAGGTGCAGGGAAGAATCAAACATATCCAGTCAATAATGGCGCAAGACTTTTGTGTGCGCTCAATCTTATTAGAGTGTGCACCATTAACTGGTTCGCATACTAGCGAGCATTTAGCAAGTGAATTGGACCCGGTAATGAATGTCTGGAACATTCGGAATAAAGTGCTTATTATTATTTCCGACAATGCCTCAAACATAAAATCGGCAATAAAAAATGAATCGGAGATGAAACACTTTGGTTGTTTTGCCCACACCCTTAACTTGACAATAAAAGCAGGTCTAGAATTGGAGTGTATTGACAATGTGATTAACAAAGTGAAACGTATAGTGGACACACTTTAAAAGAAGTCTGAAAGCAACAGAAGTGCCAAAAACAACTTGGCGATAACCAACCAAAAAGTTATTGCAGGATATAAATACAAGAAGGAATTCCACGTACTTGATGCTACAACATTTTACAAATTTATAAAATGCAGTACGAAGTTCTGTAGCTGTGGACGCAGACTTACCAACTTTGTCCCTGGAAGAGTGGAAGGTATGTAAAGATCTGTGCCTGGTATTAAAACCATTTTAAGACGTTACTCTTCAAGTTAGTGGGGGACAAATGTTACTGGAGCTGTGGTTACTGCCCTGATCGTTAATTCCAATATGTAATAAGTTAATTGCTAAGGAGGACCTTCACGCGAGTGTATGCTTACTGACAAAAATCTCCTTCATCAGTACAAGTCAAGGGTAGAAAATATCGAGCACAGTGGATCTTTCGCGCTGTGCACGTTACTTGACCCAAGATTTAAATTACACTATTTTACAGATAGGACTGCGACTGATAAAATTAAAAAATCTGTTTTCGAAATGGCCACAGCATCATCAATTTTAAAAAAAAGTATGTGTTGAAACCACAACAGACGCTGCTGAAAATGATGAGCGCAAAGACGACCCTCTGTACTTCGTGATTTAGAGGCCGTTATTGCGATGTACAACCAGCGTACAATACAGGCGGCACAGGTTAAAGCAATTGCTGAAGTGCAAAGTTATGCCAATGATAAACCCTTGATCTTGAAAGGAAACTCTTCGGATTGGTGGAAAATTCACCAATATATTTATCCCACTTTGGCAGAAATATACAGAGGAAAGCGTCCTATTCTTGCAACATTTGTTCCCTGTGAACGAATGTTCTCTAAAGCTGGAAACATTCTCGCTAATAGAAGAATGAAGTGGGGACTAGGAAAGTTCAGCAATTAAGGTTTTTAAACGTTAGGAGCTGGTTCACACACAGCTATCAAATATAAAAGATCATAGCATGCCAAATAAAGCTCTCCATACAATCCCTTCAGACCGTTCACACCTAGCGGTTTTAAGCGCAGATCAATCATAGACAATATACATCTTACGACGGAACCGCTCCAGAGGCGATATACTAAAAGATAAGCCTCCCCATCTCCGAAGAAAACAGGAGAGGGAGTCAGTGTAATTACGGAGCTGCTATTTAATATTATGATATTTTAGTTTCTAATTTTTCTTTTAAATATTTTTAATAATCTTCAAACATTTTTAATTTTTTTTAATTATTCCGCATTATGTTTATTGTTGGTTCACTGTCTTCATTTGCTGTGTGTAGATGAGATATGAGATCTCATCAAATTGTAATATTTTACTTTCCAATTTTTATTTTAAACACACGCCATTTTTTTTTAATGACCGCGTATTATGTTTATGATGTCCCTTATTAGTTTGGTGAGCATATAAAAGCTTTACATTATAATTGCGTTACATATAGTTGCGTTATCAATACCGATCAATATCAAGACCACTTATTTGCAATTTTTAAGTACCAGTTTGTGAATAGGCCAAAGCTATTTTTAGTTTTATTTTTAATCACTGAATAAATAGATAAATGCAATTTTTAAGCTTTTTAGAGGGAACAATATTTTCTTTCTTTGGGTTATGTTCTTACGTTGATTTAAAGATTGTTTACATATTTATATTTGTTTGCTTAATGTTATTATATTTATAAATGTTATTTGACCAGTTTTATGTTCTTGCTGATTTGTAAAGATCTAAGTTCAGTTTTCTATTTTTGTTGTCGTTATCTTGAAATAGGTGTGCTTTTACAAAAGGGCCCTACGCAAATATCAATATCTTTTTGTTAAGAATTTTAAAATACCCAAAGAAATCGCTTGCTTAAGGTTAAAGTACTCATAACTTATCAAATTAGTTTTCGAAGTCACTAATTAGCATAGTAACATAGCATAACAACATCAAAATATTATTTAGGTCATTTCCAAAGTTCTGGGAATTTTACTTAGAAGAGCTATTCTCTAAGAGATTGTTCTCCTGCGAGATGTCCTGTCAGATTTGTGTGATTTTCTACAGCTGTTAAATTAATAAATAATCATGCATACTTGCAGGAATTCGTGTTTAAAACAACCCGAACTAAAATACGTGACAGCTCACAGCTGAAATTTTGACATCGGCTGATAGGAAAATCAAATAACAGCTGTAGAAAATCACAAAATCTTCTCATGGGAGAACGATCTCTTTTCACAAATTTTAGGGAATAGCCTTTCTGGTGGTCAGGGAGTTACAAGCAAGATATATTATCATTATGTAGATCCTGAATAAAATTTCCAACCATTTGGAATATTTCTAAATGTTATTTAGGTCACTTCCAAAGTTCTGAGTATTTTACTCAGTTAAGTACCAATCAAAATGTATATATTAGCGTTTTGTATACCTAAATTAGGTTTTAGCTTATTTAGCTTAAGATAAATTAAAACTCCATATAGAAAATATATTAGCATAAGAAACTCTTTTGGCTTCACTGCAGTTAACATGTATATTTTTATATCTATTGTGTATATAAGCTGTTTGTTTCTTACAAATAAAAAATAAAATAAAATAAAATAAATAAAATTTCCAGCAATTTGCAATTTGGAATTTGTGCCGTAATATGGAATTACCGGAGTTCCAACCCAATATACTTGTTTCTAAGCATGTATTCTAACATAGCGACGAAACAAAGCAGGTAGGTTTTGGAAAAATATGCTTTACTAATCGTTTTATTTATTATTGAAGTGTTTTTTTATATCTAAATGCAATTTTGAATAACTTTCGTTGAACGTTAATCCCTTTGAAAGCTTATCTGACGTAGGTCCCCACAGAGACAAAATAATTAAAACTTGCTTTAAGGCGGCGCTTCTCGGCTGAAAAAGAAGAAGATGGAGATATATGTAATTACGAATGTTGGACAGAGCGCGCTAATATTTTAAGTGATAAAATTGCAGCAAAAATTGCGAAAAAGCTTAATAAAACATGACTCATTTAAAATAGAGCAAAAATTTCGTGGAACGTATCTTAAGTATCATTTAAAGAAACATTGTGAATTTTTTCACAAATACAACTTGTAAAATAATAGAAATAGACTTGTTTTAAATAATTTTCGGAGCATACTTTGCGATTTTTTTCTATCGAGAGAATTTCATATAATTTGCGTTTTGGTATGGAATGTATCTAGATTTTATCTTCAAAAATAACATATATTTTTTTAAGAGCTTAAAAATATGTACATAAATATGACAAGTATGTAATGCATGTAGTTTTTTTTTTGCATTTTGTATAATGTCATTTTATGGCATGTTTTTATAAATATCTTCCACATATCATAAAAACTAGTAAAATCTCAATATCCTATTTTTAATGAATTTGTTTATTGTGACCTATCTAAGATATTGAAATATGTAAATATTTTTTAATTGTTTTTCTGGATCTTGGGGCATTTCATTGTGGTTAATGTTACAATTAAGTGACAAAGTGGTGTAATGAATACCGACAATTTAGTTATTTAAGATTTCTTTGAAATTTATCTTCACTTACCTGTGCTAGTCATTAAGTAATTTCAAAAATTTGGGTATTTTTGGTGATTTTAAAATATTGAACCACAATAATTGAAGAAAAGAATGTCAATAAGAATTAATCTTTTTGATGAGTGAATGTGATAATGTTAATAGCCTGTTTCTCATACTCAGATAAAGGTGTATATATTGTTTAGGGGCCATCCATAAATTACGTCACACGAATTTCATGATTTTTTTGTCCCCCCCCCCCCATCCCTATCACACATCGTCACATTTGTGACCCCCTCCCCCCTAGTGTGACGTCACATATTTTCCAATTTTACATCTAAATAAAATCAAAATTCAGATTTGTACATGTGATGTCACAGATCTGATGACCCCCCCCCCCCCACCGTACCCCTTGTCATACAATGTCACACTTCTCTACTCCCCTCCCCCCCCCCCTTAAGGTGTGACGTAGTTTATAGATGGCCCCTTTTTGTGAGAGGATGTGGTTATATAGGTTAATGTATGTATATATAAATATATATATATATTCATCACTGGCTTCATAACCTGTTTCATCACTGCTTTTATCAAAGATAACAACCAATCTTATCACCACTTGTTCCATTTGTAAGTTAGACAAACAAATTCTGAATGATGAATCCAATACATTGTTTTTTCATCACTAGCTTCATCACCTGTTTCATCACTGCTTTTGTCAAAGATTTCAACACATTTTATCGTCACTAGTTTCATTTCAGGTAATGTATTCAGCCAATATTAAAAGGCATTTTTTTCATCACTTGCTTCATCACCTATTTCATCTCTGTTTTAATCAAAGATAACAACGCATTTTATCATCACTAGTTTCATCGCAGGTTAAATTACCGTTTTCAGCTAAGACTTCAACGCATTTTTTTTCATCACCAGCTTCATTCATTCTGTTCATCACTGCTTTTATCAAAGATAATAAAACATTTTATCATCAATTGTTTTCATACAAGTAACATCACTGTTTTCAGCGAAATGACACCCCAATTTTTCATCACTAGCTTCATCAGCTGTTTCATCACTGCTTTCATCAAAGATAACAATACATTTCATCATCACTTGTGTCATCGCAAGTTACATCACTGTTTTCAGTGATGAATCCAATCTATTTTTTTTCATCACTAGCTTCATTACCTGTTTCATCACTGCTTTTGTCAAAGATTTCTAGGCATTTTATCGTCACTCGTTTCATTTTAGGTTATATCACTGTATTCAGACAATATGAAAAAAGGCATTTTTTTACATCACTAGCTTCATAAACTGTTTCATCGCTGCTTTCATCAAAGAAAACCACCCATTTTTACTTCACTTATTTCATCTTTAGTAACATTACTGTTTTCAGCGAAGTTAACATCGGATTTTTTTTACCACTTGCTTCATCACATGTTTCATCATTGCTTTCATCAAAGACAACAACAAATTCAATCATTAATAGTTTCATCGAAGGGACATCACTGTTTTCAGCGAAGATTAACAAGCATTTTTATCATCGCTAGCTACACCTGTTTCAGCACTGCTTTCATCAAAGAAAACAACGCATTTTAGCATCACTAGTTTCATCACAGCTAAGCAGTTTCATCAGTGCTTTTGTGAAAGATTTCAACACATTTCATCATCACCAGTTTCATATTAGGTTATATCACTGTATTCGGCCAATATTACAAAGCGTTTTTTTCATCACTAGCTTCATCACCTGTTTCATCAGTGCTTTCATCGAAGAAAACAATGTATTTCATCATCACTAGTGTCATCGCAAGTTACATCAGTGTTTTCAGTAAAGAATCCAACATATTTTTTTCATCACTTGCTTCATCACCTGTTTCATCTCTATTTTAATCAAAGATAACAACGCATTTTATCATCACTAGTTTCATTGCAGGTTAAATTACCGTTTTCAGCTAAGACGACGACCCATTTTTTTCATCACTTGCTTCATCACCTGTTTCATCAGTGCTTTTGTGAAAGATTACAACACATTTCATCATCAACAGTTTCAAATTAGGTTATATCACTGTATTCGGCCAATATTACAAAGCGTTTTTTACATCACTAGCTTCATCACCTGTTTCATCAGTGCTTTCATCAAAGATAACAATGTATTTCATCATCACTAGTGTCATCGCAAGTGACATCAGTGTTTTCAGTAAAGAATCCAAACTATTTTTTTTTCATCACTTGCTTCATCACCTGTTTCATCTCTGTTTTAATCAAAGATAACAACGCATTTTATCATCACTAGTGTCATCACAAGTAACATCAGTGTTTTCAGTGAAGAATCTAACGTATTTTTAACCGTCACTAGCTTCATCACCTGTTTCATCAGTGCTTTCATCAAAGATTACAAAGCATTTCATCATCACTAGTGTCATCGCAAGTTACGTCGGTGTTTTCAGAGAAGAATCGAACCTATTTTTTGTCATCACTAGCTTCATCACCTGTTTCATCAGTGCTTTCATCAAAGATAACAACGCATTTCATCATCACTTGTGTCATCGCAAGTTACGTCAGTGTTTTCAGTGAAGAATCCAACCTATTTTTTTTCATCACTAGCTTCATCACCTGTTTCATCACTGCTTTTGTGAAAGATTTCAACACATTTCATCATCACCAGTTTCAAATTAGGTTATATCACTGTATTCGGCCAATATTACAAGCTGTTTTTTTCATCACTTGCTTCATCACCTGTTTCATCACTGCTTTCATCAAAGATAACAACGCATTTTATCATCACTAGTTTCATTGCAGGTTAAATTACCGTTTTCAGCTAAGACGACGACCCATTTTTTTCATCACTTGCTTCATCACCTGTTTCATCAGTGCTTTTGTGAAAGATTTCAACACATTTCATCATCACCAGTTTCAAATTAGGTTATATCACTGTATTCGGCCAATATTACAAGCTGTTTTTTTCATCACTAGCTTCATCACCTGTTTCATCACTGCTTTCATCAAAGATAACAATGTATTTCGTCATCACTAGTGTCATCGCAAGTGACATCAGTGTTTTCAGTTAAGAATCTAACTTTTTTTTTCATCACTTGCTTCATCACCTGTTTCATCAGTGCTTTCATCAAAAATTACAACGCATTTCATCATTACTAGTGTCATCGCAAGTTACATCAGTGTTTTCAGTGAAGAATCCAACCTTTTTTTTTTCATCACTAGCTTCATCACCTGTTTCATCAGTGCTTTCATCAAAGATTACAAAGCATTTCATCATCACTAGTGTCATCGCAAGTTACGTCGGTGTTTTCAGAGAAGAATCGAACCTATTTTTTGTCATCACTAGCTTCATCACCTGTTTCATCAGTGCTTTCATCAAAGATAACAACGCATTTCATCATCACTTGTGTCATCGCAAGTTACGTCAGTGTTTTCAGTGAAGAATCCAGCCTATTTTTTTTCATCACTAGCTTCATCACCTGTTTCATCACTGCTTTCATCAAAGATAACAACGCATTTCATCATCACTAGTGTCATCGCAAGTAACGTCAGTGTTTTCAGTGAAGAATCTAACTTTTTTTTTTCATCATAGCTTCATCACCTGTTTCATCAGTGCTTTCATCAAAAATTACAACGCATTTCATCATTACTACTGTCATCGCAAGTTACATCAGTGTTTTCAGTGAAGAATCCAACCTATTTTTTTTCATCACTAGCTTCATCACTTGTTTCATCAGTGCTTTTGTTAAAGATTTCAACACATTTCATCATCACCAGTTTCATATTAGGTTATATCACTGTATTCGGCCAATATTACAAAACATTTTTTTCATCACTAGCTTCATCACCTGTTTCATCAGTGCTTTCATCAAAGATAACAATGTATTTCATCATCACTAGTGTCATCGCAAGTGACATCAGTGTTTTCAGTAAAGAATTCAACCTATTTTTTTTCATCACTTACTTCATCACCTGTTTCATCTCTGTTTTAATCAAAGATAACAACATGTTTTATCATCACTGATTTTTTTGCAAGTTAAATTACCGTTTTCAGATAAGACGGCAACCCATGTTTTTCATCACTTTCTTCATCACCTGTTTCATCACGGCTTTCATCAATGATAACATATTTTTGATTTTGCTCGTAAATTTCATAAAAGTGGAATATTAACACAATTTTATAAGAGAGATGACGTTCAAAAACCTTACTTACTGTAGGAAATGTTGGTGAACAAGGTTTCATCTGACGATTACTTACTTGCTTGAAATCAACTGCGTAACAAGGTTTCAACTGATAAAATTGCTTTTCCGAATTTCCTATTTCTAACTTTAAATGATTATTAATGTTGCTTAATTTATGTTAATAACCTACAACTTAATACTTTTGCATACTCAAAACAATGTAAAGTTTTTTTTTTTTTTTTTTGGTTTAAGGCAATTCACCCTGGAGAGAGTGCTTTGTGCCGGTAATATTTAAAATGGATAAGAAATTTCGGTTAATCTAATGGGAAAATAATAAAACAAATTAAATATTGGACTCATTTAGATCACTAAAACAAATTAAATATTGAATTCATTCAGGTTAATAAACTTACATAAAGCTGTATGAACACGAGAATTGTTAAGAGATAAAAGGTATGAAATGTTAAGCGGGGACTGGTGTGTGATTTTAATAAGCCGGCGGTATATGTTCTTGAAAGATGAATGGTTTTTACAGTTAAAGAAAACGTGGTCGAGGGTTTCCTCTTCCACACCGCACTGGCAGAACGGATCATCTAAAACTCTAATTCTAGACAAGTGAGATGCAATTGAACAGTGGCCAATTCTCATTCTCGAGATACATGAAATGAATCGTTTTGAAAGTTTTTTACCGTGGAACCATGGCTTAGCAGGGATATGGTTTTGAATTCCCGCATAGAAAGATCCAGTTCTTATTTTGGAGACTGCCCAATTTTCTTCCCAGGCACGAGTCATATTAGATTTAAGAATCGGAAAGACATCGGATATAGGAATTCTAAAATTTAGTGGGATAGTTCCGGAATCTGAACCAGATTTGGCGAGAAAATCGGCCATCTCATTACCCTCGATACCCAAATGGGCAGGGACCCAGGCCAATATCGTCTCAAACCCAGATTCACTAAGAGAATTGAGAAGATTTTTTATTTTACATATAATATTGTCTTCCGGATAACGTAAAATATTTGACCTAATTTTAGTTAGAGCACTTAGCGAATCAGTACATACTAAGGTTCGATGAATGTTGAGAACCTGGATTTGATTTAGCGCTTGTTCAATTGCAAAGCATTCGGCTGTAAATATGGAAGCTTCTTTCGGTAATTTATAAGTGAGATTGATGTTGAATTCTGGACTATATATAGATGCTCCACATCTTTTATTTTCAAATTTGGAACCATCCGTGAAAAGGATGGAAAATCCAGGGAATTTCGAAGCCACTATGCTTTTAAAACAATCATCCACATTTTGAAATTTATTTGGGGAAGATAAAATATTCTTCTGAAAGACTGATGTTATTGTGTTTGGCATAAAAGTGATTGCCTTAAATGGAATATTGTATATAGGAAGATTGGGAACTTCTTGAAGATATTGGAGGGAAGATGATAGAGAATTATAGAGATGAAAACTTTTAATTAAGAGAGGAAAACATTGTTTTTCTCTCAATCTTTTGTTAGAATTCAAATTAACACTTAACCTATTAAGACTTTGTTTAATAGGATGATGTGATAACGATAAAGCCTTGAAAATATATTTATTGGCAAGGAATTGCCTTCTGAAATATAATGGAGGCTCCACACATTCCACCTGAAGAGCATTAATTGGAGAAGACTTCATAGCTCCAATAATCATTCTGAGGGCTTTTGATTGAATTCTTTCCATTTTCTTATCTAGATATTTAGGGAGTGGGTCAAAAAGGAATGAGCCATAATCCAAGTGGCTCCGAACTAGGGAATTATACATTAATTTAAGAGTGGTAGGGTGAGATCCCCACCATACTCTGGAAACTGCTCGCATCATATTAAGTCCCTTTTCACACTTTGTAGAAATTATCTGAATGTGTGGAAGCCAGGAAAGTTTATGGTTCAAAAGAAGACCAAGGAATTTGATTTGAGTAGCGGTTTGTAGAGGCACATTATCAAAAGAAATTGAGAATTGGGGAATTTTTCTTTTGCGCGTGAAAGCCACGACCCTTGTTTTAGATGCCGCCAGATTCATCCCATTTATTGACAACCAGCTTTTAATATATTGTAAAGCCAAATTCATTTCCTTAGCTGCAAGAATAATATTTTTATGTAACAAATATATAAGGATATCATCCGCAAAGTAAAGACGCTTGATAGAAAAAGGAATTACTGAGTCTAGGTCGCTTATATAAATATTAAACAACAGAGGACTAATAACAGAACCCTGGGGCAAACCTCTCCATAGTTTGCGCCTTAAGCATTTAGAGGAAGACTCAATAATAATGGACCTATCTGAGAGTAAATTAATAATAAATTGGACTAATTTCGGGGGGATTTGTTTTTTAATTAGCTTTTCTTTCAAAACATTCAGTAAAACATCATCGTAAGCTGATGAAAGGTCAAGGAATGTGGCCAATGTATAAGAATTTAGGGATTGGGAAACTCGGATATCAGTTGTGAACAAACTTAAATTATCCATTGTAGATTTCTTTTTCCGAAAACCATACTGATTTGGTGAGATAATATCTTGACTTTCAACAAACCACTCTAATCTGTTCTTCATCAAACGCTCCGCTACCGGAATGATTTTTTGAGTTTTCCAATCATCCGGAATTAGTCCTGTTTCAAACATATTATTAATAAGAGATAAGAAATATTCAACCGCCATATCAGAAAATGATTTAATGAAACTATTAAGTATTCCATCGGGACCCGGAGCAGAGTCAGAAAGGGTTCTTATTACTAGTTTCATCTCATCAATGGAGAAAGGAGCATCTAGCCAGTTAGAGTGAGATGGATATGGCTTAATAGAAGGCATTTCTTCACATCCGGCCACTGATGGGGGGGCTATTTTATCCGCAAATCCTATAAGAATTTCTTCTGATATATGCTTGGTACTCGGCGGAGAATACGATGATCCGAATTTTTTTAAGCTAGACCAAACTGAAGATTGGGGAGTTTCCGGAGACAGGTTCTCACAGAACTTCCGCCATCCAGCGCGTTTTTTATTTTTCAAAATTCGTTTGGTTTCTGCCTGGGCTTTTTTAACTGATAAAAATTTCTAGTGTCATACACTTACGAAAAGAGGAAATTGCTTTTTTACGAGAGTTGACGGAGCGAGTGCATTCCTCGTCCCACCACGGATTAGAGTGTTTTATTTTAATGTTCGCATTGCGTTTCGGGATGGATTTTTCTGCTGCATTTATAACCATAGAGGGAAACGTCTCACATTGCAATCTGATGTCTCCCGGGGACGATTTTTTTTTTAAATTAATAAGGTTATCTAGTTCAGAAGAGAAAGTGCTCCAATTCGCATCATTTATTCTAAATTTGAGATTATTTTTAACTGGTGGAGGATAAGTGTTAGATTGATGTTGGAATCGGATTATAATTGGAAAATGATCACTAGAGAGGGGATCGTTTAGGATGTCCCAAGAGCATTTAGATGCTAACGAATATGAACAAAGAGATAAATCAACAGCACTTTTCCGTTGATGAGGGGGGGTGAATCTGGTTGGAGATCCGTCATTTAAAAAACATAGGTTATGGGTATCAATAAAATCTAAAAGATTGCGGCCAGAACGATTTGTTATTTTGCTACCCCAAGAAGGGGAATGTGCATTAAAATCTCCTAGGATCATAAAAGGGGAACAAATCTGGGTTAAGATTGGTGCCCATTCATTTTCAATAAAAGTGGTAGAGGGAGGAATATATATTGATAATATTGTGATATCAGATAAGACAGCTGCTATTATCTGGATATCGTCGGAGGGAGTATGTATATTAATTTGTTTAAACGGGATAGAATTATGGATTATCAGAGCCGTGCCGCCTTTACCATCCGGTCTGTCGTGTCTGAGACAATAATAACCCGGAATTCTTAAGTGAAAGGAGGGTTTTAACCACGTTTCAGAAATGGCGGCCACTGAAACGTCGTGTTCGTCGAGTAATTGAATTAGGTCAGATTTGTTAGCGAAGAGGCTTCTACTGTTCCACTGAAGAATTTTGTTCAGTTTCGAAGTCATTGGGGAGGCAAGATAATAAAGATTTAATGTAATCGGCAGCGTTGGACGGTACAGTATTGTTGTTTGTAAGGATAGAAATTAAAAGGGTAATTAAAGTTTGTATAAAAGAATTATTATTCAATATTTCGGGGAGAGCAGGAGGGGATGTATTACTATTAATGGCACACCCATTGGGGGTCCGAGATTTGGCATTCCCATTCGGGCTGGTCAAAATATTATTCAATTGTTTTTTATCAAGGTAAGGAGTATATTTTGGGTTGGGTTTGACTGGCTTGAGAATGGTTTCTCTGTGAGAAGATGACGTTGAATTTAAAAAGGTGGTTGATTGGAAAGGAGCTGAGGACGATGTCATCTCTGCGAAAGATTTTTTCGCAGGAGAGAATAACTTTGAGGCCTGGAAGTACGAAATGTTGTCGGTAGCCATTTTATGTTTTATGTTCCTCTGTCTTGTCAATTCCGGACAGGCTAGACTGACCGCGGTATGTGCACCCGAACAGTTAATGCAAATGGGATTATTGGAAGATTTTGGACATTGATCAAATGGGTGATTTTCTCCGCAAAAGTAACAACGTGGAGGGGAGCGGCATACGGATTTTGTATGTCCAAACCGGCAGCAATTGAAGCATTGAACAGTTGGAAATTTATAAACTTCGACGGGAAGCGAGGTATAATAAATAAACACACGAGACGGAAGGGATTGTCCCTCAAATGTAACAACAACAGATTGGGAAGGTTTCCAGATCTTGTTTCCATCAGTAGAATCCTTGTAGTTCAGTCGACGTGCTTTTATTACTTTCGGGGTTCCTTGGGAATTATTCAAAGCATCAACAATTTCAGCCTCTGGGATATCCGTGGGAATTCCTCGAACAAGACCCATTCTCGTAAGGTTAAATGACGGGATGAACGATTTATATTTATGTTTTGAGAGCGAGTCAATTTTTTTTACAAATCCATTTGCGGAAGCGGCAGTATTAAACTCGATAGATAATTTATATCGCCCTTCCGGTTTAATTGAACCATTAACAATACCAAGGTTATTATTTTTTGAGTCAAATAAGAATTTTCCAAAATCTAAAGGATGAATAAGTTTTCCTTGTTCAGTTCTCTGAACAATTACGATAAAAGGACCGGAAGCGGAAGCAGGATAAAGTAAGTCAGTACTTTTTGTATTATCACTAGCTAAAGTACTTGTCTGGGTGTTACTATTGGGGTTAAGGTCGTTAGAGGTCGAGGTTTGTTGAATCGGCGGTATAGATTTAACTTTCGATGGGATGTGAAGGCTATGCGATGGTCGTCGTTTACGAGATGGAAGCGTAATAGAAGCCTGGCTAGTGTTAGATTCCGAATCAGAAAAATCTAATATCGATCCTGGGTCGGGAGGTCTATCTTCGTCTTCCTCCATTATATAAAAAAAAAACTTAACTTTTAAAAATTAAACTGAAAAAATAATACGCAGTCTATTTCATTGACTGTACAAACAAAAACGGATTAGCCGTAAGTAGGAATGCAAACAAATAAGTATACGATAAACAGAATTAAATAAAATGTAACAATAATCTCTTATCTGTATGAGGCACGGGAACGGGCGAACGGCACTAAGCAATAGGTAAGGTACACACAACCACTGTTGACCGCGGCTCGAATCGGACTCCAATGTAAAGTTGATTACGTATCGAAATATAGACATTCAAATCTTTGAAGCCCGTTTTCTCAGAACAGGGTGTGTGTTAGTTGGAACCTTGTTATTCCATAGGGTCGATTTGTAAAGATGTTTCCCACTAGGGCGATATTGAGAGTATTATATATATATGTATAGATGTGTGCACCTATATATGCAAGTGTGCTTGCATGCACACATACTAAAAAAAAAGTTATGTTAATTTTTTATAATCTAATTTACTTCTTTTCTCTTCTCTACTTTCTACTCTTTATTATAATTTTTACTTTTTATTATAGTTTTTCCAATTTTTAGCATGATTTATACTAAATCCATATGTTTACACTAGACTTTATATTTCATACAAAGTAACTTTACCCCATTGGTCACCATGAAACAGGCAGCCGCCTATTATGGTAACTTAATATATCTACTTTATGTAAATGTCACAATGATGTTACATGTGTTTTATAAATAAAGAAATAAATAACGGCCCTACTTTGGTTTTTCCAATTTGCAATTCTAGTTGATAAGCCGATAATGTATTCTATGTACCTAGTTACCCATTTAATCGAATTTAATATCACTACCTCATTATGTACTTAAAGTGGCCACAGGATAAATAGGAATTATATCGATGATTATATGTATTATTCATACTTGCTTTTTTCTTTTTTTTTTTTTTTTACATTTAATACCGCACAAGAGTCCCAACTGCTCCCGTCTGGAGCCAGTGAGACTATGGCATCCCCAATCGGGGTATGTTGTGAGGCTGAAGGTAGTGGGGAGGGGACGGAGATAGGGAAGAGGAAGGTGGGGGAAGTACCTGGCTATTCAGATCTGGTCACTAAACACGGCTAAAGCCATTTCGAGCAACGTTTCAATTCTGAATGGTGGTCTTACACCAGGGCGATACTGATAGTATCTTCCACTCTGGAACGTGCCGCAAATATACTATTTATTATTTTAAATGAATAAATTGTGAAAATAACACAAATTAATCAAATAAAATTTATTTGCGCACGCCGGGTTCGAACCCGCGACCTTCGGATTGTGAGTCGAGATTCTTGCCTCGGGACCACCTCGGGACCACCTTCTACTTTTGTTAAAAATTTATTTATGTCACATATTACAGATGACTAGATATATAAGATTTTTTAATTTTTACGCCATCTTTTGGCTGTTATTTAATAATATTACGTACGATTTATATTATAAAAACCATTTTATTATTATAATTTGTACAATAAATGTTTTAAAAACAATTTGAAACATGTTTTTATAAAATTCAAGTACTAGGTATGTATATTTTAATAATAATATATTGAAAATTTGTTTATGAATGTACTTCTGAGCCTAAACAAATAAAATGTAAATGTAATTGAATAATTAAAAAATACAATCTATTTGGTAATTTTATTATGTAACATACTTCAAAGTGGTACTTTACCTATTTACCCCGTTACCAGTTACAATGACAAGTAGTTGAGGGAAGGTATTAACTATCAATCAAAATATGCTTAATTTTCTAAGAATAAAATTGCCATTTCATAGTTTTTTACTTCCATGAAATCAATAGTTTCAAACCTTTAAAAATATTTGAAACCTTAATGTATTGTGGTGCTTAAGGCGACTCTTCCTGACTCAAAACGAAGAAGATGGAGAGATATGTAATTACGAATGTTGGACAGAGCGCACTAATATTTTCAATTATAAAATTGAAGCGAAAATTATGAAAATGCTTAATAAAACATGACTCGTTTAAATTGAGCAAAAATCTCGTGGAAGGTATTTTAAGAATCCTTTAAAGAAACATTGTGAATCTTTTCACAAATATAACTTGTAAAATAATAGAAATAGACTTGTTTTAAATAATTTTCGGAGCATACTTTGCGAATTTTTTCTATCGAGGGAATTTCATATAATTTGCGTTTCGGCGTGGATCTAGATATTATCTTAAAAAATAACATATATTTTTTTAAGAGCTTAAAAACTTCAAATGTTTAAGGGAGATATGTACGAAATCGGTAGGAATTCGGATAGCGGGGGCTTAAGTGCTTAGTGCTAATTGGTAATTCTATTTCTCGAGCCGGTGATAGCAAAGCATCCTCCCCAATTGGGTTATGTTATCTGGCTATTCAGAACTGATCACTAAACATGACTAAAGCCATTTTAAGCAAAGTTCTGAATTCGAATCCGAATGATGGTATTTCTCACCAGGACAACTCTTGAGAGTGTACATACACGCTCTGGAATGTGCAGCTAATGTAATTACAATCATAGAATAAAGAAGAGAACTTGAAATGCCTTGAATAGAAAAAATATTCCATTTAGCCATAGGGCTATAGAGCCCAACTTGAAATGCTTTGAATAGAAAAAATATTCCATTTAGCCATAGGGCTATAGAGCCCAACTTGAAATGCTTTGAATAGAAAAAATATTCCATTTAGCCATAGGGCTATAGAGCCCAACTTGAAATGCCTTGAATAGAAAAAATATTCCATTTAGCCATAGGGCTATAGAGCCGTGCTTCTGTCTCACTTACACTCGCCTGAAATTGTAGATCTTAATCCCATTCAAATTTCGTAAACACAAATTTTGAATTGGAAATTTAAGCCTCAATTAGAAATATTTGGATCACAAAACACACCCTCGAGGGACTTCTTGTGTTATTCTTTGTTCTATGACTCCAATATATTATTATTTTATTTTAAATTTATCTTGCACACCGCTTTCGAACCTGCAACCTGATTATGATCTCACTTTTCAAGGCTCCTATTGGTTGATGAGATATGAAACGGAAATGACGCACTACATTACCTACGAAGCGTCAAATTGCGCTCATTAGCCGATTTGATTATGATCTCACTTTTCAAGGCTCTTATTGGTTGAGATATGAAATGGAAATTACGCATTACAATACCTACGAAGCGTCAAACTGCGCTCATTGGCCGCGTTGATTATAAACTCACTTTTCAAGGCTCCTATTGGTTGAGATATGAAACGGAAATACTCACAAGAATCTCTACTTTCTGGACCCATTGGAACTAAGACATTTCCAATTTTTAGGTAGATTGTTCGGTTACAAGGGAAGGAGGTTGGGAAATGATCAATATTTGTAGTAAAATAACTTTTGTATAAATAAAAACATTTTATTAATATTGCAAATAAATTGCATAAGTTTCTAACCAGTTAAGTTTATTACATTATTACAGCATGTTTTACATTTTGGCAGCTTTTGATTTCATCATCGAACCAAAATAATCGATTGGGTAAATTCAGTTAACAGTTTTCATTCCGCGATCGCCGTGTTACCTCTCTCCTTGTTGCCCTATACAATGTGAAATAAAATAAAATATATGAAAATAAACAACATTTACATAACGGGAATTGATTAAATAATAACTACCTAAATAAATGTTGAAATATTTACATGTTTACAATAATAAAATAAATTCATTGTTAAATATTATGTGAAATTATCATTTTTGGATTCTACATACAACCCGTTTGAGAGCAAAAAATATGAAGAAAAATAATTTTTCTACTACATATATTTTTGCCATTTTAAAATTTAATCTTTATAGTATAATAATATAGAAGATGAAAGAACACCATCTTTATTGTATATAAAAATCTTGCGTCACAATTTTGTTCGAGATAAACTCCGAAACTACTTAACCGATTTTTATGAAATTTGGCTTACTGTTCCAATTTGATAAGATAGTTTTTATCTCGATTATTGACCTTAATATTTATTATTGCGAATTAAATTTTTGTTATAGAACAATGCTTTGTAATTATTTGTAAGTTCCATAAGTTTCTAACAGATGGCGGTGTGAGTTAATTTATCGACACAATACTTGGTTACCTAGGTTGGGTGGCGGGTCAGCTAGTAATATCATATAACAGAACCAATTTGGAAGTAATGGAAAAATTTTAAGAAAGTTTGCAAACATTTTCAAATTTGCCTTTTGTGAAAATTGGTGAGGCTAAATGCATGGGCTAATCATGAAACACAAATTTCACAGTTTTACTAAAGAAAATGGCAAATTTTGAATAAAGTTTGATGTGTGCAACCAACATCACTAGTGTATTTATTCAACATTATAATAATGTTGGTTGTACTAAAATAATATAATACAACAGATCAGTCATCAAACTTGCATGAAGCCCTACTTCAAGCTTAAGGCTGAATAAATGCTTCACGTAATGCATCTTAACAATCTAAAAGGTAAACGATACAAAAATTCATCATAACTACAGTAGAATTTCAATAATCCAGCGTTTTAGGAGTTCCAGTAATATGGCAATTTCATTAATTTGGCAATCCAGTAACTAATCTGGAAATAACAGTAATCCAAAAAATACAGTGACAAGAATCTTACAGTATTACGAAAATTACATTACAATATTGATTACAGTATAGTATCCCAGAAATTAGGGGCCATCCATAAATTACGTCACACGAATTTGTGAGATCCCCTCCCCCCTAGCGTGACATCACACGTTTTGCAATTTTACACGTAAAAGTAATAATAGTTGGTAATATTTTGAAGTTTTGTGTGGGAGAACACGGGGTTTCATGGATGTTTTCTTTCGTTTTGAAAATTCGTCCAATCAGACGGACATGTCAGGAAAATTCCTGTCATCTGGTAAGCCTAACTGCATGTGACGTCACAAAGCCGATGACCCCCCCGCACACCTTGTCACATAATGTTACACTTCTCTACACCCCTCCCCCCCCTTCAGGTGTGACATAATTTATGGATGGCCCCTTACAGTAATCTGAGAATTACAAAAATCTGGTTATTCCAGTACACTGGAAATGACAAAATCTCGCAATTCCAGTATAATCGGATAAATCCCAGTAATCTTGTAATTCCAGCTATATATCTTGCAATTCCTGTAATCTATTTACATATATTGTTATCATGGAATTCCAGCTATATATGTTGTAATTCATTTAATAGTGTTATTGTTACAATCATAGAATTTCAGCTACATATTTTGTAATTCCTGTAATATTATAATTCTTGTGATCATGGAATTCCAGCTACATGTGTTGCGATTCCTGTAATCTTGGTATTCCAGCTACATATCTTGTAATTCCTCTAATCCGACAATTTCATTAAAATGTGTGTTTATTCAGTGCTTGATTGATGAAACTCTACTACATGTATAAATACAGCTCACCCCAGAGCCATAAGTGATTTCATCACAATAGAGAGGATAGAATGGAAAACTAGCCACAAAAATTTACAGCTATGGATAATATAGACATTAAAATTTAACTACATGACTGCAAAACATCAGCGTTCACGGACATTAGCGTTTTATTTTTTTATGAGCTCACCGCCAAATGATTTAAGTCCAGAGTGTGAACACCAAAGTTTTGCACCCATTTTATAAATTACCTATAAAAACTAGCTTAACATTAGATATGTATAATAATAATATAAATACCTAATACCTTAATTAACATACTAGATAATAAACATGGTAAGATTTCTACACCCCTAGGGGGCCACCTCATTGTCATTTATTCTCCCCTACTAACATACTTGTATTACAAACAAATACTATTCCACGCTAACAAACTTTCAATCTAGAAATTGTATTAACGAGAACAGGTATAAAAAGCTTTTGCAGGTATAAAAGTCATCTTCAGTACAAAACGTCAAATCAAGTCACTCAGAGAGGTAGACAAGCAATATTCTCCACTGGCATCGGGCACGCAAGGCTCATCCAACATGTTCAAAGACATCAAATAATGCACAATCATTGGTATCACAATACAATATAAAAAAACAATCCATGTTAACTTGTGACGTGCTTCGTGACTTTTACGTAATATTTTGTGGGTTTATTTTATACTATCTTATTGTAATATTTACCGAAACACATTCCTTGAACAATAAACTATGCCTAAAAACAACGTTACTTGCGTTTATTTGATGAATTTATACGTTTTACGATCTTTTTCACGACAATCTGACAGTTCAAAGGCGGGAAAAAATCTTGGTATACGGTATCTTATACCTTATGAACAAGAATGCCCCAAGGGATTCTGACCTTATCCTTCATACGTTTTCTTTATAATTAAGGTTTAAAATCGCTTGTGAAAAAATATTTTTTAGAGTTTAATTTGGCTCGCATTTGGCTCGCAGTTCTATCATTGTTTCCTGTTATCTATGCTGTATTCGGGTCACATACGATGTTAGGCGAACACAGGCAGGCAAGTCATTCTTTTGCGAGAGCTCGACGCACAAAACTAACTTCCGAGTTGCAAGGACGTGTCTCTTAAACCAATTTGTATTTTAACGAAATAGCAATAAACATTAACTGTAAGAACTATAAGTCTTTCAATCAAGCAGAATAGTACTGAGATACTGGTCAATACCAATAATAAAACACAATCTCTCCAATGGAATACGGAGAGATTTCACAGTTATATTTTGACTTGTTAAGTCATATTAGACTTATTCTTTCTCTAGCCAACGTCTTAGATAGCCTCCATTTATCATCGGTCATATTTGCCCCGATGAGGAATACCTCAAGGCTTTCGGAAAGGTTATTTGAGATACGTACATCTGTCCAATGATTGTTCATTACGTGAAGTCAACCGAACACTCGGGCAAATTTCTTTTAATTCAACAACTTGTTTGTAAATACTATTTAGACATAGTTTCAGGTCCCCTTTGAGCCGCACTAGCAAAGGAACGGGAATCAAACCCGCCGGCAATACAATTAATAAATAGCCTAAACATTCAAACACCACTAACAAACGTGACAATTGTAATTTCCTAAACATTATATTATTAGCAAATTTAATCGCAAAACATCTAAAAGAGTCGTGTCCCACAAACACGACACATAGACTTGCAAAAAGCTAGCGGTAATTTGAAATCAAATATAATTTTCAACAATTTCAAATTGAAAATTATAGAATCAGCTGTTGATTAAAAAAATTCCATCAAAATTTATTTCGATTATCATTCCCTCGGGCACAAAAGGTTGGTCTACATTACAACAATTATTCATATAACCCATTGAATTTTACTGGTAAACCTTCAAACCATTGAGCCTAATTTTTAAATGGTACAGTTTTAACTTCACGCTGCAAATTTTTGGCATAGTTTGAGCGTTTAGCATGAAATTGCAGTAAATCCCACTGCTGATGTTTGATAAATAAATAAAGCAGCTTCGTATGGTTGGTGAAAGGCCCTGCGGCTAAGTGAACTTGTAGCAGCACAGGCTGAAGACGGTGGCAAGGGAGAGACGGGGCAGGGGGGCGATGGTGGTGGGTGGCGGCGGCCGCTGCTCGGTTTCATCCCGTTGCGATAATTCTCACGCAAACGATTCTTTCGTCGGGCTCAACTGCTTGGAGGAACTGACGCTGGAGCGGCTCTGCCGGCCGTCAGTTGACCTGGGGACAACCATAAACATATTACAAATCTATTTTAAAATTATTAATTTCAAAGCAATGCTTTGTTTTTAAATTAAACTTTTAATTAGAACTTTAATCAGATATGGTTTTTAATAATATTATTGCTACAGTAACTGAAATAGCTGAGGTGGAAGATCTTAGAATTGAACAACTGTTGAGCAAAAAAATTTCGATTAACAAATTTAAAAAATCAAGAAAATTTGATTTACAAAATAAGTTTCAACCAGAAAATCATTATTTTTTTAGTTAGTTAACTTATTTCCTAAGTCAACGACACATTCAGCAAGAAAAACGTCGGACCTAAAACTGATCCCTGTGGGAGCCTTTAGTTGGTTGTTTTGACTTACTTTGGTGAATTGTTTCCAGTGAAGGAGTTGGCCACTGGACTGATCTTGTGGTTGGCCAGGAAGGTGTCAATGGACTCATCCGAACTATAACTGTCATTATCACTGGAAAAATAAAAAGAAAAAATAACAGTTAAAATATTGTAAAGAAAATGAAAAAGCAACCTGCAAGATGTAAATATTTATCTTATTAATATTATTTGTAGCATATTTGTATTGCATTAGTGTTTCTACAATAAGAGTACATTATACAAAAATGCAGCACAACGTTAGTACAACAAAGTTATTACATCAAACCCAAGTAATAAATAATACTTTAAAGAAATTGTTACCAATTGAAATGGATTAAGCAGTAATTTACCAAAGGGAAATTTGAAAAAAATTATGAAATTTTGGTGATTTTTTATTAATTATTTTTACATGAAACGACAAAAAAGGAAGGTGACAATAATGTTTAAAATACATTTGTCTAATAAAATATGTGTTTATTTTAGTTATAAAAAACATAAGGTAAGCCATATAAAAAAAACTTTTTTGTGTTGGCATTCAAAATTTTTATATTTAGAAAAATCCGAAAAAGATGCGGTCATACCTGGGACTTTGAACCCAGGACCTGACTTGCCGGGTCAGTGCTCTACCAACTGAGCTATTGTGTCCCTATCCGATTCGGTTATATTTAATTGTATCATTCTTCAACCAAAAACTACCAATATACATAATCTTCATTTTCTTAATGCATATTTTTATTGGCTGCTATCTTTATGTATGATTGCAAGATTCAACCAGAATTAAATGCTATCTAGATAGTGTCTTGGATAAATTTATATTTTTTTTAATACGCGACATCTATCGACTTTTTTGGAAGTCTAGGACGAATATTGATAATATTGTCTAATTAAATACTACAATTTCAGGTTTTACTCAGTTAAAAATAAATACAAATAACACAATTATTTAACACTAAATAAAGAGCACAACAATCATCACCTGTCGCTGTTGTCTCCGGGACTCAGCTCGTCGGAGATGGCCTGCTGCAGCAGAGCGATGCGAGCGCGGGCCTCGCGCAGCTCCGTCCTGGCGCTGGCGCCCTCCGCGCGCTCCGCCTCCAGTCGCGCCTCGGCCTCAGTGCGAGCGCGGACCGCCTCGTCCATGCGCACCGATACAGTCGACAGCTCTTCGCGCAACTCTCTGAGGAATTAATTTGACGATGAAAAATAAATGCCAATGAGGAGCAAAGAAATAATAAATAGGAAAAACTAGACAATGATTGCCCGCAGCTAGTTATTGCCCACTCTCTACATGTAAATATTTCATCGATATCTTAACAGATGTCTCTATTATTTCATCAATGTGAATCGACAAACTGCCATATCGCGTTGAAAAGTGAAATCAGATTTTGTGAAGCACGTCAGTTTTTACAATTGTGCAAGTATTTCTTACATTATTTTTATGTTTTGCCTATTATTATTATTGATAATAAAACAAAATAAATAAGTGAGTATCATTTTCAGGATGTTTTATTAAAGATTTTTATCGAATCACTAAAGAGGGCAATCACTGTCATTATTGAGGGCAAATTGAAAATCACTGTAAAGACTTTTAGCTATATTTTTGTTCTTTTAAGAAATAGTCATTTATTTAGGGAGTTTTAATACAACATCATTAATTATATAAAATTCGATTGAATTATTATCGATGGAAGGATTTGATAGGTAATTTATTAAATATTATAACTATTTATTGTTTTGCAATAAAGTGATTTTTGACAACATTTCCGTAAGCAGCAATCATTACCAATTCTACCCCTCGACAAAAAAAAAGCTTTGGAAATATTAAAAAAATCACACATGAGTGTGTCAAGCAAGTTAATTTTTTCATTCCTTTTCAACACAATCCACCATGCATCAGGTTTTGATACAATGTATGTGTTTAAGTTTTTCAAACTTCACGGATCACATAGACGACATCCACATTCGTGGATAGTCACCAATGGATCACATTTTCCATAAGGTTTATATAAAATGGAGGATCTACCTCAGTTGGCGCATGATCTTCCTCATCTCCTCGGCCTGCTGTAGCTCCCTGGCTTGTGCGGCCCCCGCGGCCTGCGCGCTGCTGGCGGCCGCCTCCTTGGCCCGGGTGGTCTGCGCCTCGAGGCGGCATCGCGCTGTCTGCTCCAGCTCCAGGCGCGCTTCCAGTTCCTTGCTGCGAAGCTCCAGCCTGGAAGATATTACATGTTGATAATAATAATTAATAATTTCCTCACAGTAACAAGCCTTGTCTCTTTGAGGTGAGGAAAGGCTATCTATGTCATGGAGAGAGTCCGGCAGGAGAGGTATAGGTTAGGTTACCTTCAACCAGTTTCTCCTGATCCGGGCTGCAACGCTTTAAATGGGTAAATGCATTCACCTCATGAACCCAGGCCCCCCTGTTAAGTCACCAAACATAGCGAACCAGTTGGGGTGACCAATAGTAGGGGTGTTGGCTATCCAATAAATGGTACCCGGGGCGGCGGTACCCATACCTCCCAAACTGAAAGCATTTAGACTGAAGAAGCCAAGGAAGATACGGCACCATCACATCAGAATTGCCTCATCATCAAACTGAACTCACTTGTCGGTGTGCGCGGTCTGTCCCTGAGTGTGCGCCAGGTCCAGTAGTGAGAGGCGCGCCTGCAGTTCGTTGGCACGTTCGCGTGCCACCCGCGCTTCCTCCTCAGCGCTGGATGCACGAGCGCTGGCCTCGCGGGCCGCACGTTGTTCCTCACCCAGTGATTGTACACACGCGCGATACTTCTTCATCACCTGCGACAAAACAACAAAAAGTTATAATTTGTAGAAATAGTATTGATAAAGACATCAGTGGAAGAATGAAGAGAGGTTTGTAAAAACTGGTCCTGAGCTGCTGAAGGGATACTCGTGGAAGTCGTAATGAACTCTTGAACCAGAAACGGAACGTACAAATAAATTTAAAAACAGACGAAATGCAATACGTTTCAGTTAAAACAGGACGCTCAGTCAATTAAAAAGTTTTATAATTATATAACCCACCTCAGCAGCCTCTTCCTCGGCTTCCTCGAGCTGCGCGGCTGTGGTGGCGCCCTCGCGCTGCGCTTGCGCCGCTCGAGCCTCAGCTTCGCGCCGGCCCCGGACCGACTCCTCGAGGGCTGCTGAGGCGTCGGCCGCTTCTGCTTCGGCCGCCTGGCGAGCCTTCACGGCCGTGCGGAGAGCCACTTCTGTATCGTCCAGTCTGGAATACGAGGATAGAGAGTTAATTTCATTATCATAAAGCTATTGAAGATTGAATTTTCCCCAATAAATCCACATTTTCGTGCTACTGAAACGCTAGCAAAATTATATCCACGTTTTTATATTACCATAATGCTAGCAAAATTAGTAGAAAGGCACAATATTTTTCCTTTTCATTGTTAACCCTTAGCAAAACTTTTGACTTTTTTTTACTTCAAATTTTTGAACTGAATGACAAAAATTAAGTATTATGATGTTATTCAAATTTTTCATGAAATTTCTGACAACGGCAAATATTTGGCAATATTAGTTACTTCAACATATATGTGTTACTAGCTGACCCGGTCACGTGTTGCTGTGGCTAACAAAACACAATGCCATCTGTTAATTTGCATGCAAATCAAATCCACATCGCCAGCTTGCCAGCCCACTCACAGACAATCTTATATATTTCAACCAATTTACACAAAACCTTGACAAATTATATACCTAAGCCTTCCTCATGAATCATTCTATCTATTGGTGTAAGCCGCATGAAAATCCGTTTAGTAGTTTTTGAGTTTATCGCGAACAGACAGGCAGACGCGCCGGAGGACTTTAATTAATAATATGGAGACATTTTAAAAACCTCACTACTACACAAGGTTTTGATTATTTTGTTTGTGTTGTCACTGGAATGCCACAATTCCGCTAAGGGTTTAGTGGACATTTTTAACAACCTAGAAATGACAAAGTATTATATCGTTTATTGTATTGCCAATAAGGACAGAAGATTTTGGGCTAATTGAAAAATTGTCACAGAGGGGTTCATACATCTGGACAAGTTCTAATTATTTCTGTCAATTAATAGAATGAAAAATGTTTTAAAGAATTATTGTTATCTTACACTTGACCTAAGGGACATCCCCCACCATATTTCAAACCTCTGCTCATTTCAAATTGCAAACAGATCAACACAAAGTAATGCTTACTTGTCTCGCAACTGCCTCAGCTGCTGCTTGCCAGGTGCCTCCTTCTCCCTCCTTTCCAGAACTGCCTGCGCGTCCCTGGCCAGCGCGCGAGCCCGCTTCAGGTCCTTACGCGAGCGAGCCTCTCGCACGTCACGTTCCTGGGCCTCTGCGCGAGCACTCTCCTCCAGTGCGGCAAGTCGGCGTTCCAGCTCGTGGCGCTCGCGGAGTAGTAAGGAGCGCTCGTTGTGCTCCGTTTCCAGTTGGGATTCCAGACCTGGACGCGAACAGATATTTTTAATATTAAAAGTAATAAGATTACAAATACTGACTGGTTTGTTGACGAAACAGAACATTGAAAAAAGGCCTAACCAAGCCTAACCTATTCTTTAATCGTGTTCTGTTGTGTTACTGCTCTATTATTGGCTATATAATTTTTACAGATTGATTGGAAATTTGAAAGGGGTACCTGTCGAATACATTTATTGGTGCAAGAGAATAAAATATGAAGGGGGGGACGCCCAAGAAAGCCATGATCAAGTTAATCAAATACTTGAGTGGGGTCTTGTCAAGAGTTGACATAATAAAATATTTAGAATGTAAATAAAGCAAAGAGAATGTGTCAAGTCAGAGATTTGTGGCAGTCCATGCTCAAACTTAAATCAAACCGATTGACTTCTTTTTAAAAGTATTAATGAGGAAAGAAATATATTGACAAAATCCATGAACACACCAAGACACTGAAACTTCAGGATTTTGGCATCAAAGGTAAAGAACTCAACAAGATTCAAAGTATCCTACTAATAGGAAACGTATGGTCGAAATAAATGGTTTCCATTGAACACAATTCATATGAAAAATGGTGTCCCTCAGGGAACCCCTCTTAGGCCACTGTTATTTCTTGTGCACATCAATGATTTTTGATTTATTTAAATATTCTATGTAAGTTCCTGTGACGTACCTTTGACCTTCTTGGCGGCTTGAGCGCGCACCTCCTCCATTTCTTCATCGCGCTGAGCAGCCTCCAGGCGGGCCGCCTTTCTCTGCTGTTCCAGGGACATCTCTAGCCGCACCTTGTGGCTCTCCAGGAGCTACACAAATATAACAAACATTAATACAAAAAGTAATAAAATTTACTAATTATTAAGTATAATTTTTAAAGAAAAAATGATCAGTCCTCTGGAATTCCTTCCAAAATCTACCTTTATTTGTTTTGAGTCTCAAAATCATTTTTTATAAGCAACCTCTGGCGTAGGTTGAGGAGTACATTACAAACAAATTTTCGCCGTGCACCATCTGATTCTATTTTATTACACTTTTACGTCAGCACGCCAAGAGATAATTTTTAAAGCTGTATTCAAGATTCAGATGATCCCTTATTATATTGTAGCCTGATAAAGTAAAAAAAGTTTAGTTCACCTGCAACTGTCCGGCCATCTCATCTAGTTCCTCTTCCTGATCGTGGCACTTAGCCTCCAGGTCGTGCTTTGTCTTTCTCAGTGCCCCCACTTCCTCCTCTCCCTTGCCTCCGTAGGCCAACTCCTGCAGCTCCTTGCTGGCCTCTGCCAGGCGCTCCTCCTTCATCTCCAGCTCCATGCGGAGATCCTGCAATGAAGGATACGTTATACTAATATTTTACAAATAGCATGTTAGTTAATAAATCCACAAATAATGTAACCATCAAAACAATGAATGAAGAAAAAAAAAATTGTTCCGTGAACAGTAAAGTCGACCTGGCGCCCAAAAAAGGATATTTGTAATTTTCTCTTATATAATAAATCAATTTCGGATTAAGTAGGTACTGAAATGCCTACCTTTTACGTCAAATAAGGAATTACACAATTTGTCCACAGAAACTTTACCTATCATGAAAATTCTTTTTTCAAACTTTCTTCAGGCAGGTAGGTACCATATTATTGAAAAAAGCGAATAAGATAGTTCAAATAAACACGACGATTTCACATTTGAAAAAAGAATCTTTACTGAACCGTTAAAACTGCCACCATCTTGAAATGGAAACGGATTGTACAAACAAATTTACAGACAGACGAAATACAAAACGGTTGAGTTCAAACAGGACTAATAAATTATTATAATTACTTTATTTTGCACACTCTCATGAAACTTTGAAAAAAGAGTAAACGCACCTAATGAGTGAAATTAGATTTAAGTTTTTTTGTTGTTTTTCATTTTTCTCTGATGTTCTGTTTTGTCATATAATACATGTAGTCATGTACTCACAGCCAAGTTTTGTTCGAGGAGGTGCTTCTCCTGTTGCAGCTGATCGGCCTCCCTTTGGCAGCGCTCCCTCAGCGCCTTCTCTCGCCGCACCTCCTCCTGCAGCTGCTGTCCCTCCCCATCGGCCCTTCGCTGGCGCTTCTCCAGGAGGGCAGCGCGAGCACCCTGCTCGTCCAGGAGAAGGCGCAGGTCGTTGGCATCGCTGGCAGCCTTCTGGGCCTTGCGCTTCCACTGGGCACCAACCTGGCGCTGCTCATTGACTTCTTCGTAGGCGTCTGCCACCTGGACAAACAAACAAATAAGCAAGTTAATAAACTGGGTGTTGTTACAATTAACATGCATCTCTTTCTAACACATTTGGTATGTTATTTCCCCATCCTCGTATCCATATAATTTGTCCCTCTGACATCGCCAACATCTCAAGCAACAAGTTTGAGTTGATCTCTCTCAGAGAAACTTCAATGAAACTTGAGATTGATATCGAGTAATTCTCATTAAAAAAAATTTAATAGTGAAATGAATATTGCCTATAATCTTAAGACATCCAACAAAAGGAATAGGTATGTTGGAGCCCTTGCCATTCCATTCTTTACCTATTTCCCGTTAGTTGTGTCAGGAAAATGACTATATGACAAAGTCCACTTAAATTGAAAATAAAACATCCGGCTTGAAGGACCAAATAATTGTAATTATATCCCTTAGTCAAGGAAAGATCCACGGAGGTGGTGGTATCTTCATAGAAAAAGACAAACTAGCCAATAGGCAAGACTAACTAGGGGGTGATAAAATACAGGATAATAACACAGTGATTCCTAAAGTAGATGACATACAAGTCAGATCCTAGGCAGCAGTGGTAGAAACAGTACATCATTAAATGGTAGTAAAGGGTGGTGAGGGTAATAAAACCCTTTGAAAATATGCTTAGAAATATTGCTCCACCATCAGATATGCTTAGGTTTGTAAGAAATTGAAGTTTGATGAAGAAGAAAAAAATAGATATAGCAAAAAACTGCATGGGTCATGGCACAGATCCCTGTGGTAAGCCTCATTTAAATTGGTAAGAGGATTTTGTTTTGAGGATTTATAAGGGTTTGTTAAAATGACAGTGTTTTTTTTTGCGTTCGTCACTTTCTTCCCAGGCAATCTTGAGGTTTATTAGCTATTCCAGGTCATCCTTGAACTGTTTTATCTCTGTCAGTATCAAAATTATGTACGTTATGGTTAATTATCTCCTTCTCCAGGTTGTTCTTGAACTGTTGTATCTGTGTCAGTATTAAAATCAGGTGTGTTATGGTCAATTACCTTCTTTTCGAGCTGTTTCTTGAGGTTGACCAGCTGTTCCAGATCGTCCTCATGCTGCTGCCGGAGCTGGCGTCGCACCGCCTCCAGCTCGCGCAGGGCGGCTTGTAGGCGGCGCTTGTACTTGCCGCCCGAGTCGCCGCCCTCCTCCTCGCTTCCGCCCTCGGCGCTGCCGCCCGACGCGCTCGTCTCCGCTCGAGAGTACATCAGCTCGGTCTCTAGACGCTCCGATGTCTGTAACAAACAAATAAGTATTAATTCAAGACAGTAGATCTAGGTCGTCAGGAATATTTCTTTATTGCAACAAACTTTTTAGCATGACCGGAGACCGTTTTCACGGCATTATCTTCAACCGCACCATTATCTTTCAAAATGAGCATTGGTAAAATGTATGCAATTCTTCTTTCGTATGGTAGGGGTGTCAGAGGGAGACATCTAGGTCTGCGAGCCAGTCATGAAGTACACTTCGTAATTTGAATGACAGTGCTGAAGTACCGCCGCGCGTATCCTGTGACGTCACATGTGTTTCGGACAAAGAGGATTGAATGCAATAGCCACTAATAAAAATATTTAAAGTGGCGCTAAAATTTTATGGAAAAGGGTGGCAGTGAGCCAAACAATTGGGAAACTAGGGTATAGCACCATCTCAAAAAGGTCCTCACCTGCTGCAGCGACGTGTTGGCCGACTTCAGTCCCAGGATGTCCCTTTCTAGCCGCAGCCGCTCTGAGGTCTCCGCCCCGAGCCGCTCTGCCGCCAGAGACCCAGCCGACTGCTCCACCGCCAGCTCGGCTGTCATCTCCGATAACTGCAACAAGACAATACGGAACCATTAGACATTGATCATAACACCAGATGATTTGATACCAACATCAAATCGAAGGACACCGACAGCTAATAAATAAACAAAACTTTAAATCAACAACACCAATGTCAAATGAAATCACGCTAACATCAAATCAACAAATACCCATGTCGTATTAAATAATGCCAACATCAAAACGATAGAGACCAATGTCAAATGAAATCATGCTAACGTCAAATCAACATATGACACCACCGTCAAATAAAAAAAGACTAATATCATAAGAAATCATACAAACGACCGATCATCTGTCGTATTAAGAGACGCCAACATCAAATCGACAGGGACCAAAATCAAATAAAATCATGCTAACATCAAATCAACAGAAGACATGACGGCAACATCAAATCAACATGTCAAATGAAATCATGCTGACCTCAAATGATACCTATGCTGTATTAAATAACGCCAACATCAAATCAACAGAGACCTGCTGTCAAATGAAATGACACCAAGTCAAATGAAATTATACCAAATCAAATAAAGGATACCTACCAAGTTAAATGATACGATACCAAGTTATATAAAAAGATACCAACTACAATCAAATGTTGACAATGTCAAATCAAATAAGACCAATATCATAAAATGATGCAGAAGTTAAAATCAATTGACACCATTATAAATTCAAATTACGCCTACGTACAAAATCAAATGATCCAATACTAAAATTGATACCAAATCAAATCGCACGACTTATGACGAGCTCCAAATTAATCGCGATGCTTAAAAAATTGTTTTTTGCTACCAAAAGTAGGATGGTACTTTATAGGGGCAAAAAAAAGAATTTGGCTTTTTCCATAATTTCACCAAAAAAATTTCAAAGAAAAATGTTAACACCAATATAAAGATATTGCAACCCTAAACATGTTGTTCTTATTCTGTTTAATGAATTTAATTATAATAAAAAATATTATAATAAACTAAACTAACATACCTACAGATTGAGGAAATCATAAAAACTATGAAAAAACACCAACACAACAACTTGAAGATGTCAACAATAGTCAACAAACATGAAGAAGAGAATTACAAACTTGAAGATGAAGAAATTAACAAACATAGTCAAAAAAATTGAAAATGAGGAAGTCAGCAAACTTGAAGATGGGGACTACAAACATGAAGAAGAGAATTCTTAAAAATATGAAGTAACACAACAACCTAAAGACGTCAAAAAACATGAATGTGAGGCCTACACACTTGAAAATGAGGTCTACAAACATGAAGATGAAGAAATCATAAAAAAATATGATGTAGTGTACCAACAAAACAACAACGTCAACAAATTTGAAGATGGGGAAATCGAAAAACTTGAGAAGAGAATTCTTAAAAGTATGAAGTAACTCCAACACAACAATCTACAGATGTCAACAAACATGAATGTGAGGCCTATACACTTGAAAAATGAATAAATCATAAAAAATGTGATGCAATACCAACAAAACAACCTACAATCCCCATTGGAACAGGGATCCCAGTGAGGGGGAATGTGAATATACTTAAGGGGCCATCCATAAATTACGTCACACGAATTTCATGATTTTTTTACCCCCCCCCCCCCCCCCCCTGTCACATTTGTGAGACCCCCTCCCCCCTAGAATTTCATGACTTTTGGACTCCCCCATACCCCTTGTCACACTTCTCTACTACCCCCCCCCCCCCCCTTAAGGTGTGACGTAATTTATGGATGGCCCCTAACCTATGTACCTTTAACAGCCATTAGTAAAAATAAAATTAAGATTTCTTAAAATTATCATGAGCAATTTGTTGTTCAATTTAACCACGCTTTCAAACTAAGTTGGTTTTAATGAAAGAAATCGTGAAAACAGAACGCGTAACAAACATCATTCATGTGAACACAAATAATATAATTGGCAAAATCTCCAGAGACGCCCGGCTTGATCTATTTCAGATTGGAGTGGGAACAAAAAAACTTGGTCAGATCTCCTCGTGCGTCAAGTGGAAAATGTCCAAATCCTGTTTCATTCACATTATTTATTTCCGTCCGAGAGGGACCACTGTTGTCGTGATGTAATTCCAATGTGGCACGGGTCAGGATTAGAGAGTCAAAAATAAATAAAATCTCAAAGACACAAGTGGAAATTTAGAAAAAAAATGTCGAAGACGGTTGCGGCAAAGTTGAAAAAGAAAGAAAATTGGTATAAACCGACCGAATATTATACACCGTTAAAATAAAATCACTTAATAATTTTGTTCTAAATAATTTAAGAAAATTCGTTCGTTCGAGTTTTTGGGTTAAGGCGGCGCTCTTCGGTTGAAAAAGAAGAAGATGGAGAGATCTGTAATTACGAATGTTGGACAGAGCGCGCTAATATTAAAAGTGATAAAATAGCAGCGAAAATTGCGAAAAAGCTTAATAAAATGTGACTCGTTTAAAATAGAGCAAAAATCTCGTGGAACGTATCTTAAGTATCATTTAAAGAAACATTGTGAATTTTTTCACAAATATTACTTGTAAAATAAAAGAAATAAACTTGTTTTAAATCATTTTCGGAGCATACCATGCGATTTTTTTCTACCGAGGGAATTTCATATAATTTGCGTTTCGGCGTGAAACGTATCTATTAGATATATATATATATATATATATTATAGATATCATCTTCAAAAATAACATATACTTTTTTAAGAGCTTAAAAACTTCAAATGTTTAAGGGAGATGTGTAAGAAATTAGTCGAAATTCGAATAGTGGACCCTTAAGAGATTCAGTGAGACATTCCCGAAGCAGTTCGAGTGCTACCTCTTCACTTTTTTGTATCGCGCAGTTGTTGCTTCGATTATTATTGGTTGAGTAATGGTTGCGTTAGCTCGACCCCCAATCTTTGTCCCATTCGCGGTAACGGTCACCCGAGATATGATCCCATGACAGTTGGCCCCCGAAATTACAATTGTGTATTATAAAATTATAATATTTGTGTATTATTTACCAGTTTCAAACCTTAAAACGACTTCAAAAATACTTTAATGCAAGTTGATATGGATATCAAACGAATTTATTTACATGGTCGTTTTTTTGTACTTATATGCTGGTGTATACAGTATAGAGACAAGTAGTTTTATCCTTGATGCATTTGAATGACACCACGTTTTACACTTTTGTTATTCGGTGGTAAATCATCTCTGCACACCCCTTCTCATGATCATCAACTGTCATGGAATCCATGGTAACGTACCACCTCTTGTCCTTTGACTCGGGATCAAATACAGACATTTCTAAAACCTCGATGACGATGAGCGAGTTTACAAGCTACTAGCTGGGAAATTAACTATCTGTAAGTAAATTCGCTCAGTGTAATCGTATTAATATCTAACTAGCTGATTGTGGACAATCTACGAAAAAAGTTGAAAGGTGGTCAACTTTGCTCGCTACTCGCCAGCGTCTGACTCAAGATGGCGGCCCACGAACAGCTGATTTCGTAACTGTCAGAATTAGTTCTCGCGGGAGTCGTTATTCTCACTACTGGCTAGCGCGTGACGCTGGCTGAGAGCTCAAGTTTTATACAAAATGTCGACAGAATTGGTTCGCGCGAGAGTCATTATTTTATCTGCTACTGTCGCTACATGGTCGCTACTGAGCGAGTAGACAGTTTTGTGTGTCATCATGACAACCTCACTCGCCGATTCACCCGCTTTTAAACTTACCTGCTAGTAGCTTGTAAACTCGCTCAATGTAAACAGGACGGAGCGCAAGCAAAGCTAGCTGAGAGCATACAGCAAGCGTAAAGAGAATTAAATGGATCATTAAAGAAGTTACAGGTCTCTATTGCATTCTAGGCTAATGTGCAGGTATTATAAAGTAGAGTGATTGGGCATTGGGTCTAGGGAATGTACAATAGTTGAATAATATGTTCAAATAATTTCAGACTAGTACTCACAGCTCAATCCTATACTAAAGCTATGCGATAAGAGACCGATAATTAGATTGAAAAGTGGGCGGTGCATGTTTTAAATTACTCTCGACCACGTTTATGTTACCACGAATGTAATTAAAATATTTTTGAAACAAAAAATATTTTTGAAAACTATGGCGTGTTTTCATTTTTGACTACTAATCGTATTTCGATATAAAAAAACAACGAAGTTTCAAAGCGTTTGATGGTAATGAGGTTGCGATCTGAAAAATATATTTCTGTTAACATTGAAATTCCAGACAGAACAAGCGATGCTAATTTTATGACGCCGGAGCTCACTGTTCGAGAACTTTTGCAGCTTATGTAGGTATACATACAACTACTAGACCTACTACTGTACCTTACTTGTACTAAACCATGGACAATGTTATGATGGTTATTTTTTTTTTAAATCCTACGAGGACACAATGAAAACAAATCCTGCAAGGACGCAACGAAAACAAATCCTACAAGGACGCACCGAAAATAAATCCTACCAGGACGAACCGAAAACAAATCTTCCAAGGACGCCCCGAAATCCTATGAGGACACACCGAAAATAAATCCTATAAGGACGCACCGAAACAAACTTACAAGGACGCACCGAAAATATATCCTACAAGGACGCACTGAAAACAATTCTTCCAAGGACCCCCTCCCCTCACCGGAATCCTACGAGGACACACCGAAAACAAATCCTATAAGGACGCACCGAAACAAATCTACAAGGACGCATCGAAAACACATCCTACAAGGACGCAACAATAATAAAACCTGCAGAGACGCACCAAAAACAAATCCCACAAGAACGAACCGAAAACAAATCTTCCAAGGACGCCCCGAAATCCTAAGAGGACACACCGAAAACAAATCCTATAAGGATGCACCGAAACTAACCTACAAAGACGCTTCGAAAACACATCCTACAAGGACGCACCGAAAATTTGTGTTTTGAAAATTTTATTCGTGAGAATATTATTAAAGTTAGCAAACAAACACTTATTACGGATTTAGAAAACTGTCATTACAGTCGGCCAAAGGAGTAACTAACGAAAAACTAATTGCTTTTGCCCGGTTAAAAACACATGTGATGTGACAGAAATGACAACTTTCCTAAATAACTGACATTATCACCATAAAAAATATGAAAATACACATTTGAAAAAGAAAAACACGATCATAAACCAGTTCATAAAATCAACAACTTAAATATATATTTTTTAAATATTGCGCAAGGACAAACACTCACAACGCACCGAGGTTACAACATCCACTCGAAAAACTCTCGAAAACAGAAATTAGCAACATGTTTTCGATATTATTTAAAAAAAACTTATCAAAATCTTATAAAACTGTAACACGCCAACAACAATGTTGCTTCAACGGAGTAAAAACAAATAATGAACAAACAGTTTAATATCAAAAACATATTAAAACCAAAACTAATTATTGTATCGAGAATGGTCTTGAATGCCAACTACAATAATTATCGCACTAATTACGGCTAACAAACAGAAAAAAAAAACTTAGTAAAAAGAGACATATCATTGATTAAACGACAAATGCAGAAACACAAGCACTTTCGTCGCCAATCAAAGGAAACTAGACCAACAAAATGATACAAATACGTGCGTTTATCATTGTTTAAAAGTGGATAACCATTTGACGAGACGGTGTAGAAAAATATTGATGCAATTTTAATGTTTTTCATGAAGTGCCAATAAAAGGAAACTGGATCTACAAATTGATACAAATGCGTGCATGTTTAAAAGTGGATAAACAATTTAAGGAAACAATGTAGAAAAATACTAAAAATAGGCTTGAAAGTTAAGAGATTTTTGATGTTTTTGAATAAGTGCCATGAGTTTAACGAAAATAACAAATCACCAGTTTAATAGCTGTTGTATTTGCAATGCAGCCATGCGTTCACGGTGGAACAGCTAACATAAAGAAACCTTGTTACTTGTTATCGTAAGAGTGATTGTATTGCACAATTAATTAGTTTGTGAATGAGGTGCCGAAGGTGTATTAGCAACTTTTCAAGAGCACAGTCATTTTACAAGCGATCCCGTACAGGCGACTGAACAGTCAACAACCAACCTGTCGTCTAACTAGAGACATGATTGACGCTAAACGCAATCTATGTATACTTGGGGAGGTCATTGGAAAAGCAATGACTGTACATGCACATGGCTGACAAAACAGTTGTAATGATATATTTAGAATAAGTAATGTTATATTTTACAATAGGGCTATGATGGCGAGAATGATAATAAGAAGAGTGTCATTTTTAATAGACAGTCAATAATTTAAAAAAATATCTCGTTTTTCATAGTTCTGGTCATGGGTCGAACGTTGCGAATTTTTGATCACCTGCTCGAATTTCTACCTAACTTTATCGCAGATCTAGGGTTTGAAATCTGTGCATTCTTTTTTTATTAAAGAAAGACAAACATTCCCGGGTTACGAATAACCCAACAATGTTTGAAAATCTCCTACTACCACCACAGAAAGCCGAAGATGTTGCTTGTGTTGTGATGGAGGACTTAGCCAGCCGAGGAATCGAACATGGGACGCCCGAGTGGGACCCAAACGCGATGCCCACTCAATCACTGACTGGTCACAATTCGTCACGTGATTCGTAATTTGCTGAAATCCCACGGGATTTCAGCAATATTTGATCGCGCGGGTTTGCAGGATTTGAAGTATTGAAAAAAAAACAAAATTTATGAGAAAACTTGCTGTTTTGCTTTGCACGTGATTGCGAGTTGCGAATCACATGACGAATGCCCAGAATGCCCAGAATTTATATCTAACTTTATCACACAACTAAGGTTTGAAATCCCGCAATTCCGCGGGATTTTAGCAATGTTTAATCGCACGGGTTTGCAGGATTTGAAGAATTGAAAAAAAAAACTTAATTTATGAGAAAACTTGCAGTTTTGCTTTGCACGTGATTGCGAGTTGCGAATCACGTGAGGTAACGAATGCCCAGAGTACCTACGAAGATTTTAAGATCATATTTTTTTTATCAAAGTCTTCTTAAAATACTTATATTGTTACGGTTTCAACGTATTTTTATAAAATTACTAGTACCAAAATTGGTTGATCTCATATGACCATGGAGAGTCTTGTCACTGACAATTGATAATTCATACCAAATAATACAAAAAAAATCTCTCATAATTTCAATTTAACACCCCTTAATAAAAATTCTGTGGGATTTCACGAGATTTCTGAATTCAATCCCGCGGGATTAAAAATACGTGCGGGATTTGAAAACCCTACGCATAACCTCAGTTGAGTGTGTTCGGGCAGCGTGCGAGTAGTGTAAATACAATTTAAATGTGTTCACTCCTCACTTCAAAGCGATGATGGGTTGATCAAAAAAGCACTAAACACAAAGCTGAATTTGCTTGGACGGATTAAAATTTGAAAATTCTAAAAGTGACGCAGCGAACTAAAAATGATGAAGGTCAGAAAAAGATGGGAAGAGCTGTGCAAAATTTCACGATGCCAGAGTTCACCTTTTCGAGAGTTTTTGTTGCCAATCAGGTTGCCGTATTATAAAAGCGTAAAGATATAAATAAGAAAAATACAAAAGTTACCAAATAAAAGTTTTTTTTTATATTTAAGTTTTTTAGAACGCCCCCATCTTGTCGCAATATCTACGACTACTCAGTCAACCTAGAGCAGATCAGTGCAGAGCAAACAGCATAAATTATGCCAGCGATTATTCAATCCTGAACGCATTAGCATTGAAAGATGACGTTATTGAAGATGAATGGAGATAATAGACGTCGGCAGATGATCGGTCCGTGGGACCTGATACTATAGGCATCTAAAAATAAGAAGCTCGCTGGCATTTTCCAAAAGATAAACTCAATATAAGATAGTCAAATTTCACGGTATTACTTAGGGGCCATCCATAAATTACGTCACACGAATTTCATGATTTTTTTTACTCCCATTCAAAATTCAGATTTTTACATGTGACGTCACAGACCCGATGACCTCCCGTATCCCTTGTCACACAATGTCACACTTCTCTACTCACCCCCCCCCCCCCTTAAGGTGTGGCGTAATTTATGGATGGCCCCTTAAAGAATAATTAAAATAAATAAATCTAAATAATTTAAGAAAATTGGTAGTATTTTAAGGTTAAGATATTCGCTGAGACATTTCCGAAGCGTAGGGGCTAGAGTGCTACCTCTTCAATCTTGTATCGCGCAGTTGTTGCTTGGATTATTATTGGTTGAGTAGTGGCTGTGTTAGCGCGAGATTTGATCCCCCGACAGTTTGCCCCCGATATTACAATTACGTTTTATAAAATTATATTTATATTATGCATTATTTACCAAGTTCAAACCAAAAATCGACTTCAAAAATAACCTTAATTCTTCTTCTTACGTATGGTGGGGGGGTCAGAGGGGGACATCTAAGTCTGCGAGCCAGTCTAGGGCCTCAGGCGTTGCCCTGTGGACCTCATCATTCCCGCCGGGGAATGAATGGAGCAGGCATTCGTTGACCACATGTGACCTTAATAATAATTTATTTACAGTGTCGATTGTTTGTGCTTAAACGCCTATAATTACAGACTAACTAACTAACTACCATCACGCCGTTTCCCCGCAGGGATAGGCAGAGAAAACGGACCGCCAAATAACTCTATCTTGGCACACACTCCTTGCCTCGTTCACATACATCGTCTCATACATGCTCTTCTATTATTCTGATTCTTAACATGGCCCGACTCGAGTATCTGATTCACTTGGTCGTGCCATGTCTTCCTTGGGCGTCTCCGACTTCTTTTAACATTCATATTTGCGTCATATATTCTCCTTACACTCCTTTTCTCGTTCATTGGCTCTACATGCCCAAACCATCTGAGCGTCCCTTTCTTAATTTTGCTCATTACATTTACATCAGCCTTGCATTATTTGCGGATCTCCACGTTACTCACACATGGTTTTACCACACACACGCCTCAGGGATCTCATTCAGTAGAATTCTAGTCTACTTTCATCCTTCCTCTGCCAGTTCCTTGCCTCACCGCCATACATCGGGTAGGTACCAGCACTCCATTATGGACGGCTAGCTTCACTTCTTTGGACAGTTTTTTGTTGACGCCAACGGCGTTCAGTCCTCCATTAATGGAGCTACTTGCATTTACCCTTCTTTCGATATCTTTATCAGCCTTCCCATCTCTCGTAAACAAACTTCCCAAATACACAAACTCATCTACCTGCTCCAAGTATTCATTATTCACAACTACAGCACGTAGACAAATAGTTTTTTCCTTGATGCATTTGAATAAAAATTTGCTTTATACTTTTGTCATTCGGCGGTACACCCCTTCAATGTTAAAATTCAACTTCTGTGAAAGTCCTAATCAAGTTCTGTTATTATCCAAGTGAAACAATCAGCCCATTATGAAATACTAACAGAAATTCAACAGAACTTTCCAGAACTCTAACTTAATTTTGAAATTTGATGAATTGTTCAAATTCTGTAAAACAACTCGACCAAAGTACGAATCCAGTTAATCAATTCTTAACCAATTAAACCATCTTTTTTTTAATGCAACGCACAGATTGAAAGCCGCAGTAATAGGATATTCAATAGGAAGCAGAAAAATCAATTGAAAAAAGTGATTCATGTTAAAACAGTAGGCGCATCAAAGAGCCGATAAAACCCCCATAAAAGTCTAGAGTCAGTTTAGAAAGTTGGCTAAATAACGGTGAAATGGTCCGTACAATGTACAGTCCGTAGTGTACAACGTTCACTGGTACTAGTTACGGGGACGTGCAAAGTGTAAATAAATGTTAAAGATTTACAAAAACATAATTCCGATAACGCCATTGAAAGTAAGGCGAGTAACGCTAAATGCAATATGAACACATTACATCGAAACGAATCGATACTACCAGTATCAATGTTATTACTATTATTTATTCCGTACTACATATATGTAGGTACTTATCGGTAATGTTATTTTTTATGGTGGCATTTAGGCTGAGAGTAAAATTTCAGAAAAACGGCAAAATAATTGTTTACAATTGTGTTAAAAATGAAAGCATTTTATAGGAATATAAATGGCCTCAATTTATATTAAAACATACACAGGTAGGTTCAACGACATCATTCTACTGTTTTGTTTTTGATGGTTTATTCATAATTGATTAATTATTTTCATACTATAAACACCTTAGACAATTTGTGTACCTTTTATTTATGTAAAAAAAATGTTTTGATACATTAGTTTACATTTTATTTATTTATTTATTGCTTCTTCACAAGTTTAATTCATTTTAGCATATAATTATTAACCCCACTAGGGTTCGCCTGCATCGGGTTTAATAATTTCACAATTTATTCAAAATAACACATAAATATCGTTCATAACTAAACAGTTAAATAAAAGAAAAATACTAAAATTTTAAAAATAAAAAAAGATAAATGTAGAAAATTTGTAGAAAAAATAACAAATGAATTAATAACAAAGTGTTGAGGATCAAACAAAATGACTTTTCAACAAACAATTCTTTGTGTCATTAGTTCATACCATTTTCAACAATAAAGAAAATTAAAAAATAAAAAATATATATCCTTATGGTTGATAATTCATTTAATAGTTTAATTTAATCCCTCCTCAGTGAATGGCTTACCCTTGCTGACACCCCCATTTTATAAAACAGAAAATTTAATAAGATGAACCATACATTTTTTTTAAATATATAAAATTGGCATATATTATGAGTTGTGTGTTTGTGAATGATGTGTGTTTTATAATTGTTTTGTGTGTTACGTGTGTATGTTTCATTATTTTATGTTATAAAATTTAGCTAATATTGTTTTTGTTCAAAACATATTTTTTAATTTTGTTTCTGAATTAATTTTTGTTTTCCTTTATTCTTGTTTCAGGTGAAAGACTGTTGAATGCTTTTATAGCATGGTATTTGTGGTGTCTTTGTTCAAAGTTTGTGATTACCACCGGAGTTTTTATGTTTTCTTTGTACAATTGTATAATTGGTCTGTTAGTGATATTTTGTGTTTGTTGAAATTTGTTTTTTTTTGTTCGAAAATGTAGTTTAGTAGTGTTTTAACGTATATGTCAGTCTGTATCGGTCAGTCTATGTTTTTTTAGTATTACATTTATCATGGTTTTATGTGCGGTTTCTACATGATCGATAGCTGAGTCTGTTGCTCCTCCCCAAGCAATTATTCCGTATTCTATTATTGATTGACAAATTGTTTTCATTTGTTTTATTTTATATGTTTCTTAAGTTTAGGAAAATGTGTGCAGTTTTGAGGAGTTTATTTGTGATTTGTTTGATATGATATATCCATCTACGGTTATGGTCAATTACATTGGTTATTACTTATTACATTAGTTCCACTTTGTTCATAGCCATCTTTCATGATGCTGTTTGGAGGATAGTTTTAAGGAAAGGAAGGAGATGAAGTTCCGAGAAGAAAAAAGGCATAAGGAGTGGGTAAGGAACTGGGGGTCAATATGTCTGTCCAGGAGTGACAGACGTATGAATCCCACTCTGGTGCAAGGCTATGGGTCGAGTGTCCGACTAGTAAGGTCTAGGTTAAGTCTCCCTCAACCAATGGGTAAACGCATTCGTTACCAAGACCAAACAAACCTCACCCCATGAATCCAGGCACCCCTGCCAAGTCACCAAACCAAACGAACTACTTGGGGTGACCTATGGCAGGAGTGTTGGTTATCGAATCGAATCTTAAATTGGACTAGTCTGAATTCTCGACTAATCGGTTCCAATTTTTAATGTAATCAGACCGCAAAGCCCGAACTTTTTACATCCAATTGATTCATTATTAGAGAAAGGAATTTTAAATCTTTCTATCAAAGAAAATACGCGATACGAGGGGGTCAAAAAAGTCAAGGGTTACTTTATTTACTGTGATATCAGACCATTGAATTTTCTTGTAATTTTAAAAAACCAATATTTGATCCCAAATAAATTAATAATTTCAATCATTTATTGATTGAAATCTGGGGAAACACATGTGAAACGTATATAAATGAATTACATTTAATACAAAACAAGTTAATCAAAAAACTATTTCACTGCAAGCCTAGAACATCCACAAAAAAAGTATATATAGAAACAAAAATATTAACATTAAAAAGCTGTATGAATACAATACATGTCTCCTTATACATATACAAAATAAACAATAAACTCATACATACAAACACAGAATTCATTAAAACATCCCAAGTACACAAACAATTTACACGACAACACGATAACATACATTTAAACACCATTCACACTAACTATGGTAAATAATCCATTGGTTACGAGGGGGGCTACTTATATAATTGCCAACGACATTAAAAATGAAAAAAAGGTGGGTAAATTTAAAAAAAAAATTTAATGTATGTTCTTGATAAACAGAGAAATGAAATGGAGTAGCGTTGTATTATGATGTTTAGTTTGGTTTCAAGTATTTAATTATTTCTGGTTAAATGAGTGAAAATGAAATTTTATTTTTACTAGAATAAAAACAAAAAAATAATTAAACAAATATTTTCACTACTTTGAATAGTAATGGCACTCAACGTATCGATGCAGCATAGTTTCTACACTGCAAATAAAAACTGAAAACGATACTTCAGTGAACTGAAAGCCGCTGGCAAAACTTTACTGAAACTTGCTCAAAGATCTGGGACCTATCGTCAACTAATCATATCGGGTTTAGTCTCATAATAATCTGGATCAGCTATTTCATCATCGCCGCTATCGCTGGCGCTGCACGGTCATTAGGAGCGGAGTCTGCAGGCGATAAATAACCAATCAACGCAACCAACGGACTAGAATGACGGCAAGGGTTTGGGATCCCGAAACCAAATGAAAACACAAAAATAATGTATTATTTTCGTTATTTTTTAGACAAAATAATTTTATTTTCACTTGGATCTTCCGTGCTGATTATTACACTTAACATAATAAAGTTAAAATATTTGAATAATATTAAGTTATACATTACAATATTGCTATAACTGCAAATGCTAAGCTGCCGAAATGAGGTACTTGAGAGGAGTGGCAGGGGTTACGAAATGGGATCACATAAGAAACACGACGATCCGAGACGATCTCAACGTTGAATCACTGCTACTCTTCACAGAAAAATCACAACTGAGGTGGCTTGGACACGTACTAAGAATGTCTGATGACCGAATTCCGAGGAAAATACTGAGTGCGATTCCAGAGGGTAGACGTCCAGTGGGCCGCCCCAGACACAGTCGGGCGAGGCAACTCCAGAAACAGTGTAAGGAGAGGATGGGACTGCCATGGACGGAGGCCGAACAATCATCACAAGACAGGGATGCATGGAGGAGTTTTGTCGATGCAATGGGTCCCCGACCCGAATAGGAAAAGGGGAAGAAGAAGAAGAAGATATTTACAATATTATGTCCGAGTGTGTGTGCGTGATAGCCACCAAAATAAGAATGCGTTATCATTGACGACGAGTGTATCTGCCGAGTTTCAGCTCGATTGAAGTTAGGAAATGGGTTAATTTCAACTTCATTCTTACATTCATTCCAAAAAGTGAAAAATCACCGTCATGTTGATCACCGATCAACTGCTTGGAAGGCAAATGTACCGAACTGCTTGGAAGGCAACTGTACTGACCATTACACCACCAACTATTTTAAGAACGGAGTTTTAAATTCATTAACTGCGGACCCGTGAAAAATCACAGGATAGTCTGAATTCCTGAAACATTAGTTTCGAAATTGAAAATGTCAATCAAAATAATTTTCTAAAAGTTACAAAAGTACTTGAGTGCTGAAATATTGGGTACATAATTTATCGCTTGTCTTTATTCTTGACACAATCAGTTCCAATTTTGAAAATTACAAAATTAGAAATTAGAAACAAATCCGACAGACTAACGACGGACAGTTACACACAGACAGGAGACAGACAAACAGACCGGCAGCGACGGCCGGCGTAGTCCAGCGGTAAGGCTCCTGACCCGCATTCCGAAGGTCGCGGGATCGAATCCCAGGGTGGCAAATAAATTTTACTTGATTAATTTGTGTTATGTCACAATTATTCATTTAAAATAATACAGAGCACGTTTGCGGCACGTTACAGAGTGGTAGATACTCTCAGTATCGCCCTGGTGTAAGAGCATCATTCAGAATTGAAACGTTGCTTGAAATGGCTTTGGCCGTGTTTGGTGACCAGATCTGAATAACCAGGTACTTCCCACCTTCCTCTTCCCCATCTCCTTCCCCTCCCCACTACCTTCAGCCTCACAAAAAACCCCAATTGGGGATGCCGTAGTCTCACTGACTCCAGACGGGAGCAGTCTGGACTCTTGTGCGGTATTCATCTATAAAAACAATGACCGACAACCGAAATTACCCTTTTTCATGATAAATTATGATTGTAAAATTCTTAGTGCAGTTGTGTGGTATCTATTATAATCTGCATTTGGTGTTAGTTTGTTTTCTATACCAAATCTCCCTATGTTTTGCATCCAGCTTTTTAATGTATAAACGTTGTTATGGTTTTTGAAATTTTGTTGTGGAGTTTAATATCATAGTATTTATTAGAAGCTTTTTTGTCCACGCTTTGTATTCGTAGTAGTTGCTTGGTGCATATGTTTTGGGTTCCATGATAACTAAAATCAACTCAACTCACTCTTTGAAAAGTCATTAAAAGCTTGAAAGAAAAATTAAAAATAACCCATAACCTAACCTAACGCGTATATGTTAAACCTTTTTTTTTATGAATTTTCGAATGAGGAATTTTCGTGTTGAGTTGATTCTGAGTTGAGTTGGTCACCTCCTTGTTTTTGACCGTGACATCTAGTGTTTGTAATATGCGTATTTTTGTTATTTATTCTCTCTCTCGTATTTGTGAAAGCATATGAGTTCTGGTTTTATAATAAAGTTTTTTAATTGGCGTGATGTTAAGATTTTTGAAATTTCGTAATTGCTAGTTTTAACAGGGACTTTGAGTCATCCAAGTATCAAAATGACCTGTCACTTTCTCCGATAAATTCTCTGACGAGCTGGATCCGCTGTCCAACAGTTGGCAGACGTCCAACAGCCACTTCCGATGGGTATTTTACGATCAGAGACTTTGCAAAGATAGATTGACAGATCTGAGATGCAAGACGTTGCAGCACACACACGTAATGCGTTTGGACATTATGCAAAAGCTAGGCACGCCACGGTGAGAGCAAATCGATTTAAAACATTTCTTGCTGTAAGGAATGTTTAAGAAAATCGTTAATTCATGTGAAGGAATGCCAAACAAACCCTCGTTCAGTCTCAGAAGAGTTATTCTCTATCTTTTGTGAGATCAAGATAGATCTCAGGCGAGATTTCCTGTCAGATTTGTGTGATTTCCTACGCCTGTTATTTGCTTTTTCTATGGGCCGATGTCATAATTTCAGCTGTGAGCTGTCACGTATTTTAGTTTAGGTCGTTTTAAACAAGAATTCTTGCAAGTATGCATGATTATTTATTCATTTATCAGCCGTAGAAAATCATACAAATCTTGACAGGAGATCTCGCCTGAGATCTATCTCGATCTCACAAAAGATAGAGAAAAGCTCTTCTGATATACTTGAGGATATCAGGACTGCTGATGGATATTAAAGCATTACTGGCAGTTAAAAACCCGTTCGGCAGGTTTTTGCTGCTAGGCCCTGCGGGCGGCTTTTTGTTCGGCTTCGCCCAGTTTGAATGTTGGTGACCATTTTATAAAATCGGATCCAATGTGATCCAGTGACAGCTAGTCACCGAGACAAAGTACCGTGACAAAGTAACCGAGACACGCAATGACGTCATATGTAATACATAGCATATAGCCACGTGATACTATTATTCACAACTCGTCAAGTATTGCAATCAATCTTTCCATACCCGGAAAGATACTTATCGTTATTAATATTAGCGCGCTCCCTCTAACATCCATATTTACATTCTCTCCATCTTCTTCTTTTTGCCTGCCAAGGGCCAAGGAGGAAACCACGTAAATTCGCAAAATTTTGACTTTGACGTAACATTTTATGGGTTTATTTTGTGCTATCGTATATTATATTTACCGAAACACATTTCTTGAACAATAAACTATGCATAAAAAACAACATTACTTGCGTTTATTTGATAAAATGGTAGGTTTTTCGATCTTTTTCATGACCTACCACGCTCGGAGTTTGACAGTACAAATCGCGGCAAAAATGATGGTCTGATGCCATACATAAATTTCAGCACAAGACAGGGACGTATGGAGGATCTTGTCGATGCAATGGATCCCCGACCCGAATAGGATAAGACGAAAAAGAAGAAGAAGAAGTTCAATGCCATCGGCTTTCAAAAAGATTAATCCAAATATTGACAATGGTCAACGAAAATTTTCATATTTCTAAGACAATCTAGCTTACAAATTAAAATTAGAATCTGAAGTACACAGCTTGATAGGTTTGATATATCGAGCCGGATGGCAAAGTCGTTGGCCGGCAAATAAATCACACTAAATGTTGCCAATAAAACAGAACTAATTCAATTTTAACATCCTCTGGCGCCGCCGATCAGAAAAATATTGAAAAGTAAATTCATTCGTTGTTGTCAACGTATCAAAAGAAAGCCTGTTTTTTCAAATTTGTCCGATCTTTTCAGGGAATTTTAATGGTGTGTTAAAATGCATTTGTTTTGCGGGTCACCTAATAAACGGCGAGTTCTGTTTTTCAATCTATTTCTGGTTTTGTTTTTGCCGAAACTCTGGAAAATGTCCTAAAGATTTTGACTGGCAAAACAGAGCAACGACTTGGTGAAACGCATTACCACGTATTCTTGGAAGAGACGTTAAACATTTAGAATAGTGAATTATGCAAATAACTTAACTTAGAGAGAAGCAATATATTTGAAAATATAAACAAGAAATATGAAGAAGGTTTCTCACGGTCAATAGCGTTATTTTGATGTTTGGTTTTATTGAGGAGAAACCACAAATACAGTATATGATATTCAAAATTAATAAATAAAAAAAAACATTCGACAAATTTTGACTTTGAATTAATTTCTTTTTTACATTAGTTCCACAAACGAGGCTCCGGAAAACAATTTCTTTCGAAGCCTGTGTCACCTTTGGGGATGCTCTGTTGAAGGTTATTTAGGGAAAAAAGGAGAGGAAGTTCTTGGAAGGAAAAGGGTATGACAAGTAAGATGTCGTTACTTTGACAATGATATCTCGTGCGTGTTCGGGATCGTTAAATAAAATAACTCTTCATTTTTAACTTCATTCATGTTTGGCATGAATGAAGGTAAAAAGGGCATGTCTCGAATGAGAACGGTCTCTTCTCCTTAGGCCACCACGTAGTAGTCATTATATTAATATATTCTTAATTTACGAGTTATTTTATTTAACGATCCCGAACACGCACGAGATATCATTGTCAAAGTAACGACATCTTACTTCTCATACCCTTTTCCTTCCAAGAACTTCCTCTCCTTTTTTCCCTAAATAACCTTCAACACAGCATCCCCAAAGGTGATCCATAAAGAATCCCAAACATTATTATTTCGTTCCTATTTAAACTTCGATCCACATTCATTACAAGAAGTAGGTGGGAATCTGGGGGTCAGTGTGTCCAGGAGTGACAGATGTACGAATCCATTCCTCCAACTGCGGTGCAAGGCGATGGGTCAAGGGTCAAGAGATCAAAAGGTTTTCCTCTACCAGTCTTTCCCGTTCCGGCCCGCCATGTAGTAGGCAGGCAAACGCATCCGCCGCCTAGACAAACCTCACCCGAGCAACCTTGCTATGAACCCCATGAATCTAGGCAACCCTGCTAAGACACCAAACGAAATATATCACTTGGGGCGACCTATGGCAGGGTGTTGGTTATCCAATAATTGGTTCCCAGAGAGGCGGTACCTATACTCGCCTCCCAAATTTTACAATAACACTTTCTGTCATATTAAGTACATTACAAGCAAGTTATAACATTATAAGGTGGATATCTAATTCAAGTATATTGTAATGTAGGTACTTAAGTTAGTTTTAAGTCTAACTTTAAGTCACAGTTGTAAATATTTATGTCAGTCATTAAGTCACTAATTTTAAGTAAACTATTAAAAGTCTTAGTTATAAGTCAATAGCTATAAGTCTTAGATATAAGCCCCTAGCTATAAGTCATAGATGTAAGTCACTAGTTATAATTATAAATCTTAGTTAAAACGATTTTATTATGAATTTACTTGTACAGCGCCCTTTTCACGAAAACGGGGCTATATAAATTAGCCAAGTATTATTATTATATCAACTTAAAAGAAAAATAAATTGTGCCTTGTAATTTCAAATACGACGAATTTTAAATAATACCCAAGTCCTTTACAAAACAAGCGCCTTTCTTTTTAATTGAAAATCATGAGGGCGTCAAAACATTTTACTAAATCCTTCATAATATATAATATGAACACGTTATTATTGGCACATTGTTATGATGGGAACACTTCTTAGTACCCAAGGCTTTTGAGAGTATTTTCAGAACTGACCAATGTAGCCCAAACTAACGTGAACTGACTACTTTGTACATTTTAAATAATCATAAAATATTAATTTTAAACACTACAAGGCTGTCCGAAACATTGGCTTAGTAAGAAAAAGCAAGAAACACGCCTCAAAATCCCACAATAAAAATCTTTCCATTATTCCTTTTCCCGAGTCCTTGAAAATTATAATTAGTCACGGACTGTGATAAAATAAGAAAAAAATTGACTTTGAACTTGAAGAAAGCTTTTTTGCAAACTTTTCTGCATAACTTCCTCTAGTGACACCAGAAAAACGGTTTACGTTGAAGGTTGTTACTTAATCTTCATTAAAACATTCGCAGCGCCGACATAATGGTATTAAGCAGCGTCACAAGAAACAGTTGGACGTCTGCCAGGATTCGTCACCAAATGTTTCGAATATCTCTTGAAAAACTTTCTCACCCGTAACAACAGCGCGACTAACAAATTGTCCGGAATTCTCAAGCGCCGCAGAAAGGGCGATAAAGAGATCACGCTTATTAAATTTTCACACCACGTCTTGCGAAGTGAAATCAGCAAACGTCGGGCATCCCTCATATCTGAGACAGACATCAAACATAGAACATTCCAAGCTGTGCAACATCACACATTAGAATGATCCAAGAGAATTAAAACATCACAGGCCTCAGAAATATGCCAACAGGGAAAACAACAACATTATATAGATCTAAGGGGAGGCTGAGGACTTCCGAAGATAACTGGGAGACTGTGAAAATATCTGACACCAAATGTCTGATTGGGGGCAATAGAGAATCGAAAGGGGTGACTGAAATCCAATACGATAACCTAGAGTCAACGAGGAGCAACATTAAATCTTAAAGGTAGCCGGAAATCATCAAAACTCAGGTTTGATCGGGTGCAATCAGGGATCTCCAGATGTACCTAACTAGGAAACAACGGAAACATCCGGACCCAAGGCCAACAGGGGCAACAGGAAAACCAAAGAAGTAACCAAAAACTATAAGTAATTAAAAGCAACTGCAGACCTCCATGTGCAACCGATAGACCCTCAAGGAAAACGGGACCAATCCATTATGATATGAACGATGCCCAATATTCCTTCTTGACGGGAAGTAATCTCAAATGCATGGGAAGTCACGTTGTGACAAGCCCAGAGACATCGCCAAACAGCCAACGATAACCCGGGTTAAATTCATTAATGGGCTCCTGCCAAAGCAATAAATTGCAATTGTCGGGAAGATAGTTAGGACAATAGGCCGATTGCCACAGATTGCCACATTGCTTAAAGAAACTATGATATAACAGTTACATAAATTGTTGTGTCTGTCTAAATATTTACAAGACTCTTGATTTGTTTATGTCCAGTTGATTTGTTCGTGGGTGATTGAAATTGTTTCGATATTGAATTATCCAAGTTGAAACAATTGCTGAAATGGACTTAGAGGAAAAAAGGGGAACAAAATACATGGTAAAGGTAACTGACTTACTTTAGCCAGTGATTACCCCATGATCTGGAGTAAAAAATGTTAATGAAATTTAGATCTCCAGTGACATTTTTTTGTTCTTGTTTTCTTTTTCAAACACAGACAACAACAAAAAACTTTCACACATCGGCACTGATTAGCCGAGTAACCGTCCAATCCCCTTTTCAACTCTAATTTTTCAATACCTACTGATTTTTAAATGTTTTTTGATAAATTCAAAAAAATGTCATCGGAGTGCAAAATATCATCAAGATTTTTTGTTCCAAACTAAATCAGAAATTAATGTTAAATCAGCGCCCGTGAGGTGATTTTTCACAAAAATGGCACATAAATTATTCGGTATTTCATTAATAAAAATCGTAATAAGACGGCAACAACTGTTTAAATTTAGACGTTTGACGACATTAGAAAAATATTTGACAAAAGTAGAATGCAGTGATGATGGGATGAACACTTCTTTCGCACCTTCATCTTCTTCAATGAGAATTTAGAGTGACGAGATACGTCACAAGGAAATGTCTGATTGTCGTGAAAAGGTTGACACTTTAGAAAATGCCGACCTACATCGCAGCATTCGTAGATGACATTGTCTTGATGTTTATTCTGGTCATCCACTTTTGGTGAAACATCACAAAAACACCGTATCAACTTTGGGTAAGGAAGTAATAAATAAATTCAAATACGCGATTCACTTAAAATAAAGGAATGATACTACGAACACGTTAAAATAAAAACGCCCAACAAACCCTCGAAAACAAATACTAACGTAACCATTCACACTCAACAAGTTATCATAACATCATGAAAATTTTACAAAAATGTGGTACAATGCCAAGTTATGCAAATTTTGAAGAAATAGCTTTTACGAATTTTTTTTCGAACTGTATTGAATTTATTGTTCTGGCAAAATCTTTTGCATGATTTATTTTTTATCCATTATTGTTACTCCTGTATTTCTCATTTCTGTACCCAAGTTTTTAAAATTCATTTATTCTTTTGGTACCTAAACTTCTGCCGACAAACTACTTGAACTAGAAATATCGCGAGATTTACAGTTTTTGACAACCTGGTCAAAACCTGGTCCAAATTTACAAAAGTAATATTGTAAACTTTCGCAAGAATGTTAGCGAGACAACATGTCGTGTTTAAAATAATCCAGAAAACTAATATAATAATGTTATGACAAGTTATGGCATCTGTCCGTTGCAGAACACCCGCTTCGTGTCCAAACATTTGATTTGTTGGAATCAGTTCAAGGACTTTCCAATATAATTTTGTAATGTTTACCACTGGAGATAAAGTTTTCAACGACATTGATTAAAATGCTGATATTCCACAAAGTTCTGATAGTTTGCGATACACTTAATTAGAACAAGACTTTATAGGATCATAAAAAGATCGACAAATCTGTAATAATTTGGAATAGATAAATATTAAAATGAGCACTAAAACAATTTAAGTCATGAACGTTATAAGGATATCAAAAACAAAAACACATTTTAGCATTAATTTGGTGCAGGGTTTATACAATCATATTTACCTCATCTGCTTCGGAAATAGTCCTGTCTTCTGAGAAGTCTCTGATATGGCTGTTGGAACGGCAAAGACTGCCCGACCTACTGAAGTACTGGAAACCCTTAATCATGATATTGGCCGCACTCCTGGACCTCCCCAATCTTCTCCCATTTGCTCCCGTTAGTCCAAGATCCAACTCATCATCCTTGTGTCCCAGGTTTCTCCATTCATCCATCACATGGTCTGTCCTTTTCAGGAAGTCTTCTATCTTTGCAGACAGATAGTTGGAAGCCGTGGAATCGTCTAGATGAGCTGCTACAGGCCTGATGTTCTGTCTGACTTTCTGATTTTCACAACCGAGTACAAAAGTTAGGTTCGCATCAAATACAACAGGCGCTTGCTCTTTTGATCTAAGTTCTTCAATGTCCAGTCCCAATTCGTCATCACAAGTTTGAGGGAATATTCTTCTAGGAGTAGGAGATTTTCCAACCCTCGTAGAGCAGACGCTCATGGATCTTGCGGGAGCATGGTAAGAACTACATGTGGAGTATTGACTAGAAGAACTTCTTATACTGCTCAAGCAGGAAAGTGGACTTGGAGACCGTGATATAACTGTAGGAGCAAAAGAGTTCTTTCTTCCTGGTAAATCAGTTATACGTCCAGTCTCAATGTTAGACACTGAACCGTTTCTCCGAAAAGCTGGACTCGGAGATTTCGACACAAGTATTCGCCCATCGCTTCCTGGATTAGATTGGACTCGAGAAACAGAGTGGACTTCTCTCAAAGGCTTTGCGTAAAACATACTTGCTCTGTTCAATTTCGCCATAGGAGAGATTGGGGGTCTGAGATCTGTTCTTTCAGAAGTCATGTAACTGAGTGGAGATGTGTTGGACTTTCTGATTGGAAGGATTGGCCTTCGCAAAGGTGGGAGACCACCGTTGAGCATACCCATCGAGTAAGGGCTACTTCTCGGGGAAGTTGAGTGTTCTGACATCGAGGATGAATGAGATCCATTGAGGGCACGGTCCAGCCCCGAGTGGCCATAAAGGTGGCCGCCGGCCAGGACTGATGGGCCTAGCGGCATAATGACGCCTTCTCTTGTCTCCGGATGACAGAAGTAGGTGCACGGTTCTTTACAGTCGCGACACAGTTTCACTTCGCACTTTCATTATGTATTAATTCGTTCACACTTGTTCTATTGTTCGGATCGGATTGCCACTATAGCCAGACAATGGGCGGCTCCAATTAAGTATGCATCAATTGATCAAAACTTTCGACGCATTTCTGCAATTCCAGAATCACTTCACTAAGTAGACCAGGCAAAAGAATGTTCAATTACACTGCAATGATATATGTGGTCTCAGATCGGAATACAGTAAGTGCAAAACCAACATTTCTGAAGAGAAAAGATTGAAACCATTCATTGTCCATGTTAATCGAAAAGAAATAAGATCCATGTTTGGTTTTGGTTTTACCACAGATCACAAAGGAAATAGAACAGCAAAAATAATGAAATTATATATTACGTAACAAAAAATTATCACTTTTGAACTTTCAAATATATTTATTGAACTCGAAGACTACAGATATGTTGTACGTAGGATTTAATGTGTTTTTGCATACATTTCAAGAAATGTGCGTTTGCTTTAGCTACTTTATTTTCATTGTTTGTATACACTACTAATGGTACTATAAAATTCCTTTCTTCCATCTCCAAGACAATTAACATTCATTTAGCCTAATTTTATGACAATGCAAAACTTCGCGCCTCCGAGTAAACAGATTAAACGACCAGAGAAACAATTCAGTGGCTTTAATTCTAGCGGCTTAGTGGCAGCTGAAAAACAAGAAGAAAATAATCTCGAAACAAAGCTTGCCTTGTAACTCGTCCGGATATAAAGCACAGCTGATCGGGAGGATGCAAAAGAAAATATAAATAAACATACTGAAAAAACTCGATTCTCAGGCAATGTAAATATTTAGATAATGGAAAAAAGAATCGGATAAAACATGACTTGTACAAATAAACTAGCATTCATTCGTACATTCAACTTTCCAAAGTTCAAAAAAAACTTTTTTATTTCAAATATTTATTTCGTTGTACTACCGGAAACGATTCATTGGATACCATTTGATATCAATCACTAACTATCTGACCACCATAACGCAATTTCCTCGTAAGAGTAAACAGAGAGGATGGCCCGCCACACAACCCTCTCTTGGAACATTATATTCATGTTTTTCTGTTATACCGAGGCTTGACATCACCAAGTTTATGATCCACTTTATAGTGCCATGCATTTTAAACAACTCTCATTTTTAAATCCCATAATTTGGTGATACGCCAAAAATATTGTTGGATTTATTGATATTGAGAAACGAATGGTAGTAGAATATTCAGGATGTCTGAAACTTGTATTTTGAAGAGGGAAACTGATCACACAGAATCCATTTTTTTTCCAATTTGAGCATTTCATGTTTTTTTTTTTATTTATCCTCTTTTTCAGCATTTAAAGGGTTACAAAAACTTTTAGCTTATATGAGCCCTTAGCGACCGATATTTTTCAAATTTGAACTAAAAAGTTCTAACTTTGGACTCGATTTACTCAAAAATGAAAATTCAATTCAAGTTAACAAAATCAACTCCAAATGTGATGTAGATTCACCAGATTCCAGCTTGTACCTTGATCTACGAGTTTTCCGAACACCGTGTAAACGCGAAAGTGGTAGGAAGAAGTCTGGGTCGTCACTGGAAACCAAAGCACGAAGTCGTTATAACAAAAGAGTATGTTGATAAGCAAGCAATGTGTGCCAATTAACAATACAGAATTGTATGGTTTTTCATTTCTCTCTGTTTACTCCTGCGATGAAATGGCGTGATAGTTCCTTAGTTACATTCATTATTACAACTTTAAGATGTTTATCTCTAACTCGGAGATACCACCAAATCAATTAAAATTCAAATGTTACATATGTTGAAATTCACACAGTTAAATCACTTTGATCCGAATGTCACCGACCACTACAAAACCGACAAATTTCCAGATCCCGGTTTAGTCTAGTTTCGAGTTCCCGGGCGGACGACATCCGGACCAAGCGATTCCTGGTTGCCGAGTGTACCCGATGGCCCGGAGAACAGGAGATACCAGGAGATGGCAGAGATCACGGGGGCCATTGCACAACAAACTTGGCCGAATACTTGGCAAACCTCTGCGGACGTAGACCGCCCGAGAGAGACTGACCACCGACTGAAAACTACTTGAGACGGTTTTTTCCTCGCAACGGAAATACGCCAAAAACTTGTTGTCAGTCATTGGAAAATAACTCAAAATAAATTAAAACATTTCGTTAAGAGAATGTGTTAAAATTTACAATATGTCTTGCCAAAATTAATTTGCAATACCACCATGCAGAATTGAAACGTTGCTTCAAATGATTTAGTGAATGAATTTAGTGACCAGATATGAAAAGCCAGATAGGTAAGGCGCAACCTTCTTCTCCACAGTTCCTCACAATTTTCATAAATTGGCATGACGAAATTCCATTGACTGTGGAAAGATAGCGCCTCTTTAGCGGAAACACGTAAATAAACTTTGCGATATCTCGAAAGAAACCATTCCTTTATTCTGAATGAAATTATTGATGTTCTCCAAAATGACCTTGAAAGAATCACATCCTTGCGATTCTTTCAAGGACATAAAGAAAGCATTCCTTCGTTCCGAATGCAATCATTAATGTTCTCAAAAGTTGTCTTGATAGAGTCTCTCTTCTCTGAAAGAAAGGTTCCACTGAAAATATTCTAGAGTGGAAATAAATTTCATTGTTTAAAAGCAAGGATTTGTTTCATCAAAAAGTGCGTTATTGGTTTGTAAAGAGAAGTCGATCAGATTGGTGAGAGCAACCAAGAATCTATGTCCAAAGGCCAAAGCTGGACGCCAGAAGGCTCATGAAGAAGGAATACGGACAAACGGAAAAACTGACAAAATGCAAAACTGGAATTTAACATATTTGGATTCAGTCACAGGGATTAAAAAATAACTAGGATTTAACAAATAGAACCATTGAATGCTTAATCCAAATGCAATAGATTAATAATATACTCCAATGAAGGCGTTGAATCTGGTAAAGATCGTGCCGGTACTTTCTCGACTTAGAATAAGTCCTCCCACGAAGTTGAAAACACCAACAGCATAAATAATTTTCCAAAAATGAAGCAAAGCGTAAAATGAATAAAAAATAAAATAGACTGTTGTTTATGAGGTGATGCTCGATTTAAGAGTGCATTTTGCATAAATTTTGCATTAATTACGTGACATTCACGAAAAAACAAAACAAATTTCGGAGATATTTTTGGCTCATGGTCGTCCGCCGTATAAACTGACTAGGTCGGTGATTTTTGTTTCACTTTAATAATTAGCTTATTCCATGTTAGATAAAATCTAGTACAAAACAGATTCTTATTTTAACAGTTGAATTGAGCTTTGCATTGTGCATTTGCTAACAAATCAGATATTTTGAATTATTCAGCGGAAGGCGCCGTCAGTTTAAGAGTAACATTGATTTTTTTTTAAATATATATCACATTTAACATACTTCGGGCCTTAAAAACGTATTTTAAATTTTACACAACTCATAAACAAACATTGTAACCTTGCGAAAATAGGCATTTGCCCTAGGTACAATGGTTGTTGATCAGTTTTGTAAAATTTAAAAGATGTTTATTAGTACAGGATAAAAACCTATCCTGACCAATTTCATAACGATACTTTAACTCTAAACTTGATTACAAGTATCACAAAGTAAGCTTTATTTACCACATTGGCTGTTTTTTTACACACATTCTAACAAACGAATATCACAAAATTAGCTCAGTTTAATCTACTGCATTTTTTGCACATTCCAAGACAATTATTGCTCTCACGAAATTACCTCAAACAAACGAATATCACAAATTAGCTCAGTTTAATCTACTGCATTTTTTGCACATTTCAAGACATTTATTCTCACGAATTTTTGCACATTTCAAGACATTAGCTCAAACAAACGAATATCACAACATTAGCCCAGTTTAATCTACTGCAATTTTTGCACATTCCAAATCAATTACTTTCACGAAATTGGCTCAAACAAACTAATATCATAAAATTAGCTCAGTTTAATCTACTGCATTTTTTCCATATTCCAAGACAATTAATTACTCTCACGAAATTAACCCAAACAAACGAATATCACAAAATTGGCTCAGTTTAATCTACTGCATTTGTTGCATACTCCAAGACAATTACTCTCACGAAATTATCTCAGTTCATCTTATTTTTAATTTCTTTCGGAAATTTATACACGGTTACAAGTTGTAATTTTACATGTTACAATTTATACAAGTTAGTTCAGTTTTCATTATTTCACGATTCTTTTCACACATTTCAACACAAATATCACGAAGTTAGCTCGTTTTACCAAATCACCCGCTTATTTCCGTAAATTCAAACATAACTATCACTAACTTATCGCCTTTGATCCTTTTAACCAAACCTTTCCGCACATTCTAGCACAATATATATCACGAACTTATCTCTTTATATCCAATTGTCAGCATCTTTCCGCACAATTTGACGATATTAATTACAAGTATGTATTTACGCATTTTACGAAACGGTGATCTCCCGAGGTGCGAGCTGCAGAATCTGTCGACAAGGAGTTACGATAAAATAGTGACCTGTTTAGCAAACCAATCGTAAATAAACCGATGCTAGTCTTAGTGGTATCGGAGGCTATTTCAGTCCCCAATACGCAGCTCGGCTGCACCAGTCGATACTATTCGGTCGGTTCAATCAAAATCACATCAAATCAGGCCAGGACACTTAATCAAGTTGGCCTCTTATTTATGTCAAATCATCGCATATAATTATGTTATAAGCAAATCCACCACATAATGCAATAACTAAATTATACAAGGGTGTTAAAAGACGTACCTGACTTACTATATGGCAATAACTAAATTATACAAGGGTGTTAAAAGACGTACCTGACTTACTATATGGCAATAACTAAATTATACAAGGGTGTTAAAATATGTACCTGACTTACTATATGGCAATAACTAAATTATGCAAGGGTGTTAAAAGACGTACCTGATTTACTAAATATAACAAGTGATTCCTGAGGCTATTTGGAGTAAAAGATGTAAATGACATTTTGGTCTCCAGTGAGCACAATTTTCTTTGTTTAAGAGGAAATAACCAGACACAATCGGAATTATGTCAATTTTAAATCAAATTTTAGACGTATTGACTCTTTTCCACACAAAATTATAAATCGAATTCGAAAGACTGTTCTTTTATTTAGTAAAGCTATTTTTTTAATTTTGAGAAAATACGTTTATTTTTAGTACAATAAGGTTTTACCGTAGGCCGTTGGCAGATTTGTTAAATTTTCAAACAAAATTTTGTATATTACAACATAACAAATCATATAATCATGCAGTAAAATAGATCATTAAATTATTTGGGTAAGCTACTCTTCAGAATTATAATTTTGGTTCAAATAAAAGCATTAAAAAAAGATCCGCGCCCTTGTTTATTGACGAAAATACTTCAGTTTGTCTATTTATTTACGGTCTTACAAACTAATGTATTTAAAAAAAAAATTATATTCTTTATTAAATACTTATGATCAAACAATAATTACATAAAGTACATAATTTTAATTGTTTTATCATCACGAGTTTTGAATATGGGTATTTATCAAAGCAAATTTGGAATGAAATAAAATCGATATTGAGTCATTACGTTAAAATGCTGGTATGGAGAATAATTAACCTTTCTCGTCGAAACCGCCCTGTACCGTTGCAAGGTACGATCGCAAGATAATCGTTGGACGAAATTTAAATTCTCGACCGCTGGTTAATGGCTCTTAAACTAAGTATGTTAAAAAATCAGTAGGTATTAGACAGATGGGTCGGGGTATGTCACCGGAGATTTGTAATCCAAATAATGTAAGGAATCACTGGTTAAAGTAAGTCAGATACATCTCTTAACACCCTATATACAAAAATAGGAGGCAGATTTGATCCAGTGTCCAGGCTTGGCTGGAGGTGGTTTTGAATCAAAACGGATTCGGGGAAGTGTAAGATTAATTTGATGGAGTTAATAATAATTTGATGCGCTCTTAACCCTCAGGCTAATTCAATTCTAAGAACAACTGCTGTAGGTCTCATTGAAATCGTAATTTCTTCCTTACTAGCAGGGTTAGAAATATGATCTAAACGGTGTTAGAAAGAGAAAGCACCACGCTTTATATTCAAATCTAAAAGTAAATAACATAATTAAAATGTACATCTTTATGAAACTGAGCATATTGAATGAAAAAAATGACAATGACAAAAAATCGGTTGAAAAAAACGTTTTTAATTCATTTGTCTAATAAAATATGTGTTTGTTTTTTCGATATCAATAATCTTGGTTAGAAAAAAAAAGGTGAGCCATTTTTAAAACTTTTTTTGTTTGCATTCAAAATTTTTATATTTGAAAAATTATATGTTATATTAATATTATAAAGAAAATCTTTTGATCTGACCAACCCAAAACATAAATATACAAATAAAACTGCACGAAGTCAGTCAACAAGCAAAATGAGGAAAGCGAATAGTGCGAATGCAGTTCCGGACTGCAGCCATTAGGAAGAAGATCTGCCATGAAAAAGCCGATAGAGTAAAAAGATGCTGGAGGAAAAAGAATTTATCTCTGTACTCAAGAATATCAAAATCAGTATATCAAAAGAAAGCTATGGTCATCGAGGCGTTGAAAAATTATTGCGCATCATATTTACGACCTTAACCTTCCGTATGAAGGGGGGTAATACACTTCACTCAAACGAGAGCTTTGTGCGATATCTATTATTTTTAATATCACTTGAAATGTGTTTAGCCGTGTTTGGTTATCAGGTCTGAATAGCCCGGTACTTCCCCATCTTCCTCTTCCCCACCTCATTCCTCTCCCCTCTACCGACAGCCTTAGAACATACCCCAACTAGGGATGCCATAGTCTCACCGGCTCAAGACAGGAATTGGGACTCTTATGTTGTATTCACATTAAAACAAAAAAGCATACTTTGCCTACAAAATATATTCGGTAATCGATGTACGCTAAAAAAAGTTATCCCGTTACTATTTTTTAAGATATTAAATAATATCTAACAAGTAAGATTGAAAAGTACAACATTGTTGATGTTTTTGTAGCTAAAAAAAGATTTTATTTTCAAAATATCGTATGAAGATTTTCAGGATTCTTTCAATACAAAACAGAACACGCACAGCCTTCACTAACCGAAAAATTGTCATATATAAAATATTTAGCTACAACAACAGCTGTCGTATTTTTTTTATCTCCAGCTCGCTGAAGTCATGGACCACCACCCCTGGAATAGGCAAAAGAGACGCGATTTTACCGCAATATATGGGGGGGGGGGTTCCATGACAACACAGATTTGTGCAATTTCAACACCTCTTTGAAAAATCACTGAAAGTTGTATGAAAAAACAAAAATTAAAATAGCCCCTTACCTAATCTAACCTATTTAACCAATATTTTATATATGTTTTTTATCACTTTTAATGATCTTTCAAAGGAGGTGTTGAAGTTGCGTGCTTCTGAGTTGTCCGGTCACCATATGGGGGACCGTAGTGCCCCCACCTTTGGGTCATACATGATTTTAACCTCCAAGTACGCAAAGATTAATAAAACAATTTCTTGTTTTTATTAATTATTTACCCCGCAAATTTCTATTTTGTCGATTCCATGTTATTGTTTATATTTTAGCAGCAAAATTAAGCCCGTAAAACTGGTAAAAAACACACAAAGATCAAACGTAATGCAAGTTTACAAGTCAGAATTGATAAACTCGATTAAATGCATGTTGGACGAGATCGGTGAACGGCCAAATAAAATAAATATAATCAAAAATGATTAATCTTGCTATGTTTTGTGTTGAAGCTCGTACGCGTTTATTATTAATGGGGACTAATTAATAAAATTTGATATAACGGTCAGTCAACAAGAATTAATTTTAGAGTTGTTATAGGATGAATGACCTTAGGCTGGGAATGCGCGGACTGTTGCTACAAGAAGTAGACGACATTCGATTCACGAACTGTCCTGTCGTGTTCTTTTGTAATGTGTTTTTGTTCTATGAGAACTGTGTAGTTACTACTGCTTGAAGCTGCCGATGATGACTGCTGCAAGCAGTCGATATTTGATATATATGGACTGTCGTGTTGTTTTGTCTTGTTTTTAGTTCTGATAAAGTACTGTTGAAAACATAGGCATATTGAAACGTACTCTAGGTGGCTTCTGACGGAAGATATGTAAAGAATCTTAAATGTTTTTTTACGAGAACTATGCGATAACTGCGTGAAGCTGTCGATATCGACTGCTTGAAGCAGTGCCTTACTATCTTCCTTTAGTCTGTAATATTTGCTAAATGTAGTTTTAATATTAACGAATGATTAAAAGTGAACACGATAACTGAAAATCTCTACGAAAGAGCGATACATTTATTGGTTTTGGACACAAAGGTCGTGGGTTCGAAACCCGGAGTGCGCAAATAAATTATTGATCAAATTATTATCAGACTGGAAGATACTCTCAGTATCGCCCTGGTGTAAGACGTAAGACCACCATTCAGAATTGAAACGTTGCTTAAAATGGCTTTAACCGTGTTTGGTGACCAGATCTGAATAGCCAGGTACTTCCCCACCTTCCTCTTCCCCATCTCCTTCTCCTCCCCACTACCTTCAGCCTCACAACATACCCAATTGGGGATGCATGCCATATAAAAAATAAATAACAAATAACTTTTAATAATTTGTTCGCATGAAATAAAAACAATTAGTATATACTTGCAGCAGATTTGAGAAAAGGCAGAAACTCTCAGTATTGCTCTGGTGAAAGACCGCCAATCAGAATTGAAAAATTACTATAAATGATTTTAGACATGTTTTTTGCCCCGATTTGAATATCTAGATACTCTTTCCCATTTCATTCTCCTTCCTTATACTTTCAGCCTCACAATTTACTCCAAATTGGGAATGCCACAGTCCCACTGGCTCTTGGCAGTTGGTACCTCTTGAGAAACCACCACAGTGAAAGTTTGCACACGTCGAAACCACACGCAATAAAAAAATTAACTGGAAAATTAGCATGATATTGAATAAAGTAAATTACGCGATAAACAATTTGTTAATCTCGGATTGATTTGATGCAGGGTTATTGCATTGATGTTTTGTATCACACGAAGGGAGAATCTGGAATTGGAAGGGACTATCTGGAGGTATCTGAAATTGCCTAAAAAACCTTTGTTAAACAACATCACAAAAAAAACTCCTTTAAAAACCATCAAACCCTTCGTTAAAGCATGAATCTAGCAAAACCAATTTGTCCTACAACCAGGATATTATTTTTTCGTCATTTGAAATATGTCAATCAATATTATTGTCAAATTTAAAAATCCAAATTTCTGGGATCGACCGAATTTTAATTAGCAATCGACCGGTTTGGAATCCTTGATTTACTCCGAGGGCAAAATTTTCCAAACAATGTTAGACAATTACGCTCGGACGGTACTGAGACTATGCTCCACTCGGGAGATTAAACAGGCTATAAAAAAATCACTGCAATAAGAAAGCTGAATGTAATCAAAGACTAGATTAATGGGCTCACTTGGCACTTTCCACAATTTAATTTTTTTTTCAAAAAACATTAATTGCAGTTTGTGCCAAGATTGGGTTATGGCATTTCCAATTGGGGTATGTTGTGAAGCTGAATGTAGTGGGTAGGAGAAGGAGGTAGGGAAGAGGAAGGTAGCGAATACCTGCCTATTCAGATCTGATCATCAAAACACGGCTAAAGCCATTTCAAGCAACGTTTCAATTCGGAATGATGGACTTACACCAGAACGATACAGAGAGTATCTCATACTATGAAAAATTCCGCAAATATACTATATGTAGGACGGGTTGTTTTAACTAACTATTAACTAATTAAAAAAAATATATAGTATATTTGTGGCACGTCCCAGAGTAGAAGATACTCAGAGTGGAAGATTTAGGTACTATTCGATTTCTTTACATTCTAACCAGAGTGGAAGATACTATCAGTATCGCCCTGGTGTAAGACCACCATTCAGAAATGAAACGTTGCTTGAAATGGCTTTAGCCGTGTTTAGCCAGGGACATCCTCACCTTCCTCCTTCTCATCTCCTTCCCCTCCCCACTACTTTCAGCCTCACAAAATACCCCACTTGGGGATATCATAATCTCACTGGCTCCAGACGGGAGCAGTCGGGACTCTTCTGCAGTATAGATACTAACAAAAAAAATGTATCATCAAAAAATTCATCAAATTTCAAGTTCTGTAAAGGCTCTTTCCAAGTTTCGTTATTACATCATTATTGACCAGCTGTTTCACAAAACTGAAATAATAGCAGAACTTGAATAGAACTAACTTTGAAATTTGGTGAACCGCCGCGTAAAAAAAACCGCCGTTTATGTCATTTTAAATGAATACATTGCATTACATTACACAATTTAATCTAACAAAATTTGCTTGGGCACGCCGGGATTTGAACCCCCGCAACCAAGGAAGGCTTTCAGATAAATGGCGCTAGTCATGTAGCAACAACACAAGCACAGCCAATAAGGTAAAAAATAACAAACTGTCACAACCATCGCGCATAAGCACTCGGTGGAAATTTATAAAATTTTCTTTTATAAATTGTCGATTCGTTGAATACCGGGGTTCGCGACGGTTTGGGCGGCTGGCTCGGGCGGCCGGCCGCGGCTCGCTGACCGCCTTCGAATAGATATAAGAATACACTGAACGTAGAGTGAACCGAGCACAGAGCGGCGCCGGTAGCTGGTGGCTGGTCACGGAGGACCGGCAGACAGTCTAAATCTGTAACCAGAGTTGGTGCAGACGAGATGAAATGGACCAGAGATTCAGGCGGAGCTGCTGTTGATATCACGAACGCACAGTGACAGAAATCTGCATATCGTTGCATTTTTTTATTCCAACCAGCAAAATTTTCGTGATTTTTTAAATAAATTATTGCAATGCCACAAATTGTGCGAATCTTTTGACGAGATGACTGAGCTCGATTGTCATATTTGAGGATGCTGCGCAGAGGACCTCTTTGAAGAGAGGAAGGAGCGAACACGGGTCTTGAAGAGACCCATGTTACAGGAAACCGAAAAGAGTTACAGACGCCAGAAAACGATTACTTTACTAAAAACGTGCAAACGTTGGGCGCGAATTTTGGCTTGTCCCGACTACGCACTGGTGCAGAAGGATTCAATTGCGATGATTCCTCGGATCATCTTTCATCAAATAGCAGTAGAACATCGCCAGCAACATGTTTTTTTAATATAGGGGAAGCTATCAAATGGACCTTTCGTTTCTGCAGAGTCGAGGGTTTTTTAGCTCCAACAATTTTGGAGCACCAGATCTAACGCGCCAAATTCAACAGCGTACTTGCGATTCGTACAGGGTCAGCAGTTATTTCTTTATTATTTATTAACGTCGTCTTTAGTGGCTTTTGCATATGAATAGTAAAAATTATACAATATATATTTTACATAACTGAACTGGCTCAGTATCAACATTTTGTATTTGTTTAGTGATAAATTGAAGATGTTCATTTGTCCAGATTTGGTATAATAATTTCCATCCGTTAGTATTCTGGGTAAAGAGGAATACATAAGGTAGGCAATCCCAGAATTTCTGCACTGAAATAAATCCCGACTTCTAGTATTACGTAGAGAAATTAATTAATAGTGGGTCATTATTGGTTGTTTAGTAGGTATCTGCATTTCCTCATTTTATCGGAGCTCATCTCCAGTCCACCAACAGAATCACACCATTCCTACATTTACATTAAAATAAATCTTACCTTATTCTCCAATTTGTCGTTCTCATGCTTGAGGTTTGCCCTTTCCAGCTCTAGCTTCTCTGTCTTCATCTTCAGAGCCTCGAGTTCCTCCTGTTGACAAAAAATTACAGAGTTAGTTTAGCGCTTAGGAAATAAACAATAGAACGATGAACTCGGGCGGCTTGAAATTCGCATAACATTGTCTGTCTAGAATCTCTAAATGCCAATTCTTCTGCCAAAAGAAGGACAAAACGCTAAATTGCAACAATAATTCCAGGATCAACTACCACACACATGAAACCTAATCCTTGCTTTCACACACTTGGGAGCAAATTCACCTCAAATATCTACATCCATACTAATATTATAAATGCGAAACTGCTCGAGTTTGTTTATGACGCTTTCACGCTTTAACCAATAAAAAGACTTTAAAAATTCATTCAGCAATAGAAAGTTAAATTATATGCGAAGACTATAGTCTGTATATGATGGCAAGCTCTGGCGTTATGAAATTATAAATATTAATATATTATATTTGTTATACGTTTTCTGTCGCTAACAAAAGTGAGTTTTTGCTAACGTCAGAAAAAAATCGTTTCCATGGAAACGATGTTGATATATTTGTGGGCTCTAAGCTGGTAGGTACTCAGCCCCCTGGTCAGCTACTGCTCCAGAAAATTCAAATATTAGAATATGTTTTGTTTTTTTTTGGACAAGCTTCTGTTTTGGAATAAATGTCAGATAAGAAAGAGTTCCTACATTAAAAATATAATTCGTAACGATTATAAAGACTGAACAATAAATAGTGTAATTTTTTATTATATTAACAAACTTCCAAATATTTAATTAAAAATAAACATCCGAAATGTTTGTAAGCGCATAAATTCCTAACTTATGAACAAAATTGGATAATTCTATTTTCTTGGAGCTATATAGCTTTATGAAATTTAGGTGGCAGGCGAGATGTTTGAAAACTGGATGTAAGGGAATGAATGTATGGAATGCGGGAGGGGGTGGGGGTGGGGATTAGGGGGATAATTGATAAGTTCTACCGCTACAGTAATTTCCCGTAATACAGTGCGAGCGAGGCCGCGGGGAAAAGCTAGTATTTAATATAAGTGTAAGTTTGCCAGTATAAGAAGAGATACCTGAATGATATTTTTGAAGCATCGCATAGGAACCATTGCTACATTTTTGCATACTTTCCAGTTATATACAATATAAAAACTTGTTCCTCTCTTTTCTTTTTTGTATTTTTTTTAAATAACTCCACACAGGAGGCCCTGAAGAAAAAATTTATATCAGGGCCTACGTTATATTTGGGGATGCTGTGTGGAGGATATTTTAACGGAGAGGAAGGAGAGGAAGTTTTGGGAAGGACAAGGTATGTGGGGTGGGTAGGAATGTGTGAAATGGGAATCTGGGGTCAGTGGGTCCAGGAGTGAGTGACGTATGATTCCATCACTCCCACTGCGGTGCAAGGCGATGTTCTAAAAGAATTGTGCTTGAGAGGTCACAAGGTCTCCCTCAACCAGTCCCTCCCGATCCGGCCTGCCACGCAGCTGGTGGGCAGACGCATCCGCCGCCAAGACCCGGGCACCCCTGCTAAGTCACCAAACGTAGCGAACCACTTGGGGTGACCTATGGCAGAAGTGTTCGTTATCTAATAAATCGTTACCGGGGCGGCGGTATCCATACCGCCTCCCAAATTATATCATATTTTGTCATGTATTCACCGGTACAATTTTTATTTATCTGCAATTTAAAAAATGTTTTCTTTTATTTTTTATTTCTTTATTCTAATATTCATTTTTCACTTAAATACACCTCTATACCTACCAAATATAATGTTTTCTTTAAGTTTTTATTTTTTAATATAATATCTGTCTCTGCAGCATATACTAAATCATGTAAAAGCCCACTAGGGCGTTGAAAAATTATAAATAAATAAATTGTCATTTTTCAATAGGAAAAAGGAGGATTGACATTCCTTCAAATCAGAGTAATAAATTTTAGTTATCACGTAAAACAGAAAATACTTTATACCACTGAATTTGAGAAAATTATGACAAATATTTCGAACTTTTCAAAATAAATTTCTAAGAAAATATTTATCTTGGTGGATTTCCATCGAAATTTGTAATAAAGATGCTTCATTGTTTGGCAATTAATTTTAATTTCTTTGACCATGACTGCTTCCGTCAAAACAAAGTCATCTTCCTTCTGGTTTATAAATATGTCAACATTTAAACTGGCGAAATGGGTAAACTGGTCCGTCATTATTCATCATTATAATGATGATCGATGAGTTTGATTTCGCTGGTCTCTAAACATTCATATCCAAAATAGCACTTCCTGGTCCAAACCTCTTCCACTCAGTCAATCCGCCTATTCCTCGAACTTCCCCTGTGTTTGGTTCTGAAACAGTTTTAAAAAAAAAAAACTTAATCCATATTCCCCAAGTCCTTCCATCATGTATTCCTTTCTCTTCCTCCTTTCCTCATAGTCTCCACCAGGAAAAGAAGAAGATGTTCTTACCTACGTGTGGAAGAGTTGAACAATATTGCCACCCAAGTTTGCATTACCTACTTGTAACAGTTGCAATTTGATAGTGACATGGCTCACAACTCGCTCTTTCGAAATATCGCAAATAATAGAAAATTCCATTTTTTATTAACTCAAAGTGTCGTGGTTTGAAACCTGTGTTGTGCAAATATATTGGGAAGACAGGGTCGATCCTGAACAGCCTTAAGAAGCCGTCAAAGGTAAGAGACTTCCTTTCAAAACCTATTCTCCTTCGATCATACTTCAGAACACAATCCATGGTCTATTCGTCATAAAAAGGATTTACAGTTTACATTCTCGTGTCGTGGCATCGGCCGCGACACACTGTGTCTCTTCTACTGCACACATGTAATCATTTGTGACATATCATCTGTGTTTCGTTCTTTCACCCATATGGCCAAGCCATCGCGATCTTCGAGAGGTACAGGATCTTAAAATGATTTCTATAAATAAGTTCAATGGGAGCAATCTTTCCAACTTGCCTGCTTGATATGCTAGGTGTTACTCTAAGTGACCAGCTCGGGCGCAAATGCCAGAATCAAGCAAGATGAAGCTAGAATCAAGCTAGTCAAGGGAACATAGAAACGCTAGAATGCTCTCCACAACAGCCAAGTTTCAAACCATCCACGAATCAGTCTGAATAAATTTATAGCAAGTAGGCACAATTGTTGAATTCGGCAGCCACCTCTGCTCTAGAGATGCAAGGAATAAAAAAAAACCCTCACTCTGCAGAAACGGTCTGTTTGATAGTTGCCCCAATCTTAACAAACGGATAGCAATCTTTAGAAAATGCTGGCCTACTGCCGGTATTTCAATGGAAGATGTTTCGAAGAACTAGCGTCATTGATCCCTTCGGCACCGGTACAAAGTCGGGAACTAAAAATTGTATACGGTAGACATTGGTCACGTGAGAACAGATCGTTTCTACGACCCGTTATTGAGATCAGTAGCTTGGCTGTGGAATGAACGGCATGAGTGTTTCCCTCTTCCTACAACACGAGTCTCTACAAGACCCGTATTTACTCCTTCCTCTCCTCAAACAGACTTTTCACACAGCATCGCCAAAGACGGCATAGCTCTGAAGGAAATGGTTTTCCTCAGGGCATTTTGCGTAAAGTTAATTTTAAAAAAAAACGAGTGAAAAAAAAATCTAAAGCCTTGGAAATTGAGGTCATAATCAAAGCAGCCAATGAGTGCAGACCTAGGACCTAGCGTCATTTCCATTTTATATCTCAACCAATAGGGGCCTTTAAAAGTGACATCATAATCAAATCGGCCAATGAGCGCAGTGTGATGCTTCGCATGTGCTAATGCGTAATTTCCGTTTCATCCAAATTTCGAATCAGTAACGCTGCTAAAGAAGTTTCACTTCAAAAAATGCATTACGGTTTCTTGCAAAGAGTCTTAAGATTCTTTCTTGCAAAGAGTCTTAAGATTGAATTCTTGAAATGAGGTTACATAAGATACGTCAATTCACTAGAACTAAATCCATCGGGCAGCCCATGCAGACAAAATTTGTGATATAATATCAACTGACAGATTTTCGGTTTCCGTTCCATTCAGATATCCTTGTTCAATGTCTTCCTGTAATTTAGGGTGGTAAATAATCAAATATTTCACAGTGGACAGTTGGAGCACCTAACGACATTATAATTTGATAACAACATAAATAATCTCTGGCGACACGTGGCCAAGTTGTCCCACGCGTGAATTCTGCTCTCGCAACTGCAAATAAATCACTCAATGCACGTATTTGCTGAACCGAGCTAAACAAATTGTCAATGTCAAATTCCGATATTAAATCAGAAATTTTCATGAAGCATTCATTGAATTTGAGTAAGAGCCAATAATTATATTTTGTATAACACTTAAAACTTAAATTACCTTAGTACTTACCTTTTTATCCTCTCTCTTTTGTATTAATATTATCTTGTACTTTTTGTACCATAATTTGTACTATTTTTTACTTTTTTACTATCACACTATACACTTGTTGAACTCATCTGTATAACTTTTCAAGATATTACAACTCATGTATTTTTTATTTATTTTCTTCTATGTGTAGGTACTATTTATTGCTGCGTTAATTTTGCTGAATTCTTGAAAAACTTGCTTTCGAACAATTTATTCATGATCAAGTTAATAATAAAATCAACATAGTAAATACCTACACGTTCCTTAATAACTACTTTTAAGGTATCTTAAGCAGTCTTCTGTTTTACCATTATTACACTATGTAAACTTTTTAACTCCTTTGTACAATTTTAATGATAACGAAACTACATACCTATGTACATATTAAACCTGTTTGTATCCTTAAAGTACAGTTTATAATGTTATATACTTCAATCTTACAATTATACTCCTGAATAACATGTGTAACTTGAATAATGTGATTCTGTAAAAGCCTTCAAGGCGTGTATGAAAAAATAAAATAAATAAATAAAATAAAATAAAAACTTTAACGCACTCAACATTTGAGTGTTTTTTTCCAAAAGGGAACTGTTTGCATATTCCATCAAATCACAAATTTTATTTTTTTCTAGTGTTTTTCTCTATCGGAGGTTGACTATTATTTGTATTTATATATAAAATCTTTAGAAAGTCAACATTTGAATAATAATTGAAACGGGCGGTCCGTTTGATATATTCTCCTAACTTAACAAACTTTTTGCGGATTGCAATCTTTAGAGCACAGGCGTCAAGTGGGAATGCTGTCCTTGTTCTACCGGTATTACAATGGAAGATGCTCTGAGGAACTAGCGTCATTGATCCCCTCGGCACCGGTGTATAGTCGGGAAACACGCCAAACACGCGCCCAACATTTTTACACGGTTGACATTAGTCACACGAGAACGGGTCGTTTCTACTACTCGTCATTGAGTTCAACAGCTCGGCTGTGGAACGATTCGCCGGCTTGTTTCCTCCCTCCTACAACATGGGTCTCTTCAAGACCCAGGTTCACTCCTTCCTATCCTCAAAAACCACCTCCATACAGCATCTTCAGGCCCTGGGAAATTATTTGCCTCCTGTGTGGAGTTAAAGTAAAAAAAAAAGAAGCTATTGGCGTTTTCCACACGTGACTAAGAAAGCGCCTTCTCTGTTGCCATCGTCGCTTCCTTGACTAATCATCTTCAAAAAGTATTCCAACTCACCGTCCTGCTCCTCAGCTGGTCCTCCGTCCTGTTGACGGCCAGCAGCGGCGCCACGCGCACCAGCAGCCGCCACCACGGCCAGTCGCGCACGGCGAGGAAGGCGCGCACGTTGCGCTGCACGCAGCGCGCGGCCACGTGCTGCACGCGCAGGCGGGCGGCCGCGCGGCGGGCCAGCACGCCCCGGCACGCCGCCTGCAGGGACACGATGCGCGCCCGCAGCAGGCTGTCGCGGCGCGCCTCGAGGGACAGAAGGGCGCCAGCGCGGAGGAGCACCTGAAACAACAAATTAACAATTTAGATCAAAATCAATAATTAATAATTTTGCTGTAGAGAAATCAAAGAGATTGTAGCAAACATAACGATAGACGATTATCCAAAAATGAGTTAAAAATGTAATTTTTCCCCGTTTTTTCCCTTTCGACCGTTGTAAAGGAAAATAAATCCAAAAATGAGTTAAATATGTCACTTTTCCTCCGGTTTTTTCCCCTTTCGCTGCAAAGCACAATAAATCCAAAAATGAGTTAATTTTATGTAATTTTTCTCCTTTTTTCCCCTTCTGCGTCGTCGAAATATTTCTAGGAAAATAAGTGCATCTTTTACAACGTGCATTTTAAGTGAATTTTTTTCCTGAAAAATTTAAAATAAATTAAATACTATTACAAGAGAAATTTCAAAAAACTGTTAAGGGACCATCCATAAATTACGTTACACGAATTTCATGACTTTTTGACCCCCCCCCCCCCCCCCCCCCCCCCAGTCACATTTGTGAGACCCCCTCCCCCCTAGAATTTCATGATTTTTTGATCCCCCCATACCCCTTGTCACACTTCTCTACTCCCCCCCCCTTAAGGTGTGACATAATTTATGGATGGCCCCTAAGTACTCTGAGAGATCTATTCAATGTTATTTTGTAATAAAAAGTCTTTTTAATTTTTTTTTCACACTTCAATAAAATGCCGGTAGAACAAAGAAATTTCGTCCTCATATCCATGTCCGAAATTGCAATTCTTCCGATAAGGTAGAAGAATCTTTCAAACAGATTGGACGTTTTTAAAGATTCGGGAAACATTTAACACATCGTTTTTGTAATAATTGATTAGAATGACAACTTGCCTATCAATCCGCTTTTGAATATAGTTAACTGGAGAGGGATAGATAATCATTTTATCAAACCCGATTCAAATTTCAAACTCAGGCCTCTGACATATTCTGTCAGGAGGTCAGAATATTTCAGCTTTACAATAAAAATTCAAATAAACGAAATATTTCTAAATGTATCCGAAAACCATTTTTGAAAGGCGGTGAAATAACGCTTTCAAATATTATTGTTAGAAAAAAATATACACTTTTGAAATGTTAAAATTTAGAATGCAAACATAAAAAAGTTTAAAAAATGGTTCACCTTACTTTTTTCTAACTAAAATTGTTAATGAAAATTTTATTTAAAAAATTTCATGAGAAAAATGTTTTATTAGAAACATTATTGTCATCTCATTTTTTTGTCGTTTCATCAAAAAAAATTATAGCAAATTCATGAAATTTCATTTTTTTTTCAAATTACATATTAATTCTTCTGTGGTAAACTTCTAGATTTGAATATAAAGCATAATGTTTCCTCTTTCTAGCACTGTTTAGGTCATATTTCTAACCAAGTAAGGGAGACAACGATTTCTATTAGACCTAAATGAGTTATTCTCAAAAGCGAACAAGGGTCAAGTTCCTAGTGTACACGTAACAATAGAATATCCCAATTTAGGGCAGACAAGAAGATTACACAGAAAATATTAAATATAAGTTAATTGTAAATAATGAATTGGATCAAGTTGTACGTGTTGCAGGCAGGAAGGCGCAATCTGTTGCTATACCAGAAAGCAGACAACAGGCGCTACTTGCAATTCAACTAAAATTAGTTGCGCTCAAGAATCAACAGCGCTTTATCTAGTTTTCATCCGCCACGTCTATTATAACTTCATGTAATCTAGGTACAGGCGTGTTTGAAATTACTAGATAGATCGTGTTCAGCTTCCGACCATAACCCCAGACAGCAAGACATGGCGTCTAAAAACGACAAAACATAAAAACGCTTGCAGCAACAAACAGAAAAAACGATATGCGTGTTAACATTATGTATACAATCATACAAGCAAGGTCCCAGGAGGGTAGAAGAGTCGCCAGTATTAAAGTTCCCACGGCGGCAGACAATGGCCTGCACAGAGTTGGATAATGGATGATAGGGTAATTATCCGATCGCTGAGCCGATATTATCTGACTAGGAAGACGTTCCCATGAGAACAGATCATCACTGTACTGACTTGGTAGCTAGCCACTCGATGCAATGCTAGAGAGGAGATTATGATTCTATTGGTGGCACAGGAGTGATTTGATCAACGTACACGAAAGTCTGTAAATGTTGACAGAACTGCCTGAAGCCAGTGAAACTATGGCATCCACGTTTTGGGAATGTTTGTCAAGCTGAAGGAAGTTGGGTTAGAGAAATGGGAAAGTTTGGAAGTACAGATAGATCATCACTATTTTAACTCGGTAGCTAGCCAGTCGATGCAATGCTAGAGAGAGGATTACATTTCTGTTGGTGGCGCAGGAGTGATTATTTGATCAAAGTATACGAAAATCTGCATTGCTATTGTTGTCGGAACTGCCTGAAGCCAGTGAAACTGAAACTATTTGAGGTTTGAAGTTAGTAAATAATACACAAAAAATAATAATTTTTTAATTATTATAATTTCGGGGGACCAACTTTCGGGGGATCAACTGTCGGGTCACCACTAATTACTTTGCAGGCTCTGTACAATCCAGCGAACTTCTGAGAGACTATCTTAACTCTGACATCAACCAATCTAAAGCCTCAATTACATAGAGCGAGTATACAAGCTACTAGCCGGTAAGTTTAAAAGCGGGTGAATCGGCGAGTGAGATTGTCACGATGACACACAAAACTGTCTATTCGGAAAAGCGACAGTAGCAGATAAAATAACCAATTCGGTCGACATTTTGTAAAAAACTTGAGCTTGCAGCTAGCGCCACACGCTAGCCAAAAACGGCTCCCGCCCGAACTAATCCTGTCAGACGAAATCAGCTCTTGGTAGGCCGCCAGTTTTAGGCGAGTAGCGAGTAGCGAGTAAAGTTGACCACCTTTCAACTTTTTTCGTAGGTTGTCCACAATCTGCTAGTTAGCAAGTAATACGATGACACTGAGCGAGTTTACTAACAGATGGTGAATTTCCCAGATAGTAGCTCTATGTCATCGAGGCTTAATTTCCGATCCCATCACCTTGTCTAAAAATGTAATGTGCAACCAATGTCGCGTGTCACATTTATGCATGTCATCAACACTCAGCGTTCCGAGGATGCGTCTCGAATGCCAAACGACGCGCATTCTTCGCAGACCGAAGACGGTTCAACGTCTCGCAGTGAAAGCCTTGCATGCCATGCACACTACTGCACTGCCCTGCGCGTGGACCGACTGAGAGAGGCACACACTGCGCATTCGACATTACGATTCGATTGTATTCACTCTGTACCATCAAACATACTAATAATTTCGGTTGTCTGTGATTGGTGATTTGTCTTGTGAAATTTGGTTTAATGAATTCAAATTTGTTTTGAATTGTGCAATTTTCAAAATAGGAACCAGTTGTGTGAAAAATTCAGACAAGTGATAAAGTAGATAGCTACCTATTTGCAAAACTGATTTGACCCGTGATTTTTCATGGGTATGTGCTAGCCAAACAAAATAATTTCGGTTGACTGTGATGTGCGTTATTCCTACATGAAATTATTTATGTTCAACTAGCTGGTACCCGGCATGCGTTGCTATGCCATTTAAAAAAAATTGTTTCTCCCTGCATGTCCTTTCCCATTCGTCCCGTTCCCCTTCCGCCTCCCCTTCCTCTCCCGCGTCCCCTTCCCCTCTCGCGTTACCACTCCGTCTCCACCACCTTCCCTCTTCCCACTCCACTCCCCCCTTCCCCCGTCCCACGAACCCCCCTCCCGAGCTCCCCTCTCCCCTTCCTGCGAGTCTCCACCCGAGTTGACCTCCCCCTTCCCACCTTCCCCCTCCCCCCTCACCCCTCACGCATTCCATACATTCAACCCCGGTAAATTCAGTTTTTAAACTAATATTAGAAAAATTGTTGTTTTTACTATCTTCTTCGCAATTTTTCCTCACTGTTTAAACCTTTCATGGACTGCGACAAACATTTCAAAAGCAAAATCAGCTAAATCGGCCCAGCCGTTCACGAGTTTTAGCGAGTCAAACGAACAGCAATTGATTTTTATATAATATAGATGAACTCAGATTTGCTTTGAATTTGATTTAATAAAGTTGGTCCCTACTAAAACATTTTAAAAGAAAATTTTTTAATTAAGGTTTACAAAATTGTAATTACTAGAAGTCGCCCAATGGTCGAAATTCGACCATAATTGTAATGTTTTTTATGTTTGACATTCAGTAAGACCATAGACAAATAATATTAAAGACAAACAATATTAATCTATTCTCAATTTGACCATAGACTCAATAAACAATAGAGTAAAGACGCGAGTGTGTGTGTCAAATACATGGTAGTGTGTGTAATGTTTTTGTTATTGATTTAATCTATTTTTATGCATAATTTTTAAAAAATATTAGCATTCTGCACTCCTCTTCCATATAAACTATAAGTGTGCGAAATTTCATACTCCTCCGTCCGCGCAATTTTCGTAAAAATGGGTACAAAGTTTTAGCTTCACGTATTAATATATTGATGATGATGATGATTGATGATGATTGATGATGATTGATGATATTATCCCGTGATTTTTCGCGGGTCTGTGCGACGTGGGAAGATTAATGAAAAAGAAAACGTATTGGCGATAGGCGCCGAAAAAAAAACAAGTGCATTGGACCAATAATAAGTAAAATAATGTTTAAAATAATGATTTGTAAATATCAACAATTATTGAAGAAAGAATTAACTTTGATCGTAACTTCAAAGCCGAAAACAATTCGTTTGTTTGAAGTTGCAAAAACAATCGAAAGGTGAGCTATGACGTGATGAAATACGCAGTTTTGTTTATGCAAGAAATTTCAAGGTTGCAAACTATTTTCGGTTTTACAATTTTCCTTTTCCTCTTAATTTAAGTATGGTAAAAGAGTCCCAACTGCTTCCAACCGTCTGGAGTTGTCAGGCTTAGGAGACATTACCAGCGCCCGAGAATTTAAATTTCGTCGAACGATGATGCAACGGTACAGGGCGGTTCCGATGAGAAAGATTAATTATTCTCCATACCAGCATTTTAACATAATAACTCAATATCGATTTTATTTCATTCCAAATTTGCTTTGATAAATACCCATTGTTAGCGTCAGCGTGCGTGCTGATGCTATCGGCAGGGTTGGAGAAAGCTCCCACATATTTAATACAAATTAGTTGCTGTATCTGCCCCAAATAAAAACTAGCTCAGGTTCGGTGCAAGCAGGGTTTCTCTTAACCTCAAGGCTAGTGCTTGTGGTTCGGAACTTCACGCTTCTCCATCCCCCCAGGGCCTCTCTCGACAAGCAAAACACGGTAGGTTATCACATAAATAGTTTATTCAATTCTAGGAGACACAATAATACATAAGAGGAACGATCCTAGCTGAAAGTTAGTTTGAACGTCAGTCTCTGCTCTCTACACGCGTGGTTAGGGCTTCAAAACATTTAATTGCACACAAAGGGTAACATGGTAATTGACTCACGTTTGGTTTATGGGCCAACAGCGGCTTTACGCGCTTGTTCTCCCGGTCTCAGCAGCGTCCATGCGCGGACACCGGAAGTGCACAACCGGCGAAACTGAACTTGTGTCGCACATGTTCGCGCGGGACGTGGGCCCGGGAAGCTCGCTTGCTGAAGACTGGTTTGAATGGCCGTGTGCGGCGCGTCTCCTGATCCGTGGGTCGCGGGAGGGGTGATGCGCCTGCGCATTACCGTCCCGCGGTGCAACAGTATTTTAGGGCTCGATTCGCTGACTGTCGAAACATGACGGTACTTAAGACTCGATTCCTTATTCTTGTAACGTAACACTTCCCCCCTCGCCGCAATAAAAGCGACGTGGCAATGGAGCTGTAGGGCTAATAAATCCTCTTACCCTTTCAGCACTTGTGCCAAAAACATTTAAGAGAAACGAGGAGAGAGAGAGAGAGAAATTCCTAGCTGGAGAATAGTTATGAACAGAACACAAAAGAGATGATACATGGTGTAACAAGGAATTGTCAATAAATGTATATAAAGGCAGTGGCATACATAAATACAGTTGCAAAGAACAAGGATCTGTTGAAGAAAGGTACAAGGGTTATGCAGTGATAGAAAAAAAAAACTCTAATTGTATCATTGGTCTGTGAGCTAATGTTTGCGAACGTGGTTTGCGTAGGATGTCTGGGGTGGTTGAACGTTTCACTGAAGTTACAAGGTTACTTTGTCACAGTAACCTGGCCCATTTGAGATTACACTCAAGGGACACTAGGGCCTTTAAGAAAATACGAGGAAGAGAACACATGATGAGGCTTCTAGGTGGTGTGGAGAGTTCTACCTGTCACAGAGGTCGAAAGGGTAACTGCTTCCGGATCCTGTGGGTGAGCCAGTACGAAACCATTGAAGTACTGGAGAGTGGAATCGTAATTGGTGGTTGGTACACTGGTTTTTGTATGTAGTGGGATTGTTTTGTGAACAATCGTTGGTATTGTTATTTGCGCAAGGGCACAGGAGCATCAGCACAATGGCAGTAGGGCATTTGCATTATGCAGCAGGAACATTTGCATAATGGCAGCAGAAACATTTGCACAAGGGCAACAGGAACATTTGTATTATGCAGCAGGAATATTTGCATAATGGCAGCAGAGCATTTGCATTATGCAGCAGGAACATTTGCATAATGGCAGCAGGAACATTTGCACAAGGGCAACAGGAACATTTGTATTATGCAGCAGGAACATTTGCATAATGGCAGCAGGAACATTTGCACAAGGGCAACAGGAACAGGAACCAACCTAGAGCTGGCGTGCTCGGGTTTGTTTTGAGTGTCGGTTCTTTGTGGTGATACAATTCGCAACTACACGCACGACTCACACTAGGTTATGTTAGATGCGGTCGGGTGCTTTTGGTACGCAGGGATTGAAGGCAAGGGACCTCCGTGACGGTAGCGAGGGCAGCATGAAGAGGCGCAGATGTAGATAGGGTGCAGAGCTGCTGGTTTTTTTTTTTTAAAATCCGGCAAAAATTATTATTAGAACAAAATTCTTGAAGTTTACCTGCCTAGTAGACCAATGATGAAAAAGGTTTGGAGAGAAACAAGTGTGCATGTTGAGAAAAAGTTGGATTTGTTTGGCGTGTAGAGAGAGAGACGGAGAGAGAGCTAACTAAATGTGGCTAATTCCTAATATATGTTACAAAGGTACGTATTCAAGGACAGGTTCTGTGTAACCCCTTTTGGTTTTTTTTCTTTACCAAATACATTTCCAAGAATACGTGGTTGAGGGATTGTACGTATAACAAAATTCCCCATTCGAAAGAAGTTGGTCTTCCATGACCTATGCTCACGTCTATACGGTAGCATTTTTTCTACTTTCGAAAAACAAAACATTGCGTACAAGATTAGTTATAACAAAGTGGGAAAGGAGTAGGAAGTTGAAAGGATCCGCGTATGAAGATTGTCCCATTTGACAAACGAAACGCCAAGTGCGTAACGCATATATCCCCATTCACGGATAATTTCGAGGAAGGGGGAGGGTGATAATTGGGAACATTTGAACGAAGAAAACTGCTGGGGACTCGGCTATTTCCGAAATTCGACCTCTGGGTGGAGGTGAAACAAGGTCTACAGCAGTCATCCTGGCACATTACAATAATGACAACTGGGAAAGGAGTAGGAAGTTGAAAGGATCCGCGTATGAAGATTGTCCCATTTGACAAACGAAACGCCAAGTGCGTAACGCATATATCCCCATTCACGGATAATTTCGAGGAAGGGGAGGGGTGATAGTTGGGAACATTTGAACGAAGAAAACTGCTGGGGACTCGGCTATTTCCGAAATTCGACCTCTGGGTGGAGGTGAAACAAGGTCTACAGCAGTCATCCTGGCACATTACAATAATATTTGGTAGTGTTGGACAAAAGAATACACTGACATAAAAGTCTAATCCTCTACGTGTATTGGGCAGAAGATTAGGGGTCGTTTTATTCTCCTACTTGTTTGCGAGAAATGACAGACCCTTGCTCAAATCTCACAAACCTGGGGATTTTCTTTGTTCGTCTCCCAGACAACGAGTTAGGTGTTTTTGTGTCCATCAACTTAACTCCCACGACACGATGCCCCATAATCATGAGTGAAGCGTATGATTAGTCCTTTTGAGATAGTAGATAGTTCCTGGGTTCTTGTGACAGGAAGTCCACGGGCATATTAATGATTACAAAAAAGGGGTGTGGACTACATTGAGTAGTTCACACATAAAGGTTTGATATTATTTCGTTCGCACGATTCATGGTGAGTATTATAACGTCTTCACGTATAGCGTACAAGATTGCAAAATCAAAAGATTTGCAAGTAAGTTTTATAACGTCTTCACGGATAACAATGAACGAATTACAACTGGGTTGCCCAGTATTGAAGGGAGGTGCAAAAGACTAGGTATTTATGACATTTCTGACAAAAACCCACAGAGTAATTATAACGGGCTCCCCGTATCGCATTTAGTAGATATTCTGAGATTCCCATCTATGACGGCAGATTTTATAAGGTTCCCACCTATGATGGCAACAAAGGTTAACGTTCATATAAAGGTACCTATTCAATACAGACGGCGAGACATACTGATGTACTTAGTACAACAATACCGTAGCATAATAAATCCATATTAGCGTACGTTAAAGACTTGCACAAAGGCAAAAAACATATTTGAAGATCTGGCCAAGATTTTATACTTCAACAATTAAGGGACAAAAAAATTCTGGCGTGCTGATGGAATGTGAATTTCATCTAAGCTTACCGCAAAAGAGATCCTTTGTGGTACAACCCTTTTGGTTACGCACAGAGTATCGTATCGTGATGGTACAACTTTTGTTGTACTTACACGTACGATGGTAGCAACAATACAAGACATGCGCTTATCGTTGTTTGACAAGGAAAATTATTTACATTGGTCCGATTTGAGTGTTTAAGACCTTCTAGGTTTTACTTACTTAAACAGACTGCGATGGACACACCTTGGTGTTATGAAAATTATAATAATGGGATGGGTTGTTCACAGGGTGGTTCACTTGGAGACCTGGCTTCTTGTTGTGACCTCGTACTTTGCACGTGATAAGTCACAACAAGGCAACCCCAAAATTTCAGTTTGAGCAGTTGAGACCCAGGGTGACTCAATGTTGCTGAAATGTTGTAAAAAAATTTATCGTTAATGAAGAGGCACGTTGAAAGTTGTCCCTTTTATAACGATACTTTCCAGACTCCACATCCAGTTCTGGGGAGAGCTAGAGCAATTTGGGTTATTTATTGAGCGCCATTCTATTTTCTTAAAAAACAGAAAAAAAACTTAGAACGGGTAGCAAACATCTGATACCGCCGTGGGTTTACACAGGTTTGCTTACCTAATTTAACTACATATGACATAAGGGTTAGATGCACTTTGGCGAGGACCCGATATTTAATGTACAAAAAAATTTTTCTAACATTTAGAAAGGGGTGACGAGGTATGACATGATGATGTGAAAATATGATGCTGCTAGTTGTGACGATGCACAAAACCTTGGGCACGTAGTCTCTGACTACTTGCAGTAAGCCACAGGGAATTCCTTTCTCCGAAGTGATCAATTTCAGGTAGAGGTGTGCATGCTTAGAAAAAACGATGTTTCCAAGGTTTGACACCTGGGGCAGCAATTAGAGGCGAATGACTGATGATGACGAGATATTTATACAAACAAAAATAAAAATAAAAATGAAACGAAACCACAAGGGAGAATTATAATTTCTTCCATGACTTTGGCTACAGTTGACACCATTGTGCCAGAGCTAGAAAGGTTTCGTTTGAGTGTCCTAATGAGTGACAATCGTTTACGAGAGGCCGCTCACTAGTGACGAAACAAAAAGGGTTGACTTCCCTAGTGATCCATGTCACGGTGTAGACGAATGGTTGCTAGGAGTCAAGGAATAACCGTTGGGGTTATACGGGCGTGGCAATGGAGTTTGTTTCCATGTTCCCACTTTTTACAATGTCTTTTATATGGTAGTTACCTATGTGTTTACCAGAGATGTCGGACAATCGGTAAACCAGGTCTGAGATTTTCTTTAGAACTTTCGTCTTTACAAAACGGGGTGCCAATTTGGCAGAGAAGTACAGCGCACCTTGTGACAGAGTGTTGTTTCTCCTCCAGACGATGTCTTCTTCCTTGAACGTGACGTGCTTCCTGATGTACTTTTTGTTGTAGAAAGAAGCATATTGAATAAGGCATTTTTTGGATTTATTCCTGGGAGAAATCTTTCTACTTCTCAGGGCCTGTAGTAGTTCTTCCTTTTTTGACGTAGAAATGTGGGGGATTATACCCAGCGTGACTTGAGGGACTTCCATAGTGTATAGGGTCGTGTCAGGGTGACCTTACGTTGGGAGAAAAACGAGAACTCGACTCTTTATCCGTAATTGGAAAGAAATTTTTGCCAGGGATTGACCACTGGGGACGTATATATATTTTTTTTTTTTACAAAATGCTTCTGCGAAAAAACGCGTATTTGTAAGTGTTTGGGTTATTTGAAAATTTGGGCAGAGGTTTGCCTCTGGCCACGTGCTTTTTAGGAAAAATCCAAGCGTTTTGGAAAAAAAATTTCGAAAATTAAAAAAATCGAAAAAAGGAAAAAATCGAAAAAATTTTCAGAGTCCGAAACTGGAGAAAATTTGAGCAGCGATTTTCCTCTGGCCATGCGTTTTTAAGAAAAAATCCAAGCGTTTTGGAAAAAAAAATTTCGAAAATTAAAAAAATCGAAAAAAGGAAAAAATCGGAAAAATTTTCAGAGTCCGAAACTGGAGAAAATTTGAGCAGCGATTTTCCTCTGGCCATGCGTTTTTAAGAAAAAATCCAAGCGTTTTGGAAAAAAATTTCGAAAATTAAAAAATCGAAAAAAGGAAAAAATCGGAAAAATTTTCAGAGTCTTAAACTGGAGAAAATTTGAGCAGCGATTTTCCTCTGGCCATGCGTTTTTAAGAAAAAATCCAAGCGTTTTGGAAAAAAAAATTTCGAAAATTAAAAAAATCGAAAAAAGGAAAAAATCGGAAAAATTTTCAGAGTCCGAAACTGGAGAAAATTTGAGCAGCGATTTTCCTCTGGCCATGCGTTTTTAAGAAAAAATCCAAGCGTTTTGGAAAAAAATTTCGAAAATTAAAAAAATCGAAAAAAGGAAAAGTCGAAAAAATTTTCACAAGTTTTCGTGGAAGTAATTTGTTTGAGAATTCAACAATATCTTGGGGGCATGGTTTCATTACGCGGCTTCCTATAGCCTGATTTTATACAGCACCAATTTTTTGGTATTTACACGCGAATTCCCTTCGTCTTTTCGACAAGATATTACCTTCTTTGTCAATTGACAAGGTATTATAGTGTCAGATGTCAAGGAATCCACGTCAACGCGAATTTAGTATTTTTTGCATTATTCGAATGTGATTCGGCATGACCCGGTTTCAGCAGACGACAGAGTCAAAAATACTTAATTGTCAAATGACAGAAAGAATTTAAATCCACTTGTTCCCTAGGTGTCAGCAAGTGTCCGTTTAAGAGACGTACCAGCGTGCTGCAATATAGTATATTATTAAAAATATTTAGCACTTTCGAGACCAAGCGGATGATTTGTTTATCATGTACATGATTTTAATTGTTGAATAAATTCTTCTTTAATTTGTGTTTATTTCCACTATTCACTTGTATTGAAAATAGCAATTTTAATCGGCCGACACTTTGTAATCACTGTATTATTCGCAGCGACAACTTCCTAGGTTGGGCACCTTGCGTTGGAATACCGGTAATATTTTGTCGAGTGACGAGTCACAAATGATAAAATCGCGCCCGTAATAATTTAAATTGTGATTCGAAATTACGTTCGCGCCGAGATTCCTGTTGGAAGTGCTAGACAATTGGGAATAAACAATACATCATAATAACATTTCAGAGTTTACAATTGTTGCTTGGGAACGAGGCCGTGGTGGAACAGAAAAAAATTTAAATGGCCCCACGTTTAGCGCCAGTGTTAGCGTCAGCGTGCGTGCTGATGCTATCGGCAGGGTTGGAGAAAGCTCCCACATATTTAATACAAATTAGTTGCTGTATCTGCCCCAAATAAAAACTAGCTCAGGTTCGGTGCAAGCAGGGTTTCTCTTAACCTCAAGGCTAGTGCTTGTGGTTCGGAACTTCACGCTTCTCCATCCCCCCAGGGCCTCTCTCGACAAGCAAAACACGGTAGGTTATCACATAAATAGTTTATTCAATTCTAGGAGACACAATAATACATAAGAGGAACGATCCTAGCTGAAAGTTAGTTTGAACGTCAGTCTCTGCTCTCTACACGCGTGGTTAGGGCTTCAAAACATTTAATTGCACACAAAGGGTAACATGGTAATTGACTCACGTTTGGTTTATGGGCCAACAGCGGCTTTACGCGCTTGTTCTCCCGGTCTCAGCAGCGTCCATGCGCGGACACCGGAAGTGCACAACCGGCGAAACTGAACTTGTGTCGCACATGTTCGCGCGGGACGTGGGCCCGGGAAGCTCGCTTGCTGAAGACTGGTTTGAATGGCCGTGTGCGGCGCGTCTCCTGATCCGTGGGTCGCGGGAGGGGTGATGCGCCTGCGCATTACCGTCCCGCGGTGCAACAGTATTTTAGGGCTCGATTCGCTGACTGTCGAAACATGACGGTACTTAAGACTCGATTCCTTATTCTTGTAACGTAACACCATATTCAAAAATGCTCAAACTCATGATGATAAAACAATTAAAATTATGTAGGTACTCTATGTAATTATTTTTTTATCATAAATATTTGTAATTTTTCAATAATGTCTAAGCAAGATAAGAATGTAATTTTTTTTAAATATATTAGTTTGTAAGACCGTAAATAGATAGACAAACTGAAATATTTTCGTCGCAAAACAAGGGCACGGATCTTTTTTATGATTTTATTTGAACTAAGATTTAAAAGAAACTGAAAATTAGGTTTCCAAAATAATTTATTGATTTATTTTACTGCAGGATTAAATGATTTGCAATATATGTTTTATAATACAAAATTTAGTTTGAACATTTAACAAATCTGCCAACGACCTACGGTAAAACCTTATTTTACTAAAAATAAATATATTTTCTTAAAATTTTAAAAATAGCTTCACCTGATAAAAGAACAGTTTTTCGTAATCAATTTATAATTTTTTTGTGGAAAAGAGTCAGTAAGTCTAAAATTTGATTTAAAAATGACATATTTCCGGTTTTTCTGGTTACTCCCTCTAAGATCTACTTGTATGTTTTCTAAAGAAGATCGCTTATTGATTTTTTTAAAAGTTATTTATTTTGTAAAGAAATGCAGCAAGTTTACAAATTTACAAGCGGTAAATTCTGAACACGCGACCAGAAAACATTTTTAATCCATCGGCTGGCTACCAGGGCAGAAGGAGTTATAGAGAGAGTGAATTATTACTCAAATAAATTAGGTATAATTAGTATCAATTATTATTATAACGTCCTGTTGTTCACAGCTGCGATGTTTCTTCTAATGATAATATTATAAAAGGGAAAGTGAAGATGATTGCATGTACCAACGCAGGTTGATTAATGTTCTTACCTGAACTTTACGTGGGTTTCGGTTGTATTATTAAATAATTTAAAACGCTGTACGAACAATGCGGGCACACACTATCCACATTTTTATATAACTCATCTCTCAACGCGAGAGTGTGAGAAATTACAACTTTTTATTGGTCTTTGTTCATTATAATATAAACAATGGATCAAAAAATTCATCTTCCAACAAGTTCCTGTCCCAAGTAACTCTTTTTCAGTTTTCGAACTTCCAGATCAATTTCAATCTTCCAAATACAGGTGTTTTTTTTATTAGGTGCACTCTTTCTAGTTTTATCTCTTGAGGTTTTTTTTATCTATTATTTCTTACTACTGTTAGGGATTATCCCTCCCTTTCTTGCACCTAACCAAAACCTTTGGCATTAAACTATATTGTCACAAATTCGATGCAATAAGAGACTTCAAAAAGTGTCGGATCATTTTTCTTACTTATTCATTTATTACACGCCATAGTGGGCTTATGCATTCTTTGTTTATAAGTTAAGTATCACAGTACTTTTAAATACATTAAAACTAAAACAATAAAGAAAATATAATATAATGATAAAAATATAAGCACAAAAGGATATAATATAAAACGAAATTCATTGGTAAAAATGATAAGAAGTCACAAATAAAAAGATTTTCAATATAAACAAAAATTGCAAAAATTATCCACCATTTGTGTCTAGATTTATAAAAGAATTGGAATAAAAAATGTTTATTCTTAAGGTGAAATATATCTCCTAGATCAGAATATTTATTTCCGAGATTGTGAAGTCTCGGAATCGGAGAATTTTGGAATCCCTGGTGTTGTTAAAGTAAAAAGGTAGTAAATGTCGGCAAGATCTTTTGGGAATGTGGATGTTGATTAATTGAAGTAATTCAAGACAGTCAATTTTGTAATGCAGTATTTATGTAATAATATTAAATCTGTTAATTCTTCTTTCTGAAAGTTTTAATAGGGACATTTCATCCAGTAGGTTATCAATATTTTGTACAGGAATATGCAATTTATAGTTTATAAACCTCAGGAACTTAATTAAGGCAGTATTCGAGTCTAGAAATAAAAAAAAAGTTTTTTTTTTAATGAAAACAAATAACTTTGTGTAAACCACTATTTTGTATTCATTAAATTAATAATGACGCCACAAAGAGAATTTGCGTATTTTGAAGAAAAAAAAAATTTTCTTCACATTTCCAAAGTTTAAATATTAAAAAATATCTCCTTAAAAGCATTTTTTGAAATTCGAATTATTTTAAAAGTTATAACCATTTTAATTTCGTAGTTTAGATGGAATCTAACCAAAATCTAAATAGAACAAAATTTTAAAAGCATTTTTCTCCAAACCACTTTTTTCAAGACGGTTGTTGACACGATATCTCAAGTTCTACGAAACCAATTTACTTGAAATTTGGTGTAAGCCTTCTCTATACATTCATCTATGGCGGGAACTAGAACTATAACAAAATTTCAATTTTTACTATTTTTAACAAATTTGGAAAGTCAAAAAAAATGTTACAAAAACGTATTTTTTATTTCTGATAGCCGCCATTTTTCGCAAAAAAATTCTTTTTACTTTTCCTTACTTCGGGCCATAGCCGCATTTGTTTAAATTAAGAATTAAAAAAAAATTTAGATTACTGGGAGGGTTGCAATCGTGTCAATCGTGACCCCCCACTTCAACACCCTGTAACTTTTTGAATTTTTAATTTTTTCGTTCCAATCCTTTTTTAATGGATTCTTTAATGTTTAATAAATACTTCAAAAATAATAGTTGGTAAAAATATTATTGGTTTTTTTTATTGCACCTGAAATCCATGCTTCTAGACTAGAATACCCTTACGTTGAATCTTTTCAATTCGTCGGAATGAATATTGTAAAATGGAGACCATAACGTAGAGTTATACTCTAGTTGGCATCCGACAAGGGTAACAAATCTGCCAACGAACTACGGCAAAACCTTATTGTTATAAAAATAAACATATTTTCTCAAAATTTAAAAAAAAGCTTAAAAGAACAGTTTTTCGAAAACAATTTATAATTTTTTGTGGAAAAGAGTCAATACATCTAAAATTTGATTTAAAAATTACATATTTCCGGTTTTGTCTGGTTGTCCCTCTTAAAGCAGTTTCACAATTATATCGAAAAGAAAGGAGATTTAAGAGTATTAATTTAAGACTTTGTAAAAGAAAAATAAATGGTACGTTCAGCTTGAATTGTGTATGTTCGTGTCATTATTAATATTCAATACACGAGTAACAGTTAGATATCTATCGAAACGTTTACTTTTTCTTTCTTGGGTAGGTACTTAAACATTCAAATAATGCACTTATCCACGGCTAAGTAGTATCTGGCCAATCATTTTAGAAGTTAGTACGTTTCACCTCGCAGCGATATTCAAGTCATAATTATTTGTAAAGTTTCTAGCAACCTTAATAACATGAATAAGGCTAAACGTGATATGAAATTTTACTATCGGAGAAATGTATCGATACGCTCGCTCTGCAGCTGAATGTCCGGAATGATAAGTACACAAGTCCATTTATATTACCATTTAAATGGGGTATTTAAAAAAAAAACTGTTATTTTTTTTTTACAGTTAATACCGCACAAGAGTCCCAACTGCTCCCGTCTGGAGCCAGTGAGACTATGGCATCCCCAATCGGGGTATGTTGTGAGGCTGAAGGTAGTGGGAGGGGAAGGAGATAGGGAAGAGGAAGGTGGGGAAGTACCTGGCTATTCAGATCTGGTCACTAAACACGGCTAAAGCCATTTTCAAGCAATGTTTCAATTCTGAATGGTGGTCTTACACCAGGGCGATACTGATAGTAGGTATCTTCCACTCTGGTTAGAATGTAAAGAAATCGAATAGTACCTAAATCTTCCATTTATTTCAGTATTGAATGGAATGGTGGAAAATTGGTCATTATTATATGAAATAAATTAATAAAATATCTGTTTTTTGGTCCGAATATTGTGATCCTTTTAATATTTGTGTTGATGTAAAGAAAGAAAGGTTGAAGAAGTAGAACGTAAAGAGTAAATCGTAAAACAAAACCGTTTAACTTACGTTTATGTCTAGTTTGTATAAAGGAAGTGAAACTCTCTGCGTCTTTATCTCGCCAATTAGGAGAAGGTTTGCGCGGCCCTTTTCGGCCCGTTTCATACAAATGTTAAATTTGGATTTGAGATCAAAATACCCAACCAAACTGAAAAATTATTTTTGTAATCAAAAGATATATTTTCATGATTTTAGAGGCAACTTCGGCAATTATTTGTGAGTAAATGAAAAACAATAAAAAACTAGTGTAACAACTTTTAAGAGTAGGTGTCTTAACACAAGAGCAGTGTTTAACTCGCGATACGGAATACCGCGTTTAAGAAAACTGTCAAAATGTGACGTATACGATCGATACAGAATCACAGGATTGTAAATGATGTGCCCATTTAGCAGCTTTTATGTTATTAAACTAACAGAAAAAATCTGTACAAGACAAATGAGATGATATCATAATAATACATTTTCAAAGATTTCAAATTAAAATTAATTTTAAATTAACTTGCCCCTCTTCAACTATGATTTTCCAATTACGTATACACAAAAGATCGGAATGGTGCAGTATCTGAACTCGATAATACCCACAAGCGGCACATACCGCCTCGCCCGTAGAATCACAATCAACGCGTGTATGGAATTATTCATACAATCATTTCAGTACAAATTTCTATATTCAAATGCCTTGGCCCTTAACTGACTTGTATACTGTCAAGTTCATAGTTCCAATTCTGAGAAAAAATTATTATTGTTAATTAGATCATTTGTATCCTGTTTTATTTTTTATCAAATATTTGTGTTTTATAAATAATAGGCTTATTAAACATGCTAATTTCGATTGTCGGTGCATGGGTGCGTGATTTGAAATGGTATTCTTGCATAGTGAATAAAATTTTTCAAGCTCAATGAACTTTCAATTTTCAAAATTAGAACTTAAAAGTATAATTCGTATTATTACAAGCGGTGAAGTATAAATCAAAATTATTTTAATAATTAAAAATTCTTTATTTTATAAAATATGTATTTCTTTTGTTTAAATGTTTGACAGATGCTTAGATGAATTAATAGTGAAGATACGTTACTGAGACAACACTAGGTACTGTGAACATATAGCTATTTCATTCGTACACACATTCTTTGATTGGCTCTCCTTTTCATAAGCTGTGTTTTTGTACGATTAGTATGAATTTGTCATTGGAAAGACGTCGTAATTGTTCAGATGTTATTTCGATCGTCCAGTTGATTAGACCGACATACTAAGTTTTGAGATAATGAGGAAAACAATATTCGAATGCTCACCGTAAACCAAATATTATTTACACCTGTGTATGTTTTACTTATTAAATATGCTAGAAAATAACACCGGGAGGCATAACAGTCCAGTAAATTAATATGACATTTTGAAGTATCCTACTAGTGACCCAGAAAACATCAAGTTTTTCAGCATTATAATTGATTTGGTGGTGTTCGTTTGGATGATATAGGGTATACTTTTACATATAACTGCGAACTCAACTCAAATTTCGATTTTTGTAGATGTCCGAGTAATCAACTGGACGATCGATTTACTACGAAACTTCGTTCGAGATTTGGATTGAAATAAACTGTATGACATTTCCGGGTATTCCAAAGTTCCATATAGCTCAAGATTGAAATAAAGTTCCAATTTGAAAATAGTTAAATTGACTTTGAGATTTCAGACGTAAAAAGGTGTGCAAATTTCATGATGTCAAACTCATCTTTCGACAGTTTTTTCACTACTAGTACCTACTTGAAGTGTGAATTTCTACTGTTTTTTGTGCCACCTTCAATCGAAGGTTGGCCGTTATCAAACATCACAGATAATTAAATTCAATGCGTTTTCGTAAAAAAATACATAAAACAATACCTTTGTTTCTGGATTCTTGTTAGTTTGCAGTCGCCTCTCCGCTGGCACTGGAACCACGCAGAAAGGCTTATCTCCCACTTTATACGGAAGCACTTGGCACATCACCGACTTCTTCATACCTTCCACTTGCACCATCACATCGGGTATCAGATCTGGTTTGTTCCCAGACGTTTTCTCATTGCTTTCGTTGCCGCCACCATCGCCAGCAACGTGTTTAGAAACTTCAGATTTCTTCGCCAGCTTATCTTTGCTCAATCTCATATTTTCTTCTATGATTTTAAAATCGAATTTCTCTCCATACTCTGGCGACTTGTCCAGCAATGGTTCGCTTTCATTGGATACATGACCAGAATCGTCACTGCAATCTGAATGTCCTTCGTACGCCTTATCTTCAGAACTTGATGCCAAAGGCTTATTGATGATATTTTCATTGCTGAAATGATCAAGTTCCACTTGAGGGTCATCAAGACGCGGAGCAGTTTTTATTTCCGCAGTTTTCACTTTCCTTTTCGAGGGCAAAATGAGGTTGCTATTCAAATTGACGTTTGTAACACACGGCAAATTGTTATTCTGCGATGGTTGAAGGATCTTGTTGTTGGAGAGCTGCACGATTTCTGGCCTCGACTCTTTCACACGTTGCATTTCTATTTTGCTGATGATGCTCTTGACAGGAGAAAGCGGTGAATCTTCAATCACCGACTCACTTTTCAGCAACTTCTTTTCAACAGCGGTGACTCCAGGATTGGCCTGTTTTTTCTGCTGTATTCGTGCGCGTACTTTGTAAATTTCGTTGAATTCATTTGAGTTTCTGTGAATCAAGTTAACGTTGCCTTTTTTGTCAGCAGATTTAGATTTGGTATCTGGAGCAGTTTTTTTTACCGACTTTTGGCCACTCTCTTCATGCGTTAGTTTGGGCGCCTTTCCGCTTCCACTATCCTTGGAGTGATCTACAGAAGTTAGATCGCCAGGAGTGGAAATAAAAAGAGCTCTAGTAGAAGAGAACCTGCTCTGTGGAGCAGCCTGACCTCTGACTACTGGTATCTTGCTTGAAGATCCACTGAGAGAGGTGCTGGACTTCGTTTTTGAGAGCGGTTTGTTGGAAAGAGGGGCCTTGTTTAAATCGCAGACACTCTTTGCCTTGTGCACTTTAGCTCTTGTCAAATCTATATTATCACTGGTTTTAGACTTAACTAAGGAGGCGGGTTTGGCAATATTTCCATTGGGTCGCGGAGTCTTCGACTTCTTATGTGGATCGCTGACTCTCCGTTCAGATTTTTTTGATTTTCCAGTCGCTGGAATCACAGGGGAAACCGGCAAGTTTGACAAGGTTTTCTTTAAGATTCTGGTTTTCACATCTAGTTTGGCAAGATCGCACGTTTTCGCAGTACTGTCGTCAACCGACTCGGTCTTTTCCACACCTTTAGCAGATATTGTGTACGTATTGTATTTGCTGGAATTCTTGCCCAGCAAGGCACTTGTAGGGAATGGCGCAAAGGTGGGAATCTTCGAACTGAGTTGCATTTCCTCCATGTCGTTTAAATTCCACAAACTCTTGGTTTTATCTAGGGGTCTATGCCCAGAATCACTTTCACTGTCTTTGAACGATTTGGAATCAGAAATAGATTTCTTCAGAATGCATCGCGATTCTATGATACTGCAGGTTTTGGCTTTTTGTAACTTTGGTGGAATAAACGGGATGCTGTTCCCCGGGGAGCTCGAGAACTCTGAGAGGATTTTATCGAAGGTTTCCAAGGCTTTAGACAACTTCGCGTCGTTCTGCGCACTGAGACTACCGCCCGTTTTGACGATCTTTTCACGATTGTCTTCTACTTTGATGATTAGAACGTTTTTCCCATCGGGGCGGTCCAAACTGACGGAATTTCGCGAGACTTTCTTTCCTGGGAGTTTGGTTGCCTCATGCTTATCTTTGAGCTCGATGTTCTCATAAATGTGCTTATCGTAATCTTTATCTTTCTTCACGATCTTGTGGGCTTTTTCTTTGGCAGCCACGTGAACCACGCTGATGTGTGAGAGAAACTTCTGTACGGCGCTTTGATTGATTTTGATAGTCAACCCTCCGTCTTCTGTTGAGTCTGGAGTCTTTTCCACCTTTTTCTTCAGCGCCGAGAAACCCCGGGACTTTTTCTGGTGCCCGGGAGAGTCCTGGTTGCTGACACTAAAGTTCTTGTAGAACTTCTGCATGCCACTGAGAGGAACTCTTGGAGTTGGTGCACTCTGTTGCTGTTGCAGAACACTTTTCACTGTCGCTTGGGGCATGTTCTTATGTTCTAGTCCATATCAAACAGTAACTTCACATAGTTTTACATTAATCATAAACACTATTATTATTATTATTTCTCACAGTTATTAGCAACTATTTTTAAAAAACACACAAAATGTTATAAAATAATTTTCAATGTCAGGCAAATCAATTCGATTCGAGTAAACAATCTTAACTTATATAATGTTTGTAGAAACAGATCTACGAATCCGTATCTTTTTCAACGAATTTACGTCTTCGTCAACGTACGGAAGTCATTACAATAAACATTTAGGAAAACATGATTCTGGTGGCCAAATAAAATTATCAAGAGAGGATACATAAACTACATCGTAAAACCATAAACCATTTTATAAACAGCGGGCGTTTTTCACTTATTCATCACGATCACTTTCACTTAGCAAAATTAATAAAACTAATTGCGTTTTTAATATCTGCATTCAACTATATTTGGTAATATTCATTTTCGTAATAAAAAAATATTGAAGTGTCGAAATTAACATGAATTCAATCAGCTCAATGAATTATTCAGTTTTGCTGTTATTGCAAAATAAAGTATAAATAATGCATAATTTATTAGCCAATATCAGAGAGATAGTGAGTTTATTGCAAACTTCATGCCTCGTCACCGAAAATTTATTATTATATTAATAAAATTAATTAGGTATGAGTAATGATAGGCACTTTCCCAAAAGAACCGTGTGGAAAAAGCTCTGATGCTGTGAACTGCTGCAGCCCAGGGTTTGAACCAAAGGTATTGAAATATATGGTATGATATCATATGCTATGAATAGTGTGAATACGGAATTCAGTTGATTTTTTTGTTTGATTACGGAATGCATTGGTTAACACTATAGTTTGAATACGGAAAGAATTCGTTCATTTAGTTAATTTTTTTGAACGTGTATTGGTTATGAATAAAAGGAATTAATTCAAGGGGCCAGGGGAATCAGACAGAATCGATTCTCTCCTGGGAATAAATCTGCCCATGTCTACTGGATATAATAAAAAAATACTTCTAATAAAAACAATTTTGGATGTGACTCTGTCGGTCTTTAACTCTGGTTCAACGAACTCTAGAACCTACCTAATAAATAATATTTCACCAGAAAAATATTTTAATTGACATTTTCAAAATTGATACTGATTTGTCGAAAATTCAGACTAAACCTTCAATTTGGGAGGCGGGAATGGGTACCGCCGCCCCGAGAACCTTTACTGGAAAACCAACACCTCTGCCATAGCTCACCCCAAGTGGTTCGCTACGATTGGTGATTTAGCAGGGTTGCCCGGGTTTACGGGGTGAGGTTTGTCTAGGTCTTGGAGACGGAAGACCAGGACACACTGAACCCCAGATTCCTACCCACCCCTTAAACCCTTTTCCTTCCCAGAACCTTCTTTTACCTAAAAAAAAACCCTCCACACAGCATCCCCAAAGATGACATAGGCCCTGAGGAAAATAATTTACCTCAGTGTGGAGCTCGTGTAAAAAAAATACTAATAATGAAGAATAGTATAGTAGGTAACAGTAGGTAAGCTAACATTGATAATTATTATTGAGGTATGTTATTACTATCTGTAACTATATTCCGCGCAGTTGAGCACATCAACTACTTCTGAGAAAGTATTGCTAACTGCATGCAATAATATTTTACAAATATTATCCGATGAATGCCTACGATGTGAATGCTTCAGCGGACAAATAACAAATACCCATACGCAATACGTAGCGATTAAAATATTTTAATTGCTTGAGAGTATAATATTTACGAAACTAGGTGTAGCTAGCCAACAGTAGAACTAAAACAACGATTTGTTTATTAAATAAGTAGATTTACCTTACATCCCGTTTCGAACGGAGATTGAATGTGGCCTCAATTTAGGAATGAGGTGAAATTACCTATTAAATGTATGCGTTTTTTTACGTTAACTCTGCCCAGAAGGCCTTGAGGAAAATAATGTCCTTTTTCATGAGAGAAAGAAGTGAACATGAGTCTTGAAGAGACCCATGTTGTAAGAGGAAGGAAACACAGAGCCCGGCAAATCATTCGACAGCCAAGCTCAAGAACGAGCAGTAGAAACGACCAGTTCTCACGTGGCAAACGTCACATGTGTACACGTAAAGGGCGCGCGTTTGGCGTTTCCCGACAACGCACCGGTGCCGAAGGGATCAAGTTTGTAGAAGAAAATTTGTGTCCAGATCTAATTTTGAAAAAAAAAATGTGTGAAATTTGTGCCTAGATCTGATTTTGAAAAAAAAACTGTGTAAAATTTGTGCTTAAATCTGATTTTGAAAAAAAACTGTGTTAAATTTGTGTCTAGATCTGATTTTGAAAAAAAAAAAACTGCAAAATTTGTGTCTAGATCAGATTTTGAAAAAAAAATTTGTAAATTTGTGTCTAAATCTGATTTAAAAAAAAACTGTGTAAAATTTGTGTTTAGATCTGATTTTTAAAAAAAACTGTGTAAAATTTGTGTAAACCTAAAAATAGGTAGCAAAGCAAACACATTAACACAACGCAGAAGAAAGGTTTATATCCGGAATGTGTAATTAGTATGAATGTTTCGTGTGGCAAGATCTACTAAAAGTATTCCTGGCAATTCATACTTCACCGACTGGGCTTGGAAAAGCGGGTTTACGTTTATCTGATCAGACACGCGATTCTTACGTAGGTACCTTCTCATTATCTCCGGATGACATTGATTTCATTTAACCCCTGAGATGCCAGAGAATCCACCGTGAATTTGCTAGTGGCTCACCGTATCAAACTTTCGTTTCGAGTCTAATATTGTTAATACGTTAATATTGTCTTCATTGATTATAAATTACAACCCCCTGCCTATCTACACGGTTTGGTAACCTCTGTCTTTATATAAACAATGGATTCCGTGCACCATTAGGGAGAATTCATTTTCTCTCTACTTATCTCAAATAATTCCAGTTTTTTTTTTTTAAATTACCTTTGTTTATAAATAATATCCATTGATTAATAACGCATTATCGACAACTTACAATAAAGTTACTTTTTAACAGGTTTTAATGAGGCTGAAAAAATACTCAATTAATTATTGGAATAATCATAATTGATTAATGCTTACTGATTACTGTTTATATAAAAATGCAGCTCGCGGCTAATTTCACATGCGGCGTAAATAGTACCCAACTACCGCGGGTGACCCAGTGACCTCCCGCGGAGAAAACTGTAAGTGAAAATGGAAAGGCAACAAATTCACAGCACGTATTATACATAGATGCAACGGTCCAGATAAGGCTGTGTTCAGATGACGCGATTCACGTGCGTTAGCAAAAGTTGCTGCTATTGTGTTTATGCAGTTTTTAATACTTGTGGATTATGCTGTTTCGACGGTAAAAATGTTGTAAACACAGAGAAAAAGATTTTAATCTGTTGATATAATTGGACTAGGTACATAATCATCATCAATCAATCATCAATATATTAATACGTGAAGCAAAAACTTTGTACCCCTTTTTACGAAAAGAGCGCGGACGGAGGAGTACGAAATTTCGCATACTTATAGTTTATTTAGAGAAGGAGTGCAGAATGCTAATATTTTTTTTAAATCGTGCATAGAAAATACATCATTACGATTATGGTCGAATTTCGACCATTGGGCGACCACTAGTCATCAGTATCATTAGTATATTAAAACGTGAAGCAAAAACTTTGTACCCCTTTTTAGGAAAATTGCGCGGACGGAGGAGTATAAAATTTCGCACACTTATAGTTTATATAGAAAAGTAGTGCAGAATGTTAATATTTTTTTTAAATTATGCATAAAAAATACATTAAATCAATAAAAAAAACATTACACATTAAATTAATTATGGTCGAATTTCGACCGTTGGGCGACCACTAGTCAGTATATTAAAACGTGAAGCAAAAACTTTGTACCCCTTTTTAGGAAAATTGCGCGGACGGAGGAGTATGAAATTTCGCACACTTGTAGTTTGTAGAGAAGAGTGCAGAATGCTAATATTTTTTAAATTATGCATAAAAAAATACATTAAATCACAAAAAAAAACATCACACATTAAATTAATTTTGGTCGAATTTCGATCTTTCGGCGACCACTAGTAATAATAATTGGATAGTTTTACGGAACAATTTTGGCGAATATTTCCTTAAGGGCGCACTGTATACCGTCCCATGCAAGTTAGAAGTTAAATAAATCTTTGGAATTCTTGAACGATGACGTCATGGGGGTATTACCGGGTAGTCAGTGTGACAAATGCATTTTTAAAACGGTTAATTAACGCACGGGTTGACTAGTACCAGAGTCAGTTTGTGTTAAATGACAGAAATACTAAATATGAATATGTATTTAGCAGAAATAACTCAACGAAATACTTAAATGTTTCAAAGACCGAATCATGAATGATCACGAATAAAAGGGATCGAAATGAAAATCTACTCTCTTTCAACGAAAGCAATCTTCTCAATATGCCTTCCATTGATAGGCTTAGTGCAATCATTACATTGATGTTCGGTGTAAGATCAGTTAAGGCACGGAGGGCTCCATCGAAGCCAGAGTCAAGTTAGCCTCTCAGAAGCTGGGCTTACTCAGGGCCCATAGATACTTTAATAGTACACAAATGCTGAATCTGTAAAAATCGCATGTGCACCCCACAGTTGAATTAGGCAGCCACTTCTGGAGCCCCAAAATACCTGAAAAACCCTTGACTCTGTGCAGAAACGGGCGGTTCGTTTGATAGATCCCCATATCTTAACAAATGGATTGCAATCTTTTGAGACACGCGTCAGGCAGGTATGCTGTCCTTGTTCTACCGGAATTACAATGGAATATGCTCTGTATTTCCTTCCTTCAAAAGATGGGTCTTATCAAGATCCATGTTCACTCTTTACCCTCTTAAAAAAGACGCACCATACACAGCATCCCCAAAGATAGCACAGACCAAAACGGAAATTATTGTCCTAAAGGACTCCTGAAGAAAGGTGTGGAGTTAATGTAATAAAAATAAAAATTAGATAGTAACTAACTAACTAACTAACCATCACGCCGTTTCCCCGCAGGGGTAGGCAGAGAGGACGGACCGCCAAACAACTCGATCTTGGCACACACTCCTTGCTTCGTTCACATTCATACATCGTAAAGTTAGATAGTAGATTGTTATTATCAACCTGCTGACAAACTGATACATGGCAGGTATAATTTCAGGTTTTCACAGCCAAAAGTTTTTTTGTTATTTATTTTTGGGGTGTTATGCCGTGTCGCGCTACCTCCTTCTTTAGCCAACGTTTCGGACAGCGTTACAGTGTCCATCATCAGGGCAGATGAGCTCATGGCTAAAGAAAGAGGTAGCGCAACACGGCATAACACACCAAAAATAAATAACAATGATATTTAGCAATTTGGTGTCATTATGTTAGTTGTAATTAAGTAACATTAATGAATAAATTAAAAAAATAAAAAAAAACTGACGAAACATATTGAATCTTTGTATTTAGCGAGCGTTTCTTGCGAGCTCATATTTCGAACCGTTTGCAAATGTACAGCGCAAAGCTTTGCAAGCACTTAAAAAAACGCTCGTTTTGGAACACGCAGCCATTAACGCCTCATCTGGAAAGGGCCTTAATCCGCCTCATTGTTCGCCATGGCGCCTCAGAATCTCACATTAGCAACAGCGAGTAAGCGATGTAAAGTGTGACACACATTCCCGTGTAATGAATGGTGAACGAGGCTCCCCGAAGGGACAGGCAGTGAGGCGCAGTGGCCACGGTTGCAGGTGAAAGCACGACATATCATTATAATTATTATTGCCGTAGTCGATTCGAGCGCTTTAACTAACATTGTTAATGCTTTTCTTGTAGTGTGTATTTGCAGTCAAATAAATGTACCACCCAGAAGTAACATGTATTGGAACCAGTTATATTACGATAATTTATTAAAAATTAATAAAAATCTAATGCTGATTACCATCTTTGAGAGGCGAGTGAGGGTACCGCCGCCCCAGAAACATTTTTATGGATTGGAATTTTAAGATACGTACTTGACTTTATTTGGAGTAAAAAAATGAAAATGAAATTTTAGTCTCCGGGCCGGTGACTTCTTGATGATTTTTTTTTTTATTTTCCATTTTTTTTTCTTCTTCAAAACCAATTTTGGTCACTGGTCACTTAGCCGAGTAACCGCCAAAACCCTCAACCCGACCCTACCTACACACAAACATACAATACAAACGATTTGTTATGTTTTAACAAAAAAAAAACGGTTTGCCCCAAACAGAAACTAACAAAAAAAATCAGAGTGTGCAATTCACACGCGGTAGAAGTGAAACTAGAAAGTCGCTAGAAGTCGTTTTCTTTTGCCTGTTTATTTTAAAGCGGTTTGAAGATTGGAGATTGATTTCACAAAAATAAAAATGTTTTTTTTTTTTGGATTTCGTATGATTTGAACCTCAGTTCGCTGGATGTCTTTCTGGACGATCAGATTTTTCAGACGCCTTAGCCCTGCGCTATGGGAGGCTCGCGCCGAGGCCCGAATCAACCGCATTATATTAGAACCGACGACCCGTCAAATAATAAATTTTAGTGACGCACTTTCGTTTCAACCGAATTTGAAATCACTAACGGGGCTAAAGAAGTTTCACTTCAAAAATTCTTCACATTCATCATTGGTCTGGTCACTCAGCCGAGTAACCAAACAAACCCTCACCCCAAGTTGAACTGTCCCTGCATAGAAACAACCGGAATTATGTTATTTAATGATAGTAAAAATGCAACTCTTTTGGAACATCACAAGTAATTAGGTAAGCTGCTATGTTTAACACAACACTCATATATTTTACGTCGATTATGTTTTTCGCTTGTATCCAAGCTTTTAAAGATAATATTAAAGATAGAGTAATATGGCACATTATTAATATATCAGCAATTAATGAGATATTCGTACTTATGATTTTTTTTTAATAATAACTTAGCAAAATTGACAGCATAATAATTCTTATCGAAATGTTGCCACTCTTCCTTTGTGTGTTCACAACTAGGTGAAATGTCAGAGATGTTTGAACGCGTCAATCATCGTTGAAGCTATCTCATTATTATGTGCCTATAAATAGGATAATAACGACGCCAGATCACACAGGAAATCTATTTTAATTGTAGACTTATTGTGTTCGTTTTAAGACGACACTGGTGCAATGTCTCTAGAACGGGGATGCATGACATAAACACACACATCGGCCAATTTAGGCAAAATTAAAAGCCAGAGCCAAGTGCTGAGAAGAATATGTGGACCCGTGAAAGAGGGGGAACCCGTGAGAGAACTATACGATATATATCAGGCCCCTAACATCTCAGCCCACGTGAGACTCCTCAGGTTGAGATGGGCTGGACATGTACAAAGAATGCCGGATACACGCGTCCCAAAAAGAATTTTGATTGGACATCCAGATGGAAAGAGAAAAGTGGGAAGACCCAGACTGACGTGGGAAGATGAGATAAGAGGGGATGCAGCACAGCTTCTCCAGATAACAAACTGGAAGTCAGTCGCTGAGGACAGGAGGAGTTGGAGGCGAATGTTGCGGGAGTCCATGGCTCAATATGGGTTGTAGCGCCATCGGAGAGAGAGAAAAAAGCCAGAGTATGCAATTCACACGCGATAGAAGTGAAACCCTCAGAAAATTAAAGTAGATAAGAGTGGGGAGGCCACGAATAACCGCACAAAGAGGAGGCCGATAGGCTACGAAGCACCGTACAAAGAGGACACCGATTAGTCTATCTCATTCTCTCGTAGGCTAAATCCTAAAAAAAAAATCATCTTTCACATTGATGTAAAAAGTGCTTCTTAGTCTCCCAACTCTTGTCTACTTTATTTTTCTTAAGGTTTCACTCCTACCGTGAATTACACACTCTGATTTTTTGTTGTTGTTATTATTTGTGTTTGTTGACAACTCGGAATGAAACCAACTCAGAACCATCTCAGATAATTCATTTAGAGTGATAAAAAAATATATAAGTATAAAAAATTGGTTAAATAGGTTGCGTTTATCGGCTGATGTTAAATAATTTTTTCATAGCTTTTAACGACTTTTCAAGGAGGTGTTGAGTTGACTTTATTCTCAGTTGGCATGGAACCGTTTTAAACCATACCCCATGTCCTAAATGAACTCCAAAGTAGTTATAATCTGACTTTCCTTGTAGGCAATTTGTAAATCATCCACGTCCCAAAACATTACTAAAAGTTACCATAGAGAACAGTTCCACTGTGGTGTACAAATAAATATATAAAAACTTGGGTACTAACTGAAACAATGACAATGTTAAATAAATCATTGGCAAAGTCACCTCTGAGTTAATTGACGCTGAAAAGGCGATTATCCCGTAGCGGAAATGTTAATCCGTCACAGCATCTCGTCTCAGGACCAATCCGTAAATAAACCCTCTAACGGCTAAATAGTAAGTCAGACCGGAACACCAAATAATGGGCATTCTGTATTCTGTCAGCGCGGAGTGTAATTATTATTGTGATATTTTTAGCAGTAATTAAACTCCACTACAACAATTACCGGCTTGAAATTAGAGTCATTTTCCCATTGACTACAATACCAAACATCACAACATAATCTATACAAATATTATAAATGCGAAACTGCGTGTGTTTGTTTGTTAAGCTTTCACGCACAATACAATAAAACGATTTTTAAAATTCTTTCACCAATAGAAAGCTAAATTATATGCGATACTCGCATAGGCTGTATATAATGATAAGCTCTGGCGTTATGAAATTATAAATATTAATATATTATATTTTTAAAGGTTTTCTGTCCTTAAGAAAAGCGAGTTATTGCTAAGCAAAACAAATCGTTGCCGTGGAAACGATGTTGATATATTTGCGGGAAATTTTATAGAGAGAAACAATTTCTTTATTAAATGGCATAGCAAAGCATGCCGGGTACCTGCTGGTGTAATATATTATTCGATTGTTAATTTATTTTCGCATCAATGCTGATTACTGGGTATGCATTGTATGGATCCTAAGTCGGCCATAGCAAAACCACTAAACATGGGCGATTGTTGGTTGGTTGTTCGTGGAAATGCTGGCTCCCGGCGTTACTGGAGTCTCACTAAGCACATGCAACTGGTATTGTTTATGCAACATTACTGGGCACTTGTGCAAATTTCTGTTTAATTCATTATACCCAGCGCGCATCGGTGCTTCTTCAACTTGCTTGCTAATTACGAATATTATAATACAAAGCTATAATTGAATGAACATAGCAAAGTCCTGTTTTAAGACAACACAATACCCAAAAATATAGTCAGAATCTTAACGACGTACGTAAAGAAGGCGTACACACAAATATGCGACTCGCTACCCCGGGATATTGGACCTACGTTCGATTTTGCCTTGCCAAACACTCTAAAATAATATGGGAATCTTAACGGCGTAAGTGACGAAAGGGTGTACAAAAAATAACGCGTGGCCCGGCCTATTGGACGGACCTACGGTCGAATTTTGCCCTAACAGGTCTGGAAATTTGATCTTTCTGTCGGGATTATTTAATTAATCAATCATCATCATCATCAATATATTAATACGTGAAGCCAAAACTTTGTACCCCTTTTAACGAAAATTGCGCGGACGGAGGAGTATGAAATTTCGCACACTTATAGTTTATATAGAGGAGGAGTGCAGAATGCTAATATTTTTTTTAAATTATGCATAAAAATAGATTAAATCAATAACAAAAACATTACACACACTACCATGTATTTGACACACACACTCGCGTCTTTACTCTATTGTTTATTGAGTCTATGGTCAAATTGAGAATAGATTAATATTGTTTGTCTTTAATATTATTTGTCTATGGTCTTACTGAATGTCAAACATAAAAAAAAACATTACAATTATGGTCGAATTTCGACCATTGGGCGACCACTAGTTCTCATAATTGTGTAACTAATATTTCAAATGTTTCTAAATGAATCCCTCCGAAAGTTATTGATTCATCATCTAGAAAAAATAAAATATAGTGCTTACCGGTGAATTTATAGTTGAAAACGGGTGGTATCGGTTTGAAAAAAAAATTGATTATAGTTACTAATTCGTCGGAATTAATTAAAATGTGAATCTTGATCAAACTCCTATTGGGTATTTTGCTGTCAGTAAATTTGTTCATTTTTCGGTTCAAGATGGTGGCCTCGTTGGATTTAACCTTTTTCCCGCCAGAATTCGTATGAGCGTGGGATCAAGTGGATAATGTAATTAATTTTATTGGCATTCAAATTTGTTTGCTTGTTTTTACAACTGGCAATCCATACTTTAATATTATAAATGCGAAACTGCTCGAGTTTGTTTATGACCTTTTCACGCATAACACAATATAAAGACTTTAATAATTCTTTCACCAATATAAAGCTAAATTATATGCGCAGACTACAGGTTGTATATGATGGTAAGCTCTGGCATTATGAAATTATAAATATTAATATATTATATTTGTTATACGTTTTCTGTCGTTAACAAAAGCGAGTTTTCGCTAACGTCAGAAAAAAATCTTTTCCATGGAAACAATGTTGATATATTTTTGGGCTCTATGCTGGTAGGTACTCAGTCTACTGGTCAGCTACTACTGCGAAAATTCAAATATTAGAATTCGTTTTTTTTTTGGACAAGCTTGGAATAAATGTCATATGAGAGTTCCTATATTAAAAATATAATTCGTAACAATTATAAAGACTGAATGATAAATAGAGTATTTTTTTATTATATTAACAAACTTCCAAATATTTAAATAAAAATAAACATCCGAAATGTTTGTAAGCGCATAAATTCCGAACGAATGAACTAAATTGGATGAGTAATTTTTTTTTTCTTTGAGCTATAGCATTATGAAATTTAGGTGGTAGGCGAGATGTTTGAAAACTGAATGTAAGGGAATGAATATGTGGAATGCGGGAGGGGATGGGGGTGGGGTGGGGGGGAGATAACTGATAAGTGCAAGCGCTACAGTAATTTCCCGTAATACCATGCGAGCGAAGCCGCGGGGAAAAGCTAGTAATTCTATAATTCGAAAGAAACGTACTTCCGCGAAATTTTATACGAATATGATTAAAGAAATCGACTTTCTACTTTCGTCTGTATTTGTCGTTTTCATACAAGACGTGTGAGAAGGAAGATTTTCACGAACGGCTTTTAGGATCGTCGATGCAAACGATACGTACGATGCATACGTACACACGATCTTTCCCTGGGACTAGTATATAAAATGTTATGGGTTCAAACAGGTCACGAATCCAAACATGGAGAAGAATGCATAATAAAAATCCTCACGAGTTTATCCAGTTTTCTATATTTAACTCGCCAAATGATTCAGACGTAAAAATCCACCTACATTCGAAATTTGAGTAGGTACTAAGTGGCCCAATAATAACAGAGTCATCATTCAACCTGCAACGATCCATAATGAAATATATTATACTGGTACCCACAGCGGACAAGTGATACGCCTCGGCATGTAAAGCGGCCATAATAATAATACGCGGCCACGAATGTGCATGGTGAAATGAGTCAGGCACAATCAGACACAGCCAGTCAAGTAGTCAGGCATTCAGGCAGTCAGGCGTGCCAAGATTGAGACGAGAGACAATAACCATGACAGGTTCATTGTCACAGTTAAGTTGTGGTTACGCATCTGTTGATTCGACTGCCTTCAGAGAACAGGCAATTTAAAGAAGATATAATATTACGTTGCATCTTGGAGTTGAAAACTTTCAAATTCATAATATTGGGAAAAGGTGTTCCCCAAGGATGGTACATCGAACTACTTTTAAAATGTTAACTGTGTCAGTGTTCTCTATGGATGGTACGCCACTTTGCATTGAAATTTTAACTGTGACCTAATGTGAAATCGTCAAATACTAGACAATTTTACCAGAAACTGTTCTCTGTTGAAAACCACTTGATATTTAAACGTTACCGCGACTACATACGGTAAAATCTTAAAAAATCAGAGACCTTTTTATGGGAAGGAGAGTGACCCCTAAGGATGAAACATGTAAATATTGAACAACGTTAAAATGTTAGCTGCATTCTATACTAAACGATTCTACATAGGAGAGTTTCCGCTGAGAATGGTATTTGGTGTGGAAACGATAACTACGGTTTATCGTCTCTAAGGATGGCACGCCGCTTTTTGTTGGAATGTTAACTACGGTATTTCATCTCTACGGATGGGACGCCGCTTTGCATTGGAATGTTAATTACGGTCTTTCGTCCCTGCGGATGGGACGGCGTTTTGAGTTGGAATGTTAACAACGTTCTTTCATCTCTACGGATGGGATGTCACTTTGAGTTGGAATGTTAACTACCGTCTTTCATCCCTTCAGATGGGGAAGTAGCTTTGCAGTGGAATGTTAACTACGGTATTTCATCCCTATGGATAAGACACAGCTTTACGTTGGATTGTTAACTACGGTCTTTCATTCCTACGGATAGGGCGCAGCTTTACGTTGGAATGTTAACTACGTTCTTTCATCCCTACGGGTGGGATATCACTTTGATTTGGAATGTTAACTACGGTCTTTCATACCTATGGATAGGATGCAGCTTTAAGTTGGAATATTAACTACGGTCTTTCATCCCTACAGATAGGACGCAGCTTTACGTTGGAATGTTAAATACGGTCTTTCGTCCCTACGGATAGGACTCAGCTTTGCGTTGGAATGTTAATTTTGGTCTTTCATCACTATAGATGGGGAAGTAACTTTGCGTTGGAATGTTAATTAACTGCGGTCTTTCATAGGACGTGGCTTTACATTGGAATATTAACTACGGTCTTTCATCCCTACGGATAGGAAGCAGCTTTACGTTGGAATGTTAACTACGGTTTTTCGTCCCTACGGATGGGACGTCGCTTTGCGTTGAAATATGTGTTCCCTAACACAACTCTGAGTTAAATGCATCCTAGCACAAAATCTTCGGGAAAAAATCGTTTTTATTGCAAACCGTGTGCTTCCTGGACATAATACACGCTCTCTCCAACACACGGAAACAAAAATAAATAAACAAACGATTTATTATGCAATATTGGTCTAGTTGAAATCGCATACGGAACACGATTAGCCCACTTTGATCGTGCATAGATAGATGGGCGATAAAAACGTTATAAAAACTATTACTAACGAATGCATAATATTATTTTTATGCTAATTACCTATGTTACAAAACTCATACATTAATCTAGAAAACAAGAAGAAATGTGGGTCTTGTATGATGTTATATAGATGATACCTAAGTCTTCTGTTTTATATGAATAGTCCTAATTGTTCAAAACCGTCTATAGCCAGTTGGACTATGGCATCCTTAAATGAGGTATTTTACGAGGCTGAAGTGGGAAGGGTAACCACTGAAGCGACAGCTTTTAAAACTTTTTTCTCCGATTGCTCGACATTTTTTGGTGATCATTTTGAATATTTTCCGCCCAAATTAAAAAAAAATCATACTTCCGAATTTTAATATGGGGACATACAAACTGATTATAGTTCTGTATAGCCAATGAATTCACCCATTTTTTGTAAAGTATCACGTATTCGTGGGATTTATAAAAAAAATATTATAAAATCGAAAACTTCTATTTAATAACTTAAAAATAAGGGAAAATTTGCCAAAATTGGCAGCGAAGCAATCCGAGGTATTTTAAATAGTGCCATATTGTGGCAAAAAACGCTCCAGTGGATATGAGAAAGAGGAAGAGGAAGGTGTAGAGTTGTAGAGGTATCGAGCTATTCAAATACGCCATTTCTAACGCCATTTCTAGCAACGTTTCAATTCCGCATGATGGTCTTTCACCATGGCTATACCAAGAGCATCTATAACTATGGAACGTGCGCAATATTATTTTTAATACATTAATTGTGAAATGACACAAATTAATTATTAAATAAAATTTATTTACGCTGAATTTTTATCCTTAAAAATAAAGCCGACAAAGCCGATGTTTAAATAATAAGAAGTATTGTTATTTAACAATGCCGAGCACAAAGTACTCCGAATACTATTTTTAGTAAAAATAATTCTTGGAAGTACTCCATTGCATATGCCATAAATTATAATGAACAGACGAGACGCTTCTTAGTATGAATGACAATGATGCCAATGAACTTGGGGGTAGATACTAACTAGAAATGATTTTGATTCAAATTATGCTTCCATACTAATATTATAAATGCTCGAGTTTGTTTGCTACGCTTTCACGCATTAACCAACAAAAAAACTTTAAAAATTCTTTCACCAATAGAAAGCTAAATTATATGCGAAGACTATAGGCTGTATATGATGGTAAGCTCTGGCGTTATGAAATTATAAATATTAATATATTATATTTGTTACACGTTTTCTGTCGCTAACAAAAACGAGTTTTTGCTAACGTCAGAAAAAAAATCGTTTCCATGAAAACGATGTTGATGTATTTGTGGGCTCTACGCTGGTAGGTTCTCGGCCCCCTTCCTACTGGTCGGCTACTGCTCCAGAAAATTAAAAAATTAGAATATGTGGCGTTTTTTTTGACAAGCTTATGTTTTGGAATAAATGTCAGATGAGAGTTCCTATATTAAAAATTAATTCATAACGATTATAAAGATTTTTTTTATATTTTTTATTTATTATAAATACAATGTAATACAATATTAAAACAAGAAATAAAAATATACAGAAAAAAGAAAAGTCCCAATAAACTACTTTTAAGCAGTTTGTCGATGGGTACTTTTACTTTGAAGATATAAACTTATTTTACTTTGTTATGCAGTTACAATTTTTGTGTCAGTCTAATACAAATTATTTCTTTCGGCGAGCCAATTCTTCAACATAATATTTAATTTACCATTTGTACATTTTTTAATTTCGGCAGGTAACATATTTAAGCAATTAGGTATCATGTAGTCCAGCGTTCTTTGTCCGTATTTGTTTAAATGCTTAGGTACAATTAGTCCTTCATTTAACATAACTGAATAACAAATACTGTATTTTTTTATTATATTTACAAACTTCCAAATATTTAAATAAAAATAAACATCCGAAATGTTTGAAAGCGCATAAATTCCGAACGATTGAACAAAATTGGATAATTCTTTTTTCTTTGAGCTAGCATTATGAAATTTAGGTGGCAGGCGAGATGTTTGAAAACTGAATGTAAGGGAATGAATGTATGGAATGCGGGAGGGGGTGGGGTTGGGGGGGATAATTGATAAGTGCAAGCGCTACAATAATTTCCCGTAACACCATGCGAGCGAAGCCGCGGGGAAAAGCTAGTAATTTATAAAATGAAAATATATCTATATAAATATATCTAAGGTACTTGGAATTCTTTAAATAATCGATCCGTTGGGTAGTCAGAAGGTTTTTTTAATATGATTTTAATTATTAATCTCTCTAACTTCTACTGGGGAAAGATTAGTTTTATACGCGGATCCCCAACTAATGACAGCAGATTGTAAGGTTGATTGAACCAAGGCATAATATATTAAATATAATTTTTTATATCGACATTTTATGTTTTCTGAAGCCACAAAAAAACCTAAGTCCTTTTAAATGTCAGGGAGGAAACGACGTACAATCGCGATGTTTTGACTTTGACGTAATATTTTGTGGGTTTATTTTGTGTTATCGTATATTATATTTACTGCAACACATTCCTTTGAACAATAACCTATGCATAAAAACAACATTACTTGCGTTTATTTGATGAATTTATATGTTTTACGATCTTTTACACGAGAACGACGCTAGCCAATTTGACAGCCCAAATACGAGAATTTAATATAAATTATTCCGAGTGGCCAGGTGTGTTCACGGTATTTTATCCCTTAAGAACAAGAATGCCCCAAGCGATTCTGACCTTTTCTTCATGCATTTTCTTCATACATAAGGGTTAGAATCGCATTCCAAAATAAATAAAAAATTCAGTATTTTAGCGTGTGCGCCGGCGCACGAGCGGCATTTGACCTATTGACAATTTGATAGGATTGAAATAATTTTGAATCAGAACAAATTAATGTTAAAACGTAAATTCAACACCATTAAATTATTTGATCATCAAATTGATTTTATAATAGGGTAAGTCTAGGTAGGTAATTGAGCGTGCGTGGTGTTGTCACCGGTCTCCAAATTCGTACGGTTTGCAGCAACTGCGATTTTCAAATTTGGAACACGGCTATTTGAAATTCGAATGGCGTGTTCGCTTTTTGAATACAGAAGTTCGGCATGTAAAGTGATGCAACGGCAGCTTGAGGAGTGTTTTGGTCCTGTCAACGAAAATGGCTCACCAATGACGACGCAGAGTGTAATATACTCTCAGTATCGCCTTGGTGAGAGAAAACCATTCTGAATCGAAACGCTGCTTGAAATGGCTTTAGCCATGTTTGGCGGTGACCAGATTTGAAAAGCTATTAACTATTTTCCATCTTCCGTGGTCGAGGGGTAAGGCTCTCGACTAGCAAGCCGGAGGTCGGGGGTTCAAATCCCGGCGTGCACAATAAATTTTATTTGATTAATTGGGTCTTATTTCGAAATTCATTAATTATAAATAATACACATTATACTTGCGGCATGGTCCAGAGTGGTAGATACTTTCAGTATCGCCCCGGTAAGGGGCCATCCATAAATTGCGTCACACGAATTTCATGATTTTTTTGACCCCCCCCCCCCCGTCCCTGTCACACATCGTCACATTTATGAGACCCCCTCCGCTCAAGTGTGACGTCACATATTTTGCAATTTTACATCTAGAATTTTTTGCGGTTTAATAATTTAGATTTTTACATGTGACGTCAGAGAGCTGATGACCCCCCCCCCATACCCCTCGTAACACCTCTACTCCCCCCCCTTAAGGTGTGACGTAATTTATGGATGGCCCCTAAGACCACTATCCGGAATAGAAACGTTATTTGAAATGGCTTTAGCCGTGTTTGGTGACTAGATCTGAATAGTCTGGTTCTTACCAATATTCCTCTTCCCCATTTGCTTCCATTCCCCAAAAACTTCAGCCTCACAGCATACCACGATTGGGGATGCCATAGTCGCACTGGCTCCAGACGTTCAGGAGCAGACTTTTACATAGGGAGGTGGATATAGGTATCGCCGCTCGGGAAGCATTTACTGAATAACCAACACCTCTGCCATAGGTCACCCCATGTGGTTCGATACGTTTGGTGACTTAGTAGGGGTGCCCGGGTTCATATGGAGCACCGCAGTGAGGGATAGATTCGTACATCCGTTATTCCTGCACACACTGACCCCCAGATTCCCACCTACCTCTAATACATTTTTCCTTTCCAGAACTTCCTCTATTTCCTTTCGTAAAAAGACACAGCATCCCCGAAGATAAGCCTGTCTCTTTTACTTAACAAGTTATATGTATGAAAAAATTAAGTCTTTCTTTAAATGTTATTTTAGATATTCCCCACGACATTTTTCCTCTATTTTAAACGAGTCGTGTTTTATTACATATTTTCATAATTTTCGCTTCAATTTTATCGTTTTAAACATTAGCGCACTCTCTCCAACATTCGTAATTACATATCTCTCCATCTTCTTCTTTTTTAGCGGGGATACGGCGCCTTAAGGAATATAATTTCCTTATGGCCTCCTGTGTGGAGCTAATGTAAAAAAAAAAAAGTTGGGACGTTGAGAAAGAAAAGCTCGTGCGGTACTCACATAAAAAAAAAACTTGATCACTAACATTCAATCACACTATCCTATCATCTTCAAGACCCGGATCAACAGATCCAAGAGAGCCGCTCTGATCTGCTTTACTATCGTCGAAAAAGTAATAAAAACAAAACTACTGTAAATTCACCGTTCTGAAATAATTTGTCAAGAAAACTCGGCCACGTACCATTATTATGGTAACTCGACAACCAGTAGTAACTACTTGCCGTCGATAGCTCCGTTGAAACCTCTCCTTCTCTTACACGCATATGTTTATGAGAAAAGGGAGAGACTGTTAACGACTTACCGCCACTTGTTACTGGAACTGTTACTAAACCGAGGTAGACTCAATGGACAACAAACTGTAAATGATCCGTTTTTTAAGACAAGTATGCACATAATATTAAAGGCCGACGATCAAATAACTCAAATTGCAGAGCACGCGTGATTTGAGTCGAATGGCGTGGAGATATCTGATTAGAGAAATGGTGGTGCAACGGATTACTACGCTCCGGCTAGCGATTCTCAAATTTCTATCAAGAATATCTCGAACGAAAAAAGTATGACACTCCAAAATTGCCTGAGGATCTATCTACCCGCTCTGTCACAGAGGATGCTAATAAGAGAAATTTGAGAAATAGCCAAATTACCAAACTGTCGCTGTCACTGATAGAGATATTGAAAGAAGGGTAAATGCCGGTAACTCCATTAATGGAGGACTGAATGCCGTTGGCGCTAATAAAAAAATGTCAAAAGAAGCGAAGCTAGCAGTCCACAATGGAGTCCTGGTACTACCTTGATGTATGGCAGTGAGTCATGGAACTGGCAGAGGAAGGATGAAAGTAAACTGAATGCTGTTGAAATGAGATCGCTGAGGCGTGTGTGTGGTAAAACCATGTATGATCGTGTGAGGAATGTGGAGATTCGCAGAATAGTAAGGCATAAGTAAGGCTGATGTAAGCATAATGAGTAAAATTAAGAAAGGGACCCTCAGATGGTTTGGGCATGTAGAGCGAATGAACGAAGAAAGTAGTGTATGAAGAATATATGACGCAAACGTGAATGATAGAAGTCGGGGACGCCCGAGGAAGATACGGCACTATCAAGTGAATCAGATACTTGAGTCGGGCCATGTCAAAAGTCAGAATAATAGAAGAGTATGTATGAGACGATGTATGAATGTGAGTGAAGCAAAAAGTGAGTGCCAAGGCCGAGTTGTTTGGCGGTCCGTCTTCTCTGCCTACCCTTGCAGTAAACGGCGTGATGGTTAGTTAGTTGCTGTCACTTTCCCTCTTACCCCCCGAATACCTAATAAAATCGGCTGAAAATACCTAAATAAAATCGGCAAATTAGGGTTTTGTATTCCCGATTTTTCTCTTCCAAAACTGGACCGTTTTTTAAAAAAAATTTCTCCAACTGTATTAGAAGGAAATATTCTGTGTCTGGTACGTTTTGCTTTTTTTAAAATACGTTGTCTAGTTTGCACACTGAACGTCTGTTGATAGCGTTCAAACCATGCAAATTTAAAGATTTTTGGAGGGCCCTAACTCCTACAAGAAGTAACTTAACAAAAACGTACCGACACGCAAGTGGTCGATATCTATATTATACTAGCTAGTACCCGGCATGCGTTGCAATGCAAAGAAATAAATTGTTTATCCCCGCATTTCCTTTCCCACGCGTCCCCCTTCCGCCTTCCACGCCTTCCCCTCCCTCGTCATCCCTCCCGCTAACCTCACCTCCTTCATTACCCTTCCCCTAATATCTTCTATTTAAACAAATTTCAAAACGCCAGAGCTTACCCTTATATATAGTCTATAACCTTAGCGGACGTGCGCACAACAAATCACCAAAATATCATCGCAATCGGATGAACGGTTTGGCAGCGCATAACATACAATTAAACAAATAAACAAACAAACAAAATATTTATAAGAAGAAGATTAAAAAAATAAACTACAATTGCACTAGCTTCAACCAGAGAAGAAATTGGGGAATACGTCAGTATGGAAAAAACGCACCCGGTTTCCTGTTCCTAAGAAACGAAGGCAAATAAATAATAAATACTAAATCAGTAATATGTGGTTTAAGGTAATGTAATTATCGGTAATGTAATGCAAAATCGTGTGTTTTTGGTTTGAAAATAAGTTATCGCCTTAAAACAAAGTGTTTGCTTAATTAAATAACATGTCAAACCAAGGGCCAATAAATCCAAAACTGTGTATTTTTCTGGACCCGTAGATTCCTGGGTCTTGGTTTATATTTGCCAGTCAACTCAACCAGTCTGCCCGGGTATAGTCAAGTTAATTGGACCAATAACTGGACATTTAGTACTATCGCAGCTACTTGTAACTTGTAATACGCGACTTGCAAACAAGCAGCCTGTAAGTCCAACTAAATCGACTGTGTATCGAACTTAATCGACGGTATATTCAACGAATTCTAAAGATAGGAAGGACTCTATATCGATAGTAAGATCGAACACTAAATCGATGGTACGTTCAACGAATAGAGATAGGAAGGACTCTAAATCAATAGGAAGATCGAACACTAAATCGACGGTATGTTCAAACTCTAGAGATAGATAGGAAGTATTCTAAATCAATGGGAGATCGAACATTAAATCGACGGTATGTTCAACGAACTCTAGAGATAGATAGGAAGGAATCTAAATCAATAGGAAGATCGAACACTTAATCGACGATATGTTCAATGAATTCTAGAGAAAACTATATCAACAGGAAGATTGATTAATTCCTTTGAACTGATTATTAAAAAGGACGGAAAGATAGGGGCGTTTTACTGGCTTTTCGACGTTTTCGAGTGAGAATAATTATTTCAGACGACTAGACGTTAGCCCGTCCTGAGACGTGGCCAGAATTCACATACACAGGAACACAGTGCATACAATAAAATTAACTTAAAAGTATTTAAGTGTCAAAAAATAATAGATGATACAATAATATTGTTGGCAACATTTTTTCAACTTTGAAAAATAAAATAAAAACTTCTTCAATAATCGCAAATTCACTTTGTGGCGTCATTTTAATTTGATTAAAATAAATAACTTTGTACACGCCTCTATTTGAACAAAATAATCGACGTTTCAAAACCAATAGTTTTCTCATCAGTATGAACAATGTTTACCTATTTTATGATAATTTTTTTTTTTATATAGTTTTTTTTTTATGAAATCTAATAACCGTTCATTGTAATGTTTCTGTCTATAGGTCCTTATTTGTATATTCTTATATTTGTTAATTTTCATCATACGTTTATCCTGACGAAGACACCATTGGCTTTGAAACATGTCGATTATTTTGATATGGTAATATAAAAAAAGTTTTTTTTTTTTAAATTAGATTTAAAAAAATATTAAATTCTATTGAAACAGGGTGGTTCCTACCAGGTTCATGATAACTCTAGAAGCAGCATAATACATAGTAGGATTTGAGATTTTCATCGTGATTATTTTTTTGGGTTTTTATGTCATGCTGCGCTTCCTCCTTTTTTAACCCATCACGTTGGTTAAAGAAGGTGGAAGCGCAACACGGCATAATAACTTAAAAATTAATCCCGATAAAATAGTATTAATTTTATAAGTGATACTTTATTTCGTACATTTTGCCTCCAAAGAGTGTTCGAAACAAAATACTGCTTATTATTTTTAACAAAAACAATTATTTTAACATTTATAACCGCCTAATGTCTGTATATATATGTAATATAAGTAAAAAAAAAGTTTTTAAAAAGTATGCGTTTTACCCTCTTCGTGTTAGCATTATTTCATCTGAACGCCAAGAAACGAAACGAGCAAACGGTTGTTTTGACAAGACAGACGTAATAAAATATCAGGTCTTTTGGAGATGCCCGCAGGCCCGTGGAGCAAGGCACAAGAGTCGGCCACCGGACCAGCCTGTACTCTGTAGTACCAACCTGCCCAATAATAATAACAACGGTAAACACAACAACTAAATATAATTATGTTGCTCCGTTTAAACTGCCTTTGCTGCCGAATTATTATTGTAACAGGTACCATCTGACAACTGTAAGGCCCGGTTGTTTCGTTTGTCGGATAAGTAAGGCCGGGTTGGTTCACCCTGAAACCTTGGTATACCCAAATTTAAAGTGTTTGGGTTGATTTTTAACCCAAGGTTAGTTTTAAATGCTATGGCGGGGTTAGAGGGGAGATACTTTTAATATCGCCCTAGTGAAAGACCACTGTTCAAAACCTAAACTTATTTGATATGAAGAGAGCCGTGTTAAATGACCACATCTGAATAGTCAAGCACGTCCCAGCCTTTCTCTCCGCCGTTTTCTTTCATCCCCACTCTTTCACCCCAACTTGGATGCCATAGTATCAATGTCTCCAAACAGTTTGGACAAGTGTGCGATAACGCAAAAAAAAAAATCAACCCGTAAAAACGAAGTTTTATCACTATAATCCTATTAAAACTAACACTAACAACCGGGCCAAATCGCGAATTGGTAAGGGCGACATTAATTTCGTATATTAAGTGTTTAATTTCTTCGAATTTCAGAAAAATGCGCACATGTCTGCGTGTGTGCGTGTGATTGCCATCAAAAGTTGATAAAATGCAAATTAATGAATGAATGAATGCAAAGAAAAATATTTTTTTAATGTTTTTCATGTACTCACAAATAATTGGCCAAGTTGCCTCTAAAATCATGAAACACTAAAATCTTAGGGTTATTTCTTATAATTTAAAGCGAAAATAAATAAAGTAGCTCACATCCGTACTAGATATTTGTTATAACTTTTGATCACAAAAATAATTTTTCAGTTTAGTTGGGTATTTTGATCTCAAATCCAAATCTAAGATTTGTATGAAACTGGCCGAAATGTTCCTCTTAAACAGGTTAGAAAAAAATTGCCATACACATAATCTAATATATAAAATTCTCGTGTCACGGTGTTTGTTATCATACTCCTCCGAAACGGCTGGACCGATTTTGAGGAAATTTTGTGTGCTTATCGGGTAGGTCTGAGAATCGGCCAACATCTATTTTTTTATACCCCTAAAAGTTAAGGGTGGTCTACCCCGAATTTTTATTTTTTATTTTTTGGACAAAATTTTTATTTTTTATTTTTTTATGGTGAGGCATTAAAAAATACATAAAAAATGGCAAAACAACGTTTGCTAGGTCAGCTAGTTTTCGATAAATGTGACCCTTGAGTTTGAGTGTCCCAATTGAAGTATTTGATTTGTTTCATAGCTTTCTGAGACGTACCCGACTATTTTTTCCTTGTAAGCCCCCTTGGGATAATCTAATTGTAAGAAAGTTTCGTATCAAATTGTACAAAAATAATAAAAATGGGATGCACCTGTCGTATCAGATGTTGCGTACAACGTTTAAATCCCAAACGGTAATTTCCTTAATTTTGTGAAATAAAAAAAACCGTAAAAAACATAATTATTTTAATTAATCTTAATTCACAAGAGCAATAAATAAAACCTCTTGCCAATTTAAACTCAACCTTATTACACTGTGAGATGACGATGACCCCACCATACAATAACAATATATTAATTCTGACAAAAAACCAATTAAAAACACAATAACACATAAAAATAGCAATTTAGATTCAAAGTACCTAAATAATTGTGGCTTATATTTCGTACTATAAAAAGCTAATTTTGTTTAGTCCCACACTGTTTTGAAGATGAGATTAAATCAAAATAAATGAAAATATTGTAATAGTTCTTATTATTCAACTACGCGGTGATTACAAACAATGTTTGTTTTAAAAATAACAAGTGTTTTTATCAACGGTGATGAAATTTTTTTATTTATTTTTATCAGGTTCTCCATAAAACAGTTATACACCAGAATATTATGGGGAAGATTACAAAATTTAAAGAAAAAAAATGTAAGGGGGCAGTTTCACTATCTTGTGACGTGTGTCAGAAGATAATTACTGAATTCTCTGTAGGTGACATTGAAGATGTCGATGTTTAATACAGATTCATTTAGCAGTTGAATTGCTCTGTTTAATGACGCATTTTGATAGGAAGAAGTTCTCGCTTTCGGAGCATAAAAATACGTGGGATCTCCCACGAGTGTACGCGTTGGGTACGTATAAATTTATCTCCTTCAACATGGACCGATTCAGTACAATGCCGGAGATTAGCTTAAAAAAGTGCTTACCCAAAAATATTTTTCGGCGGGCTTCTAATGTGTTAAGATCGAGCATTCCTGATAATAACAACGACGGATATAGGAATGGGTAGTATGTATATTCCCTCATATACAGGTAACGCATAAACCTTTTTTGAACTCTTTCTATTTCTAGGATATGGTTTTGTTAAGAGGAAGCCCAAATAATGGAGCTATATTCCAAAATGCTGCGAACAAGTGCTTCATATGTTCTCCGTATTGCAATCCCATTAGTAAATGATCTCGCATTACGAAGAACAAATCCAAGCATTTTATAATTATCGTCGGAATGTGTTATCGGTGTAAAAACGGAAGACAGATTGCAGTATCAGTGTAAACAATGACTTTAATGTTTTATGGTTCATCTGAGCATTTCAGATGATAATGAAGCAGGTGTGTAAAGTTTAGTCGAATGTTAGCGCCAGTTATTATGGGCTGCGCTTGGTCGACAATTTTGTGTTTATTGGGAATGAATATTTTTTCCAATGGCAATTATTTGTTGTCCTTCCCTCTCCTCTCCCGCGCTCCCCGGTGAGTTCGCAATAATCAATTTGAGTGTAACGACGCGGTTCAAGCAACAAGCATTTTTTGTTATTATTATGCACGTAACGGGAAATATATTAATCGCATCATAAAAGCGTTGCAATTTAGAATATACGAAGTGAAAACAATAGTACAAAACTCTCAGTGACCCGCAAAGAGGAGGCACACCTTCATCCATTCCAACTTTATCCTGTGAGTAATTTGAAACCAATAAAATAATTGCCATTTTTAGTGAATAGAAATAGTCGAGATTATCAATCCTCTAGCTGAAACATCGAATTTGCATTACGCAACTGGTTGCGCACAACTTGTTTCATGACATTAGTTGCACTACTTCACATGTAGTAAACATATAGTTTCATCACGCATGCACCAGTTGTCACAAAATTAGAATCGCGTCAGTGCGAAATTACGGCACAACTAGTGATATGCAACTAATTGCGTAGTGTAAAAATGAGATGTAACTAATGTCGCGAAACCATTTCAACTAAGCGGACGTGTTTGTTCCTTGTGCACAACTACATTGTTCATTGCAGAAAAAAGCTTTGATGTTGATGTCATCGTTGCTGTGATACTGAAGGTTGCACGACACTAAATTTGCGCAATTTACACCAACTTTTTGGTGTCGTACAATTATTTGGAACATGCATGCAACTAGTTGCGTAATATACATTCGGCTTAAAATCCGGTTATAAAGAGAGTTTACATCCAAAAAATCGTAAGGGCCTTAGTTACTAATAAAAATGTTTTAAATTTTACAGTCATGAATTTAGGGTAAATAGCTAGTTATCAGTTGAGTAAAATTTAAAACACGTTTATTAATTAGGGGTAAATATTTAATTTGAAAAGATCAAGTAGAATCGATCACGTTAGAAAACAACATCTAGAAAACACCCAGAAAAAGCTAAGCAAATTTCACGAAGTCACAGCTCACCGTTCGAGAGTTTTTTTAGCTTCATACATCAGACAAAAAAAAATGTTCTTAAAGTGAAAGAAAAACTTCTAAAATTTACACCTTTTTCACCAAGACACTTCAAAATCAGTCAGTTGTAACAATTCCCACCGTCATTGCTCGAGTTAATTTGGTTATATTTGGAACTCTTCACGGCATTGAGCAGAGAATTGGGTTATTCAGCCGACAAACTGTTTTTCCCGTGACTCTATTTCTTTATTTTCATTCCGCCCATTCAATGAACTCACCTAAAGAAGATGCAACAGAGAAAGGAATGTCAGATTAAAGTTTATCGAATAATAGGTCAATGGATCTTCATTATTTATTTATTTACTTATTCGATTCAATTATAACATCACAGATTTACTACTAAATTGTTATAATTGATCTAGCTGGGTTAATACAATTCAACAGAATCAAAATAAGTTTAATGTTTTGTGTTGGACTAAAGTTTGGGAATCTTGATCTACCTAGGGTTCAATACAGTTCAACAGAATCATAACAAATTTAGTGTAATATTTTACAATGTTAGATTGAAGTTTGTGAATCAATAGGTCAGTGTTTCTTGATCTAACTAGGGTACAATACAATTCAACAGAATCAAAAGCAATTGAATATGTTATATTACTACGTTAGATTGAGGATGTGAATCAATATGTCAGATCTACCTAGGGTTCAATACAATTCAACAGAATCAAAAGCAATTGAATATGTTATATTACTACGTTAGATTGAGGATGTGAATCAATATGTCAGATCTACCTAGGGTTCAATACAATTCAACAGAGTCAAAAGCAATTGAATATGTTATATTACTACGTTAGATTGAGGATGTGAATCAATATGCCAGATCTACCTAGGGTTCAATACAATTCAACAGAATCAAAAGCAATTGAATATGTTATATTACTACGTTAGATTGAGGATGTGAATCAATATGTCAGATCTACCTAGGGTTCAATACAATTCCACAGAATCGCAACAAATTTAACGTATTATATTAAAAAGGATAAATAAATTTGGATTTTTATTTCCACTCCTTACCCGCCATTCCGCGAACTTAAAAACGTTCCCTCCCCAAGAGCTTAGCCAACAAGACGATTGTCAATTTTTAGAGATCCGAGAGTTTTTTCAGGACAGCCGATTTGTTAGAGGTTCATAAAATCACGCATTAATTGGGATTTAAGACGTCTTTATCAAAGGCTGATTATTGCGGTTATTACAGCAAATGCCCATAAAAATTGGTCACGCGTTGTGGTTGTTATGAATGCATCTAAAGGTATGGAGAACAACACAGTAAAAAAAGATTAAATTAGCATCCTACTCTGTGTGGTAATAGTGACTAGATCTCCATAGGAAATGGAGTGTGAGGCTGTGTGTGCTCTGCTAACGAGGTAAATTATTACCGGGAAATAAAAGTACTTAATCGCAGTTCAAAAACATAAATGAAATTATTTTACATTATGCATTCGTAGAAATTATTTACTCTGGGACTTGTCATAATAATTAAAACTAGCAGTTAAAAACCCGCTCAGAAGGTTTTTGTTGCTAGGCCCTGCGGGCGGCTTTTGTTTCGGCTTCGCCCAATTAGCGCTGGTGACCATTTTATAACTCAAATAGGAACTGGTTCCAAAAATAGCCCGCCCCTCGAATTCACTGTCATCCAGTGATAGCTAGACACCGGGACAGGCAATGATGTCGTATGTAATATATAGTCGCTTGATACTATTATTCACAATTGAACCGTCAATTTTTCCATATCCGGAGAGATACTACAAATTCACAAATTCGTAGCATTTATACCTGCCTGGGGCAAGTTCCCGTGCGACCTGCTAACGAAAGTGGCGGCATCTTTTGACGAATTCTTGAATTCAAAACCGAATTACAACGGTAGCTTTGTTTAAAAGTTCACCTATACAGATGTTTTGGTGGGGCGGCGCGTACTGCGTGGCGTCAGACATGCACTCGAAGCCGGGTTCTGAAATTCAACCCCGCAGACACTCACGTATTAATTCGATACCGTACGTTTAAATGTACCAGTCTGAAGATTCCAGAGCAAAGCGAAACCAGTCCAGTTTCAAAACCAAACTTTTAAGAAGCCACAAGCCAAAAATTTATGTATTCTAATTGTGTCTTATATCGTCACTAATATAGATAATGGGTCCAAAAATCACTTGGCAAATGGAGTCTAGAGGTGATTTTCTCACAAAAATGGCGCTATAGAAATTATCCAAAAATTATTATTATTAGAGGTATGATTTTAGATTTTCACGGCCATAAGTATTTTCGTTATTCATTTTTGGGGTGTCCATCATCACGGCAGATGTGTAACGCTGTCCAAAACGTTGGCTAAAGAAGGAGGTAGCGCAACACGACACAACACCCCAAAAATAAATAACGAAAAAATAAAGAGTCTAGAGGTGACGATTTTAGCGCTAAAGCGGTTTTTATTTATTTTATGAATAATTTTATGAGAAATAAATAAAGGAGGATGGAAACTGTCAAAGACAATTTAAGTATTTTTAATTAAGTAATTAACAATTTTATTTTAATTCTACTCAATGGAAATAGTAAGAAAATCTTCTATAATCCAAAGAATATTTTTGTGTTGATAATGATTCAGCATTAATCCTCGCTTAATCGCAATAACAGCTGTCAAATAAAACAAAACACGCACAATTTGTCTTGTACAAAAATTACCATCAAAAGCGTTAAAAATATTTTTTTTTCTACGTAGGTCGTAGATAGGTACGTGGCGAGAGAAATTCGTAAAAATTTTGTTCCATAGCAATGATTCAGTCGATTAGTTTCGATTAGCTGCACTTGATCACTTTGGAAATAATCTTTATTTATTTCTTCAAAATTCGCAAATTCACTTTGTGGCGTCATTATTAATTTAATGAAAACAAATAACTTTGTGTACACCACTATTTAATTAACAATATCAACACGTTTCGAAACCTATGTTTTCTTCGTCAGGATAATAAGTAAAACAAAGAAAAACTGACGAAGAAAACATAGTTTTCAAAACATGTTGATATTGTTAATTAAATAGTGGTGTACACAAAGTTATTTTTATTTTTTCTTCGTCAGGATAATAAGTAAAACAAAAAAAACTGACGAAGAAAACATAGTTTTCAAAACATGTTGATATTGTTAATTAAATAGTGGTGTACACAAAGTTATTTGTTTTCATTAAATCTTTATTTATCTTTATTAAACGGTTAGTTTTGATCTTGAATACAATTCACGACAAGCCATTTCTGTTAGCATTGCGAGCCGTTGCTGTGATTCCCACGAGAAAATTACATAAAATGATAAAATCTATAATCATCAACTTGTAGGTATTTGTGTCATAGGTTAGTCATGTGGTTCCAAAGTCCTTCAATAGATTTCGTTGGTATATTTAGTTATACGAAGTTTTGTGGTATCTCAACAGATGTCAGTTAAGTATTATTTTAAAACAAGAGCATCTATCGTCGTTCGTGTCTAATGTACGAAAGATTCCGATGATAGCAGGGCAGACTCCATCAGTCTGCCGACCCGCAGCGACATAGTAATTTAAAGGCTACCAGAGTAAGGACATCTAGTCAAGCCTACTAGAGTAAGGTACTGAATTAACGATACTGCAGTATTAAACTTTTCTACTTTTGACACTGTTAATTTGTGGTGGAATTTCATTTTATTACGTCCGGTTGAATGCCTCGGGGTTTTACGGATGAAACTCGAAAATTTCGCGATGTTTTGACTTTTGACGTAAATTTTGTCGGTTAATTTTATGCTATGGTATATAATATTTACCGAAATACGTTCCTTGAACAACGAACTACACCTACAAACACTTTTACTTGAGTTTATTTGACAAATTGATAGGTTTATCGATCTTTTTATGACACGCGACGCTCAAAGTTTGACAATTCGAATCGTGGTAGAAATACTCATTTCCAAAGTCATTGAAATGTCCAAAGACAATTATTTGAGTGGCTAGAAGTGTTCCTTATATCTGTTACGTCAAGAACAAGAATGCCCCAAGCGATTCTGACCTTGTACTTCATACATTTTCTTTATACATAAGGTTTAAAATTGCATATCAAAAAATATTTTTTTTATTTTTTATTCGGCTATAGGGCGCGCACCGGCGCGCCAACGGCACGCGACCTGTTAAAACGATTTAAGAACTCCAAATTAATATGTTTAAATTATTTGATTGGATACTGACCGGTTTCATCCTGCTACTGTAATAATTAGATAATTTGCCAATCTGAAGACTCCCGTAACAGCATAATATTTATAAACTTTTTTAATCACAACAATGAAGTTTTTATGAATGACTTCTCTTGCCGAGATGAAAACTGAGAAATTTTGTTTTTACAGAAACAAAAAAATATTACACATTTCAAAAAATTTATATATTTACGTGGTAAAATAAGTTGCTATCTGGATTAAATGATTTCTGATTGTTTGGATATTTTTCGTTTTATGAATACCGCACAAGAGTCCCAATTGCTCCCAACCGTCTGGAGCCAGTGAGACTATGATAACCCCAATTCGGGTACGTTGTGACGTTAATTTAGTGAGGAGGGGGAAAAGATGGGGAAGAGAAACTTGCTATTCGGATCTAGTCCCCATACACAGCCAAATCGATTTCAAGTGACGTATAAATTCTTAATGGTGCTTTTACACCAACGCGATATCGTGCCGCAAATATACTGTATATTTTTTTAAATGAATAAATTATTGTTAAATAACAAACAATCAATCACATAAAATTTTCTAGTGTACGTCGGGATTTGAATCCGCGACCTACGGATTGCTGGTCACCTATGAGCCTACAGCCTAGATACCTCAGAGCCTCCGTGGTTTAGGGGTAAGGTACGCACATATCAGTTCCAATTATAAAATTGTTACACTCGTACGCACAATCAGCTAAATAATTTATCTGTTAATGCGCCGTTGTCAATTTGTCACCCAAACTTGGAATGTGTCCATAAATAAAATGACAGATCCATAAATGATACATCACACTGCGTGGGAACTAGTTCGCAACCTCCGGATTCAAAGCCAAGTGCGTAACCACCACGCTATCGAGGCCGCCTTAACTTTGACGCCATCGAACTTTGACGTTCGAACGTGGTTTCTAATTAATTTTACTTAGGTTTTTCAAAAAAAGAATAAATTTTTATGTAAAGAAAAAGTTTCCTAAAAAACGTTTAATTAATTTTATTTTATTTCCAGGTTTCTGCCCAAACTAGTGCCTACCTAATACGCATAGATCAAATGGTAACAACGTCTTTTCTAGCGCTTGATTATGCTATAGTATCTGAAATACCAATATAAAAAAAATTACAGAAATTATCGCAAATAGCCATCCTTAGAAGAAAGCAAATTTTGCGGAATTGAAATTTTGAATACAGTACATTCCATTGCCACGAATGCAATGGTTGTCTTTTATATTAATTAAGGTGAATCAAAATGTATTTTCTAAAAAAATATTAGTATTAAACATGATTTCAAAATTCACGAAATATTTATTACTAGAAAATGATTTTAATTCTTTATTTAAAATGTGTTTATATTTCTTTTGTTTAAATTTCTTAATCTTGACAAGTAAAGTCAGACTTCGTGATTTTTTTCAAGGGCCTGTGCTTTATAGCTAACATGCAATTATCAATCCTACAAGGGTCTGCGCTAGTTAAGAAATCTAATTGCATCGATTATTTCTATACGACTATCTCGGCCCCGAAGGCCGTTTGTTTCATTCGTTTCGATTATTTCAACAGAAAGTTAAATCATTAACAAAATTTAAAATTTTACCGTCAGTTATAGTAACAAGGATGTTAAATAGGACCGCGCACTGTTTCAAGTGGACTTTTGCTGAAGTAATAATTGTTTTGAGTGGCCAGTCTAAAAAGCAGAACATTCCCCTAAATTATGTGAAAAAATATTATATACGCATTATTTTTTGGTGCGGTCGCACCGTAAATTAAATTTGAAAACCAGAACAACTGTCAAAATATCCGGCTGTACTTTGTTTCGCGTCGTTGTAGGATCTAATAGCTTTGTTCCTATCAAAATATTTAAAAATAAATGATGACTTATGTTCAAGTATATACGATATTACACGCAAAATAATATAATTTACTTTCCAGTAGTTTTTTAAATTTTTTTAATCTATTTGTTTATCTTAAAAATGGTACATTTTATAGTATTACTGATCTTCCATTAAAAGCATTTGCTTGTGGATGGAAGAAGAGTTTACATTTTATGTATATCGTAATCAAGACCTTTTAACTAAAAGACATCCATGTATTCCGTAAGAGTAAAAGTAAGTATAATTTTTAGTGTTACATTCATGTGGAAATAAGGAAGCAGTCTTCCCGTTCATGATTTCTTTAAAATGATTTTTGATAGAGTTCTATAATTGTATTTTGTCATTGATGATTCTGATTTCAATTGGTAGGTTGTTAAAGAAGTATTTTCCTCGGTAGTTGTAATAATATCTCCTTGAATTTAATGTGTTACAAATTTTTGACATGCGACACCGCGCCAAAAATTCTGGATCGTCCCAAATAACCATATTATTAACACGGGTTCGAAAAGCTTTTCGTTTTCGATGAGGATGTCATGTTGGATAGGAACTCATCCTCACTATTATCATCTTCTATAATATTAATCATAATTAATAATCAATGTTGAAGCACGCAATTTCGTACCTTACCTACATCAAAACTGTCAAATAAGTCAAAATGGCGGAGTAACTCTAGAGTTACTATCGGTTTTCAGAAAGTAAAAGCACGAGTTAATGAGAGTGTCGTAAAACAGGCAGTTAAATTGAATGAAAAAAGCATATTTGTGATATTTAACTTTAGCAATTTCTTTTACTCTTACGTTTACTCTAGCAATAGTTGAAAACGGGCGACCCTCGATTAATCCCATTGGGAGAAGGTAGTGTTTGCTGTCAGCAATTACAATCTAAGTTTCATGCAGGTAGGTTGTGTGTAGATACAGCGATGTTTTAATTAATTCAGTACCTACTACGTATACGAAATTAGAAATTTTATTTCGCTAACATACACACAATACAGGTAACTAGGAAGTACAGTATTAAAAAGCGTTGGTCATGAAGGTGAAAATGCTGTACCGAGGTGAAAGCAACAAAAGTCATGTACGTAATGAATAATTATTAATTAATTATCCACTGTACGAATCCGTGGTTCATAACTGTCCGATATACGTACGGTTTAATGCTGTACAGATATAATTATGTTGTTAAAAAAATAATACAATTGAAATGAAAAGGCAGGTTTGTTTCTTACTCGCGCGTTGTAATTTTCTACGATTAATTGGGGTTACTTTATCATTTCGTCACTTTGGTTGGACAGGGTACTAACTTTATCTTGTTGAATCTTGTGTAAAGCATTTCAGCTTAACATTGTAAGGGAAAATAAATAAATTTATACACGGCGCGGCAGCATAACTTCCTTTTTTAAAATGCGCGCCATTCAGTCGGTTGATGTCGTAGCGGAGCGCTAGTGATCTCGTTCGAGAGGCGGAACTATAAAGTTTTGTTCCGACACAGTTTAGTCGCCATTATGCGTTGGAACAGTGAGGAGCGTGCGTTTGCCGTTGAGGCCATGTTTTATGCCTTTGTTATTCGGCGGTACATCCTCTGCACACCCCTTCGGAAACACTTAGATATATTTTGTGTAGGTGGATACTCCGCATTTTCCCTAAACCGACCGCATATTGTGTATAAGTATGCCAGGGGGCCAACTGTGGGAGATCAACTATTATGGAATCCTATTTTAGAGTATCTGGAATTCGTCAATTGTATCGTATGGACAAAATAACTATCATGATTTATTTTTGGGGTATTTTGCCAGGTTTCGCGTCCTCCATTTTTAGCCAATGTTTCGAACAGCTTTACAGTATCCATCATCACATGCCCTGATCATGGACATACAATTGCAAAGCTTTGAAAATATGATTTAAATCAATTGTTCGAAGGCAATCCTTTAGAACTTAAATTATAATCACGACTGAAGCAACATTTTCGGCTTACTGTGGTGGTAGTAGGAGATTTTCAAACATTGTTGTGTTATTCGTAACCCGGGAATGTTTGTCTTTCTTTATCATCATAATCATCATCATTTTTATATTAATACGTGAAGCAAAAACTTTGTACCCCTTTTTACGAAAATTGCGACGACGGAGGAGTATGAAGTTTCGCACACTTATAGTTTATATAGATAAGGAGTGGAGAATGCTATTTTTTTAAATTATGCATAAAAAATACATTAAATCAATAAAAATAAAAATTACATTTATGGTCGAATTTCGACCATTGGGCGACCACTAGTAAAAATAAATATTTAAAAAAAAAAAAAAATTGAAGGTGTAGAGCAGTGTTGGTTAACAATATCGGCAACACTAGGAAACACAGCAAAAACTGCGTAAAGCACATTATTACTTATATGTCAATGTCTTTGGACTAACCCCTCGCTATAAAAAGAGTTAAAAACATCGAAATAAGAATCGTTAAATTCCTCGTTTTGGAATTCGCCGAAACACAAAAATAAATAATAAAAAGTTACAATGAAAAGTTAAACGATAATTCGAATTGATTGACAGCAAAACAAACGAAAGAGCCAAGTAGCAGTAACAACTAAAAAGCGGTTTAGTCACTGATGGGCTGAATAACAGTTATTTGAAGTACACAAAACCTTTAGAGAAATTTACATTATTTTCATTTAGTAATAATATTCTCAAAAGACAGTTATTGTATTCAACATGAGGTTCTGCGGTATTCAGGCACATGACAATGAAAATATTCAAATACAAAATTGCATATAACGGCACATTACCATATTATATGACGAATTTAGCATTATAATGTGCTTTGTGGGTTAGTGTTTTAATCATTTATCTTAGAACGTGGAGGCTGCGGGTTCAATTTTCATCACGACATTAAAATATATCTACTGACATTGTTTTTCGGTCACTAACCGGTTTCGCCAAGTTTTAATTTTTATTATTTTTCATTGTTTTATGAAACAATTGAAAATGTACTTTTAAAAAAATATATGTTTTTTAATAGTTTAGTCGATTTTCAAAGTTTCGTAACTCACGATGGAACTGAAAATTAGAGCTGAAAATAGTTGTGTTGATGTAGAAAAGAGACAGAAAAAAATGTGCAAATTTCAAGACGCCAGAGCTTTCTCCTAAATTTATGTTCAAGTTTTGTTTTTACATTGGCTCCGCACAGAAGGCTCTGAGGAAAATTATTCCCCTCAGGGCCTGTCATCTTTGGGGATGCTGTGTGGAGGGTTTTTTTAGAAAATGAAGGACCAAGAGGTGAGTGTGTTCAGGAGTAAAGGATAAACTAATCCATACTCCCACTGCGGTGTAAAGCGTTGTTCCGAGAGAGTCCTACTGGAGAGATCAATAGCTCAACAGTCTCTCCCGATCCGGCCTGCCACGGAGTTGTTGGGCGGTCGCATCTGCCGTCAAAACCCGGAAAAACCTCACCCCTGCTAAGTCACAAATGTAGCGAACCACTCGGGGTGACCTGTGGCAGAGGTGTTGGTTATCCACTAAATGGCTGCTGGGCAAGCGGTACCCATACCCTCTCACATTCCACATAGAAGACAACATGAAATGTTTCCTTGTATAACATTGCATTTTTTATAGCACAGTTTCAGATGCTTATTTGGTTTTAAAAGTAACTCTCATATTAAAAATCATTCTGCCTTCCTAAAATCACTGATGCACGGAATTAATTATAACCAATTAGTGGATATTTTTAGATCGTCTTTTAAAAACGACATTAATTAATTCGTATAAGTGCACTTTATTTGTTAAGAGAATGCGTTAATATTGCATTTATTAGTAGTATCCTGTTCGTCATTTTAATAGTTTCAATCTCGTTTTGATGTTAATAATATGACCGTTTAAAAAGAATATTTGATCAAAAAGTAAAACAAAATTATATACAAATCGTTATCTAAATTATAAAGTAGAAAATCTGTTTTCACTTCAAAGCTCATCAGCTCATGACAGAAATCACGTAGCGAGCTGGAAAATGTGACATTGACCTAGATACTCAATTTGGGAGGCGGGTATGGGTACCGCCACCCCGGGAATAATTTATTGGATTAACCAACACCTCTGCCACAGGTCTCTCCAAGTGGGGGTGACCTGTGTTTTGTGGGATGAGGTTTGTTCGGGTCTTGACGGCGAATGTGTCTACCCACCAACTGCGTGGCGTGCCAAATCTGGAGAGACTGCTTGGGGGAGACCTTTTGTTTTCTCCAGCAGGACTCTATCGAAACTTCCCTGATTCCTACCCATCCATCAAACCTTTTCCCTTCCCAGAACTCTCTCCCCTTTCTTTCCCTAAAAATACACCCAACACAGCATCCCCAAAGATGACAGAGACTCTGAGGAATTTTAAGAAAAGAGATATTCCAGATAGAATATTTTTATTTTTTTACATGAGCTCCACACAGGAGGCCCTGAGGAAAATAATTTCCCTCGGGGCCTATGTCATCTTTGAGGATGCTGTGGGGAGGGTTTTTTTAGGAAAGGAAGGAGAGGAGAGTTCTGGGAAGGAAAAGGGTTTAAGGGGTGGGTAGGAATCTGGGGTTCAGTGTGTCCCGGTCATCCGCCTCCAAGACCTATTCAAACCTCATCCCATGAACCCGGGCATCCCTGCTAAATCACCAAACGTAGCGAACCACTTGGGGTTCTACCTATGGCAGAGGTGTTGGTTATCCAATAAAGGTTCTCTCTAAGAGATTATCTCTCTTCAGACAAACAAACAGATAATGCTTTTATAGTCAAGATAAAATGTCGCGCGTAGTGAAATAATTTCATTAAAATTAAATAAGAAAGCATCATAAACCAGCATACTTACATTACTGTAAGTAAATTGAGAGCCTATTCTCAAAGCATTACTGTAAATATCAAACAAAAATAAAAGGCCACCAAAAACAATAAATTAAACAATTTAAAAACACTCGAATCGAACTGCCTCCCAACCGGTAAAACAATTTCTTTTACCAATCAATTTAATTTATTTAGTTTATTTAATTGTTTAATATCAGCAGCATTAATAAAAAAAAACTGTTGCACGAAACAAACGGCACAGAACGACACGAAAGAAAAAAAAAAAAAAACAAAACAAAACAAAACAAACTCGAAAGAATGAAAAGAAGAACAACGCGAACAGAGAAGATTTTGTACGAGAATTATTTTCTTGCGGTTCCCGCCTTCGAGAGTGGCCTGGGCCGGTTGTTCGAGCGCGGACTCCCGAACACACACTGACTGTCTGACTGAGCTAACTGAGTATTGACTTGACTGACTGGCCGTGTCTGGTACTTTACTCTGCAGTCACTGCATAGTCAGTAGTCAATAGTCAACACAGCGGTGATAGCCGATCTGATAGCGAATAGCTGCAGTGTGCGGAGTGTTTGTTGCTGCAGGCTCTCGTCCGTTGAGTGCAGCTTGTTTTGCAGTGGTAATTGGTAGCACGTTTTATCAGTGCAGCATCGGATTTGGAAAGGGCCGCTAATTTTGTATAAGCGCCGCAGGCAGAATGATTTATATTCACATATTTGAGATGCTTTGCACCTATTAAGGGTATACTTAAAAATATTCGTAATGTACAGTGTAAATTATTATTTTTTTAGACCACTTTATTTTTATTGCACACAACCGGTTTCCGAAGAACCCTTCATTCTGAATTCTTCATGAATAGAATAAAGTTTTAAAAAAATATTTTCTTTCAATATAAATAAATACATGAATTTGATTTCATGAAAGAAAAAAACTGCAGTTAAAAAAAAAGTTTTTTTTTAAATATTTTATTGATACAGGAAAGTTCTTCTGAAACGGTAAAGTGTAAAAAAAATAAAGTGGTCTAAAATAAATTTAAGTTCTTTTTTAATTTTTTTAGCCCGATTGTAAAAATAGGGAAAACAAACAAGTGTGAGTTTTAATTTTGGATGAAGTGGATAGGACACTCAATGGGGTATTCTAGTCTAGAAGTATGAATTGTAGGTGTTTTTTCAGGTGCAATTAAAAAAATATATATATATTTTTGTAGCCATTATTTCTCCAAATATTTATTAAACATTAAGGAATACACGAAAAAAATCAAACGAAAAAATAAAATTTTTTAAATGTTACATGGTTTTGAAGTGGAGGGTGTCTCAAAAATATGGCGCGCCGTGGTTGACACCATTGCAACCCTCCTAGTAATTTGAAAGAAATAAAACAAATTAATTTTTAATCCAAGCAAATGCTGCTATGGCATGAATCTAGAACAAGACATACTTTTTTTTCGCAAAATGGCAGCTGTCTGAAATAAAAATACATTTTTTTAACAGTTTTTTCGACTTTTCCGAATTTTTTTAGAATGGTAAAAAATTTAATTTTGTTATACTTCTGGTTAATGCGATAAAGTAATGTATAGAGAAGGCTCACACCAAATTTCAAGTAAATTGGTTAAGTAGAACTTGAGATACCGTGTCATCCGTCTCGAAAAAGGTAGTTTGGAGAAAAATGCGTTTGAAATTTTGTTCTATTTAGATTTTGGTAAGATTCCGTCTAAAACGCGACATTAAAATGGTTATAACTTTTAAAATAATGCGAATTTCGAAAAATCCTTTTTTTTTATATTTGACTTCGGAAATATGAAGAAAAAAAAAGTTTTTTTTTCTAGTCTAGAATACTGCCTTAAATAACATCAGTCGGGTCGAGTTCGACACTCACAGTTGTAACAGACTTACTCCCTCTTTAACATAAATTATGCCTAGAGACCTGCCTGAAAATTTCGCAGTAGTTTTTACGATGTTATTTTTCAGCAAAAGCAGTGCTTTTTGCAGCGCAAAAGTGACAGAAAACTGTTTTTTTAACGAAAAACAAATGAGAGAACCCTGCGTTACATTTTATGGCTATAAAAGCTTGTCAAACCATTAGAAAATTTTTGAAAAAACCAGAAAATCGCATGAAAAAATTTCAGGTCTCTAGCTATGCCTTTTGAAAAGGTCAACGCTGAAGGTTAACGGTTGGTAAAGGCTAACGGCTGTTTTTAATAATGAAATATCAGTGGACTTTTAACAAGGATTTTATGGAAAATGCTCGCTTGCTGGATTCGCCACTGGTGCGATTCGCACATGTAAACACGGCAGGTAGCGAACCATCAATTTCACAGCGAAAGGTGCGTAAAACTAGGCAGCTAGTGAAAATGCCTTAACTGTTTGAAGAGGATTAAAACAAGTGTTTGTGCTTTTCGTTTTATTAATAACTGTTAACCCACCGCACGCATTATCATTTATAATCAGTTGAGATGAGATGGAGTAGGGGAGGGGGAAGGTAATGAGGTGATTAATATTCTGATGCCGATAAAGCGTAGAAAGGTAATTACCTTCGGCCAGATAATTTATCGATGGAAATCGCCGATAAATCTAAACATTTTCTAAGCCGTTATCGACTAGTTTAACGTACTTAGAGTGCAACTTATTTAGTCAAGTACATGGTTTTCAAACGGTAAATGGTAATTGGTGAAATTAGCTACGCGATGCAGGTTTATTGTGTAAAAATATAAATAAATAGGGGAAGAAAAGCTAATAACACTGATTACAACAGGAACGTTGATTCGATCTTAAACTGGAAAAGCAAGTCCTGTCACAAAACATGACGAGAAACCTGCTTTCATAACAAACAACAATAATATTAGATGCACAATTTCTACGAACTTAAGGCAGTATTCTTTCTAAAACAAAAAATCCATTCATATTTCCAAAGCTTAAATATTCAAAAATATCTCTATTTGTAAAAGGATTTTTCGAAATTTGCATTATTTTAAAAGTTATAACCATTTTAATGTCGCGGTTTAGGCGGAATCTAACCAGAATCTAAATAGAACAAAATTTCAAACGCATTTTTCTCAAAATTACGTTTTTCAAGACGTTTGACACTATATCTCAAGTTCTACTTGACCAATTTACTTGAAATTTGGTGTGAGCCTTCTCTATACATTACTTTATCGCATGAACCAGAACTTTAATAAAATTTTAATTTTTACTATTCTAAAAAAATTCGGAAAAGTAAAAAAAAACTGGTAAAAAAATGTCTTTTTATTTCAGAAAGCCGCCATTCTGCGAAAAAAAATTATGACTTCGCTGATGTTCATGCTATAGCAGCATTTGTTTGAATTTAAAATTAATTTGTTTTTTTTTTCAATTACTGGTAGGGTTGCAATCGTGTCAACCAGGGCGCACCATATTTTTGAGACCCCCACTTCAACACCTAGTAACTTTTTCGTTCGATTTTTTTTTAATGTATTTTTTAATGTTACTAAATATTTGATAAAATAATGGCTACAAAAATATTATTGTTTTTTTTTTATTGCACCGGAAAAACACCTACAATTCATGCTCCTAGATTAGAATTACCCCCTTAAGAAAATATCTATAATTGAAAAGTGAAAAGAAAAGAGAAATATGAAAAGCCCTCTGCGTTTTTATGACTCAAAATAATAAAAAAAACACTTCGCTGATTGAAATTTGCGGGCGTGCAAAACAAAATATAATTTATTTAAATGTGACTTTTATCGCGTATATTGAACAAATAAAAACATTGTACTCGTACATTTTCACCTCGTCGCGTAGTTGGAGTATGCTCACAATCTCGCCCTAGTTCTCACGGAGATCTCTCTAACATCATTCAGAATCGAAATGTTGCTTGAAATCGCGTACATCCTAAATCCTATCGGCTGCGCCAATGTTACTTAAAAGAATATAATGTAGGATTATTGAATAGTCTTTTTTTACATTAACTCCACTCACTGGAGGCCCTGGGGAAAATAACTTCCCTCGGGCCCTATGTCATCTGGGATCCTGTGTGGAGGGTCTTTTTGAGGAGAGGAATTTTATTTATTTATTTATTTATTTATTTATTTAAACGCTCATAGGTCTTTTACATATAGTTCAGTACATGTTTTTGATAAAATATAGGAAATAACATAAAATATAGGAAACAAAATTAAGATAACATAAAATATAAGAAAGAAAATATAGATAACACCAAATATAAGATTTGACACAAAGCAGGTAACATAGAATATATGGTAAATAAAAATAGAGATAAAGATGGTTTAAGAAGTAGGAATAAATAGTTGGCACATACGTCGTTTAAAGTTTGATAAATTTAATTTATTATCAAATACATCCATATTGTTTAAATATTGGTTACCAAGGCTATGTAAACGCTGTATTGGAGAATGCAAACTATAGTTGGAATGAGATGTGTGCATATGAAATGTTAATATTTGTCTAGTCGATCGTGTAGGTACGTGAAGATTTATCAATTGCAGGAGTTCACAACAGTTGAATTTAGAATTTAATAATTTTAATAAAAAAGTTAGGTCGTTAATTTTTCGTCTGTTTTCTAAAGTTGGAATATTTAACATATTCATTAAAGACGGGTAATTTATGTTCTCTAAAGGGATGTTAAGTTTAAAATTTACGTAACGTAGAAATTTTCTTTGAATTCTTTCAACATTATGGAATGAGCATTGGTCTAGAAGAGACCCATGTTTTAGGAGGGAGGAAACACAGAAGCCGGCAAATCGTTCCATAGCCGAGCTGTTGAACTCAAGAACGAGTCGAAAAAACGACCCGTTCTCATGTCTTCTGTACATGACAAGATTTCTGTATTCGAAAGAGAGTGAACATGAACTACTTACTGTAATAAAACTTTAACCGTAGCCGTGTGTCGCTAACACTGCATAAGTCAAACTGACAACTGTATTATCCCACAGCTTTGTTTAGTGATTAGATCTGGATAGCTATGCACTTTCTGACTTTCCTCTTCTTCATTACTTTCCTTCCCCACCACAATCAACATTAAAACATTATTTAAAAATGTCATGGTTCCAATGTCGCCAAGCGTACGGAACTCGTGTTCAATATTACATATTATTTTCAAATTCCAAGCTTCATGCCTTTGGAAAATTGCTGGTTGCATTGACACTACCGTAAAACGGTTTCATGACAGTTGATCCCCCGAAATTTTGCCCCAGGGCAACTTATATGCAATATGCAGTCGATTTAGAGATAATACGGCACACCTACGAATTTAAACAAAATATGAATAAGTGTCCAGGAAAGTGTGTGAAAAGAGGATTTACTGTTGAATAACCAATTATAAAACATTTTTTCATCCATATGCATCAATAATGAAACAACTTGTCTTTTTTTATATTAACTCCACACTGGAGGCCCTGAGGAAAATAATTTTCCTCAGGGCCTATGTCATCTTTGAAGATGCTGTGTGGAGGGTGTTTTTGAGGAGAGGAAAGAGTGAACACGCTTGAAGAGACTTGAAGAGACCCATGTTGTAGGGGGGAAAAAACGCAGAGGCCGTCAAATCGTTCCACAGCCGAGCTGTCGAACTCAAGAACGAGTCGTAGAAACGACCCGTTCTCATGTGACTAATGTCAACCGTGTACAAATGTTGGGCGCGCGTTTGGCGTGTTTCCCGACTGTGCACCGGTGCCGAAGGGATCAATGACGCTAGTTCATCGGAGCATCTTTCATTGTACTACCGGTAGAACAAGGACAGCATTCCCACCTGACGCCTGTCTAAAGATCTAAATATTGCAATCCGTTTGTTAAGTTAGGAGAATCTATCAAACGGACCGCCCGTTTCTGCACATAGTCGAGGTTTTTTTTTAGGTATTTTGGGGCTCCAGGCTGAATATACCTGCGTATCAGTATAAAAAATCGACACTGTAAATAAATTCGTACGATATATATATCAAATTATTATTAAAAGTTTTTTTGAAGTCGATTTTGGGTTTGAAATTAGTAAAAAAGGCACAAAAATTGTAATTTTATAAAAATCATACTTTTCGGGGGGCCCACTGTCGAGGGATGAACTGTCGGTCACCACCCCTAAAATAAATATTTTCTTCCACAAGAAAGTCAAATTTTTCTTCACGTGACAAAGAAGCAAGAAAGCCAGTAATTGATCTGTCACTTTTTCATCTTGCCACTTATTCGAGGCCGCGGTCAGAGCCACCGCAGAGAGGCCCCGTAACAACCATTACAACGTTATTACAAATTACAAGTATAGTCGCTTTCCAAGTTCAATGAAAGCGGACAGGAACTATTATTTAGAAGAATGTTGGTTGTTTTGTGTTGTGGTTTTATTATAGTATCTTCTTCTTCAGGGTAGAATGGGGGAAAGAATAGCCCAGATTGTGTGAGAGAATAGTTGAAATCTTGATGAATCCTGAACAATCAGGGTAGAATGGGGGGAAAGCATCGCATAGATTGTGTGAGAATAGTTGGAATCTTGATGAATCCTGAAGAATCGGGGTAGAATGGGGGGAAGAATAGCCCAGATTATGTGAGGGAATAGTTGGAATCTTGATAAATTCCGAAGAATCGGTAGAATGTAGGAAAGAATAGCCCAGATTGTGTAAGAGAATAGTTGGAATCTTGATGAACCCTGGAATCAGGATAGAATGGGGGGAAAGAATAGACCAGATTGTACGAGGGAATAGTTGGAATCTTGATGAATCTCGAAGAATAAGGTAAAATGGGGGGAAAGAATAACTCGGATTATGTAGGGGAAAAGTTGGAATCTTGATGAATCCTGGACAATCAGGGTAGAATGGGGGGAAAGAATAGCCCAGATTGTGTGAGAGAATAGTTGGAATCTTGATGAATCCTGAAGAATCAGGGTAGAATGGGGGGGAAAATAGCCTCGATTATGTGAGGGTATAGTTGGAATCTTGATGAATCTTGATGAATCTTGAAGAATCAGGGTAAAATGGGGGGAAAAAATAACTCGGATTATGTGGGGGAAAAGTTGGAATCTTGATGAATCTTGGACAATCAGGGTAGAATGGGGGGAAAGCATCGCATAGATTGTGTGAGAGACTAGTTGGAATCTTGATGAATCCTGAAGAATCAGGGTAGAATGGGGGGAAAGAATAACCCAGATTTCGTGCGGGAATAGAAATCTTGATGTTGTTGAAAATGTAGTGATTTGCAACGATGGGATTTTATTTGTAAACTAACGCAGACCCGTAAAAAAACATGGGAAATTATAATTATTGTAGAATTTGTGAAGACGAAAGCATTTGATAAAAATATTTGCCTCAGGATCCATGCCTTTCAAAAATAAAAATATTGTCAATTCGTAATAATATTTTACATAAAATAATTAAATTGGCACCATCTGTTAATGCGTAGATTATAACGTTTGTTCCGTTTAACCTTAAAAATGTGTTATAGAAAAAATCAAAGTGTTCTATATTTTAAGTGCGGGAAGACGAGGCGATATACGGACAATTCACCACTTCTCCAGTTAACATTTCCTTACATTATCTCTTTAATCTGAATCCGTCATGTGCGGTAGCAGCTAGAATGCTCTAACCTTACGGAAGTCTTGTTAAAACGTCCCGCGGCGGTTTGTCGCTATTCCCCAGCCTATTTCACATTAGACCGTAGACTACATAGATGCTAGCTGACCGCAGCACGCCGAAGGCATTCTCCAACAGAAGAGGGGCGATTTAAACACAGGAATTTGGTCCAGGGTGGTCTGCACGACAATCTTCCTGCACTAGGCCTGTGTGCGGTTAAAACTAACGATAATGGCGGCAGATAAAATTATTACAAGAAAGATGAATTATTTATTTATTTATTCATATTCATCAATATATTACGTAGAAGATTACAAATTTGAGGTACATATAAGCATGGTACCAAAAAGGTCATGGAGGCAGTTTTACTATTTTGTGACATGCGTCAAAAGATGGTTGCTGAACTGAAGTGATGCTAAAAAATGTCGATGGTCAATGCGTCGCTTTGTTTATTGGCGAGTTGTGATAAGCAGAGGTCCTTGCTTTAGGAGCATAAAAAAGTGCATGGGATCTCCCACGAGTGTGTTAGGCCAGGTTGCAACCCAATATCTTACTACATAGTTGGATTTAAGTAGGTATAGTTCCAGATATTAATTTTAAAAAAAAGTTTACCTAAAAATATTTTTCGGCAGGCTTCTAAGATGTTGAAATCAAGCATTTCTGTTAAGAACAAAGATGGATACAGGAATGGATAGTATGCATATTCTCTCATATACAGGTAACGTATAAACTTCTTTTGTACTTTTCTATTTCTAGGATATGACTTTGTTCAAATTGTAATACTTAATCATTGAAGACAATATCCATTAACAACACTCAAACGAAAAATTGTAAAAGTCAATAAATGTCGCATTTTAAAATAAAAAAATGGACATATTTAAACAAGACACTATTTAGATTGCAATTAACTTCGGATAAAATCTTGCAATCTTACATAAAGATGGCAGCCAAAAAATAGGCGTTAAGAAAATGAAGAGAAGGTTGGTATTGTATTGTAATACTTAATCATTGAAGACAATATCCATTAACAACACTCAAACGAAAAATTGTAAAAGTCAATAAATGTCGCATTTTAAAATAAAAAAAGTGGACATTTAAACAAGACACTATTTAGATTGCAATTAACTTCGGATAAAATCTTGCAATCTTACATAAAGATGGCAGCCAAAAAATAGGCGTTAAGAAAATGAAGAGAAGGTTGGTAGTTACCAGTCAAGTATGAAACAGTTAAAAATTTCGGCAGTTGAAAAGACCGAATTAGCTCAGTGATTAGAGCAATGCCCCGGTAAGGCAGACCTCAATTCAATACCCAGATGTGACCGAATCTTTTGCTATTTTTTTTTGTTCAACATTTTATTATTTTTTGTTCAGGAAAATCGCGAAAACGGAAACGTGACTGGTACAAAGCGTCTAACTTAGAGAAAAAAAGCTAGTAGTCTTTCAATTCTGGTAAACAAGACCACAATCGAATTGGTTTCTAAATTTATTAACATCTTATTTATGACTTCAAATTATGGACACAAGACGTGTTAAAAAACAAAACATATTAATGGCAAATATGGAAGGCATTGTCTTATGTCAAAATCATTTAACGTGGGAAGTAAAAAAATAAATACCAAGAACTTATGACTAGCAAAGTATTAAATAAATGAAATTTATAAATAAGTTTAATTTATATCCGCACGAAAATAACATTAAGCGCTTATTAGAAAATGTACACACACACCTTGTAAATGGCAAGATTCCCTTTTCGTCACTGCAGAGCTACTTAGGATGGGTTGTTTCAAAAAATTTGACGAATTCGTCAAATATTTGACGTTAATTTCCACGTTCTGTGTAAGTTCTATTCAAGTTCTGCGATGATTTCATTTTTGTGAAGCAGCTGGCCTATGATGATAAAAAAACAGAACTCGAAAAGAACGTACACAGAACCTGAAAATTAACTTAAAATATTTGATGAACTCACCAAATTTTTTGAAACAACCCGACCTTAGTCATTGCTAAAGAGTAGATTGTTCACGCTTAGGTACCGAGAATTAGTATTAAGATATAAATCGCTTCACCCACTCGTTTATTAAACGTATGGCCTATCATTTATCTTTTGCACACGTGGGGTAATATTGGTTGCAAAATATGTAATGAAAGATTATGAAAAATCCGACACTTTGTTTATATAAAATAAAAAATATATATATTATCTATGAACCATCGAACAGATATCTAACATCATAACAATTTTTTAAAATAATTTATTTATAGAGCCTCATTACTTCCGCTTTACTAAATAACTTAAATTATTAAACAAATTGTTACAGTAAATTTTCTTAGTTCCACTTTTGTGTTTGAGAATAATTAAAAAAAATGTGTATTTTTCGGTGTTACGTCAGGTGTTTTTCAGTTTTTATTTTGATTATTTTTTTAATCTTCTTTCTTTGTATTTTCTTATCTCCAAGCCACAAAACTGACACACTTTTTGTTTATTATTTGTAACTTTCATATATGTTTATTTTATTTTCTAGTACCTAACAATTTTTTTTTTCGTGGAATCGACAGTTTACATTTTTTCAGTTTGTACAGCCAAAATAAAACCAATTATTGATTTCCTCCTTGTGACTTTACCTCTGATTAAACAGCATAATAAAAAAAATAATAAAATTTATAATAAAGGAGTATGAAACCAAAAATTATATAAAATAAAAGATTGTATAAAACTAAAATTTACATAAAACATAAAAATACATTGGTATCCATAAAAAAATTTTATGATAATAGAAACAAACTCTGTTTAAAAGCAACAAAAAAATTATTAATTTAAATTTAATTGTTTATTTAATAAAACATATATATGAAACCAATAAATTTGATCTGTTTTTTTATAAAAATAAATAAAACGAATAAATGTAATTATTTATTTAAGGCCCGGCTTCCCGCATTTCTACTGATTTATTACATATTTTCCTTAAACACTTAGAGATTTAAAGCTTTTAAAAAAATTCACTTTTTTCTTGAAGATGATATCTATGAACCCATGAGCCCGGGCACCCCTGCTAAGTCACCAAACGTAGCGAACCACTTGGGGTGACTTATGGCAGAGGTGTTGATTGACCAATCAATTGTTCCCGGGGCGGCGGTACCCGTACTCGCCTACCAAAATGAAAATTTTATGTGAAACCGACAAAATAAAAAAGGGAAATAAAGTTTAAAATTAGTAATTGTGTATACTAATTGACATCATTTTCAGCGCGCATTATAGTTTCCATCAAAAAGGTAGAGAAGGCGCCATATGATTGTACCATACATTATCAATAGCTTTTCAGATCATTTTCACGGGCGCAAGACAATTCCTATAATAAAAGCACGTTACAGAAAGCTCATTTTCTGCGTTTTTGTTAGTTTTTCTTTTTTTTTAACGTCATCTGAAGCAGACCTTTTATTTTGTAATGCGGATATAGAGACGTCCATCATCCAGCCCACGTGCTTCTAAGTCAGCATGTAAACGCCGTAAGAGAGATAAAACTAATTTGTGCGGATAAATGGTCTTCTCTTGTGTATAATGCGCGGACTATTAATAATCCCACACAGGGAATGATAATAGAGCTAATGACATCACGATTTATGACGATGAAAATATAATTATAGAAGGAGGCTTTGATCTGGAGGTCGTGAATGCTATGGTGTAATGGATATATGGGATAGGTAGATATACACGGTGTCCTGAAACTCGTAGTGCAAGCGGAAAAATGGTGAACACATTTTGATTTTTTTCCATTTTTTCGGCAACTAAGGGTTTAAAATTTCTGGACCGGGTCTACGTTTCGACGCGTGTTTAAAAAGACGTGTATCTGATATTAACCCCCTAGTGACCGATTTTCTTCAAATTTAACCTTCAAAATTGCTACTTCTGACTCGCTAGCTAGCTTTATTCCTGTCGTGTTTATTTGCGTGGTAGAACGGTTTCATCACCGTGGTCGAGGGGTAAGGCTCTTGACTACGAATCCGGAATTCGCGGGTTCAAATCCCGGCGAGCGTAATAAATTTTATTTCATTGCGTTGTTTCACAATCAATTAATTAAAAACAACATATACATGAATTTCTTTATTTTTATTTGCGGTGTAAGACCAGCATTCAGAATTAAAACGATGCTTGAAATGGCTTTGGCCGTGTTTGGTGACCAGATCTGAATAGCCAGGTACTTCCCACCTTCTTCTTCCCCATCTCTTCCCCTCCCCACTACCTTCAGCCTCACAACATACCCCAATTGGGGATGCCATAGTCTCACTGGCTCCAGACGGGAGCAGTTGGGACTCTTGTGCGGTGTTCATATAAATAAAAAAGCCAGATACTTTCCCCACGTTTCTTTTCACCGTCTCCTCCCCCTCACCATATCACCAGTCTCACTGGGATCAGTTACTACGGCACCAAAGGTGCAAAAAATTACATTTTACAAAGAAACTCGTGAGAATTTTAATTTGATCTCTCGAGATTTAAAACTTGCTTCTACCACTGTACTCAAAGACGAAAATTTTACCATTCTACCACGGATTTGCCATAAACAATCATTATAAAGGGTCATCAGAGACCATTGATTAAACATTGTCTATTTTAATTGAAAGATTTGATTACACACAGCGGCGCTTAAAACTTTCTTTAGCCAATTCCATCAACAGTTAAGAGTGTAGGTGTACCTCCAAGTTCCTACCTAATCTGAGCCGAGTTCACCGACCCGACCCGACTCAATAACAATTATAAAAATCAGTTATCACAGAGGAGTGAGTATTCTATTATGATGACTGCGTACGCCGTATGGATAGCCAGGTTTCTATGCTAATTCGGAATCTCTCGGGCGCTCGTGTGGGATTAATTGCCAAGATGGATTGTAATATGCAAAGCTTCGGTTTGTGATTGCGGCTCTGATGGACGTAGTCGACATTGAAGTCTATGCCTAATTTAACGTCAAGTTTAAATTTAGAAAAGCCTATGCTGTCGTCAATGGATGCCAATGTGACAATGACATTTTGATTGCCTAAAAAAAGATGCTTGAAGCTTTTTGAAGTTCGAATTGGAACAATAATTAAAGTTTTGTGAAAGTTCTATTCAAATTCCGTTATTATTTCATCATGGGCCTGCTATTTCACAGTACTTGCATCTTAACAAGCGGATTGCAATCTTTATAGCACAGGCATCAGTTAGATGTGCTGTCCTTGTTCTACCCGTATTACAATGGAAAATGCTCCGAGGAACTATCGTAGTTTATCCATGTGCGTAGTCGGGAAACACACGCGCTCAACGGTTGACATTAATTTGTCACATGAGAAGGCGTCGCTTCTACAACTCGTTTTTGAGTTAAACAGCTCGGCTGTGGAATGATTTATGGACCTCTGTGTTTCCTACCTCTCGCAACAAGGGTCTCTTTAAGAATGTTCACTCCTTCCTCTCCCCAAAAAGACCCTCCGCACAGCATCCCCAAAGATGACACAGGCCCTGAGGGAAATTATTTTCCTCGGGGCCTAACGTGTAGAGTTAATGTAAAAAGTCTTCAGTGGGGAAAATAATATCCCTCATTTTGGGGATGCTGTGTGGAGGGTCTTTTTGTGGAAAGGAAGAAGTGAACCTGGATCTTGAAGAGACCCATGTCGTAGGAGGCAGAAAAACAGAGGCCGGTAAATCGCTCCACAGCCGAGCCTAACGTTGAATTCAAGAATGAATCGTAGAAACGACTCCTTCTCATGTGACAAAATTGCGTAAAAATGTTGGGCGCGCGTTTGGCGAGTTTCCCGACTGTGAACCGGTGCCGAAGGAATCAATGACGCTAGTTCCTTGGAGCAACTTCCATTGAATTACCGGTAAAACAAAGAAAGCATTTCCACGCGACGCCTGTGCGCTTAAGATTGAAATCCGCTTGTTAAAATAGGCCCTACCTATGCACTCACCCTTCACTTATTAAAGTCGTAAAAAAATCTTCGGATGCTTTCAGTTGAGCCGCAAACATATTTGCAAAAAGCCGATCCCTGAGATAGGTGAATCTATCAAACGGACCGCCAGTTTCTGCGCACAGTTGAGAGTTTTATTCAAGTATTTTGGGGCTCCAGACTAGAGGTGGCTGCCAAATTTAACCGTGGGGCGGGCGCACTAAAATTGAATCTATTCGAATAGACAAGTATGTTAAAAGTAATTCGTATATACATATTTTTAAATTCTAGATTTTGAGCAGTTGAGTTGATACAAAAAATAATTGCCTTTAAAGGTGAATCAATTCAATGAGATTATATTTTGTTTCATGCTTTTTACGCAACATTTTTATTAACCTACACTTTTTACAGCACAAGATTAAAAATATGATAGGCTTAAATTTCACCTCACAATAATTACTCATTCTCTTTCCTTTCCCATTTACGGCGAGTCACAATAAAACGCAGAAACAAACATACAATTACGTGAAAAAAACCACACCCATAATCCCCATAATAATTGTAACTTTTCATTAATCATTTTTTGCAGCAATCACCGCGAACCCACCGGGCATCATTTCAGTATTGAAAGTAAAAATGGCTCCTACAGCAGGTGGGCAAAGATTAACGAACACCACACGATTATATATTTAGATGACAATATTTAATTATTATGATTGGAAAATTGTAGTGGTTTGAAACTCGATACTTAAACACCTCAGGCTAATTTGTACACTTTTGGGAACACCTCAGATAGGTCTCATATAAATCGTTTTATCTCTCGTGAGAAATATGATCTAAACTCTAAACCATAGGTTCTCAACCTTATTTTGCTCACCGCCCCCTTTGAGATTTTTTTTTTCTAGAGCCCCCCATTTTTTTTTTTTATGGGGAGGGGGGGCTCAACCGTCACAGAATCAATAATTCGATTAAAAATATATTAAATTATTTATTTAGCAAGTTAAAAAAAGCTAATTATTTTCTTTGCTTAAAAAGCAATTTGTATTTTAAGAGGAACGTATGCGCGGCCCATTTCGGCCAGTTTCATACAAATCTTAAATTTGGATTTGAGATCAAACCAAAAAATTATTTTTGTAATCAAAAGGTATATCAAATATCTAGTACGAATGTGAGTTACTTTATTTATTTTTGCTTTAAATTATAAGTTGTAGGCCATTAAAGATTTTAGTGTTTCATGATTTTAGAGGCAACTTGGGCAATTATTTGTGAGTAGATGAAAAACAATAAAAAAAAAATTTTACTACATTTATTTTAAAAATACAATGAATAATTAAATGAAAAATAGAACATTGTTAAAAATGTATTTTTTGGGTAGTAATTTTAATATATAAACAACAAACGCCAACACGCGCCCAACATTTGCACACGGTTGACAGTGTTTCCTCCCCCTTACAACATGGGTCTCTTCTAGACCCATGTTCACTCCTTCCTCTCCTCAAAAACACCCTCCACACAGCATCTTCAAAGATGACATAGGCCCTGAGGGAAATTATTTTCCTCAGGGCCTCCCGTGTGGAGTTAATGTAAAAAAAAAAAACAAATTTTTATTCGGCCGTAAATAGGTAATTTGTATTATAAATTTACACCCATCAAAAAGATGTTTTTTAGTAATTTCTATTTTTTATTTTATATTTCTATAATAAATATAGAAAATTATTGTTTTTCATTTACTCACACATAATAATTGCCTCTAAAATCATGAAATATTAAAATCTTTTATGGCCTCTATCTTATAATTTAAAGCAAAAATAAATAAAGTATTGTGCTACTTTTTTACTGGATTTTTGGTGTTCCTTTGATTGTAAAAATATTTTTTGAGTTTGGTTGGGTATTTTGATTTCAAATCCAAAATTAAGATTCGTATAAAATTGGCCGAAATGGGCCGCGCACATATTTCTCTTGGGCGGTCATCAGTAGGGTAAAGCTAACCTTAAATTCCGATTTTTAAAAGCGACATTTATTTCGTACACTAATGAGGATTGTTTTGATTAAATTATGAATCATTCAAACAATCACTAGTCGATTATAAACACTCTTTTTTAAGCTTTCGTTTCTCCTGTATAACTTTTGGAGAAACATTAACATAACAATTAGTTGTGATTGTTGTGTAAGAAGAATTCGAATGGTAAAAGGAGTCGCAAGTGGCAATGAAAATGTGGAATGGTAGACAAAATTCTAATCAAGGTGACATAAAAATATCAGAGGATTTCCGATAAAAATGGACATTTGCGTGGGAACCTTGACAGAACTGCTAATCAGTCTAGAACAGGGGTTCCCAACCCCGTGCCCGCCACTATTCGACAGAGAGGGAATTTTTTCATAAACATTAATTAAAAATGTGAATTATTTTTATTTATTTGTTAGAGTTTATTATTTTTAAACATTTTTGTTTATTATTTATTAATAAATTATGAATATAAGAAAATAAATTATGGGAAAATGAGAAGTTATGGAAGGAGTTTGTCGATTAAAAATATGTGGTGCCCGCCACTCTACCGATATTTTAGAATGTGCTCTAGAGTACAAAAAGGTTGGGAACCCCTGGTCTAGAAGATAATTCAGGTCTTAACAAATATAAAATTTGCAAAGCGCCTTGAGGTAACTTCTCAAAAAAAAAAACTATTAAATTATTATTATGTAGGTAGATATAAAATTTATGGTTCCATGCCAACTGAGAATAAAGTCAACTCGACACCTCCTTGAAAAGTCATTAAAAATATTAAAAAAATAATTTTAAATTAGCCGATAAACCCAACCTAACGTAACCTATTTAACCAATTTTTTATACATATTTTTTATCACTCTAATGACTTATCTGGGATGGTTCTGAGTTGGTTTCATTCCGAGTTGTCCGGTCACCAAAATTTATAACTAAAACAGGATTCTACTAAATTGCCAACAGAAGTCTACTTTCCAATTTGGGGGGCGGGAATGGGTACCGCCGCCCTGGGAACCTTTATTGGATAACCAACATCTCTACTATAGGTCACCCCAAGTGGATCGCTACGTTTGGTGATTTAGCAGGGGTGCCCGGGTTCATGGGGTGAGGTTTGTCTAGGTCTTGGAGGCGGATGACCAGGACACACTGAGCCCCAGATTCCTACCCAGAACTCTCCTCTCCTCCTTTTCCTTAAAAAACCCTCCACACAGCATCCTCAAAGATGACATAGGCCCTGAGGGAGATTATTTTCCTCAGGGCCTCCTGTGAGGAGCTCATGTAAAAAAAATAAAAAAACTTAACAACAACTATATTTATAGGAGATAATTTTTTATTACATTAACTCCACAAAGGAGGCCCTAAGGAAGATAATTTTCCTTTTGTCATCTTTGGGGTTGCTGTGTGTGTGAAGGGTATTTTTGTAGAAATAAAGTAGTGAACCTGGGACTTAAAAGAGACCCCATGTCGTAGTAAGGAGGCCAGCTAATCGCTCCACAGCCGAGCTGTTAAGCTCAAGCTGTGGAGCGATTTGCTGGCCTCTCAATCAAGCTGTTTCCGACTGTGCACCGGTGCCGAAGGAATCAATGACGCTAGTTCCTCGGGGCATCTTCCATTGAAACCCGGTAGAATAAGGACAGCTTTCCCACCCGAAGCCTGTTTTTATAAGGCTATCCAAGTATAAGTAACAATTTAAATATTAAAGATAGTAAATAGCTTACAAAAAATATATTATTTCAAAGCTGATTTCAAAACATGGTCACCCTACTTGTTTACATTTAAAATATTAGTTCCTACAGCTTAGTAGAGGCCTATATTCTGCGAGAAATATTATTGTAACAATATTATCTTTCAATACTTGAATTATTTTGTGTATTTTTATAAAATTGTTAACCTACATCCAAGTGAGGTTAAAAATTTTAATTTTAGTATTTTGCTTTTTCAATTGTTTGTTTATGACCAATATTTATGTGTTATTTTGAATAACTTGTAAAATTATTAACCCCGATACAGGCGAACCCTAGTGGGGTTAATAATTATATGCTTAAATGAATAAACTTGTGAAGAAGCTATAAAATAAAATAAAAATAAATAAGACTGCCAATAAGAAATCACTGTAACAAATGAATAACACAGCATCCCATAGCTAACAATTTCTCTGTAATGCTCGAATCCAAAACAAACTCAACTCTGGTTGCGATACCTATAAATACTCAAGACAATAGCAAATTCTGTGATAGAACCTCCACCTGCAGAATTGCTGTCTTCTCTATAGTTAATTGCTATTGCATAATTACTTGCAAGATAATATGACAATAAGTTAAGTACACAGATGCATAATTAGAATATTGTCTCCAGATAATGTCACCGTGCATCTACCTTTAAACCGTATGCAGTTTTCACCCACACGCAACGTCTTGTTAAATGATTTATTAGGTAATGTTCCTTGCCATTGACAAACAGATTTTAATTATTCGCTAAACGCAGTTCAACCCTCAGAAAGCAATTAAAATACCTTTGACGTCTGCAATATCAACTGTGAAAATGCTGCATTTCATAATACAGGTATATTCAAATATTTGTCGCTCCTCGTGATGTGACAAGGATTTTATTTTTATATACATTTTTTGTGGGGTCTTGGCGGCAGATGTGTCGCCCACCAACGGCGTGGCAGGTCAATTGGAAGAAACTTGTTGAGGGAGACTTTTTGATCTCTCCAGCAGGACTCTCTCGGAACATCGCCTTGCACCGCAGTGAGAGAGTTGAATTCATATGTTTGTTACATTTGAAAACACTGATCTCTAGATTTCTAAACACCCCTCATGACTTTCTCCTTTCTAGAAATTCCTCTCCTTCCTTTGACGTTTCTTTACTTCGAATAATAAATAATAATAAAAATCCACAAATCCAAAAATTCATTATAACCTCATTGAGCATCGTGTTTATATTTGCGCTAGTGTTGCCATTGTTTTATCAGAGTAATAATAATAATTAATAATTTAAAAAGAAATAATAATTAAAAAAGAATTAACACATGTAATTATAATATGATGCAAAAATCAGCCATATTAAATACATGTAGGATTACAAAAGGTTTTTTAAATATTTATATGAGAGAGTAGGATTTATCGGTCCAGTTAGGAGTTCTATCGAGCCGAACCCTCTGATATGAAAATATCATTCGGTCTCTGGTAGGTTGACATGTTGTTCTTGTATTGTTTTGTATTTATTATACTTATACAGTGCAATTGCATAGCGTGGATTAACTAGATGATCATTTATGGAAAAGTGTTTGGAAGGGTTGAGTTTTTCCTATAGGGAAGATTTAACCCGGACATAGAGTCAAAAGAGCAAATATAAAAAATTTATGATTTGCGCATTGCCCTCAAAAAATTCAAATTGCCCTACGTTGTTAAAGGTTCCAACAAGACAACTCAATAAAGTGGCATTTTAACACCCCTTTGAAAATTCATTAAAAGTAATGAAAATTTTAGTTATTAAAATTTAGCCCATACTTACTTAACTTGCTATTACCAACTTTTTTTCACCCATAATTAATGACTTTCAGAGGAGATGAAATTGCGCATTGTTGAGTCCGGTCACCGTTGATAAACACTGGTTTAGGGTATTTCAAAGATGCACCTATATTTGTCCACATTTCAAAACATTCTAAATTTGGCGAGATATTGGAGGTTTTTTTCATTTTACATATGTCTTAAAATTAACCTCCGGAATGCATCACTGCAACAATCAATTATTGAAAACAGAAGAGATTCCTACCTGACTGAGGCCGATTCTGTACAGCGATGGGTCCAGGTCGAGGGTCTTCAACATCTCCTCAACAGTTCTCCGCTGCTCGTCTTGGGGCAAGGAGGCCAGCGAAGGGTGGTGGGCGAATCCTTCCCCGCCATCGTGATGGGGAGAGGCCAGGAGTCGGAATCTGAGTAAAATCATATCATTAATATTTCCAGCAGTTAAGGAGGAATTTCTGGGAAGGAAAAAAGAATGAGAAGTGAGCAGGAATCTGGGGGTCAATGTGTCCAGGAGTGACAGGCGTATGAATTTATCCCTCCCACTGCGGTGCAAGGCGAAAGAGGTAAACAGGTCTCCCTCAACCAGCTCTCCCCGTCCCGCCTGCGGCGCAGTAGATGGGCAAACACACCGCTGTCAAGACATAGATAAACCTCATCCCATGAACCCAGGCACCCCAGCTGAGTCACCAAACATAGCAAACCACTTGGGGTGACCTATGGCAGAGGTGTTGGTTATCCAATAAATGGTTCCCAGGGCGTTGGTCGAAAAATTCACAAATTATGTAACCATCAAAGCAATGAATAAAGAAAAAATTAAAAAGAAAAAAAAACAATAAATGATAGCAGCAGCTGTGAGTGAATTCATGAAAGCTAGTTTTCACGCTTCGAGGGGTGGGGATGAGGGTCGCGTGATTACAGTAGCGATATGTACGGATTGTGCGCAACAAGTTATTTGCGATGTGAACACACATGTCATCATTATCTTACTACCTGTGGAAAGTGAGCTTTAGTCAACATTTAAGATTAAAAATAAAAACACAATATTTTGAACATACCTTCGAGCAAACTCAGCGAATGGAAGTGAGTCTGGGAATCCTTGTTTATACATTCTGGCTGCCTCCAGTATTTGGAATCCTCGGAACTGCAATAAAAAGATAATTTAAGAACTGCAATAAAAGATAGTTGTTCTTTTAACTACGAAGGCTGTCTGTAAAAAAAGGTCTCCAAGGTGCTGCGGTCATGAGGAACAATTTTATGCGCGATCCAGCAACACTGGCATGTAGCCTGTTTCCCCCACTCCAAATCCTCATCAAGTTGCACTCTCTGCGACGCCTGGTCTCGGCATGGCAGCCATTCGCATGGAACTTTCACTCGTCACCAGGTGTCAATTATGCCAGGTGTCAATTATACCCGCCAGGTGTCAATTATGCTCTGAAATTCGTTTTTGTGTGCAAAGAACAAAACCCCGGTAGATATTCATTCTCAGCTACACACCAGTGTTGCGGAATCGTGCGTAAAATTGTTCTTCACGACCACAGCACCTTGGAGACCTTATTTTACGGACAGCCCTCGTATTTAACTTTTATTTTAGCTTAACCGAACTACACATACGAACGTACGTGATACGTCCGCAATATTGTCGCCTGAATGCAACAAACCGTATCACGTACGTTCAAATAAAAAAAAACTATACCTGAAACCCACAAAACTCGTGCGATACGTTCGTATACACCAAGTTTGTTCCTGCGCCACCGCAAAGCTAAGGGACATGGGACGGGTTTTTTTGTCTCTTTCGTACAAGTAATGCCGCTGGTCAGCGGTACTCTCTACGCAAGTGACGCGGTTTATAAAACCGTTTTAAAAAGACGAAATTTTTTTCCTACTTTTTGAAAATAACCCAAAAATAATCCTACAAATAAAAATAAATAATCATTCCATACTTGTGATCGCAGCAGTGGCACGTCCAGATTGCCATCTGCCCCCGCCTGGGACGAGCTCTGTTTGCGCGGCAGTGCGCAGAAAACAAAGCGGGGCCGTGTCCTGCGCAAGGCCCCCAGTACCGTCTCCACGCCGCCCTGGATCTGCGCAACGATGGAGCGCCGGTTAACCACCACTGCGCCTATGCAAATAAATAACAAATTTGAATATCAAAGATCGGTTTCGATTATAATTAACACTTTGGATGCCTTAAATACAATAACAAATTCCTGTTACCTCTTTCAGTGCTACGATAATACAGAAATTTCTTTAACAAATTGTGCAGATGTCTTTCAATCCAAGTCAATTTTAATATTTCTTACAGACCTTAGGGCTACTGTTAATTCGATTTACCTGTCCAAAGGGTAATACTGATTAATATAATTTAAATAAAATCATTGTAAGACAAATCTATGTGAAACAAAAATAATACACCAAACCCATAGACATGAATATACCTAGACCTGTACTAAGTGATAAAAAGCGGACTATTTCCCCCTCCCCATACCGGTTCCATTTGGAATTTGGAACTGGCTGGGCTCGCGAATGGCCTCGAGCGAATCTAAAAAATATGACATCATCATTCTGGTGTGAACCAGCGTCGAGCTTTCATCGGAACATTTAATGAAATAACACGGCAAAAATGGTGGCTTGTTCTATGAAAACGTGTAAAAATGGAAATGAAAAAGAGAATAAACCCAATCGTCGTATTACATTCCATAGTTAAGCATTATTTTACTTTATTTTAAGCTTATTCAGATCATATAATATGATCACTTTTAGTAACGTATACATATGTACGCAATTCTCAAGTGTGCTCGTCGCTGTTTACTGGGATAAGTAAATTATGAAACATTTGTAAAAGTGTCTTAACTAAATACGGCAACAAAATATTCGACTCTGAAAACAGGTGAACTTTACTTTGCCATATTTGGACTTCGCAAATTTGTTCATAACAGTTTTTACATGGGAGCAATTCGCGCTCCCATGTAAAAAGGTCTATTCATTCAAAAGCAATTTTACTTAAGAACTAAATGGTGATATTGTAATGCAAGAGGCCTATATACTGTCAGATTGATTTATTGACGAATCACATATCTCACAGTCATCTTCCCCCCTTCGCGTCCCGCTGTAGTTGGTTTGTACCCCTCACCTGCCTGTTCTCGTCTAGGTATATTCATATGTCTATGGCCAAACCAAACCTTTATACATATTTTGCAATTTATTTTAATTAATTACAACTAAAGGTATACAAAAGGGGGAGTATGAACTTCTAACCTGTAGTCAGGGTCCTCCTGATGCTGGAAGCCCGCCTCAGACTGGCTTGGGCATCGGGACCTGCTCCGCATAATCCTCGACTCCACACAAACAGGCGGGATACATCCTCACTGGGGAAAAACAGAAGTCATTAATTCAAATCCATAAAACATACATACTATAATTTGCCTTGGGGCTCTTGCCAAGAAATTAAAAACAACTGCCGTCTGTAAAGATATTTCTAATAATGAGGAGGAGCAATTACAATCACAAATAATCTAACAAAGTAATAACATCAGTGCTCAGTTCGCTTAGTCCTCCAGACAAAAAGCAGGTTTTTGACATTTTAGTGAAAAATTATAAAACTTACATCTTTAACTACTGGAGTGTTTATGGCCACAATTTGCAAACACCCTCGAGCGTTCGCTGGCCAAAATGTGAACAATTTGAAGAGATGTTTTAAAACATTTATAGGAATTATTTCAAAAGTTTCCGCGCGTTCTATACTTCGATTAATCACAAAGATAACTTAGTATTTTCACTTTTCAACAAGAGATGTCTCACATCTCTTCCGAATTATTTGTTATTCACATTTCGCAAACCGAGATTGTTAAATTATTTTTTTTACAAATCATTAAACCTAAAAATATGGGATAAATGATTAATTGAGCCCTTGCCTGTAATAATGTTGTATCCAACAAAACTATCAATATTGAGTTATTGATGGAATAATGTTGGGAATATTAATATGCATCTTTTAAGGTAAGGATTGGGGTAGGGAAATTTTTTTAGGTCTGTGGCAGCCATTTAAAGTTTGTTTTGTGGAAAAATGTTGTATAATAACAATATTACAGGCTGTCCTGAATTATTGAACAGAATTGATTTCAAAGTACCTACACGGCACACACGTTCATGTAATATTTTTAAAGAAAAACATTGTAATACAAATTCAAATAAAAATGCTTGCCTTATAAGACTGTGTTCAACGTATAATAATATTCTCTCTGAAATAGATATCTTCAATTGTGATGAAAATAAATATAAAAAATGTATTAAATGAGTACAAAACTGTATGATATATTATGGAACGACTTATATTATGTACTGCCTATTGTAATAATGTAATTTCTCTTAGCTAATGTAAGATTACTTCTTAATTTATAGATAAATAATGTAATAGTATAATGAGGAAATCTATAATTGGTTTTTCAGATAGGTAAATTAAACATGTATAAATTAATCAAGTTGTAAACTGTTGATTTCCCTAAAATAAAATAAATAAATAAATAAATAATGCCATTTATCAAAACCATGGAGAATGGTTTTAATTTATGGAATTTTAATTTAATGAAGAAAACAACCGTCTTATGGCTTCAATTGGAGAGTCTTTGAAGCCAAGAAGCTGAAGAATGCAGGAAAATAGAATTTGTCCAGAAAAAATATTATTAAGCCTGCTTTTTAGTCGTTGAAACAGTTTTGTGGAATAATGTTGTATGTTGATCTCAAGTCAATCAATATCTAGAACGTAAATGGTTTCATTTATTCATATAGTTTTTTTTGGCTTTTTAAACTCAAATATATCAATGACATAATACATTTATGTTAGAAGAGCATGTTGCTTTCTGTAAGGTACGAAGAATTAAAAAAAAAAACATTTTGTGGAATAATGTCATGTGAAATTTTTATATTTTTTTTTTTTTTTTTTTTAAGTTTTCTTTATTCATTGAATTGTTTGTTACATAAATTTTAGAATTTTTCGACCACCATGCTAGGCACATGCCCGTGTTGTGGTGGTCGATTTTCTATATATTACATTAACATATAAGCAATAAAAAAAATGTGCGAGAAAATAAAAAAATATAAAATAAAATAATAATAAAGAAATATTATAGAATACAAAAGAATATAAAATGATGTAAATTGCTGTAGAGTAATTATAAAAGAGTTAGGAAGAATATAAAATAATATAGTACTAAAAGTGTAGAACATAAAAAACATATATATATATATACTAGAAAGAATATAAAAAAGTAGGTGATTTTAAAATATATAAGATCAAGAATCAAATAAGCAAATAATTAAAGGTTTTTGGTTACGATGGAAATCTATAAGTGCGTGGTTTTAAATTATTTTACACCAATTTTTTGTACAAATAAATTTTAGAATTCATGTTTCAAGTCCGGCGAAATTACACTGGACACTAGAGTAAATTATTATTGCTACATTATTGGACACAGTGCGTGTAGGCAGTGGGCTCATTGGACAGAGTACACGGTACTTGTAGGCACCGTAGAATCTGTTACTTTAAGGACACATAGTGGTAGTAGACAGTGGTGCCAAACAGTTTTAAGTAAATAGTTTGAGAAGTATTTAAACTTTTTGTTATTAATATTATAGTAATTACGTATAGTTCTTTACAAACAAAAACTTTTATTTGTGGTGTTTAAACATACGTTCTTTAAAGAAATTCTTCAAAGAAATTCTCTAAAGAAACTCTTTAAAGAACTTTCGACCCTTTCCGGATATCCATATTTGGACACCTGTTGCAAATTGAGTAAGTGTACTAGATCTCTTGATGTTGTAATTTAGTGTGTTGTATATTTTAGGTGCGATGTATGTGTATTGCCTTTGTGAAAAAGTGGTTTTCGTTATAGGGACTGTGCATTTTGCGTGCGTTGAATAGCGTGTATGTATGTCCTTTTGTGTGGATTTTATTAAACCATTTTTCCAGATATGGATGAGAACTATCTTAATATATAGTTGGCGAATGTCTAGAACTGCTAATATACAACATTATTCCACAAATTCAGCGTAATTCTAGTATTAAACTCAAATTTAATTGCCTTTCTAGGTGGCTGGATTGAATGGAAGCCGGCACAAAGAAGATAACTTACATGGAACTCTCTTGCAGCAATCCAATGGCATTCCTAGAAACAGGATTCTCTCGACTTGCCTTCAGCCATCCACTGGCGTTGTACATTACGGGGTAGGTACCCTAAAACAAACATACAGTTTGTCAAATAAGAGTAGAAAACATAGGAGGGCGCCACTGTTGTTCAAATGGCAATACTAAAAATATAATCATGGTGGTAATTCTAACTGTGTAACCTACATTTTTATTAAAAATTAAAAAGGCATGAAAGTGAAAAAAAAAATTTTCATTGCAATATAGGTACCCACTAATCTCAAAATTAGAATTGCATATAGATATATTATTATTATACCTTTGCAATTTTGTGTTAACATAATGAAGAATAATGATATTTAATATGAGCTGTACCTAGCATTGCCCGGGCTTTAGATCATGTTTCTAATTATAGATCTGAATATATTTAACACATTCAGATCTAAAAGTAGCGTAACTGAACTCACCATTAATGATTCTTCCTTTCTACCTACTGTTAAATTCAAATTAAATGAAAGCCAATCACTTTGTAAAACACAATTTAATCAAATTTATGTCATTAAGTAGGTACCTTAATAAAAGTGCTTCTTCGATTTTAATATGTTTTTTTAAGAACAAAAATAATGTTTTTTTAAATGTGTATACAGTGTTCTGTATTTTTAGTGTCATTGCACTTTAAAAGTAAATTGGTGTTGCCAGTGTACAAATTTTGTAGTTCCATTTTTTTTTTATATTTTCTACTCTTATTTGAAAGATATCATAAATATGTTAAAACTACTGTAATTCGAGGCAAAGTAAGTTTTGTGATTGAATGTCTAAAGATAGAGTCCCGACCTCTAATTGTAATCTGCAGCAGTAAGTAAGTGAACCTTATATATGTATTTAGTTTAAGAAATAGAACAAAACATCGGATTCTGAATAATTGCTGCATTATATGGTGCAATATCACACCTGCATATGGTGCAGCACAAAGTGCATGGGGTGCGGAGCACGGCGCATCAGCTGCTGCGGGGAGCCGCTCCACATGGAGGCCGCTCGTTCCACGAAGCTGGTGTCGGAAGCTCCAGGGTGCATCGACTCCTCATCTAGTAACCTGGAAAGAACAATAACGATTACGTATGAAAATCTTGTTCATCACAATGACACATCAATTTTGGCAGGCGGGAATGGGTACCGCCGCCCCGGGAACCTTTATTGGATAACCCAAGTGGTTCGCTACATTTGGTGATTTAGCAGGGGTGCCCGGGTTCATGGGGTGAGGTTTGTCTAAGTCTTGGAGGCGGATGACCAGGACACACTAAACCCCAGATTCCTACCCACCCCTTAAACCCTTTTCCTTCCCAGAACTCTCCTCTCCTCCTTTTCCTTTAAAAAAACCTCCACACAGCATCCCCAAAGATGACATAGGCCCTGAGGGAAATTATTTTCCTCAGGGCCTCCTATATGGAGCTCATGTAAAAAAAAAACATAAATCTTCCCTTCAAATTTTACAGATATTTTTTTTTTTACATTAACTCCACGTAGGAGGCCCACGGGGTCTTGAAGAGACCCATTTGTAGGAGGGAGCAAAAAAAATCGTTTCACAGCCAAGCTGTTGAACTCAAAAATGACTCAAGAATAACCCATTGTACAGATATACGCACTGCCCTGAAAAAATTACCAATATAGCTCAGCTTCTACAAAAATTATTGAAGTGAAATTTCTTTAGCCCTGTTGGTATTCGAAATTCGGATGAAACGGAAATAGCGCATTACAGTACCTACGAAGCGTCAAACTGCACTCATTGGCCGCTTTGATTATGATATCACTTTTCAAGGCTCCTATTGGTTGAGTTAGAAACGGAAATGACATATTATAGTACCTACGAAGCATCAAACTGCGCGTATTGGCCGCTTTGATTATGACATCACTTTTCAAGGCTCCTATTGGTTGAGATTGTTTTTGTGAAGTTTCGCTTTTACCGCGTGTGAACTGAACTCAATTTTTTTTTGTAGTCTGCTTTAACAATCTGTGAAGGAAAGGGTAGGGACACTTTTGGGCCATCGAACCCCGTCACCACAAAAGCAAGAGTGGGGTTATCACTTGGAGAGAGAGGACTTGTTTGTGCAGAAAAAGAATTTGAGTGTAAAAGGTTTAAACAACAACATATTAAATTGTTTAACTTAATGAGAAAAAACAAGATTATTTTGTTGGAAATTATTGACAATAGATCTGACAGTAAAAAATGCAATAAGAGAGTAATATTTAAAATAGCAAATGAATTACCATAAGAGACCCTTCCTGTCCACATCCCGAAGGTCGGCCTGTGAGGTCCTCAGCATTGTGTTCTGCGGAGTCCTATCCAGAAGTTCTACCATGGGGCCAGGGTTCATCACCTCTGTTATCCAGTCTGCAATAAAAAACACTCAATTTGTAATGGTGCATATAACTCCGCGATCAAATAATAATACTCTACTAACAAGCCATTGTTAGTTCACAGGAGAACAGTATCTGATTTAATGCCCCTCTTCAAAATAAAATTAAAAGTTGTTAAATTATCAATTAACATTAAAATTAAAAATTGTTACATTATCAAGATAAGATTAAAAGGTCATCAAATCAGAAAAGCTATTCTCTATCTTTTGTAAGAACGAGATCGTTCTCCCGCAAGATGTCCTTTCAGATTTGTGTGATTTTCTACAGCTGTTAAATGAATAAATAATCATGCATACTTGCAGGAATTTGTGTTTAAAACGACCCAAACTAAAATATGTGACAGTTCACAGCTGAAATTTTGACATCGGCCGACAGAAAAAGCAAATAAAAGCCGTAGAAAATCACACAAATCTGACAGGACATCTCGCGGGAGAACGATCTCGTTTTCACAAAAGATAGAGAATAGCTCTTCAGGATGATGAAAGAGAGAAAACATTTCAGGATTCAAGCTGCCGAAGAGAGTGTCATAAATACGTATTAGTTTCAAGTCACTAGTTATAAATCTTAAGTCACTAGTTATAAATCTTAAGTCACTTATTTATAAGTCTTAGTTATAAGTCACTATTTTTTTTTTTACATTAGCTCCACACAGGAGGCCCTGAGGAAAATAATTCCCCTCAGGGCCTATGTCATCTTTAGGGATGCTGTGTGGAGGGTCTTTTCAGGAAAGGAAGGGGAGAAAGTTCTGGGAAGGAAAAGGATATGAGGAATGGCAGGAATCTGGGGGTCAGTGTATCTTCTAAGAGTGAGGGACATACGAATCCATCCCTCCCACTGCGGTGCAAGGCGATGTTCCGAGAGAGTTCGGCTGGAGAAGTCAAACTCCCTCAAACGTTCTCTCCCGATCCGGCCTGCCATGCAGCTGGTGGGCAGACTCATCCGCCCTCAAGACCCGGACAAACCTCACTCCACGATATATCCCTATCCTCACCCCATCTATAAGTCTTAGAAGATGTAAGTCACTAGTTATAAGTCACAGTACTTAGTAGCTATAAGTCTTAGTTGTATGTCACTAGTAATAAATCTTAGCTGTAAGTTATTAGACATAAGTCTAAAGTTGGGAGAAGGAACTTCAGAGGCTGGGAAGCCACCGACGCAAAGCAAGACAAGGATGCTTGGAGGCCCATAGAATCTGACCCGAATAGAACAAGAGAAAGATGATGAGATGAAACGTAAAATTTTGGCCGCCTGCAGTATTTACCTTCTTCAGGCAGCCCCTCCTGGCGGCATGCTGCGCGGGGTGCCAGCACTGCACGCTCGTGCGCGAGGAGCTGCAGCCGCTCTTGGAGGTAGTTCACAGCCAGCTGCTGCAGTCCTGCTGCAGCCACCCCGCCATTGCCGCCCGCCAGTCCCGGTGGATCCACCAGGAGCAGGGAAGAGACGGTGCGGGCATTGGTGGTCAGGCACCTGGAACATAGAAAAAGTTATAAAACATGGAAAATAGACTACTATATATTAGTCAATGTAGTGTTTAGTATATTGTTTAGTCAATGTAGTGTTGATCAATGCAGAAAGTGTCATAAAAGATGTCATCAATCCGTAACCCATTTATCTGATGAAAACTATCCTGCTTTTGGGATTCTTGAAAGATAACTCAGTATTTTCACTTTTCAACAAGAGATGTCTCACATTTCTACTCAATTATTTGTTATTGACATTTCGCCAACTGAAATTAATGAAATTTTTTTCTTAAAAATCATTGATCATATTGTGTTTCACATAAATAATGCATGTTCAAATTAAAATTTATATTTGTGATTATCAATTAGGCTATAGACAACATACAGAAGTCATAATATGCAATATTCTCCCAACAGGTTCTAAGGATGCCAATTCTAAAGTAATAAATAGTATGTAGAATTTTTTATTTATTTAACCCACCAGTAGTCGCGCATGGGTCGAAAAGACCCAGAGGTGCAGTATTTGATCCGTAATTCTTTTAACATTTTTAGTTTTAGGTTGCCACGCCAAGTACCTTCAAGTGACTCTCAAGGCACACGCGCCTCCCACCTTGCCCATTTCGCCTGCGGCGTTTGAGCAGGACGGACGTGTCAAGTGAGTATGGGTCGCTTAGACCCTTGCGCGACGTTTCATGTATGTATTATTTTCTATATATATTTTATAAAACGATTTTTTTCCTTATATATTTTGATATATATATTATACAAAAGGATACTCATTTGTTGGTATAAAAAAAACATAATTATAATTGTTACATATACTTACATATAACATATACTAACCTAAGTTTCCTACCTTGAAATATTAAAAATAAAGATTTTCTAAACTATTTTTTTATTTTAAATTATAAGTAAAGTTGATTGTTTCAGTAAAATAAATAAACATATTGTATTACGTGTTTTATTTTTTATTAATTATAAAGCTATAATTGGATTAAAAAAATATGTTTTGTGATTTAAATCATCCGTATAATGTCTGGGTCCTTTCGACCCGCGTGCGACTGTTGGTGTCACAAAATTAAGCGCGAGTACTGGCGGGTTAACTAATTTAATGATTCCTAAAAATATGGGATAGACGGTTAAATATAGGTGCATTCAATGGCTCTCTAATACTAAAAGCCGAGTTGTGTATCTCCATACTAAAATTCGGAATTATGATATTTTAATGAGGGCGGAAAGTTTTCAAATTGGACAAATATTTCAATTATTAACGCTGTACCTAAAATAATAACAACAATTTTTACTGTGTAATTAAAGCTGACATCATCTGTCAAAGTAGACATGATATATGTAACATAATACAAATGCAGCGTGTCAACCAGAGTGCCCTGATTTTTAGGACTTGCAATACAGCACTAAGGATGCGAAGGAGGTTATGGTTTAGTCAACCGGCAATATGGCTACCCAGCGCCAACATAGGAATGTTGGATGGATAGGGATCAAGACATTTTTTAAAAAATCTCAAATAAGAATTGATAAAAGAAAAAAGATTAAATACCTGTTAATAAGGGCCACCATGCAGTTGAAGAACTCGGTGTAGAGACCAATGACTAGCCCTTCCAGAGCCTCGTTGCCGGAAATCTCCCGTTCTACTCCTCGATCTGTCGGAGAAGGTGTTCTGGAAAGGATGAAGCATTTTGATTATCAGTAAAGAAAACATAATAAAATCAATAAATTACAAACTGCAAAAATCACATGACTATGTAAGTTGTAAGATACAAATTGTTACATACCTAGCCCCTGCAGTAGCAGCCCCAATGGCCCCACTGAACAAAGCCCTGGCCAGCTCCTCAGGGCAGCAGCCCAGTAGTTGGGCAGCCCTGGCTCCGGCTGCAGGTTCAGCAAACTGGTAACGTCCACTCACTGGAATGGAAAAAAAAATTAAGAACAATGACAGAGTTTCTTCTTTGCAAATTATATGATCATCGCCATTCAACTGTTCGGTAGTCCCGACTGCCTTCAGTGAACCTTCAACTCCTGCCGGTCACCTGTTGTAGGCTCCCTTCAGCTCCAGGTGGGGTTTTGCCCCACTACCGACCGGCTACCAAGGTTTAGGCCTCCCGACATTTTCAGTTGTCCTGCTGGCTTATTACAGAGAACTAGAAATGATTGATACCTGAAAAGGACTGTCACTGCAGTTTCAGTTACCAGAGATCGATGTGGAACTAGTTATTTCTTCAGTTATTTTTTAATGATTCCTCAAAAGAAAAAATTAATGGGTGAATATTTTTTCTTTTTTATCAAAGTTTCAAAAGAAACGCAGGTTCCTCAGAAAAATAACTAAATAACAAGACTAATCGGGACAGGAAAATTTACCATCTCTAACTAGGTCACTCCAAGAGGTTCGCCATGTTTGAAGACTTAACAGGGGTACCCAGGTTCATTGGGTGAGATTTGTCAGTATCTTGGACGATGGATGTGTCTGCCCACTAATCAGATCGAGAAAGGCCAGTTGAGGCAGAACAGTTGACCTCTCCAGCCGGAATCTTTTGACCCAATGCCTTGCTTCTCAGTTGGAGGGATGGATACATTCGTCTGTCACTCTTGGAGACACTGTCACCCCTACATTCATACCCACCCCTCATACCTTTTTCCTTCCCAAAACTTCCTCTCCTCCCTAATCTTAAAGACCTTCTACACAGCAACTCCAAAGGTGAAGTAGGCCCTGAGGAAAATTACTATTTGCTACAACTCTAGCTATAAGTCATGCCAAGCGGAACTGTTCCAATTTTACAAATCAAAATCTGGTACATCTCTCGTCACTAATACTCAAAGATTCCTCCTAAGATCTTTTCACCCGTGACACCAGGAGAATTCCCTCTTTAACTCACCTTTGACGGCACCAGCAGAGGCCAGATGCCAGATGGCTGCCAGCACCCTCCAGAGGGACAGACGTTCCCGCTCTGACACACCAAGCTCTGCTAGCGCTTCACACAGCAGCGCCAGCCCCAGGGCTTCCTCGCCTCCAGCACGAGCCCCTTCGAGCAGCAGCACCCTCCTAGTGGCACTGTCGCAGCCGTGGATCACCCTGGAAACATGGAAATTATTTAGAAGAGGAGAAGCAAAAATAGAAATAGGAAACATGAAAAGCATAAAGAAATAAAAATTCTTCAAATGTTAGCCATATATGTCACACCTCTGAACAGAACATTGGTTAACAAAGAAGAAGCACCAATAGTCGCAAAAATATAAAAATGATGCCCCAATTTTATACTCACAAAAAATGGATACATTTCCTTTAAAAAATTAAAAATTGATTTAAAATGGTATGACGGGTGGATAGGAATTTAGGGGTCAGAGTATCCAGGAGTGACTATGAATCTATTCCTCCCACTGTGGTGCAAGGCGATGGTTCGACAGAGACCGGCTGGAGAGATTAAAAGGAGTCCTACAACCAGTCTCTCCCGCGATCATCCACCGCCAAGACCTAGATAAACCTTACCCTATGAACCCGGGCACCCCTGCTAAGTCACCTATGGCAGGGGTCTTGGTAATCCAATAAATGGTTTCCGGGCCGGCAGTACCCATACCGCCTCCCAAATTGCATCAATAAAAAAAAGAAATAAAAAAACACCAACAGAGGCAACAACTGTAGGAGATATGAAAAGGATAAAGAAAACTCCATTATTCTAAGGTGCCTTGACGGGAAAAAGACTCAAATACCTCAGAGTCATAATTTGAAACAATCACCAAACACCTTGGATGAAAACGAAAATGAAAACCCAGTTGAACTTGGTTTTAGTAAAAAGTCTGGACAGTTGTCAAAGGTATAAGGTGAAACATGAAGATGGCACAGTGTGCCAATGGTCTAGTAGTCGGAACCTTTCTTTGGTATAACTTTAAAAAAACTCTTTCTAGTTTGCAGAGTAAAAAAAAGTAAATATGATTAAAAAAAATAAATTTATCACCATTTAAAGATGTCGAAGGCTCCATCAAGCGACTGCTTGGTAGGAACGCGCGTCAGGTCCAACAGGTGTGCGTGCAGCGCCGCGCCAGCCAGCGCACCCGTCTGGTCGTAGTGCAGCGTCATGACCTGTGCAGCCGCCGAGCGACCGCCGCTCCAGCAGCCAGCCGCCGTGAGTGCCAGCAGCGCGGCGCGCACCCTGCCCACCCAGGGACTGGCGGAGTTCCCGCTACCGCTGGTCACGCCCTGCCCGGCGAGGTAGAGCGCGCAGCGACGCAGGGCGCCGCTCTTGCCGGAGCCGGAGCGGCCGAGGAAGACCAGCGCCTGGTCGCGGCGAGATGACAGCATGGCGCGGTGGGCCGCTTGTGCTGCGGCGTACAGGTGTGGTGGTGCGTCTTCCCAGCGGCAGCCCTTGAACATGGCAGCCACCTGCAAGTAAAGAAAGTTGACATCAACTCCAGAGTGAAAGATACCTTCTAATCCTCAGACTATTCAGAATTGAAACCCTTAAAATACGTGTAGTTTAGTAAGGTTGGATAGTTTAGTAACCAGATCTAACAAAGTAGAATAAATAACCAATAAGATGCTTTAATAAAGTTTTATAAAAAAATAAAAACATAAAGGGTCCAAGGTGAGAGCTTTGTGGCATTCCCATTTTTTGTGTAAAACGATCGTTCACATGCACAAGATTTATTAGATAAATCTTAGTTAAATACCATTAGCAAACTTATTTTTACAACTTATGATCACTACAATAAGTTAAAAAATAATAAGGGTCCAAGGTGGGAGCCTTGCAGAAAACCATCCAATTACAGAAAAAAATCCTTACCTTATCAGAGTAGATGGTAAGCGGCGCGGGTGGGTTGATGAGCAGCAGACTATGCCCCGCCGCAGTGTGCACGAGGTTGCTGCCGTAGCGTTGCCTCAGAGTGTGCAGGGCCGAGCTCTCGTTGAGATAGCGCAGCGAGGCGAGATCCTCCACCAGGTCGAACTGCGAAGGGTTAGCCTGGGGACAGTAACAATTATTTTATTTTGGTTCAAGCAGATCAAATTAAGGTTATAGGTCGTTGGGAAACCAAACTTTGCCTTTAAACAGAGAACGAATAAACAGCCTTAAGTTTGAAATTTCTTGGAATATACCGCCATCAATCAATTTTAGGTTTGCGAAAAGGGCAACATGGTTGAATGGGAAAATTCTAATAGTTGATTTTACAACAAGAAACCGGTTGTGGTTCAGAACTGAAAACTAAGCATCGTCTCTGTTTGTAACAATTGTAACAGTAGTGATGCCTTTTTGTGGTATATAAAACAGCACAGAAACTTTCCCACAGGACGTTAGATTCTGTTGTGAATTGTGGGTGGCAGCATAATTCCAAATAAGTATAAAAGGGTTAATTGAAATTCCATCAGTGCGTTACACGATTCGCATCTGGCATCTTGCATAGCGACACGTCGTGCGATGCATCACCTGAGCGAAACGTGTCAAATGAACATTGCACACTTTAACTTAGACACACGATCTGAGAGCATAAATCTGTAAAAGACTTGTTGGCGGCTTTACCATGGTGTTAACATTGCCGTGATCATCAAACTAAAGGCATATGGCCGTAAATTACGCAAGGCATGTAACAGAAAAAGAAGCGGAACTATAGTTCACCCGAAGATGGCAATTGAAACTGACTGAATGAGTGAGAGGCCTGTTACTCCTCCGTGCATTATCATCATCATTCAGTGTTGGTCTAGTGTTAGACATAATATATTATGTTTCTACTTTGGTACACTACTTCTTCTGTCAGCAAATACTTGATCATTCTAGCACCGATTTGTTTAATATCGTATTTGGTCTATCCTAGTTTATACTTCCTGTAATAACTTAAAAGGATTGTTGTCCTCCAGTCAAGCAATGTTCCTGTATCAACAGTTTGTCTTGTATCATCATAAAAGCGAGTGTTGGTCTAGCCCAGGGGTCGGAATTTGCGTCTCTTTGCATAGGCGTCTGCGGCTCTTCGGCTCTTAGACATCAATTTCAGCAATTTCATCTCTACTCAACCAGCCTTATGAGATGGAGCCGCCGAACGATATTTTTTTTGCGTTCCGAATCCCCCGACGAATTGGCTCTTATTACTCGACAAACTGCCGACCCCTGGTCTAGCCGGATTGCTGAGAACTGTTTTAGGTCTCTATTCGAGCCCTTCGCACGTTGTCCACGTCCACAATACAAGTTATGTTCCTGTACTGACAGTTTGTATTATTATCATCAGAAAAGCGGTGTTGGTCTAGCCGAATTGCTGAGGCATAGGTCTCCACACGCTGTCCACAAGTGAAGCAATGAACTATCCAGTTTTTTTGTGGGTTGTAGATCTCCAATCATCCATCCGGTGTCCTCAAATCGAGCAATGCGTTTACTCGGATCACTTTAGCTTGGATATCTTTTCAACCGCAAAACTTGAATATACATACCTTCTCCAGATCATCATCCTCCACCTCGATGTCCTGCCCCGAGTGCTTGAGACGCACGGAAGTCCTCCCCACGCGGCGTTCGTCCCCGGCAGTGGGCACGGCGGTAGCGGCGCTGTCAGCCGGCCGCAGTGTGGCCGTGAAGCCTGCGCGGTGGCACAGCCAGAGTCTCTCGCCCTCATCGTCGCAGGTGGCGGGGTCAGACTCGTCCTCGGATTTAGCCTGAAATAACAATTAAATCATCAGAAACTCGTACGGTTTTTCATATGAAAAATTTGAGATTTTGTTGGATTGGGAACCTTGGAACTTGAGAGAAAATTAAGAGAGGAACGCTTAGATGCTTTGGACATGTAGAGCGGATTAAATAAAAGAAGTATCAGAAGAATTTATAGAAATATCCACAATAAAATGGACAATTTAAAACACATCTTAGAAGTCTATTTAACAAACTTCCCGGGGTCATCTGAATCAAGTGTCTACGATGATTTTTTTTCTCCAAAAAACATAATAAATCAGTAGACTTTGGACAATTAGAGTCGGGGTAGAGGGTTGGAAGATTGCTTGGCTCCTCGGCTGAGTAACCAGTGAAGACAAGAGAAAAAAAATTGTCAAAAAAAACTACAATAGCAACCAAAAATTTCACCCGAGACCGAAAAATTATTTACATTTTTTACTCCAAATAATGTTCGGAATCAATGATTAAATTAAGTCAGGTACATCTCTTCACACCCTGCATATTATATAATCACAAGGGAAAAACAGGTACACTTTAAAATTTTCTTCCATCCATTTGCGCATACATTCTCATTACACTTGTTTCTCTCCTTTCCAATAATCACAACAAATTAATATACAAAAAACTTTGACAACAACATGACAGAACAATTCGATTCAATTTAAGAGGCGAGTATGGGTACCGCCGCCCCGGGAACCATTTACTGGATAACCAACTTCCTTTCCATATGTCACAACAAGCGGTTGGCTACGTTTGATGTCTTAATAGGGATGCCCGGCTTCATGGGTTGGGATTGATCTAGGTCTTGTCGGCGAATGGGTTTGTCTACCTACTGCATGGAGGGCCGGATCGGGAGAGACTGGTTGAGGAAATCCTTTTGAACATTCCGGCCAGACTCTCTCGACCTATTGCCTTACAAGACAGTGGGAGGGATGGATTCCCGGATTCTAACCCACCCCTCACACCTTTTGCTTCCCGGAACTTCCTCTCTTTCCTTTCCCCAAAATGACCCTCCACACAGTGCCTCTAAAGACGTCCTGTGTGGAGCTAATCACAAGAGAAAAAAGGTACAAATTAGATTTCATGAAGAATTTTCTTCCATTCACTCGCGCAAACATTCTCAAAACACTTATGTCTCCCTTTTCCAATAATCAAATTAATATTAAAAAACATTGACCACAACATGGCAGAATAGATACTTAAAAATCGACCATCATAACATGGGGTGTGCCTAGCACGGTGATCGAAAAATACACAAATTACGTAACCATCAAAGCAATGAATAAAGAAAAATTAAAATAAAATACTATAGAATCAAGCTGCAAGAATTAATGCATTATATCTGCGACAGCAGCCCTATTTAACACCAGTAAACTGGTCACTAATAAATATCCATTTATTGGTCGGTTCCCTCTGGGACACAAAGCCAATAGACAATAGTTAGCAGTAATTGTTAGTTACTAGTTGTCTCGTTGTTCCGGATTAAGACAGCTTAGTTGATTGTTTCTCTATTGCTAGAGTTAGAGTTAGAGCCACACGTGTTCCTGCGATAGTACTATCGCGCTGTTACCTTTTTCGAGCTTGGTTTACTTGGAGCTGATACGACCCAATATTTTGCTGGAAAAACCTATTCGAGCCGGACACAGCGGAGTAATTAACCTAATTTAAAATGAAAAATTTTATCTATTTTAAATTATTATTGTAATTAAATAATGCAACTTTATGCACAATACTTTGTTTACACAAACATGCCAACCGGTTTCGACACAACTGTGACTTGGTCAGAGCTTGTTAAAATCTAGTTATCAATATTAATATTAATGATTTTTCACAAAGTTACTAATTACTAAAAAAATATGATTTACACGGTGAGTTTCGGCGTCTATGAAATTTTAACATTATTTTCTAATTTGGGAGGCGTGAACATGTACGCGAGGCATGTACCGCTGCCCCGGGATCCATTTATTGGATGACCACCTCTGCCATAGGTCACCCCAAGTGGTTTACTACGTTTGGTGACTTGGCAGGGGTATCCGGGTTCACGGGGTTAGGTTTGTCTAGGTCTTGGCGGCGGATGATCTGGACACACTGAACCCCAGATCACCAACCCCTCAAACCTTTTTCCTTCGCAGACCTTCCTCTCACTCCTTTCATTTAAAAGACACTCTGCATAGCATCCCCAAAGATGACATAAGCTCTGAGGGAAATTATTTTCCTCAGGGCTTATGTTTTAAGCTCGAAATTTATTTCCATCGTGAGCCATGGAGCTTTTTTAAATATATATTTATCGAAAAACACTCTTAAGAGCCATTAATCAGCTAAGAATTTAAATTTCGTTGAACGACGACCTCGCGATTGTACCCTTGCAACGGTATAGGGCGGTTCCGACGAGAAAGATTAATTATTCTCTATACCAGCATTTTAACATAATGACTCAATATGGATTTTATTTCATTCCAAATTTGCTTTGATAAATATACCTACCCACATTCAAAAATTTAATTATTGTTTGATCGTAAGTATTTATGATTTTTCAATAATGTCTAAGCAATTTTTTTTAAATATATTAGTTTTTTAGACCATAAATAAATAGACAAACTGAAGTATTTCCGTCACAAAACAAGGGTGCGGATCCTTTTTTAATGATTTTATTTGAACTAAAATTAAAATTCTAAAAAGTAGGTTTCCCAAATAATTTATTGATTCATTTTACTGCATGATTATATGATTTGAAATGTATGTTGTAAAATACAAAATTTTGGTAGAAAATTTAACAAATCTGCCAACGACCTACAGTAAAACCTTATTGTTCTAAAAATAAACATATTTTCTCAAAATTTAAAAAATAGCTTTATTAGATAAAAGAACAGTCTTCCGAAATCAATTTATAATTTTTTGTGGAAAAGAGTCAATACGTCTAAAAGTTGATTTAAAAAGCACACATTTCCGGTTTTTTCTGGTTATTCCTTCTTAAAACTTGGACGAAGCCTGATCACGTGATCACTGACAAAATATTTAAAGAAAAAAAAATAATTGTTATCAAAATTTGTCCGGGTGCAAAAGTGTACAAGTTACTTAGAAAAGCAATAAAACACAGAAGGAAAGCCCGTTAAGTCTCGCTTCCTAAAGCGGCCCATAGAAAGTCACAGAGAATTGCAGCCGAACGATTATTCACACAACCAGAAGGTGGAAGAAACAAACAAACAAAGGACGGGAGATGCGATGGATAGCCTAATGGCGGACACTGGACACTGGACACTGTTCTAGAGGGAACTTGCACTTCCGCGTTCTCGCAAGCTGTATACAATGTGCTCGTTGTCAATAAGTGCCAAGTGCTTTTACATGGTGGTCTGTAAACACTTTAAGCGCGCGCATTGCGGGAAAAATATAATTCGTTATACCGTTTTCATGTCTCGCAGTTCGCGACACATTGTCCCTTATTTAACCCGTACCGGTCGCATGTCGCGCACTGCGAGATATTTTTTTTCATCTAAGAAAATCAAAACTCAGAAACATGCAATTTAACACCCCATTGAAAAATCATCAAAAGTCATGAAAAAAAAATTGTAAATTTGCCCATAACCTAACCTAACGTAAATTATTTAACGTTTTTTTTCATCACTTTTAATGAGTTTTTAAAGGAGGTGTTTAATTTGTATGATTCTGAGTCGTCCATTCACCCTCCACGACATAGCGTCCATCCTGTTTAAGACGACACAATACCCTAAAATATATTTAGACTCTTAACGACGTAAGTAAAGAAGCCGTGTATACAAATTGCGACCCGCGACCCGTGTACTGGACGGACCTACTGTCGAATTTGCCCTATCAAAAAAAATAAGAAGAAGAAAAATAATGTGGGAATCTTAACTACGTATGTGAAGAAAGCGTGTAAACAAATATACGCCAGCGGCACGGCGTATTGGACGGATGTACGGTCGAATTCGCCCTAACAGGCCTGGAGATTCGACCTTTCCGCCGAGTTCATTTTAATTAATTCTGAAGAACGTATTACAACTATTTAAGACGTTTCTAAACAAATCCCTCCCGAAGTTATTAATTCATCGTCTAGAAAAATAAAAACTGGTGCTCACCCCTAAATTTAAAGTTATATAATGGAAAAAAAACTTCAACCCATTCTACGTAAAATAAGTTAATGGTGAGGTATTGTTTTTATTAATCTTAAATATAAATAACTTACATCCCCGGGTGGCAGTTTGAAAAAAAAAGTTATTATATTTACGAATTCGTCGGAATTTATTAAAATGTGAGCCTTGAGCAAACCCCCAATATTAGGGTATTATACCGTCTTAACCCTAAAGGTGCGATTCCGAGCAACGCGGCAGTCGGCAGACGGCAGCGGCAGACGTCAACTGCAGTGCCGCCGACGGCAGACGGCACTACTTAACTGTATGAACTTGTATTGGACCGTTTCCGACACACCACTGCAAAACTGCAAATGCCGCGCGGCACATGCAGTCGACGACTGCCGCGTAGCGGCAGACGGCACTCGAGTGCAAACATAGTACTGCCGTCGACTTCCGACAGTTTCCGACGTTTTTGGGGCAAGATTATTAGAAATTAAAGAGATTACAAAATTTAACTGATTTTTATTTACACGGCAATAACTTCAGAAAACGTCTTCACTCTCATTTAGGTGTCTTTTTTATCAAAGTTTCATAAGCGCCTTCTTCCAGTCTATTTAAGTTTTTGTTTTAGTTTTTTTTTATGATTAAGTTATATACATGCAATATATTCATGAGTAAATACATTTTCAGGTTACAATCGGATTTAATACAAATCATTAAATACTAACATGCAACATTGAATTGATCAGAAACTGTATAAACATGTATATGTAAGTACATTGGCAGTATGGGCTTTTTACTTGAGTAATAATACAATGATAAATCATCGTCATCTTCTTCTTCTTGCAATAACACTTGCAGCATTATTTTATTCGTAATTTTATATGGAAGACACAACCGTCGGCAACATAAATGAACTAATACCGTCGACAGTAATGCAGCGGACGCAACTGCAGTGCCATCACTGCCGTCGACTTCGGAACCTACCCGACAGTGCCGTCTGCCGTCGGCGGCACTGCAGTCGACGTCTGCCGCTGCCGTCTGCCGACTGCCGCGTTGCTCGGAATAGCACCTTTAAGGTGCGATTTTCACATTTCGTTTGAACAGTTCAAACAGTTGCAAGTGTCGAACTGGCGACCTTACTTTATTCTTAATTCTGATTTATATTTTAGAGTAAGTTTTTGAAAACAATTCGAATTTTTATTAAGAAGAAGCTCTTTTTAATGATTGTTTAAGGGGGGGGGGTAAAGTTTTAAAGGCGAAAAAAAGGCATATTTTCATGATTTTTTTTGGAGATATGAATAATGTTGGCTTATTTCTTTTAAATACACCTTATAGTATAACATCTGTATCTTTGAAAATTTTTTTTGATTAAAAATATTAATAAATAAGTCCGTGAGAGCGAATCTCCAGAGGCGCTTCGAAAAAAAAATGTTTCGCGGTGAACATCATAACTTGTTAACGAATCATTTGAAACAAAAAAAATTGAAATGGGTTTAAAAGGTGATATATTTTTCCAGGTAGTGACGAAGAATTTTTTTTTTATTTTTTTTTGCAGCATGTTGAAGTCAAAAATGCGTTTTTTGCTAAAATTTTCGGTGAATTTGTTATTATAAAATGGAAAAAAATGCTAAAAAAAAACTCTCCGTCACTACCTGTTGATTTATGTTTAAAAACAAATGTGCAAATTTCAAAAAGATCGCTTAAGTAAATTTTGAGTTATGATGTTCACGGACTAAAAAACATTTTTTACCAGAAAATCAATTTAAAGTTTTGTTATACTCGAAATATACTTGAATAGAGCAAGAGGGCCGGTCGCTTGAAATGCTGTAACTTCGTTAGTTTTGCTCCGATTAACTTGAAATTTTGGCACAATACTTTCGACATATTGTACATTTTGAAAAAAAAATTGAAAAATGAGTTTTAAAACCTTACCCCCCCCCCCCCCCCCCTTAATCGGAAATAAAAATAATTATTAATCATAAAACCTGCATTTTCGAACGAACTTATCAGAAATGTTAAAAAATAAATAGATCCACAAAATAAGGCGGGTTCATTCGAACCTCCAATAAAAGCAGGTTCTCAAGTATTAATAAAGTAATTACATACTCGGGTCATCGAATTAAACTTATTAAGACAACAGAGGCTGCGCAGACCCTATAGATTTATTACCTCCTAGCCCACACAGAGTCAAATGTAATTAATTAACTAGATTTGGAAGGGCAGGTTTCTATTCCAAACTCGAACTAATTTCAAAGATACAATCGATCCATCCGAATAATTACAGTGAAGTTCGTTTACAACGACTCTATTTACAAGATTTGTCCGCATATAGCGATTAGACCACCAGCAACTGTTTTGGTACTCATTCACATTCATTCATACCTTCATTCAATGAATAATTAATAATTTGATCGTGCCATGCTTTCCTCGGACGTCTTCTTGTAACATTGACTTTCGTGATTGATATCATCTACACTTCTTTCTTCGTTCATCCGCTTCACGTATCCAAACCATCTAAGCGTCCATCTTCTTTTATCTTAAATACAGAGTGTAACAGCACTGCAGTGATTTTAGGAGGCGATTCCTGGATATATTTGGAGTACCTACAAAAAGTTTCTGTCGTTTTCCTGTCCGATGATATAAAAAAATATTTATATATTTTTCAAATTTTTTTTTTTTATTATTTTTTTTTTATTAGCAACTATATAGAATAATTGTACATACAAAATAAATTATGAATTTAACGTTAAATATTGCAATTCTTAGTCCTCCTCACTAGGGGGTCCTGTGCCGAGGCGGACTAAAATTATTTAAATATATTTCATTTGTCTTCTATGTCGTTTTTAGTGTTTCCATGAGGGTTTTTTCATTGATCTCTTTCAGCCATATTTTTATTCTTGATTTATATACATTAGAATTTTTTATTAGTTTTATGTCTTGGGGAAGGATGTTATGAAGTTTAGTTGCAAAGTATGTGTAGTTTCTTTGTCCGAATGTGGTTTTGTAACTTGGAATGTTTTTTACATCATTTTTATTCGACCTAGTGTTATGCATGCATGGTCTAGTGGAAGATTCAGTATTTTTGAAAAGCTTTAATAATATATTTTTGGCATATATTTGTTGCACATTTGGTACATCAAAGCTATTGAAAATTTCAATTGAAGGCGTTCTAATGGGTACTTTCAATATGGTCTTTATGATTCCTTTTTGAATCGTATTAAGGTTATGTATGTACTTATGTGTAGCAGATCCCCATCCTATAATTCCATATTCAATTCGAGAATGACACAAAGCGTAGTAGACCTTTCTCATATCCTTTTTATTTACGACGTTTCTTAGATTTTTGAAGAAATATATGAGGCTTGTTAGTTTTTCGGTAATTCCTTTGATGTGTAGGTCCCATCTAAGATTTTCATCAATTATCACTCCGAGATATTTAATATTTAGTGTTTTTTCGATGATGGGGCAGTAACATTGTATATTATTTCCATGGCATTCCTGTAATTTTAGTTTTAGTGATTTTATTGGTTGGCTTCTTGAGTTCATTGAGAATGTTATATATTTAGTTTTGCTTATATTAAGGGTAAGCGAGTTGATTTTAAGCCAATTTTGAAGTGCACAAAGCCCTTGTTCAGCCACATTAAATGTATCCGTCTCCACTGATCCCATTCCTACACGTCGCGACGGGATCTCGTGATACGCGCGTTGTTTCGTGTGTTACAGTGCTGATGGAACGTGAAGTGCTTATCCCGTGCAGAGCTTGTTATTATATAGGCTGTATATAATAGTAAGCTCTGGCGTTATGAAATTTGTATAAAAGAAAATGTGTGGATTTCATATATTTTAGCGGCAAGGAGGAAAGGCAGGGGGGAGGTGGGGTTCGCGGAGAGGGAAGAGACGAGGGAGGAGGAAGGCGGGGAAGGTGGAAGGGAATGGGGACGCACGGGAAAGGACATTATGCATTGTTAATTGCTACAGTAATTTTCCCAAATACCATGCGAGGGAAGAAGACGGGTCGAGAGAGTCCGACTGGAGAGGTCAAACCTCCGTCAAACTGTCTCTCCCGATCCGACCCGCCACGCAGTAGGTGCATTCAGCACGCAGTCAAGTTTCTACCCTTTTTCTGCAAGTCCCATGCCCAAGTTCGATACATCTGGGTTGGCACGAACACACCATTTTGGATTACAAATTTTATAACGCTAATTATAACATCCGCTTATAACAACATAATTTGAGAAATTTATAGATCTAACAGGTCCCATCTATCAGAACATGAACACGTGTTTGTCATGGTTGTGTAATCCAGCTTAATGGATGCAGTTAGAGAACATTGACATCGTTTCAGCCCCAGGTTCACGTCTTAATTAATTACCGTTTCGTAATTGTGATTATATCATAGCGACGGCAGACTGTGATATCTTCATGCGTTCTGTAGCTGTATTAATGGGAAGGAAAAGGAGACAGGAAAGGGGAAAGTGGGGAAATATCTGTTTTTTTTTCAGATCTGGTTAACAATTACGGTAATACTTAAATAAACCATTTGAAGCAGCGTTTCGATCAGCAAAATTTTGTAAATTTTCTTTTCGACATTTTCTCATCGGGGATGCAGTTTGAAAAGTTCAACGCTTCTTTTTTAAAATAACAGAGTGTGCCAATTCCTTTCAAAATATTCCTAAACTGTCAGGACCGGATCTAGGGGGGGGGGGGGGGGCAAAACCGGGGCGCCAGTTTAAAGGGGCGCCAAAATCATAATTTATGATTGATTGAAACAAAGCGCCTGGCATCCAACGCACGTTGTTCTATCGATTATTCATTTGATTTACAAACACCCAGTTTTTTTAACGCGTGCATAATGTACGTCTGTACGTCATAGGTTCTCAACCCCAATAACGCCCCCTCAATAACGCCCCCTTGTGGGCATTTGAAACTTTCAGGGCGGCAGTAGAAGACCCAGAGAAAATTTGGGGGCGTTGAGATGGCACAGTTAAGGCGGGGGCAGATAAAAAAGGTCTAAAAATTACAAAAAATACGCTAATCACGTACTATTAAAGCAAAGTAAACGTTTAATATCTTTTTTATTGTACCTAAGTATTGTATTCATTTTTATTATGCGGTAATTTATATACATATTTCTGTAGTTCAAGAAGTGGGTGAATATTGAACTGAACGATTTCATTACAATCAAAATGAAAATTACATTGGATGATATGAAATTTGTGCTATCGTACGTGTATAAATATTATTAAGAGTTGACACTTTATTATGAATACAAGAAGGAAAGGGGCAGCAAGCCCGTACTTAAAATACATAATAATTGTTTTTTTAGCTAGCTAAAAAATAATTTCATATATTTTTAATCGAATTATTCATTCCGTGACAGTTGAGCCCCCCTCCCCCCCCCTGATCCAGATCAGGGTTGTTACGAATGCAAAATTTTAATTTGAACATCCGCGGACAGGGTTGTTGCGGATGCCGATGCGGATGCGGGTGCGGATGCGGATGCGGATGCGAATATCCGTAACACCCCTGGTCTGGTGCCTTAAATTCTATCGGATATTGACTCCCTAACAACTGTCCCACGAAAAGATAGTTATGTAGATATTGATCTTTATAAAAACGCTCCTCAATTAATCATTTGAACCCGCGATCTCCGAATTAATAGCCGAGGGCCTAAACCCTCAACCGTGGTGGCCGACGAAGAAAGATTGAATCGTTTATAAGCTTACACCAAACAATTACCGCCTACTCGTAAAACTCTAACGAACTTTTTTACGATTATGACTGATTGAGCTATCCGACCCGATCTATATTATAATTTAATACCGTATTCATAAATGGCCGAAATCAATTAACTCACGCGATAAATAAATAATTAACTATAAAAATAAACTAATAAACAGAAGTGCGTGCATACAAATTTATAAGCGGTAAGTCATAAATTTAAATTGCGCCCACACGTATGTAAAAATTAGACCTTGTTTATTTTAACATTTTCCTGTGTGACCCCTCTTAGTTTATAATGTAATCATAATTGCTAGTAAGAATTAGATTATTTAATTCAATATTGTAAATTGTAAGCAAGATTAATTTTCCAAGAAAACATGTATGCAGTTCTCACACATGCTGACAAGAGTGCGGAGGCTACGAAGAACCGCACAAAGAGGAAACCGATTATACTGTCTCATTCTCTTGCAGGCTAAATATTATAGAATTATGTGTTTGTATCTTTTTAGTGTCGCTTTTTCGTTTCATCGAGTCTCCAATCACGACGGCGCAAAAGAAGTTTTCACTACAAAAACGACAATTTTGAAATATTCAACAGGAAGGTAGATACTGGTAGTTGTTTTTTTTTGGTTTTAGGCAATTCACCCTGAAAAGAGTGCTTTGTGATACTGGTAGATAGTTACCTTCGAAGTCCAGCCCACCCACAGTCTTAATAATGAAAAAAAATACAGAATGTGCAATTCACATTCTGTATTTTTCTGTGTTTTATATTGAATATTTATATGAATATTATTTTGTATTGAATAATATATAATAAATGGATCGCAATCTTTAGAGCACAGGCGTCGCGTCGGGTGGGAATGCTGTCCTTGTTCTACCGCTATTTCGATGGAATATGCTCCGAGGAACTAGCGTCATTGATTCCTTCTGCACCTGTGCACAATCGGGAAACACGACAAACACACACTTTTAAACACAGTTGACATTTGTCACATTAGAAACATTTGAACACGGTTGACATTTGTCACATTAGAAAGGGTCGTTTCTACGACTCGTTCTTGAGTTCAACAGCTCAGCTGTTAAACTATTTGCAGGCCTCTGTGTTTCCTCCTCCTGAAACATAGGTATCTTCAAGACCCAAGTTCACTTCTTCCTTTTCATAAAAAGACCTACCACACAACATCCCTTGAGACAACATAGGGCCCTGGGGGAAATTATTTTCCTCAGGGTCTCCTGTGAAGATTTAGGGCCTCCGCTCATGGATAAACTGAAAGAAACCAGTTCTCAACGCAATTGCAATCAACCTCCTTAACAAAATCGATATTTTTCTGATCTGACATGTCAAAACTTGACAGTTTGTGATCCGCTACCACGGCAACCTGTCAACAAATCAACTGAAAACAATGCACCTGAAAAACTAGTAACTGATGGTCTCCGCGGTGTGGCGTTTCAGTTGCATTGTTGGCAGGTTGCCATTGTAGCGGCTCACGAACTGACATGTCAGATCAGAAAAATATCGATTTTTCTTAAGGAGGTTGATTGCAATTGCGTTGAGACCTGGTTTCTTTCAGTTTCTCCATGAGCGGTGGCCCTAAATATTTTTAAAAAATACATAATTGGCCTAATAGCATTTTAAAAAATTAATACATTTCTTCTACGCGGATTTTAACTCTTAAGGCCATTAATGAAATAATTAACCTAACATATAATTGTAGAGAAATACTTGAGTGACGGTTTAGGCTACTCTAATAATTAAACGTATTTGAAGAATTTATTTTGAATAACAGGAAATAACTAACATACCAAATGAAATTTATAGATACTAGATTATTTTGGTATTTCCAATCCGAAAGGGTAGACGATGATGCAATAATAGCAAAACCTACGCACCATAATTATTCATCTGATTTTATGTGCCGGTATTTTGACAATGGTAAGAAAAAAGTTTTTTTTAATTACAACACTGTTTTTAATGTAACCAATAATTAACGAAGATCTCAATCAATGACAAGGCGTTCAAAAACCGTGGGCAACTAAGAACATATTTAATTCGAATGGATTTTTCCGATAAACAATTATTGTTAAAAAATGTTGGTAAAATTGCACAACGTTCCAAAATGAATGATACTTCTCAGAATTACATGTTTTTATGTTTTATGTGAATACCAACAGTTCGTGAGGCGGGTATGGGTATCGCCGCCACGGAAACAAATTTCTTGGGTAAGGGGCTATCCATAAATTACGTCACACGAATTTCATGATTTTTTTACCACCCCCCGTCCCCGTCCCCGTCCCTGTCACACACATCGTCACATTTGTGAGACTCCCTCCCCCTAGTGTTACATATTTTGCAATTTTACTTCTAAAAATAATCAAAATTCAGATTTTTACATGTGACGTCACAGAACTGATGACCCTCCCATACCCCTTGTCACACAATGTAACACTTCTCTATACCCCCCCCCCCCCTATGTTTGGTGACTTGGTGAGGTTCTTGCTGCGGATGCTTTCGCCCATTAATTACGTGACAGGCCTCATCGGAAGAGACTGGTTGAAGGCGACCTTTTGATCTATCCAGAAGGACTCTCTCGAAACATCGCCTTGCACCGCAGAGGGACGATTGGATTCATACGTTAGTCACTTCTGGATACTCTAACCAGATTCCTACTCACCTTTCATACTCTTTTCCTTCACACAGCAATCCCAAATATGACATAGGCCCTAAGAGGATTTATGTTCCTCGGGGCCTCTAGCAGCGTGGAGCTAATGTAGAAAAATTACATATCTAATTTATTATTGTGGTCTGTTGTGAGGCTGAAAGCTATGGGGAGTAGAGGAAGGTAGGGAAGTGACTGATTATTCAGATCAGGTCACCAAAAATGGCTAAAGCCATTTCAAGTAACGTTTCAATTCTGAATGGTGGGTCTTTCACCAAGGCAATGTTGAGAGAATCTTCCACTCTGGTGAGAAACCACTCGGAATCAGAAAGTTGCTTTAAATGGCTATAACTATGTTTGGAGATTAGATCTGAATGGTAAGGTACTTTTTTATATGAATACCGCACAAGAGTCGCAACTGCTCCCATCTGGAGCCAGTGAGACTATGGCATCCCCAATTGGGGTATGTTGTGAGGCTGAAGGTAGTGGGTAGGGGAAGGAGATAGGGAAGAGGAAGGTGGGGAAGTATCTGGCTATTCAGATCTGGTCACTAAACACGACTAAAGCCATTTCAAGCAACGTTTCAATTCTGAATGGTGGTCTTACACCAGGGCGATACTGGTAGTATCTTCCACTCTGGAACGTGCCGCAAATATACTATATATTATTTTAAATGAATAAGTTGTGAAATAACTCAAATTAATTAAATAAAATTTATTTGCCACGCCGGGATTCGATCCCGCGACCTTCGGATTGCAAGTCTTACCGCTAGATTACGCCGGCCGTCAAACTTCCCCAGCTGAAGAGATCAAAATGAAAACGGTAGCAGATAAATAAAAATTGAGTCACAAATGTATAAGTGAAATAAAAAGGTCTACAAATTGTTACATAGTTAATGCACAAAAAAAGATTTAATCAGTTTTCATTTCAACGAATATTTTTTGTTCGGTTTAATTTGTAAATCTTTTGAAGGCGTATTCGCTCTTTCTTTTAGTAGTTACCTACAACAACAACAGTGGAATAGTTCTCGTAGAAAGGTGGGGATTAATTGTATCGATTATTATTAGTACGAATTATTCAATAGGCTCGAGTCCGCATTCCTCAAATACCTACTATCGGAAATAAAATCAATAACAATATTGTACAAAGCTCACAGACTAGAGCACATTGCAAATATAACAATATCACCACGAGCTTATTGCGCAGTGGTAGGCAACCAATGGACCAATTTCTGCCAAAAAAATTAAAAAAATGTTTGCGGACTCTGGAAAAATTGTCTCAAACGAATAAAATTTGGCGGAGGTGGAGAATTCCGGATTTTTTGGCGAAAATTTAGAGTGTTTTAAAATTATTATTTTTTATACTGGAGAGATTTGCCACTTTTATTATGTAGATCAGTATTTCCGCGTTACGTGTGTTAGTAATATTTTTCCTAGGGGTCTCTCTTGTGTTTTTTTCGGTATTTTTGTAAGCCTAGAAAATATCAGACCTATAAAATGCTTTGATGTGTAAAATATCCGACTTTATTTTTTTTAACATAAAAGTACAAATCTTATATATAAAAATCAATTTTTGTTTGTTTGTTCGTAGGTTATGCACTGCCATACCGTTCATCCGATTGCAATGAAACTTTGGTGATTTGTTGTGCGCACGCCCGCGAAGGTTATAGGCTATATACAATGGTAAGCTCTGGCGTAATGAAATTTGTATAAATGAAGCTAAGTGTATTTTAAACATTTTAGTGGCAGGGAGAGAAGGCTTGAGGGGAAGGGTAATGAAGGAGGTGGGTTTAGCGGGAGGGATGATGAGGGAGGGGAAGATGGAAGGTGGAAGGGGAACGCGGGGGGAAGGGGACGCGGTGGCGGATGAGAAAGGAAAATGCAGGGAGAAGCAATTTAATTCTTTGCATTGCAACGCGTGCCGGGTACCAGCTAGTACATTATAAAAAAGCTTTGACAGTCCAACTAAGAGATTTTCAGATTTAGGACAGTCAAATTGCATAGTTTAATAAATAAAAACAAACGATTCTGAACGTGACACGCCGGGACGACTCGCTCTTACATAAGTCATACGGTGAATATTATCATTTTAAAAATAGACTGAAATTTTTCTCGATAAAATTACCAGCTGTTAAAAAGGTTGCTCTTCACTGTTACAGCAGGAACCTTATGATAATGCCTTATCAATTCTCAATAGCGCCAATGACAGTTTAATCATTGATACAGCTGATTCCAGTAGCACTATTGGCTATGGGTGCATTAATCGGACAGAGATATCATAAATTAATTGGTCGGTATCGGGAACATAATGTATGGAATCAAGAGAACAAATTAACCATGGGCTGTAATTAATATTTTATTGCCACCAGATCTATTGCAGATAATGGCTAACGGTAAATAAGGTATTGGTTGAAACATAAATGGAAGACTAGGTAGCCAGCTCTAGCTTTGTGAAAGGAATTTAAATTATGACAAAGTGTTTTGGTTATAGAGACATTATTTGAAATGCTGGGCGTTTGATTAGATGAAATAAATGAGTGGTTAGGTACGTACTAAATTAATTTGGGTTCCATGCCAATTCAACAAAGTGGCTTTACACCCCTTTGAAAAGTCATTAAAAATGATGAAAAAAAAATTAAAAATTAGCCCACAACCTAAGGCCTCAATTACATTAAGCTAGTGTACAAGCTACTAGCCGGTAAGTTTAAAAACGGGTGAATCGGCGAGTGAGATTGTCATGATGACACACAAAACTGTCTACTCGCTCAATAGCAACAGTAGCAGCTAAAATAACGACTCTCGCGCCATGCAACTCTGTCGACATTTTGTAGAAAACTTGAATTCGCAGCGAGAATAACGGCTGCCGCCCGAACTAATTCTGAGAGACGAAATCAGCTGTTGGTGGGCCGCCATCTTTAAGGATGGGTTGTTTAAAAAAAATTGACGAATTCGTCAAATTTGAAATTTGACGGCCTCCGTGGTCCCGAGACTCTCGACTCACAATCCGTAGGTCGCGGGTTCGAACCCGGCGTGCGCAAATAAATTTTATTTGATTAATTTGTGTTATTTCACAATTTATTTATTTAAAATAATATATAGTATATTTGCGACACGTTCCAGAGTGGAAGATACTATCAGTATCGCCCTGGTGTAAGACCACCATTCAGAATTGAAACGTTGCTTGAAATGGCTTTAGCCGTGTTTAGTGACCAGATCTGAATAGCCAGGTACTTCCCCACCTTCCCCTTCCCTATCTCCTTCCCCTCCCCACTATCTTCAGCCTCACAACATACCCCGATTGGGGATGCCATAGTCTCACTGGCTCCAGACGGGAGCAGTTGGGACTCTTGTGCGGTATTAACTATAAAAAGAAAAAATATATATTTGACGTTAATTTTCACGTTCTGTGTAAGTTCTATTCATGTTCTGTGATGATATCAGTTTTATGAAGCAGCTGGCCTATGATGATAAAATAACAGCACTCGAATAGAACTTACACAGAACGTGAAAATTAACGTCAAATATATATTTTTTCTTTTTATAGTTAATACCGCACAAGAGTCCCAACTGCTCCCGTCTGGAGCCAGTGAGACTATGGCATCCCCAATTCTTATGTATACCTAGGTAATTATATTATAAATGTAATTATTATTGTTAAAAATAAATAAATAAATAAAATTTTAAAAAAATAAAATAAATATATAGACTTAAATAATTCTACTAAGACGCGACCAATATTTTTCGAACAAAAATTTTGTCGCATTAAAAGTGTTAAAAATGTGACCAACACCTCATTAACTAATTAACTCCCGTTTAGCGTCAAAAATTAAAGCGGACTGCCAATGCATATTAAGGTGAGTATTTCAATTCAACATCAACCAATTTATTAATATTTTTACGTAAATATTTGGCGTTTGACATTTCGGAGGGTCAATTCATAGAAAATACCTTCAGTGTTGCAAGCGTGTATCGATTTCTTATTTATTCCCTGTCAATATCGGTCGGCTGTAGACGGTGAAACCGTACTCGGGACATCGATATAAAATCATCGAAAGTTACGCCTATCCGATATCGGGAAGTTATCGATTTCACTGTGCTAGAAGCTCCAGAAGAAAGCTTATTATCTACTATTATTATTTGTAAATAATTACGCCGGGCAAATAATGAATGGAGAATTTATTTTCCATTGTCTGTTTGGTTTGGCCGGTGGACTAAAGATTAGCGCATTAGCGGTACCTACCGGCAAGAAAGGAGCCTCGTTTCACATCCTGCCCGTCCCTAAAAGGACAGCGCATCCGCAGCCAAGGCACGTAAATAATATATTACGTAATGGCCGAATATGACCCCGGTTTGACGCCCTCTGGATTTTATATTGTTCTTATTATAATGATAACAATAAAACATAACTTGCAAGTGCGCATTATTCATAAAATTATACCGCTGATAGCTCTGTTCAAGACAGCGTCCTCCCTCTTTTTCGTAAACGAAGGATAGATCAAAAAGAGAGGTTACAGCAGAAGCGTACGGTTCTCAACCCTTTCGGACATTGTGTTTATTTGAATATACTCAGTTTTTTAAGACTTTTTCCTCTACTATCTGTAGCTAATAAAATTGGTGGTTTTCGTTTATGGTTTAACTGACTAACTATTTTTTAATGGATTTTGGCTAGTTTTGATAGCCTGCGTGGTCGATGGGTAAGGCTCACGACTATCGATCCGGAAGTCGTGGGTACAAATCCCGGCGAGCGCAAGTAAATTTTATTTGATTGATTTGTGCCATTTCACAATTTTATGATTTTATAATAATATAAGGTATATTTGCGGCACGTTCCGAGTGGAAAATACTCTCTTGATTTCAGTTTCTCTATATTTTTCACTTTACAAAATGTCAAAACCGCTCAAAGGAAGCCTGAGCAAGAGTCCCGGCTTTAAACGGGAATTCTACAAGGTAGGGATAAGGTGGACGATTTGTACAATTCTTTGAATAATTTAACAGCACTTGTGTGAGTGGTGAACGGACAACTCAGAATGAACTCAACTCAACACCTCCTTCAAAAAGTCATTAAAAGTGGCGAAAAAAAATATAAAAAATTGGTTAAATAGGTTAAGTTATGTTAGATAACGGGCTATTTTTTATTTTTTATTTATTTACATTCTTTTCTTACATTCTTTCTTTACCCAGCCTTAAGGTTGTGACAGCTCAGTATCGCCCTGATGTAAGACCACCATTGAGATTTGAAACTTTGCTTGAAATAGCTTTAGCCGTGTTCGGTGACCAGATCTGAATAACCAGGTACTTCCCCAACCTTCCTGTTTCCCTCTCCATTACCTATATATACAATTGGGGATACCATAGTCTCACTGGCTCCAGGCGGATAGGAGCAGTTGGGACTCTTACGCGGTATTCTCATAAAAAAAGCATTTCAGACAGCAGCAATTTTTATATTTTGAAGGTGATTTTTGTTTTTGGCCTCTACTGATTTTTTCTCTCGATTTTTTATAAATGTAATTTTTGAGGCATTTTTTCAACGTAAAATTTTTATGTAAATTTACAGTTTTAATAAAATGTTATATTTTTGGTATGCAGTGAACGATTTGTCATTTTATGTGAAATGACAAAGCCCGCTACGACAATTATATTCTTTCAAATGAAATTAGCAATAAAAAAAAAAAAACGCCAAAAAATTTCAAAAAACTCTACCAAGCATCAAATTATGTTCTACCACTGGCAGATTTAATTCGGACCTGAAAGGGTTAACCATTGATGCAAAGTGATTCATTGATGAATCTATTATTTAGCTGATGTGTGAGTGGTCAGCGTGTACCTGAGTGGGATTACATAATTATATGACTTTATTATTATGAATATTATTGCGAAGGAAATAATCTTTATGAATGCTTGATCATGCCTACCTTAAGTGGTAGTGTCAAAGTCATTGTTACTTTTAATAAATTTTAGTGATTCATATTTAATTTATTCATATGTATGTATCTACAATCTTCCCTGGACATATATGTACAAGGGTGTAACAGCACGTGCTCGAAGGGTTTTTGGGGTACAAAAAGTAGACGTCATTTTTTCTATTAAAAACAAAAAAAAATCTACCACACGTCGTCACTGATCCCATTCCTGTACGTCGCTACGGGATCATGTGATACGCTTGCTAGTTCGTGTGTTACCGTGCTGCTGGAACGAAACGCAATGCTTATGAAGTGACCCGCTAAGCTATTAACGCGCTACTCTCCTGACTGCTCAGTTGTGACGTGCGATAAAATGCGCTACTCTCCTGACTACTTAGTTGTGACGTGTGATAAAATGCGCTACTCTCCTGACTGCCCAGTTGTGACGTGTGATAAAATGCGCTACTCTCCTGACTGCTCAGTTGTGACGTGTAATAAAATGCGCTACTCTCTAACTACTCAGTTGTGACGTGTGATATGATAGGTATGATAGGAAAAATATTTTCAATTGCGGCCAAAATACCCAACTAAAATTAATAAAAAAAATTTTTAACCAAAAGATGTAGAATTAAAATACATAAACCATTAAAAACTAAATTTTGCATGATTTTAGTAGCAACTTTGGCATGTTTTGTAAGTTAATTAAAATTGTTAAAAAAATAATCTTGCCCCACCTACTGTGTTAAAATAATGAAAAATAAATAAATAAAATCGTAAATAAAACTTTTTCTTGGGCAGAGATTTGAATTTATTTACAACAAATTTATATTCCATCGCAAATCGGTCAATAAATTACAAGTTTAGATTTTTTATTATAAATTTCAAAGTACTTTTATAATAAATAGAGCAAAATTATGTTTTTAATAAATATCATTAACTCACAAATAATTGCCAAGGTTGCCTTTAAAATCATGAAGATTTGATTTATTTAATATCCTATATTTTATAAATTAAAACACAAATAAATAAAGTAGTACATATCCATACTAGATACTTGCCATTCCTTTTGATTTAAAAAAATAGGGATAGGAACAACTACAAAAATCATTCTGATTGTTAAATTTATATAGGGTGTCCCTTTAAGTTATGGATCAAACAATGTGGGGTGTTAGGGGAAGCTATCTGCAATCAAAATGAGGTGTTGTGGCTTCATTTATCAGCACAATTACCTGATTTTCGTGGCACATTTTCCAATGGTCGCAATTTACCAAGTTCGGTAGTCAATAGGTGAAGTTGGAATAATTCCATAATGTGCAGCTTCCCACACAAATGTCTACAATAACAATTTATCCAACAATAGCAATAATTATTGATTGCAGCCTATTCACTAACTTCGCTGTCATCTTAAATCGTGACACATCGCGTCGCGCACTAGTGGCTTAAGTATGTCAAACTTTATATTTAAACCTATACACGGTGAACGGACATTAGTGGCACAAACGGGAAACCAGAAAAACACAAACAGAACAAAAAAAAAATCTGAGCCCATCGGTTTTTAAAAATGCTATTTGTCTTTTCATCTGGCACCTAAAGGGTTAAAATACTTTTGGAGCCGTGTCTAGGCTACGACGCATTTCAAAAGACAATAAACAGCTAGAAATTGCGATCGGTTTTTTTCATATTTAACTTTAAAAATTCCAACTTCGACTAGTTACATGAAAACGAAATATTAAATCAACTAAATCGATTCAAATTTTGATGTAGATTCACTGAATTTCTGATTGTAACACTAGTTTCCGGACACCATGTACCTATATTTATAACACTTGAATGGCAGGAATTCACATTAAATGGTTAATAATTACTTGGTGGGAACCAATTGAATATATCAACCATGCATTTTCAAATTTGTAACGAATTTACTTGATTGGATGACAAGAAAGAATAACTTTCAACAAGACGAAAATCTACTGCTTTAAGGCGACGCTTCCCGGCTCAAAAAGAAGAAGATGGAGAGATATGTAATTACGAATGTTGGAGAGAGCGCGCTAATATTTCAAACAATAAAAGTGAAGCGAAAATTGTGAAAATGCATAATAAAACACGACTCGTTTAAAATAGAGCAAAAATCTCGTGGGGGTTGTCTAAAACAACGTTCAAAGAAACACATTGAATTTTTTTATACATATAACTTGCTAAATAATAGAGACAGGCTTGAAAATAAAAATTTTCGGAGCATACTTTGCGATTTTTTTCTATCGAGGGAATTTCATATAATTTGCGTTTCGGCGTAGGGATTGTATAGATATTATCTTAAAAAATAACATATATTTTTTTAAGAGCTTAAAAACTTCAAATGTTCGAGGGAGATATGCAAGAAATCGGTAGAAATTCGGGTAGCGGCGGCTTAAAGCGGGAATTTTGACTAGAGCGTAATATTTATCCGAAGTAGCCGAAAACTCACGAACGGTCTGACGTCGTGAAATGTTCTCAACATCAGTCTGGAATGGTCATAGCTAATGATGGAGCTATGCGGCTTAGAAAAATTAATTTTTACCCAAAAATAAGGCACCTATGATATTTATGTTTTTTATTAAATGTTTTCCAATCTAATAAGGCAAAACATTTTGAAAAATTGTTGAAACTGAAAAATTGTTGAAGCCGAGCGTTACCAACATGATAAAACGGCACAACCATGCATATCTAATATTAATGAATTGAGGCATTCCAACATTCCTACAATTAGGGATCAATGCTAACATTATTTTAATAAAATATCACGTCTTGCACGTTCTCTGCTAATTGCGAAATTCCCACACCTCTAAATCCATACACATCAAACATTTATTTCTATAAGAACCATTAGAATTTTTCCGTATATCGGCAAACACGAAGAATTCACCCCGCGTCGTAATTAAAATAAGGCCGATGCGTGTTTACGGGGACTAATGGAACAAAAAGGCATCCCACAAGGAACGCTGTTAGTACCACTATTAAAAAAATATTAATTTCTTCATATTACTAGCGCGTCTCGCACGTTCCCTACTAATTGCATAATTGCCACACATACATTTACACATTTACAATATTCTAATTTATAATGAATCAATAAGGAATACGACGTTATTAGTTAGCAATTTATCAATTTTACGAAGCACGAGTACGTACCTAATAAATAGCAATTGAAACAGCATCTTTAGTTCTGCACGACAAATATTTATTATATACTGTCGTAAGGTTTATGGTGGCTGCGAGGTATTTCCACCAATCAAGAGAAGTTTAGTCTATCTGAGGAAAATCCCAAAATCACGGCTGCAAGGCTTGAATTACAAAAAATAAACTTGCATGAAAACTGAATTGTTCAAGAGAAGAGTTTTGAGTACCATCTACTTAATAATACAGAAATCTGCTCCAGGAAGAAACTGGGAGTTCTTCTCTGGGTTGAGCGAGATGACGTGTGTAACGGTAGAACGTTCTCATTTTCGCGTATTATAAAGGGCCTACTGCAAGTGGACCTTCGGTTTGTTCGTGCAATTCCTACTACCTAACAATTCACTCTAAACATAGGCCAGGGGCGATGCGGTATTACGAAACTTTTATAAGCGCAGCAAACAGATCTGGTAAACCATGTTCAAATATAATAATTAAATCATGATTTCCCTAAGAAATACTATCCTTACTAAAGGAGGTCAAAACCGAGGGATCATGGGTTTAATTAACCGTGGAATGGTAATGGCCTATTTTATATATGTATATCCATACTAATATTATAAATACGAGTTCGTTTATGATCTTTTCACGCATTAACCAATAAAAAGACTTTAAAAATTCATTCACCAATAGAAAACTAAATTATATGCGAAGACTATAGTCTGTATATGATGGCAAGCTCTGGCGTTAAGAAATTAAAAATATTAATATATTATATTTGTTATACGTTTTCTGTCGCTAACAAAAGCGAGTTTCTGCTAACGTCAGAAAAAATCGTTTCCATGGAAACGATGACGATATATTTGTGGGCTCTAAGCTGGTAGGTACTCAGCCCCTGGTCAGCTACTGCTCTAGAAAATGTTCTGGATTAAATGTCAGATAAGAGTTCCCACATTAAAAATATAACGATTATAAAGACTGAATAATAAAAAGTGTAATTTTTTATTATATTAACAAACTTCCAAATATTTAATTAAAAATAAACATCCGAAATATTTGTAAGCGCATAAATTCCGAACGAATGAACAAAATTGGATAATTCTTTTTTTCTTTGAGCTATAGCTTTATGAAATTTAGATTGTAGGCGAGATGTTTGAAAACTGAATGTAAGGGAATGAATGTATGGAATGCGGGAGGGGGTGGGGGTGGAGAGGAGGGGGGATAATTGATAAGTGCAAGCGCTACAGTAATTTCCCGTAATACCATGCGAGCGAAGCCGCGGGGAAAAGCTAGTAGTCGATATTTGTGAAACTAAATAAACATGGATGAACATTCTAAATAATAACATCATTTACTTTAAGGGTTCAACTGATAGAAATTCACCCCAAGAGCGCTCTGCTCACTCCATTCCATCTTAATTTTGATTAGAACAACTCTATGACTTTTTATAACTTTTGAAGGTTACTCCCATCAAAGTAATATATCATTGAAGAAGAAGATAACACAAATAATCTAAACGAAAATATGAAAGAGAACAAGACACAGAAAAATAAAAAAGATAGCGGTCGCAACTGGGATTAGAACCCAGAACCTCTTGTCTTACTAGGACAAACGCCATACCAATTCGGCTACTGCCACCTCTTATTTAAACGTCATATTTGTCAATCTTGGACATGTTTCACGCAGATTAACCCGCAGAGGAGAGCGAGGCTCCGCTGGCATTTACCTTGTAGACCCGCCGCCCCGCGGTGTAATTCCTCTCGCCTGTAATGCCACAATTGTATAACTAGAGGCGGACTGCGGTACCGACTGCAGGGCAGGACGACCCGCCGGCTCCGATACTAACTATACCTGTTTTATGTGCTGGGTATATTTTAAAATATATAAATGAATATTGCATTTTACTAAAGGTGGTACTAGGAGTCTCTTTGAATTCAATGATTGTGCATTTGTCAGGCTGAATTGTATCCCCCGGAGTTTATCTCCATTTGTAATAGTTTTAAGTAAAATTTTTAAGTAAATACCTGTATTTGTAAACGTATAAACAAGCATATATGTTTTACCAAAAAAAAAAATCTCATATTTCAAATTTCATCATCATCATCTTCATCCCCTTATCCTATTCGGGTCGGGGACCCATTGCATCGACAAGGCTCCTCCATACGTCCCTGCCTTGTGCTGACTGTTCGGCCTCCGTCCATGGCAGTCCCATCCTCTCCTCAGTTTATGGAGTTGCCTCGCCCAGCTGTGTCTGGGGCGGCCACCGGACGTCTACCCCCTGGAATCGCACTTAGTATCTTCCTCGGAATTCGGTCATCAGGCATACTTAGTACATGCCCAAGCCACCTCAGTTGCGATTTTTCTATGAAGAGTGGTTCAATGTTTAGATCGTCTCGAATCGTCAAATTTCATAATTAACAATATTATCTTCGACTAATTTTTCTTCCATATCAATTGCATCTTTATATCTTTTATATTCCATACCATCGTCATCGTAAATAATTACCATACCGTCATCGGAAACAATTGTTCGAAGACTAGTTTGTAACCTAGACATTGTCTCGGATGAACATATCCTAATTTGGAAGGCGGGAATGGGTACCGCCGCCCCGGGAACCTTTATTGGATTACCAACACCTCTGCCATAGGTGATTTAGCAGGGGTGCCCGGGTTAATGGGGTGAGGTATGTCTGTGTCTCGGAGGCGGATGACCAGGACACACTGAACCCCAGATTCCTACCCACCCCTTAAATCCTTTTCCTTGCCAGAACTCTCCTCTCCTTCCTTTCCTTAAAAAACTCTCCACACAGCATCCCCAAAGATGACTTAGGCCCTGAGGGAAAATATGTTCCTCAAGGCCTCCTGTGTGGAGCTCATGTAAAAAAAAAAAAAAATATCCGATTTTATTTTTACAAAAAGGCAATATTTTTTGCCAAAGCAAAGTTGTGTGAATTTCGATACTTCCTGCCTATCCCTATGTCAAGACAGCATGAAGTTAATTAGTGATGAAAAAAATCGAGAAAAAATATTAATGTTTCGAGGGCCAGAGGTTTCCAATCTATCTCATGTCATGTCATGGGTGCAGCGACAGTTGCATCAGAGTCCGCGTGGCGTGTGGGATGCGTCTCCCTACCTAGCCTACCTACAGCCTCAAGGCAAAACCGCCGATAACTCAATTATAACATCTCCTTCTAACACACAAACCACGCACGCAACAAAAAGAGAGGTTACAGTGGAGCCCTCAGTGTGGAGACCACCGACATTATTAGGTATGGCCTCTCCCTCTTTTAAGTAGGTAACAGAAAGAGACGAAACAACGGAGCTCTTAGTGGCGGGATCATAGTGCACACTGCCTACTGCCCCGAATGCTGCAGATACTGTAGATAAGGCCAGAGATGCAGGCCATTAGGACATTGGGACGGGCAACGCCGGGAGCCGACTCATTAGACAGTAATAAGCAATGCGGCGTGCAAATCGCTAATCATAATGCAGCGTTTCAAGTGGCACGCCTGATATCACCAATAGGCTAAAGTGGTCCCAGAGAGAGGTCAGAAAGTGATGTCATCGTTCTAGAATCTTCTGAATTTTTCGTTTTCATACAAGACGTGGGAGAAGGAAAATTTTTGTCGGTGACGCACGTACGACTTCTCTCTGGGATTAGTATTCCTACTACCAGAGCTAGAGCGGCGTCATCTGATGCTTTCTTTGAAAAACATAGCTTAATAACAAAATAAATTATTGTAACTGTTCATATGTCCCACCAAAAACTCGTAAACGGTCTGGCATCGTGAATTTTGCATACCGTTAAAGCGTGTTCACACACAGCTATAAAAGATGTAGCTTGGCCTATTTCAGCATGTCACTTCCCATATATTCCCATTGGGAATGTATGGCGAGCGATATGCTGAAATAGGCCAAGCTACGTCTTTTATAGCTATGCGTGAACACGCTCTTATGCTGGTGACAGACCTAGCTATGAAAGCGCCAGCGTTTTTGGTTTGAGATTTTTTTTACTCTGTGATGTAGATTCATCCATTTCCCGCTTGTACTGCTAATACATACTTATATTTCTATACTTTTAGCTAATTGTTCAATCCGGGTAGTGAAATAATAATTTATACAGCTGAGATGGTACAATCACAACAAAAATACTTGAAAAATACCCTCGACTCTGTGCAGAAACGGGCGGTCCGTTTGATGGATTCTCCCGCCTTAACAAACGGATTGCAATCTTTAGAGCACAGGCGTCGGTTGGAATTCTATCCCTGTTCTACCGGTATTTCAATCGAAGATGCTCTGAGGAACTTGCTTGATCCCTTCGGCACCGGTGCATGGGAGACACGCCAAACACGCGCCCAACATGTGTACACGGTTGACATTTGTCACATGAGAACGGGTCGTGTTTTCGACTCATTCTTGAGTTCAACAGCTCGGCTATGGAACGATTTGCCGGCCTCTGTGTTCCTCCCTCCTACAACATGGGTCTCTTCAAGACCAATGTTCATTCCTTCCTCTCCTCAAAAAGACCCTCCACACAGCATCCCAGATGACATAGGCACTTGAAGTGAAGTGACACAAAACTGCGCTATACAAATGTAACGTTATTATTATTATAGGCCCTCCGCCTCCTGCGTGGAGTTAATGTAAAAAAAAAATCACTGAATCGACAAAATTATTGTCAACATTTTACAGTCCTTGTGATGCTTAAAAATAAGCTTATAAAAATAACCAATACACAGAAGAAGCAGATATTTTCAATACCATCGAAAGAACTTACAAAAAAGCCTTTCACATATTTTTTGTTTACATTTTGTTTCCAAAATTGTAAATTTTAATCAATTTAAATGATATTTTTACATTGTATAATTGTTTTGTAATCCATTTTAAAGTTTAAAAAAAGGTTTTATTCTGGATATTTATACATATCTGGATATTATAAATAAATAAATAACTTCTTTTTTTAAATATCCATGAACTCATGTCTCCAAAAATTATGAATAGTTTTTTTCAATTAAATATTATTTCAATCAAGAACGGTCAAGTGCGTCGCTCTACGAACCGAAACCAGCCGTCCCATAATAGCAGCGAGGTAAAATTATTGAAAAAATCCAGTTTTGGGGCAGATATTATTTGACTATCGGACGTGCGTGGACCGCTAAACGAACAGGAATTCACGTTTATACGTTTTGTTTGTGTATTTATTACCAAACGACCTCAGTTGATTGAATTTTTTACGACATGCGATTTGTGAGGTCACAAGCCATAATAATAAATTGTAAAGATATGTATTTTCATTTCTAACATTATTGTGTTAAAGTGTTTCCTGTTTTAACGCCTATTTTATCAATTTAGAAGTAGCTATTAAGATATTTAATTAAAAAAACTACATTTGTGTTCAAACTGACCATAGTCAAACTGAATTGAATTAAAAGTGGTCAAATCAATCGCAGAAAAAAAAAAGAATCGCAAGAAAACACCAAATGTGTTGGAATAGACAACTTTTTGGAAGTCAAATGAAATAGGCCGTTCATGAAAGAAAACAAGTGTAAAATTATCGATAATTTTAGATTTGACCACAGCACTATAGAAAAGTCAAAGTCAAGTTTTTTTTATATTTGTTTCTCACAGGAGGCCCTCAGGAAAATAATTTTTCTTATGGCCAATGTCATCTTAGGGGATGCTGTGTGGAGGATCATTTTAAGGACGAGAAGTTCAAAAAGGTGTGAGAGGTGGGTAGGAATATGGGGTCAGTGTCCAGGATTGACAGACGTATGAATCCATCCCTTCAACTGCGGTGCAAGGTTGAGAGCAAGTTGAGAGAGTCGGGCTGGAGAAGTCAACTAGTCTCTCGATCTGGCCTGCCACGGAGCAGTTGGGCAGATGCGTCTGCCGTCAAGACCCGGACAAACCTCACCCCATGAACCCGGGCACCCCTGCTAAGTTATCAAACGTATGCGGACCACTTGGGGTAACCTATGGAGAATTGAATTCTTCAAACTTGTTTTGCGAGTCGTGCGGCTTAAATAAATGGCCACATGGCCGAAAATCAAAAATTATTAATCCGACTGATCAAAATATTCAGTCTGCAGCCATTCACAAGACACTCAACAGACAAACAATCCAACAATGATGATTTCGAAAGCTCATTTAAAATAAGCACAAATATACTAATGTACTCTCGGAAGGTACTTAGGATAGAATCGATTGGAGTGAATTCAATTAACGTTGGATCATTGTGTTGATCCAATAGGCAATTAAGAAAATATAAATTATCAAATATCGAGTGGGCACATCATTCATTTGGAGTGAAAAGTTTTGGCACCATAACAGAGCAAGCACAATACAGGAAGATATTGAATTGTAGATGTGAAATTTATCTTCAGATTCGATCCATAAATCAAAATGGAAATTATAAACATTAGAAATATTGATTGATAATTGGTTGATTTATCATATTTGTTGGCAAACTCTTTTGTTTTATGTACCACAGTGGTAGATACTTTCAGTATCATCCGAGTGGAGGCCGCATTTTGAGACCAGATCTAAATAACCAGGTACCATCTTTCTCTTCTCTTCCAAGATTGTGAGGCTGAATGGAGTGATAAGAGAATACTTTACGGACAGTTAGGAGCAGTTAGCACTCTTGTGCGTATTCAAATATTTAAAATACTATATACTGAAGAGACATACATTTGTACACTTCTCGAACTATGCAATGTTTGAGGGACGTACTTGACTTACTTTTACCAGTGATTCCTGACATCATTTGAGGTAAAAAAAGGAAGCAAAATTTTGGTCTCCGGTGACTTTTTGATGCTTTTTTTCTTCAAAACCAAACAAAAAAATCTTCCACTGGAAACTTAGCTAAGAGACCGTCCAACCCCTTACCAAATCCTAACTGTCCAATACCTACCAATTTTGTATATCTATACTAATATAATAAAGAGGAAAGATTTGATTGTTTGTTTGTTTGTTTGCATTGAATAGGCTCCGAAACTACTGAACCGATTTTAAAAATTCTTTCACCAATAGAAAGCTATATTATCAGCGAGTAACATAGGTTGTATATAATGGTAAGCTCTGGCGTTATGAAATTTGTAAAAATGAAAATGTGTGTATTTCATACATTTTTGCAGGAGGGAGGAAAGGTAGGGGGAAGGTGGGGTTCGTGGAGAGGGAAGAGACGAGGGAGGGGGAAGGCGGAGAAGGTGGAAGGGAACGAGGACGCGCGGGAAAGGATAAGAAGGGAGAGTCAATTTATTTCATTGAATGGCATAGCAACGCATGCCGTGAACCAGCTAGTTTTAAATAAATTTAAATAAATAAAAATCACCAAATCGCAGACCAAAATTTAATTTACATTTTTACTGCGAATAGCTGCATATTTGGGCGTATCACTGATAGCTCCATTGTAACCTTAGGATATAACGGAGTTCTCAGTAACAAGATCATAATAATATGTAATTACAACTTCTCAATTCAGAGGAACTAGTAATGACGCAAGAAAAAGACGTCGCGACAATCAAAAAGACAAGGGCAGGGTGGTGTTCGCATCCGTGACCTTGGACCAAGCAAGACAAGATCAAAAGAATAATAATGGTATGTAAGCCAAAGCCATGAGTTATCCAAATAATTATTCATGGAGCAGAATAAGTCTGCCTATTTGCATAGAGCGCCGGGCACATCGGAATTCGCGATGTTCCGACCGCAAAGATTAATGTTTGAAGCAAGTGGTTTAAGGCACAAAGGCAAGGAAGAAGCCAGGAATGTTACTGCTTATCTGAAAGTACGTTTTCGTTATCATTACAAAAAATTGATACCCTGTTCGTTAAAGTAATGAAGAAAACCACTGAATTCCAGCCAACCACTATCAAAGGGTATATATGATCTGAGGCATCTAAATATCGTTGCAAGAACTTTCACATATGTGTAAAAAAACAAGCAATTCGTGTGATAACGAATCAATCTGTTTTAAAGAAATTAGAATTAAAATTCTATTTAGAAGAAGCTAGGAATATTATTGCTTATCTGAAGGTATGTTTTGGCTATCATTACAAAAATTGATACTCTGTTCGTTAAAGTAATGAAAAAACCATTGAAATTCCGGCCCACCAATATCACCTAGATATCTGTAAAAACCTTCTCACCTCATCAAATTCGTGAGATACATTCTGAACGAATATTGTTTCGCTTGAATATTGATTGTTTTAAGATATTTTATTGAATGATGCCCTTTGCGAAAACTAGTGTCATTCGTTTGGCACAAGTGTACGTTGAAAAAAGTGACCGACGCGTGCCCAACATCCATCCAGTACTACCATTTTCCGCAAGAGAACGGATCGTTTAATCAAAAACTTTTTTATTTCCCTCAAAGTCTCTCTCTCAAAAGAAGTTCTCCCCGATAATTTTGAATTTCACCTTCGCCATTCTTAGTAGAGTAGTTAATAACAAACCATAAAATTAGCATAAAAAGTGGTGTTATCATTGATAGATGCACTAATGAAATGGATCGAAGATAAGCTAATATAAAGTAAGACAGACTCAAAAAAGAACTCGGGAGAAGACACAATGCTTTGGTATCAATGTATTAAACAAATATTGCAGACATTCAATATAATTGAAGGCCATCACCAATTTAAAATTTGTTCAACTTGTTTGTACACATCCATTGGAGAAAAATCTATCATTCCGATCACAAGGTGCACATTACATCATAGCGAATAAGACATAGAAAAGGACTTATCATAATGAATAACAGACACGAAAATAATAATGGTCATGCTTATGTTAAGTAGAAATGAAATTAGCATAACAACAGAATGGTTTCAGGTCATTATATCGATGTTTGAGGTGGGTTAACAATCGATTTGTAAACTTACTGGCCTATTGAAATTCCACGGGGGATTGCGGTGTTTAATGTAATTTATTCAGCCAAAATGGCAAAGATACTTTGCAGAAATCGTAGGGCAGTTTCTCAGAAATGAAAATCAAATTCGAAGTAAACTGTCTAGTAAAATGTAGGTGCAGCCGAAATTTTCGACTAACTAAATACCTGACTACATCAATATTCTTCTAAATTCCATCTTAAAAAGCTGAAAATGTTGCTTGGACTTTGTGATTGAACCCGTAATGCTTAATGCAAATCAGATGCTTTGGATCACTGGGCTACGAACTTCCCAAATGCCAAGGAGGAAACGACGTAAATTTCGCAAAGTTTTGACTTTGACAAAATATTTTGTGGGTTTATTTTGTGCTACATTTACCGAAACACATTCCTTGAACAATAAACTATGCATAAAAACAACATTACTTGCGTTTATTTGATAAATTTATAGATTTTTCGATCTTTTTCACGGCCTAAGACGCTTGTAGTTCGACAGCTCAAATCGCGCCAAAAATGAAGGGTCGATGTCATTTGGCTTTTCGCCAGAACTAAGGGTATCTACCATTTTTTTTTTCTGTGCATTATTCTATCCATATAAATGTAATCCTATTACAATACACATAAAATATTCATAACTTTAACAAAAAAAATTATAAAAATACATATTTTAGAGTTGTTGCCTAAAATTACTCTTGAAACTTTCAAGGCCAACGTTGAAAATATCAAAGGACCTAGAAATTTCATTTAGCAGCACCATTATGGAAAGTAACGCAAAAAGAGCTACATTAAGAATGAACAGGCCAAATCCGGGCTGTAAGGGGGACAGGGTGTGATTTCCATCAGTTCACTCACATGAAGGAGTTCCTTGGGGTCCAACACTTTGATGACGATGACGTTCTTCAAAATGCTGTGAAAGATTGGCTATGTTCCCAGCCGGCCGATTTTTAGGGTGCCTGTATTTCAAGGATGCTTGAATTTAAATGACTAATAATTTTAGGATTACGGCCAAAACTATTATCGTGATTTATTTTTGGGGCGTTATGCCATGTTGCGAACCTCCTTCTTTAGCCAACGTTTCAGACAGTGTCCATCATCATCATTCCAGCATGCATGTTCACAGATCTGCCCTGATGGTGGACACTGCTCGAACGCTGTTCGAAACATTGGCTTAAGAAGGAGGTAGCGCAACACGGCATAATAACCCAAAAATAAATCACGATAAGACGAATATTATGTTGAAAAACATTGGAAAGCCATAATTACTGTAGAGGCGCGTTATAAAATATTTGTATGTGGGTTTTCTGTTTTCAATTATTGGGGTATGTCGTGGGCTGAAGGTAGTGGGGATAGGAAGGAGATGGAAGAAGGGAAGGAGAAGGGGAGAGGAAAGTGGGAAAGTACCTAGCTATTCAGATCTGGTCACAAAATATGTCTAAAGCCATTTCAAGCAACGTTTCAATTCTGAATGGTGGTCTTACACCAGGGCGATACTGAGAATATCTTCCACTCTGGAACGTGCCGCAAATATACGATATATTTTTTTAAATGAATTAATTGTGGAATAACACAAATTAATCAAATAAAATTTATTAGCCACGCCGGGATTCGATCTTGCGACCTTCGGATTGCGAGTCAAGAGTTTTACCGCTCGACCACGCCGACCGTCATAAATATTATATCTATTATACATACTGTTTTGTAATGCCAGTATGTTTATTATTAAAAAAGATTTCCTATAATTAAAAAAAAATATAATAATATGGCGCAGCCGGATTTCGAGCCCGCGACCTTTATAATAACCTGATAACATTACACGCTCTGTCACGGCGATCAATTACTGTGTTATTACAAAATACAGGGTGTTAAGGGAGGTACTTGACTTATTTTAAACAGTGATGCTTGGCATTATTTGGAATAATTACATGCTAATAATAATTACTGCTTAATAATGACATGCTTAAATGAATAAACTTGTGAAGAAGCTATAAAATAAAATAAAATAAATAAATAAATGTTAATGAAATTTTGGTCTGTTGTGACTTTCTCGAAGACTTTTTTTAAATTTTTTTTCTTCAAAATCAAACAAAAAAAAATCTTCCACATGTTTGTTCACTCAGCCGAGTAACCACCCAACCTCTTACACCACCTCCAACTGTCCAACACCTACTTTTTTAAGTTTTGAAAGAAAAAAAAAATGTCACCGGAAACTAAAATTATATTTACATTTTCACTCCAACTAATGTCAGGAATCACTGGTTAAGATGACACAATACCCTAAAATATATTCAGAATCATAACGACATAAAGAAGCTGTGTGTACAAATTGCGACTCGCGACCCGTGTATTGGACGGACCTTCTGTCGAACTTGCCTTATCAAAGAAAAGAAGAAGAAGAAACATAATGTGGGAATCTTAACGACGTAAGTGAAGAAAGCGTGTAAACAAATATACGCCCGCGGCACGGCGTATTAGACGGACGTACTATTGAATTCGCCCTAGCAGGCCTGGAGATACGACCTTTCCGCCGGGTTCATTTTAATTAATTCTGAAGAACGTGTTACTAATATTTAAGATTTTTCTAAATAAATCCCTCCCGAAGATATTAATTCACCGTCTAGAAAAATAAAATCTGGTGCTCACCGCTATATTTATAGTAATATAAGAGGAAATTAAATTTTTAAACCGTTCTACGTAAAATATGTGGTAAAGTGTGAAAGAACCGCCGCAATTTTTCCGATGTCTTTTGTGGTAACTAAGTTTAAAAGTAGTGTACTTTTAAAAATCTCTGCCTATCAAAAAAGCGGCGGGTCTTTCACAAATTAATAAATATATAAATGGTGAGGTATTGTTTTTATTAATCTTAAATATAAATAACTTAACCCCGGGATTGAAAAAAAAAGTTATTACATTTACGAATTCGTCGGAATTTGTTATTAGGGTATTACACCGCCATAAAGTCAAGTACGTCTCTCAACACCCTGTATAAGTGGTACAGGAAATTTTTCTATGTATATTAAAGGAGAATGATTTATAAAAATGTATATTTACCTCCTCGCACGAGTGGTACAAAGATTGTCGTTCTGGAGAATCCGGAGGACTATCACCGAATTCATCCGAAACTTTGGACTTGGTTATGCCCATTTTCGCGCAGCGTGACAACTTCGCGCGTCCATACTTTGGGACACTATTAACTATCAAGTTAACCTTAACTAATTACCGGTTAAGTTTAAACCGCGATAAGTTCACACTCTCGGAGCTGAGCCAAGAAACAACAAGCCAATAAAACTGACAGCAGACAGTGTGAAATGTGATTATATCAAAATTATCGCATTCTTTTGTCTGTTTATAGAAATGGACGCTTACTCGAATAAGTATTAATTGAAACATTTATAACTTTGTTATAAAAATATAATTTTTTTAAAACGTACCGTCGTTTGCGTTTCCATAATGAATCAGGGATGTTGTAAAACCACGAATTTCAGAAAGGACTCTTTATTTTGACAGATTCTGATTCAGACAGATTCTGAGCTTCTGGACTTCTTTCTTATTTTAAAATCCATTTTTGTCTGCGAAATTTGTTATAAGTAAGAACCCCTCAAACGTTCGAAAAAATACGGTCGGTTTGTCAGTAAACTCAGCTAAAAGGTTTAATCAATTTTGGAGCAGGGTCTATCTACACCAGCAAATTTTAAATGACAATAAACTGCCGATAGTAACGCTGTAGCGAATAGCAACTACTATTTTTAATTTAAACTTCAGACTTGAATTAGGTACCTACTAGAAAACGAAAGTTCAAAAAAACAAAAAAGTACACCACAAAATCGACTCCAAATGAGTGATGTAGAATCACCAGTTTTCCGCTTTTACCTTCAGTTTCCGGACTCCTTGTACAAAATTTGAGCTAGGCTGCCGTTGACGAGCTAGTAGCTTAAGCGGGTATTAAAAAAACAAAAGGTACTACCCGGTTTCGCCCGAGTTCCACACTATTTTTAATTTAATTCAATATTTTCAATATTAGTGATACTCAACCAAAAATCTGAAAACAGAAAAATCTTCGATTGAGTTTCACTAATATTGTCTTTATTTAAGTAATTAAAATATTACAAATTGAGGTTTCACTCATCGAATTAAAAATAAAAATAACTATTTTTGTTGTTGAAAAATATGAAGCGAACAATATAAGCCAGTCTTACTTTAATTGAATGAATATTTTAAAACTCTTAGGTACTGGACCAGACACATTGCGAACTGGAATAAATTCACCTCAAAATTACAGCATGAAAAAGCTGTGTAACTTTAATTACGCAAGAGCTCACCGTAGTAAGTCACAGACAGATTTTCCGTTTCTTAGTTAAAATTTAGGTATTCAGGAATTTGCTTGTTTTCGTAGACGTGACTAAATTACAAATGATGTCTAGTTTCTAGTCAATGAAAATAAACACATGTTTCCAACCCTGAAACAATAAAAAATTTCAAAAAACACCCATTGTTTTCAAAATGCATGAAGACAAGTCAATTTATGTGTGATTTGAATGTTGGAAAAAACACCTTCGATTCAAAATTTGATGACCAAATTCCCCCGAAAAAGTCTACGTGATCCGACTGCCCAAGGTTCGAAGACTGTTCGAATTATATAACATTTCCCGGAAGAGGACAGGAGACAGGATACCGAAACGTGCTCGATTTGAATCACACCTCGGGAATAGAAATTGCAGGCAAATTGTTGTGTAAGGAAGAATTAATGGGGATTGAATGAATTGATTGAATGTAGCCAGAAACAAATGGAAATGATTACTGTATTTCAATAGACACAAATTTAATAGCAAAATTAATAAAGTGACTGCCTTCAGCAAGCCTAAGTATCAGGAACATAAATTGCTGTTCGAATATTGATTATGAAAGTCAAATAATTGGACACTAAATCGCTATAAATTTTGGATCTGGATTAAATACAATCCACATTGATCAAACCATATAACATATCAAAGACTGTAGAAGGCATCAAACTGAATATTTTGCTGTGCAGTGTGCAATGAAGCAGAAATAATAAAATATACCTACATTAATTTTCATTTTATAAACAGTTTAATAAAGATAAGAACTGATAGGGTCCCGTCTGCTCCTTACACAGTTCCAGGAACATAGCAGGAGACCAGTCACTATGAAAAAGCAAAATAAAATATAGGAATCATAAAAGCAGCAATCTCCTTTGATTGTGTATTGGAGATTGCTAACTTTGCTTTTACATACCTCATATATAAAGTATGAGAACTTATTAAGACATTTTCTCAATATCCAAAGGTGGTGAATATATTGTAAAAATGATAAAGATGCTATACAATAACCTGTGAAAAGTTATTAACAACGTTCGAAGGTGTTGAAGACATTGTAAATGATACAGATTGAATACACGAACTTATGGAAATAGTGTTCCCAGTATTCAAGGCTGTTAAAGAAATTGCAAATGATACAGATACAAAACTTTTTGAAACATTATTTCTAGAGTGTATCAAAGAGTTTGTGATGGATAAAATAGGTGCATGAACTTATAAAGACATTATTCCAAATGCAGGTGTCAGACAGTATATTTATTAATTTATTTACATCTCTACGGCTTTTACATAAATAAGTGTTAATTACGTTAGTCTATTATAATTCACGTGATAAAAGTGATTGATTGTGATACATGATACGTAATCAAATAATAATAGTTATAACACAATAAACAATAAACAAAAAAGTGATAAACAAAATAAATATACATAACACAACAAATAAAAAGAAAAGAGAAAAAAGACTATACATAGTAAATTCAAAAAACAAACTTCAAAAGAAAAAATAAAATTGTGAAGATTAACATAAAACTGAGTCACAGATAATCTAATATTAAATTTGTGAAAAAAAAAATTAATAAATTTCTAATATAAATTTTAAAAAGAAATACTATTGGTACTGAATTTATTAATATTATTGGTACTGAATTTATTTCCAAGCCTAGGTAGTCTTTGGATATGGTGAATGAATGAAGGAATCAATAAAAAATAACTCTGGAAGCCTCGTGGAACGATTTGATCTCGAAACGTTGTAGCTGAAGTTATAATACAGGTGAAGAAAAAATATGTTTAATTAAATGCACAAAGGTTTTGAAGATATTGTAAATGAAGCTACACGAACGTATGAAGACATATTATTTACAAATCACGTTGGAGATATCCTAAATGAAGCACCTGCTAGGAAAATTGATGGAGTCTATAAACAAAAGAAACATATTGAAGACACTGTAAATTATATTATTAATGGTAGAAAATTGTACGGAGTACATGAGCCTATTGAGATATTACTCCTAATATTAGGTGTCGAAGACATTGTAAACGATACACATAAAGCTAATAATTTTAATGGGTGTATCAATTACCATGGCAAAAAATGTCTGAAGGTCGCATGTGGCGGATAGAAGGCTCGAGTAGGAGGAACAGGTTGTGGCTGGTGATTAATATTCAGAATCGTTATTTATATTTATGACAGTTGACGGTTGAGACCGATCGCAGAATAGATAAAACAAATAACCATTCGCGTCTGACAAATAAACAAGACTACTAGAGTTAGTATAGTGTTCGTAGAAATGGTACTAAGAATTTGGAATGAAAATAATGGCTTTTATAGTTTTGGGCGAATTCCGCATTGTTTAAGAACAATGAAAAACGACCTTAACTATACGAAAAGTGCAAATATTATCAGCGCCATAATCGATTTGTAAATATGCCTACTTTAAGTTATTTTCGGCATGACATGTATGTATAACTAGTTTCTTTACAAAAGAAACATTATGTTTTTGTATTGATTTAGGACGAATAGTCGCCATTTGCACATGGAACAAAACAAATAAGCAGATTTGAACCGTCGCAAATGAGCAAAATATAGATTCGTTGGCTGCTGAAAATTCTAGTTTTCAGACTTACATTTTTGAAGGATTGAGTTTAAAATATCAATTATATGTCCATATTCTTGCCTACGTCATGACCATTAGAATATTTTGAAACGTTTTTACAAAGAAGCGTGACTGTGGCAGTCGACCATGGATGGACTGTAAATTTCAATACGAAAGCCCCTATGGATTTAAATTTCGTAAATACATAATTCAAAAAATTTAATAAATACATGTGAAAAATGGTAACATTCAAACTGAAGACAGAAAGAAAGAGGAACTAAAAATAAGATTACTTCTTATCAAAAACTTAATCACTAAACCCGATCGAGATACAATATCACCAAAAAAGATATCACACATAATCTTATTCCTAATCACTGTACCTATTAAGTGTTCCTGATAAAACCAAAGCGTACCGAGCGTGTTTAGAGAAAAATGCAACATTAGTTTAACGATAACTGATAAAATTTCTTGTCGCGTCTCCGGGCTGTCTCCATATTACCACTGTAGGTATGCTAATTATTTCTTAATCTTTTAGAATGTTCATCTTTTTAACAGTGTTGACTTCACCATGGAAAAACCTTCATCGTTACACCTATAGAATTTTAATTAATTTACGTTGACTTTGCCATCAGATTTTCGTATTAAAATGCACGTATCGTCTTGGATCTCTTATCGCGATCTTTGAGCAGGGAGACCCTTCAGAAGCCAGGTGGCAATAAAACTATTGATATATTTTACTCAGAGATCCGATTGATCTGCCCAATTAAGTTCCGTGAGATAATCTTCAGGTGGCGTTTCTCCCACTCGATAAACACCCTCGGAAATATTTTTGACTCACCAACCAAGATGGCGAGAATTTGAAAGTGGGAAGTTATTGAAACTGCTTTAAAGTAGGTGTTTTGAATGATAATAAATTTCACATAAAGAGATAATTTGATAAATCCAGGCGCTTAATTGAGGTGCGACAAGTTTAAAAATACAGTAATCCTCATAATCATGACATGTCAAAAACAAATTATGCGCATAATTTAAGCAGCTAAAGCTCTCAAAGCTTATTGGCAGAACAGATAACTGACAGACTTCTCGAATTGGACACTCTCATCGAAAAAGGATTGGAGGTTAAAAGAGATTGAGATAAAAAGATTAAAAAGAGACCTTTAAAGAAAGGCATAAATACATTAGAAAGAGGTCAAATAAAAATACAGCATAAGTTTTGCAGCACGATTTAAGAAGAATTCATTGAAACATCTGATCGTAGATTTCCAACACTTGTGGGATCTCCACATAAATCATGTAAAGAAGAAAATTACCCCCATAACTGGTGCGCTACAAAGGCTTCAAGGATTACAACCCATTCCTTTGCTAACTTCAGTGTACTATGCCATAGTTCATTCACACCTTTTCAATCACTGCTGTATCTAGGGTTTGCCTCAAAGAAACTGATAGTCTACCTGCAGGTGGTTCAGCTCTAAAGCGAGCTCTAAGAAATGTTCTTGGACTTCCACACCCATGTCAGAGACATATATTCAGTTTCCTGTATCCTACCAATCACAATTAAACATGAAATCACAAGCACCATCCGACAAATTACTCAACAATCAACTCACATCATGGCACTTCAAGACATCACAACCACAATTCTCGAAATAACAATAAAATCCACGTTACTCAAACACACCACAAAATATGGGATAAAATCTCTGAATTGTATTTCCTACACACTACATACTTCGCTTCCAAATATGTAGAAAAACGTCCAAAAAAATTTCACAGTAGCTTAAGAACATTTTTTAAGTATCTCCCTACATTTTAAAATGAAATTATATCATTTTCTTGTCATGTTTTGTTCTCTCTTGTGTCTTTTTTCTTGTCTTTTCTTTTCCCTGTATTTGTAATCATTTATGTTTGTTTCTTTATTTTTTTTTCTGTTGTTGTTTGTTCTGCTTAACCTGTCTTTTTTTAATGCTGTAATCTATGTGAAACTTATATTTTTGATATCATAAAACTGTACCCATTACCTTCTCGTTATGAATTTTAAGTTCTTCACTTACTAAAATGAGTATTTAAACACATCGGGATTTCCCCAGCAAGAAACAACAATGAAAAATAAAAATAATTAATCACTATAATCGGATATCGATCATTCAGTTAATTAGTCACACATCTCCGAAAAATAGAAATTTGAATTTAGTATGCAGTTATATGTTAAAGAGTACACTAAATCTGGTACAATACTCACTCTGGTACAACAATTACTCATGAACACCATCAAATCAATTATAATGCAGTAAAACTTGTAGTGAATTAAACAAAATGCTATTTTTTTTCTGGGTCACTAGTAGGAAATTTAAAATGTCACACTAATGTACCTACCTACCAGACCGTTGTGCTTCCCGGTGTTATTTTATAGCATACTAGCTTTTACCCGCGGCTTCGCTCGCATGGTATTAGGTCACTCACTCACTCACTAACTTGATATTTATTGTTTCAGCTAGAATTATGATAATCTACAGCAAAATAATTTCTATGCACTTATAATGACAATTATTTACTCACATGAATAAACTGGGAATAAAGGAAGGTGTGCTCCCTCTCCGCATTTCACTAAGAGTTGTTTATTATGGTTTTCACTTCGGATTGTTTTAATCAAAATGCGACGGGCGTAATTGGATTGGATTGCATAATTGGCGCTAACATCAAATCAAATCCGCTTAATTTCATGATGCCAGAACTCACTATTGTACATATAAATCATAGCGGACATGGGGGTGAACAATAATCGCCATGGAACAACAATATTCTCGTTCCAAAATAACACAGAAATATTAGCCGAGCGCAACCAAATCATAATTGGCGCTAACATCAAATCAAATCCGCATAATTTCATGATGCCAGAACTCACTATTGTACATATAAATCATAGCGGACATGCACAAATCAAATCCCCAAAGTTTCATCGCAATCAGATGAATGGTTTAGCAACGCTTAGCATATAAACGTACAAATATACAAACCCAGAAAAAAACATATTTTGATTTATATATATTAATATGTAAAACACAGACACGTGTAAATAAAATTTGATTTATGGTGAGCATTCGAATATTGCTTTCCTCATATCTCAAAACTTAGTATTTGGAGATGTCTAACTAATCAACTGGACATAGATATTCTAACGTTTCGTGGGCGTTCTGTGTTTTTTTTTGTTTGTGAGCAGAACTTTGATGTTTCTTCTACACTCTTCCATTACAGTCTTATAAACTTATCTTCTTGCCTCGTACGCCAAATTAGCGTGAACACTTTAGTTTTATTTTGAGAACAGAAACATCTTCCGCACTCTTTCAAAGAGACACTAAGCAAATGAATTATCCGAATATGTTGATAATCCAAGAGATAAAAATGCAAAATACGCAAATTTAAGCAAATAAAAAATAAACCAAATGACGTCATCCAAATACGAGCGAAACTAAAATCAAATTACGTTTTGCTTTGTCCATAGCAACGCAGATGTTTGAAGACGCGCCCAAAAAGAGGTTCTAACCTTCTAACGTTCTTGCAGTGGTATTTTTTTATCTTGCACAAAACGAATTCTCGTGTGTCCGTAGTCCGTACCGAACGCAACACAGACCTGCCTTGTTTACATCGGACGAAAGAGCATCTCATTATCTTTGGTACAGAATTAACCCTTTAATACTAAAAACTCTGGCAAGCGACATTTTTGCAACTTTACCAATAAATAAGGTTTCAAAGGAGATTGTCTGTGTTGTTTTCAAAAGTATACGTTAGTAAAATTAGAGGCGCTATTGCGAACTACGGCGTGACTTTTTACATGTCTTTTGACGTGAAAACGTCTTATAAATCGATAAACGCTGGCTGCACGCACGAAAAAGCATGACTCATTGTCACGTTCCGCCTGCGCCGAGCGTGCGAACAAGCGACAGAGAGGCACGATCGGCCTAAGCGTTCGGCTTGTGATGTATCTATCTCTATTCCACTACATCGTTATCACGTTAAATTATCGTCGGTAAACCGACTTTACAGACAACCAATTTTTTTTCTCTTCAAAATAAAACAAAAAAATTCTTCCACATTTCGTCACTGGTCACTAAATAAAATAATAATATAAAAATAACTGGACAACTTAAAAACGTAAAAAAGTCTTGGGTATGACCAGGGGACTCGGTCGTACAAAGGGTTAACCAAAAGAAACAACAACGTTGAACTCAGGTCTGGGGCAGATGAAAGAGAGACCGAATACCAACAGATCTCCTGACTATCGCCACTTTGCCAGAGCTCACGATTAGGCCATAAACAGTCCCATATCTGGAAGCTAATTGGGACGGAACGGACTTGATCTGCTGCCATCGCTGAGGGACACCTCGGGCCAATTGAACATACCACCACATCTATCTAAAGGCAAACAGCCGATAGCTCCCAACTGAAAGACACCATGACGATAACAAGTTACAAGCCTTCAATACATGGGAACCAAGACATAAACACAAAAGCTTTGCTTTTAGTCTATAACGAATAATTATATAGTTTTAGCGTCTATAACTAAGACGTTTAGGATTTTTTTTATGTTTTTTTTTTACATGAACTCCGCACAGGAGGCCTTGAGGAAAATAATTTCTTTCAAGACCAATGTCATCTTTAGGGATGCTGTGTGGAGGGTTTTTTTAAGGAAAGGAAGGAGAGGAGAATTCTGGGAAGGAAAAGGGTATAAGGGGGGGGTAGGAATCTGGGGTTCGGTGTGTCCTGGTCATCAATCTCCAAGACCTAGACAAATCTGACCCCATGAACCCGGGCACCCCTGCTAAATCACCAAACGTAGCGAACCACTGAAGACAATATTAGCGACAATCGAACATTTGAAACAGAAAAATCGGAAAATATACGGTCGCATTTAGGAATTGAACCCAGGAACTTATAGCTTTGCCATGGTGCTGCTCCATCACTGAGCTAATGGTACCTTATCCCCTTCCCCTATGTCCTTACCGAAACATACTTATTACGTATTACATAACCGGCTGGTACCCGGCATTCGTTGCTTTGCCATTTAAAAAAGAAATTGTTTCTCCCTGTGTGTCCTTTCTCATTCACCAGGTTCCCCTTCCGCCTCTCCCCCCCCACCCACGAATCCCCTACCCGAGTTCCACTCCCCCCCTCCCTCATTCCATACATTCAGTCCCGGTACATTCAGTTTTCAAACAACTCGCGTGCCAACTATTGCAGATTTCATAATGCCAGAGCTCACCGAACGCAAAAAAAAATTACTATCCAATTTGGTGCAGTCGTTCGGAAGTTGCGCGTACATACATTTCGGCGATAAATTTGTAGACATACAGATTAACTACCACGCAAATATATCAACATCGTTTCCACGGCAACGGTTTGTTTTGCTTTTCTTCTGACGTTAGCAGTAACTCGCTTTTGTTAGGGACAGAAAACGTATAATTAATACAATATACTAATATTTACAATTTAATAACGCCAGAGCTAACCTTTATATACAGCCTATATTACTCGCATATAATTTAGCTATCTATTTTTGAAAGAATTTTTAAAATAGTTTTATTGGTTTATGCGTGAAAGCGTAACAAACAAACACACGCAGTTTCACATTTATAATATTAAGTATAGATTACAATCAGTTCTAATTATGAAAATTACATTTAAATTCAAAGCAAATCCTAGTTCTAGAATTCATTGAACCAGTGTTACAGAGACACACATAATCATTTTATATTAGTAGGTTATCTATCCATAACATTTTCCTGCTGTCACACACATTGAGTTTTCTCTAAGAGCTGGTTCACACAGCTATCAAATATAAAAGATCATAGCACGCCAAATAACGCTCTCCATACAATCCCTTCAGACCGTTCACACCTAAGCGTTTTTAAGCGCAGATCAATCATAGACAATACACATCTCAGACGTAACCGCTCCGGACGCGATATCCCAGAAGATAACTCTCCCCTTCTCCGACTAAAACAGGAGAGGGGGTCATTGTAATTACGGAGCTGCCTAGACCCGTGGATGACAGATGTCAAGTTGACAGATTTCAGTACAAAAAATATGCGTTCCGTTGCCGCTCCCTAATTCGACTGACCCCCTCTCCTACCACAGGAAGAAATATTTGATAGCCTCGTGTGAAAGGACAAAAGATAAGCGCTCGCAAATCAACAGATATCTGCTCGCAGATATATAGCTCAGTGTGAACTAAGCATAAATATCAGCGTAAACGTACACAGCTTAGTTGCTAGCAGAGACAAGTCTTCTGCCAGAAGCTTAAGTGGTTTAATTTCTGGTTTCAATCTAAATAACTTAATTTCCACTGCATCCTCCGAGAATCGCTTCTCTTTGAAATAATTATATTAGCTGCTTGTTTATAAGATAACGTCGACGTTTTGACAAATGGCCTGTGTTAGTCGCATGTTATCGCGGCATTATTCCAAAAGTGTATAGCTGTAAAATACGCGTAACTAATCTAATATGTAAAACAAGCAGTTTCTCAATAGACAATCAGGTCGGCTGCAGCCCAAATTTCGACTGCATCGTGATAAATCAATCTATATTACGAAATAGGGAGAGCCGAATGCGGCAAGCGAGTCGATCACCAAAAGTCCCGAGGGTTTTGTAATTACGACCACCAGCTGGTGTATATTTATATCGGAAGTTAAAAAGCCCTGCCTATCAGTTAGCTGTTAGTTAGTTAGCTATTCCTCGAGGCAATATCTGAACACATTTGGGTGATCCGCTGATCATTGAATGCAGTTCATTGAACTGATCAGGAGGTCTAGCGAGAACAATCGATAAAACATAATATCAACAAGATATCGACCAAATAAGCATATTGACCATCCAGTTAGCAATATTTGCGATCACGGTCAACAATTATTGGTAAGAGATATTCCGACCGGCGATTGATAAATTTTAGCCCGACCTCCATAGTATCAGGTAAGTTAATTGTCAATTTACACTTTTTTATATAATGTTGTTAGTTATGCAAAATTACTGACTTATTTAATGAGCTGATTGAACTAGCGAAGCTCTTAGAAATGAAAGAAGTCGTATACGCTATCAATAGACTTAAATAATTCAACTAAGACGCGATCAATTTGTTCCGTTCGATCGTTGATAAACTAAAGTGGTTGAAATATGACTTAAGACCTCATTAGCTACCGTTTAGTGTCAAAAAGTAAATGCGAACTGCCAACATATATTTAGGTTAGTATTCCAATTCAACATTGCCAAATTATTAATATTTTTACGTGATTGATTGGCGTCTGACGTTTCGGGATATGAACGAAGACAGGTCCGCCATTGTTGCCAGCGTATATCGATTTCTTATTTATTTCCTGCCAATATCGGTACAGCTGTCAATGATGAAACCGTGCTCGGGCCTATCGACACGATATTATAATGTTATCGATTTGACTGGGCTAGAGCTTCTAAACCGAATTTATAAACCGATAAATACATTGCAGACGAAAAAAAGTTGTGAAATTCGGGATGAACTATCTTCCTTTTCCGTTTATCCTAGTGATGTGGTGACCTAAAAGGCAGCACTGAAAGTAGTCTTCAAATAAAATATCTTTACATTTTGCTCTTGGCTATACACATACTAAACAATTTTCCCGTCTGGAACCCATATTACAAGACCATGTAGAAGCTATTGAAGGAAAGATCGGTCAGTGGCACAGCTGGTATGGCGTCTGGTTCCCATCCAGGCGTCATGAATTCATTCCTCGGCTGGCTAAATCCTCCATCGAAACAAAAGCAACATTTTCCGCTTACCGTGGTGGTAGAAGCAGATTTTCAAATTGTTGTCAAAAAAAACGAAAATGTTTATAAATAAATACAAAATATGATGACAGGGGCAGTTCAATCATGTATTAAACGAAAGCAAAAAGCTGTGTAATTTTTATTATTCTTATGTAATAAGTCCCTGAAAAGGGTGTTAAATGTGTAAATTAATAAGGCATATTACAGTCATAAAATATCACAAAAATTATGCCCATGATCCGTTACACATGTTTCCATGTGCCTTATTTTCCGAAGAATCGTACGAAATACAAGCCTAATAAAACCAATTCTTTGAGACAGGTTTTAGCAAATGCACAGCACTATTAAAGGGAAGGTGATTGCATTAATAATAAGGCAATGAAAAACGGTCTGAAACAGGCTGAAGAAAAATATTTCTGGAAACGAAGTGATGCAACCAATAAATTTGAGAAACTCGTTGATAACATCACCCAGAGAAAATTCTCTTATAAGACCACGATTTAACACAAGAGTTGTGATGGTAGTCGGTCACACGCCTCTCCAATAACAGGACTTGGCCCGCCCAGAAGACAATACGAGTTGTTGGAGAACTTTTACAAAATTATAGGTTTTCCTTTCATCCGCCGGAGAGTGAAATCCGTCAATCATCTGATTATGCATGATATTTAATGCGAAGTAATGCGCCAAAGGCGAATCTACTAAGCTGGGTGAACAAAGTTCTCTGGTTCGAATATAGCTGCAGGCTCGAGCAAATGCAAACACGGCCAGTTAGGCAACAATACCCTGCCATGTGATAGGAAAATGAGGAGTCGTGACCCTTCAAGTCTGGTAAGGAACTGATCTGATGGACAAGTGAATTTCACCCAAGACAAAGAGACTGACGGACTCGGTAATAAAACGGGCAAAATATGGTCTACGAATTGAGTGGCGTACATCGTAAAATTAAATTGGACAGTCCGCACAACGCTGTCTTAACTAATAGTTTCCTCAAAGATGTATCCAACGCTGGTCCAGGATAATATCTAAATCGTCGGCTTACAACTAAGATTCACTAAGCACATAAAACAGGTTTAACAAAAATTTAAGATTAACATTTCAAGATTCGAATACTCGTCCAGTAGCGTCAAATCAACGAATAGTCGTAATGAAAAGACACAATTTGATTGAACCATTAAATTGTGTTGACAAGCAAAATCCACCAAGTTTACTCAATGCTTTATCCTTAAAGGATTATCTGTACTTCGAAAATGGATTTTCAATGCGCATACATAGTGTATGTGGAGTATTTTTTGGGTTCCATGACAACTGACGGCCTCCGTGGTCCCGAGGCAAGACTCACAATCCGAAGGTCGCGGGTTCGAACCCGGCGTGCGCAAATAAATTTTATTTGATTAATTTGTGTTATTTCACAGTTTATTCATTTAAAATAATATATAGTATATTTGCGGCACGTTCCAGAGTGGAAGATACTATCAGTATCGCCCTGGTGTAAGACCACCATTCAGAATTGAAACGTTGCTTGAAATGGCTTTAGCCGTGTTTAGTGACCAGATCTGAATAGCCAGGTACTTCCCCACCTTCCTCTTTCCTATCTCCTTCCCCTCCCCACTACTTTCAGCCTCACAACATACCCCGATTGGGGATGCCATAGTCTCACTGGCTCCAGACGGGAGCAGTTGGGACTCTTGTGCGGTAACTGTAAAAAAAAAACAACTCGGAATAAACTCAACTCAACATCTCTTTGAAAAATCATTAAAAGCTACGAAAAATATAATTGAAAATTAGCCCAAAACCTAATTTAAAGTAACCTATTTAACCATTTTTTTCGACTGTAAGCGATTTTTTGAAGTAGGTGTTTAGTTGAATTCATTCTTAGATGTCCGGTGACCATTTTTTGGACCCAAACTGCTCGACGGGGTTTTAGTTGTAAGCCTTTAAAAGTGTGTAACAAAAAATGTGGTACCTATTTATTTATTTATTCAAAAAAATTATATTAAAAGCAAAAACTTAAGCCGCTCATCTCGTTACAGCAGTTCATGGCATTCGTCCAAAGGTTCTGGATCTGGTATTATTTAGATTTAACTAACCTCAAGAAAATATGGAAAGAAAATCAAAAAAAGAAAAATGGTTAGTCAAATCATATTTAATCAAACCATCTACCTTTCATATACTTGGACATTAACCATATCGTAGCCCGTAATACCCTTCAAGACCCCCCTCCTACCTTTGGGGCCATCCCCTCTGGTTTGGGCATTTACACAATACACAGCTACACTTACCTACATACATCTACATACATCATAGACCTTGTGCTTGTAGTTAGTATTGCCACATGTTCCTTCCTACCCATCTCTATATACCTGCCTTTTAATATTACCCACATCAGTCATTAATCGACCCTCGCCGCCTAAACATCTCTGCATACCGCTCATATATAGCTTACCGCATATCGCAAACCGAATCCTGCATACCGCGACTAATATAGTCATATAAGTAAACAATAAACCCAGCCATGCTAGAAGCGCAGTAAGTCCTTTTTCCTTTCCTTATATTATACACTTGTGCCTTTCACACAAGTAAAACACGCATCATTCAAGGTCCTTCGACATACCCGCAATCGCACAAAAACGCTTCACCCTCCACCCTGGACCCTTCCAACGCCCCATTCAAATCATGACGTATCACAAATTGGGCTCTTCAACTAAAACTAGTTCTTTTTGACACATTGGTTAGAGAAGCGTTCAAATACTGTGAAGAAGATTATATCTCAAAAGATGGCCTGAGCGGTTCTACAGCAATTCGTTATATCTCATAATACAATCAACGTTTCAGATGATCCTACGCGCATAGCATCGTCTGCTATCAGGTGACGGCTGCATCATCAAAATCCGTCACGCCAACTGTCACGCATCTGTCACGCGATCTGTCACAATCCGTCACACATTCGCTGGCCATCACTGTCACAGAAATCACAGAGTCACATGAAACAGAACGGGTCTTCCTCAACGGCTAATTGGACATGGTAATCAAAATTATCATCTGAATGGGGACTAGATCGTTTTGCATAATCCGATACTGAAATTAAAATGTAAGTAAATACGTGCATTAGTTGGCGTAGCACAGTAGAGCTATTTACATCTTTCGAAATAAAGTTTTCGAAACGAAGTGATAATATTAAAAAATTTGGTTTTTAGAAATTTGACATAATAGAAAAAGTTTTGAATTCGTAAGTTAATATTTTCCTTACCTCATCTGCCTTAAAAGATTTGGGTAAAACAGATGAAATCCTTACCTGAAAATAAAAGAAAAATAACAATCAGTAAAATAATAAAAATATAAGGTTCATTTTATGGCACCACGGAATCGAGGTTTTATATTCCACAATTTCCTCCTCCACAATTGGACTGGACTAAGATTTTTTCATGTATTATAAAAAAATATTCCTAGTCTGTAGGTTTTGCTTTATTAAAAATGCATTGTCGAATTTGCATACGGGACTTCTATTGATGGCGTTTAATCTAGGCAGAGGGTTTTTGGAGGGTCCTATAAGAAGTAAACGCCGCCTGCGTTTTCTCTTAATTGTACCCATTAAAATTACATATTATTTTTAAAATTAAAGTACAAATTATTTTGAGAATTTATTAAATAAATAATGAAAATACATATTCTTTACAGAATTTATCAAATACAAACATTATATTTACATATTTGCAGATGTCAATATTCAATATTCAAAATTAAAAAGGTTAATACTTGTGGTAAAGACAGAAGATTCAGATTTGGGCAAAAAATAAAACATTATAACACAGAATTTAGATTCAGTGAAATAAAGATTATGTGAAGAAATGAATTTTGAGTTTCGTGTATATGTCAAAAATTGGAAACATGATTTGATCTCAAAACTGTACAAACAAAGACAGACTTCAAAGAATACCGAATAGTCTCCAATTTCAAGACGTATCAAATTAAATAAGACCATAACGGGTCGTAGTGACCATTCTCGGATAATGGGCAAGAAACTAACAGCTGTACCCCGTAGTAAAATATCTATTTTTGAAGATAATGGAGTGAAGATGAACATCTAATCGGTTGGAAAACAGTTTCGTGTAAATAAAATAGGCAACCATATGTCAAAATATATTCTCGACACCGTTTTATTACTGTTTGATACGATCAACTTAATCCCGAAGAAAAAAAGATGTTAGAAATTTAAATGATTACCTACTTAATTAGATAGGTACTTGATGATGTGATGTTAATCGACATGTGAACACCTTTTAAGAAATCGTGAGCAGTGTTTTCATGATTGTTCCGGATTGAAACATTAAAAATAAAATAATGAAATGTACCATCATTGATCTGTAGGGGTGGGCTAAAACTTTAGAACTATTAATCCATCAAACAATAATATGGCTTTTTTAAAACATCTAATCGCAGCTTTGTCTAAATTTCAGAAACTAACGAAATGAATTAGTCAAACTAAAGCAGCCATTTTTGACTAGTAAAAGGTGGTCTGCATCTGTAAATCCAATTTTTATGATTGACATAAAGACAAGCATAATATTAAATTTATTCAATACATCTACGAAGAGTCGAGATATGGAATTGATTAAATGCTTTAATCCAAATCCAAAGTTTTAATCTGTTGACATTCACCCTGTGGCGTTGAATTGTCTTTTTTAGAAAATCTATAAAATGCGAAATATAAATCTATAAAATCTAAGACAGCGGGTATACAGGAATGAACACAACACTGATCTTGACAAAAGATCATATCGATATACTTTAATCATTAAATGAAATCTGTTTCGTCCGTAGAACTCTCAAACGGTAAGTTATGGCTTCGTAAAATTGATAAAGATTTCAATAGATGAATTCATCGTAAGACGTAAGACTTGGGAAATCTGCAAAGGGGCAACCAATACGGATTTCCCGGATTGATGCTGGAGGTAATAGGATTTCTGGAGTTCAGACAGCTCCGAAAGTGGATGGATGAAGCCAAGCATTGAATTGTAACGAAGATGAGAGGAAGGAGTTCAGATGACAGATTCCTTGTAGTTCAACAAATGAATACATTAGGTACTAACACTAAAGTGTGAGACTTAAATAATCTTCTACTAATCTCTGACAACATAATGGAAAGTAATACACAACTGTATTACTTACATCCCATCTCATTATGGTTACCAATAAATGCCAACTGTGACTATTTTACGTACATTGAAAAAAGTAATAGTTTTCTGAATTATTATTATTATCATGAGTAATTTTGTTTTTGTTGTTTTATACAATTCCGTATTGAATTAATTTTATACTCTTGTCTTATTTTTATAATATTACTAGCTGACCCGGCAAACGTTGTTTTGCGTGAATTACTTTTTAAAATTTTGATTGAACTACTAATATCGCTATTAAAAAATAGGGGTTGATGGTAGAAGGGTGAAAATTTAGGGCTGTATGTATTTTTAAATGCCTCACCATAAAAAAATAAAAATAAAAAATTTTGTCCAAAAAATGAAAAATAAAAATTCGGAGTGGACCACCCTTAACTTTTAGGGGTATGAAAAATAGATGTTGGCCGATTCTCAGACCTACCCGATAAGCACACAAAATTTCATCAAAATCGTTCCAGCCGTTTTGGAGGAGTATGATAACTAACACCGTGACACGAGAATTTTATATATTAGATGTATGATTCATGACTATATTCAATTACCATCAGAATTAAGCTCCATAAAATAAACATTTTTCTTAGTTGCGATGAGATATTTTTTAATTCTATATAATTTTCTTATAAAATTCATTACTTTTTATTTTGTGCATGTTGTCTTATTAAAGGCAGTCACAATGAGGATGTCTATAAATGGTTTTATTTTTACCACATATTCTCGAAAATGAATACATAAATAATTAAAGGATGATTGGTACAATACAAGATTGGACAGTCCTTTGATATTGTATATTTTTTCCTATTTTATCAGACGCAAAGATCAACGACTGCCTTATTTGAAAGTATTAATGTCAAAACTGAACGCGTATCGGATTATGTTCATTAACCTCCATTCTCACGTCCAAAATAAACATCAGTTAGAATTAACGGAATTAACCAACAACTTGACTATTCTTGCACTGTCATGGTTGATTGTTTAATCGGCTTTAGTTTGGGTCAATAATGGTTGTTAAATTGAAACGGAACATTTCAAAAGCTAATGTTTAAAGATTTACAGAATTGTTAAACTATAAAACAATATCATCATTGACGCTACAGCTCTTGGGGAATATAAGTAATTTCAAGGAAACACCTTTACTTCTGTTTCTCTCTTTCAATTTCTTATATCTAAGGATGCGATATTCACAAGGCAACCAAAGTCTAGGCCAACCAACACTTCTTCTGTGTGTAGGCTTATTATAGAGAAGCCTCTTTTGTATTCGGCTATCTTCCATCCTTGCTACATATGTCCAGCGGAGTTAATCCAGTTTTTTTAAACTTATTATTGATGGCTTTTCAAACAAATTAATAGCTCATGGTTGTACCCTTTCCACAAGACACCATTTTCTCGTATGGCAAGACTGGACAACAAAGGATATTTTCTCGTTTATTAGCTTTATTTTGCTTTAGCATAAAGTTTTGTACATTACATTTAAATCGGGAAACAGATCTGTATAACTTTATAGCACGGAAAAAAGGTGATAAACGCTTGTTTACGACTTCCCTATAATTATGTCTAAAAATGGGTAAAATCCGTATTTGACTATACTTTACAAGATCTGCGCTAAGCATACGTGATAGAAATAGCCAAACCAGTTCTGGAGCGCAGATGTCACTGATGACGTGATGGTGCATTTAAACTAAAAATAAATTTTAATTTTGTGGTTTGCTTTTCTAAATGATTCCGAATTATGCGTAAATAACACAACCTAACCTTCATTTTTCAAAATGATTAAACCATATAGGTACGGTCATCCGCATTATCATGCATAAGCACAACCTAACCTAACCTCAAACTTTTCGAGATTCAGGATAACACGTAACTGCCTAATGTCTAACCTAACACCGTAAGCTTAACTGTTGAACATGACTAAACCGTAACCTTTCAAAATTAACCAGGATAACATAAGAACCAAGAAAATTTCTAAACCATAAAAATAATATTGACTATGCCCTAAAGATATCGCAGTAGACAAAACATGCTCATCAATCAAGCAAAATCAAATAAACATTAGCTCACACCATGTAACTAAAAGCCTTGAGCAAAAAACTGTGTTAAGAACCCCGCCAAGTTTAATGTAATAATATGCTGTGAATATAAAAACATCACACGCAATCAATACCCGATCAAACGATTTCCTAACAGCAAAACTGGATCCGTGTTCGGATCCATTCAAAATAATAATAACCCAGCCTCCTAATGGCGGCAAATTAGAAATTCATAAAGCAAGATTAAAACTAACCCGAGAGGTGACGACTGAATAAGATTAACTAACGCAGAAAGTGAAATTTGCAAGAGTCTATTAAATTGGAATTAAATTACCGAAGGAGTATCACAAGTCACAAGTGACGGGAGAGCAAGCCTACATGGCGGTAACTGTCAAAACTAACTGGCAAAAAACAGAACGAGTTTCACTCTCGGAATATTAGACGCTCCAGCCAAGTTATGATCTTACAAACGTGAGGCCTTTAATGAGGAGAAATGCAGATTCGAGATTCCTTCCGGCAAAAAGGCGTTCCTCAGTGCTAAATTTGTATTACGTGATGCATTAATTTAAGCAGAAAAACATACGTATGCTGATGACGAATAGACTTTTACCAGATCCTGAAAAAACCTGTTTTAAAATATGTAGAAGATACACAAACGAAGAGCGTTTAAAAAATGTTAAAATTGTGATTTTTTTTGTATTACCTTGTTATTTTGGGCGTCTTGTATATCAGCTCCCATGCTGCTAAGATCCTTAAGTAAACCTTCACCATCCTTTCCAGTGTCAAGTCCCCAGCCAAACTTTCTCCTTTCGGCGATATCAACAATATCTAGCCAAAAAAGACTCTCCATGATGTTTGGCTTCTTCTTGATGCTGCTTCTAAGGCTTCCCGACCTTACTAAGCCTTGACCAGGGGAACCAGAAGGTGATGCTTTAGCGTGAATGCTGTTCCAAGGAGGTCTGGCTGATGGAGAAGGCGAGGAATTTCTGAATGATCCAGTCCTTGTGCTTTGGTTTGGAGAGTTAAAGTTTCTTCTAACCAAGGTGGGTTTGTTACCTGGTATCGGCGGCTTTTCGCCTTCTGGATAACCATTTGGTCGTTTTTCGCCGTTTTCGTTTATCGATGGTTTACGTTCAAGCGATTTCCTTTTCTCGTCTTTGATTATTTGGTTTCCATCGTCAGTCAAACCATCAGCTTTGACGTCATCCACTGTCACGATGCCTATTTTCTTCTCTCTAAAACTCATCCTTCCTGAAGATCGTCTAGCGTCTTTTCTGTCGAAGAAAATTGCAGAATCTTTACCATTCTTGTGTGCTTCATCACTCTTCTTGTATGATTCATTCGACTCTTCGCTAGAAAAGTGTGGATGATCTTCATCCACGAAGCGCATCTTAGCTAGAGAGGCCTTTGTGGACATGTGATACAGACGATCCGAGGTATTGTTCTGTCCTTGTGAATCCAGAGTATGTTTGCTGCATTCCGATTTGGTATTGTCACTAGAGTCTGTATCGCTGTGCCCCTCCATAGAACTAGTGCTGAAGCTTTTTCCATAATCAGGAACATCTTTGTTATTTCCGTTGGCATTCAACGTCTCCGCATTACGGATCTCTATGAAACAGTCAACTGCGCTACCTCTCGAGTCTCTAGATCTGATGCTAGAGTTGGATTCTGATTTTAGAATAGTTCTTGGAGCAGGGTCAGTTTGGCCGCAGGCATGAGCTTTTCCTTTACATTGTTTATGAATGATAGCAAGGTTTGCTTTGGTTTTACTCGGACTGGGCTCCCTTCCTCTCAAGGAGAGCTCAAAGGTCCTGTGCAGATGAAACATCTTCACCTAATTAAAACACCGTCTAATCTTCACTTTTCTTCATCATTGGGTTCTTGTGCACTATTTTTATCTATGAAACATTATTTCACTAAAACTTACTTGCACAGTCACTTTTTGATAGACAATAATTGAAAATATAAATTATTTATGAAATCCAAAAGGAAACAATATAAATTTTAATCAAACAGAAAGATTCAGAATATTGTGTATGACATCACAGTATCGATTGCGAGGATTGAAACTAAACCGATATAATGTATTCGTATCACGCAACAATATATTAATATTCCGATACATAATATGACAGCTGACATTCATAAACATGTCCTAATATGCTGGGTAACCCAACACTACCTTCTATTGGCATTTCTATTAGATGCACCGAGAATCGAAATGTCGCCTCGTAAATTATTTAATATGATACAGGTGACAAATGGGCAAGGACGTGTTTGAAAAACAGTTACAAAAAAATCATCTTTGGTGAAGTGGTAAGGAAACATAACAGTTTAACGTAATTATTTAAATTTTTTATCAAAACAAAGAGAGGATAAAACATGGAACTATACAAAGAAAATGAACGAGGTACGATTTTCCACATATAAAACTACACAACATAAATGAATAATAACTACTATTGTGAATGTTAATCTGACAAAGCCACCTTGAGAGCTAATATGTCTGTATATAAACTCCACATAATGTGTTACAGCATTAAACTTAGGATCGCCTTTGCAAGTATCGAGACTATTAAGCTGGTGTGAAGAGATGCCAAGAATAACTGTTTACTGCCTACAAACTTCAATCAGAAAAAAAGGTTTGAGCATTTGAAAAGAAAACACACATTTTAGAATGTGATATGGAATTAAAGATGTCGTGGTCTTTTCGAGATAAGTAAATGTATTTTAAACATTCACACAATTGTAGTATTCTTGAATTGCTGATGATGAAAAGAAATTTGTTGAAATATTCTAATACCAAACCTACGCATTATCTCGTTTTATCTTTTGTCGATCGCCGAACAAACCTTATCTTCAATTGACACTTCTACATAGCGAGAGTTGTGTTATACCTACGTGCTTATATTAAGAACATACTAGAATAAATACAAGAGAGGTCCAAAAATTGAAAGTAACGCAATGTGGGATGTAAAGATGCGTGTTAGGCACACACGAAGAAATCGAAAATGAAACGCATAACAACTAAGAAAACAAACAAAAGTAACAGATATAATTGAATACCTACGCTAAAAAATACCAAACGAATTGGGCACAACGCATTGCTCGGAGAATGGACAATAAATTGGTGACCTATTTCTATAGGAAGACAAGCTATTTTTTTTTTATTTTGAGCAATTTCAAAGTCCGTTTTTAAGAATCTGTGAAATTTTTATATATCTGCACTGTAGAAATAGATATTATAAGAAAACGTTAAGACAACAATTGGAAGACATATAGATAACAAATGGACAACGAATGGACCAACATTGCCCACTGTATGGACAACGGTCGGTCAATGGATAGACAATGGATGGAAAATTTATGAAATCGGTTGGACGAAGGTTTGGCACCTGAACCAAGTATATAGAAACAAGTGAAGCACCTGAACCAAGTATAATAGTTGGCCGATGGATGAAAGACGGAAGAAGAAGATGGTTGGACCACGGGGGAACAAATCTCGTAATAATTCAGTAGTGTAAAAGGGATAAAATAACATCCAAAATGACAGCACAAAGTATAGATAGAATAAATAAAAAAAAACAGCTAAGGGATGCTTATATTCAATTGGTGGGTAACTGCCCGTGATGATATTAAGAAAAAAACTTCAATTTCCATAAGTATCAGTATACTGTCTAATATTGTTGCCTGGAGATTCTTCCAATGCAGCAATAATTAAAAAAAAAAATTGTACATTGCATTTTTTACTAGCCTACATACGTGTAAAACATAGTGCTACTACTGAATCAGCTCGATGGAATGTCTCCGGATCCAATATAATAACGCCTGCAGAATTATATTTGGATACAGAAGGTACAGCAGCAGATCAACAATGTTTACGGAACTAAGACTGAATGGATTCGCCAGCCTGATGAGACACCGGGTCACTGGAGCCAGGATGCGGCTAATGGCCTCTGACAACACGATGGCGAACGCAGCCTTCCAGCACCAAGCGCCACTCTTGAGTGAGCGCTGGGCCCGAGCCCACTCAAGACCACGCCCTAGATAATTGATTATTTATGCATTTTTTCAATTTTATATTTTTCTCTACTCTACTTCTTAATTTTCTTAAAATTTATTGTTTTCTCATATTACCATATAAACATGTATAAGTGCATGCATACGGGACTATGGGATTGTACTATCCTCCCCACATCCTGGAAACAAACATTATTATTATCATAACGACAGAGTTTATCGCGAAACTGAGGTAAATTCACTTTCAGACTTGGTAAATTTTACCACGAAACTTACTCTCAATTTTACATTGCATAAGCCCACTGCAAAGACTATAACAACGTACCGCTGATATCATGCACACGTTGAGGAAGAAGAGACGTTGAACCGAGGAAGAGACGTTGCAAAGGAACTCTCAGCGGCAGGGCTAAACTAAATATTTACGTAGACATTGGGCAAGAGACTGGACTCGTTAGTGAGCCGTAGATCAACAAATTTCAAAGTGAGCACCAAATAATTAAGATCATCGAATGTTGAAAGAAAACATACTACGTGTTTACTTTCCACGAGATAATCAAAACACTACGTAAGCGGTCTTAAGTTACCAAACACGTTAAGAAAATAATTCCAAACAAAAACATTTATAATCAGGCAGGAAATGTCAATCTCAATATTGAATTCGTTTATGGGATTACCGCACAAGAGTTCCAACTATCGGGAACAAAAGTGGGACTATGAGATCCCTAAAGGTTGAAAATATTGTGAGATCGCAGAAGGGTGGAAGAAGACTGGAGTAGGATTTAAAGGACTGAGGACTGGAGAAGAATGGTGAGGGATCGTAGGTAGTGGAGAGAAATTGTGGACCAGGCCAAATCCCACCCTGGGATGTACATAATGATGACGATGTGAGACCGAAGGAAGTGAGAAAGGGAAGGGATGAGAAAGAGTAAGGTCGGGAAGTAGTTCACTCTTCAGATCCAATTTATTCATTTAAAATAATAAATAGTATGTTTGCGGCACGTTCCAGAGCGGAAGATACTATCAGTATCGCCGTGGTGTAAGACCACCATTCATAATTGAAACGTTGCTTGAAATGGCTTTAGTCGTTTTTAGTGACCAGATCTGAATAGCCAGGAACTTCCCCACCTTCCTCTTCCCTATCTCCTTCGCCTCCCCACTACCTTCAGCCTCACAACATACCCCAATTGGGGATGCCATAGTCTCACTGGCTCCAGACGGGAGCAGTTGGGACTCTTGTGCGGTATTTCATAAAAAAAAAAAAAAAAGTCACTAAAACTGGTAATGGCCACCATTCAGAATCGTAACGTTGCTTGAAGTAGCATGATTAGCCACGCTTAGTTACTAGATTTGAAATGCCGGGTACTTCCCGACATTCCTCTCAACTGTTCTCGTTCCCCTCCCAACTCCCTTCAGGCTCACCATGCCATATTTAGATTGGCTCCGGGCAATAGATACTTTTGTGCAGTAATCTCAAATATCTCAGAAAAAAAAGTGAATACTACTAATAAAGAGTCCCAACTGCTCCCAACGCCTGGAGCCAGTGAGACTGTGACTTCCTCATTTGGGTTATGTTGCGAGGCTGAAAGTAATGAGGAGGGGAAGGAGACGTGGAAAATGTACGTGGTTATTCAGATCTAGTCATCAAACACGGCTAAAGCCTTTTCAAGCAACTTTTCAATTCTGAATGATGGATGGTCTTACACAGGAAAGCATTTTCCAAATGTGCGCAAATTTACCTAAAATAGTATTTTTAAATTATTAATTTCTGAAATAGCACAAATCAATAAAATAAAATTTGATTTCGCGTTTCGGAATTTGAACCCACGACCTACGGATTCACTAGTCGAGAGTCTTACCCCTCGACCAAGGAGGCCGTTGATAACGTGCTCAATAACGTGCTCAACAACATGTCAATACCAAAAAAGTTTCAATTTTTTGACGGGTTGCGGTGCGGTCTATGAATAAATAATCAAGAAATTTTGTAATTTTAATTAAATTTTGTTGCATAACACCTCCCATGTATGAAGTTTCCCAATGAATGTGTTAAAGATAAAAGCTTCTCTCTCCAGTATACAGATACGGTCTCCACGCGCCTTGTATACAGATGTCAATCAACCGCACACTCCAATTAAACTCGGAAGCTGTTATCGTCCCAAAATAACAGACAGTCAAAGCTGAAAGTGAAAATGGTCAGGCAACAATTCAATTCAATTTAAAAACATTACACAATTAACACTTCAAAACGTTTTGAAAAGAGAGAAGATAAGATAAGAAATTTTATACCAACAGCAACAAAGCTTGCTGTCTAAATTGTGCTTCATTGATATTAAGCATATTGCTATTCGAAGTGATTCTATTTAACACCATGACAGCTCTCGCGACTGACCGCATGACCATTGGCAAGTTAGTTCTGCAAGCCGGTAGATAAAACTGTCCATGTTGTCGGTGACGGTGAAAATAACCATCGGGAATTTAGAAATTAAAGCTCTCTATGATAGTCGAGTTTTTGAACCATCCACGAATCAATCTGAACAAATTGTTACAATGAGCACATCCCTTCCCAATAGATGTTCGTACCGAGCATGACCAAGAGAAAGTCGGTAGGATAAAAATAAGTAAAAAGATTTAATATTAGTAATGAAGATTTGTTTTTTTTTGGGACATCATCATTTATTTTTCTACTTTATGAGAATACCGCACTAGAATTCCAACTGCTTTTGGCCGTCTGGAGGCAGTAAGACTGCAGCATCCCCAATAGAGGATGTTTTGTAATGCATAAGGTAGTGGGGAGGGGAAGTACCTGACTATACAGATCTAATCATCTAATACAGTTAATGCCATGTCAAGCAACGTTATAATTCTGAATGGTGGTCTTTCACCAGGGTGATATTGAGAGAATCTTATTTTGTGAAAAAGAATTATATAATTGTGAAACAACACAAAATAAATAAATAAAATTTACCCGCGACCTACGAATTCGTAGCCCTTAACCCTTACCCCTCGACCACGGAGGCTGATTGCATTTAAAAAACGAGCACTAATGATAATATGAGCTATTCATACCTACATAAATGGTTTGGGTGGTATTTGAAGAAACAAAAATTCTCGAATGGCGTCATGAAATTCGTATAGCTTTTTCTATCTGGAATTTCTAGGTGAACGCGATTATTTCCAACTTTCAAATTTACTTCTAACTTTGTCGATCAAATGTCAAAAAGGAAAATAAGAAGAGGGCATAATTATTTTTCCACATTTTTCAAATGTTTAAAAAGAAAAATTGAAATCGGAGGAAAACGGGTAATAACTACTTGTAATAAATAACGGGCGTTTTCCTAACATTCCAGTAAAATGACTATCGAAAATGAGCGTAACCTGCATTTTTCTTTTGGACATTATAAAATAAAGAAAACAAAAGGCATGAAGCACGAATCACTTAAATGTAGTTTAAAATGCACGAAAAGTACCCGGAAAAAATCTACAAAAGGCGTCACGTCTAAAGAATCGCAACGGAATGGATTCTCACTTCAACCTCCTATAAGATCTACACTCTTAGAAAAAGAATGCTAGAATTACAATCGAATTGATTTGCATAAATACTACACCATTTAAAAATGTCTACACTGATACAAAATTAGCATTATTACGATAATAATCCAATATTGTTGCACTAACAACAAAGACGTGAGAACCTACTAGCATAATTTTTTGGTTGCTCCAAGTAAGTGTGTCATATTAATTAAATTATAAACAAAAAATCTTTAGCATTGTTCACAGTAAAAAATCTTTAGCATTGTTCACAGCAAACTTTTTACATAATACCATTACAATGAAAATATTGTAAAAATTCCTAGTATGAATGTTACACAGTGTAATGAAAACAATTTCACAGATTTCTTTCTGAACATAATCTAGTCGCGTACATTCTAAAGCAGGTATTTATCAGACTACTCATGTTCTCTTAGAAATCTAAGTTAATTGATTGCATAATAAACTAGTTCATGCATATTCGTGTGTGACTGTACTTTGCCAAGTTCTGAAGTCCAAATCCAAAATTTCGCTGAATTCAAATAGGTCTTATTAAAAGCGAAATTATGTAAAAAGTTTTTTAAAAGACGTTGCAAGGATTCGTCAATATTTTAGTTTGGATTTATGCCTAAATGTCTTAGTTAAACTGTGCTCAGTAAAATAGAAAACGAAAACAAAAAACTCTCGAATGTATTTAATAAATTATTTTATTAGTGAATTTATTTATGACACCATTAATATAATAATTTATTTAAACACCCCTTCGATAACATGTTTCACAAACAAGTTTAATAGTGCCGCATCACATATTGAACAAGCACTACAATTGTTTATCGAAGATAAAAATGGAGGAATTTTGATAAATATAGAACAGTCTAAAGTCCTGATTGAAGGACCGCCGAGAATGGTAGATCTGTAATCTAAATAGATCAACAAAGTGGTAAGTTCAAAAGATATTCTGTCTCTTGATAGCGTAAAAGAAATTTAGAAAGATTTGTTAAGTGTTGTACCACGGTACCCAATTACCTACTGTAATCAATACCCACCGTGGCACAGTGCTCCTAAAGCAAGCACCACCCGAGTTACGGTGTAGGTGTTCTAGTCCTGAAACTAGTTCGGAGTTGGGCTGACTCACAGGCCGGGATAACTGGTTCGATTCCGGGGACAGTCATCGAAAATCTACGCGGAAACTGCCCGACATGCAAAGTGCAAAGCCGATAGCTCCGTGGCTGAAAACCCACGATGTTTGTTTGCCTAGATGCAGTCACCCTGTAAGCCTTTGGTATTACTTTGCAAACTCAGGTACTTACGATGGTTTTCAAAGATTAAATGCAAAGCCTCAAAGGATTCATCTCTGAGAGGTGACGACACTGTTTTTTTCAAACTTAACAACAATGCTTTTCATTACCGACTGAGAGAGAGAAATCTGTTTGATCATATGGTAATTAATTAACACAATTGACGGTAGGTTTCAGCTAAGTACCGAACCTAAAGCATTTGAGTTTTTACCCACAAGTGCAAGGACAGTTGTTTACAAGCATATTGCTTTTAAAACAGTAACTCTTACGAGTGCATTTCCGCTGAAGTGTTCCGGTAGGAAAGGACACCAGAAGAGGAAGAAAAAGAAGAAGAGAAGTTAGTTATAATCCCAAAATAGAAGAAAGACGATCATGAAGACATGAGCAAAATCAGCATTCTCAGGAAACCTCTTTCCATATGTAATTAATTATGAACAACAACATGTCGGATATGACTGGGAGCATCATCAACATAGAATGTGGTAAATGTCATTTAACCGGGCATCAGGTTAGCAGAAGTAGTAGCAGTTTTCTAGAAATGACAGTGATTAGAATTCACGTAGAAACCCGTTTGGAATATTATGGTTCTCCTTACCCGTTTCGACCGCCCTAGAAACTGGACAATTTTCTGCATATTTTGGTCTACATATTCAACAGGTAATGGCACCTAATCTAGCCGGTCGTACGTCGTGACAACATCACTGTCCTATGCATAAATGGACTGTGCTTCAACTGTTAATCATTTTGGAGAAGTTTGTTTAATCATAATATTATAGCAGACTCCTTTCTAGATCAAATTGAAGGCGATTATTGATGTTTTCGAGATCTTCAAAATAATGATTTGTTAATAGGAATGCACAAGCCAAAAAATATGTACATTCTTAGTGTGCTTTATATCATCACGAATATCTATACTAAAATTATAAAGCGAAACTGCGTGTGTTTGTTTGATACGCTTTCACGCATAAGCCACTAAACCGATTCAAAAATTCTTTCACCAATAGAAAGCTACATTATCAGCGAGTAACATAGGCTGTATATAATGGTAAGCTCTGGCTTATGAAATTTTTATAAATGAAAATGTGTGTTTCATATATTTTAGCGGCAGGAAGGAAAGGCAGGGGGAAGGTGGGGTTCGCGGAGAGTGAGTGAGTGAGTGATTTATTGAGTGAATGAGCGAATTAATCAGTGGTATTTCCACCTAATACCACGCGAGCGAAGCCGCGGGTAAAACCTAGCATATTATATGAAGTGATTAACAATTTTATATTAATTATACCGTTTTTGTCTATCTCATATTTCAAAAAGTTAACAATATTTTACTCAACTAATTTTTCCCATTTTTTTTTTAACAATTTTAGCGAAACACAATACTAGCGAAACTTAAACGAAAATCTGAAACAGAAAAATGAAAAAAAGATACGGTCACATCTGAGACTCAAACCCAGGACTTATGACTTCCCGGGTCAGTACTCTACCAAGTACTTCGTTGGAGCACTGACCCGGCAAGTCGTAGGTCCTGGGTTAGAGTCCCAGATGTGACCGTACCTTTTTCTGATTTTTTTATTTCAGATTTTCGAATGAGTTTCGCTAAATTGACTTCATTAATTATTCATAAAACTCTTCATACACCGTATTCAAAGTGCGGGTTACTGACCCCACGGCAATAAACCTACCGCATGAAAATTGTTAAAATAAGATCTTAACGTTTACGATAAAAAGCGTTAAAATAAAGAAAAACATGCTTCAGGCTACAACTCAACTCTCTAAACCTGGGTACCAATCTTGCGGTGGCGTTAAACTTCTATTTCCTACCAATAAAGACACCAAACAATAGCCCATAAGTGTTTTACTGCTAACTACACACGTTAATTTTCTTCGATTCCATCAAAAGTGAAAACATTCCCACTGCAAATTTGACTAATTTCTAAACGCAGGTGAAGTGCCACCAGTCTCGGAAAGGCAATAAAAGTCAACAGCATCTGTACGGGGAGAAAGCTAGCAGACAAACTGAGATATCAGACGAACTGACGATATGAGCAAAAATACACTCGTGACCGTTGACAGTACGGTAGTTATACGTTGGATATATTATTGACCGTTGACAAGGTAGTGAATTGAGCACTGCGATCAGCCCTAAACAGTAGAATAAAGAAAAACACGTTCAGAGAGTTGAGGGATTTGGGGGAAATTTTTGAAAGATCTTTGAAATAGAAAAAAAAGGAAACGCCAACGCCTCTGAAGAAGTAAACTAAAATAGGTAGTTTTGAGGGTTTTCCACTACTAAATTTGGCAACCAACAGATGTGGGAAAACGGGAATACCGTTTGATAGATTCCCTCTTAAGGGACTCTTGTCTTAACGGACGGAATGCAATCCCAACTTTTCTATCGATCAATTTGAGAATTAGATCAGCTAAGTGATTTGTTTAGTAACGCTCGATTCGCCTATTGGTCGGAAAATTGGGTTGGGAAAAGCGTATTTGTCCATTTGGGGAATGTTAAGCCAAAAATTTCGGCCCAACAGTTGATCAGTAGGATTGGAAACAACGGCCGTTAGAACACAGACTTAAGTGATGTTGAATTTCATCTATCTGTATCGCAATGGAAGGTGGTCCATGAACTCGCGTCACTGATACATTTAGCATCAATGAACATCGGGGATATACGCAAAACTCGTGCCCAACATTTGTACTTACACATTTTACAATATTTGTTGCATGAGAACGATTCACCCATATTTACGGGTTACCCTTCAATATCTAATTTCACCCCTTTCCTCTGATCAAAAAGTTTCTCCAAACAGCGTCCCCCGAGAAGAGATAGATCAAGAGGCGAAACTCAAGGCTTTCTGGGTGGAGTATTATTTAAAAATAATATATTAAAAAAGGGAGATCTGAACAATTGGATATTTTCAGAAACATTGCTTAAATTAATATTTTCGACTTTCGACAACATCTTCGGGGTTTCACTTTAATTGTAATATCTTAAGTTTGTTTGTTTCTTCGAAGTATTCAAAGAAAATTTCAAGGGGAATAAGCTGTGAGCTTTCTTCGCCCACCATGACATAAAGTGATGATATGCAAATCATGTACTAACATACAGACATTGATGAATTTTGTTCCTAAGGAGTTGTTCGCATTCCGTACTGAGGGCATCGCCTTCTGCATTTTATTGTTGTTTCACAACGCGGAACGAGAACGGCAAAGATCGAATTTCCTATGCAGCGTTTCGAAATTTCCATCCATTTCCTTTTGGCTCTTGACACGTGCGAGGGCCGCTGTGATGTCACACAATCCCACGTGGACTATTGCACATTTGCATTATTTTAACAAGCCAACAAGATGAAAGCGAAAGGGGTTTTTTTTTTAAATACGTTACTAATGATCTTTATTTTAAGAAATTGCAAGTGATTAAGCACCATATATATAATTTATTTTTCTTATGCTTAGTTTACATAAGAGTTTAAAATAAGTACCTCAAAGATTGTGTTCATGATGTGCACTATTCTGGTAGGTGCTTACTTGATGCGTGGCAAATGGCATTTGGTGAGTTTTTACTTTTCAATGTACATTTGGTATATTTTGTATATAAAATAAATCAAATTAAGAATTGTTCTCTGCCTATTTATCGGTGCTCAATTATTATTTCTACTACTTTATTTTATTAACTGTTTTTAAAAAATTGGTTTTCAGAGAGGAAGGATTCAAGATACAAAATTCTCCTTTCACAACAAATTTTATTTGTGAAATTCGCCACGCGATGAATGAATAATCTGCCTGCCAATATTAAATGGACAGACGAGGCCTATTCTACTGCAGGAAGGCATCTCCTTCAGGTTAATGCACATTTTCAGTATACGTTTAGGCAATTCTTGACCATAATCTTTTAACGCGAGAACGCCGCGTACATAATTAATTATTTGTTATATTTCTTTAAGGGTAGAGCGTGCCTTTGTTGGGGCCATTTATATGCTCAACCAGCGATAAAGTGAAAATAGAACAATTGCCTAATACATTAGTTCGTTTCATCCAAGATTAAACTTTTCGTTTTTCGACAAATTGGCCTACGAGACATCACCCTACAAACCCAAAAAAACCTTTAACTTTTAACATTTGCCCATTTGTTGTTATAATTGTTACTAAGGCACCTACAGCAGGAGAAAAAAATTAAATCGGTATGTTAATAAACAAGCGGAAAACAATAAATAAATATATGCCTGTAAAAAAGGAAGATAATAAAACATTTATTATTAAGATTAGTGTAATATTATGCCGATGACATGGTGCACAAATTGATGTACAAATTATAATAATAATAATAATAATAATATCTTTATTCAGTGAAATTTGGAACATTATAACTAAGAAAATACATATTCAGTGTAGTTTACAATAGATTATATCAGTACAAAAAGTTTACAAGTAGGAAGTAGTATACATATGAACAGTAGGTTAAAGGTAAATTAAAGAATACTAATGTGTAGTTAGTTATATAGTTGAAGATTCTTATAACCTGCCTCACTAGGCTAGCCTGTGTTGTAATTTATTAATGTGAGTCGCATTTTTTTATTAAGTCTGGAAGAATGTTGTAAAGTCTTGTTGCAAGGTATATAAAGTTACGTTGACCAAAAGTAGTATGCATTATGGGAGTTTGTAGTAAATCTTTATTATTGTTTCGAGTATTTAAGTGAGTATTCAATCTTTTTTGATAGTATTTATGTATGTTTGTGTATAGATGAATGAGGATTGTTTTTGCATATATCTGCCGAACGTCAAAAACATTCATAACATTAAATATTAAATTCGAGTCGGTAATTAAAGGTAGCTTAAGGATAATTTTTATAATAATTTTTTGTGCCTTTATGATTGGGTCTAGTGCAGATGCAGTGCCACCTCCCCATGCTATTATACCGTACTCAATAACAGATTGGCAGACTGCAAAATAAATCATTTTTAGGTGTTGTAAGTCGAGAAAGTTTCGTATCGTTCTGAAAAAGTGCATGGTTTTTCTTATTTTGTTTGCAATTATTTGTGTGTGAAGATTCCATTTGAGATATGGATCAATGGTGAGGCCGAGGTACTTCATGTGAGTAGTGCGCTCAATGTAGGGGCACTGACAACATTCATCGGAATTCAAACATGTGTGTATTCTAATAGAGGCATCATCATGAGGTTGACCCGTAATATTTATGCTTGATGTGACATATTTAGTTTTCTCGGTGTTTAGTGTGAGCGTATTTGTGTCCAACCACTTTTTTACAATGCCTATATCCGTTTGAGCTTTTTTGTAGACAGCAAGCCAAGTGTCGGCTTCAAACAGTAAAACAGTGTCATCGGCAAAACTAACGATTTTCCCCTGAATATTAATGTTGCATAAGTCGTTAATATATAACAGGAACAAAGACGGTCCTAGTATGCTACCTTGAGGTATACCATAGTTAGTTGAGCATTGGTTGCTAAGTGTGTTATTTATTTTGACTTGTTGCTTGCGTTCATGTAGGTAGCTTCTAAAAAAGTTTAGTTCGTTGCCTGTAATATCGATTTTTTCAAGCTTGTTTATTAATTTACTGTGTGATATTGTATCAAAGGCTTTAGAAAGATCTAAAAAGATTGAAATACATTTTTTGCTTTTATCAAGGTTTTTAACAATGAAATCAGTTACGGCAGCAATAGCGTCTGAGGTACTCTTATTTTCTTGAAACCCATATTGGTTTTCTGATAACAGTTTATTTCTATTGAGAAATTTTATCAACTGAGCATTGATAATTTTTTCAAATACTTTAGATAGACTGGTCAGTATAGTTATTGGTCTGTAATTGTTTATGTCTGTCTTGTTACCTGTTTTATGTATAGGAATAACAATACCTTGTTTAAGGTTTGTGGGGAAGTGTCCCTGACTGATACTAAGGTTTATTAGATGTTCTAGGGGCAATGCAATTTCCGTAGACAAAGTTTTCAAAATCTTGGTTGTTGTTCCATCAACCCCGGCAGAAGAAGTGTTTTTTAGGGAATTAATTATTATAATTAATTGGCGTGAAAAATAAATTAAAAGAAAACTTCTAGTTTATAATGAAGGTAGACACGGATTAAAGCAACACACTTAAAGGAAAATCTATATTGTTACATTCTAGTTAACTTAAGTCATATTAACCCCACATAAAACATGCATTTACTAATTGAGTTATCTTGTAATATATAAGAGGTAATTACGTATATGCAACATTGCACTAAATTACAAAATGATTCAAAGTTTGTAAAGAATCTTTGTGTACGGGTTTTGAATTAGAATAATCTCATTAACATTTCCTTATTGCAAACCTCTACCACCATCAGTAGTCCATACATGTCTACATGTGTGGGCAGTACCTATTTACATGTGAAATAAGATAAATAAATGAATACTAATAATGTGGCTACTCAGAATTGGTATATTAGCAACTCTTTATATATATAATATATCTAGGCCACTGCAGCGTATAAGGGATGAAAGATGTTCATTCATTAGTTTTTTTGCTATCGAACAACTGAAAAACATGGGACCAACAATTTGGAGTATTTTCATAATAGATCAAGAAATTCCAAAACGAAAAACTTTGAAAATTTTAAGACGCCAGAGCTCACTTTTCGTGGAGTTCGGTTTAATGGATTTTTAGGAACTATCACAAGTTTTTGAAATAATAACCCCTGTCAAAAATAACAGAGGCAGTAACAATACTGAAAATACGTCAAAAGAAACAAAATGAAGAAAGAAACAGAATTGAAATAACTATCTAACCATCACGCCGTTTCTCCGCAGGGGTAGGCAGGGAGGATGGAAAGCTAAAAAAAAATCTGCCTTGGCAGATTTTCTGTTATTCTGACTTAACAAAACGATATGAAACATACTAATTTTGGTGGTTTGCGCGTCGTTGTTTGTCCCCGTGAATTTTTTAATAACCATGAAATCTAGTTCAATGAACTCAACTTTTTTTAAAACAAGTGTCACATTTTCAAAATTGGAATCGGTTGTCTGGAGAATTGAGACAAGCGATAAAGTACCCACATATCTTAAAACTTTTATGATTTCAAAAATTGGAACTGATTTTGTCAGAAAACAAATATTGTGATTTTTCACGGGTTTACGCTAATCATCAAGCAACTACTTTCGATTGGCTGTACGTGGTTGTTTTTCCCGTGAAATCTGGTTCTATGAACACAAATTCTTTGATTTTAAGTGTCAAATTCAAAATTGGAATCAGTTGTGTGAAGAATTCACACAAGCGATAAAGACCTACCTATGATAATAAACTATTTTATTTTTTCAAAAATTGGAACTGATTTGTCAAGAATCAAGAATTCAGACTACCTCGTGATTTGGACTTGTCTGCGCTAGTACATAATACAAAACATAATGTATTCGGAAGTCTCCGAGGACTGCGAGGGTTTGCAAGTTCGGCCCACATCGGTTGAAACTGACAGTTGAATGAAAACAGATGCATTATAATGCGCTGGAATGAATGGCAATGTAATCTTATGTTTATTCATGTTTAAATTCAGAGTGCCAGCAAGGTGGGTCTTAGTAAGCATATGAGTCGAGCCTACACAAAATATGAAAATTCTTCAACGGTGTTTCTCAAACTTTGTTGACTCACCGCCCCCCATTCAAGCACATTTAATGTCAGCGCCCCCTTCTCTCCAAGAAAATAAGCTTTGCCGTAATAAAGCCTGGAATTGACTGCCAAATGATTTATGAATGATCTCAGACTCAGCGGAATTTAAAGCTAAACTTAAAACTCACCTTTTCAGACACTCGTATCTGTAAAGTCAAAAACTTTTCACCCTCACAGCTCGCGAAATTGTAATAACTAATTGTGTAAAAATGAAAGCAAATTCTAATTTGTAAGCTTTTGAAGTCATTTCATAAAAATTCTTCAGTTCTAAAGAGTCCAAAATTCTTCAGTCTTTCAAAATAAATATTAACTCTACTTTTGGCACCAATCTTCTTATTAAGATGAAGCTATACGTGAAATCCTATTTAGATTCATCTTTACGTTGAATCGGTTTACAGAATAAACATAAAAAAATATGCTACGGATAAATTGAAACTTTTACTAGCTTTTCTATGTATTGGAATGACAATAAAATTATTATTTACATAACAAAAAATATAAGCGTAAACCACTAAAAAAATGTTTTTTCATGACTTAACTATGAAAACCTAAATAAAAAACAATTTTTAAAAAATACCTCTTTATGTTTAAGACTATTTTTGAGGTTTTGTATGTTCTAACTTTTTTTCATTCTTATAAGATTATGCATAAAATAAATGAAAACCACTTTTTCGCTTACTTGTCTCGTGCAAATACGACGGGCGATTTTAAGGCATGATTTTGTAGGCATGAGAATCGAAATATTTCTAGCGTTTATATTCATCTTAAGCAAAGTTTCTATTATAATGGTTGTCTTTCACTAGAGCGATGAGGGGATTTTAGCGACAAAGGACGGGGCTACCTGTGTATTCAAGAGAAAAATAGTCATGTCAGTCGAATTTTTATCATCGCCCCCTTACTACCTTACGCTGCCCCCTAGATATTTTCAACGACCTCAAGGAGGGGAACACTTTGAGAAACACAAACATAAAAGCACGAAATGGCAAATCTATAAATCAAATTAAATCATAAAAGTCAAACAATAATTCATAACGATAACTATTACAATTTAAAAAATCAAGGTCACCAGGTTATGCTAATTGCTAATACCTCCTGGAACACCCCCACATTTAAAAGTTTATCACGTCAATAAATTAAAATTACAAGTAATCAAGAATAAGGGGGCACTTGAGCCATTGTTTTAAGCAATTGTGGGCAATTAGATTTTTTATAGCAAATGAGTCCAAGCGCCGGTCATTTTACACACTTGAAATACGCGCCAATGTGGCCTCTACTGCAGCATGAAACGTACAAAAACGTGTATCAAAATCGAATGATTTTTAATTACGACAGATAGTTAGTTGAAAAGACTATTATTAATAATATGAATTTTACGACCAAATGTTGAACGCTTTTAATGAAGTGAGTGTGAGTTAGTTGACTTCCTTGTGGACATCTGGTTTTTTACAATTAGTTTTCACGGTCACAAAGATCCTTGTCTTTGTTTCGTTGGTAATTAACCAAACAATATCGTTTGTTTCCGATTGCTTTGGTTTTAGGAGCACGAAAATGTATTCATACGACGATCTTTGTAGCAAATCGTAAAGATCATTTTTGTGACGTGGTTAAACAAAATTCATTTAATCTATAAATGAGCTCTTTCCCGGAACAATGTTGTATCCAACAATATTCTTGTTCCGACAAAAATGGAAAAAGAAATGACTTATATTTCATTAAATTTTGTATTTATAATAAAATAAACATACAATTCTTAAAGGCAATTAAAATAGAATTTATTACAAGAATTTATGTCGAGTTAGTGGGAAAATGTTGTACATATACAAAAATTTCACATACAACGTTATTCCACAAAATGTTTTTATTTTTTGGATCTTACAGAAAGCAACATGCTCTTCTAACATAAATTTATACATACCAGTTATGTATTTGAGCTTAAAAAACAAATTACGATATGAATAAATCAAAGCATTTGCGTTTGAGATATTGTGAAATGAGATCAACTTACAACATTATTCCACGAGCTTATTTCAAGTGCTAAAAAGGAGGCTTAATATTTTTTTTCTGGACAAATACTACTTTCCTGCATCTTTTTGGCTTTGAAGTCTTTCTAGTTGAAGCCATAAGATGTTCGTTTTCTCCCTTAATTCCAATCAATTAAACCATGCTCCGTGATTTTGATAAATAATATTATACAACGTACTTCAACAAACCAACCTACATGCTGCCACAAGCGTAATATTTGTTTCATTTCCATAATCCCTTGCGTAAAAGATGCATAATAATATACCCAACATTATTCCATCAATAACTCAACACTGATAGTTTTGTCAGATACAACATTATTCCGGGGCAAGGGCACAAATATTGGTATACATTTCACAAATTATTTATTTATTTTATTTATTTATTTAATAATTGATCAACGCCCTTTTTCAGGGCTTTTATAAGAGTGCAATAATGTATTTTTGCAACTCGTTTCAAAGTGGACAGTATTTTGCAGGTTGGCTCTGAAGGGACCACCAATCGGAATGGAAACGTGCGTTGCTCGAAATGGTTTTAGATATATTTTGTTACCAGGTATGAATAATGAATAGCCCCAACTTTTTTCTTCTCCTTTTCCTTCACCTTCAGTATTTCCTTAAATCTTACAACTGCGGTCAGCTTGGACTGTCCTTTGACATAAAAAAGAGAATTATGAAAAGCCAGCCTGATGTGAAAATGCGAATAGACACAAATAAATTCATTAGCGAGGGTATGTAGAAAGAATGGAAAGTAACAAAATGTTGGAACTACTGACGTCAGAAGGCGATGGTAACACACTTCTAGCTTTATACCATTAAGTACCTATATCTACATACCATTCTGTTCAAATAAATGCAATCAATTTTGGCGGGCGGAATGTTAAGAAATAACGGCTTCCTATTTGAATTTATTGTTTATGATTTAAGCACTTACGCTAAAGACGAATTTTAGAAAAATTAAAAGTAATTGGATAACGTTTTGTTTTTCCAATAAATCGTTCTTTTGTTAATAGATCATTTGATAGAATTGCGTAAATCACGTAAATGATGTAAAGAAGGAATTTTGATTTACGGTAACATCAGAATAATGCGATATCCAAAAATTAATTTATTATTTAAAGACCTTGAAATCTACAACATGGTCCTTCGAGCCGGATTTGTTAATATTTTTACATTTATATTAGATTCTTCATTACAAAGTAGTTATTTATTTAATAAGATTGAATTAGATGCACTGCATAGAGAATTTTTATTTACAGTAAAGTCAGAATAGTGCATTATAAAAAAAGGAGTTTATTATTTGAAGACCCGGTCAAAACATGGTCCTTCGAGCCGGATATATTCGTATTTTGATGTGTATATTAGATTATTCATTACAAGTAGTTATTTATTTTATTAGATTGAATTAGATGCACTAAATAGAGAACACTTAAAACGAAAACGGTATTATTATACATTATTTTTGTATTTTTGTTATTTGTCAGAAATAAATTCAATATTCTCTGGTGCTGGAGTCAGCGGTCGAGACTGTGTAGGTCATGCTATACGTCACCAAACGCGCGGTTTTGTCGTCTGTTAATCTAAATAATCTGACTTTGGACAATCTACATAAATCTACTGAACTTAACGTTATCGCAAAATATCGATTAATTTGAACAGTGGCGTATAAATAAAATATGTGCCTGCGGCGCTCTTTCGATTTTTATTTAATATTTATTTAACTCTCGATACCTACCTAAATGTTGAGTGTATTGATTACTCGTACTTGCTAGATTTTTTTATATTGCTTCAAACAGGAGGTGGTGAGGAAAATAATTTCAATATAATATGTCATCTTAAGGGATGCAATGTGGAGGGTATTTTTGTGGAAAAGAAGGACAGAAAGATTTGGAAGGAAAAAGGTATGAGGGGTGGGTAGGAATCTGGGGGTCAGTTTATCAGGAATGATTTACGTACGAGTTTATCCATCTGAGGTGAAGGCAATATGTCAAGAGAGTCCCGCTGGAAAGGTCTAAACTCCCTTATTCAGTCACTCGATCCGGCCCGCCACGCACAAGGTGGGCAAATGCTTAGGGATTGTTTTACAAAGCGCCCCTTCTATTTTTTTTTATGAACGACGAAAATTTTCCAAAAAAACCGGAACTAAAATCCTCTGGTCCACCATTTTTTTTTTCTTTTTTCAGGTATCAAAATTCCCCTAGATGGTGCCATAGAGACTGGATTTTCGAAAAGTTTAAGACTTGGTGCATGCAAATCGGATGTATAGTTTTTTTAATAGGTTGTCAAACACGTTGAAAAACATAGTTTCGAGAAAACGCGTTCAAAGTTTTGCTGAAGGATAATTCGACATACAAACTGTTTCAAACCGTTTCACATAAAATGCTGTATCTCCGTCAATTTTCTTTCAGAAAATTAAATTTTTAAAAAAAGTTACAAAATCTTTTTTTTAAAGTGTACGGATAAGTTTGTTTTATATATTCCATCCCGTTATTTCTACTTTTTAATTTAAAAAATAACATATCCCTTTTGAAGAGGGGGCGGACGTTTCGCGCTACGCCACTTTTAATAAATACAAATTATCAAATAATCAACAAAATAAAAACATTAAAAAACTAATTCATCAAGACATCTGCGAAAATTTTATCCGATAAAGATATATCTTGTTGTCATGCCGCTGATAGCTTCATTGTAACTTCTCCCTCTATCTCATTAACAACGCTTGCGAAAAAAGAGAAGCCACAACCGTTTTCTCAGCGGCTCCTGCCGTCGTCCTCGATATCATGTAGACAAGCACGTACGCTTGAAAATATCTTATTTGAATTTTCTAAATGTTGTTTACGTATTAATTACAGAAAAATGAATTATTAAATATCATTATTATTATCGATGATTCGTAGGTAATTGACAGATTTTATGACACTATATCGACTGTTTAATGTATTTTATTCCGAAAGACACTCAGCTGAAAGCGGTTTATTTGCATTTCAAAATCAACAGCTGATAAAGATTCGATTTTATTAGTGATGCAATGATTCTTACTGTTTCGATTACGATATCGATTATTCAACCAATGATAATTTGAACGATTGCGATTATGGATTATTTCTGGTCAAAAAATGAAAGCAATAGTCTTACTACACGAACATAAATACAAACAATATGTATTTCTTATCAATAATGATTCTAGGAAATGTAATATAATTTGTTTAACTTGGAGTCAAATCTGCTCTTGCAGACTCAAAGTCAAGTTCATAGAATACTACAGAATATATGGAGGCCGTGATATCTTTTTTAAATTCAAATTTGGAAGGAGGGTATGGGTATTGGATAACCAACACCCCTACCACGGGTCACCCCAAGTGGTTCGCTACTTTTGGTGACTTAGGAGGGGTTCATGGTGTGAGATTTCTCCAGGTTTGGTGGCGAATGCGTTTGCCTACCTACGCGTTGTAGGCAGGATCGGGAGAGAAGGGTCGAGGGAGACCTAATCTAGACCTCTCCAGCCGGACTCTCTGGATCCATCGTCTTGCACCGCAGTGAGTGGGATGGATTCTTACATCCGTAACCCTGGAAACATTGGACAGATTCAAAGGCACTCCTCACACCTTTTTTCTTCTCCAAACTTCCTCTCCTTCCTTTCCGTAAAAAGACCCTTCACGCAGCATCACCAAAGATGATGTAGCCCTGAGGGATTTTTTTCCTCAGGGCCTCCTGCGTGGAGCCAATGTAAAAAAAAAACAAGTAAAAGAAGGGAAAGAAGGAGGTTGGGAAGTAGTACCAAACTATTTATTTTAGTCTCAAAACACAGCTAAAGACATTTTGAACAAGAGTTTCGATATGATTAGTGATATTTTATTTATTTTATTTTATTTGTAAGAAACAAACAGCTTATACACATACAATAGACATAAACATTATACATGTTAAGTGCAGTGAAGCCAAAAGAGTTTTATATTGATAGATATTGTTGATAACGAGGTGCAAATATACTATACACATAATACTTGATGTAAGAAATGTTAAATAAAAGTAAACTAGGTTTAGAATCCGCGACCTCTGGATAATATGGAAAGGAGCTTACGCTTCCGACAAATTCAACTAAAATAATCTGTTTTATAAAATTCACTCCCATCGTAGTGTTTACAATGTTTAAATACCTAGTATAAATAACTTAACTTACAACTATTTTAATAAAAATAATGTTCATAAAATCATAAAATTAAATATTACCATTGAACATAAAATAGTAAATATGTAGGTACACTACTATTAAAGAAAAGAAAACGGAGAAACCAAATGAAAAAAAACGAATTTTTGATAATCGCTTACATAATCGATTATTACAAAAACTTAAACGATTATTTTAGCATGCAGTCACTTATAATCGTTGCAACACTACAATTATTAACGTAATTTACGATGTTGACAACATTTCAAGACGGTAAGGATATTAAAACACACGTAGAAAGTAGAAATACGGAAGTCGATATTAACGGGAGGCGTGTTTCCCAAAGTTAACGAATTTTAAAAATATTTTGAAGATGCGAAAAATATAACGGATCTTCGTAGCGTTCCGTTTTAGCTCAATAAATTAAAAATTTACGATGTATTATTAGTCTATGATTTTGGGAGACACGGGTATGGTTGCCGCTGCCTCGGGAAACATTTGTTGGATAACCAACACTTTTGCCATAAGTCACCTCAAATGGTTCGCTACGTTTGATGACTTAGCAGGGGTGCCGGGTGATGGGGATAGATTTGTTCAGGTTTTGATGCCGGATTAGTGGAGACTGGTTGAGGAAAACTTTTTGACCTAACCGGCAGGACTCACGGTACATCAACGTACACCGCAGAGGGAGAGATGGATTCATACGTCCATCACTCCTGGACATACTGACCCTCAGATTCCTCAACTCCTCATACCCTTTTTCTTCCCAAAGCATCCCTTCCATCTGTGGTAGCGAACGACTCAGACTCGCGGAATTTTGACTGGCGGAATCATTCCTATTGGCTCCTCGCACGCCAACAGCGATATCACAATATTTTAATCTAGTCACTGAGAGCCGTTGCGAACGAAATAAGAAGAACCATTCTGTTCCGAATTGCCGACGACGCGACAGCTCGGAAATCGCTACGCGTTCGCTCCCACTGTTCCTATACGAATATTTTGTAAATATAAATTATGATACGAATGTAATTGTTATAATAAACTTGTAAGTAAAGTGTTAATGCTAATTTGATTTATATACAACCATGCATCGTATCCCCTATAATCCTTTTCTTTTAAAAATCCTCCAAACGGCATCCTCAAAGATGATATACTGAGTCGATGTAAAAAACATTAAAAAATGATTACGATAGTAGTGGATACAAAATATTCAAATTCTGTAACAATAATAATCAACCAAACAATCCTTTGCTGAATGAAGGCTTTTTTAACCTTCAAACATATTTGCTATAGTGGGTACGTGGGTGACATCACAATACTCAAAGGATTAGAGACATAGATTATAGAAACAAAGACAAGGGCTATGAACCATTATTAGTATAAAACAGCGCGTACGAATGTCGCCAACATCGTTCACACGACTGCAAAATGTATCTACACAGCGGAGCACTGCCTTTGTTTCTACCTACACATCAAACGGATAATTTTTTGATAGTCCGTGCAGTTTGGTCGTACCTCGGTGACAGTCGGCAAGCCTCCATGGCATATCTGAATTTGTTACTATTATCTAAGATTAAAGCACAAACTCCATTTTTGTCCAATATTTGTTCAATATTTCAAGAAAAAACATATTTTCATGTGACAAAAAGTGACGTCTATAAATCAGTGAATCGAACCAAAGTTTTGCCTAATGATAGCTAACCTACGATAAGAGAGGACAGAATGAAAAGAAACGACCCTTTTCCGTGAAAATTTTCTAAGGTTTTTAGCCATTTAACTTTATTTCAGTTTTTTCGTTATTTGTTTTAGGGGTGTTATGCCGTGTTGCGCTACCTCCTTCTTTGGCCAACGTTTCGGTCAGCGTTACAGTGTCTATCATCAGAGCACAATTACACATCTGCTCTGAAACGTTGGCTAAAGAAGGAGGTAGCGCAACACGGCATAACACCCCAAAAACAAATAACGAAAATACTTTTGGCCGTGAAAATCTAAAATCGTATTTATTTCAGTTTTCCAAAATAATAGTTTTTGGAGATAAAATTCTCCGATATATTTACACATTTTTAAAAACACAGTTTTATTTATAATTAATTATCTTCTACTATGTTTACTACGACCGCAATAAGTCGATCAATCCGCTAACATGAACAAACCCATAAGATAAAAATAACACAATTCACAAAGAAAACGTTGTTCCATAAACAAGCGCTTTCCAAACAAAACAAAACTCCGAAACCGCTAAATGTGGCCGCCATTCATCAAAGCAATAAAATCTAATACTAGAACAAAACGTTCTATTTTAATAAAAATATAAAAGGACTTGAAACACTTTTCCATCGAAATAATAAAAATAAAAAATTATCATTCGATATTCAAATAAATTGCACAACGAGAAAAAACAAACCGTTCATTCGTAATAATTCGGTCGAAATTCAAATATGAAAACAAACGCAAAACGAGTTTTTTCGTTCGAAATTCAAATTCGAGATAAAAATAATTCGGCGTATGCGCGCGCACGCGACGCAAAGGTTTAACTTGCACTGAGGAAGAAAACTGGTAAAATATACCTACGCTACTCCCATGCTAATCAGAAAACTCCCATACAAAATATCGACGAGAACCTTGTAAAAAGTGTTGACTCAAGGCTTGGGCGAACAAATGAACGCCTTTTGATGTATTTGTTTTTTTATAAAGTGCCTTTTACTTGACGATATTTTTGATGTTTTGTGGACACGGATGAATGGAAAACTAGAATCAAGTGTTTCTCGATGCGGAGTTCTGGCTGATGCGATTCAACGTTCAACTGCGGAATTTATTTTTTCGCTCTTTGAAAATAGTATTTGCCTGAGACTTTTGTAGGTAGGTATTTATAGCATGGTGAATAATAAAATAAGCTTACCTTATAGCGATTTTGCCTGCTTTGTAGTCTAAAGTAACACAATTGAATTTCTTACCTGCAAATAAAAGAAAATAACAATTTAGTAATATATTACATGTATTTACAAACAGTGACATCAAAAAATTAACTATCCTCAACTTCGTCTAAAAAAAAATTGGATATATTATAGGTAAGTACTTTATCGCTTCTCTGAATTCTTCAAACAATCGGTTGCAATTTTGAAAACCACACTTAAATTCAAAGCAAATCCGAGTTTTAGAATGCATTGAAGCAGGGTTACAGGCCCAAAGAGCAGGACAGAAACACAACCAAAATTAGTACTTTCGATAATTCAGCGCCCTTGGGGTGATTTTTTACAAAAACGGCGCTCTACAAATTATAATAATAATAATTATTATTACTGAAAATCAACATTCAATCCAATTCACTAATTTTGTAGGTACACATCAAAGGCTTAAAGTTTTAACGCAGGAGAACAAAGTCATTAATCTGCAATTTTCTATTCAAATTTATTAAACATATACTATATTTTTCACTACATGGGATTATCTTCAAATGACAGTTGATCCTCCGACAGTTGGCCCCCCAGCATACTTTTATATACAATATGCAGTTAGTTTACAGAAAATACAACCAAGACTACAACTACGCAAAATATAACTAAGCGTCCCGCAGGGGTGTGCAGAGAGGATGTTCCGCCAAATAACAAAAATATTAAAAATATTTTCATTAATGCATCAAGTAAAAAAAACTAATTGTCTATTTACTGTATACAGCAGAGTATAAGTACAAAAAATTGACACTGTAAATAAATTCGTTTGATATTCATATCCATAACAACTTATTATTAAAAGTTTTTTAAGTCAATTTCAGATTTGAAATTGATAAATAATGCCCAAAAAATTGTTAATTGATACAAAATAATTTTTCGTGAGGCCAACGGCGGGGGGATCAACTTTAGCGTCACCTTCAAAGGCATAACATAAAAAAATAAAAACCCCTTTATCCTTTGAATAGCAATTTTCCATTAAAACTTTTATATATTTCTGCTGCAATTAATAATAAAAATAGTTCGATGTTTTTTTTTAAATTTAGGTAATTTATCGTAAAAAAATTACTTATTTTGAAATACACCTTTGAAGTTTTTTTTGTGACTGATAATATTACTGGTCAGAACTTGTCCGAAATCGCCTGCTGCAATGACTTTACAGAGATAGTGAACAGGGTGACGTTTAGCGCGGGCGTGAATCCAATTGACAGCCAATAAAATTGCAATTATACCCACGGAATAATAATGAACCGATGGCATAATGGGCTATGTTCAATGGGCCTTCACTGCACACTGAATTCTGACCAGACACTTCACACCTCACACTTCGACAACCGGCGATACACAACCCTAATAATTTTTGTTTGCTCAAAACTCACATTTTTGTAATTTCCTTTTTTATTCCGACAGACCCCTGGGCAGTGTTGCCAACTCGGATTTTGAAAGAGACGTAGACCAGACTAGAAAATTACGTAGAATCGGTAAAACTTGCATATGAAAAGTTCGTAGATCTACGTACTTTTTTTTTAGTGAAATTAAGAAGTTAGGGTAGGTGAAACAGAATAAAACGAGTATTTTGTTATACAATTTATTTTAAAAGAGAGATAGAGCTCTATGTTCGATTAGAAAAAAGTAAAAGAAAAATGTTTTTTTTTTAAGTTTTTAAAAGAAAAAAAAAACTGCGTTATAAATCTCTTGTGAAGGGTGGGTGAGGGGTCCCATTTAATCTCACCAAGGTGGGGGAGGAGTCTCAATTGAAAAAAAAGCTCACGTAATTAATGTACGCCGCCTTACCATCAGACAGGCCGTACGCTTGTTTGCCACATTTGTGGTAAAAAAAATGAAATAAAAAAAAACTCGAGTTCAGTTCACATACGGTAGAAGTGAAACTTTACCAAAACAATCTCAAGCCTTGAAAAGTGAGGCCATAATCATCAGCAGTCAATGAGCGCAGACCTAGGACCTAGCCTCTTTCCGTTTTATTTCTCAACAAATGCCTTTAAAATGACATCATAATCAGAGCGCATTGTTATGTTTTGCAGGTGCTAATGCGTAATTTCCTTTTCATCCAAATTCCGAATCACTAACGCAGCTTAAAGAGTTTCACTTCAAAATAAAAATAAAAATTACTCAATTTTCAGAATCATTATTTATGGTTGTACACACCAACACTAGCGTCCCCGTCTGCGCGACTTCTTATGTGGCGCGGACTCTGGTACGAAACGAAACGTTTGTTTCCACGCCACTGTCTAGAAAAGTAACAGAAAATGTGCTTTTTGTTGTTATTTTGTTCAAATTTCGACAATTTTAAAGAAAATACGGAAAATACGATTCTGGGCTGAAGTTAGTAGGTGTGCAGGAAGGACCTAAAATACGTAGATCTACGTAAAAAAGACGTAGAGTTGGCAACGCTGCCCCTGGGGGTGTAAGTAATACCTTACCATTAATATATTTTACGTACAACTATTTTAAAACTTTATACCCAGTTTTTCAGCTATAAAGTTAGCGGATCGGGCTGATCGTGTCCCTAAATGTGGGCTGGACACTGCTTCATTTTTGACTTGTTCTAATCCTTCTCTTCAAACCAGTGCGCGGCAGTCCCTCAGAACACACCCTCACTGGCTAGTGCTGGAGGCTAGTGGCTATAATTTAAGATGGGCCGATCCCGGCGGCACTGCAATGCCGGGCCAACCCGCGACAGGAGTGGAGCAAGCCCCGAACATCCCGTCACATTCCAAAAATCAGTTTAATATACTGGTCCCGCATTGCGGGAACTATCAGATATTAAGCTGATAAGAACAGATACTACACTTTGATCTTAGCCAACAGGCCGAGAAGCGATACCTGAAAAGGGTAAACCGGTGATTATATTTACCTGCTGGAACTGTCCACATACGAGCTGCGTACGAAAGTAACGCCATCTACCGAACTGTGTAAATTTTATAACTAGAATTCAGATTTGTATTGCGACTTGTTTTTCGTCTTACAATACAATATAAATTGCACAAGTTCATATACATTTGAAAAAACAATGCTACAATGTGACATTCAAATTCAAATCTCATGAAAAAATGGACTACTTACTAATAAAATTTAGAACTGCTAGAAATATCTTTTATACGTGAAAGCTGTTTTCACATCCGAGGGCTCCCTGTTCAATATTTAGAAAATTTTCTAATTAAAACTTGTGCGTAATTTCAACTTGAAAATATATTTTCAGTACTTTAATACATTTCAAAGATATGTAATTATCTAATATTAATAAATTATGACGATTATTTCATATTGGTAGTAAAAATGATCCAACCGTCTTTTTATAGAAAACGACAAGCGACGTAGCAACACCATGTGAATCCATTAGCGGTATTTTTTATGCTGTCACAAACCGCCAAGTTGTAAAAAGATCAACCCGTAAAAAACGCTAAATTTTTTTTCCCATAATAAGCCTATTTCCAAATGCCTTTTTGAAACGTGGTTTGATTGAGAATTGAACCTTCCTACCCAAGCGTCCGTGGAGTCGACTGCTCTAAATCCGGAATTAATAAGACCAACATTTATTGCGTTGAATTAATAAGACCAACATTAACTGCTGTAATATCGGCAAATTTCAGAGAATTACGCTATGTCCACGTGTGTAGTCAACAAAATTAGGGATCTTGGAGTTACGTTTGATACCCAATTAAATTTTATAAATCACATAATATAACAAATAAATAACAAAGCCACTGTAGCCACAGGGAATTATAATCGGAACTATCAAAGACTTCGATGCGTTGGAAGTTATAAAAATCGTATTTTTTCGCTAGTACGCAGCTTGTTCGAAAACAATTCAATTGTGTGGTCCCCATACTATCAAATACATATAAGATATATTGAACGTGTGCAGCACAATTTTTACGATTAATTAATTTCAAACTACACATACGCATTCAACACATAAACTATCATTCTTACTAAATACATTTAAGATTCATTCAAACAAAAGTGAAATTCAAATATATGTATTTAAAAAAGGAGAGTTTTGACTATTTTAGTCGCTGTTCGATGTCCAATTTTTTTTCAGAATTAACTTCAGGAGGCTCAGAGTAAAACAATTTTCCTCAGAACCTGTGTCATCGTTGAGGATGCTGTGCGGAGGGTCATTTTGGGAAAAAGAAGGAGCGAACACTCTTGAACTCAAGTCGAACGATCTTGAGTCGTAGGAACCAACTGTTCTCATATGACAAATTTATACCGTACACAAATGTTTCGCGCATTTAGCGTATTTCCCGACTGTGCACTGGTGCCGAAGGAATCAATGACTGATCTTGCGTTGAAATACCGTAAGAACAATGACTAATAGCGTACCCGACGTACCCAGCGTACCGGCGACGCCTGTGCTCTAAAGATTGCAATGCGAATAAAGCAATAAATCCACACTAAAAGGTATTCAGATGATATTTTCATGGATTGCAATTTACAGGTCAGATGCTTCTGCTGCTAACTGCAGTAATTTAATGCAGGTTAGAGGTCACACATCTCGGGTTAGAGGTAAACCTGTTGCTCAGCAACCGTTGGCTGCCGGGGACGGTCGCCCAACCACGTAAAGACTATTAGAAGGTTGTTATTGCGTTGCTTTGGATTTTGGATGACATTCCTTAAGGTTGTAGAACATTATCATTATTCTTGATAAAATATGATTATTGGAGCTAATTTTAACAGGCATACTGTTGAAGGCTTTATTGTGAGTTGTGACCTATCCCTCCTACTTATAAACGACGCATTTATAACGGAACGAGAAGTTACAACGAAGCTTTCAGCGGCAGAAGCATAGGTGATTTTCAAAGTATAAATTTTATTGCATATCTGGTGTATTTAATATGATTTGGGTTTGAGAATTCATTTTACATATACTTTCACTGAAAAACACTGAAGGAAAATTGTTTACAAAAATGTTTTAAAAGGGAAAATTATTTAAATTAATTATTTTTTTAATGAAAAGATAATTAATTGGTCTTTCCATAGATTTCAAAAATTTTGAAGAGTGTCGTCCGCTTATCAAAACCGCAAAAAACCCATTAATAGTTTTTTTTAATAAATATTATGAAATTCCGATAACTAACTAACCATCACGCCGTTTCCCCGCAGGGGTAGGCAGAGAGGACGGACCGCCAAACTACTCGGTCCTGGCACACACTCTTTGCTTCACTCACATTCATACATCGTCTCATACATACTCTTCTATTATTCTGGCTTTTGACATCGCCCGACTCAAGTATCTGATTCACTTGATCGTGCCATGTCTTCCTCGGGCGTCCCCGACTTCTTCTACCATTCACATTTGCGTCATATATTCTTCTTACACTACTTTCTTCGTTCATTCGCTCTACATGCCCAAACCATCTGAGGGTCCCTTTCTTAATCTTACTTATGCTTACATTCTTTGCGGATCTCCACATTTCTCACACGATCATACATGGTTTTACCACACATACGCCTCAGGGATCTCATTTCTACAGCATTCAGTTTACTTTCATCCCTCCTCTGCCAGTTCCATGCCTCACTGCCATACATCAGGGTAGGTACCAGGAGTCCATTGTGGACTGCTAGTTTCGCTCCAAATGCATATTTACAGTAGTTAAACCCGACTAACCATCTATAATAAATTATGCAACATTTGACTATCCGATTCTCGATCATTAAAACAAACTAACTTTAATAACTTTCGATTATCCTATTTTTGATTACACGGCGTACGGATTTTCAAATCGTAAAATTATCTAACGCTCCGAATTATCATTACAACTTGAACTACAATAATAATGATTACTGCTAAGCCCTACGGGCGGCGGGCGAGACGGCAGTAGCTTTGCAACAAACTTCACGTACGAAAATGGTTTTGCATAAGGCGCAGCGTCAGCGATGTACTCGGGTATGCTACGTAGTCGGGTTCTTAAATTTCAACCGTACAGACGATAGGGCATTAATACTATCAGAAGATTTTACTTTAAGTTATACAACATTTGAAGCACTTGTCCGCAGCATTTTGGAATATAGCTCCATTATTTGGGCTCCCTCTGAACAAAAACATATCCTAGAAATGGAAAGAGTTCAAAAAAGGTTTACGCGTTACCTTTATGAGGGAATATACATACTACCCATTCCTGTATCCATCGTTGTTTTTATCAGGAATGCTCGATCTTAACACATTAGAAGCCCGCCGAAAAATATTTTTGGGTAAACACTTTTTTAAGCTAATCTCCGGCATTATACTGAATCCGCCCATGTTGAAGGAGATTAACTTATATGTACCCAACGCGTACACTCGTGGGAGATCCCACGCACCTTTTACGCTCCGAAAGCGAGAACTTCTTCCTATCAAAATGCGCCATTAAACTGAGCAATTCAACTGCTAAATGAATCTGTATTAAACATCGACATCTTCAATGTCACCTACAGAGAATTCAGTAATTATCTTCTGACATACGTCACAAGATAGTGAAACTGCCCCCATACACTTTTTTTCTTTAAATTTTGTAATCTTCCCCATAATATTCTGGTGTATAACTGTTTTATGGAGAAGTTGATAAAATAAATAAATAAATAAACATGTGATTATCCAATCATCCATTATCCAAACTTTGACTATCCAAACATTGATTAACCTTAACCAACTTCGATTATCAAACCTCCGAATATTCAGTAAATGATTATTGTTTTAACTTTCGATTATCCGGCAATACAGATTATCAAATCGGTAAAATTATCTGATCATTGTATTAAAAAAAACTTGTCATCGGTTTAGGCCACCTTGAACTAGAACAATTAATAATTAATTAAATCAGTAGACATATTGGCTACAATCTAAAATCAGCATCTATAAAATAATTTATAATTCAATACCTACTTTATATTGAGAAGACGATCTCTACACAGGTTCTGGTCGCTTCTGGTTATGCAAAATATCCTGTAAAACTGGAAACTCCGCTAGCCAAATGCGAAATCATTTGGCATATTTCAGAATGCGTTTGGTATGCAAAAATGTGCGACCACAGAACCAGCCAGCCGACGTCTATTATATAAAATACATACATTCTTATTGGCAATATTAATTGATTTAATATTATTAACATTCGCAGGTAGAATCAAGGGATTCAACAGGTTTTAAAGTTAAAAGTTACCGCTTCTTCGATTTTATAAGTCCTGTTTTTATTCTTCTTTTCATAATATGTACTAGTGCAGACTATATTATCCCGTGAAAAATCACGGGATATTTAATGGCGCCACTTACGTTAACAGTTTGCGTGATTAGCATCGTCTGGCAGGCGTAAGTACCACGAATTTTTAATTTTGTGTATCTCCCCGAATATGGAGAGATTGACGATAATATTATTATTATTGCAACTGGCGGTTGTTAATAATAATAGTACCACGCGGCTATGTATTACATATGACGTCATTGCCTGTCGCGGTTACTTTGTCCCGGTGACTAGCTGTCACTGGATCACAGTGGATCCGAGGAATCTATTTTTGGAACCAGTTCCTATCGGATTTATAAAATGTCACCAACACTCAAACTGGGCGAAGTCGAACCAAAAGCCGCCCGCAGGGCCTAGCTAAAATCTACGGACCGGCTTTTTAACTGCTAGTCGAACAGTATTAAAACGGTAATATGATATGCGTGGTTGAATTTCAGAACCCAGCTTCGAGTGCATTTGACGCCATGCCCGCGCCGTATGCGTCGGGCCACAAATAACATCTTTGTACGTGGAATTTTAAACAAAGCTACGGGGGGAGCTAAGGAGGAAAGATGAGGCCGGCAAATCATCCCACAACCGAGCTTTTGAACTCAAGAACGATTCGTAGAGGGGACCCGTTCACACATGACAAATGTCAACAGTATACATATGTTGAGCGTGCGTTTGGTCCATTATTTTCCATTGAAATACTATATAAAATTGTTTGTTATCCGGGGCGATACTGGGAGTATCTACCAATCATTATAAATAATAGACAAGTAGTATTTATGAATAGATGTTATGAATAAGGATGAAGAAAGAAGCGTGTTTCAATTTGTCAAAATGATGAAATAAAAATTATCAAAAATTAACATCATAATATTGACTATGTTGAGTGTAAGCAAATGAGATGTAATGATTTCACTTCGTCCCACGCAAGTTGAACCTCACGCAAGCATAAGTTTACATACATAATGTAATTTTATTATTTCTGAAAGAAATGTTGTGATTGTACCGCACCTTTATTTATTTACGTCTTGTTTGTATAATTATTTATTCGATGTTATTTCAAAGACAAATTTTAAAATTTATTCGATAAAAATAATTTGTCTGAAAACATAAGACGTTTTGTTCGAAAGAATTTATAGGGAAATTAAACATAGATTATTGCATAATTAATTCACAATTTATGTTCGAGAGTTTGAATCAAATAATCTTGGAGTTAGTAGTTTTACTCCACCGAGAAAATAATGTATTTTACTTATGTCCAATTGTTCGGTGGAAATTCATTTGTGACAATGTCATCAAATGGCTATTTAGGCTATTTTGTTTTTTTTTACATTTGAAAGATCCCTCTTAAACGCCGATTCTATGTGCGTTAGATTAACAACAAGATAATCGTCCTCCTTTCGATCACAATCTGTTCAAGATTTTAACCGTCAAAAAACAAAATGGCGCTGAACGGCCATTTGATGAGAACGTTACAATGATGACAATGTTGAAATTTGAAATTCAAATTTCTGTACAACAACTCAATCTTAGATATTTTAGCTTCAGATGTTTTTTTAATTCTTTTTTATTTTATTTAAGGAAGGGGGGGTTAAGGTTTTAAAACTCATTTTTATTTTTTACATGTACAACATGTCGAGAGTATTGTGTCAAAATTTCAAATAAATCGGAGCAAAACTAACGAAGATACAGCGTTTCAAGCGACCGGTCCTCTTGCTCGATTCAAGTATATTTCGAGTATAAAAAAACTTTTCATCGATTTTTTCGCAAAAAAATATTTTAAGTTCGTGAACATTATAACTCAAAATCTACCTAATCGACCTATTTAAAATTTCGTATACTATTTTTACACATAAATCAACAGGTAGTGACGAAGAGTTTTTTTTAATGATTTTTTTTTCATTTTATAAAAACAAATTCACCGAAAATTTTAGCAAAAATCGCATTTTTGACTTCAACATGCTGTATCATAAATAAAGTAAAATTATTTTTTTGATGTCTTTCATATTTATTCACAAATAATTGTCAAAGTTGCATCTAAAATCATGAAACACCAAAATCTTTAATGGCCTATATCTTATAATTTAAAGCAAAAAATAAATAAAGTAGCTCACATCCGTACTAGATATTTGATTTACCTCTTGAATACAAAAATAATTTTTCAGTTTGGTTGGGTATTTTGAAATTTGTATGAAACTGGCCGAAATGGACCGCGCATACGTTCCTCCTAACACTCCGTATATAAGTAAATTTGACACTAAATAAGATTATAAACTCTGTAAGCATCATGTAGGTAAAACTAATTTTTTTACCAAATATAAACTCTATGTACAATATGTAAATTCAGGGACATGTGAATTTTACACGAAACGTAAACTGCATGTACAATAATAACAGTATTAAGTAGGTGCACACTTGTGCCCACAATCAAGTTATTGTAAACTTTCTTCGCATTTCACGCGTAGAATTCTCACGCAAGTCTCCATAATCATTTTTATAATGATGTGTGTACGGTTCGAAGCTGACCTTTCCGATGCAATACATCAATATCATTTATCAAATAAAAAAGGGCATAACCCACATTAACTAAATTTAAATTTTACAATGGGTTCTTGATTTATTTACTATACTTATACGGTTTCGCTAACGGGCTTTTCACGTGAACATTTCTGAATTAATTAATTGTTAATTTTCTTGTTATAAAATTTTGCCAATGTTTCACTGAATAGCAAACCAATGATCCTTGAAGTAAGCATCATGAGCCATGAAGCTTAATTTATTAATCAATCATCATCATCAATATATTAATACGTGAAGCCAAAACTTTGTACCCCTTTTTACGAAAATTGCGCGGACGGAGGAGTATGAAATTTCGCACACTTATAGTTTATATAGAGGAGGAGTGCAGAATGCTAATATTTTTTAAAAAATTATGCATAAAAATACATTAAATCAATAATAAAAACATTACACACACTACCATGTATTTGACACACACACAAACGCGTCTTTACTCTATTGTTTATTGTTAAAGATTAATATTGTTTGTCTTTAATATTATTTGTCTATGGTCTTACTGAATGTCAAACATAAAAAAAACATTACAATTATGGTCGAATTTCGACCATTGGGCGACCACTAGTAATAATAATTGGATAATTTGTAGAGCGCTGTTTTTGTGAAAATACAACTCAAGGGCGCTGTAACGTATTGTTTGAAACATTTACAGAGTTTGAAATTGCCATTGGGATGTGCATAGATATTAACACTACAATTAAAAATGTTCACAGCATGCGTAAATCAAGGTTTAGTTTGCTACTAGGTGGAGATGCTACTAGTGAAATAACAAATAATAATTAGCAATATAAATGCAAAGTACACAGTACAGAGAAAGATAAGAAAAATTGTATTATACGAAATATATTTTTTCGGAAATCAAATCACTTATAAGACAATTTTTTTAATGTGAATATAAGAGCAAGAGTCCCAAATGTTCGGAGCCAGCGGAATTATGGCATTCCCAAACGGGGTTGTCTGTGAGGCTGAATGGAGTGGGGAGGGAAAAGAGATGGGGATAAGGAAGATTGGGTAGTACCTGGCTATTCAGATCCGGTCACCAAACATGGCTAAAGCCATTTCAAGCATAGTTTCGTCTCTGAACAGTGGTTTTTCAACAGGGCGTCCACGTTTAATTTCACTCTCCGAGCAATTAGTTTACTTAATTATCAATTTGCAATTTATTACAAAGTACGTAGTTTCTATGCCTCTCAACAGGTGTCGTAATAATATATAGTTTTTATGTGTCTCAACAGAAGTCAGTAAAGTTGCACTATATGAGAGATAAGTGTCGTCCGTCCGGGTCTAATACCGGAACGGTTACGAAGTGGTAGCAGATCACCTTCAGGAACCATTTGCTCATCTCCAGATTAACACAGAGCATACATTAGAACGGACGTTTATTCCAGTTAGTTGTAAAGCAGACGATGATAAACTCCATTCTTATCATTGAAACTTCAGATCATCGTAGTCCATCAGACAAAACAACAGTACACAACACTGGCGCAGCCGGTAGGACACTATGTGCATTATTGATGAGGGTTATTGTACTCAGTTCCCAGGAATCACATCTCAATAAACAACACACCGTAAAAGGTTAAAAAAAAAAAACACAGCATAAATTCAATTAATTTAAACAGAGAGGTTTTGCTAATGAGTATTCGAAAACTGGTAAAATTAATTATTACTGCCTACCTATATCATCATTATTATTTTATTAGTGAAGTTAGGTATAATAATTTGATGGATAAAGGCGTAAGTCCATGTGTTTTATGTGCCATTAACATTCGGATCACGTCTCATCAGCTTGCGAAAAGACCGCTACGAAAATAAATTATTTTTACCTAATAGACGCTGCTGTATCATATATACCTACATCTATAATAATACTAGCGCAGACCGGTATTATAATTTCAATAAATATTTTCTAAATGAAAATATGAAAGGAAACAAGACACAAGAAAAATAGAAAAAGACAATGGTCGCAACTGGGACTCGAACCCAGACCTCTCGTCTAACCGGGGCGTGCGCGTTATCCAATTTCGCTATTGCCACTTTCTGTTCAACCGTCATATTTGTCAATCTCATATTTCAAATTTTTTTTTTTACATGAGCTCCACACAGGAGGCCCTGAGGAAAATAATTTCCCTCAGGGCCTATGTCATCTTTGGGGATGCTGTGTGGAGGGTTTTTTAAGGAAAGGAAGGGAAGGAGAGTTCTGGGAAGGAAAAAGGTTTAAGGGGTGGGTAGGAATCTGGGGTTCAGTGTGTCCTGGTCATCCGCCTCCAAGAACTAGACAAACTACACCCCATAAACCCGGGCACCCCTGCTAAATCACCAAACGTAGCGAACCACTTGGGGTGACCTATGGCAGAGGTGTTGGTTATCCAATAAAGGTTCCCGGGGCGGCGGTACCCATTAGAATAAAATATTTGGAATCAACAATATTATTTTCAACTAGTTCTTTTTTTCCATATTATAGGCAACTACTCTTTTTATTGGAAACAATCATTCTAAGAATTGGTTTGTAACCTGAAATTGGATAACGCGCACGCCCCGGTTAGACGAGAGGTCTGGGTTCGAGTCCCAGTTGCGACCATTGTCTTTTTCTATTTTTCTGTGAGTTGTTTTCTTTCATATTTTCATTTAGATTATAAGTGTTATCTTCTTCTTCAATGATATATTACGTTGATGGGAATAACCTTCAAAAGTTATAAAAGAGAGTATTTCTTATAAAAAATTAAATATTTTCTGTTCAAATATTACATTACAGGTAGGTAGGTAGGTACCTCATTTATACCTTGTCTGATTGACAACCTTTAATGACTCGTCCCATAAGCAATTAAACTTTTGAAAATTACGCTTAAATTCAAAGAAATTTGAGTTAATTGAACGAGGGAATAACGCGTCATTAGTGACGTTTACTAAATTCTTCTTAATTTTCTCAGGGTCGCTTCTAATTGTACACAATTACACATCTGCCCTGATGATGGGCACTGTAACGCTGTCCGAAACGTTGGCTAAAGAAGGAGGAAGCGCAACACGCCATACATAACATCCCAAAAACAAATAACGAAAATATTGGCCGTGAAAATCTAAAAACTTATCTCAGGAATCACTGGTTACAGAAAGTCAAGTACATCTCCTAACACCCTGTATGTACGATCGTTATTGTTATCTAAGTAGGTATGCATTAAACTTTTCTATGACAGGAGCAATTATTTTATGTAGAAACGGTGGATGAACGATTTTTCATTCCATTAAATGGTTACTCGTGCCTAATAATTATTATAAATCGTGAAAGTCCAAATTAATAAATCTCGTTTTCGTGAGATTAATGGGTCTGCAGTCTGGAATAATAGGCATGGAATCGTGTGGCTTTAATTGCGATATAAATAACATGATACGCAAAATTATGAACTGGATTTTAAGAGTCACGATTATTAAAATATTTATGCGAAAAATTTAGTAATTATTGAAGACCTCACGAAAAATATGTGTTCTATTTAATTGGGAAACCAAAATTTAAAAATTCTTACTGAGAAAAAAAATATATTATCCAATAATTCTATCTGTTATGTGAGAATCTAAAAAACACTTTTTTAAATTGTTTCGAAAATTGAACCCTAATAATAAAATATTAAATAATTAATAATTTATTGTTGGTCGACCATTTCCCCACGATGTCACAAAAAGTCATACCAGCGCCACCTATCGCGGAATAGATATATTAATGTAGCGAGGAAACACACCTGAAAAGCAATACATGGTAAGAAACGCTACTTGACCACAGATGGCACGACCATATAATTACAATTAATAAAACATCACTTCATTTGGAAAGGGTTCTAACTTCACCTTGTTCTGAGATACGAATGTCAAAGTTTGCCAAGACGATTTTCCATTATGTTTTTACCAAATTTTGGTTTTGAGATTGAATCTTATTGAAGTACTTTGATTGAACATATTTTAAAGTAAAGTATTTAAATAGGACGTATACTTACCCTTTTAGAACATGCCTAAACAAGCAAATAGAACCATGTGCAACCAACGAGTTCGGGCGGGCATAATAATTCATTGCACAAGGTTCTAATTACATTTCCCCAAAGCAAATTCAAGCAAGGGCCACGTCCTATTTAAATATTTCCCATTAAAATAAGATAAACTAAAATACATTAAGAAAAATTGTTAAATAGATTATAAAAAATCGTCTTTGTAACTTGGAAACCGTAGAAAATGGTAAGGCGTAGTAATGTTTTCAATACGTTTTCACACACATTTAAATTTATGGAGAAATTACATTCATGAATAAAGAAATATGCGAAAGATTAATACATTACTATAGTTAATACTATTTTTGATTTGGTAGAGTAATTTTAGTATTAATTTTTCGCATTTTTGGTCACAAACAAAGATTAACAGAGCAGAATAAAAAATACGAAATTTACTTATTCGCCTGACGTGCCGCGCGCGCGCCGACGCGGTAGGAACAAAATTATCAGTTTTTTTTTTTTTTTAAATGGGATTCTAATCATTATGTATAAAGAAAATGTATGAAGGACAAGGTCAGAATCGCTTGGGGCATTGATGTAAGAGGTATCCTAATTATACCTAGCCACTCGGAATAATTTTTATTAAATTTATCTATAATGTGAACTGTCAAACTACGAGCGTCGCAGGTCAAAAAAAGATCGAAAAACCTATCAATTTATAAAATAAACGCAAGTAATGTTGTTTTTATGCATAGTTTATTGTTCAAGGAATGTGTTTCGGTAAAATAATACGATAGCACAAAATAAACCCACAAAATATTACGTCAAAGTCAAAACTTTGCGAAATTTACGGGTTTTTTTTTTTTTTTTTACATTTTTAATACCGCACAAGAGTTCCAACTGCTCCCGTCTGGAGCCAGTGAGACTATGGCATCCCCAATCAGGGTATGTTGTGAGGCTGAAGGTAGTGGGGAGGGGAAGGAGGTAGGGAAGAAGAAGGTGGGGAAGTACCTGGCTATTCAGATCTGGTCACTAAACACGGCTAAAGCCATTTCAAGCAACGTTTCAATTCTGAATGGTGGTCTTACACCAGGGCGATACTGATAGTATCTTCCACTCTGGAACGTGCCGCAAATATACTATTTATTATTTTAAATGAATAAACTATTTATTATTTTAAATGAATAAGAATTGTGAAATAACACAAATTAATCAAATAAAATTCGACCTTCGGATTGTGAGTCGAGAGTCTTGCCTCGGGACCACGGAGGCCGTCTCCTTGATTGCGATCCTTGGCTACGAATCTGCCTTTCGATAATTTTATGGGTAGAATGCTCGCATAGATTTGGTTTACGCAGGATGTGAAAGAAATGCTAATGTTTGAATGATGAAATAAATCAGAAAAAGTTAGCTACATAGGAAATAGGAAGGGTTTTCCTTATGCGACCAATTAAATAGAACACACAATGCAACATATTAATTAATTAGCAAGAACCCAACACCTGTGTTTACATGGTCACACCATAGAATGTTGCAGAACTGTCAATATTGTCAGTATTATGTTATTAATTTACTAATAGCTTTGAATGTGTCTCTTGCATACAACTGAAACAATTTTTTTACAGGTGTGTCGTTTTTTTAATAAAATTTTTTATAATAAATTGATAAACATGAACTTAATCCAATGTCTATAATATTACATTGTATGTTTAGGTTCCTGAGTGGTAGATACTCTTTGTATCGCCCTTGTGAAGTACTACCATTCATCATCGAAATTCAGATGGATATGCCTTTAGACATGTTTGCTGACCAGATTTTAAAAGCCAGATACAAGATACCAGTACCTAGTTAGAACTTTTTAAGTTATCTCTACACAGGAGGTCCTGAGGAAAATAATTTCCCTCGGCCTTGGCACACACTCCTTGTCTCATTCACATTCATGCATCTTCTCATATACTTTACTATTATTCTGACTCTCGATATGGCCCGACTCAATTATCTGATTCACTTGCTCGTACCATGTCTTCCTCGGGCGTCCCCGATTTCTTCTACCATTCACATTTGCATCATATATTCTCCCTACACTCCTTTATTCGTTCATTCGCTCTACATGACCAAAGCATCTGAGCGTCCCTTTCTTAATCTTACTCATTACGCCTATTACATTAGTGATCTCATTTCCACAGCATTCAGTCGACTTTCATCCTTTCTCTGCCAGCCACATGCCTCGCAGGATAGGTACCAGCACTCCATTATGGACTGCTAGCTTCGCCTCTTTGGAAAGTTTTTTGTAAGCGCCAACCGCGTTCGGTCCTCCATTAATGGAATTACATGCATTTACCCTTCTTTCAATATTTCTGTCAGCCTTCTCATCTATCATAAACATACTTCCAAAATCCATAAACTCATCCAGCTGCTCCAAGTATTCATCATTCACAACAATTTTGCACACTGTTTTCGTACTCTGCCTTTCAAACGCCATAACTTTCGATTTTACTGGCTGTTGGTTCTTTCAGAAATGGGCGAAGACAGATTTAGACTCAGACAAAGGGAATTGGGAGAAAGACACACAATGAACGAACAGCTGATGCATACGAGATGAACACAATGAAGTATAAATCAAGGAACTAAAACAAATAAACAAATACTTCACTATTTTCACACTGACAGACAAACGGACGTACAGAATGCTAATGTAATATACACGGATGTGTATAAAATATGGCTCCACGCCAGTCACGTTAGCCTCCCAGAAGCTGGGAGTACTGTACAGGGCCCGGAGATACTGCAGATAGTACAGAACTACTGACCTTGTCAAATCGCAAGGGCGCCCCAGTGTTGAATTTGGCAGCCACCTCTGGTCTCAAAAAAAAAAAACCCACGACTCTGTGCAGAAACGGGCGGTCTGTTTGATAGATTCCCCTATCAAAAGGATTGCAATCTTTAAAGTACAGGCATCAGGTAGGTTTGCTGTCATTGTTCAATCGGTATTACAAAGGAAGATGCTCCGAGGAACTAGCACCATTGATCCCTTCGGCACCGGTGAGTAGTCGGGAAATACGCCAAATGCGTGCCCTATATATATATATATATATATATATATATATATATATACGTGCACGGTTGACATTAAATTTGTCACATGAAAACTGATCGTTTCTAAGACTCGGATGTGGCATGATTTGCTGACCTCTGTTTTTTCCTCCTTCTTACAACATAGTCTCTTTGGGTTCATTCCTTTCTCTCCCCAAAAAGACCCTCCATACAGCATCCCCAAAGATGACATTTACCCTGGGGGAAATTGTTTTCCTCGGTGTGGAGTTAATATTATAAAATTCGTTCGTTCCCAAGTCAGTTTTTGAAGTGAAAACTCTTTAGCATCGTGATTTGAAACTCGATGGAACGAAAGAGCGACACTAAAAAGAGACAAAAACATACGTCTATAGGATATGCCTGCAAGAGAATGAGATAGAATATTCGGTCTCCTCTTAGTGCGGTGCCTCGTAGCCTCCCCTCTTTCTCACTCACTCTTGTCTACTTAAGTTTTCCGAAGGTTTCACTTCTATCGGGTGTGTACTGCACACTTATAATTTTAACCTTTTAGACGCCGTAAAAAATATATATACAAATTTTGTCCGTATACGAGCTCAATTCTTTTAAGAAAGACATACGAATAACAAAAAAACAAAAACCACGGTAGTAATATTAATTTTTACAGCATCGTTTTGGTAAAAAATAATCACGCTTTGAAACTTGACAATAAGCTGGCATAAGATAAATAAAACATTCACATCAATTAGTATAACGAGACAAGGTTTATTTCGGGAAAGCTGAAAATTTTACGAATACCCAGTTTTATTTTAGAAATTTCCGCATTCTCTGCTATAATAATAGTTTTATCTGTCTCAAAGCGGCGGCAGCTATTTCTGGATGTCTTTTGAAAATACGAATTTGAAACTACTTTCAAAGAATTTTCACACTTTCAGGGAGTAAACGGTTTCGTAAAATGCTATTAACCGATTCCATAATTTTTCATTTTTACACGGTGCCCGTGAACTTGTAGTACAAGCGGGAAACTGGTTAATATACAAAATGTTAATGTACGTCACAAAGAGAACCCAAAAAACTTTTTTTCCAATATGCACATTTCAATTTTTTTTTAACTTAATCCGTTTTTTGACATCATAACGTCTTATAAATCGATGAACGCCGGCTGAAGCAACAACATGACTCATTGTCACGTTTCGCCTGAGCCGAGCATGCAAGCCAGAGCGCGGAACAAGCGTTCGGCTTGTGACGCATCTATCTCTCTTCCACTCCATCGTTATTATATGACGTTATCACGTAAAATTATCGTCCGTAAACCGACTTTACAGAACACCAAATTTTTTTTTATTGGCAACTAAAGGGTCAAAAAATTTTTGGAGTCGGGTTTACGCTTCGACGTATTTAGACATAGCTGATAATGTTTTTTTTTCAAATTTGACAATCGACTGCAATCAATAATATGACAATATTAATATATAATAATTGGATACTTTGTAAAGCGCCGTTTATGTGAAAAATCACCTCAAGGGCGCTTACAAATAAGAATTTGCTTATATTTTAAAACAATTAGTTATTTACAATGTCGCGGGTAGTGAAGGTGAAGGTGAAAGGTTTTTGACTTATTGGATAAAAATTCGACTGTCTAAAAAGGTGAGTTTTAAGTTTAGCTAATCTTCTGTCAAACAGCTTTATTAATTTTATATTTTTCAATTTCATAGTTTATATTGTTAATAATAAGTATTACGTTAATAATTTATACTAGCTTTTACTACCCGCGGCTTCACTAGCATGGTATTAGGGGAAAATTACTTTAGCGCTTGCACTTATCAATTATCCAACCTCCCCTCTCCCCCCTCCCCCTCCCGCATTTTATACATTCAGTTTTCAAAGAGCTGCCACTTAAATTTCATAATGCCAGAGCTCACCAGTAGTAAAAAAAAAAGAATTATCCAATTTGGTGCAGTCGTTCGGAAGTTATGCACGTACAAACATTTCGGAGATTCATTTTTATTTATATAGATAGATAGATATTAACTACGACGCACGTCGTTCCACGGCCGCCATTTGTTTTCTGACGTTAGCAAAAACTCGCGTTTGTTAGCGATAGAAAACGTATGATAAATATAACATATTAATATTTATAATTTCATAGCGCCAGAGCTTACCATTATATACAGCCTTAATTACTCGCATATAATGTAGCTTTCCATTAGTGAAAGAATTTTTAAAATCAGTTTATTGGTTTATGCATGAAAGATTAACAAACAAACACAGGCAGTTTCGCATTTATAATATTAGTAGTTGTAAAATTTATTGTGTATTTTTTCAACAGAATCTGAGTGAACCTTTTAATGCGATGATCAAATAGGTGAGCTTTTGACTCCGGACTTACATTACAAAAGATATATAAGATACCACTGAAGGCAATAAAATTGTTCGTGATACCGAAAGTAAAAGCGATAAACTGAACTTTCATCACTACCTTTGTTATGGAAGAGAGAAAATTGCAAACTCTACCAGAAATCATAAGAAAAACTTATGGTTGCCAAAATAGAAATATCACTGATAGCTCTCTCTTTCTTTTACTAGCGCTAATGACAGAAAGAGTAACCGGCAGCTTTGTTAAGGTATGTATTTTAGTTGCCATAAATTACTTGAATGTGGTGTTTATCAAAGATGATTCCATGACAGTTGATCCCCCGACAGTTGGCCCCCCGGCATATTTATACACAATACGCAGTCGATTTAGGGAAAATGAGGTAAACCTGCTTACACAAAATATATTCTGTAGAAACAAAAATCCTATTATGTCTCATTATAGTATCAACAATATTTATCTTAAAAAGTTGTCTCAAATCAAGGATCTGGGTATCGTATTTGATGAAAAATTAACTTTTGTTCCACTCATTAATGAAGTTATTAATAAGGCTGTGAAATGTTTGGGATTTATTTTAAGAACAGTAAAGATTTTACGTCACTTTATGCATTTAAAATTATCTTCACTGCTTTAGTTAGAAGTAATTTAGAATACAATTCCACTATTTGGTCCCCATAGTATAAAACACATCAAATAAAAATTGAGAGAGTTTAACATAAATTTTCAAGATTCATTAATTTCAAACTCTCTATACCCATTGAACAAATTAATTATGATAACTTAATGAAACTACTTAATTTAACTGACTTATCGTGTAGAAGAACCAAGAGCGATCTGGTACTTTTATTCAAATTAATTAATGGATTACTTGACGCACCTGACTTAACAAAACTAATAACATTCCATGACACGAGACTTCGAGAACTGTTCTTTGTTTATCCGCCGAAAACTAACTATTTCGTTAACTCCCCGATCTAAAGACTACATAGGCTTGGAAATAAATTCAGTTCCGTTGATATTTTTATTTATTCTTTACCAAAATTTATTTCAGAACTTTCTAAAATTCCGACATAAATTTTATTATTATTATTCTAATGTTGTCATTTCTTTTTAATTCTGCGAATAATTTTTTAATATAATGTTATATACTATACGCTTATACTCCTGAATAACTTAGTGTCCCCGAAGGAGTTTGCAGAGAAGGTGTACCGCCGAATAACAAAAGTATACATATAACATATTTTTATTTTATGCGTAAAGGATAAAAATACTGTACATACCAGCGCACAAGTTCAAAAAATCGACACTGTAAATAAAATTGATTGATACCCATACCAACTTTTTATTTTTGAAGTCGATATTGGTAAATAATGGACAAAAAATTATTATTTTTTCGGGGGGCAACTCTCGGGTCGGGTCACCATAAAATATATCTTTGAGAATTATCATTATACCCAACGAAACAGATGTAGCAAAAACTGGATAGTGAAAGTTATTCATAACAAATTTAAACTTCACCGTGACAACAGAATTTTATAAATAAATAAAATACGAGAATATGGAAACAGTCGTTTTTATCAGATTTTATTATGTTTACAGGTGAGGTATCATTTGAACCATTTATCGGTCGTGATGCGATTGCGATAGCGAAATTTTCCAAGAATTTATTATCTGTTAAAGCAGCTAATAATGAATGGATAGATTGTGTGATAGTAATACAATATTGTTATCTTTTTAGAAGTGAGTTGCCCTACTAAACGATTATTTAAAAAAAAAGGTGAATATAGAAGAAAAAAACAATTCATTTGCACGGTGACCCGACAGTTGTCCCATGACAGTATTTGACCCCCAGAAGTTATAATTATTATGAAACTAGCGGGGTACCCGGCATGCGTTGAATGCCATTCAAAGAACTAAATTGTTTTTCCCTTCATGACCTTTCCCTTGCGTCCCCTTCCCCTCCCGCGTTCCCCTTCCACCTTCCCCTATCCTCGTCACCCCTCCCTCGAACCCTACCTCCTTCGCTACCCTTCTCCTCCTGCCTTCCCTCCCTGCCGCTAACATATATGAAAAACACACATTGTCATTTATACAAATTTCAAAACGCCAGAGCTTACCATTATACAGGGTGTTAAGGGACGTACTTGACTTACTTTAACCAGTGATTCTTGACATTTTTTGGAGTAAAAAATGTAAATAAAATTTTGGTCTCCGGTGATATTTTTGATGTTTTTTTTTTCACAAAAACAAAAATATGGTAGGTGTTGGACAGTTGGAGGCGGGGTAAGGGGTGGGTCGGCTACTCGGCGGAGTGACCAGTGACGACATTCGGAAAATATTTTTTTTGTTGATTTTGAAGAAAAAATTTTTGAAAAAAAAAAGTCACCGGAGACCAAAATTTCATTTACATTTTTTACTCCAAAGAATGTCAGGAATCACTGGTTAAAGTAAGTCAAGTACATCCCTTAACACCCTGTATATAGCCTATAACTTTCGCGGGCGTGCGCATAACAAATCACCAAAGTTTCATCGCAATCTCGCAGTTTCATCGCAAATAAGGTCGAGAACCTATGCTATACACCACATTAACCAATATACAAACATCTGTGGTAGCATGAGAACTCAGCTATGCACTGTTGGCTTCCCTTCTTTTGGTGACTACAACATTGTCCTAAAATCAATAATCCACTAATCCAACTATCTATGATAACGATATCAGTTGAACGATGTCGAAACTATAATCATAAATATTTGTTCATATGAAGCAGATACTTTGTAAACACCACTTTTTATTTTTTAATGCCGACCGGGTTTCGCTACGACCGTAGCTTCTTCAGAGAATTAAGGTAAGTTAAAAATATTAATAGTAAGGTAATTAAATAATATATATATCAAATCAATTTAAATAATAGTCCAATACTAAGGTTATTCCCTATTGACAAAAAAACAATATTTTTCCTTTCCCAATTCTCCATCTACACCTATCCCTACTTCCTCCTTCACTTGAGTAGTCCAGCCCATTTTGCTCTAAACTTCTAAACCATATGTATATTATCTATAACACATGCAACTTAATTTTAGTAGAATATTGTACCGCCCTGAAGAAGTTACGGTTGTAGCGAAACCCGGTTGGCATTAAGTACATAAAAAATAAAAAGTGGTGTTTACAAAGTTATTGTTTTTATTTTAAATTATAATCATAAATACTACAGTAACAAAGCTACTAACTATGCCTGCCATAAAATCGTCTCGAAAGAAAATTATCTAAGACCGCAAACTCCATACCATACGCAGAACAGTTTACTATACAAAGGGATGAAGTTATACAACCCTGTACCAGAAACTTTAAAGGCCGCACCAATTGGAAAGTTCAAAATGTATTGTAGGAGCTACTTAAAACAAGAAAAAATATAGTTTGCAATATGATATGATAATTAATTAGGAAATTGTAAACTTAAATGTACAATTTACTAAAATAAAACTAATAAATAAATAAATACCAGAAAGATAGTCAACTCTTAACGCCACGGGGAGCATTGCAATCTATCTTTAAAAAAATAGGTTAATCGATTGAGATATACCGCTGGCCAGACTATTCACGAATCTCAGTCGGTTTGGCAGTTTAAAATAGGCACTATTATATCTTTCATTATTATATTAGGCTAATATCTGGACTGCGTAGCGCGCCTTTGAAAATGCCGATGGCGTATTGGGCAATCGCGGCTGCTTTAATCTCATCGAGAGTTGCAAGCCACGCGATGCCACGTCACGTCACGCCACGCCACGGGCACGGCGTGTTATTACTAATGTTATTGATCACGTGTATCAAAACGCCGGTAGGAAATGTCGTCCAGAAATAATCTGGGCACGCCCAGAAGGGGAGCACGGGAGCTTATAGAGATAGAAGTCCTGGCGAACTCACTAGTGTACAGGGTATTGGTCAATGGAAGAATTCGTGAATATGAATAAGAAAAATGATCAATTTAAGAGGCGGGTTTAGGTACCGCCGCCCGGGGAACCATTTCTTGGATAACCAACACCTCTGCCGTAGGTCACCCCAAGTGCTTCGCTACATGCAAGTGTGCCCGCGTTCATGGGGTGAGGTTTGTCAAGGTCTTGGCGACGGATGAGTCTGCCCACCAATTCGATAGAAACCGGTTGAAGGAGATATTTTGACCTCTCCAGCAAGACTCCCTCCACCCTTCGCTTTGCACCACAGTTGGAGGGATGGATTCGCACGTTCGTCACTCCTGGACACACTGACCCCCAAATTCCAGAACTTCCTCTCCTTCCTTTCTTATAATGACCCTCCGCACAGCATCCTCTAAGATGACATCCCCTTTGAATGAACACCGTTAGCAAACTTGAAAAATCACGAGTCGTTTTAGAAATTTAAGAAATACCTACACATTTACTTTTTATCTTAATATATAAAAATGAACGTTTCTTTGTCCCTGCGTTCCTATACTGTTCATCCGATTGCGATAAAACTTTGGTGATTTATTGTGCGCACAGCCGCGAAGTTTTATAAACATAACGGTGAGCTCTGGCGTTATGAAATTTGTATAAAATGATTACAATAGGTGGCACGCTAGTTATTTGAAAAACGTGTGCATTTCATATAATTTAGCGGTAGGGCAGGCGGGAGGAGTAAGAGAAATCGGGAGGGGGGAAACGGAAAAAAGGGAGGGGAGAGGGTCTCACGGGAGGGGGGGAGAGGGCGCAGGACGGGAAATACAGGGGGGAGGGGTAAGCGGAAGGGGGATCGCGGGAGAAGGAAAGGCGGGGAAGGTGGAAGGAAAACGCGAGAGGGGAACTAGGGCGCGAGAGGATATGCACATACACTTTCTTTCTTTGAGTGGCGTGCATGCCGGATATTCGCTAGTTAATTAATGAAAATAAAATAATTTTCTGATAAAAACCAATTAATGTAGGGTTGTTTATCAGTCGTGTAAAATTTAGAACGCTTTTATTAGTAAGTTATACTTACCCCTTACCTAGTAAAGGGTGAGTATATGTATGTAACACGTGGCGTGTAAGTCTTCAAACGAAAAGCAGAATTCAAAATCGTGACATAGATTCTTCTTTTCGCGGATAATGCTATTCTAGTATACTATTTGCGAATCAAGCATTGAATTAGAGGTAAAAGAGGCCCGGAAAGATCGTAGTTTCGTACCCCATAAGTCCATGTAACAACCAGTGATTCCCAAAGTGAGTGTCCGGTTAAAACACGGGATATTGAAGAGTAATAAGGGGGTAAGTGCAAAAATATTCTTCCAATTCCAAAATACATATTGAAACCGGACAATACATAACAAATACACCTTTGACAAATAATGTTTCAATCTGCACTAACAAAAATTGGCTTCGTTATATGGTACCTACTAACGCATTGGTCGAAAAACATATTAAACTAAGCCTAACTAGTAAAATGGGGGCCTGAAGCGAAATTAGGTGCGATAATAGATTGTGAAACATGGTAGACAGGTAAAAAGCCGCAAAATTTAAAAATATGGTTACATTTTCAGTTTTCATAAAATTCTGGCTAAAGATTTCAATACCAGCGCAAACCATACCAATTGTAGAATTTGCGAAGCTGAAAGTTTTTGGAATGAACATATTATCATAACAAGGAAAATTGCTGAAATATTCACGAAAAAATGTTTACAGTAGCAACTCTTTTTTTGTGAATATTTTTTTTTACAGTTACGAAATTGTGAGAATTCTCAAGACATCAGTTCAAATTTTGAAAATGACACTTCAAAACAAATCCGAGTTCATTGAACCAGAGTTACAATCACTCACAGACAGACCAACAATCGAAATTAGTATGTTTGATAACTGTTGACGCAACTGTATGCATTTCCCTCTAACATATGTTTTTTTTTTTATTTGTTTTTATTATCTCCACGAAGCCCGGAGGGCATTAATTCCCCTAAGGGCCTATGTCATCTTTGAAGATGCTGTGTGGAGGGTCTTTTCAGGAAAGGGAGGAGAGGAAGTTGTTGAAAGGAAGAAGGTATGAGGAATGGTATGATTTGGGGGTCAGCTTGTCCAGGAATGACGGACGTATGAATCCATCGGCGATGTTCCGGGAGAATCCTGCTGGAGATGTCAAAACGTCTTCTTCAACTAGTCTCTCCCGATCCGGCCTGCCAAACAGTTGACCCGGACAAGCCTCACCCCTGTGAACCTGGGCACCCCTGCTAAGTCACCAAACGTAGCGAACCACTTGGGGTGACCTACGGCAGAGGTGTTAGTTATCCAATAAATGGCTCCCGGGGCGGCGGTACCCATACCCGTCTCCCAAATTGGATCAAAGTGTCAACTTTAAAAGTTTTTAATTATTGATTATATTTCACAAATTGATTCGCTGAGAATATATTGAGGTGTGTAGAAGCAAAGGCAGCAATCTCCACTTTCGTTTTTTGAAAAAAAGGCAAAAAAACACATCTTTGCCTTCGATACATATATTTCAAACTCTGATTTTGAGGGGAGAAAGCTGAGTTTGTCAGCTTTGTAGTCGCTATTATGTTATCAGCTTTATTGTAGTCGATGATACTATAGAATGTGACAAAAAATAAAAAAGGACAATTTTTTATGGAATTATTTTCCTGAAACGGAAAAGGAAAAAAGGGAAAAGGAGGACGCCGAAGAAAAATATGAGTGAAAAGGGTACAGTGATAAAAGTAATAAGTTTGGGAAACTGCGAGAGAGAGATAATGATGGCCAGTCGGTCACATTATTTGAATGTTTGCAAGTAGGCCACCTGTGGGCTGGAGCTCCGTGTGGTGTGCCGTGTCGGCCGCTCGTGTGTTCAGCTGGTGTCAAAGCACTCCTGCAGAATTCTTCGCGAACTAGTCACGGAATAAAAATATCGTGAGCACTGTGCAGATAATAATGAATGTTTTGTGTGCGTGCAACAAATGGTATCTTTATGGGTTTTTGTTATACAAGAGTAAAAACACGACGAACAAACTCGGATATTAACTAATGTTTTTATTATAAACTCTTTTACAACTTTTTTAATGTGAATACCTCAGATGAGTCCCCACCGGACCGGGTCAGAGGGGCAATGCCATCCTCTATAGTGTAATTTCACTGTTTTTTATTCCCTTAAAAAATGAAGAAAAAAAATGCGATAATTAAGGTATTTTTATTTTATTTTAATGTTGACGAATAAATTTTCTATAACCACTTCAGGGCCTTTGTCATATTTGAGGATGCTGTGTAGAGGGTCTTTTTAGGAAAAGGAAGGAGAGGAAAAGGGTAAGGAAAAAGGGTATACCTTTTTATACAAAAGGATACCTTTTTTATACCCCCTCATACCTTTTTCCTTCTCAGAACTTCCTCTCCTTCCTTTACCAAAGCATTACCAAAGGATTCTGAGGATTTTTTTTCCTCAAGGCTTCCTGGGTGGATAAATAGTAATAAAATAAAAGTGATACGATGTGTGAATGTGAATGAGGCAAGTCCATTGTTTGGCGGTCCATTAGTTAGTTAAAGCAGAATTTAGATACTTGCTGAAATCTTGCTCACCTGGCGTTCAAAATAGGAGGAAAATATTACTGTCTACATCTGATTTCGCAAAACTCTGTTTGAAGCCCGGACAACGCCGGGGATTTGAACTAGTCATAAATAAAACACTGTCTACGACAAGTCAACAGCCCATTTGTTAGCAAAGGCTTTGAATAATAATTAGTTATTTTATTACCATCAACTTAACGCTACATTAATTACCGTTATTTTTTAAAACGTGGTTGTCTGTATTTAAAATATATGTTTTCCTTGAATCATTCCAATGTGGTGGTACCTACCTCCCGCTGAAGATACAATCCGATAGAAATGTTTTGTGGGCGTGCCTGGGCGTTCCCGAAGAAGGGGAAATTTCCTTTACGTCGGTTGAAGTGTTAACAAACTGTTTCAAAAATTGAAGTTCTTTTCTGAACAGTTAATCAAATTTTATTGGCTTTCTGGAATCTAAGATTCGAAAAGTTTTATAAGTTAGAATTGACGACGTGTTTTCTTTGATACCGACCGGTTCATGGATACATTATCTGTATACTTTGAGGTGATTAAATTCTTAAACAGCTGTATAAAACAGATAATTTTTAAACATATTATACCCGCGGCTTCGCACGCGTGATTAGGGGGAAATTGCTGTAGCGCTTGCACTTATCAATTATCCCCCTCCCCTCCCCCTAGCGATCCCCCTCCCGATCCCCCTTCCCCCGGTACATTCAGTTTTCAAACAGCTCGCGTGCCACCTACATTTCATAACGCAAGAGCTCACCAGTAGTAAAAAGAATTATTCAAGTTATGCGCGTACATATAATTCGGCGATTCATTTTTAGAGATAAATATTAACTACGACGCCTATTTGTTTGTGTTTTCCTACTATTTGTTTTGCTTTTCTTCTGACGTTAGCAATAAATCGCTTTTGTTGGCGACAGAAAACTTATAGTAAATATAATGTATTAATATTTATAATTTCATAACGCCAGAGCTTACCATTATCTACAGCCTATATTACTCGCATATAATGTAGCTTTCTATTGGTGAAAGAATTTTTAAAATCAGTTTATTGGTTTATGCGTGAAAGCGTTATAAACAAACACACGCAGTTTCGCATTTATAATATTTATTTATTTATTTATTTATAAATAAACGCCCTTTTTCGGGGCTTTTACATATATAGAATAGAAAAAACATTTTATTGTACATAACTGAACTGCCTCAATAACAATATTTTAAATTTATTCAAAGATAAATTGAAGATGTCCACTGACTTGGTATAATTGTTTCCCTCCATTAGTATTCTGGGCAAAGAGGAATACATATGATAGTTAGTCCCAGAATTTCTGCACTGAAATAAATCCTGACTTCTAGTATTACGAAGTGGAATTCGGAAGCTTATCAATTCAAGTAATACCGGACTATCAACTAAATCATTTAGAATTTTATATAAAAATACCAAGTCAGTGAAAATTCTTCTGTCTGACAATTTAAGCATATTCATATCGTTTAAAAGTGTGTTGTAGTTTAACATACTTGCTGAAATACCCATTTTAAAATTTAGAAAACGTAAGAATTTGTTTTGTATTCTTTCAACAGCTTGTACGTGCATATTATAATGAGGATTCCAGACAGGAGAATTGTACTCAAGTTGGCTTCTAACATAAGCAAAATATAACATTTTAATACACTTTATATTGTTAAAGTTTCTAGTTAGCCTAGTTATAAACCCCAACATTTTTAAGCCCTTATTACAGATTTCTGTTATGTGGTTAACAAATGAAAGATTTGATTGAAAAGTGAATATTATAGTATAGATTATAAGTACTAGCTGAAGTCTCATTTCAGTGCAAAGATAATGCGTTTCCGACTTTTCCTGCCATTCATTACAGTAAACCGCATTGTTAATATTAAAAAAAACTACATTATATCGATTTTAAATCGTCTCAGTATCTCATTCTAGTGTCTTTCTCGGGCGTCCACGACTTTATCTATCGTTCACTACTATAGCATATCGATAGCGTTCAAAAACGACACTGTAAAGACTTTAATTCGACTCCGTACCTCATTCCATCGCCGACTATTCCAGCGTAATAATGCGTAATACAGATATACATCGTTACGAACAAAGCCTCAAACTCTCGAGGAATACAAAATGTCTGTTTGGTGAAGAGTGCGTTAATTAATTGTGTTGGTTATTGGTTCAGTTAAAGAATAATTAAATGGGATGAACGAGACGTTACACAGTAACAATAATTTCAACAGCCAAATAACATAAAATCATGATGAAAGAGAAATGGGCCTTTTTGGCCCTGAGCTCTGTACGCCATTAAATCAAAAGTCAAAGGCGTTACGTAGCCACAACATGGTAAAGATCATTGACAAATTGAATGTCTATGATATAGATTGAAATTCTAGAGAATAGCTGGTTCAGCGGTAGGCACTGACATGAAAAATGCAGGTAAGGTCAACCATACAAAATTCAGACACGGAGTGATGGTTTTAAGAGTTAACATTTCAATGCGGGCCGCATACTAATATGGACATAATGTAATAAAGTCAAGTACCTACATGTTTGAACAATGTAAATATTTGCACACATTTATACGACGACGCCATCATAGAATTTTTGATTGTTTGGAATGTCAGAATGCGTAACCAACGGATAAACAACAAGTTGATGATGACACAGGTGAATTCATAGCTCTGTCATTAAACCACAGGGGCCTACATTAAATATGATAATTAATAACATGATTGGCAAATTTGATAACTTTATTTTTACTGCACAGCGGGAGAAATATGTAGTCCAAAAATTCGCACGGTTGGGGGTCTAGACGTGATTACAACTTTCTGGATGACCTCAAAACAGGGACGGTTCTAGATTTTTTTGTGAGCTAAAGTGCTAAGATTAAGAAGTACGAAATCATTGATGTTATTGTTGCTGAAAATGAGGCTATGCGTCCACAGACTGAAAAATTGAAATTTAAAAAAAAAATATAATTTTGAGCTAAAACAACATTAATAATGTCGTTTTTTTATCTTAGCACTCTAGCTCACCGAAAAGTCACGGAGCGCCACTGCCTCCAATGGAATGCAATGTTAACTTGAAGTTTTCCAAAAATAATAAAAATTAATTGAAATTAAAAATTTTATTGAGAAAAACTTAAATTCTTCAAAACTTAAGATAGGTATGTTCCAAACACCGTCCGAAGCAAGTGGGACTATGGCATCCTCAATTGGAGTACGTTGTGAGGCTGATGGGAGTGGGGAAGGGAAGTAGATGGGGAAGAGGAAGGTTGGGAAGTACCTGTCTATTCAAATCTGAACAAAAGCCATTCAAAGATTTTCAATTTGGGAGGCGGATATAGATATCGCCGCCCCGGGATTCGTTTATTGCATAGGAAAAACCCTTGCCGAAGGTCATCCCATGTGGTTCGCTAAGTTTGGTAAACTAGCAGGGGTGCCCAGGTTCATGGGGTGAGGCTAGTCTAGGTCTTGGCGGCCAATGCGTTTGCCGACCTACTGCTTGGCAGGCCAAATCGGGAGAAATTGGTTAAGGGAGACCTAACCTAGACCTTTCCAACCGGAATCTCTCGACCCTGACCTTGCACCGCAGTGGGAGGGATGGATTCATACGTCCGTGACACCTAGACACAACGACCCCTAGATTCCTCACACCTTTTTTCTTCTCAGAACTTCCTCTCCTTCATTTCACTAAAAAAAGACCCTCCACACAGCATCCCCAAAGATGAAAGAAACCCTGAGGGATTTTTTTTCTCAGGGCTTTCTGTGTAGCCAATACAAAACATAAAAAAGCAACATTTCGATACTGTACCATGGTCTTTTAAAAGGGCGATACTGAGAGTATATTTTTTTATTTATTCATCTACATACAGTATGTTTACATTGGGTTTTTCAATGCCTGTCTCACTAGGATATACCTGTGTCGAGAGAGGCTTAGAGGTACATAAATGAACATATTTAAGGAAATATTTTATATATTATAATCCACTACATTCATAGATATTATGATTTTCTGAGATAAGTTTTTATGTCGCTTGAAATTTGATTAAATTTGTTACAAAGCGTCCAGTGATTGCGAAAATATAATCATAAATCAATCAAAAAATCAATTCTAATCAAGAAACAGCTTAAAATAACGTCACATCAACACAACAATCGAAATAAAAAAGATAATTTTTTAAACTTCTCAATTTAAAAATGACAAAACGAAATCGCTTATTCTTGTCAAAATATCCCGACAAATTTATTCCCGTCAAGGTCAACTCAAGGATACTCAAGGTCAAGGTCAACTTACGCCAAAGGTCAAATTAAACCACAGGTCGCAAGGTAGTAGGTACTTTATATTCTTTTTTTAAACAGTTTACACGTGAAGGGGTGTTTCGTTGGAAAGGGTAATAAAATTTATCGAGCGTGAATATTATTTTTTCAAATTACACGCTGGCAGCACTGAAGCCAATAATTTGGCCATATTGCCGAAAATAGGGGAGTTTAATTTTGGTTTTTTCTAGTGAAATATATATTTTTAAAATATGTTAATAATATCGCATGCCTGCGTGTGGCAAAGGACACGCAAGGGTGACTGACGACAAAGCACGTTAAAATAAAAGTTTTGACGAGGGTAAGCTATTTTTTTCCTAAATGAAATTGGCTCAGTGTAAAAGCCGCTTTCTCTCATCAAACTGAGCGATCGCTTAGTTAAATTGTAGCTCAAATGCACAATCAATGTATCACAAAACATGACTGTGCAATTTAAAAAATGTTCATTTAATTTACTATTTGAGATGCGGTAGTTGGGTCTCGGGAACCAGTTATTCGATAACCAACACCCAAGCTATAGGTCAACTCAAGTGGTTCGCTACGTTTGGTGACTTAGCAGGAGTGTCCAGGTTCATGGGGTGAGATTTATCTAGATTTTGGCGGCGGATGCGTTTGCACGTCTACGGAAAGACTGGTGAATGGTGACGGGAGACCATTTGATCGCTCCAGCTGGACTCTCTCGAGATTATTTTTTTTTCAAATGTGAAAAGAAAAAATAATCTTTTTTTCAAATGTGAAAACCATAAAGAATCATTTTTCAAAAGTGAAAACCATTAAGAATTTTTTTCAAATGAAATCATTGAAGATTCTTTTTTTCAAATGTGAAATCACAAAAAAATCTTTTTTTCAAATTTTCCTTATTTGTTTTTGGGGTGATATGCCGTGTTGCGCTACCTCCTTCTTTAGCCAACGTTTCGGACAGCGTTACAGTGTCCATCATCATCATCATTGCGCAACACGGCATAACATTCCGAAAACAAATAACGAATAAACTTTTGGCCGTGAAAATCTAAAAACGTACCTTTTTTTTCAAATGTTTATTTCTTATTCGCATTTTTCAATATTACGATACCTATCTGAAGAAAGTTTGAAAAGGGAATAAACTGTCATTTAGATAGTGACGATTCTTTGGACAAATTGTAATTTTAAAAATGTTTCATAAAATGTACACTTTCAAATTAAGTAGGTAGGTATTTTAGTGAAAGTTTTGGTTATCATTTATTAAATATGAGAACATCAGAATTGAACTTTTTTGGACGCAAAGCCTACTGTTCGCAGAGGTACTGGTTATTATTTCAAAAGGCGCCAAAATTAAAGCTGCTCCAGACGCCATTTGGCTAACCAGAAAGTACAAAACTTCCACCGTAATCCACGCATCGTTAGACGCAGCGACACAAAATTTGCAAGTCACCCCGCCGGAACTTTCAGGTTTTCCGTTAATCTGAAAGTGCCGGCAGGGTGTACACTAGTACATGTGCAGGCCCTGAAACCCTCCCCTGCTGAAATTTCAGGCTGCCAGCATCGATCCAAGGTAGTCCTCGCTCATTCGCGGCTGACTATAAGTGCCTTGCCACGGGGTGTGGAAGTGACAGAGTATACTGTGTGGAGGGGGAGGGGGTTGATTAATTGCTAAAGGAAGAGGGTGGTATATTTATGTACTAGATGGTCTGTAGTCGCTATCTGGATCCATCATAAATCATAAGATTTATTAGGAAATTATATTCGTCTTCTTATAACTCTTACTACTGAACTAATTCGACCCTTATCGACCCAATTGCATTTAACTAAATTATACTTCGACTAAGAACTTCCAACATTATCTTCATTTTTTTACGCGTATTTTTATTGGCTGCTATCTTTATTTTTTTATTTTATTTATTAGCAAAAACAGCATTACACCAATGCACGTGACTGTTTAAATGTATAAATATATATAGAATGTAAACTCTTCTTCCATCCACAAGCAAATGCTTTTTAATGGAAGACCAGTACTACTTTATATGTACAATTTTTGAGATAAACAAATAAAAATAAAATAAAAAAATAAAAAAACATTGCAAAAACGGTTATACAAGATACGTATTCATTGCGTTTACAGTTAAAACATTTATTTAATAAGTGCTATTTCACGCTTAAAATCATTGCAGGAAATGTGGAAAATATTCATATCCACAAGGCAGTTAATAATCCTAGTAAGTCTTCCCAGGGGCATCACCATTGGTAAGTTAGTTCTGCACCTGAGAAGAATCAAAAGCCTGTGATGGCGACCTCGCGTGAAATTATCCGGGACAGAATCCTATTTCAGCCAGAATATCTGGTACCGATATAAAACCATTTAAGCATTTTTTTTTATAATAAGCCATCAGCAGTAATGCGACATCTCTTCTGGAACTAAGGCTGCAGATACCCAGCATTCCCGAGATAAATGCTGTTGGAAACAGCCATGGGTAAAAACCGAACTCTCCCATATAGACGGGTCGTAAATTTTTTTTTCTATTTTCTCAACCATTAGTACATAGACGATGTCCTCAGGTCCCCATATCTGAGATCCACTCTCGAGAATGCTACGCACTAAGCTAAAGTAAAGCAGCCTTATTAATGTAAGGTTGGTCAAATTCTTTGAATTGTGTATGACAATACCCAGCATCTTTGTCGCTGATTTACAGATCTTTTCAATGTGAGCGTGAAATGTTAAGCGAGCGTCATATGCACGATTGCAAGATTTTTCCGAACTAATTGCAATCTATGTACATAGTGTCTTGGAAAAATTTATCCATAGTTAGACAAACTCCAAGTTACAACATGTAGATTTAGCAGTTTCCCGGTTACCGGAATAATAATATGTTTTGTTATTTGAACAAAAAACCGATTAAGCTTTATGTTTTCTTGGTAAGTGTCGTTTTCTGCCATAATAATAAATAATAAAACCTCCCTGAACGGTAACAATGGATCGTATACAAAATATTTATGACAGCTATTATCGTGTATCACATAATATCTAATCGATATCAATGATTGATGATGATGCGACAAAGTGCTTTCGACAATTTATTAAATTGACAGATTCCAGTACAGTATACTGATATATAATTTCCTTTCGTACCTATGTACTCGTATATATGTGAACAGACTACACAGTGGGGGGAGGCAGGGCACGTTGTTACACCATCGATAAATCGCACACCAAAGCGAATTTTTGCGTGCATGTCTATGGTGGACATATGTGAACTAACTGACCACAGTGTCCCACAAAACGTCGTCGAAGGTGTGTAAGATTAAATTTGTGCTGTCGTATAACTTATATAGTATATTTTTTGGGAAAAACCAAATCCTGGCAGGCACAAACTGGGCTTTTATTTAGGATTGCACAACGCCATTCCACTGGTATCGAAAGAATGCCGTCTGCTATCGACCCAAAGTCCTTTTCACTAAATCTGCAAGCACCTACAACCCTTCGAAACACTAGACGGGGTGGGTTAACGAGCGGCAGGGGGGTGGGAAGGATATTGGGGAGGGACGCACCTGCATCGTTAGGGGAACGAGGGAATAGGTAAGGCTTTACGAAGGGATTATTGCTGAATTCTATATAACATCGTTAAAAATCACCCTAGAAGAAAATCGAAATACCTTACGATTGGGTTAACGTAAATCCTCATCGTAATAAATAAATTCCCTTGCGACGGGAAATCTATTACCTTTACAAAGCTACGTAGGCCCAGCATATCAGTTTATTGGTTGGTTGGAATGTCGAGCTTAGCACGGCTTGGAATATAATCCATACATGGGTCGATAACCTAGATGTCACCAACATTACATGCGTTGACGTAAATGCATATACCTTTCCCTTTATATTCTTTCCTACCTATCTTATCTACCCACATAAACCTTTCCCCAGCTGACGACAAAACCCTGACAAGTGAACAAAATGACAATAATATATATATTTTTTTTACATTAGCTCCACAAAGGAGGCCCTGAGGAAAATAATTCCCCTCAGGGCCTATGTCATCTTTGGGGATGCTGTGAGGAGGGTCTTTTTAGGAAACTAAGGAAAAGGAGAGGAAATTCTGAGGAGGAAAAGGATATAGGGATGGGTAGAAATCTGGGGGTTAGTGTGTCCAGGAGTGACAGGTGCATGAATCCATCCCTCCCATTGCGGTGCAAGGGGAGGGATGGTGTTCCGAGAGTACGGCTGAAGAAGTCAAAGGGATTTCCTCAACCACTCTCCCCCGATCCGGCCTGCCATGCAGCAGAAATTATAAATTACGAACCGCTGAAACTGTCCTTACGTTGAAAATTAAAATCCCTTATCAGATTATTTTAGTTTGATTATCAATTAATAACATCGATATTCCACATCGCTCGATGAATACGATAGTCCATTCTGATAAAATTATACAATTCACGTAAATTTTGGTGAGATACAATTACTTAACTTAAGCGCCATGTTTGGTATGTGATTGCTAGCGCCTCGACGTTTAAAAAATGAACTATTCCGCAGCTTATCGAGGCTTAAACTGCCGATCTAGGCCGCTTAAATTTGAGCGAGGAAAGTCGTTCATAGCAAGGATACGGACTGACTGACATACCGGGCCATAATAATTCTAACATTCTGTTTTTTACGAGTTTATGCCCAGTAATTCCATGTTCTTTTTGGGAGAAAACTCCCAGCGGTTTTTTTATAGCAAATGGCAACAGCGGTGGCAACGACAAAAATGATCGGCGACAATTTTGAAGGCTGCCTGCCATTGGCTAGAAAAATACACCGATAGTTTTTTGTCCACCAATATAATGAACAAACAGGGTTAGGTTTTGAAATCTACGAAATGCATCAAAGTGTATCGGGTGAATTTGTTAGACAGAATTAAAAAAAATCTTGGGGTCTTCTTAAATTTTCATTGAATAGCAATCGTAGGATTTAAGATACAGTAAACGCAGAAGTTGTACAATTACAGATCTAACCAGATGAATGTTTCTCGATTAATCGTAAACGAGTTAATAATATTGGTGAATTATTCACATGCACGATAATTACATTAATCGCAATTGAAAAATAATTAATCGAATAATCGCAATCGTACGATTATTTACAGATGAATCTGAAAATAACTATTATTTACCGATTAATCGCAAACGAACGACAATTTATAGATTAATCTGGAAGGGACGATTATTTACAGATTGATTTAGAAATAATGATTATTTACCGATTAATTGCAAATGAACGAATATTTACAAATTAATCTGAAAGGAACGATTATTTACAAATTAATCTGAAAAGAACGAATATTTACCGATTAATGGCAAAATAACGATTATAAATGTATTAATCTGAAAAGAATTAATGGCAAAATAACGATTATTTATGTATTAATGTGAAAAGAACGATTATTTACAGATTAATCTGAAAAGAACGATTATTTACAGAATAATCTCAAACAAACTATTATTCATTTTTTCATATAATTTCCACAGTGTATCGAGGAGCAGTTGTACATACCTGGCCATTAGTTGTGATGTGCGGGGTCTGCGATGCTTGCAGGGATGATTCCTCTTCAGCACCGACCAGTGCGGCCCAGCGTCTCCACACTTCGCTCAGTTCAGCTACGGGTTGGACCTGGAGAAATCAAATAAATTTTCTATAAATATAAAATCATAATATATGGTATTTTCACCACTTGATTTGAGTTTGAAGCTATTTGGTTTTGGAAGAAACAAAAAAATAAAATTTTAAAAATATCTATACACAAAATTTATTTCTCAGAAGGACGTGCACAAAATACAACAATATTTTTTCGCACGCTGATATTTTCCATTAGTCCTCAGCTCAATTTAGTAAATGTATTTTAGCAAAATAAAAGCAAATCGTTAATTACGAACCCTCTACCCCTGCTGTGTGTTATTTTATCATTATGTTGTTTTTCTTTTTTTTAATCTTGTTTATCTTTTAACGTTTTCTATTCTGTATACTTCAATCTGTGTTATTTATTTAATTTTTTTTTTAAGATTTTCATTTTCTACGAACTGAACTTTATGTTTTCTTTATAATCTACTTTTTTCTGTATGTACAATGAATTTTATATGGCAACTGGTTATGGTTATGTGGAAACTTTCCGCTGGTTCATGCCAAAATAATTTAATATACAACTGTTTGTTTCCCTGGTAAACTAAAAAAAATTATAATTTAAAAAAATATTTCATAACAAAATTTTATCAATTTAGTGAAAATCAGAACAAGCGTACTGTAAACAGCTAGAAAATTACTTCAAATTCCAATTAAATAACCCTAAATTCATATACTATTAAAATTTCTCAAAACTTAGAAAGCATGTACTACTAGTTGTTGTCATTATTACTTCATTTGTTCAGGCTTCATGAAAACAAAGTTTTATTAATCTATTTTAAAATAAGATAAATTCCACTGGAGAGACCGCGCGAAATAAATTTGACTCAATTGCTCGAGATTTCCAGAACACCGTTTTTTAAATTTTTCGCCAACATTAAAAACATACCTTCGAATTTTAACATGGAGACATAAAAAACTTATTATAGTGCTATCTATATAGCCAATGAATTAACCTGCATTTGATCGTTTATCACATATTTGTGGGATTTAAAAGAAAATATATAAGAAAATCGAAAATGTATAACCGCGCGAATCCTGCGTGTTTTACTTTGAAACTCCGTGATAGGTAACTTATTCGAGTCAATAGAATATTTTCATATAAACTGAAATAACACAATAATTTTGTTTGTAACCACGATTTATTTAATTTTTCCACTACCGACCGGTTTCGCTTTACATAAGCATCTTCAGGGCATAAAAAATAAACAGATCAAAATATACATTGTGAGAGTTTATGTGAGTTTATATACAACTCACACAATGTATATTTTGGGTCAGTTTAATTTTTATACCCTGAAGATGCTTATGTAAAGCGAAACCGGTCGGTAGTGGAAAAATTAAGTAAATCGTGGTTACAAACAAAATTATTGTGTTATTTCAATTTATAATATGTCAAACCACAAAGTTACTGCTTTCTACCAAAAAATAGAATATTTTCAATTTCTGTATGTTGTCTGTGGAATACTTGATAATTAAAGGTGCGAATATCTATGGAAAAGAGACTTAATTTTAACCGTAAACAGCTGATCAAAAAATCTGCGTGAAAAAAATATTTAAAAAATTTATTTTTAACATCGTTCTAAAATAGTCTACGAAGTTCGGATTTGCGACATCTACGATCATAATAAATAAAGCATTTCAATAGCTTTGTTTTAAAATAAATGGCTGGCCATGGAAATGTTTTAAATAATTACAATAAATGTTTTACGAATGGTGGGAAAATGTGATCCAATTTTGGACCACTATCAATCGCAGAAAAATAAAAGTGGTCCATTTTTCGACCATAATCGCTCCCGTGGTTATAACATTTGTTGAGAAAGAAATTTTTTAGAATGTATTATATATTGCGCTTTCTCAACCTGCCGCCAAACTACATGAAATACACGTTTTCCTCGCGCGTCGCCTATCGTCTAAATAATATAAATTTCATTTCGCCAGACCTCACCATTATGTATAGAAACCTTCGCAAGTGTGAGCACAACAAATCACCAAAGTTTCATCGTAATCGGATGAATGATGTAGGAACGCATACGGGACTAACAAAGAAACATTCATTTTTATCTATTAAGAAGATTAGTGGCCATGCATCACCTGATTTTCTGAGAAAACTTGAATAACCTGCAGCACAACTATACGCACGAAACGAGGAACATGAATCAAATTGGATTTTCCTTTAGAAAAAAAAACCGAAGCCAAAAGTCGATCTACGGAGCAATGAGCGAATTACAAGAGGAAATCTTTACATAGTATAAAATGAAGTTGCTCCCGCTGTCTGTACGCTTAGATCTTTTAAACTACGCAACGGATTTTCATGCGGTTTTCACCAATAGATAAAGTGATAAATGAGAAATGTTTTTAGGTATACAATTTGCCAATGTTTTGTGTAAATTGGTTGAAATATATAAATAAAGGGAGCGGGCTGGCAAGCAGGCAGCGGGCTGGCAAGCGGGCGGTGAGGATTTGATATGTATGTAAATTAACACATGGCGTTGGTTATAAAGGTTGGGTAATGGCGTTGTGTTTCGTTAGCCACAGAAACGTGTGGCCGGGTCTGCTAGTTCAATTATTAAAAAAAATTAAATTAAAGACACGAAAATATGTTATTTATTTATATTATTTAATAAAAAAATACGAGTGCAGTTCACACAAGCTAGAAGCGAAACTTTACCAGAACAATCTCAAGCCCTGAAAAGTGAGGTCATAATCAAAGCAGCCAATGAGCGCAGACCTAGGTTCTAGCGTCATTTCCGTTTTATATCTCAACCAATAGGAACCTTTAAAAATGACATCATAATCAAATCGGCCAATGAGCGCAGTGTGATGCTTCGCAGATGCTAATGCGTATTTTCCGTTTCATCAAAATTCCGAATCATTAACGCCGCTAAAGAAGTTTCACTTTTTTTTTTTTTTTACAGTTAATACCGCACAAGAGTCCCAACTGCTCCCGTCTGGAGCCAGTGAGACTATGGCATCCCCAATTGGGGTATGTTGTGAGGCTGAAGGTAGTGGGGAGGGGAAGGAGATAGGGAAGAGGAAGGTGGGGAAGTACCTGGCTATTCAGATCTGGTCACTAAACACGGCTAAAGCCATTTCAAGCAACGTTTCAATTCTGAATGGTGGTCTTACACCAGGGCGATACTGATAGTATCTTCCACTCTGGAACGTGCCGCAAATGTACTATATATTATTTTAAATGAATAAATTGTGAAATAACACAAATTAATCAAATAAAATTTATTTGCGCACGCCGGGTTCGAACCCGCGACCTTCGGATTCAAAAATATGAATGTATTTGAGGATTGTAATAGGACATATGTACCTAATAAATGTGTACAAAAAAGCATTGAGAAATATGTTTGTCGACAGTTGTGGGCTTTCATCAAATTTGGTAAAAAAATATATTGATAAGTAGGTTACAGGTTGTCGACTAACTTTCAAAAATTTATTGTAGCAAAAAACTCTTGATAAGTATAGTTATAACAATCTCGTCTGGTAAACAAAATGGCCAGAACTATGAAGGTATTGCAAATTGCAAGTAGAACTGTCTGTAGCGTCTAACGTTTCATCTAATATTCCATACTTTTATCAGCGTCTCAAAATTCTTTCAGTGAGAGCAATTCTGTGCTACAAAATTATATTTCAGCACATAAATAACCCTTCATAAGTATATAAACAGGCTGGAACACAACCATTAATACTCGTTTTTACTTTAATCAATATATATTATAAAAGAAAGTCCAAAAAACGTGCGGACCACAAAAACTCGTCCCGAGAAACGAGTCCCGGTACGATCAAAGGAGTTATATGGTGAGGTAGATCTCTGTCCCCCTCCAGGATGACGGTTCCCGTTTTTACCTAAAGGCCGTGCTTTTGCAGATATAAGGAAGGGCTGGAAGTTTCGTCCTCTTGAAATTTCTAGAACACTCTTCCGGAAAGTTCTAGGAGGTTCCATAGAGCTCTAGAAAGTTCTGGAAGGAGTGGCGGAGTATGTCGTGGAATGTTCGGGAATAGGGAATCGGGAATATCACTATGGAACATTCCAGAAAACTCTCGAATGTTGTCCTGAGCGAAGCCGGGTAACCCAGCTAGTGAAGGACTAATTGTACCTAAGCATACAAATAAGTATGGACAAAGAACGTTGAATTACATGATTCCCAGTTGTTTAAATAATATGTTACCTGCTGAAATTAAAAACTGTGCCCAAAACAAACAATTGGTGAATTTACTGAAGACTTGGCTTACTGAAAAAATTAATGTGTATTAGCTTACAAAGACGTATTATTCTAAAGACTTTAAAATTGATATTTATGTTTTCATAATTTTTATTTTATATAATTGTAAAAATGTAGCTATTAACTCACTTTAATAAGATTTTTAACGCAAAGAACCCGTTAGACAAACCGCTAAAAAGTATTTTATAGGGACTTTTTGTCTTATATTTGTAAAGTGTGTAAAATATTTATTTTTCAAATTAAAAAAAAAAAACGTAAATGTAATGCTAGTGACAGACCTATCTATAAAAGCGCCAGCGCTCCCATTGGTAATGTATGGCGGGCGATGTGCTGAAATAGGCTGAGCCAAAAAACGCTTGCTACTTTATAGCGAAGTCTGACACAAGTGTAATTGTGGAGTGGAGTATAATTTAAACAACATTTCCATTGCCTAATTGGCGCAGCCGATTCTGCGACCGCGTTACCTGCGTCAAAAGCATCTGATTAATAGTTACAGGTATACGGCAGGTGGTGCCAATCGAAGGACGGTAATTAAGAAAATTTTAGATTTAAAAAATAGGTTTTCGTAAACACTTAAAAACAAACTTGAAGTGAATTCCTCAGAGAACCCCAACTGCTCCAAACCGTTATGTCCCCAATTAGGTTATGTTCTGAGGCTGAAGATGGGGAAGGGAAGGATGCGGGAAGAGGAAAATTGGAAAGTACCAGGCTATTCAGATATATGGCCGTAAGACATGTAACTGGCAGAAGAAGGATGAAAATAGACTGAATGAGTTTCCTATGTGGAGGAGTATGTGTGGTAAAAACATGTAAGATCGTGTGACTAATGTGGAGATCCGCAAAGAATGCAAGGCTGGTATAAGCGTAATGAGTAAGATTAGGAAAGGTTTGGGCATGTAGATTGTTTGGGCATGTAGAGCGAATGAATGAAGAAAGGAGTGAAAGGAGAATACACGACTGTGAATTTGAATGGTAGAAGAAGTCGGGTACGCCCGAGGAAGACATGGCACAATCAAGTGAATCAGATACTTAAGTCGGGCTAAGTAAAGAATCAGAATAATAGAAGAGTATGTATGAGACGATGTGAATGAGGCAAAGACCGAGCTAAGACTCTGGACTCACAATCCGAAGGTCGCGGGTTCGAACCCGGCGTGCGCAAATAAATTTTATTTGATATTTGTGTTATTTCACAATTTATTCATTTAAAATAATACATAGTATATTTGCGGCACGTTCCAGAGTGGAAGATACTATCAGTATCGCCCTGGTGTAAGACCACCTTTCAGAGTTGAAACGTTGCTTGAAAATGGCTTTAGCCATGTTTGGTGACCAGATCTGAATAGCCACGTACTTCCCCACTTTCCTCTTCCCTATCTCCTTCCCCTCCCCACTACCTTCAGCCTCACAACATACCCCGATTGGGGATGTCATAGTCTCACTGGCTCCAGACGGGAGCAGTTGGGACGCTTGTGCGGTATTAACTGTAAAAAAAAAAAAAAGAGCGTGTGTTAAGACCGAGTTATTTGGCGTTCCGTCCTCTCTGCCAACCCCTGCGGGGAAAAACGGAAATATTGTTTTTAATTTTAAACTAATATTGTGTTATTTGCATTTCTGTTATAAACTGCTCCTGCTCTTAACACGGGAGTTCCTGACGAGACAGATATAGCACATCAACAATAAGGAACTCCAGTGAAAAATATTATGGCTTTAAAAAAATATGTTCATATAGACCAATAAACGCTGATTCTGAATATATAAGTTTTATTAAATAATATTTAACGTAGAGTTTTAAAAAAATATTAAAAAGTTCATTTTAAAACAGTTCATTAAAACACCCTGTCAAGTTGGTATTATTGAATTTGTGAGGCGTGACGTCACCGCTTCCATAAAACGCTCCAATGCTGAAATTCAAAATGGCGGACGTCGAACAGCTGATTCTAGTTCCCTACGAAATTCATGCTTCGGTTTCCTTAATATTGATTTCGATTCGTAAAGCTAAAAAAATAATAATTTCAAACAATTTTTATACCACCCTCCCGTAATAATATTGAAAAATATAATAAATATAATATAATAAATAAATAATTACACCTAAATAACGTTTTACTTATTGAATAGTTTCATAGCGAATTCCATACAAAATGACAACTAAAATTTTGGGCAGATGACGTCACGATGGTTTTCGGGGGATCTTGAAAAATTAAAATTTTGACATTTATTTTAACTATTAAAACTAACTATAAAAATAAATATGCAGTTATTTAAGTTAGAAGGTCATTTAACAAAAAAAAATTGGACTGGAGTTCTCTATTGTAATAAATTTAATGAAGATGAATAATAAAAATAAAAATTATGAAATACATGAAAACCCCTGATTTGTACGCAGAATCGTAAAATAATAATATAATCAGGTACGAGCTATTACATTGATCAAATTATTGTTTTTCCTGCATCTATGAGAAAATCCGAGAATGGAAGAATAGAATTATGGTACGCTCTGAAAAAAACCGCTCATTGCTTAAATTAATAATGGTTACTGGTAATCTGATCATGTGCGTGCGATCTCTAATGGTAAAATGCTCCCAATAGCTGCTCCTATGGCAACACTTAAATTATTGCATCAATTACCTTAGGTTAAAGCGAAGCTTAAGAGGAACGGTGGGCGGCCTTTTTCGTATAAAACTCTCTCAGAAATCGGGCGTACTTTTTAGAAGGTCAAAATATTTCCGCTTTGCAATAAAATCCAAATTTATGGAATATTTCTGAACATATCCGAAAACCAAAAAACGGTTTTTTAAAGGTATGTAAATAAATACGTTTAGAAATGTCATTATTAGACGTAAAAACATAATTTAAAAAAAAAAAATTCTATCTAAATTTACTGAAAAACACCCACATAATTTATTAGGCAAAATGTATTAACGTTACTATCACCTCACGCTTTTATCATTTCATAAAAAAATTATTAATAAAAAATTGGTTGTCTGTAAAGTCGGTTTACGGACGATAATTTTACGCGATAATGTCACGAGGCGAACGCTTAAGCCGAACGCTTAGGCCGAACGCTTGTTCCGCGCCCTCGCTTGTACGGAACGTGACAATGAGTCATGCTTTTTCGTGAATGCGGCCGGCGTTCATCTATTTATAAGACGTTATCACGTCAAAAATTCGCGCAATTTTAAACATTTTACTCAAATTGCAATCGAAAACTTTGGTTTCATAGCGATTAATCATTTTATGGTTAAATTCTAGATAATAACATAGAACGTGGAGTTTTTTCTTTCTAACATCGTTTAGATCATATTTCTCATCATGGTAGTAAGGACGATACAATGGTTTATATGAGACGTACGTGAACTGGGACAAATTTGGTCTTCTGTGATTAAACGGTTTAAATTTGGATTTGAAGCCAAAATACCCAACCAAACTGAATGATATTTTATGCTACATTTAAGATACAATATATTGGTCATTAAATAATTCAAATTTTCGTGATTTTAGAGACAACTTTGACATTTTTGAGAGTTAATCACAATTATGAAAAAAATTATTTTGCTCTGCCTACTGAGATGATATAATGAAAAAATAAATAAACATCATAAAAAAAGCAATTTCTTTGTGCATAAGTTTTAATTTATATACCACAAATTTGTGTTAACAACGTAAGTCGGTTGTTTGTAATTTGAATTTACGCACGTCAAAATGATTTTGAAGTAAAAAATTATTTAGCACCGTTGTGATTTGAAACTAGATGAAACGAAAAAAAGCGACACTAAAAAGAAACAAGCACATACATCCCTAACATTTAGACTGCGAGAGAATGAAATAGTATAATCGGTCTCCTCTTCGTAGTGCAGTTCTTCGTAGCCTCCCCATTCTTGTCTACTTTAGTTTTCTGAAGGTTTCAGTTCAACCGCATGTGCACTACACACGAAAATTATCCGTGACAGTTTCTTTTGATTAACTTCTTTCTTTCTTATAAAATTATTCAATAAATAAAAAATAAAAACACTTTTGCGCTTGAAAATGTGACTTGAAGTTTACCAAGCGATTTTTATACATATTACCTATATTTGTGACGATATAAGGCATAAGCGTACATACTTTTTGACTTGTGTCTTCCTCTTAAACGCAGTTAATGTTGTCAGTTGCCCGATACAATCAGTAGGTATCATTCTAAATAAAACAATAAAAAAGTGTGGTAACTGTGGTTAAATTCTAGGCGCAGAGTATTTATGTAGGTCAGTGAACACGAAGTATCTTTTTAATTTAAATCTATTTTTATTGTGTGTTGGGTCCATCTTACCCGTAGGTACAGAAAGTTAGTCGGGACTGACGACGGCAAAAAACGAAAGATAAATGAAACCAAAATGAAAATTCGCGCACAAAAGCGTCGCCAACATTTTTCATCCAAACTAGTGAAAATAGCATCTACGCACAGCGGGTCCCGTCTTCGTTTCTACCTACACACCAAGCACATAACATTTATTGCATAGCCGCTTTGATTAGTTCGTGCATACCAGTTGCAGCTCGAGTTACAGTCGTCACGCTACATCATTTGTTTCTATTATCTATAGATATACGCAATTAATATAATGTTGTTATTAACTATTATCGATGGATAAATGTGAATAAATTTCATTAATAATTTTTTTAAATGAAATTGGGCCAAGGTGTGATCCTTGTGGAACACCACTCGTGGCAAAAAAGTGGTACGAAAGGGTAGATTTAATTTTAAACGCAAGCAAAATATTTTTAAAATAGCTAATTATCCATTTAAGATTCCCTTGATAGTTTCATTATCAGAATGGAGTGTGGCACTTTATGCACACATAATTTCAAAGCAAATCTTTACATCTAGAGATGCATCCCAAACGCTGTCAACACAGTTAAGTTGCAAAATTCGTCGTGTGTGTTTTGCATATCACTAAAAAATATCAATAAAAATAACTGTAAACTTCGTGATAGAAATAAAAATTAACTGTTAAATTCGTGATAGAAAAACAAATGTAGTCATTAGTCTTAGTGGCAGCACAGTGCTTCATGTGCAATGTTTTAATTATTAGCCATCAGAGCCGCGTTAATTTATCGTAAAATTAACTTATGGCTGCAATTTGAAATATATTAGCATACGTATCACCGAAACCCCGACAGCTATAATTTTAACTTGCACGCGGGACAGGGACCAAGGAAAAAATATAAAATCAATCGGCGCGGAGGTAGCATACATTGTTTGGTTTTGAAATGATAATATGCTTATTTACTACCGGAATCTCATTTATCCAGTTTCTACCTCTCCCTAACCATCTTGCTGGAAAAGTATTTGAAATTTCGAACAATGGCAAGAAACATAGTGCAAATTCGAATGCATTTGTTTGGGGCCATCCATAAATTACGTCACGCCTTAAGGGGGGGAAGGGAGTAGAAAAGTGTGACATTGTATGAAGGGGTATGGGGGGGTCATCAGTTTTGTGACGTCACATCAGCGTTGCCAACTGCACGTCATCTTTTTACGTAGATATATTTTAGGCCTTTCGTGCACACCTACAGAATCTACATATTCTCTTACGAATTGTTGAAACTTGGAACACAAAATAACTCATCGGGCCGAAGAAGCATATTTTTTCCCTTGCTTCACTAAGCCTCAGTCTGGAGAACCACATAAGAAGTCCCGCAGACGGAATAAATACACGTACCACGAATATATTTACCACAATAGGGGGTGGGGCGAAATAGGAAACGTATTTCAAAATCCGAGTTGGCAACACGCGTGCAGCTGTGCATTTGACACAAAAATATTTTTCCTATCCCATCTTGCCCCATCATATCCAGTTACGCCCCCCCCCCCCCTCCACGTTGTGGTAAATATGATGCAAAATATGTGATGTCACACTAGGGGGGAGGGGGTCTCACAAATGTGACGATGTGTGACAGGGACGGGGGGGAGGGGGTCAAAAGATCACGAAATTCGTGTGACGTAATTTATGGATGGCCCCTTTTAGAAAATCTAAATAAGTTTTGGGACCACCTTGGAAGCAAGTTGTTGGTGTTTTTTGTGTAGATAATCTCGTTTTTAACTAAAAGGAAGTAATTGGACCATCTCGAAAGTACATACATAATAAGGTTTTGTACTCTTTCGTTTTGTTGTGGCGATAATCAATGGTAAGGCTGTGGAATTATGTAACTATATTGTGGTTGCGTCTTGAGCGCCTTCTCAGAGATACACCGGTGATTTATTTTCCTTTTTCCTTGCAAACCTTGTTTTTTCCTTCACATGCTATCACCTAATTCCAGCAAAGACCATTTCGTCTCGTTTTATTTTTACTATTTACGGTCCATTACAAGTGCATCGGAAACAGAAATTCGTAAGCAGCTTTGGATGCAATATGCAAAGAATAAAAATTTTAAAAAAGAAGTGAGGATATTTGAGCGTCTCCAGGGGGGACTCCAGCCAGGCAACCACGGCAGTGATTATGGTATTTTTTGATTGGCGTAGTCTTCGCTGTAAGATTCCCATGCAGTGACGAAGAAGAAGGAATTATTCGATTAGTTGTTTGGTCAGTTGTTGTTCAAAAGCTGAAACGCTCCGAGAATCGGCGGGGACCGTTCAATCGTCAAACAATTAAAATGACGTTGACCGACGATTTGATGACCCCCAAAAGTAATGAAAACAAACCACAAACTTATTTATGTTACGTTTATTATTTTCAAATTGTTAATAAAATAATTAAATCTTTTTCGCACTTTATATTGTATAGTATTAACTATGTCCCTAAATATGAAACATTATACTTATCGAATTGATAATTTAGACATTACTACATTTCTTTTGGGAGTGAAAAAACGAATCGTCTTCATTTTTACTACGAGAATTCTTTATTCAAATTTTGAAGCGCGTCACTACTAGCGACTACCGTGATCTCTGAGCTCCGTTTTGGTTGCAATAATAACGGTGTAAAATATGTAGGTGGACAGAAGAAACACCGACCAAACGTTTAATGTTACGTCATTCCCAGAAGCTCTCAAACTGTGATAAAAATATTTTATTATTTATTGTAATAAAGATTTGTATTAAATTAATGAGTATTAAAATATTGAAAATACCTAAAAGCAATTTATTACAAAACGTTTGGGGCCGTACTGATAAACTTATTTCAAATTTTACCCAACTGATATGTTGGGTAAAATTTATTGTTAAGGGTTGTACATACATCAGTTGTGTAAAATTTAAAACACGTTTTTTGCTTTAGTTCCATTACATAGCTAAAGAGTTAGCTCCACATGGGATTCTCTGAGGCCTACGTCATCTTTGGGAATGCTGTGTGGAGAGTTTTTTTAGGGAAAGGAAAGGGAGGAAGTTCTGGGAAGGAAAAAATGTATAAGGGGTAGGTGAGAATCTGGAAGTCAGTGTGTCCAGGAGTGACGGACGTATTAATCCATCTCTACAACTGCAGTGCCATGCAATGTTCCGAGAGAGTCCTGCTGGAGAGGTCAAAAGATCTCCCTCGCCCAGTCTCTTCCGATCCGGCCTGCCACGCAGTAGGTGGGCAAATGTATCCGCCGCCAAGACCTCGGCAAACCTCACCCCATGAACCCCGGGCAGCCCTGCTAACCACTTGGGTTGACCTATTGCAAGGGTGTTGGTTATCCGATAAATGGTTCCCGGGGCGGCGGTACCCATATCTGTCTCCCAAAACGACTATAAGTTAAGTGGTATGAGATTAAAAATAGTTTATTAATAAGGGGTATAAGATTAAAAGAAAAAAAAAACGAATCAATTTTTTGATCATTTCTAAGGCAAAATAATATCAACACATACATATCGATAATATTTATTTATTCATTTACGAAAACTCTCAATATTGCTTGGGAGAGATATCAAAACTCGGAATATAAACTTTTATTGCACTGGCTTGAGCTATATTTAGTAACCTGGTTCGAATGAATAAACCAGATAACACCTATTTACTTTCCAACCAATCGTCGATTAGAGGTAGCCGAATCATCAACCTTTACCACAGAATATTTTTCATGCCAGTAATAATAAATCTTTTGTTACCCAATTTATTTATCTTTGACAACCCAAAAAAAACCGGTGTATCTCAATTATTGTAAAGAAGAAAAACCAGTCTTAAACAAAAACTTTAGATGTTTGTATTTTTATACTTATAATTACACAAATTATACAACTCGGTAGATGGCGTTACCTCCGTGCACAGCTCGTACGCGGACAATTCTAGCAGGTAAATATAATCACCGGTTTGCCTCCATCAGGTATCGCTTCTCGGCCTGTTGGCTAAGATCAAAGTGTAGTATCTGTTCTTATCAGCTTAATATCTGATAGTTCCCGCAATGCGGGACCAGTATATTAAACTGATTTTTGAAATGTGACGGGATGTTCGGGGCTTGCTCCACTCCTGTCGCGGGTTGGCCCGGCATTGCAGTGCCGCCGGGATCGGCCCATCTTAAACTTATTAAATTTAATTTACAGCGTGTCAGACTGTCAGATGACACGCTGAAAGACCAAGCGAACCGCAGTATTCGGCAGTATGTTGTTCGCAGGTTTAAAAATGTTCCGTCGGAAAAATTGAAAATAACCGGGTCACGACGGCTATATCGTATGTGGCGTTTCGTATATTCGAAGTCCAAAATAAATTTATAAACTAGTTTGGAAACTCTGGTGAAGCCGGGTAGTTAGTAGTTACTACCGGTTTAAAGATATAATGAAACCAGAAGATGTTAAAAGAATTGAAAATACGAAATTTTACGGACTTAACCGCAGTTTGTAAGATAACCGACAAGAAAAAATGAGTAAATATAAGAGTACCCTCTCCAGCACTAGAGGCATATTTACCTATTACATTGTCACTGTTCACTATGGCTGAACAAACTTAAAGCTAAATTTTACAGACTGGTATCGCTGAGAGTCGCTCTCCGGTCCAGTGCATGATATTGCAAATTTATTCCGGTTCCCGCGTTCGCCTAGTTCGGCTGTTTTACATTCCCTCCCGTGTCACTAAAGTTGATTTTAATTTTGTATCTGATCATTGTATAAAATATAACATTACTTATAAATGTATTTGACCGCATAATCAAGAGTTCTTGTGGCAAATTTTCCCTACACACGCATCTCAGTTTACAGTGCTCGGAAAGGCTGTAAGCTGCAAATCCAAATCAGAATAAAATATTTCACACCTTTCCAAACAAATTATTTAGCAAACTCGCCAATTCTTCGCCTACATAGTTTAGCAAACGAATACACAAATAATATCGACATTTTTAATAAAACAAATTCAATGTTTAAACCACATCTAAACAAATCTTCCCTTGAAAACAAATTGTAAATATAATATTTACCTAATAAAAAACCAATGAAAAGTAACATTCCCAAAAAATGGAGTTTGATGGGTTTTACCAATACGCAGCCGATATGTTAAAATGGGAACAGTTTGAGAATCTTAAGCTCTGTGACCTTTACCGAATGACTTAGTTAGTTTGGGAGTGCCGAGCGGGGAATGAGCGGAGGATGATTCACAGGTGGAACGGGTTCACAGACCCGCGGGCAAAAGGTACACTGCTCGCGAATACACCCACTATATTATCTTGTTCAAATATCACCAAACAAACTGCATTATTCAGTAATGCCTTTCTGAGTAGAAGGAACAACAGGCGACCACAATTGGGCTACAATTAACGTGGCAGACCAGAGTTTGTTGCAGCGATTCAAACTCGTTTGGTATTCAAACCCAATAACGCAATAACTAGGCATGGAATTGTACTAAAATGGCAACCCATACCCTTCTCCCAAATTGATAAGAGAAATTAAAGAGAAACAATGACAATGGTAGTTACGTTATATATAATAATATAGCTTTGTTTTGTGAACGTTCACCTCGTGCACATTACACTATATATGTATAGGTAACCTAACGTAATACATTGAGAAAATAACAAATGTTTTCGTATAAATATTATGTATACCTATTCTAAAATTGTGGCAGCCCTACTACTTTTCAACTTGTCTTGTGAACGAATGTTTGAAATGTTCGGGAATTATTATTATTTCCGAAGTTCGACGATTCGCCAGGTTCCAAACCAGACCAATTGTTGACAATTTATTAATAATAAGAACCCGCGCGTTGCAAATACACCTCCTGTTATCAGTTTTTTATACTAAATTTCTCCACTGCTCTAAATCGAAATTTTTCGTGCAGAGAGCGGGGTCTTAAAAGATTGAAACTTCCCGAAACTGCTTACGAATTACAGCTTCAGATGCACTGGGAAATGAACTGTTAGTACTAAAAATGAAACGAGACGAAATGGTGTTGCTGGAATTGTGTGATAATATGTGTAGGAAAAACTAGGGATGCAAGGAAAAGGGATAACCAATCATTTACCACTGTATCTCTGCGAAGGAGAACACAACACAGTTACAATGATATACTTATATAGTTTTTCAAAAACAAATGCACTCGAATTTGCTATTTTTATTATCATTGTTCCAAATTTCAAATGCTTTTCTAGCAAGATGATGTGGTTAGGGAGGTAGGATATGAATAAATGGCATACCAATAGGAACTATGCATATTCTTATTTCAAAACCAAACAACCAGTACAGCAAAATTCCGGGAAAAGAATGAAATAAGGAAAGAAACGTGGTGTTGATGTTTTGCAATATTTGATGGGTAAATTGAAGAATATAGTTTTCTTTGCTACGTTTGCTTAACAGAGATAATCAGTACCTGGAAGACGATAACATCGTGAAGAAAAGTTGTTTTCAAAATAATATTTGTAGTTCCTTATCAGTGTATATATTTTAAATGTTTTCTGCAGTATTTATTATTATCAGTGCATATTGTACACAAATTTATCGCAAAATATCGAACTTAACACAGAAATTGGAAAAAATTATATAGATTGAAATTAATTTTAGTTTCATATGGTTGCATGCCAACTCAGAATCAAATCAACTCAACACCTATTTGAAAAGTCATTAAAAGCTAGGAAAAAAAATGTTTTAAAATAGCCCTTAACCCTAACCTAACGTAACCTATTTAACCATTTTTTTAGATTTTTTTATCAGGTGACATCCATAAATTACGTCACACCTCAAGGGAGGGAGGGGGGTAGAGAAATGTGACATTGTGTGACGAGGGGTGTGGGGGAGTCATCAGCTATGTGACGTCACTTGTAAAAATCTGAATTTTGATTATTTTTCGATGTAAGATTTGCAAAATATGTGACGTTACACTAGGATGGAGGGGGGTCTCACAAATGTGAACACGTGTGACTGGGACGGGGGGGTGGGTCAAAAAATCGTGAAATTCGTGTGACGTAATTTATGAATGGCCCTTCATCACTCTTAATGACTTTTCTGGGGAGGTTCTGAGTCGATTTCATTCTGAGTTGTCCGGTCACCCAAATAAAAATAGAGCAAGGGCAAAAATCATACAAATAAGTAATAAAGTTCATTGACTTGGAAGGTGGGTCAAAAACATTAATTTTTATAAGCAACCTACACATTCTGGATTAGGAGGATATTTTGAGGAAGACATGTCATCACACTACTCTTGTATTGTGTAGCAAAAACATCATAACTCTTCACGGATTAAACCAGTTTAGAGTTTAACAAGCCCCAGAAAAAACGTCTAACCTCAAGGCCACTGAGATCACCATCTGTCTTTCTGACTATTAAAATTTAATAACCAGGTCATGAAAACACCAACAAAAGAAGTGACCCAATATTACATATTTCGTACACGATGGTAATATTATGAAAGGAGAGCTTTACAAAAACAACCATATCGAATTGTTGTCGGATAGCAATGGCTTGGCTAACTATGAGAACGTGATATGGCAGAATGGTGACGTCATTTATTGCAGTCAGGGGGTTATTGTAGTACTGGGTGTCACATTAGCAGAAAATTATTATTATTAATCTATAAGAAATAAACAGTTTTATAATGCTGTGGAGTGTTACAGGACGCACTTGGCCTGTGATTCCTGACATTAAGTACTTGGAGTAAAATAATGTAAATGAAAATTTTGGTCTCCGGTGACACATTTGATGTATATTTTTCAAAATAAAACATGAAAAAAATCAGTAGGTTTTGGACAGTTGGGGTCGGGTGAGTGGTTGGGCTGTTACTCCGCTGCGTGACGAGAGACTTACGCCCTCCGTTCATGGACATACTTACAAACTACGTGATTGTGACACAACCACAAGTACCCTGCAGATATTCTACTTTTTATTGCTGGTTTCCGTACACGGCGCTACCCGAAATATACTGAACTTGATCATTTTTCACGTGCAGCCGTGGAGTTAAAGCGATGTCAAGCGATGTCAAATGACTTTTTTTCCAACATGCCTTCTCCATTAAATCCTTTCTTACGTATGGTAAGGTACAGTTATATAAACACACATTTTTTTCCACTTCCAGAACAAATAGACATTACTTTCATGTTCAGACGCCGTTTCTGTCAAACGTCAAACGAAAGTAGTAGACACGAATGCTGCAACGCGTAGCGCGCTACCAGCACCGTCGGAAGCGTGCAACTGACTTCAACCCGACATCCGTCGCGTAGCGCCGTGTACGAACACCAGCAAAATTGTATGGCGGGTACCCAAGAGCGGTGCGCGTGCTACGCGCATGAGGCCCGAGTAGCTTGTAAGTAGCTCCATGTACGGAGGCACTTAGACGACCGACCGAGACGAGAGACTTTAGTTGCGGAGAGAGTTTGCAACAGTTGCCGAAATAAAAATCCATTACGGTGTAAAAGATTTTTAAAAAATTGAATGAAATTTGGAATAGTTTTCTAACTATTGACCGCCGTAATTTAAGTCTCTCGTCTGCGGGCATCCTAATTCATCCTATCATTAAAAGACCCCCACACAGCATCCGGAAGGATAACCATTTATCCTGAAGGCAACCTAAAGACCTTCTGAAAAATTATAATACTGAAATAATAATAATAGTAAATTAAAGTTGCCCTTTAACTTAAGCTGACTAACGGAGCCACACAGCAAACAAAGCTATAAACATGTTGGGTTTATAGTTGTAGCCGAAAGGTTTATAGTTATATTATGTTAAGCCACCACGTAAACTGCCTACTCATCAGATTTGCATTTGTTGAAAACAATTTCCTTTGGGGCCCATGTCATCATTGGGGATGCTATTTTATGGAAAGGAAGGAGAGGAAGTCCCAGGAAGGAAAAGGTATGAGGGGAGGATAGGAATCTGGGGGTTAGCGCATCCAGGAATCATGGACCTATGGATCCATTCCTTCCACTGCGGGGAAAGTCGATGGGTCGAGGATCCGGCTGGAGAAGTCAAAAGGTCTCCCTCAACCAGTCTCTCCTGCTCTAACCCACCATGCAGTTGATGGGCAAAAGCCACCAAACACTAGACAAACCTCACCCCATGAACCCGAGCACCCCTTCTAAATCACCAAACGTAGCGAACTACTTGGGGTGACAGATGGCATCCAATACCGACTCCCAAATTGTTCACGCAGGGTCCATGCATATCGGATTGTTTGTAGGCAAAATCGCCAGCCGAATCATTATTATTCCCTTTGTCAGGCCGTCTAAATAATAATTCGGTTGGCGGTTCAGCATGCTGTCCTGCAAGCAGTTCTGCAAATCGGATGGCGAGTAGACCGTATATAGTTCAATGGTTGCATCACTGCCTACTACCAAGTCAGAGCTTATTGCTAATCTGAAGGACAATGAAATCTTATAAGTAACTACTTATAAGATGCTTACGGTTTGTAAGCTACAAGCATATATTTGGACTAATAACACAACTTTATTGAGCATTTCAAATACTTTTTAGAGAGAGAAAAAAACTTTCGTGGGTTACGAATAACTTGAGAATAATTTAATTCATTTAAAGAAGTCACCGGAGACCAAAATTTCATTCACATGTTTGACTCCAAATAATGTCAGGAACCACTGGATAAGTCAAGTACGTCCCTTAAGACCCTGTATATGTATATTTTTAAAGGAAAGACAAACGTTTCCGGGTTACGAATAACCTTACAATATTCGTTTTATCTTAATATACATATATATAACTCGCGCGCCACCTATTGTAATCATTTTTGTACAAATTTCATAATGCCAGAGCTCACCGTTATATATATATTAACCTCCGCGGGCGTGCGCACAATAAATCACCAAAGTTTCATCGCAATCGGATGGAACAGTATAGGAATGCAGGGACAAAGAAACATTCATTTCTATAAATTAATATATATATATTTCTTCTGTCCGTGTGTATGTCACTGAACTCTTCGTAAACGGCTGGACCGATTTTGATGAATTTTTTTGTGTGGGTTCAAGGGGATTCGAGAATGGTTTAGATTCACAATTTTGTCCACTGGAAAATGTTATTTTAATTATTTTTTTTTTATTTCTAAGGAGTTGTTGATTTTGGAATGTTTTACATTGGATCCGGCAGACTGCGCTAATATCGCAGTATCGAATATTCAATATTATTCTATTTTAATTTTAGTTTGTCCCGACAGTTGTGTACAGGACAACGTCTGTCGGGTCCGCTATAAATAAATAAAATAAATTGTGGAACATTCCAGAAAACTCTCGAATGTTGTCCTAAGCGAAGCCGGGTAGCCCAGCTATCTCGTATAATTCGTATAATACTCCATCAATTTGTATTTTATTGTAAAGCGGATATATCTAACAAAATATGGTCGAGGACGGAGAGGTTAAAATTCTCCGTGCGGGAATCGAATCCGTAAACAATTTTCTCAAAGTCAATAATTTTTAAATCGAATCGTGTTTGTCCCAAATCCACATTTGTCGTTTTTCTTTGCACAGCATCATCTTATTTTCAGCGTTATTCATTGGAATATACTTGAAGGGATATGAAATGAATATTTTTATATTAGACAAGAATCCAGATCACGGGCGAAGCCGGGTAGTCAAACCAGTATTAATACATTACTTACACAAATTACTGTGATAATAGTATACCGCGGTCGTCTAGTGACTCTAGGAACTCGTTGAAATGAAAGTTGTCCCCTGGATATTCCAGCCACAGTTAACAGAGTGTGAAGTAAATATGTAGTAAGTATGTAATGGTAACTCTATACTCTTCCTTGCCCCAAGGTCAATGTCTGCCTACATTACAATGGGGAGTTTATTGTTCACTATCAGAAGCTATATCGTCACCTCATTAGACAAGGTTCTAACTGACATTTTTTTCAAAATGACCTTTGAATGCAAAACCATTTTTTTGCTCATTTCTATAATCGAAATAATTTTTTAGGCATCCGCGTTGTATTTCCGAACATAGTTTGATGAAGTTCTAATGTCAAGTTTTTAAAGCTTCCATTTATTTTAGAAGTTTCTAAAATCAATTTGAACTTTTGCAATTTCCCATTTTGTCTGTAACAAACAGATGATCGTTTTTATAGGGTGTTCGTCATTTTAGTTATATAGGTTCTAACTTTGCCTTACCTATTTACAATCTATTTAACAATTCCTGTTTTTGAGGTTCAATATTTTCAATTGTTAACCGCATGCCCTAGTTGGTTGTATGTGGTTCTATCTATTCATTAAAAAGATCATTCAAATTAACTGCATAAAATCCTCACCATGCCACGTAACTCACCCACAAAATACAAGAGCAAAAACGCATAATCAACTTCTTGTCCCAAAAATTAAATCAACCTTTGCCAAAAAGCATCCTACCTAATCCTACCTCGCACCTCTCATTTACAACACATTCCTAAAAGAAACCACTTTTTGCTTGAATCAAAAAAAACCTAAAAGGGTTCTATAAATATTTCAACACTTGGTTACTACACAAAAAAAAGGGAATGCATCACCAAGTTACTAATAATCCCATCTTAGTCTAATCCTGACTCTCTATTTACATATATGCGATATTTAAATTTTTAGAGATTTATGCTTTCTTATTAATATTGCTTATGTTTTACCCATGTCTAGTTTAATACTTTATATTATTTTGTTGAAATGTTATTGTTTTTAGATGCTAGCTAAACTCTTAAATTTAATAAAACTGAATACTCCATGCATGCGTATACGTTTGTGTATGTATGTTATGTTTGTGTGTATGTGTTTATAGGATTAATATGTTTTTATATGCTAATTGTGTATTAATATGTTCATGCACGCATATTTATGTACCCGTCTCAGAACAGACATCGTCTAGTGAGACGGGTTACAGACTTTTCTTGTATTATATTGTTACTGTAATAAACGCCCGGGTTGCCGGCAATTAAATCTGCACGTTTAGGTATGTTCTAAAAAGGAAAGTATAGGTAGTATTTAAATATTTTCTTTTAAAATGTGTTCAATTAAAATGCTTTACACGAGATTCAAACTCAAAATCAGAATTGGTAAATAAATAATGAGAAATCATGTTTGCAAACTTTGACACCTCGAACAAGGTAAAGTAAAGATAGAACCCTGTCCAACCAAAGTGATGATATTATACAATGTGTGCATTGAAATGAATGAAGACCTCTTTGGGCGCCGGTTTATACGATGATAATAGGAAGGTATAAAAGTAATTATTTTCCTTTTTTAGCCACAAATTATGGGAAAGGAACGAAGCAACCGCAGGGTTTCGCGCCATTTAGAGCGCTTCACGTACAGCTATAAAAGATGTAGCTTGGCCTATTTCAGAATATCACTCGCCATATATTCTCACTGGGAATGTACGGCGAGCGGTGTGCTGAAATAGGCCAAGCTACATCTTTTATAGTGTGTGAACAAGCTCTGACAGTTGCTTCATTCCTTTACCATAATTCATGATTCGGCCCGCATGTGTATACGCAGCCTTAGATTCACATTTAAAAAAAAGCCACAAACCAAAAATGTGTACACACTACACGTCCACATCCTAAGTGTGCCTTATGTCACCACGATTATGGGTAATAGGCATAAAAATCGATTGCCAAACGGAATCATTCGTTTTCAAGCGGAAAAAGTGTTTTCTATTTGTAGAATCGCTCGATTTCAAGCGCAAAAGGTGTTTTCTATTTTTAGAATCGCTCGATTTCAAGCGCAAAATGTGCTTTTTATTTTTTGAATTGCTCAATCCCATGCGCAATAGGTGTTTTCTATTTTTATAATCGCTCTATTTCAAGCGCAAAAGTTGTTTTCTATTTTTTTTTTGTGGATAATTTTTTACGAAAGAAAAAAGTTAATCAATGGAAACTGACTAAAATAATCTTAAGCAACACTGTAGTTTTTAAAAGTTGTTTTTTATACGAGTTCATACATTTTCAATGACAAAATACATTTTTTAATAGTTTACGCTTGTAATTTAAAAAAGTATGATTGCGTGGATTATGGTAGGTACCAACCGATTGTTTAAAATTAAGTTTATTTTTTTATTTTTTATGTGAATACCGCACAAGAGTCCCGTCTGGAGCCAGTGGGACTATGGCATCTCCAATTGGGGTATGTTGTTAGGCTGAAGGCAGTGAGGAGGAGAAGGAGATGGGGAAGAGGAAGGTGGGAAAGTACCTGGCTATTCAGATCTAGTCACCAAACGCGGCTTAAGACGTTTCAAGCAACGTTTCAATTCTGAAAGGTGTTCTTATACCAGGGCGATACTGAGAGTACCTTCCACTCTGGAAAGTAACACAAATTAATCAAATAAAATTTATTTGCCCACGCCAGGATTCAATCCGCGACCCGGATTGCGAGTCAAGAGCCTTACCTCTAGACCACGCCGGCCGTCAATTTAATTACATAGCCTAATTTTGCCCTCCTCTACCTTCATCCATGACATTGGCCAAATACAATGGACATCGTACGTCGTTTCCTGACCGATACGCATGTCGTTGTGAATTCCATTGTGCATTTTTTACTTGCAATACCAACAACTAGTTCGATTTGGGAAACATTAAAGCTCGTTCACACAGAGCTATAAATCTGCAAGCAGATATCTGTTGATCCGCGAGCGCTTATCTTTTGTACTTTCACACGACGCTATCAAATATTTCTTCCTGTGGTAGGAGAGAGTGTCAGCTGAATTAGGGAGCGGCAACGAAATGCAAATTTTTTGTACTGAAATCTGTCAACTTGACATCTGTCATCCACCGGTCTAGGCAGCTCCGTAATTACAATGACCCCCTCTCCTGTTTTCGTCGGAGAGGAGGAGACTTATCTTTTGACGTATCGCCTCTGGAGCGGTTCCGTCGTAAGATGTATATTGTCTATGATTATCTGCGCTTAAAACCGCTTAGGTGTGAACGGTCTGAACGGATTGTACGGAGAGCGTTATTTGGCGTGCGATGATCTTTTATATTTTATAGCTGTGTGTGAACCAGCTCTTACTTTATGCCCGTCGCGGCTGAAGATTGCAGCTGTGTTTGTGTTGTTGGGAACTGTTTTACGCTTTATTAGAGACTTAAATGAGTGACCAGCGGCTATAATTGGCGAAGATAGGAAACCAGGTGAGCCTTTGGCCTTCCTTCCTTTTCCTCATAAGGCATATTGTGCAGCTCAGAGTATTGTTGTTTTTTTTTTTATTGTGCGAAATCCGCGGCGAACGAAGAATACAAGTAATTCGCAAATTCAAATTAAGGCGGTATAATACCATAAAATTGGGGGTTTGCTCAAGGCATTTTAATAAATTCCGACCAATTCGTAAATATAATAACTTTTTTTTTCAAACCGCGACCCGGGGATGTAAGTTATTTATATTTAAGATTAATAAAAACAATACGTCACCATTAATATATTTTACGTAGAAGGGTTTGAAAATTTTATTTCCCCTTATAGAACTATAAATTTAGCGGTGAGCACCAGGTTTTATTTTTCTAGACGATGAATAAATAACTTCAGGAGGGATACGTTTAGAAACATCTTAAATGTTAGTAACACGTTCTTCAGAATTAATTAAAATGAACCCGGCGGAAGGGTCGAATCTCCAGGCCTGCTAGGACGAATTTGACCGTACGTCTGTACTTCACGCCGTGCCACGGGCGTATATTTGTTTACACGCTTTCCTCACTTACGTCGTTAAGGTTCCCACATTATTTTTCTTCTTCTTTTCTTTGATAGGGCAAATTCGACAGAAGGTCTCTCCAATACACGGGTCGCGAGACGCAATTTGTACACCCTTATATAACTATAAATTTAGCGGTGAGCACCAGATTTTATTTTTCTAGACGATGAAATAATAACTTCGGAAGGGATTCGTTTAGAAACATATTTAATATTAGTAACACGTTCTTCAGAATTAATTAAAATGAACCCGGCGGAAAGGTCGAATCTCCAGGCCTGCTAGGGCGAATTCGACCGTACGCCCGTCCAATACGCCGTGCCGCGGGCGTATATTTGTTTACACGCTTTCTTCACTTACGTCGTTAAGGTTCCCACATTATTTTTCTTCTCGTTCTTTTCTTTGATAGGGCAAATTCGACAGTGGGTCCGTCCAATACACGGGTCGCGAGTCGCGATTCGTACACCCGGCTTCTTTAGTTACGTCGTTAAGATTCTGAATATATTTTAGGGTATTGTGTCATCTTAACGCGAAGGAAAAGCTTAAATTTATCTAATCTAGGCAAATCGGCACCACATCAGTATTTTTTTTTATTAATAAGACCTGTCAATTTATCGCGAGGGCCAAAATCGATTTCTCTCCGTGCATCGTCATTCGTAAATTATAATATTTACTTAAACCGTATGGAATGGCGCGTACTTGTGTGTTTTTTACAACTATGTATTCCCACGACAAGTTGTTCTTGGTAGGAACTTACTTTACATTGATGGCTTCCCTGTATAACACGATAAATATCATTTAGTGACATAACAGTAAGCAGTACCTACCCGCCATCGTCGATTAATATGCATAAGACATGCCTAATATTGCGTATACATTTCCGAACATAACAGAGCCGAACCGGCGAGAAACGCCAATTGCAGTTGGTTTGTTACTTTCCCATACATAATTCGTGGTTTGGCTCGCCTGTGTATTCGCAGCTTTAGTTGACTGAACACGTTTTTGTAAACATGTAAGCAAAGATGTTTAAATTAAAAACAAGTGAGAAGGTGGCCTTACGTAAAACTCTTTGTGGAATAGAAGAAAATGCAACAAACATTTTAATGTGCGTTAGTTATTCCTGTGTGAAATTTTCACTTTTAATGAACTCAAATTTGATTTGAATTTAAGTATCAGTTTCAGAATTAGAACTAATTGTTCAGACAAATGATAAATTAGTTACCTATTATTAGTTACCTACCTTATTAATGAATAATTCTTCAATATAAATGTGTATTTCTTTTGTTTATTTTATTATTTGATGTTAATTTTCACGTTCTGTTTAAGTTCTATTCAAATTCTGTGATTATTTCAGTTTTGTGAAGCAGCTGTTCTATCACGATATAATAACAGAACTGAATAGAACCTACACAGAACGTGAAAATCAACTTCAAATATTTGATGAATCCATCAAATATTTGAAGTTAATTTTCAGGTTCTGTGTAAGTTCTTTTCGAGTTCTGTTTTTTTTATCATCATAGGCCAGCTGCTTCACAAAACTGAAATCATCACAGAACTTGAATAGAACTTACACAGAACGTGAAAATTAACGTCAAATATTTGACGAATTCGTCAAATTTTTTGAAACAACCCATCCTTAGTGTTTTCATTAAAAAGTCAGGTAGGGTACGCCTCATACGTCATATATATGTATGGTAATGTTATATTATCGTGAAAACGTAAATATTATCGAAAAAAAGCTAATGGGTACGAGTAGCTAAGAAAGGTATATTTCTGATCGTATCTCTAATTTCAATATTTAATTTTGAAATGCATAATCTTGAGGCAAATAAGTTATAATATATACACACTTTCAGTTTCATAAATCCTAGAATGATAATATCCCGTGATTTTTCACGGTTCTGCGCTAGTATTAAAAAACTTTATAAGTTCAATTGTAAGAACATATTATTTTAAATATTCCAGTATTCCGTCATAACACTAATTAATGTGAACACAATTAGATTACTACAAAGTACGGCTTTTAATCATTATTTATTAGTTGTTATTACGGTCCAATTTAATTACAGTAATATTATTAATTAATAATTATCCAATTAAAAATACAATTGTGTATTATTTATTGTTATAGTGGAAGCAGCCACGCGATATGAAAACATTTCAAAGAAATGACGGAGTTATTGTTTATTGGTAATTAGAATTAGTAAAACGATTTTATTAATAACTAGCAAGTTCCCGGCGTGCGTTGCAATGCCATTTAAATAAAGAAATGGTTTCTTCCTGCACGACCTTTCCCATTCGTTCCTGTTCCCCTTCCCCCTTCTCTCCATCCCTCCCTGCTGAACTATATGAAATACACCCATTTTCCAAATTCGCGTGACGCCTAATGCAATATTTTTATACAAATTTCATAATGCCAGAGCTCACTTTTATAAATAGAAACATTAGCGGGTGTGCGCATTACAAAACACCAAAGTTTCATCGCAATCGGATGAACGGTACAGGAAATAATTTCATATCGCCAGAGCTCACCATTGTTTACAGAAACCTTCCCGGACACACGCATTACAAAACACCAAAGTTTCATCGCAATCGGATGAACGGTACAGAAAATAATTTCATATCGCCAGAGCTCACCATTATATATACAAACCTTCCCGGACACACGCATTACAAAACACCAAAGTTTCATCGCAATCGGATGAACGGTACAGGAAATAATTTCATAACGCCAGAGCTCACCATTATACAAAGAAACCTTCCCGGGCATGCGCATTACAAAAGACCAAAGTTTCATCGCAATCGGATGAATGGTTTAAGAGCCATTAACTAGCTGCCGAGAATTTAAATTTCGTCGAACGATGATCTTACGATTGTACCCTTACAACTGTACAGGGCGGTTCCGATGAGAAAGATTATTCTCCATACCAGCATTTTAACACAATAACTCAATATCGATTTTATTTCATTCAAAATTTCCTTTGATAAATACCTACATTCAAAAATGCTCAAACTCGTGATGATAAAACGATTAAAATCATGTACTTTTTGTAATTATTTTTTGATCATAAGTATTTATAATTTTTCAAAAATGTCTAAGCAAAATAAACCAGTGCACAATAGTGCACATGCACTATTGCAACAATTATGAGGAGATGCACGGAATTTATCTCAAGAAGCTATTTATATAGCCGATATATATTATACATTATTTTATGGCCGAAGAACGGACATTGAACGGGAACATATCTAGGATCGGGCTATAAGATAATACTTGAAAGTATAAATTCTACCAAAATGCTGATTGATAGAATTCACTGGGTGACGACTGGTGGCTGCCTATCACCTGGATAGAGGAATTTTCCAAAACCGCTGACGAAGCGATCGAGTTCAACAGAGGGCGATGGAGTTCGGATTAAATTCTATGACAAAACTCATCAGCGTAAATAGTAGGTTGAAGGATTTTTACCGTCAACTTTTACTTTTAATAAATACTTGAGTATGTAACCGTCTCGTTTATTTTGTAATATTTGAAATTTAAATAGAACATTTATATAAACAGACACTCAAAATTACAGCATTCAATAAATTCGAAATAATTATAACGTAATTCAGGAAGACAAAATATTATCAACAATACAGACAATAATTAATGTCCGCAACTTAATTTTTAAAAGGCTATCAAATAAAATGAACCTTGAATTAAAAATAAATGCTTACTTTCTTATGCAAATTCAAGCACGACTAAGCGTTTTGTGTTCTGTGTTTTGTGAAATAGTGGTTAAATGTATTGCCTACGAGGCGAGGCGGTACAAAGATTGTAACTGGATTTCGGTCAGATACGTTTAAAAATATTTATAGCAAAATAATAATTTTTACTATCCGGCTGCGCCAGAGTTTCAACGAATGCAAGTAATATTTGTGGCTTCCGATTTTTTAGGACGCTATTGAATATTGCAAAGATCCACAGCTCACAATGGAAAATTGTGATTTGAAAATAGTTTTATTGGCGATAGATTCTAGATGGAAAAAGCTTTGCAAATTTCGTTAGTTAATTATATTATTTTAATCTAATTGTAAATCATTGTAATGAAAGCATTTATATTATGATTGTAATTATAAAGTATTGCATTTTGAGTACTAGGTATGTATCTGAATTAACTAGCGATTGCAAGCTTAAGCAATAATCAAGCATAAAGTAGGTACCTTCCTAATGACAATAATAAAATATTTTATAATTAGGATTATAACACAATTCCTTACATTACAATGATTTACTTTAATTATTATTATTAATTTATTAGATTTTTTTTTAAAGTTTTCTTTATTCATTAAAATGTTTGTTACATGAATTTTATGATTTTTCGACCACCATGTTAGGCACATGATTCTTCTTCGTGTGCCCATCAGGTCCCCCTGACGTTGGCGATCACACTGGAGAATGTCTTTCTATCTTGCGCTGCCCGGAATAACTCCTCCACACTTCTAATGCCGGTCCACTCTCGTATATTTCGCAGCCAAGACGTTTATCTCCTACCAAACCCTCGGCGACCCTCTATCTTGCCTTTCAATATTAATTGGAGCAAACATACTTCCCCCCTCGAAGCATATGACCCAGGTATGAAATTTTCCTGACTTTTATTAATGTGAGCAGTTCTCTATCTGCTCTAGCCCGCCTGAGAATTTCTGTGTTGTTAGATTAAAATAATATAATAAACTAAAATTATAAAAAAAATAATATATTGACAAGAAAGGCGTCGTATTAAGCGTGTATTGTTTTGCTAAACAATGTAGCTCTATAAATTGAAAAACGGTCCTAACGCCTAGTGTTGACTAAGCTCAAAAGTTTGCAAAACAGTCGGGCTTCGAATTTATTTCAAATTCTAATGCACCTCCAGCTAGTCAGGGTCGTAAAACCAGTAAATAATAAAATCACAAATATGTTTGTGAACCAACTGTTATTCAGCGAACAGTACAATAATTCTTATTTTCCACAGCCAGAGGTCAAATCTGTATGGCAGTTAGTTCCCAGTCTCCGTACTCCCCAGTCGGAAGTAGTTAGTTGTCGTGTCGCAATAAGCAGACCGGCAGACTGACAGACTACATACAACTGACAGCAGACAACAGAGGAACGAGGCGACATGCGACAGCCGGACAAAGAATAGACCGGAAGCTGGCCTGTGAACTGTGAACTCAATCTGCAGCGCTTTCTGTACCAATCTATTGGACACTCACTAGTATAGCCAGTATATATATTGTAGGTAGCTTCATGATATTCACTACAAGTATAAAATCAACATATCATTCAGGATGACTCATTAAAAGTGCTGAAGCAGAAAAATCCTGAAACGATGAGTTTTCGTCACTTTTGTTCGACAGGGTCACATTTTTTTTTTTTTTTTTTACATTAATTCCACACAAGAGGCGCTGAGTAAAATAATTTCCATTTCTTTTGTGACAAATGTCAACCGTGTACATATCGCTTGCTGAGGATTGGTTTGTTCTATGTCCACAAAAACTCGTATTGAAGAATAAAAGTTTTGAAGTCTCAAAAAATTATATTTTTGTTTCCTTTATTTCAAACCGGGTTCATGGGGTGAGGTGTGTATAGGTCTTGGAGGCGGATGACCAGGACTCACTGAACCCCAGATTCCTACCCACTCCTTAAACCGCTTTCTTTCCCAGAACTCTCCTTTCCCCCTTTTCCTAAAAAAAACCCTCCACACAGCATCCCCAACGATGACATAGGCCCTGAGGGAAATTATTTTCCTCAGGGCCTCCTTGTGTGGAGCTCATGTAAAAAAAAACCTAATTGTTATAAATACTTTAAAAAAATACAAGGTTTAATCTATCGATAAATAAAAGGACAGCATATTCGGTTGAATTTTGAATAAACTAACGTATACTTAAATTCACAGCTTAAAAAGATTCCAAAAATACAGGAGTACAGACCAATTCTCAGTAAGCGATATGGCGCGCGTTTGGCGTGTTTCCCGACTATGCACCGGTGTCTAGGGGATCAATGACGCTAGTTCCTTGGGGCAACTTCCACTGAAATACCGGTAGAACAAGAAAAGCATTCACACCCTACGCACGTGCTCTAAAGATTGCAATCCGTTTGAAAAGATGGGAGAATCTATCAAATGAGCCGCCGGTTTCTGCGAGTCGAGGTTTTTTTCAGTTATTTTGGGGAATGTACGTACAGAGATGGTTTTGCATTTGGGATGATGTGCTCGAACTCGGGTTCTAAAATTCCAACCGTACAGACGCTAGCGGATTAATACTATCAGATTACCTCGATAAAAAAATAGCACCCCGAAAATTAATAAAAACGCATTTGTTCTGTTATATGTAATGGTTATGAAAAATTTCACAAACAAAGCACAAAAATTTCCTTAAACGCTACCTAAGACATTTGCCGAGAAATCTTTGCTCTATTTTAATCGGGTCGCATTTTATAAAAAAAAAAATCACAATTTTCGCTTAATTATTATCGCTTTGGATATTAGCGCGCTTCCTCTAACATTCGTATTAACATATTCCCCTTTTAACCACTGGAGCGCTTTTTGCCACAATGTGGCACTATTTAAAATACCTCGCATTGCTTTGCTGTCAATTTTGGCAATACTTCCCTTATTTGTAAGTAATTAAGTGGTAGTTAACGATTTTATAACATTGTTTTTATAAATCCTACGAATATGTGATAATCGTCAAAAGATAGAATAATTCATTGGCTATATAGAACTATAATCAGTTGGTATGTCTTGTATTAAAATTCGGAGGTATGATTTTTTTAATGTGGGCGGAAAATATTCAAAATGATCATCTCGAGCAATCGGAGGAAAAATTATTAATAAATTGCGCTGTCGCTCCAGAGGTTTTAAACAATTTCTCCTTGTTTTTGAACGCTTACTACGGAGCGTTAACTGCCAAGTGCCACGTAATAAAGATGTCACAATATTTATCAAAATTGCCAATAAGAAAAGTTTGAGACTATGAAGAAGCCGAGTAATATAAAATCTGACAATAAAAATATGTGTTAATGGTTACCAGAGCTCTAAACCGGTAATTTTGTCTGTTTATTATCGACATTTCAGAGTATTGATGCAGCCATTAAAAGCAACAATTGAAATAACGTATCAAATAAATGAAAATCGTCCGGGCGTTGATTTTCCCCATACGGTGTGGAAACAAGCGGATAGAAGCCTTCGAAATGTGGTTCTAGAGAAACGCTCCTGTTTCCATGGATAACCAGACGCGTTTGACGCAAATGTGTCCATTCTGGAAAGGCTAGGCATCATCAATAAGCTTTCAACTATCTGCCTACAATGTGTTTTAAGGGGGTTAGACAGGTTTTAAGTTATAAAGTTAGAATTTTCAAGAAATCGATTTTTTCATTATTTCATTTTCGTAATGTACGTATATTTAAGTACACACAAAAAATTTCAAGTCCATCCGGGGATTATACACGCATATTTGTAAAGACGTGCCAGAGCATTTGAAAGAGGAGGCAAACTTCAAACGCGTTTTTCTCAAAACTGTGTTTTAAAAGTCGGTGACCAAGATTACTCCAAAACGGCTTAATCGATCAGTCTCAAATTTTAACACAAGCTTCCTTAAGTATATTTGAAGGCCTGTTCTCACCAATAAATAAATATTTTTTATAAGCAATATAAGGCCAAAATATTGGTAAAACATCGATTTTTTTTGAGAAACCGCCATTTTGTCAAAAAAAATTATTTTGCTCTGTCCTTCGATTTATTACAGGAATGTTTATTATTTTAACGAAATCGATTTGATTTTTCCATTTTAAATGATCCAGTCTAGAGATACGATGGTCACCGCAAGACGCCTTTTTTGAGAGGAGCTTCTGGAGATCAGCTATAGCAGCTTTCAAAATTATTATTTTTACAAAAAAAAAATTCTTAAAATACTGTTAAAAGTTACTTCAATATGTGTACAATTTTTTAGTTTAATAAATTTAAAAGTCTTCTCAGGAAAAATTCTTGAAAAATCCCTTTTTTGAGCTTCCTGACTGTACATAACCCCTTAAGATTCTTTGGACAGGTCGTTCGACAAACCGAGGACTCTAACTTGGAGAAAATCTCAACTGAACTTGGCAAAATGGAAGCCAGAAGAAGCAAAGGAATTTCACCAATGCGCTGAAGTAGCCAAGTATCTCTGGTGTCCGGTACATCGATATCCACAGCTCTCCACGCGGCGCGGAAGAATGGAGAAGCCTTGTCCACCATGGAAATTGGAGTAGAAGTCACGATCCTCAGCAAAGAGGAAACGACTTGATAAGAATCAATTAAAAATACATCTATACTAATATTATAAATGCGAAAGTGAGTGTGTTTGTTTGTTACGCTTTCAAGCCTAAACCACTAAACCGATTTTAAAAATTATTTCACCAATAGAAAGCTACATTATCAGCGAGTAACATAGGCTGTAAATAATGGTAAGCTCTGGCGTTATGAAATTCGTTTAAACGAAAATGTGTGTATTTCATAAATTTTACCGGCAGGTAGGAAAGGCAGGGGGAAAGTGACGAGGGAGGGGGAAGGCACGGGAAAGGACATGTAGGGAGAATAATTTATTTCTTTGAAAGGCATTGCAACGCAAGCCGGGGACCAGCTAGTTTTTAAATAAACCGTAAAATAAATTGATGATGAATGAATGAATGCTGCAAACAATGTGCAACTTCATCACTTCTTTGAAAAGTCGTTAAAAGTGATGAAAAAAAAACATGTGTGCAGTTCACACGCGGTAGAAATGAAACCTTCAGAAAACTAAACTTCGAGAGATTGCAGAGTATGTATATATAATATTGTTACAAGTTTAAAAATTATTTTACAATTTATTCTATGAAGCACCGTGTAAATCCTATAGACGTGTTTGTCTCTTTTTAGTGTCGTTCTTTTTCATTTCATCGAGTTTCAAATCACAACAGTGCTAGAGAAGTTTTCACTTCAAAAAACTTAGTTAAATAGGTTACGTTGAGTTAGGTTAAGGGCTGTTTTTCAATATTATTCCCCATTTTTATAACTTTTCAAAGCGGTGTTGAAATGCCACTTTGTTAAATTGTCATGAAATGAATTGTTTTGTTTGCGCCCGTAATTACGCAATATAAATAAATGGTTTTTTTCCTTATAATAACTCAATTCTTCCAAGAAAGGCTTGCAAATACAATATTGGATTGTGAATCACCGATACAATACTGGGTTCGTTTCGAGAAGTGGGGGAAAATGCGTCCCAGAACAATAGGATAATCACCGCCGCCCCGGGAACTATTTATTGGATAACCAACACCCCTGCCATAGGTCACCCCCAGTGGTTCGTTACATTTGGTGACTTAGCAGGGGTGCCCGGGTTCACGGAGTGAGGTTTGTCCGGGTCTTGGTGGCGGATGCGTCTGCCCACCAGCTGCATGGCAGGCCGGATCGAGAGAGAATGGTTGAGGGAGTCCCTTTCACTTCTCCAGCCGTACTCTCTCGAAATATCACCTTGCACCGCAGTGAGAGGGATAGATTCACACGTCCGTCACTCCTGAACACACTGACCGCCATATTCCTACCCACCCCTTATATTCCTTATTTTCCTAAAAATACCCTCCACACAGCATCCCCAAAGATGACATAGGCATCGAGGGGAACCATTTTTCTCAGCTTCAGGTGTGGAGCTACCGAAAAAAAGTAAAAATCGTAATAATATAGGAAAAATAATAATATTTGTTGTCCCAGATCACTAGGAAAAATCGTAATAATATAGGAAAAATAATAATATTTGTTGTCCCAGATCACTTGGAAAAATCGTAATAATATAGGAAAAATAATGTTTTCCCAGATCACTAGAAAAATCGTAATAATAATATTTGTTGTCCCAGATCACCAGGAAAATTCGTAATAATAAAGGAAAAATAATAATATTTGTTGCCCAGATCACTAGGAAAAATTGTAATAATAAAGGAAAAATAACAATATTTGTTGCCCAGATCAATAGGAAAAATTCTAATAATATAGGAAAAATAATAATATTTGTTTTCAATTCAAGAACTAGTTGAAGCTTCTACGTACGCATTCCTATGTTATTTAACATTTTCAAAGCAAGAAAATGATGAATGTGTAAGCAATCACTTGGCATTGTATTTGAAATTTGAATCAAACATTAGGTCACTCAGTCAACAGCTGACTGCGGAAGCATATTTTTCCGCACAACACTCGCTTTACGGTATTCCTAATCAAAACAAAATTATGATTCTAGAAAAAATGTTATTTGATTTAATAGGCAAATAGCTGAATAGTGAATAGTACCTTCCTCTTGTTTTGAAGGCCAAGTTCGCAAAATTTCATCAGTCTGAATCATTCACCATTTATTGGATGACCAACACCCCTGTCGTAGGACATCCAAGTGGTTCGCCACGTTTGGTGATTAAGCAGGGGTGCCCGGGTTCATGGGTAAAGTTTTTCCAGATCTTGGTGGCGAATTAATTAGCCCACCTAGTACGTGGCGGGCCAGATCGGGAGAGACTGGTTGAGGGAGACCTTGCCTAGACCTCTCCAGTCGGACTCCCTCGACCCGTCACCTTGCACCGAAGTTGGAGAGATGGATTCACTCCTGGACACACCGACACCCAGTTTTCTGACCACCCGTCATACCTTTTCTTTCCCAGAACTTTCTCTCCTCCCTTTCCCTAAAATCCCCCCTACACAGCATCCCCAAAGATGACACACTGATGGAAATTTTTTCCTCGGATTCCTCCAGTGTGGAGCTATTGTAAAAAAGACACTTTCCTTTAGATTAAAAAAGAAGAAGAAGACAAAGATGAATAAACAGTAATACCTACAATTTACGTGATTGAAGATGTAATTAAAGTTAAAACTAACGCTAACCGAATCGTTTTGACCTCAATATGAATATTTGAACTTAAAAATATTTTTTTCCTCTTTGAACATCTGAGTCGTCGATAGAGTGGCTTATCTGAATATCCAAACGCTTCACAATCTCCATCTCCCCATTTGCTTTCCTACCCAAATAATTCAACCTCAAAACATTAACCAAATTTGGGAACGCCATATCCCGCTGACTCCGGGCAGTTGGAACTCTTGTGCGATACATATGGCTAAATGAAAATTGCAGTATTTAAAATCAAATTACGAGTAGTATTTATAATCACATAACAAAAGTTATGAAACTACTGAAAGTTGCTAATTTATTTATTTATTTATTGTTTGAAACATTTACGGAGTGTTAACAATGATTATAGTTATAAAATTGCCATTGGGAAGTACTTAGATATTAACACTCTAATTATAAATGTTCAGAGCATGCATAATCAGTGTTTACTTGTTACTAGGTACAAAAGAAAATATAAAACATAGTAATTTCAAATATAAAACAGAAATGCAGAGAAAGAAAAGAAAGATAATAAAAATAAAATGATAATAGAGCAGTCACATAATTGTTCTCCATGATATATCACGGTAGAAGATTGTTAATTTGCCTTTTGAAATATGTAAGACTATTTGCATAAATATCTACATGGTCACATTCGATGGTATTATATAGACGACACATTCGAGACAGTGGATTAAAGTATGCGATATTGTTATTAAATAATTCAAGATGGAATGTATTATGACTCCTTAAATTGCGTCTATTAGGAACTTTTATATTAATATTGCTCAGACAATGAGTGGTTCGAAGCTTATCATGAATAATTTTGTATAAACATATTAAGTGTCAGCAAATTGTCTTCTTTTTTCCAGGGTTGTAAAATGAAATTGTTGGAGTCGTTCCTCGTAAGATGTGAGTAAGGCATTTAATCCAAGTAAAGTTGGTGTTTTTTTCTTTTTTAACTGTACAGCTATTTCTTCGGTCGACCTACCTATCGTAAACTCAACATCTTTTCCATTCGGTGATTTTTTGGAGAAAAATCTCAATACTATAATACCAGCATCTTATATCTTATAACGACTTTAGAGTGGTAATTTCCTTAAAGTGTTCAGCTCCTATCATTTCGATCACAATGAACCGTAATTTACCGTATTAACCCTAGCACATCGGCAAAAAAGCCGAACTGACACTATTTTCGTAACAACATACTTGTTTTTTTGCAAGATTATATTTTTGTAAATTTTACAGGTGCGGCAGCATAATTTCCTTTTTTAAATACGCGCCATTCAGTCGGTTGATGTCGTAGCGGAGCGCTAGTGATCTCGTTCGAAAGGCAGATCTATAAAGTTTTGTCCCGGCACAATTTAGTCACCATCATGCGTTGGAACAGTGAGGAGCAAGAAGAGATATGCTATGGTGTCCGCCCGACTGTCGCCGGATTACTTCGTAATGGAAATACTTTGAATACGGAAAGTAGTTGATTTTTTTAAGGTGTGCAGTAGTAATGGTTAACAATATAATTTGAATACGAAAAGAATTCATTCGTTCATTTAGTTGGTTTTTTTAGTAGTATTGGTTAATAATATCAGCCACACGAGGAAACAGAGTCCAACCCAGTAAAAAACTGCGGATAGCACATCTTTCATATTTCAATATCTTTTGATCTCAGAGGTTATTATGGTTTTGACTTATTAAACGGGAGAAAATTAGAAACATACATATTTGGACGTGAGACTGAGGTCTACTGCAGGAATAAGAATTATTAGCAGACATAACTGCATTGTGGATGCCTAGACTAGTTACAATAAGTATATTTGCATAAATTATGGTATGGTCAGACAATGACCATTCCAGGCTAATCCATTTAGCTTAATTCCAGATCAATTGATCGATACGAGGTGAAAGAAGGTCGTCTGGTCGTATGAATAATACGATTCCCCTAATGACCGAAGACAATGCATATATTATAGAGACAGATTAAACAAATTAAAAGCTGTGACTCACCTTGACAGTGACGTGATCATGGCTCCCTTTGATCATCTCGATGATTTCATCTCTGGATTTATCGTCGACACAGACTCCATTGACTTCGAGGAGTCTGTCGCCCGGTAATAATCCAGTTTCATGGCCTTGCCCGTTCGTACCAGGCTCAGCAAAGATCACAGCTTTCATCTTGACTCCGTCCTTCTCATCGTCGCAAGAGTTGACACCATTTACACCGTTCACACCGTCTGCGACGTATCTTTCGACTATCATGGCTCTGCGAAGGCTGAAGCCAAAGTCGCTCCTCGGAGCTTTTTGGCGTTGGATGATCAAAACACGAGGAGCTGGTAAAACTGCTGGTACGATCTCAGGTAGGGGTAGATCCATTCCATCGAGATAGCTTGAGAACTGGTGGAAGCCATCCGCGTCTCCTGTTGGAGACATCGAAAACGGAGGAGTAGCAAATGAGGAATTGGAAGTTGTATCAGTCAAAGTGTCAGCACTTGGCGAAGGAGACGTGGCACAGGGTGTTCCATTGCCTTTGTACTGCTCGTTGTAATCGTGCGAAGTTACGGTAATGGGAGGGGGAGAGCCGTAGTTGTTGTAGTAAGTGGGTCTAGTGCTTCCGTCCACCGGACTGTGGATCACTTTCTTCGTAAAGTTCTGCGCACCATTTACCACGTCTTGGCTTCCGCCGTTTCGCATGGGGAGATTTTGGTAAGAGATCACCTCGTTTCGGATTGTATTGTTGGCGAGATCTTGTCCGTTCTGCACGAAGTCTGTCGCATCGGAAGAGGAGTGGCCGTTATTCAACAGAGAACTGTTTGAGAGTCTAGGACCTTTGAGTATTCCTCTTTTAGGAGGTCTCGGAGGTAGTGGAGGAAGATTTGGAGGCTGTTTAGCGAGCCCATTAGGATTGTTCAACGAATTCAAAGATGCCTCTGAACTGTCTGATTGCAGGAGAGATTCTCTCCAAACGACTGAAGATGTTTTGGTCTCAGACATGATGATGTGATTGTTTTCCTCAGATTCTGCGACGAGGGGGTAGTTTGAATAGTTGGCGTCTCTGTCTAACTGAGCATCTCTGTCTAACTCAGCGAAGAAGGAAGCACTGTAGTCGGCTGTGATACCGGAGGGAAGTTTCTCTTTCTCTTTCCGTCTTCCTCGTATCTTCACCGATCTTCGAACCTGAAAACAAAAGAAATTAATATTAGAAACGAATCACATGAAAACAGAACATCGCAATGCAAATACGTAATATTATGAACATCTGAAAGATTATTTTAGTCTGACGTCCTTTGATCAGTATAATGTTTTATCTGAAATAAATTTTCAAAGTCGCATACCAATGCTAAATGCATTCATATAAAACTTTACGTTCACACGTTTTCATGTGATGTATTGATATAATAATTAACGTGTGCATGTGTTAATGTGAAATTTATAAATAAACAAATTGACCGATGAAATCACGTACGATAATCGGATTGCGGTTTTCTGTGATGTATTCACAGAGCGATTGAAAAGATACGATATATTTATCTGTATCATAAATCAAAAAGCAGAATAAATTATCAAAAAGAAAACAATTATTTCGATTGTTTCCCAAAGATTTTTAGCCTCGTTAGAAAAAGTAAGATAGCAAACGTAGCAACAATTAAGTATAATAAAGATAACCTAGGACAGTTGGTCGTCTCATACAGCATTCCGTGTTCGTCTTAGTGCAAGCGAGTAAGCGTGTGTTGGCATCTCAATCACACCCGTGAGGTAGAATGTAGTATTCCTCGCAAATACACAAATATTCTTTGAATGTCTATCTTAATCACAAGTGAAAAACTTTTGAATTAAGAAAATTAAAATTGATGGTGAAATTATTGAAAATGTTACTGAAATAAAATACTTAGGAGTTACATTAGATTCCAAACTAACCTTTAACAAACATGTTGAATATACCCAAAACGAAATTGGGAAAAATATATCTTTTTTGGGAAGAATTCGGCAAAAGCTTTCCAGAAAAACTGTTATCACTCTTTACAACTCAATTATTGCTCCACACTTTAACTACAGGTCAACTATTCTTTTCCTGTGTTATGAACGATAACTAAATAAATTGCAAAGTCTCCAAAAAAGGCCAATGAGAATAATACTTCGGCGAAAAGATTTTCAAAAGAAAATAAAATGTTAAAGGAACTAAATTGGCTAACCGTGAAACGGATTTAAGCACGATTATATTTATCCATAAGATAGTAAACATTTCTTCAAAATCGCAAATTCACTTTGTGGCATCATTATTTAATTTAATGAGAACAAATAACTTTGTGTAAGAAAACATAATTTTCGAAACATGTTGATATTGTTAATTAAATAGTGGTTTACACAAAGTTATTTGTTTTCATTAAATTAGATAGTAAACAACCTGTTACCAAAATAATTTTCAACAAGGACATTCACAGACATAATACAAGGACGTACAATGAAATCAGGCTACAAAAAAGGACAAAGAAAATACGCAGAACAGTTAACTGTACAAAGGGATGAAGTTTTATTACACGCTACCAGAAACGTTTCAGTCCGCACCAATTGGAAGGTTCAAGATGTATTATAGGAGCTTCATGAAACTGGTATGCTTCAACAATATAGTATGCAATATGTAAAGTTATAATTAATTAGCAATTTGTAAACTTTAATCTAAAAATTACTAAAAATAAAATTAATAAAAAATAAAAAGAACTTGGTGAAAACATAAAGGGTTTCTTACATTCTACCTTGAGTTTGTGAGACAGTGGCAGTCTATGTATTATACATATATAAGATCATTAGTTAATTATAAAGAAAATTTCAACTTTGTGTATAACACTATATCTTTTATCTAATTGTGTATAATTCAGAAAAGGAAACCGATAAATTCCATTGGAGCGCAGCATTCATTTGCTCTGAAATACTAATTAGTTTGATCTGTAACCTATTGATTCTGGTGTCTTATACGAACTAATCCCCGCAGAAAATTGAAAAGATTTTGCAATACGTAAGCCACATAGAGTTGATTATCGGTAAACCAGTAGGTCATTCCGCCCGTCCACGTTAATTCAATTAGGACTTGCAAACAATCGGTATCCGTCAGCTCCTAGATTTGCTTGCTAAAAACAATCCATATAACATACACGTAACAATACATACCCAATAATTTTCCTGAGCATATTTGGATTGAAAAACGTTGATGCCATTTTGCTGTACGATCTTATTTTATGTCTTTTAAAAACAAAAATATTTTTTTCGATCACACGTCGCCTCTGATCACACTGTTAAACGTCGTACGGATCACGTGATACATATCTGTTTCGTCTGTTACTGTGCTGCTAGAACGAGACGGAATATGTATGGATATCATATCTACGTTTCAACTCCAAATATGCTCAGAAATCGTAGGTTAAAATTCTTCGTGCTGATACACTCTGTATAACGAAAAGTGTCTGTTGCTACCGGGCGGCCTGGCTTTGTTTTTTATACAAATTTATAGTTTTATTCCAATACTAGCTTTTCCCCGCGGCTTCGCTCGCATGGTATTACGGGAAATTACTGTAGCGGTTGAACTTATCAATTATACCCCCTCCTCCCCACCCCCACCCCCTCCCGAATTCCATACATTCATTCCCTTACATTCAGTTTTCAAACATCTCGCCTGCCACCTAAATTTCATAAAGCTATAGCTCAAAGAAAAAAAGAATTATCCAATTTTGTTCATTCGTTCGGAATTTATGCGCTTACAAACATTTCGGATGTTTATTTTTAATTAAATATTTGAAAATTTGTGAATATAATAAAAAATTACAGTATTTATTCAGTTCATTTATTCAGTCTTTATAATCGTTACGAATTATATTTTTAATGTAGGAACTGACATTTATTCCAAAACAGAAGCTTGTCCAAAAAAATTAAACAAATTCTAATATTTGAATTTTCTGAAGCAGTAGCAATCGTTTCCATGGAAACGATTTTTTTCTGACGTTAGCAAAAATTTGCTTTAGTTAGCGACAGAAAACGAATAACAAATATAATATATTAATATTTATAATTTCATTACGCCAGAGCTTACCATCATATACAAAATATAGTCTGCGCATATAATTTAGTTTTCTATTGGTGAATGAATTTTTAAAGTCTTTATATTGTGTTATGCGTGAAAAGGTCATAAACAAACTCGAGCAGTTTCGCATTTATAATATTAGTATGGATTGATGAATTTTTTCACACTTGATTTTGAAAACAAGAAGAAGGTCACTGTCTGCATGAAATTTAGAAAAATCAGCCCCAGCCGCTTTTCCACCCCTTGTGGCAGAATTTTAATTCTTGAAGAAATTTTGAACATTTGACGTTCAAAATAAGAGGAAAATTATTATCCAAATCTAATTTCGAAAAACTCTGTGTAAAGCCCGGGCATCGCCGGGGACTCCAGCTAGTATTCAATAAAATGTCCATCGGAAAGCATGCAGTAATTATTGCAATCAATGTAACCTGTCAATTTCTTTCATGACGATGCACTTTTTTGTACCAGTGGCTCAACGACCGTTTAGGCAGATATGGGGTCGCCAGGGGCCCGGACCACATCGACCGACCACATAGTCGGGTAAGTGGATGACACAGGAACCAAAATAAATTGGTTTCCGAAAATATTTATCAAAAGCAAATAAAAAGGCATATCCATAAAAATAACGTTATTCATAAATAAATAGTCGCAAAAGGTAGAAAATTCAGCTAACTTATTTGATATATAGCCACTATTCATAGGTTCGAGAACCAAATCGTGAACTTGAACTTTATAAATAAATTGTAAATAAAAGTTATCATATGGATAAAGCTTTCGAGAGGATGGTGATATCCCCCTGAGATAGTTAAGAAAATGTTTAAAGAGGGGCTATCGCAGACTTAAACATTGATAATTTAATCAGCTATACGAATGCATTAAAAAGTGTACATCTTTGAGATTCGTTTAGTTTTAAGATTCTTTAAGCTTTAAGGTTTTTTCTGGGCGGATTTTTAATAGTGAAATTCGATTTTACACGAATGCATTTACGGTGTATTTTACGAATCAATGACGTAATAACAGATAAACTGAAACTAGAAAATCTTTAAGATTTTTGTAATAACATCCCATATCGATTTTATTATTGTAACTTATTGCTTAAAATTGATAATAATGTCTTCATTTTAGATGCAGCGTCTTAGCTAATAATTTATTAGTAGTCTCAAACCAATAGTAGTTTTACCAAAATACAGATTTCTACTAAAATGCATTTAGGATTACGAAAGATTTTTTTAAAATATTTATATTGAGGGATCAGTAGAATTTATCGGTCCAGTTAGGAGCCGAACCCTCTGATATGAATGAGTCGGTGAATTATTTTCCCATTTGGTTTCTGGTAAGTTGGCATGTTGTTTTCTTGTTTTGTTTTTATTATACTTATATAGTACACTTGCATAGCGTGGATTGACTAGATGATCATTTGTGTAAAAGTGTGTGGAAGGGTTTAGTTTTTCCTGAGGAAGATTTAAACTAACTAACTAACTAACTAACCATCACGCCGTTTCCCCGCAGGGGTAGGCAGAGAGGACGGACCGCCAAACAACTCGATCTTGGCACACACTCCTTGCTTCGTTCACATTCATACATCGTCTCATACATGCTCTTCTGTTATTCTGACTCTTGTCATCACCCGACTCAAGTATCTGATTCACTTGGTCGTGCCATATCTTCCTCGGGCGTCCCCGATTCATTCATTCGCTCTACATGCCCAAACCATCTGAGCGTCCCTTTCTTAATCTTATTCATTACGCTTACATCAGCCTTGCATTCTTTGCGGATCTCCACATTTTTTACACGATCATACATGGTTTTACCACACATACGTCTCAGGGATCTCATTTCTACAGCATTCAGTCTACTTTCATCCTTTCTCTGCCAGTTCCATGCCTCACTGCCATACATCAGGGTAGGTACCAGCACTCCATTATGGACGGCTAGCTTCGCTTCTTTTGACAATTTTTTGTTGCTGCCAACGGCGTTCAGTCCTCCATTAATGGAGTTACCGGCATTTACCCTACTTTCGATATCTCTATCAGTCTTCCCATATCTCGTAAACATACTTCCCAAATACACAAACTCATCCACCTGCTCCAAATATTCCCACGATTCCCACTTCTACGACTCGTTCTTGAGTTCAACAGCTCGGCTGTGGAACGATTTGCCGGCCTCTGTGTTTCCTCCCTCCTACAACATGGGTCTCTTCAAGACCCATGTTCACTCCTTCCTCTCCTCAAAAACACCCTCCACACAGCATCAGCCCTGAAGGAAATTATTTTTCTCAGAGCCTCTTGTGTGGAGTTAATGTAAAAAAAAAAAAGAAAAATTCGCGTCGTTGTAACTCTAAATTCAGGATTGTAAAGTGATATGCATAAGTGAATAAAGCAATACTGTCTGAAATTACAGAAGTGTTTTGAATTGCAACAAACAAGAAGCTCAGAAAATCCGCAACAAAAGCACAAACAGCTCAAAAAGTATCACTCATCAATTTCAATAACTTACAATAAACAAATTTACTAATAAATGCTGTATTACTTCTGGCAGTACAATGCTTAATATGTATGGTAAATTGTCTTAATAAAATATATTTAAAAAAAAATTAAAGATACTACATTTTTTCAATTGCTGCGAAAGGACTCAAGATGCGAATGGACGTCGGCGGTAAGATCGCCGGGGGCCGGAAAGTTTTCAGTACGCCACTGGATATATTATTAAATTTGTAGCGTAATTAAAGCAGCACATTCGTTACAGACTGTGATTTCTTATTATATAAAATGGTAATCGTTAATGGGCAATTAAAGCAACGTGACTTAGCGCCCTGGTTCCATACACAATACGTGTAATAATTAACTTGGAGAATTTGTTGCAATTAATTTACATGGAGATTAAATTCACTAATGGCGTTATTTATTCATAAGGCAAATGTCTTTAAGTGAATTGATGACTAGGCTTTCGTAGCAGAAGGCCATTTAAGTTGTGATTAAAGGCGTAGTTCTGCCGACAACCCCGTTTTAGCCTCTTACTTAAGGCCTGGTAGTACCCGCTCAAAAAAAGAAGAAGAGATATGTAAATACGAATGTTAGAGGGAGCGTGCTAATATTAAAAACGATAGTATTTGGGCGAAAATGTTTTATAAAACACTCGTACTCTTTTTTAAAATAGAGCAAAAATCTCGTGGGGAATGTCTAAAATAGCATTTAAAGAAACACTGTGAATTTTTTTACATGTAACTTGTAAAATAACCAAAAAAACGTGTTTATAATCATTTTCAGAGCATACTTGCGATTTTTTCTATCCAGGGACTTTCATATAATTGCCGTTTTGGTTAGGAATGTACAGATACTATCTTCAATGATAACATATATATTTTTTAAGAACTTTAGAACAATTTTTAAGGAAAATATATAGTAAATCAGTAGAAATGGGGGAAGTCGGTCCTTGGCGCAATTCCAGTGAGGCAACATCGAATGACAGGAGGCATGCTACGTGTTTCATTGTGTTGCTCATTTCTAGGTGTGCGACTACGTGTGCCAGAAATTTTACCAACGTCGCTTGGGGATTTTGACTCCCCGCATCGCATGCGGTTTGTCGTCTGTGCTAATAGCATGCATCTAAACTTCTAAATGATTCCATGGAGGCAAAATCATTTTGGTGCAAAATGTCTTTACAAACAGTCGCAGCAGCTCATCGATCGTTCAGTTGATAAATCAGGCATCGAAATTTGAGTTGAGTACTCAGTTAGTTATATGTAAAAGTGTACCCTCTATCTGGTACAGTACTCAGATTACTCATAAACACCATCAATTATAATGCAGAAAAACTTGTAGCAAATTAAACAAAACACAAAATGATACTTTTATTAGAAAGTTTATGTTTGGAGAAAATACGACTTTACACGCAGAAGACACTATATTCAAAACACTGGACATTGCAAGATTTTACATTTGATAACCTCCATTACTCTTGATACATTTAATGACTGTAATTATTTAAATAACACTATTGAACAATGGATGCACTTCAACTTTTCCTCTGGTTGAAAATTTTATGATAAAAACATAAACATCGAGTATAAAATTATAGACAAAGGGCGCCACGTGGTAGACAAAATATGGATGAGTAAAATGCAAAAGATACGGATTGACAGAGATATAACGAAGACCTCCAAGATGAGACTTGTCCGGGCATTGATTCCCATATTTCTGTACAGTATTGAAAAATGGACACTTAGAGCCAGCAAAAGAAAATGGATAATGTGGTGCTGGAGAAAGATGGTAAGGCTTCCACAGACAGCCAGACTTTCCTATCTGCCTAATACGTATTTTAAAGATAATTTGGACACGTTTCGGACACGGACACAACTCGGAGAAACACATAGTCACTGGCAAAGTGGAAGGTAGAAGAAGCAGATGAAGGTCTTCAAAGCGCAGTTGCATCAAGAACCGACCAAGTATCACTGGTGTCTGGTACATCGGTGTCCGCAGTTCTCCACGAAGCGCAGAATAACGAGGAATGGAGGAGCCCTGTCCACCATGGAAATTGAAGTAGAGGTGACGATCCTCAGCAATGGGGAAGCCTCGAGAAGTATAATATTGTATCGAATAAAATTCTTCATGAGATTCATAGATAAAAGGATACATGAAATGTGGTAAGATACTTTTAAAGTATTCTGCTACGGAATGATCCAAGTCTGTGTTTTCTCCCTCCTACAACATGGAGTCTTTCAAAATCAACGTTTCAACCTTCCTTCCCTCAAAACGATCCTACACACACCATCGCCAAAGATGATATAGACCATGAGAGAAACAATTTCTCTCAGGGCCTCTTGTTAGGAGATAATATTTAAAAAGTTATATTCAGTTGCAGGCAATTGATTGCCATAAAAAACCCAACGTTCAAAAATTGACGAAAATTCATGCTCGTGAGCTCAAAAGTGCGGAGCTTTCGTTGCGATTTTTTTCCATTAGCTCTACACCGGAGGCGCTGAGGAAAATATTTTCTTTAAAGGCCTGTGACAGCTTTGGGATGCTGTGTGGAGGGTCTTTTTAAGGGTATGAATCCATCCCTCTCACTGCGGTGCAAATTATTATTTTTAAGTTTATTATAGTTTAGCGCACTTGAAGTGAAATAACGCAAAACTGCTCTCTACAAATGTTACATTATTAATGAAAACGATGGGTTGAGAGAGCCCTTCTGGAGAGGTCAAAGAAGCCACCACAAGACTCGGAGTTGAATATCACTCTCTTGTAAATGGGGATCGAGGGAATTGAAGTCGAAATGCTTTACGATACAACCATGACGTAAATTTGCATAAAACATATTATTATTATTTTCTGCATATCTTGTGTGTATGATGCCATAATGAGTCAGAAGAATGCAATTGTGAAATGTTATTCTTCTGAATAAATGCATCCGTAAATAAAATTTCATTTTTAATAAGGTGATAGTACCACGCATTATTTGTAAGTAAAATGTAAAGAAAAAAGTTGGTGCAAATTATACAGGTTGTACGAGTATTAGAACGTACCCGACAGACTTTATAATCGACGATTCCTGATCTTATTTGAAGTAATAAAAGTACAGGTAAAACTTCTACACCCTGTATACATATATGTACGAATTAATATAGTTTTAATTAAAACCGTAACTCTGATTTGGATTCCTGGAAATGTTGGCATCGTGGGTAACGATATTGCGGATTCCTTGGCAAAACAAGGAACATCCAACCCTCTTGTTACCCACGTAAACCACATTCCCCTATCTGACATTATTTCCATACTCAAAGATAGATCTCGCAATGTTTGGGCAGAGTACTGGCACATTGCTAGACAATCCAAAAGAGTCTGCTATGCCTCAATGCAAATCTATCCCATCAAAACTGTGGTTTAAACAATTTCCCCATTTATCCAAAAAATATATTTCTTCACTTATTCGAATGAGAATTGGACATTGTTCCGTTCCTTCTCACCTTTTTAATTCAAGTCCTTGATTCCCCCGATTGTACATTGGTCCCCGTAGTCTCGAAGTGGAAACTTTATATTAGATATTTTTTGGCTGTCCCTCTCTAAACAAATATGCTCTCTACTAACGAGCCTTGTCTAAAATTGCCTCCCCCCATTCATCATCTCATCTGTTCTAATATAGGTTATACACCACCTCTTTTTTCAGCCCGATTCCCGTATAGAGACCAAAGACAAAATTTTTCGCTTTAAGAGATCGCTATTTTCCTATCTTGGACGATTTTAAATCTAACGATTTCAATTGGCATCACAGCAAACAACATGGTTCGTGTTTTGTTTGCAATGATGCCAATTTAAATCGTAGATATGAAAATAGCGACCGCGTAGAGTGAAAAATTTTGTCTTTGGTCTCTACATGGGTATCGGGCTGAAAAAGGAAATGGTGTAAAACCTACATTAGTCTGAACTCGACCCCAATCTTCCAAATATAAATTGAAATTTGCCCATTTGAATAAAATTAATACATAAATTCACCTTCCTTCTCTCTACAATTTGAAATGATGAACTAGAACAAACTTAGAGGGTAAAAACCAGAAACATTAAAAAAAAAAGCTTTCGGCAAAATTCTTGTCTTCGTCAGGCCAAAAGGTTAAAGCTTTCCCGAAACCGGTCAGCGCGGAAATTATTACAGTGATCTAAAGTATTATTTACAGAAAGTTTTTAGAAAGCCGCAATGAAATTGCTTTGTTAAAAACATAAGCTAGATAAGCATACTGAAAATCAGTAACCGGGAAACCCCTAAAGTTTCTTATAATTTGCGATAATGCTTCTTTGAAACAGCAAACTTATTTTAAGGGCAAACTTAATCTATACCAATCTACACAAATATTATAAATGCGAAAGGAAGTGTGTTTGTTTGTTACGCTTACACGCCTACACCACTAAACCGATTTTAAAAATTCTTTCACCAATAGTAAGCTACATCATCGGCGAATAGTGTTGGCTGTATACAATGGCTCTTGTGTTATGAAATTTGTATAAATGAAAAAGTGTTTATTTCATATATTTTAGCGGCAGAGAGGAAATGCAGTGGGGTTTCGCGGAGAGGAAAGAGACAAGGGAGGGGGAAGGCGGGGAAGGTGGAAGGGAACGGGGACGCACGGGAAAGGACATGCAGGGAGAATAAATTTATTTCTTTGAATGGCTTTGCAACGCATACCGGGTACCAGCTAAATGAGATGCCTATGCGTTGCTAAACAATTCAAATGAATGAATGAATGAGTGAATGGTGAATGAACTAATGATTTAATGAATGAATGAATGCGTCAGTGGTTGTTGGTTGCAATTTGGGAGGCGGGAATGGGTACCGCCGCCCCGTGTACCTTTATTGGATAACCAATACCTCTGCCATAGGTCACCAAAGTGGTTCGCTACGTTTGGTGATTTAGCAGGGGTGCCCGGGTTCATGGGGTGAGGTTTGTCTAGATCTTGAAGGTGGATGACCAGGACACTCAACCCCAGATTCCTACACACCCCTTTCCCCATTTCCTTCCCAGAACTCTATTTTCCTTTCTTTCCATAAAAAAAAAACCCTCCACACAGCATCCCCAAAGATGACATAGGCCCTGAGGGAAATTATTTTCCTCAGGGCCTCCTGTGTGGAGCTCATGTAAAAGTGGTATTTCCACCCAATACCATGCGAGCGAAGCTGCGGGTAAAAGCTAGTATAATTCATAAACTGCTTGTTCATAGATGGCAGTGGTTAAATTATTTTAGAAAAACACTCTTTTTGCAAAGCTGAAAAATGTTTAGATGAATTATACTTATATTACTTATATTAATTATATTACTATCTATAATTAATTTAATCTATCAGTAATTTACCTGTGTTATATCTGTCTGTCTGTATATTTTATGCTTTTGTATTGTAGGTACTTATAAGTTATTCTTCTGGAACTATTTTGCTATTGTGTTTTCTTATAATATTTTATGTTTTAGTGTTTTATTAATATTGTCAAATTGACCTGCTGACAAACTGCCTTGGCAGTTTAGCGGGTGAGTAAAATGAAGAATAAAAAAAAAAAAAAAAAAATAAAATAAAAAAATAAAAAAAAAAATTATTTGTTCGCGCCCGTATAAACGCAATTTAAATATGAATGTAGTTTTTTCTATACAAAAACTCAATTCTTCCAAGAAAGGATTGCAAATACAATATTATATTTGAATCACCGATATAATATTGTACGCCTTTCTTCAGTTGGGTTTTAATACGAACACAACTATTTCTTCATTTTCATATTGCGTATTCATGGGCTCTAAAAACAATCAATAATTTGCAGCATAACTTGAAAAAAAGGTTTCTCCTGAAATAATTAAACTACAGCCATCTATAAACGAGCTGATTATGAATAATTTTAAGTTTAGCCCTAAGCAGAAAAATTGTTTGTCCTAATCGGCAAAAATTCTCGAACGTTGATTTCACGAATTTCATTTCATGAATTAATTTTAAGTTTCCAACTTGTTTTCTATGGATTTTTGAAATATCTGTTTAACGATTAAGAAATAAGCCAAAAAAGACGACAATCAACAACGTTAATTCTATATTTTTAAATCTAAATTTCGGGCAACACCGGCTAGTAATTACAAAATTTTGAGGTCATCGTGTGTATAAAATAATTATATTGTTTAGTCCAGAATAAAACTAAGACATCTCGTGTGACTTTGATAGTATGTTCGTTCGGAATTTTCTATTAGTAGTCAACTATTGTTTGATACTTGTTCGCACTTGTTTTGCACATGTGCAACATGTCTCTTGGAATCTGGATAAAACTATTGATTAAACTCTGTATGCGTTTTTTTTTCCCACAATTTTCTAGGTTATCTGTAATAAATAGGACAATCCATAAATATATATATAAACATCAGTGGCGGTCCGTGAGTTTTTAGTGCGCTAGAGTGCTATGATTGAAAAATACGACGTTATTGAGGTTGTTGTAACTGAAAACGAATTTTTTTTTTTTAAATTTCAACTTTTTGTATGAACATAAACAGAAATGTGGATGCGGCGCATCCACATTTCAGTACATCCTGAAAATCTTCATATAAAATATCAAAATTTTGAAAAAAAAATTAGATTCATTTTCAGCTACAACAACCTTTACCCTTTTCCTTCCCAGAACTTCCTCTCCTTATTTCCTTAAAAAGACCGTCTACACAGAATCATTAAAGATGACATAGGCCCCGAGGGAAATTATTTTTCTCAGGACCTCCTGTGTGGAGCTAATGTAAAAAAAAACTTTTATGTTTCTTATCTCATTGGATAGCGCACACTAAAGCAATATAATAACATAATAATAACATACATTGAAAGAGTCCAACACAAATTTTTGAGGTGTATTAATTTTAGACTTGGAATTCCCTTAGAATCAATAAATTATGATTTTTTGTTGCACTCATTAAAATTGTTGAAATTAAGTGACAGAAGAAAAAATTTTGATCTGATATTTTTGTATAAAATCTTTAACTATCAGTTGGGTAGCCCTGATATATTAAAGTTGATTCACTTTCATATACCTACAATAAGATCAAGGTTCCCTAGTTTGTTTTATTGTGACAACTATATGTCGGTATCAGGCTCCAATTCAGTTGTAAATAGTTCAGTTGTAATTTTAAATAAATAAATAAAAATATTTTAGGCATCTTATTTGTGACAATCATTGTTTTTGCGCTAATTTAAGAAAAAAAAAACATTACTTAATTTTGTTCTTTAGTATATCGTATATCACAAACTTCTCATTATAAAATAAGTAGTAGAAGAGTGCTATAATAAATTCGCAGCTCGATCCTGCATCCCAAAGCTCAGCGGATCAAACGGCATTCCTCACCTCTGGCATAACCGACCGCAGATCACTGATCATATCATTCCGCTTATAACATTCACTTGCTAAGCTGCGTTCACACAAGCCATTCACAGCCACATTGTTCCAGATATCTGGCTTTGTTAGAGAGCCGACCTCACATTGTGGTTGTGCAACAGATCTGCTTGGGCATTTTGCAATTTAAGCTAATACATATTTTGAAAATCGTTAGACGTAGTCTCTCCTTGCAAAGCCTATATATAGTTGCTTTCCCCAGCCTAGTCTGGGGTGATCAAATTTTCAGTAGAATCGCAGTCAGTGTCTTCAGAGTGCATTTGTGCAGTAATAAAATTGTTACTGCCTGAGAGCGAGTCTGAAATGAATCCCATACGTGCGTTATAAATTCAGCGATTATGAGATATTCTGTACTAAGAAATAGTTCATACAAAACAAACGAGTGGCGAAACGGTGGGAGCGTGCAAACCTTAGGAATCTACTAGGTGCCCGGGTGCAGAGCGACTAAGAGATTTTTAACACCAATTTGTAGAGATTATGAGGTTATTTACATGAGGTGATTAACTACAGACCGGTGTGCCTTTTATCAACAATTCCTAAAGTTTTTGAAAAAATTCTTAAAAAAATTATTTTCCAACTAAACCACGTCATTTCTCCTAAACAACATGGTTTCTCTACTGGAAAATCTACCCTTACTAACTTGTTAACGTATCAAAATTATATATCTGATTCCATGTATAGTAAATGTCGTTGACTCGATTTATACCGATTTCAGTAAGGCGTTCAATAAAGTTAATCATGAGTTAATGCTAAATAAACTGCATATACTCGGTGTAGGTAGTTCACTATACAAGTGGTTTAACAGTTACTTGATCAACTTGGTTCGGTCTCGCCTAGTTAGTGTTGGTGGCCATTTTATAAATCCAATTGAAACTGGTTCCAAAATTAGCCTGTTCCTCGCTTCCACTGTCAACCAGTGATGGCAAGTCACAGGGACAAAGTAACCGGAACGGGCAATTACGTCATATGTAATATACAGCCGCTTGATACAACTGAGTATTACCGTCAATCTTTCCACATCCGAAGAGATAGGTACTCCAGATTCACAAATTCGTACGTAGAACTTATACCTAGGGGGAGGGGCACGTCCCTACGCATACTGCCGACCCTACGCAATCTACGGAAGTGGCGACATCTTGTGACGAATTCTAGAGTTCAAAACAGAATTACAACGGCAGCTTTGTTTGAAATTCCACCTACACTGATGTTATTTGTGGCGCGGCGTATATGGCGTGGTGTCAGACATGCACTCGAAGCTGGGTTCTTAAATTCAACCACGCAGACGCAAGCCTAATAATACTATTCGATTTATGTACAGATATTCAATCCATCCATAATTTATGCTATCAAATGCATAAACTACTTACAAACCATGCAAAAAAGTCATTGGACATTGAATATGTAGTATTATATGGACTATGGACCTAATGTGACTCAGGATAACAAAAATGAAGGAATTAATTAAACCAAATTTCGAACAAATAGGCCTATTAAGCATATCATCCAATCCAAAAAAACTTAAAAGTAACTTATAATTTACAATTTATAGGAAAATAAATTAAATTCGGATAGAAAAGATATTTTCGTTCGTGCTAAGAAAATTTATAAAAAAAATCGTACTAAGTAATTTAGAATACAATTCAACTATTTGGTCCCCATACTATAAAACACATCAATTAAAAATTGAGAGAGTTCAACATAAATTTTTAAGATTCATTAATTTAACTCTCTATACCCATTGAACAAATTAATTATGATAATTTAATTGACTTATCGTGTAGAAAAACCGAGAGCGATCTGGTACTTTTATTCAAATTAGTTTTTTTTATTTTTATTTTTATTATTTATTAAAATTACAGAGAACATTTTGTACAAGAATTAGAGTAGACCCACAAAGCTGTCATATGGCAGCTTGTCTGCAGGTTCTAACAATTTAAACATTCTTAATATAATATCTAAGAAAATATTTGTAAATACATTTATAGTTTTAAAGAAACAAAAGTTGATGGATCACTTGACGCACCTGACTTAACAAAACAAATAACATTCCGAGTACCAAATCGTGACACGAGACTTCCAGAACTGTTCTTTGTTTATCCGCCAAAAACCAACTATTTCATTAACTTCTCAATCCAAAGACTACATAGGCTTGGAAATAAATTCAGTTCCGTTGATATTTTCATTCATTCTCTGCCAAAATTTATATAAGAGAGTTTTAAAATTTTGACATAAATTTTATTTTTATTATTCTAAGTCCTTTCTTTTTAATTCTGCTAATATTTTTTTTAATACAATGTTAAATAACTTATGTAACTACAATAACGTGTACATGTAAAAGCCTTCAAGGCGTGAATAAATAAATAAATTAATGTATTGTGCTTTCTTTTAGATACAACTTTTTAATTTTCCTCTTGTAATACCTGAAAATAGGTATTAACTTATAATTCAAACACAATAAATGTACAATGTGACTTAGAACGGGGTACCCCAGTAAGGACACATTATTTCCTAAAACAATGTAAAAAAATAAAAAAAAATAAAAATTTAAGAAATGATAATATGTAATGTTTTAATCATTTATATAGCGGCATTTTCATGAGAAAATCGACTCAAGGGCGCTAATTGTAGCGCAGTGCGCATTTTATCAAATAACGATAAAAAATCTATTCTATCTTGGAGCCACTGAGATTATTACAAGTAAACAATGATAAAATTATTACGTCAAGTACCCAATGAAAGAATATTCACAAAACTGGATTGGAATATCCAAGATTTTGTAAATTTCAACGGCAACGACAAACCCTAAAAAGCAAACAATTAAACAGAACAACAAGGAGAAGCCATCTGTGAAATCATTATTTTTGACTAGCAGTTAAAAACCCGCTCCGCAGGTTTTGCTGCTAGGCCCTGCGGGCGGCTTTTGTTTCGGTTTCGCCCAGTTAGTGTCGGTGACCGTTTTATAAATTCAATAGGATTGAGCAAGTCGATGGGTTGAGAAAGTCCGGCTGGAGAAGTCAAAAGACTTCCCTCAACCAGTCTCTCTAGATCCGGCCCGCCACGCAGCAGCTTGGGGTGACCCATGACAGAGGTGTTGGTTATCCAATAAATAGTTCCCGGGGTGGCGATACCCATACCCGCCTCTCAAATTGACAAAATGTTGAGTTTTTTAAATGTGGATGGCTTCTGACTAGAGCCAATGAGGTATGGCATCCCCAACTGGGGCATGTGTTCAGATTGACAGTAGTGGGCAGGAGAAGGAGGTGTGGAAGATGAAGGTATTGAAGTACCTGGTTATTCAGATCTGGTCTCCAAACATGGCTAAAGCCATTTCAAGCAACGATTCAATTATTAATGGTGGGGATATTGATCTTACACCAGGGCTATATTGAGAGTATTTTCCGCTCTGGAAAATTGTCATGGAACCCTCTTAAAGGGCCAATAGTCAGTCACAGGATGTGAATCATTGATGACTGATTGACGGTCTCCCTTTGTTATAACTTATGACAACAATAATGTGTCAATGTCGGAGAGATGTCATATGATCACAAACGTGTTTCAATGATACAAATGTCAAGTGTAACCCAAGCTTTACGTGTGACAAATATGAATAAGTTGTCGCAGTGGGAACAGCGGTAACATAAAAAGCAAAACAATGAAACATTCTCGCGGTCACTGGGGCCGTCAAACCGGTGCCACAATAAAATCGCACCACAGAGATCAGAGACGGACAGCCGGGTCTAGTGACTAGGACAGAAACGAGAGAGACGGTGGTCTACCTACTAATCGTAACGGGGATATGGGCGCGGACTAGATTAACCCATCAGGCTAATTTGTTCGGTTTTCGGAACAACTCATTTAGGTTTCATAGAAATCGTTGTGTCTCCCTTAGTATCATGGTTTTTTCTTTACCAGTAATTTAAGTTATAAAAAACGCAAGGTGAATTTTTAAAACTTTTTTATATTTGCAGAAATATTTTTTTTTACATGAGCTCTACACAAGAGGCCCTGAGAAACATAATTTCCCTCAGGGCCTATGTCATCTTTGGGGATGCAGTGTGGAGGGTTTTTTTTTAGGAAAGGAAGGGGGAGGGAGAGTTCTGGGAAGGAAAAGGGTTTAATGGGTTGATAGGAATCTGGCGTTCGATATGTCCTGGTCATCCGCCTAGACAAACCTCCCCCCCCCATGAACCCGGGCACCCTGCTAAATCACCAAACGTAGCGAACCACTTGGGGTGACCTATGGCAGAGGTGTTTGTTATTCAAAAATTATTTGGATTTTTACTTCCGACAAAAAAGGCCGGAGGGATTAAAACTGAATATGTTCAGGAGTGACGGACATATGAATCCTTCCCTTCCAGTGCCGTGCAAGGTGATGAGTCAATAGAGTCCGGCTGGAGAGTTCAAAAGGTCTCCCTCAACCAGTCTCTACCGATCCGGCCCGCCACGCAGTAGGTGGATAAACGCGACCTAGACAAAACCTCACACCATGAATCCGGGCACCCCTGCTAAGTCGCCAAATGTAGAACCACCTGTAGTGACTTATGACAGAGCTATGGCATAAGTACACATTGAATCCAGGTAATCGTAAAACTAAATCGGCATAATTATATATTGAATCCAGAAAATCTTTAAACTAAATCAGCATAAGTACGTATTGAATCCAGTAAATTGTGAAACTAAATCGGCATTACATATTGAATCCAGGAAATCGTAAAACTAAATCGGCATAAGTACATATTGAATCCAGGAAATCGTAAAACTAAATCGGCATAAGTACATATTGAATCCAGGAAATCGTAAAACTAAATCGGCATAAGTACATATTGAATCCAGGAAATTGTAAAACTAAATCGGCATAAGTACATATTGAATCCAGGAAATCGTAAAACTAAATCGGCATAAGTACATATTGAATCCAGGAAATCGTAAAACAAAATCGGCATAAGTACATATTGAATCCAGGAAATCGTAAAACTAAATCGGCATAAGTACATATTGAATCCAGGAAATCGTAAAACTAAATCGGCATAAGTACATATTGAATCCAGGAAATCGTAAAACTAAATCGGCATAAGTACATATTGAATCCAGGAAATCGTAAAACAAAATCGGCATAAGTACATATTGAATCCAGGAAATCGTAAAACTAAATCGGCATAAGTACATATTGAATCCAGGAAATCGTAAAACAAAATCGGCATAAGTACATATTGAATCCAGGAAATCGCAAAACTCTATACAAAAAATAAAAAGCAAAGTTCATATTGTGTACGTTCGTTAACAGAGGAAGCAAAATTGAAAATTCTGTTTCGGAATTTGCAACGCCAGTTTGCCTAAAAAAAAATCGTTATTTTAATTATCTCAATAAAACTCTAAAATCTATTGTTTAATTTTTAAATGGCAATTTGAATTGTTTTGTGAAGTAAAGTCGGTAGCATTCGGGTAATTAAAATTAGACACGATGATAGGTAAAGTCATCAAATTGGATCGAAATTGAATTGATAATTTAGCGTGGGAAAACGTTTATGTTGGGAAAAAGAGCAATTTTAGAAAGAATGGGAGCGCCTGTGTAACGTTTTGATGGGACATTATGTGAAATTACCCAACACAGGAAGTGTATGGTAAATTTTGATGAATGCTGTCAACACTGAATTCGAAAGTTTGTTTTGGTTTCATAAATTCTTTAATGGTTGAAATATCTTTCATTTTCAAAGGCTTAAATTATTTGTTTTGCCTTTTAAAGCGTTAAAGCTGGTTCACATTACGCTATCAAATATAAAATATCATAGCACGCCAAATAACGCTCTCCATACAATCCCTTCAGAACGTTCACACCTAAGCGTTTTTAAGCGCAGATCAATCATAGACAATACACATCTCAGACGTAACCGCTCCAGACGCGATATCCCAGAAGATAACTCTCCCCTTCTCCGACTAAAACAGGAGAGGGGGTCATTGTAATTACGGAGCTGCCTAGACCCGTGTATGACAGATGACAAGTTGACAGATTTCAGTAAAAAAAAATATGCGTTCCGTTGCCGCTCCCTAATTTGACTGACCCCCTATCCTACCACAGGAAGAAATATTTGATAGCCTCGTGTGAAAGGACAAAAGATAGCGCTCGCGAATCAACAGATATCTGCTCGCAGATATAAAGCTCAGTGTGAACTAAGCATTATTCTTGTTTGGGGTGTATTTTGATTGGTTGAAAAAAGCTTTAAATTGCGCTGTCGCTCCAGTGGGTAAGAGAAAGAACGCCGCCAAAATGCATTATATTTATTTTGTGAAGTTCAGGCACTAGATTAAAATGTTTGCCAGTCATAATTTAAATAACTTTATTTGCCATATCATTACGTAGTATAAAATGAAGTCGCTCCCGCTGTCTGTACGCTTAGATCTTTTAAACTACGCAACGGAATTTTATGCGGTTTTCACCAATAGATAGAGTGATTCAAGAGGAAGGTTTATTTGTATTATACATGCACATATTTATTTGTATTATATAGTAGAGAAAAACCGAGAAATTCAAAGATTCAATTCAGGTAGCGGACAGCGGGCTGGCAAGCGGGCGGTGTGGATTTAATATATATGCAAATTAGCAGATGGCGCTGGTTATAAAGGTTGGGTAATGGCGTTGTGTTTCTTAAGCCACAGCAACGTGTGGCCGGGTCTGATAGTTATACAATAAAATCATATACGAAAAAGGGTTTGTAAAGCTTCAATTACATTAAGTTAGTTTGTTTACAAGCTACAAGCCGGTAAGTTTAAAAGCGGGTGAATCAGCGAGTTAGATTGTCATGATGACAAACAAAACTATCCACTCGCTCAGTAGCAATAGTAGCAGCTGAAAATTGACTCCCGCACCATGCCACTCTGTCGACATTTCATAGGAAACTGACAGCTCGCAGTTAGCGCCACACGCTAGCCAATAACGGCTTCCACCTGAAATAATTCTGACGGACGAAATCAGCTGTTGGTGAGCCGCCATCTTTAGGCAAACACCAACGAGTAGCGAGTAAAATTGACCACCTTTCAACTTTTTTCGTAGATTGTCCACAATCTGCTAGTTAGCAATAAATACGATGACACTGAGCGAGTTTACTAATGATAGTGAATTTCCCAGATAGTAGCTTGTAAACTCGCTCTATTTCATAGAGGCTTAAATAGGAAATTTTGCACTTCAAAGCATTTTTGTGGGCCTGATACTTTACGTTATCCTTAAAAAAATCTCAATAATGGCAAAAACCAACTTAACAATAAATTTAATGAACAAGTCAATTTACCAAATAAAGCCAAATCTTATAGAAATTTTAACAATATAAAGTGTATAAACTGTTATATTTTGCTTATGTTAGAAGCCAACTTCAGTACAATTCTCCTGTCTGGAATCCTCATTATAATATGCATGTACAAGCTGTTGAAAGAATACAAAACAAATTCTTACGTTTTCTAAATTTTAAAATGGGTATTCCAGCAATTATGTTAAACTACAACACTATTTTAAACGATATGAATATGCTTAAATTGTCAGACAGAAGAATTTTCACTGACTTAGTATTTTTATATAAAATTCTAAATGATTTAGTTGATAGTCAAGTTTTACTTGAATTGATAAGCTTCCGAAGTAATACTAGAAGTCAGGATTTATTTCAGTGCAGAAATTCTGGGACTAACTACTAAATATAGCACTAGATTCACGCGTAACGACGGGTTAATAGTTCCGAAATTCAATAATAAGTACGGACAGAGAACGTTTGAATACAACATACCGAAGATATTTAATTTATTACCTGACAATATAAAGCAACATAATTCTATGAATAAGGTTAAATATATGGTGAAAAATTGGTTATTTGAAAAAGAATATTTATTTTGATACTTGATACTTGATAAAATTTATGAAAAAATGTTTAACTGTAGATAAAAGATGTAAATTATAACTTTAAATATATTTGTAAGGAATTATAAGCACCTGCTGTCAAGCCAATTGCAATTGGCTTAGCGGGACTGGATTGTTGATTTATAAAATAAATAAATAAATTAAAAAAAAAAAAAAAAAAAAAAAAAAAAAAAAGATGTATTCTTCTTTGCCCAGAATACTAATGGAGGGAAACAATTATACCAAGTCAGTGGACATCTTTCATTTATCTTTGAATAAATATAAAATATTGTTACTGAGGCAGTTCAGTTATGTACAATAAATATGTATTTTTCTAACTACGCTATAAATGTAAAAGCCCCGAAAAAGGGCGTTTATTAATAAATAAATAAAAAATAAAATCTCCCTCAGAAAATTTCCACTTCCTCCCGAATGACTTTACATTTTCTATGTTTTTTTTTCTTAATGGATTCGTTCCATTTCTGATCATGTAATAACCAATAACAACCGACAATTATTGTTCTCAATTCTTACTCGGTATGATCTATTAGCAACACATTGTGCATACGGAATTCAGTTAATGGTAACACACGAAAGCGAGAGTCGAAAGCAAACATAAATACACATTACAGATGGCAGAGTGATTAAATAATAATAATGCTCCTTTATATTCTCTGCTCTTTAAATATCACAGACGGGAGGCAAGATGCCGTGGAAGTACCACGAGTAATAGTAAGGCCCTCCGTTCACGAAGATACCTATAAACTACGTGATTGCGACACAACCACAAGTACCCTGCAGATACACTACTTTTTAAAGCTGGTTTCCGTACACGGCGCTACCCGAATTATACTGAACTTGATCATTTTTCACGTGCAGCCATGGAGTTAACACCATGTCAAACGATGTCAATGACTTTTTCTCCAACATTAATCTATGCCTTCTCCACTAAATCCTTTCTTGCGTATTCTGGTAATGTAAAGTTATACAAACACGCATTTTTTTCCACTTCCAGAACAAATCTAGCGTTATTTTCTTGTTCAGACGCCATTTTTATCAAACGTCAAACGAAAAGTAGCAGACACGAATGCTGCGATGCGTAGCGCGCGATCAGCACCGTCAATATCGCGCAACTGACTTTGAACCGACAGTCGCCCCGTAGCGTCGTGTACGAACTCTAGCAAAATCGTATGGGGGGTACACTCGAGTGGCGCGGATGCTACGCGCATGAGGCTAGAATAGATTGTAAGTAGCGTCATGTACGGAGGCGCTAATAGTAACGAGAGTTGTTCCCAATCCTACTGATCAACTGTTGAGCCTGTGGCTAGCGAATAGCTAACACCTAACTAAAACCTCTGCCTAGGTCACTCCATGCTACGTTTGGCGTCTTAGTAGGCGAACCCGGGTTTATGGGGGTGAGGTTCGTCTAGGTCTTGGCGGTGGATGACCTGGACACACTAAACCCAAGATTCCTACGCATCCTTCATATATGTTTCCTTGCCAGAACTTCCTATCCTTTCTTTCTTTAAAAATACCCCCACACAGCATCCCCCAAAGATGACGTAGGCCCTGACGGAAATTATTTTCCTCCTCTGTGCAGCTAATGTAAAAAAAACACTAAAATTGATGAAATTTATTATTCTCGTTATTTAATATAAAATAATGAACAGGAATAAGAAAAACATTCAAGAAATGCATTAAGCCTCGATTACATTGAGCGAGTTTACAAGCTACTAGCCGGTAAGTTTAAAAGCGGGTGAATCGGCGAGTGAGATTGTCATGATGTCACACTAAACTGTCTACTCGCACAGTAGGGACAGCAGTAGCTAAAATAACGACTCTCGCGCGAACCAATTCGGTCGACATTTTGTAAAAAAACTTGAGTCCGCAGCTAGCGCCACAGTAGCGAGAATTACGGCTCCCGCGCGAACTGATTCTGACAGTTACGAAAACAGCTGTTGGTAGGCCGCCATCTTGAGCGAGTAGCGAGTAAAGTTGACCACCTTTCAACTTTTTTCGTAGATTGTCCACAATCTGCTAGTTAGCAAGTAATACGATGACATTGGGCGAGTTTACTAACAGATAGTGAATTTCCCAGATGTAAACTCGCTCAATCTCGTCGAGGCTTAAGACACGAAATGAACATGCTTGAAGATAGAGTTAAATTGATGACTATTGGCATCCACCATACTTCTGAAATCCACGGATTCTTGCCACAACCAGTCAATAATGCAAGCAATAGGCCAATTACACAATGTTCATAATATTATGGCTCGTGTAAATACTACCGCAGGCAAAATTCCCAACACCGACCATAATAAATATCAGCTGTCACGCTACCAATCAATAGCTAAGTAAAATCTATATGAATCCGATCGGGAAGGGAATCCTACCGGTCATAGTACATAAAGCACAGTTGCATGTCTATAATAATTATGATTAATGATACAGTTCGAAGAAAGAGTGATAGATAATTTTAGAGGGAATGTTTATTTTAACAAGGCATGAGTGTAGCCTCTCTAAGAGGTTAGACGTCTGACGAGAAAAATAAGTCAGTTTCCTCAACTGTAAGTAATAAAATTTATAATTGGGCTGAACAAAAAAATATTGTTTTTATAAAATGCGATATATTGTTTATGTTAACAGGTTAGAAAGAGTTCATGAGCGATTTCTCAAATTCCTCAATTTTAAATCGTTCAACATATACAACTCTTACGACGAAATCGAGAAAAATTTTCGAATCACAAAACTACTCAACAGGAGGCTTGTCGCTGATCAGATGCTCCTGTACAAAATTATTAACTCAAAAGTTGACTGCCCGGATTTGCTAAACAAAATAAATTTCCACACGTCCATTCGATATAGTAGACAAAATACCCTTTTCTGTATTGATAGATGCAACACCAAATCCAATCAAAATGAATTTATACAAAGGACATGTAACTACTATAACAACAAATTTGCAAATATAGACACACGTGCTGACGTATTTACTGCTAGTTACTAACGCTACAGAACTTCACTGTATAACATTCTAGGTGCGAATAACACATGAATTAATTGTATCTAATATTTTTATATTACTTGCGTGGCAACTTTCCCTTATCCCTCTCCTCCCCTTACCCTTCCCAACCCAAATCCCTATTTTGCAGTCTATTTCAGTTATAATCACACTTATTTTAATGTTGTGTATTAGTTTACCATTTGTTGAATTCACATTTGTACTCTTATTATTTTTTTAAATATTCTAGTTTATATTCAGTTAGTATTGTTTCTAAATACCTATCTGTGAACATTAATAATTGGTCTGTTTTTTTATCATCCTCTTATGTTTATTGTATTACTAAGACTGTTAATGTTCCTTAAATAAATAAATAATATACAATAATGTATACCGATTGTTCTTATAATATACAATAATGAATATTTGTAATATATAAAAATTTTAATTTGATTTAAAAAATTGTAATAGGTGGCACGCTAACTTTTTTTGTCGTCTTTCCTAGATTAATTTTATTCGTGTATTTTACGATTTTTTTTTATTTATTTATTATAAATACAGAGTAATACAATATGACAGCAAAAAATAAAATATTGTACAGAAAAAAGAAAAGTCCCAATAAACTATGTTTAAGTAGTTTGTCAATAGGTGCTTTTACTGGAATAAAAACTAGTTTGAAAGCTGAATGTACTGGGACTGAAAATATGGAAATTGGGAGGGAGGTTGGCGGGACGGGGGAGCGGGAGAGAGGAGAAGGAAGGCGGGGAAGGTAGAAGGGGTACGCGGGAGGGGAAGAGGACGCGGGAGCGGAACGGGGACGCACGGGAAAGGACGTGCAGGGAGAAACAATTTATTTCTTTTAATAGATACAATTTTGCAATCTTATAAAGATTAAGAGCATGTTCATAGACAGCTATAAAAGATATAGCTTGGCCTATTTCAGCATATCACTCGCCATATGAGCTACAACACTCTGTTAAATAAATTGAATATGCTCAAATTGTCAGACAGAAGAATTTTCACTGACTTGGTATTTTTATATAAAATTCTACATGATTTAATTGATAGTCCGGTATTGCTTAAATTGATAAGCTTCCGGATTCCACAACGTAATACAAGAAGTCAGGATTTATTTCAGTGCAGAAATTCTGGGACTAACTACCATATGTATTCCTCTTTACTCAGAATACTAATGGAAGGAAACAATTACACCAAGTCAGTGGACATCTTCAGTTTATCTTTAAACAAATATAAAATATTGTTACTGAAGCAGTTCAGTTATGTACAATAAATATTGTATTTATTACCATTAATATGTAAAAGCCCTGAAAAAGGGCGGTGATCAATAAATAAATAAATATATTCCCATTGGAAATGTATGGCAAGCGATATGCTGAGCTACATCTTTTATAGCTGTGTATGAACACGCTCTAACGCTTGTATGCTTTCTTTTAGATTTTCAAGCACAAAAACATATACAATGTGACCTTAGAACGGGGTACCGCAGTAAGGACACACTCTTTCCTAAAAGATTGTAAAAAAATACGGCATTGCAACGCATGCCGGGAACCAGCTAGTTTATCTAATAAAAAAATGAGAACTAATTTTAAATGCAATGCTCTACCTGTTTCTAGTATTCCCATCCAGTTGTGGCAAGTATTCTTTCAATGATTATTGCAAAACAACTTCACTTTTATCGGCTCGAAGGAAAACTGGTATCATATGGTTCTAATTATTGCCATTATAAAGTTGCTATCTAATCTGGTAATCACCTTCGATATGTCATTATTACAGGGTAAGACGTGCAATTTTTTTCAAGTAACTTTTAATGGTCGAAATAGACGCAAGTCATGACAAATTACGTAATATGAAATCAGAGGAGAGAACGCATTTCTTTGCGTTCGGAGTTGAAGAAATTGTCTTTATCAAATTTTTAGAACTTTTCATAAGAGTACCTACATGTGACTGATAATATTTGTTTAAACCACTATTTTTTTATACACGCCGACCGGTTTCGGAGCAACTGTACCTTAATTAGGGCAAAATACACTAACTTGACATTACAAAACAATGATGAACTTAATACAATACATTACAAAAATTGGGTGACACAACGATTAATAACATCGATCGAACAATATTAATACGGTAACGGCTGCGTTGTTGAATTTTAAAACCCAGTTTCGAGTGCATGCTGACGCCACGCCGTACGCGTCGCGCCACAAATGACATCCGAGTACGTGGAATCACAAACAATCTACCATTGTTATTCGGTTTTGAAATCAAGAATTCGTCACAAGATGTCGCCACTTTGACGGGAACGTGTCCCCCCTAGGTAAAACTGCCATGAATTTATTAAAAATAAGTATAGGGTGACCGGTCAACTCGGAATGAAACCAACTCAGAACCATCTCAGATAAGTCATTTAGAGTGTTAGAAAATAAAAAAATAAGTTAAATAGGTTATGTTAGAGTTATCGGCTAATTTAAAAATTATTTTTTTCATAGCTTTTGATGACTTTTCAAGGAGGTGTTGAGTTGACTTTATTCTCAGTTGGCATGGAACCTCTCTCCAGATATGGAAAGATTGACGGTAATATATAGTTGTATCAAGCGACTATATATTACATATGACGTCATTGCCTCTCTCGGTTACTTTGTAACGGTGACTATCACTCGATGACATTGGATCCGAGGAACAGGCTATTTTTAACCAGTTTCTATTGGATTTATAAAATTTTCAAACACAAACACTAACTGGGCGAAGCCGAACCAAAAGCTGCCCGGATTTTTAACTGCTAGTTTTGTTTAATCTCTCAGCATTTTGTTGTTAAGTCATATATTTTTTTCTACAAATTTCCTCCATTTATCATTGTTTTTTTTTAAATTTTATTTTTTGCTTTTACTTTTGACTCTTTAGTAAAGACCGATATTTACGAGTATGTGTGTTACTTTTATCAAATTGTGAAATTATAAACCCCGATGTAGGAGAACCCCAGCGGGGTTAATAATTACATGCAAAAATGTATTTAAATTGTGAAGAAGCAATAAATAAATAAATATATTATTACAAAGTGACACCTAAAATATTTCCAACTGCTTCAATTTCGTGTTTGAAAAATGATATTCAAAAAGCTAGTCTAGTGGGCGTTGGAACGAACTTGCTGGAAGACAAATTTGCTCCGTGCAGACAAACAAAAGGTAAAAAGCAATGCTTCTTCCGATCTTTGGACTCAGGACTGCGAGATGTGCACTTTCTTTATGAAAAATGTCTTCTCAAACTAAATACTTGGTCGAATTTTTACCTCGTCCATCCTCACTTCGTCCATCCTCAGCAGTTCCTCCGCGGACATAAGTCCTCTGTCTCTCTTCAGTTTGTCCTTCCTATCCTTCTTCTCTTTCCTTTTCCGTTCCTTGTCCTCTTCTTCTCCTACCCCCACCACCACTCCGGCTTTTTTCATGAAGCTGAACATGGTGGTTTAATCTGAAAACAACAAAATATTATAATTAGAAAATTTGATAGAAGGCGCAATACGAAACAATTGAAAGATGTACGACACGGGGGAAATATAAACAACTAATTCAGAATTCTATTGGCAGAAATTCACGTGTGAAAATATCATCAAACGTCCATTAAGCGCCATTTTGTTTTTTGACAGTTGAAAGGTTCCCGTTAAATGCCGATTCTAAGGACGGGTTGATTCAAAATATTTGACGGATTCATCAAATATTTGAAGTTAATTTCCACGTTCTGTGTAAGTTCTACTCAAGTTCTATGATTATTTCAGTTTTATGAAGCAACTGGCCTATGCTGTAAAAACAGAACTTGAATAAAACTTACATAGAACGTGAAAATTAACTTCAAATATTTGATGGATCCTTCAAATTTTTTGAAACAACCCATCCTAAGTCTGTTTCAGCTTTTGAAAAAGTTGTTATCAGCAGAATGACTATTTGATGACAATGTTACATTTGAATATCAGTGAAAAATTGGGCCTAAGATCGTTAGATAAGGGGTATATCTACACAGGGTGTAACAGCACGTACCCGAAGGATTTTTAACCAGAGATTCCTGAGCATATTTGTAGTAAAAAATGTAGATGTCATTTTGCTGTCCGATGATATTTTTTATCAATTAAAAAATAAATATATGTTTTTATCAAACGTCGCAACTGAGTAGTCGGGTATAGCCCAGGCCTTGCTAGTCACGTGATAAGCACTCCATCTCGCTCCAGCAGCACGGTAACACACGAAACAGCTCGCGTATGGCATGAACCAGTCTCGACATTTAGGAATGGAATCAGTGGCAACGTGTGATTGAAAAATCATCGGACAGCAAAATGACGTCTACTTTAATACTCCAAATATGCTCAGGAATCACTGGTTAAAATCTTTCGCGTGCGTGCTGGTACATCTGAATTATTTTTTAACTGTATTTTTTTTATTTTATATATTTTTCCAAGGTATTCGATAAATGAAAAATCCTGCATACATACATAAAGAATAAAAAAAAACAAAAAAATTGTAGCAAAATCCAGTTCTAGTACATAAATCATTTTTGCCAAAAAGTGGAGAAGTCTTGGCTAAACGCCATCCGTATAAAACACCAGAAAATACATATTAGAGTGAAAAACCCGGAAGTGAGCGTAATGGCGTGTAGAATATGGAATTAGGGAAAATTAGACTATGAAACGACTGAAACGAAACGTAAGAATTTGGAAGAGTTGAAACGAAATGCACGAAAACCCGGAAGAAGGCGTAAGAAACGTAATAAAATGAAATATTTTGTTGAAACGATAAATGGGAAAGGTTTACAAGTTATTACAAAAAAGTAGCGACAACACTAGTCTTCATCAAACAATTATTTGTCTAAATTTAATGAAAAAAAAACGCTTTGTAAACAGCAAATATTTAATCAAAATTATCAGCGTGTGTAGAAACCAAGGTTTCTTCGCCAGTTTAAAATGAAGACGATTTGGAACTATCTTGCTGGTGTTTTTCATGCACAAAATCTCGTTTTTAAAAGAAGGAATTTGACCATCTCGGATGCAAATAATATCATTTTGCACTTATTCATTTGTTGTGGCGATAATTACCGATGTATTTAGGTGGAACTAATGGAATCGAATCGAACGTTATTAATAGGGTAACATCTGCGCGGTTGAATTTCAGAACCCGGCTTCGAGTGCATGTCTGCGCTACAAATAACATATGTGTACGTGAAATTTCAAACAAAGCTACCATTGTAATTCGGTTTCGAATTCTAGAAATCGTCAAAAGATGTCTCCATTCCGATAGCAGGTCGCATGGGGACGTACCCCTCGCAGGTATAAGTACCACGAATTTGTGAATTTAAGTATCTCTTCGGATATGGAAAGATTGACGGTAATACTTAGTTGTGAATAATAGTATCAAGCGGCAATTTTTTGTTTTTTAAAGAAAGACAAACATTTCCGAGTTACGAATAACCCAACAATGTTTGAAAATCTCCTACTACCACCACACAAAGCCGAAAATTTTGCTTGTGTTGTGATGGAGGACTTAGCCAGCCGAGGAATCGAACACGGGCTGCCCGGGTGGGACCCAAACGCGATGTCCACTCAACCACTGACCGGTCATGTATTACATATGACGTCATCGCCCGTCCTGGTTACTTTGTCCCGGTGACTAGCTATCACTGGATGACAGTGGATCCGAGGAACAGGCTTTTTTGGAACCAGTTCTTATTGAATTTATAAAATGGTCATCAACATTAACTGGGCGAAGCCGAACCAAAAGCCGTCCGCAGGGCCTAGCAGCAAAATCCTGCGGAGCGCATTTTCATCTGGTAGTTTACCTATATTGTAATAGTGTCTTCGCAGAGATACAGTGGTAAGTGATTGGTTATCCTTTTTCCTTGCGTACCTTGTTTTCCTGCACATATTATCATCCAATTTCAGCAAACACTGTTACGCCTGGTTTTGTGTTTAGTATTTACAGTATATTGAAGTGCAGCATGCATCATTGATTTTAATTTTTTCCTGACGAAGAAACCATTCGTTTCGAAACGTGTTGATAATTAATAATTATGATTAAACAAGTGGCGTATACAAAGACATTTGTTTTCCTTTAATTGAATTGAATTGAAGTAGTAAATTATACATCTTATTAAATTCTACACGTGAAATTAAGTACTTACCTACTTTGAACTTTACACAACAGTACTTAATTTCCAGTTATAATAATAATAATCATTGATTAATGATGAAATCAAATCATATAAACATTCAAATGAATCATTTCAACTTGAACTTTTCCCCCGGGGAGACAAAATGACAGAGGGGCCAAGTAATAAAGATAAAATATATAATAATTTTATAACAAGATTAATCTGAATAACACGAATAAAGGTCTCTAGTCAGTCAGTCAGTCAGTCATAGCTGCAAACACAATTCCGTGACCTGGTCTGAAATCTGAACAACGGGGTGTCCATGTCTTCGCAAATAGGTCAAGGTCGGTATTAACTAAGCAAAAAAATTATAAACTTTAACTTTTTAAACCTTTAAGAGGAATATAAACGCTAGAAATATTTCGATTCTCACGCCTTCAAAATTTAAAATCGAGCGTCGTATTTGCACGAGGCAAGTAAGCGAAAAAGAGATTTTCATTTATTTTGTGCATAATTTTATAAAAATGAAAAAAGGTTAGAACTTACAAATCCTCAAAAATAGTCTTAGGGTATTTAAAAAAAATTGTTTCTTATGTTTACTCTTATATTTTTTGTTATGCAATTAATAATATTATTGTAGGTAATTCCAATACATAGAAAAGCTAGTAAAAGCTTCAATTTATCCGTAGCATATTTTTTGATCTTCATAATGTAAACCGATTTGTCGTAAAAATTAATCTAAATAGGGTATCACGCGTATAGCTTCGTCTCGCATTAATTTAACTTGACGGCCTGCGTAGTCTACGGGTAAGGCTCTCGATCAATCCGGAGATCGCCAGTTCAAATCCCGGCATGCAAGTAAATTGTATTTGATTAATTTGCGTCATTTCACAATTTTTCATTAAAAATAATATATACTATGTTTGCGGCACGTTCCGGAGCGGGAGATACTTTTAACTGAAAAGTTGTTTGAAATGGCTTTAGCTGTGTTTGCTGACCAAATCTGAAAAGCCAGGTACTTTCCCCACTTTCCTGTTCCGCATCTACTTCTCCTCCCCACTGCCCTCATCCTTCTAAATTATTTGTTTATGTATTCTCGACCATACCCCAATTGGGGATGCCTTTATTTAAGTTTATTTGGTAGTAGATTACTTTGCTAAACCTCTGGTTTGCCGATTGCGCGCCCAGGACGCGCCATAAAAAAAAAATTTTTGAGATGCGATTTTAAACCTTATGTATAAAGAAAATGTATGAAGGACAAGGTCAGAATCGCTTGGGGCATTCTTGTTCTTGACTTAACAGATATAAGGAACACACCTAGCCTCTCAAATAATCATCTTTGCACATATCTGACTTTCGAAATGACATTTCTGCCGCGATTTGAGCTGTAAAACTTTGAGCGTCGCATGTCATGAAAAGATCGATAAAACTATCAATTTGTCAAATAAACGCAAGTAATATTATTTGTAAGCATAGTTTATTGTTCAGGGAACGTGTTTCGGTAAATATTATATACGATAGCATAAAATAAATACGCAAAATATTACGTCAAAGTCAAAATATCGCGAAATTTTCGAGTTTCTTCCCTGGCATTTAAGAGTGTGTTTGGCTGTCTGTAACTCTAAAATTTCTAGGTTATCTGGTTCTATCCCTATTCCATTTTTTTATTTAAAAAATGATAAAGAGTAATAAAATAATTTTACTGTAAATAATAGCTAATCTGACCGCTAACCAATATCCTGAAGGAAAAGATAAAGATAAACATTTTATTGTATCCTTGTATGTCGTATTCAGGAAATACAAATATGATAACAAGTAAACGTTGTTGAAATGACAAGTTCTTATCGTACAAGGTACAAGTGACCTCTGAAGCAGGTAATCTTTTATATAAAAATCAATATTTGTTTGTTTGTTCGTATGTTATGCGCTGCCATACCGTTCATCCAATTGCGATGAAACTTTGGTGATTTGTTGTGCGCACGCCCGCGAAGGTTGTAGGCTATATATAATATGGTAAACTCTGGCTTTATGAAATTTGTACAAATGAAAATTATTTATATTTTAGCGGGAGGGCGTTGTCGTTTTTACCTGAAGGGCGTGCTTTTGAAGGGTTCCCTGCCAACTGAGAATAAAGTCAACTCAACACCTCTTTGAAAAGTCATTAAAAGCTATGAAAAAAATAATTTTAAAATAGCCCATAACCCTAACATAACGCAACCTATTTAACCATTTTTTTATACATTTTTTCATCACTCTTAATTACTTTTCTGAGGTGGTTCCGAGTTGGTTACATTCTGAGCTGTCCGGTCACCTTTATGAAGATATAAGGGTTTAAGGAAGTTTCGCCCTCTAGAAATTTCTAGAACAGTCCAGAACATTCGAGAGTATTCGAGAACATTCTGGAATGTTGTGGAGTGTTCGGGAATAGCCTGGAACGTTCGGTAACATCCTAGAACATCCCAGATCATTGTGGAACATTCCAGAACACTCTCGAATGTTGTGGAATATTCTGTAACATTGTGGACCATCCGAAGCCAAGATCCGTCGTGGGTTCGAGCGTCAGTTCAATCTCATACCAACACCCTGAGCGAAGCCGGGAACCCCAGCTAGTATTAAATATTTACTAGCTGGGTTACCCGGCTTCGCTCAGGACAACATTCGAGAGTGTTCTGGAATGTTCCACAATTCATTTTACTTATTTATAGCGGACCCGACAGACGTTGTCCTGTACACAAATGTCGGTACAAATTAAAATTAAAATAGAATAATATTGAATATTCGATACTGCGATGGTAGCGCAGTCTGCCGGATCCAATGAAAAACATTCCAAAATCACAACTCCTTAGAAATAAAAAAAAATAATTAAAAGAACATTTTCCAGTGGACCAAATTGTGAATCTAAACCATTCTCGAATCTCCTTAAACCCACACAAAAAAATTCATCAAAATCGGTCCAGCCGTTTAGGAGGAGTTCAGTGAAATACACACGGACAGAAGAAATATATATATTAAGATGGCCATGACTTTCAGAATATGAGTTTTGCGATTCTGAAGCTATGAATTCCGCTGAGTAAATATTTAACAGTTAGTTGCCTACGTGTATCTTTTTTTATCAACGTGTTTTTGTACGAGAGGAAAGTGAAATTTAAAATTGATAAATCCGACAAGATTCAAGCGACACGATTGATGCCAAGCTCTAGCAAAAAAAAAACTCTGAACAAAACACAAATTAATACGAAATAAATTGCAGTGATGATTACAAAGAAGCAATTTACTATTTTTTACTTGAAAATAAACTTAAAGAAATATCGTGATTTATTTGTGGGGTATTACGCCGTGGCTACGTTTGCGGAATAGGTTTGGGTTGTTACACCGTAAATACGTTTTGGAAAGTTGGCTAAAGAGGGAGGTAGCGCAACACGGCATAACACCCCAAAAATGAATGAACGAATTCACTTTTGGCTGCGAAAATCTAAAATTATATCAAACTCAAAGAAGTTCAAACATTATTTGTTTGAATATTATAAAGAAGTACACAATATTCATTCATCATTATTTATTTAAATATTATACAATTATACAGTAGTACATAATATTCATTCATAGTATTATGTACTACTTTATAATAAGGCGATGGTTTCTATATATACTGGTGAGCTTCTGGCATTACGAAATTTATATAAAAAAAATTGCAATAGGTGGCACGCGAGCTGTTTGAAAACTGAATGTACCGGGGCTGAATGTATGGAATGCGGGATTGGGGAGGGGAACTAGGGAAGGCGGAGTGGAAACGCGTGTTGGGAAAGGGATGCGGGAGAGCAAGGGAAGGCGGAAGGGAAATGGGACGAATGGGAAAGGACACGCAGGGAGAAGCAATTTCTTTGTTAAGTAGCATAGCAACGCATGCCGGGAACTCGCTAGTGTTCTATAATTTGTTTTGTTGATTCTGTTTTAAAATTATTCTCTAACATTCCTTTGCTCTTTTTCGGTACATAAATTCGTTCTCCGAGGAACCGAATCTCCGAAACGCGCTGTTAGCTGTTCCTGTCTGGATTTGGACCAAGTCCAGTAGAATTAATGAAGGGTTAAAAAATGTATCCATCCATAACAGAATTGACGACCTCTCACACCTCACGTGCACAAACTTTTGCCTGACAGAAACCAATTCAATCAGAAAAAAATGACAATCTACCCAAACAATAACGAAATAACATTAAATAATTTTCAATTGCGGAAACAATTAAATTTAAATAACAAATCTGTTATTTTATCCAATCTATCTAATGATCTAATCTGGGAATCGATCTTATGAATTTATATTGCAAAAAAAATACTCATAACTTATGAGTCTTATGACCTTGTTGCAAGAAATGCGCACTTTCGTTTTGTTGATTCAGAAAATAATGATAAGTTGTTATTCTATTTTTGTTTCAACGACGTCTTTGAGTGGGTTGTTTGAGACGTTTGGAGTGATGCAACCAATGCAACGACTCTTACTTTGAAGATTGAGATTATTCATTCAATAATCATAGACAATCTAACAACAAAGAGCCAGTATTTTTTAAAGAAAGAAACATTTTAGGTTTACGAATAACCTGACAATATTTTTAAAACTCCTACTACCACCACATTAAGCGGAAAATGTTGCTTGTGTTGTGATGGAGGGCTGACTATGGCCCTCCGTTCATGGAGATACTTACAAACTACGTGATTGTGACGCAACCACAAGTACCCTGCAGATATACTATTCTTTAATGCTGATTTCCGTACACGGCGCTACCCGAAATATACTGAAATTGATCATTTTTCACGTGCAGCCGTGGAGTTAACACGATGTCAAGCGATGTCAAATGACTTTTTTCCAACATCAATCCATGCCTTCTCCACTAAATCCTTTCTTATGTATTCTGGTAAAGTAAAGTTATATAAACATGCATTTTTTCCACTTCCAGGAACAAATCTAACATTACTTTCATGTTCTGACGCCGAATTAAACGAATGGTAGCAGACACGAATGATGCAACGCATAGCGTGCGATCAGCACCGTCGGTAGCGTGGAACTGACTTCAAACCGACAGCTGCCGCGTAGCGCCGTGTACGAACACTACCAAAATCGTACGGTGGGTACTTACGAGCGGCGCGCATGCTACGAGCATGAAGCTCGAGTGGCTTGTAAGTACGGAGGCACTACGAGTTTATTGTTTCATAATTTGGACAAATCGTCAAATTTCAAAGTTAATTTTCAAGTTCTGTGAAAATTCTGTTTTTATTTCAGTTCTGTGAAACAACTGGCCTGTATTGATATAATAATTGAACTTTTTTATATGAATACCGCACAAGAATAAGGATGGGCGTACGCTGAGACATCGGTCGCGCAGCATGTTCAGCGCAGTTGTGGAATGTATGAGAAACGTGCACGTCTCAGCGTATGTCGCTCCATACCTATTCTCATTGAGCATAGCTCACGAAACATGTTGGTTTTGTAAACAATAAAAGTGGTAAAAACATATTAAAAAAGTATATTATTAATTTTGAATTAAAATGGTGCCACAAAATAAGTTTGCTGTGTTTGAAAAAATAAATAAAATATAATATAATGAAAAAAATGTAACAACAATAACATATAACACAAAATAAAATACGTTGGTAAAAATGATAAGAAGTCACACTTTTTTTTTTTTGAAGATATTCAATATAAAAAAAATTGCAGAAATTATCCGCGACTATTTGTGTCTAGATTTATAAAAGAATTGGAATTAACAATGTTTATACGGGGATGAAATATATCTCCTAGATCAGAATATTTATTTCCGAGATTGTGAAGTCTCGGAATCGGGGAATTTTGGTAAGAGAGTGTCCTGATGTTGTCAAAGTAAAAGGGTAGTAAATGTCGGCAAGATCTTTTGGGAATGTGGATGTTGATTGATTGAAGTAATTCAGGACAGTCAATTTTGTAATGCAATAATATTTTTTTATGTAATAATATTAAATCTGTGTTAATTCTTCTTTCTGAAAGTTTTAATATGGACATTTTGTCGATTATATTTAATATTTTGTACAGGAATATGCAATTTATAGTTTACAAACCTCAGGAACTTTTATGTTGAATCTTTTCAATGCTGTCGAAATGAATACTGTAAAATGGAGACCATAACGTAGAGTTATACTCTAGTTGGCATCTGACAAGGGTATTATATAATATGATAAATGCGCCTAAATTATTGAAGTCTTTTTGGGCTATGAGGGGAACGGGAGGAGGTTTGAATTTACGTAGAACCTCAATACCTCTCCTTTTGATCGGCGCTCTACGTTACAGTCTATATGAGAGACAAGATGTCCCATACAGGCAGGTTTTTACAACTTCCTCTAATAGTAACAATGAAGCAATTTGTTCCAACAAGCTCGGATTCTTGGGGAGATTTTTTTGCGTTTTCCGCAAAGTGTGCATAAAAAAATTGTGTAAGTATTTAAATACGTAGGTATATTAAACAACATCAAAAAGTGGTCTCCATCGGTTCCGCACTATGAACGGTTCAGCGAACAACCATTGTAGGTAAGAAAGTGCCGGATTGTGAAAAGGAAATGAATTGGCAACAGCGAATGAAAAGGTTACGAAAGAGATGCTCAAACTTTTTTACGCGAGAACCTCTATAGAAATTTAATAACGTAAATTTAGTAAGGTAAAGTCAGTGGTGCAAAATTCGGGATTAGGCCGCTAACAATAACACTCCTTATGTAAATGACCATAAGGTTTAAATTCTCGATTAATACCAGCCGCCCGTTTTGATTTTTTCACGAAAAAAACATCGCCAAAAAGCGCTTTTCATTTTATTTTTCGAAGCTCAGGCCACAATATTTAAATGTTTTAAGCTCATTTTCTAAAGAATTCAATTTCCCACATTATACAACAGAGCCATACCCGAAAAGGGGTTCGTAAGTAGGAAATTTTGAACTTTAAATCAGTTTTATAGACCTGATACTGTATTTAATTCTACGATTTCGATAAAAGCACACGATTTTGCATTGCTTAGTAGTGCATCACCTTAAGCATATTAAATAAATTATTTTTATGAAACTAATTAAAACAAGCATATTAAATAAATTATTTTTATGAAACTAATTAAAACTATGAAACAAACAGTAAAGCTTCATGTTTTTCTAAGTTAAATTGATATTTCAAAACTCCATACTTCAGAAGTAAATTAAGGCTGACCTAGAAACTGCATTCGGAAAACTTTATTTTCTTACAAGAATTTTTCTGCTTCAGACAAACAGATTTCTCATTTTAAAAATGTATTTATTGTAGACAATCTGAAGCCACCGGCGTTACCCGGGTTTTACGCAGCGTTTTTCGAAATTAGATGAAAAACAGTAATATTTTCCTCTTATTTTGAATGTCAAGTTGGAAAATTTCATCAAGTACCAAAATTCTGTTTTCAGGGGTGAGAAAGGGGTTGGTTGTGGTTTTTAGAAATATTATGTAGACAGTGATCTTTTTCTTGTTTTGAAAGTCAAGTGTGCAAAATTTCATCAATCTATACTAATATTATAAATGCGAAACTGCGTGTGTTTTATGTTACGCTTTCACACATACACCAATAAACCGATTTTAAAAATTATTTCACTAATAGAAAGCTACATTATATGCGAGTAATAAAGGCTGTACATAACTGTAAGCTCTGGCGTTATGAAATTATAAATATTAATATATTATATTTATTATACGTTTTCTGTCGCTAACAAAAGCAAGTTATTGACAATGTCAGAAAACAAATCGTTGCCGTGGAAACGATGTTGATATATTATTAAATAAAAATGAATCTCCGAAATGTTTATATGCGCATAACTTCCGAACGACTGCAACAAATTGGATCATTCTTTTTTTACTACTGGTGAGCTCTGGCATTATGAAATTTAGGTGGCACGCGAGCTGTTTGAAAACTGAATGTACCGGGAATGAATTTTACGGAATGCGGGAGGGGGATGGGGGTGCAAGCCGTACAGTAATATCCCCCTAATACCATGCGAGCGAAGCCGCAGGTAAAAACTAGTATCGAAATAAAACTGTAGATCTTCCAAAAAATGCTATAAAAGTATAATGTATATGGAAATATGAGGAATAGGGTATAAGGAAAATAAATATGTAGGTAAGTGGTGTCCCACAGTTTGAGAAACGTCCCATAACGGGCACGACTCTGTTTAGAAATCGCAAGTGCAGAACACCGTGCCACCAGTCGGTGAGTAGTGGATAGTGGATAGTGGAGCCGCCATTCATTATTGTTAGTTTTGTTACAACCACACTGTTCCCGTTTGCACTCACTCACTGTAGAGCTCATCTCACACCCCTCCACTGCGCAGCGTCTAGTGCGCACCTTGTTCGCCTGCGGCGCATTCCGCGTGGACCCGTTCCGGAGCAATAATTACATATCTCCGAGATATGCATTATTTGAATAAAGTATCATAATATGAATGTTCAAAGGTGCGAACGTGTTGGGAGAGATTATTGCTGTAGTTCTGTGAACAGAGACAGTCGCAACGCTCATGCGCTCTGGCGGAATAAAAAGGTATTATCAAACACGGCTACCATCTTGAACACGCAAACAAATTTCTAGACGGACGAAATGCAAAGTGGTCGAGTCAAAACAGGACTTCACAGGAGGAGAAGTATGTGTACATAAAATAGTACAACCAGGAAAATTTTTTGTTTTTTAAATTAACTCCACTCCCTGATAAAAGAAAATAAATCCCTCAAGGTCTGCCTGACAACGGAGCTCTCAGCGGCAGGTTGTTCCTGCCTAGGAAAAGTAGGATCTGTCGAAATTTTGGAAAGATATTGCTTCATATAACCCCCTGAAATATAATTCTATAATTTAATTTGGGAGGCGGGTATGGGTACAGCCGCCCCGGGAACCATTTATTGGTTAACCAACATCCCCTGCCATAGGTTACCCAGTGGTTCGCTACATTTGGTGACTTACAGGCGTGCGCGGGTTCATGAGGTGAGGTTTTGGTGGCGAATGCGTTTGTCCACTTACTGCGTGGCGGGCTGGATCGGGAGAGGCTGGTTGAGGGAGACCTAACCAGGACCTCTCTAGCCGGACTCTCGCTTTCACTTCTCGACCCATTGCCTTGCACAGTAGTGGGAGGGATGGATCCATACGTCCGTCACTCCTGCACACATTAACCCCCAGATTCCTTACACATCTCTCATGCCTTTTTCCTTTCCAGAACTCCTTTTCCTTCCTTTCCCTAAAAACAGCCTCCACACAGTATCCCCAAAAAAGACAAAGTGTGGAGCTGTTGTAAAAAAATCAGATTATGTCCACCAAAATTGTTAAAAAATGCGATTAAAACAGTAATACCCCAAATATATTGAAAATGTTGAAAACTTAAAAATTCATTTCATCAAATCTTTCGCATTTTGTACGTCCATGAAGGGGGGAAATATGGGGAAGTTTTCGCACTAATGGAGGGGTTTTTATAATTTCGTAGGGGGAAATTCCCCTTACGCTGCACAACAAAATAACCTCAAATAAGGCAGCAATTAGGTTGATTGATATTTACAATTACCATGAAACTTACATAGATACCTAATAAAAACAGGTCGATATTTACAATTAACATAAAACTTACACAAATCTATACTTTTGTTTGTTTGTTTGCATTGAATAGGCTCCGAAACTACTGAACCGATTTAAAAAATTCTTTCACCAATAGAAAGCTACATTATCAGCGAGTAACATAGGTTGTATGTAATGGTAAGCTCTGGCGTTATGAAATTTGTATAATTGAAAATTTGTATAATTGAAAATGTGTGTATTTCATATATTTTTGCAGGAGGGAGGAAAGGGAAGGGGAAGGTGGGGTTCATGGAGAGGGAAGAGATGAGGGAGGGGGAAGGCGGGGAAGGTGGAATGGAACGGGGATGCACGGGAAAGGATAAGAAGGGAGAGTCAATTTATTTCATTGAATGGCATAGCAACGCATGCCTGGAACCAGCTAGTACCTAATAAAAACAGATTAATATTTACAATAAGGAACTACAGTGAAAAATATTATGGCTTTAAAAAAATATGTTCATATAGACCAATATACGCTGATTCTGAATATATAAGTTTTATTACATATAACGTAGAGTTTTTAAAAAAACATTGAAAAGTCCATTTTAAAATGTGTCATTATAACACCCTATTGCTGGATTTTGGCGGCGTGACGTCACCGCGCCGCGTCACCTGGGTCAAAGTTGTATAGAAATCAATAGAAATGAAGACGCAAGTCGTTCGGCATTCCGTGCTATTGGTTTATAGAGAATTGGACATATAATAGTTTTTGTTTTTATTGAAACATTATTTAGGCCTAAATAATTCAGTATCAAAAAGAAAGTATCTCTATTAGTTTATCTATATTATTTAAAATATTCAAAAACTTTAACTGTACAAAAAACGATCGTATTGCCCAGTAATGTCTATGAAAACGCTCCAATGCTGAAATTCAAAATGGCGGGAGTCGAACAGCTGATTCCAGTTCCCTACAAGATTCATACTTCGGTTAGTCATGATGACGTCACACTAGACTCGGTGGTTTTCGGGGGATCTTGAAAAATTAAAACTTTGACATTTATTTAAACTATTAAAACTAACTATAAAAATAAAAATAAATATGCAGTTATTTAATTTAGAAGGTCATTATTCATAAAAAAAAATAAAAAAAATTGACTGGAATTCTCTATTACCATAAAACTTACATACTACGTGAATATTACAATATTTGGTTTGTTATCGAAGAGAGATCAAAAATTTACGAAGTAGTATTTATTACCAAAGACTTAAGAGAGCACCAATAACTGCCTCCTGACAATCTGCGCCTAATAAACATGACTGGCCATTACTACAATGTGTTGTGATATGGAGATATGGAGATACTGACTGGTATTTGGGGGCACGACCTCATAACAATAAAAATACTGTGGAAAAGCAATCACAAGCTGGCGAAATATTTTTATTATTCTTATTATGTCGAAACTATTTACGAACATCAAGGATGGCATTTTGACAAAATTAATAAAAATAAAATAATAAAAATAAAAAAAGCAGAGTGTGCAGTTCACACGCGGTAGAAGTGAACCTTCAGAAAACTAGAGTAGAAAAGATTGGGAAGGCTACGAAGCAACGCACAAATACGAGACCGACAGGCTACGAAACACCGCACAAAGAGGAGTCCTTTCTTTCACAGGCTAAATCCTATAGAATAGATGTACGTGTTTGTCTCTTTTTAGTGTAGCTATTTTTCGTTTCATCGAGTTTCAAATCAGGTGTTAAAGAAGTTTTCACTTCAAAACTACAAAAGGATTATTTGTTGTTTTGAAAAAAACTCAATTTTTTTTGACTCGCCAGAAATTTATTTGATTAATTTGTGTTCACAATTTATTCATTTAAAAAAATCTTTATGCATAAAAATTAATGTTTCTTTGTTTGTCCCGTACGCGTTCCTGCACCATTATTCGGATTGCGATTAAACTTTGGTGAGTTGTTGTGCTCACGCCCGCGAAGGTTTATATTTATAATGGTGAGCTCTGGCGTTAGGAAATTTGTATAAAATTCTATAATAGGTGGCGAGCGAGTTTTTTTTTTAATGTGAGTATTTAATGAAGTTTAGCGGCAGGGAGGGAAGGGAGGGAGAAGGGAACCGGGAGGGTGGAGGGGAATGGGGAGGGTTCGCGGGACGGGGGACGAGAGAGAGGGAAAGTGGAATGAGAACGCTTGAGGGGGAGAGCGAAGGAGAGGGGTTCATGTGAGGGGGGGGGGGGGGGGCGCGGAGAAGACGCCACGATAAGCGGAAATAAGTACCTATAAAGCATTAGTGTACAAAAATTCTAAATTAAAAACATTTTTCGATGAAGCTTAAAAAACACATTTTCATGATCCATTAGTGTACAAAAACAATTCGTTATTAAAAATATTTTTGATGGAATTTAAAAAAAAAACACCTTTCATGGATCCATTAGTGTAGAAAAACAATTCTTCATTACAAACATATTCGATGAAGTGTTAAAAAAACAGCTTGACATGATCCATTAGTGTTCAAAAACAATGCTTCATTGAAAACATATTTGATGAAGCGTTAAAAAAACAGCTTGTCTGATCCATTAGTGTACAAAAATTATTCTTCAACACAGTTTTGATGGAGGATCACAGATGGTATAAAACTTATTTCCCAGCCCTGGCTTATGCAATCCATGGTACAGCCAACATTGTGTAACGATTATAATAATTGTGTTTTGAACACAATGCTTAGTTAAAGAGATCAATAAAATTTCTCTGTACTCACAATGGACTCATGTAATGTGGGTTCACGCATTCCCGCTTCACACTAAATACCATCACCGGGTTGCTTCACTGGGGTAGGCAGTTAAGTCGAAAGGTGACACGTAACGGCGTTACGAAATCATTTTTGAATTTTTTTATGTGACGCAAGATACCATCCGAATTCTTCCACGGTGTCTATTACATCCTCAATGGGAAATAAGGAAGTTACAGTACTAGGGGGATTCTCTTTTTACGTGAACACAGCACCAAAGTCCCAACTACCTGAAGCCCATCGGACTGTGGCATCCCCGATCGGGATATGTTGTGAGGCTGACGGGAGAAGGGAGGGGAAGGAGATGGGAAACAGAAAGGTAGGGAAATACGAGATATTAAATTAGGGCCAGTCAAATTTATAAGAAAACATAACAGAAATAGATAACGTTGTTCTGCTAAAGTAATGTTAATCTTGTGCGCCCCACTGTCGAATTTTGAATTTGGTAACCACCTCTGGTCTGGAGCCCCAAAATACCTGAAAACAACCGTTAACTCTGTGCAGAAACGGGCGGTTCGTTTGATAGATTCCCCTATATAAACAACCTGATTGCAAACATTAGAGCTCATTTGCAAGGTATCTATGCTGTCCTTGTTCTACCGTTATTACAATGGAAGATGTTCCTAGGAACTAGCGTCGTCATTGATCCCTTCGCCAACGGTGCATAGTCGGGAAACAGGCCAAACGCGCGCCGAACATATTACATGACAATGTTGACATTTATTACACGAAAACGGGTCGCTTCTACGACTCGTTCTTGAGATCAACAGCTCGACTCTGGAATGATTTGCCGGCCTTTATGTTTCTTCCTTCCCACAACATAGGTCTCTTCAAGACCCATATGCTCACTCCTTCTTCTCTTAAAAAAGACTCTCCACATAAATCTTCAAATATGATATAGGCCCTGAGGGAAATAATTTTCCTCGGGGGCCTCCTGTGTGGAGTTAGCGTAAAAACAAAAAAATCTTAAATCGTAATTTATTTTTAATATTTAAGGAGTGTTTTTTATGCCTTCCCAATTTGCATTATTGTGCTAGTTGTTTTCAGATGTCAGCATCAAAATTGATGTAAACATTGACAAAAAAATTACATGAAATAGTTAAGAGAAAGTAGGTGTTCCGTGACGACCTTGGTCCTGAAGGCTTTTGTTAGTTCTGCTTTCCGCCAACGGCAGAGCCAAGATTTAACCATAAGGTTAAATCTGCGTAATGCGTACTATCGATCGCCGCTTGACGTCAGTAATAATCGTTAATTAGTAGTAATTCTGTTAGCCGTAATACTTTAACGCGTGTTGATTGTCACCGCGTATTCTCTCCGTTAAAAAGTATTGCCATGCTCCGTGATACCAGGTTATGACATATTCAGATATGTGTATCACTGTAAAATAAGACATGATTATTCTAAGTCATGACGTCCGCAGGAATAACCAGTGCACTATAAAGTTATGGTTAAGGTGATCCAATAGTCCAGGGAAAAATCGAAATCGGAATTCACGCCCCTCTGTGGTAGGAGTTTAAAAATTCTTGAGAACAAGCTTTTGGAAAGGTTGGAAAAGGTTTTTGAGAATTTTTTTTACAGGTTGATTTCGTAAAAAAAGCCTGTAATAAACATTAACTCCTTTTTTACGCATTGTTTATTCTAGAAAAACGCAAATTTAAAATTGATTTCACGGAACCAAGCGACGTGGAGCCTACACGTCTGTTCCCCGCTCCGGCCGGGGTAAAAGTGATAGAAAGTGGGGTGTGGCAAGCCAGTAGTCCTTAGGTAGACGACATAAGGGTCATTTTGAAAATCCAAATTCGTCGACTGCCGGCCGTATTGTGAAATAACATCGCGAATATGCCTATTTTATTTTATTTTGTGAATATCGGGCGTAAATATATTTTTTTGCGATTATCACAAAAGAAACTAAATTTGCTACAGTAAACAATAAAACCATTTCCAAAAAAGGGTTTATAAGTGGGAGAGTTTGCACTTGAAAGTGTTTTTTTATAGACCTAATACTTTATTTTTTTCTAGGCTTATTAAAAGACTTGATCGATATTTTTAAGGGTCAAGATATGTTCTACTCGCAGTATTTAATTGAAGCATCTATAATACTTCTAAGCCATAAAAATTTTAAAACAAAAATACATGATTTTGTATGATTTTACATTATTTCGCATGGCTTCATCTTAACATAGCATTGCATGGACATGTTCGTCCATACAGTTCATAATAATACGAGTTCTACAAGTGCATCAATGATTTTGTGGGGCTCATTTAACCTTTGAAAGACACGCTGCAGAAAGTACGTATTGTGATATACTTTGCTGTTGGTGTTCGATCTCATTGGGAACCACGGGTGGTTATTCGGACGGAGAGGACATTTCGCTCCAATCTGACCCCTTCGAAGTGACGCCGGCCAGCCGCGTTACCTATCAGTAGGAAACTACATATGTTAGCTTTTGTAAATCAAATGAACAAAATAAATATAACTTACGCATAATAATATACTAAATGAAATGTAAACAAAGACCTGCAGTGGAAAATACAAGAAAAAATATTTTATTTAGTTTTGTATCACCGATAAAGATAATAATACAAAAATAATATCGTTGGACTTTATTTCGGGTGACTCAGTGTAGAGTGTACCTATCTTATCCGTGTTTGTTTTATTATTACTGATAACATTTTATTGCACAAAATAACAAGAAACTGAAGTATAGAATTAAATTATATTCATTTGTACGAACATTGAATTTTCGATGTCAAAAGTGTTAAATTTTAGAAAAAAAAAAACTTTGACATAGATCTCCCCTTGGTAGTTTGGTGACTTAGCAGGGGTGCACGGGTTCACGGGGGTGAGGTTTGTCCGGGTCTTGGCGGCGGATGCGTCTGCCCACCAACTGCATGGCAGGCTGGATTCGGAGAGAACGGTTGAGGGAGACCCCCAGTTTCTTACCCACTCCTCACAAACTTTTCCCAAAACTTTCTCTACTTCCTTTCCTAAAAAGACCTTCCACACAGAGCCCTCAAAGATGGCATAGGCCCTAATGGGAATTATTTTTCAGGGCCTCCTTTGTGGAGCGAATGTAAAAAAATAACGTTACTTTTTTAATACGTGCAACCATAAATTATTGTATTAGGTACTTACTTGTTTTTTCTATGCTATATATGTAAAAGCCCCGAAAAAGGGCGTTTATTTATAAATAAATAAATAACATGGAAATAGAAATAAAACATTAAAAATATGTTTTTGGTATACTTTAATTAAGATTTTAATTTATTTTATTTTACGCGAGTACCGCAATAGAGTTCTAACTGTCCGAAACCAGTAGGACTATGGCATGGTGAGCATCCAGCTATTCATATTTGGTCACCAAACACGGCTAAAGACATTTCAAGCAACGTGTCACATCGCAATGATGGTCTGTCACCAGGGAAATACTGAGAGTGTTTACAATTCTGTCAAATCTATGTTCTAACTATCTAAATATTTATATAAAGAAGAGTGTATGGCGGGCGGGCGGCGTGGGTTTGAGTTTTATACAAATCTACAGTCTTATTCCGATATTGATGAAATTCTGCACACTTGACCTTCAAAACAAGAGGAAGGTCACCGTTCACATGAAATTTCGAAAAACCACATTCTTTTACCGCCCACTGAAGCCTGATTGATACTTCTTGACGAAATTTTGTACGCTTGACATTCAAAATAAAAGAAAAATTATTGCCTACTTCTGATTTAAAAAAAAAAAACTATGCGTAAAGCCCGGGCGACGTCGGGCACAGCTTGTATTACAATAATGTAATTCTTATTAAGCATGTATTAAATACATGCTTAATAAAAAATTTTGTTTAATTTTCACAAAACCGCTAATAAAAAATCGAAATTTTGTTACTAGGTTTATTAAATTGATTAAAAAATTCGGCGATCAAAAATTATCAATCGAAATTCAAAAAAAATATCTCTAAAAACTCGACGGAAGACATCCATATCTATCCATACTAATATTATAAATGCGAAACTGCTCGAGTTTGTTTATGACCTTTTCACGCATAACACAATATAAAGACTTTAAAAATTCATTCACCAATAGAAAACTAAATTATATGCGCAGACTATATTTTGTATATGATGGTAAGCTCTGGCGTAATGAAATTATAAATATTAATATATTATATTTGTTATACGTTTTCCGTCGCTAACTAAAGCAAATTTTTGCTAACGTCAGAAAAAAATCGTTTCCATGGAAACGATTGCTACTGCTTCAGAAAATTCAAATATTAGAATATGTTTTATTTTTTTGGACAAGCTTCTGTTTTGGAATAAATGTCAGTTCCTACATTAAAAATATAATTCGTAACGATGATAAAGACTGAATAAATACTGTAATTTTTTATTATATTCACAAACTTTCAAATATTTAATTAAAAATAAACATCCGAAATGTTTGTAAGCGCATAAATTCCTAACGAATGAACAAAATTGGATAATTCTTTTTTTCTTTGAGCTATAGCTTTATGAAATTTAGGTGGCAGGCGAGATGTTTGAAAACTGAATGTAAGGGAATGAATGTATGGAATTCGGGAGGGGGTGGGGGTGGGGAGGAGGGGGTATAATTGATAAGTTCAACCGCTACAGTAATTTCCCGTAATACCATGCGAGCGAAGCCGCGGGGAAAAGCTAGTATTTGATATTTACCTAAATGAATTCAATTTCTTATTTGTATAAAAGATGCCTACATAAGGTATGATTTGAGATCTACAAGAACAAATGTATTATTGTGATTAATTTTTGGGTTATTACGCCGTGTTGCGCTAATTCCTTCTTTAGCCAACGTTTCAGACAGCATCACAGTGTCCATCTTCAGGGCAGATGTGTAATCACAGTTTACATCAGATAACACACATCCACCCTGAAAACGGACCCTGTAACGCGGTAACGACAGAATAACCCAAAAATAAATCACGATAATAAGTTACCTGAGGTTTATAGGATGGTACGCATTTGAGCTCAATCAATAAACTTACAAAAATAATTGAGAGAAAGGCATTGTTTGCTTTATATGGGTAATGTAATAACATTGAAGACAATCGCATTATTGTCATCCTTTGAGAGAATTGTTACCTCAAGAGAACAGATGCTTGCTATGAAAATTCTTCGGTATTATGCAACACGCATGCATACAATTATTATAATATATCTTCAATTTTATGCATAATAGGAGGCCTGGGGAAATGGCAAGATCATGTGAATCGAATCAAAGTGGTACCTACCTAGATACTCTCAATATCGCCCTGAAAGGCTATTCCCTAAAATTAATTCACTCTATTTTAAGGAATAGCCCTTCTGGTGGAACACAGATTCATTCAGAATATTCAGAATTCAGACTGGTTGAAATAGATTTGGCCAAGTTTGGTGACCAAATCTAAAGAGCTATTCACTTTCCAATCTTCCCCAACTTCTTCCCCTCCCTGCACTTTTCAATCACACGTCATACCAGTGGCGGTCCGTGACTTTTCAGTTAGCTAGAGTGCTAAGATTAAAGAATATGAAGGTTAATAGGCCCAGATAACGGAAATTATAATTCGTTTCAATTTAATTACTACAAGAAACAACAAATTACGTTTGGATAGGTGGTAAAAGATGCATTAAAATTCCATTTTTATTTAATCAAAGTTAAAATTTTTTTTTTATAAAACGATCCTTTTACCGCCATTTTGGATTTTTTTGACGCGATAACGTCTTATAAATCGATGAACGCCGGCTGCACTAACGAAAAAGCGTGACTCATTGTCACGTTCCGCCTGAGCCGAGTGTGCAAGCGAGAGCGCGGAACAAGCGTTCGGCTTGTGACGCATCTATCTCTCTTCCACTCCATCGTTATTAATGACGTTGTCACGTAAAATTATCGTCCGTAAACCGACTTTACAGACAACCAATTTTTTTTTTATCGACTTTTGCGTAGGTACCTAAGTTTTGTTTCAATCTAAATATGCATGAATTACTTAAGTAATTAATCCAAACTAAGAACATTATAACCTATCTTGTGCAGGTAAATTAGTTGTTTCTTGTTGTAATTGTTGAAACGAAGTGTAATTTCCATAATATCTGCCTAAAAGTGCGGCGGTCAGGGGAATATTTACCAAAAATAATAACCATTTTCAGCTACAACATCAAAAATGTTGTATTTTTCAATCTTAGCACTCCAGCTCAAGAAAAGTCTAGAACCGCCAATGCATCGTACCATAGTCCCACCGGCTTCGGACAGCCAGGAACAATAATTGGAACTAACATAAACAAAATAAAAGAATCAAGAGTCAGAACAACTGAAGACTACTGAAGAGAAGTTCATAGTATGAGATGAAGTATGAATATGAATATATTATGCCAAGATAGAGGTATGTGTCGGTTCATGCCCTCTGCCTGCCCCTGCGGATGTTTATTTGGCTAGTACATAATGTACATAAGTATTTTTGTTTAGAATTGTGAATTATAGATACGAAAGAGAGGTTGGTAATTTTTATTTTGGTAGTTTATGATTTGATTTTGACAGTTGAATTTGATGGGGGCTAATCGATATCAAGTAGGTACTGAGCATGGATGTCGAAATCTAACGAAACTTTCATCAGGGCATCATTAGGGCAAGAACAACATTCCTATGATAACTTTCTACGGGTAGGGGCCCTAATTTCCGACAAAACAGCCGCGCAAAATTGTTGCAGCTAGTCGGATACACGAAAATCGATATGGCCCTCGTAGCCGCGATCTAAATATTATGATAACCTATTTAAGGGAAACGCTAACTGAGGTATTTAATTTGGATTATATCCATCATCACAGTTATAAAACATGAAACAAGTTCAAATAGGGCACAAACATCCGCTTCAAGAAACAAATATAAAAATAATAACACTAATCTAATTTGCGCCGCATCGCGACCAGCGGTCAGGAATAGAGCCAGTAAAACAAACGATAATATTGGCTCAACATCAAAAATAGACAATACAGACATAATGCAAGTAAAACAAAGTAAATACTGTACCTTCACACGTCCAGAATTGTCACCGATGCTGTTGGTTGGTTTTGGTTTTCCGAGCGAGAAAATGAACTCACTAATTCACTCTTTTTTATATTTCACAGACACTTTTAGCTCACATAATCACATACACTTCACAGTTAAAGCACTCGCGGCGAAGATTACATAGAGGTTTTAATATTATTATTGACGTTTAACTAGTGAAAAACGCTTTTGAAAGGAAAGGCGTATCTGACAGCATCTGACAGGTCGCGTTCGAGTAAATACTAAACACGGCTTCTATGGAATACAAATATTCCTACCTCTCGCTCGGAGCGAAGTGAACTGAGCCGCAAACCGTCCGTGCTGCAAAAGTGGCCAGTGTTGCCAACATTAAAAAATGCAACTCCAACTCTGCGGCAAAACTTTGCAGGCATACGGCCAAACAAGAACTGAATATGCAATGCTTTCTGTTATTCGACTGGGATTATTGAATTTAAATAGTTTAGGTTATACTCTGAGTTCACGATAAATAAACCCCTTTGTACCTATTATTCAACTTTTATTAAGTTTGCCTCTGTAAGTCTCATCACTGTTTAAAAAAAAATTGAAACAACATTTTAAAATCAGTTTATTTAAATATTTATTGAAAATAATTATCCATCCATGTATACATTAGCTCTATCGTGTTAACGCCTTCAATAGCATTCATTTATAGTTTAAATAAATTTAGAATACTCACATAATGATCATATGTAATGTATATATTCTAATAAATAATAAAGCAAGGGATTTGCACTGGCATCCATCCCACTGGCACCAATAATGACTGGCTACAAAGTTATCATTGTCAAGTTCCACTCTCGGAGTGGGACAACATTCTCTTTATATTATTCGCTATTCGTTTCTGGACACTTATTATTTATTAGCAAAGATCGGGTTAAAAATAAGTATAGTGTCGTAAATATTACAATAATGTTTCAACAAAACAATTCCTTATCAATTTTATGTAGAACTCTTGCATTAAATTGTTTAAAAACAAATTAATTAACTTTTTATAACCTACACAGGAAGCCCCGAGGAAAATAGTGTCCCTAGGGGCCTACGTCAACTCTGGGAATGCTTTGTGGACGGTCTTTCTTGAAGGAGAGGAAGGATTGAACTGGGGTTTTGAAGAGACCCATGTTGTAGGGGGGAAGAAACACAAAGGTCTGGGTTGGATAGTCAAAAATTTTGGAGCTGCAGACCATAGGTGGCTGCCATTATTCTACATGTATTGTCTACGGGCTTGGCAGTGAGGATAGAATGCCAAACAACTGACTTCTTAATTCCTGCTTCATCCACAATCATGCACCTTCTTATGGATTCAACTATCATACTTGCGGAAGGGTAGGCAGAGAATATTAAACGTCACACATCTGTCCTGGTAATACTTCTTGCCTCATCCACGATCATAAATGCTCGTACATAATTCCGGCTCCTGACTTGAACGCTTTCTCTGCAGGTAACCCTATGAAAAGCGGAAATCTGTGTGAATAATTCAGAAAAACTCTCGAACGGTGAGCTCAGGCATCATGGAATTTACGCAGCTCAAGTTAGATTCAACGCAATTATGAATTTCATCTGTTTTCTACAATGGACAGGTTACGCACCAAACTTGAATGCCGACTTGAACTCGCGCAGATGGTTAAGTCTCGATTACACTGAGCGAGTTTACAAGCTACTAGCCGGCGAATTCACTATCTGCTAGTAAACTCCTTCAGTGTAAAATCTGATAGTTTAGCTAGTAATACGATTACACTGAGCGAATCCACTAGCAGATAGTGAATTCGTCGGCTAGTAGCTTGTAAACTCGCTCAATGTAATCGAGGCTTTACTTTACTGACTTTACAATGACCGTAAGCGAATGATAAAGATGCGTAAAATATATATGTGACAGACAGGCGTAGGCGTGGGTGGGGGGACGTGCCGCTTTTCGGACCTTAAACTCGCCTATTGCGACGAACTCTGTATCAACGTCAGTTTGGAATTAACGTTTGGCGTGTACTATACATCTCTTAGGATCTTACGACCACCTTAGACTAACTAGGTACGCCAATGTCGTATTATCACGGAAATTTCCATCGTGAGTCATAGAGCGTAGAATTACCTAAACCAATATAAAAAAACGTCACAATTTTCGTAATTAATTTTAGAGCTGAAAGCTTGCGGGAAGCGAGGGTAAAAGTATCAACTTGTCTAGTTTTTTATAACTCATAACTTTTACTAGGTGACTGGGTCTGTCGAGTATTCAGTCGTGGAGTCCACCTGTCCGCGTTACTTTACTCCCTATTGTAAAGTAACATAAACACAACATAACTTAATATAATATAATAAATAGTATAATGGTAGAGGAGCCGGTTTCTAGTAACGGTGAACGCCAATACCGTTTATCGCGCGTACTACGGCCCGAGAATTTTGATCACATTCAGCGCGCGTTCTCGGTGAATGGCTGATGACGGTGATGTCACACTATTCGCACAGGAATGTAACAGAAAGTGTAGAGTAAAAATTAAATAAAAAAATTGCGTACAAAAAAAATTATACACCATTCAGATGCGAAACTTTGCTTGAAATTGATTTAACCGTAATTGGTGACATATCTAAATAGCCGGGAATTTCCCAACTTTTCTCTTTCCCGTTTTCTTCCCTTCTGTCTTGGATGATGGAGATCCCAGCATAGTGTCAATGGTTTCGGATTGAGACTTTTATACTCTTTTTCATTTGTTTACGTGTATCTCATTTCTTTATATTGTCCTCCTCTCCTGTCAGGGGCTGGATATCATTATGGTAATGTACACATTGCAAATGACCGGAATAATTCGGCGAGACTTTTATGTACTCTTTAGTCATGCGGCTGATATTTATATATATGGATTTTTTTAAAGACAGGTCAAGCAAAATATTGAAAAAAAATATTTACAAAAATAATGTGAAATAAAAAACGTGTACCGCCATCTCTGGTCCGGTAGACATATCAATAGAGAAAATAGTTATTCTATCGTACGGTAGATGTCACAAAATAATAACCCGAAATTTTTACACAATGGAGGTTGCTTGAGAAAATAGTAACTCTATTGTACAATAGATGTCACTGACAAAAATAGTTGCTTAATTATACGAAAGATGTCACTAACCAAATTCAATTTTGTCATCCTGTTGACAGAAGAAGGGACCTTTTAGGACCTGATAAGGGAAGAAAGGAAATATTCGTAGAATTGGAAAGAAAAAAATTAAATAGCCAAACCTCTTTGATTTTCAAACGAGTCATTTGAGTCTTATTAAACTATTTTTTTTGTATCTAAGAGCACTTATTTTTTTTCAACGCTAACTAATATTTTTGTTTGCATAAAATGAGTATTGTAGCTTTTTTTATTCATCTTATTCACCCCCCTGATATGAAACATTCAATTGGGTTGGTAGTCCCTAGGGAAAAAACGATTTTGGACATCACATCACTGAAACTCTATTTTTAAAAAATTATCTCCACAGAGGAGGTCCCCGAGGAAAAGAAATCCCTCAGGGTCCATGTCATCTTTGGGAATGCTGTGTGAAGGGTCTTTTAAGGGAAAGGAAGTTCTTGGAAGGAAAAATCTATGAGGGGTGGATGGGAATCTGGGGGTCAGTGTGTAACAAACGTATGAATTCATCCCTCCAACTGCAGTGCAAGACGATGGGTCGAGAGAGTACGGCAGGAGAGGTAAAAAGGCTTATCTAATACCACCTGTGGTAGAGTGGTTAAGATTAAAATAATTGATAGTAATTCAAATTTATTTGACATTAAATTATACCTATAGACTATATTTGCGACAAGTTCCAGAGTAGGAGATACTTCCAATATACAGGATGGGGCAGAGAGGATGCTTTTAGGTCGGGGAAATGATGGCGTTTATGGTAGTGACCATGCCGTGGTCAGGTAAGTACTGGGGCTTTGTTGTGGAGACGTTATTTAAAAACGGGGAAAGCGTTGTAGCTACGAATGGGGCTTTTCGGATCCGGTTTGAGTTAAATCGAAATGACAGGGTTCCCGATCCTAAAACCATTTGGAAATGGATCAGTAATGTAAGGTGGACAGGAACTGCAGATCCTAAAATACCAGTTGGGCGACCTAAAAGTGTGCGAACACCTGAAAACAACCCAGTAGTAAGAGCGTCAATTGAAGAGTCTCCAACCCGATCAGCGCGGAAATATGCCACTGCGCTTGGAATATCGTCCAGAATTGTAAGGCGAATCTTACACTCAGACCTTCACCTGTACCCTTACAAGATGATGCGTGCACGGGAATTGAGCCCACAAAATTTTGTGAAACGTAGAGATGCTTGCATTGCAATCGTAACTGCTGTATCCCTCGGCGCTGTTTTGTGCACTAGCGACGAAAGATTAATCATTACCCTGACTTCATCTGGCTTTTGTGAGATGTTAGAGAACGTCAAGCATCCCAAAATGAAAGAGCATGGCGAGGAACACGCCACAGAAGCCTTCTGATTTCAACAAGATGAAGCCATGGCCCATGCTGTCCATCCTTCACGCGAAATCTTGGAAGAGCTCTTTCCAGTTCACCTGATCTCTTTGCGGGGAGGATATTCCATGGCCCCCTCACTCCCCGGAATATATATATTTTACGGAAAATATGAATGAATAAATAAAGGAATCTCGGAAAGCGCACGTAAACTTTATTTGATTTGTGTTATTTTACAATTTATCCATAAAAAAATAATATAAAGTAGCTCAGGTAAGAGTCCACCACTTTGAATCCATAGTATGTCCCATTTAATGACTTTATTTGTGTTTGGTGACAAGATCTTATTAGTCAGGTATATTACCAAACATTTTTTTTTTTTTACATGAGCTCCACACAGGAGGCCCTGAGGAAGATAATTTCCCTCAGGGCCTATGTCATCTTTGAGGATGCTGTGTGGAGGGTGTTTTTAAGGAAAGGAAAGGGAGGAGAGTTCTGAGAAGGAAAAGGTTTTTAGGGGTGGGTAGGAATCTGGGGTTCATGTGTTTCCTGGTCATCCGCCTCCAAGACCTAGACAAACCTTACCCCATGAACCGGGGCACCCCTGCTAAATCACCAAACGCAGCGAACCACTTGGGGTGACCTATGGCAGAGGAGTTGGTTATCCAATAAAGGTCTTTTGGCTACTTGCTCTAATTCAGTTTGTTTAAGTTGTTAGGTGATTTCCTTTAGATATATCAAGAATACAGCATCATAATATATTAGAAATAAGGTCTTCATAACATTAAAGTTCTGTGTGAATAATTCCACGAAATTCTGGAAACACAAGTAGTGTAGAACTAATTTTGTGGTCTATTATTAGTCAATTCCTTATAAAGTATTTAAATTTTAGGTACCTAAGCAAATTATCAAGACTTCTAGTTATAACAGAGTATCTGAATAAAATGAAATATTATGATTTTGGACATATACCTGGTTAGAAATTGAAAGAATAAATAATTAATCTTCTATGTACATGTTGTTATTAGGTACTCCCTCCGTATTTTTTCTTTGTATCATCATGATGTATTTTTAAGGCAAATCAATAAAAAATCCCTAAATCGATGTTTTATAAATAAGGAATGATAATTTATCGTGAGGACCAAAATCGATTTCTCTCCATGCTCATTCCCAAATCTCCTTCCCTTTCACTATTCCCTTCAGCCTCACAACACAATCCTTAGAATTATTTAGAATGTCATATTCCCACGTTCCAGACAGTTGTTCTGTATTAACAGAACGACTCTACACATCATGACTTCGGAACCTGCAGCCTGTAGAGATGACCCTTTTGGTAGACAAACTCCAATAAGGGGCCGTCCATAAATTACGTCACACGAATTTCATGATTTTTTGACCCCCCCCCGTCCTTGTCACACATTGTCACATTTGTGAGACCCCCCTCTCCCCTAGTGTGACGTCACATATTTTGCAATTTTACATCTAAATTTTTTTTGCATTTTAATTATTTAGATTTTTACATGTGACGTCACAGAGCTGATGACCCCCCATACCCCTTGTCACACTTCTCTACTCCACCCCCCCCCCTTTGAGGTGTGATGTAATTTATGGATGCCCCCTAAAACAAGACTGGAGAAGTTAAAAGCATTGAATAAAATTCCATTTGCGAGAGATCTGGTAATTTAGTTTATTTGATTTATATAAAACGGAAAAAGCTTACATTAATAAAATAGTAAACATTCCAGCAAAAATATACACACAACAGCCAATTTCTCAAAGGTAAGAAATAAATACTACCATAGTATTAATAAAATATGTTACCTATCCAAATGTAAATCTTACATTATACATGGTTACTATAAAAAGTTCACAATTAGACTGTGAAAGAAGCCACAAAATGCGTAGAAAGAGTTTTTAAAAATATACAGCAAAAAAATGATTGCTTTGAAAAAGATTTCGAAATGTTTCAAACAATCCAAATTTAAATATTAAAACACATTTAAAAAAATTAGGAATATTAATAATAGTACAATGTTCGACTGTAGCGTCTTTTTTTGGTTTTCATAGTTCATAACTATAATTGTTTTCTTTGGATGAATAATTTAAACATAACATCTAAAGCAGTTGTTTGAGTGTTTGTAAAAATACAAAATGGTGACACAATGTTCTTAAAAAACAAAGCTTTTAAGTATCAGTCTTTGCGTCATAATGTTTATTATAACTTGATGGTAAGTTTTTATGAAATTAAACGTTTATAAAAAAGCTACACATCTGCATGGATAGTGTGACGTTAGAAAAGTTTAAGCTCTGGTTTTGGTGGTCCGTGGTATTTGGGCGGTTGCTGTGTGCCAGTGATGAAGACTGGATGGTTTAGTGATGATGGTGCTGGATGTCGACTCGAAGAAGAAGAATTATTGAGCCTTGTAGATTCTTGTGCAGACAATATCATCCACGGGCATAACCTGGAAAATAATTTTATTCATTAGTACATTCATTTGGATGAATTTATTGGAATTTGGTGGAATTTATTGGAAATACAGTGGAATTTATTGGAAAAAACAGTGGAATTTATTTGATATTCAGTGGAGTTTATTGGAAATACAGTGGAATTTATTTGAAATACGGTGGAATTTATTGGAAATACAGTGGAATTTATTGGAAACACTTTGAAATGAGTGATAATGTAGAGAATGAGCGGTAAAGTAACTACTTACAGTCTTGAGTTCATCAGCGGAGAACTCTCGGACAATTGTGGTGGTCCTATCGGCTCCCTTCTGCACCTGCGTCATTTTGTTGCCGTCCAGGGTCACTGTAGACTTCACCTAGAATTACAAAATAACACCAAAATGTTTAAATTCAACATTTCAAAGGCTTCCAAATAATAAGGCAGAGGTATGTATCTACGTAAATAATATATCTTAATTACTATAGATAATGACAGTGGCTCAGGCGAATTGAATTTGATATAACTTGGCTTTCGAGTTCAACAGAGAGCGATGGAGTTTCGGCTAAATTCTATGTCACAGTAATACAGTTTAACGGAGGACAAAACTCGTCAGCAGTATTTGTAGAATAGGGCATTTTCAATCAATTTTAGTTTATTTATTTCAGTAGTAAGTGTGTAATGTAAGGTTAAACAGATTTTATTCAGACAATAAAAACACTACATAATCAACGTGTTGCCATTTCCATACGTCTAAAAAGGCTGACGCTGTAGACAGCCAGCTATTGATGTCAGCTTAATTCTTCAACATAGTGTGGAGCCAAGACCTGCAGGTCTTTCAGAAGAGTCGTGACCGAAGCCGCCATTGCCTATAGATGAATGGGCGTTTCTTTATTGTCTTCACACGTATGGTGTTAGCTTTCCACTCTCAACAAATGCGTGTGTCTCCTGAGGTGGAAGTGTCATGTTAATAGTCTAACTAGCTCCCTCAGTGAGAATCTTAATATGTGTTGAATAGTTGTTGACCTTGTTAAAGACATTATTATAGAGAACGGGTTTGTAATAAGAAGGTAGAGGATTATTTAGTGATGTGTTGTGTTTGTAATAAGAAGGTACAGTTTTATTTAGTGATGTGCTGTGTTTGTAACAAGAAGATAAAGTATTATGTAGTGATGTATTGTGTTTGTAATAAGAAGGTACAGTTTTATTTAGTGATGTGCTGCGTTTGCAACAAGAAGATAAAGTATTATTCAGTGATGTATTGTGTTTGTAATAAGAGGTACAGTTTTATTTAGTGATGTGCTGTGTTTGTAATAAGAAGGTACTGTTTTATTTAGTGATGTATTGTGTTTGTAATAAGAATATACAGTATTATTTAGTGGTGCATTGTGTTTGTAATAAGAAGGTACTGTTTTTATTTTTTTATTAATATTTTTTTGGTACAATTGGTAAAATTTTGTAATACAAACTTTTAATATAAACAGTTTTTTAAAAAAAAGTAGAGAATAAAACAAATGATTAGCAGATTAACCAAAAAAATTAATAAATTGAATTATTTAGTGATGTATTGTGTTTGTAATAAGAAGATACAGTATTATTTAGTGATGCATTGTGTTTGTAATAAGAAGGTATAGTTTTAAGAGGGTACTTTATTACTAAGTAATGTGTTGTGTTTGTAATAAGAAGGGCCACAATGTTATTAGTGATGTGTTGGGTTTGTAATAAGGAGGTATACAGTATTATTTAGTGATGTGTTGTTTTTGTTACCTTCCTGCCGTCAGCGGTCTCCTCATCGAATTCCTTGCCCAGCTCGAAGTTGATGACGGTGGTCTTGAAGGTGGAGCTTGAGGTGAGGGTGTAGACGTCTCCCTCCTTCTTCAGCTCCACGACGGGGGACACGGAGTTGCCCATCTTGCGGGTGACCAGACCCACTCCTGGAATACAAAAACAATTAGTTTATTAGTGACAATATTATTATTTATTTCAGAAGGAAAACAGGGTTGGTACAATACAATGCATTCTGAAACTGGCACAATAGCATTGTAGCCACCATATAACAAAGACTATATTCTATGGCAATCATAGATAATGTAAAAATCCATCTCTCAAACAAATGTTGTCGTACTTTAATTCTCGTATGTCAATGGTACATGTTGTGGCGTATATATAAAATTCGGTGACCGGACAACTCAGAATGAAACCAACTCAGAACCATCTCAGAAAGGTCATTAAAAGTGATGAAAAAAATATAAAAAATTGGTTAAATAGGTTAAGTTAGGTTAGGGTTATGGGCTATTTTAAAATTATTTTTATCGTCTTTGATCAATATCTTCTTTCTTATATATAAAGATCAATTTTTGATTGTTTGTTTGTTCGTATGTAATGCACTGCCATACCGTTCATCCAATTGCGATGAAACTTTGGTGATTTATTGTGTGCACGCCCGCAAATGTTATGGCTATATATTAATGGTAAGCTCTGGCGTTATGAAATTTGTATAAATGAAAATGAGTGTATTTTATATATCTTAGTGGCAGGGAGGGAAGGCATGAGGGGAAGGGTAATGAAGGAGGTGAGGTTAGTGGGAGGGATGACGAGGGAGAGGAAGACGGAAGGGGAACGCGGGGAAGGGGACGCGGGGAGAAACAATTTATGTCTTTGCATTGCAACGCATGCCGGGTACCAGCAGTACGCAATAAAATAACACCGGGAAGCATAACGGTCCGGTACATGAGTGTGACATTTTAAAATTTCCTACTACAAAACCCAAAGAAAATATCAATTTTTTGTTAATTTCGATAAGTTTTTCTGCATTATAATTAATTTGGTGGTGTTTATGGTAATCCGAGTATATTACCAGATAAACTTTTACATATAATTGCATTCCCAACTCAAATTTCGATTTTTCAGAGATGTCGACGATCGATGTGTTACAGATAAATTGGCAATATTACGCATCGAGTAATAATGCATTTACTGACATTATAACCCTATCCAAATTACTGATTAGTGCAATATGCAAAGATAACAAACAACATTCCATCACACGGATTATCCTTTTCAAAGGATATTATCAATATCGCTGATAAATCCTTGTATAACGTCTATAATCTGTTTCAATATACAACGACGTGGATTAAGTTTTATTTAATCAAACAATATATTATACACGTTATCAAATATCACGCGTGTTATTGCCATAAAATTATATAACGTCTATTTTAGTACACGAAAAGTAAGGATTTCAGATAACATTAAAACATGGATTTACTGTTTACAGCGGCGGTATAAAAAGTTTGGCCGATAGTTAAAAAACTAACTTCTTTTATGAACATCATAGATTAGATTACGGCGAGTGTTTAGTCATTAGGTTATTTTTTTAATCACAAATTGATAAAGCCCATCTTATCAAAATATAAGAATATCGTAACAACTGATAAGATGAGGAAAAATCGTAAACACAATTTGAATTATCGATGTTTATGTAATATCTATGCAGTGGGGGGCGTGTCGATTTTGTAGGCCTAAAAATGGTGTATTTAAAAAAACAGTAAGGTTGATTTTTCGCCTATCCCAGGCGCCTGCAGAGTTAAGTATGTCAAGCAGGAGTATACACAAAAAATCCCCTAACTAATAAATTTGTTTTATATTTTACACAACTGAAAACAACTTATTACCGCACATTAATGGTTTAATGGTTGGGTAAAAATTTTAAAGCCCGAAATATATTTTTTTATTTATTTTGATGCAATATTTTACATTTCAAAGTATAATCCAGTAATGTTGGCCTCACTGGGTGACTTACCCGTGCTGAGGCCCCCATTTTATAATAGAAGAATTTTTAATTTTTTTATACATATCAAATTTTGACAAGAAAAAAATATAATGTTGGTGACTATAAAAACATAAAATTATGATAAATATAGACTAAAGGTAAAAGTAATATTAAAAGTAAAAATTAAAGTAAAATTAAAAATATGAAATTAAATAAAAAAATCAGCATATATTATGTGTTGTGTGTTTGTGAGTGATGTGTGTTTTATATTGTTTTTGTGTGTGATTCTTTCCATATGTTTTATTCTTTTATATATTTCACTAGAAGTCATGTAATATAAATGAACGTTTCAAAGCTCCATAACTCAAGATGTAAAGTTAATTGCGAGCTCAAAATGGTTGTACTGACCTAAAAAGATCAGATAGAACGATCTGTGTAAATTTCATGACGCCAGGGCTCTCCATTCGATTTTTTTTCTGCTAAAGCTAGTTATGATACCATTACACATTTGTGCATAATTATGCAGACAAATAATAATGGTATCAACAATCTAATATTATAAATGCGAAAGTGAGTGTGTTTGTTTGTTACGCTTTCACGCCTACACCTCTAAACCGATTTCAAAAATTCTTTCACCAATAGAAAGCTACATTATCAGCGAGTACCATAGGCTGTATATAATGGTAAGCTCTAGAGTTATGAAATATGTAAAAATGAAAATGTGTGTATTTCATATATTTTAGCGGCAGGGAGGAGAGGCAGGGGGAAGATGGGGCTCGCGGTGAGGGAAGAGACGAAGGAGGGGTGAAGGCGGGGAAGGTGGAAGGGGACGGGGACGCACGGGAAAGAACATTATGTATTGCTAACTGCTACAGTAATTTCCCCCAAATACCATGCCAGCGAAGCCGCGGGTAAAAGATAGTACAATATATAGACGAAATTTGAGTATTTTGTGAGACAATACTGTGTTGTGACGTCATTGGATATCAATATTTTATTATTTATTTAGACCCTCAGGGCCAAAGTCATCTTTGGGGATGCTGTGTGGAGGATCTTTTGTAGAAAGCTGCGTCTCGAAGAGACGACCCATGTTGTAGGAAGGAGGAAACATAGAATGACATAATATGTCAACTGTGTGCCGAAGGTGCTGAAGGAATAAATGATGCTAGTTCCTCTGTGCATCATCCATTGAAATACCGGTAGAATAAGGGCAGCATTCCCACCCGACGCTTGTGCTCTAGAGATTGCAGTTCGTTTATTAAGATAAAACTTACCTACAGTGTAATAATGAATTGATAATTTTCAATATATTCTCCATTATATAAGACACACCAACAAAAAATTGAAAGAGTACAGCATAAGTTTTTAAGATTTATTAATTATAAACTCGGAATACCTATCGAAGAACTAAATTATGTATATCTAATGGAATTACTCAATATAAGCGATTTAACGTCAAGGCGTGTAGTGAGCGATTTAGTTTGCCTTTTTAATATTGCGAATGGCAGACTGGACGCCCTCGATTTAACTTGTAAAATTAATTTGAGAGTACCCACGCGTGATACCCGTTCTAATGCACTTTACTTTGTTACCAATTCTACTAATAATTATTTTGAAAACTCTCCAATAAAAAGACTTCATATACTCGGAAATAAATATACTTCAATTGACGTTTATCGACATCAATCGATTTCTAAATTTAAACTCAGTATATCAGAACATTTAAAATAAAGCTATAAATATCATGCACTATATAGCACCTTTATCGATATATTATTGTAGCTATGTTTCGATAAACACGTACCAAATATGTATAACAAAGATTGCTAATTATAAACATAAATAATGACAATCTTGTCTTATTTCTCTTTATAATTAAAATAACTATCTCACATTAATTTACGTGACCATATATTCTATTTTACCTGCTTTGTGTCATATCTAGTGTTATCTATGTTTTGTTTCTTATATCTTATGTTATCTTTTTTTTTTCTTACAGTTATATTATGTTTATATTATATTTTGTTATTTCCTATACTTTACCAAAAACATGTACTGCACTTTATGTAAAAGCCCTATGGGCGTTTAAATAAATAAAAAATAAATAATAATAATAATAAATAAATAATACAAATTACGAACGAAAACTAGGTTAGATTAAAACAGTATGGATTGGCAGGAAAATCGTGATGAAATAGAGTTAGGTCAGCACTATTTCATTTAAGTTAAAATTAAAGTTTATGTTAGAAAATTAGGTTCCTTTTGTAATAAACAAATAATTGTAAATTAATATAAACATACAATAATGTGCATAAATTGAGCCAGCCAGAATGTAAACACCAAAACAACGGAAGCTTTAAATAAGGTTCATAAAAAGTTTCCACATCCGCCCTCCATTAGAAAATGCGTATTTGTAACAATGATTATTTTAGCTGGAAACATGTAAGTAATTAATAAGCGATAACTCCAAAATACACCCAGCTTCAAAAATTTACTCGCGTCAACATAACAAAAAAAAATCGAAAATGATAAAATTACCTAAGTCCATCTTGTTACGTTTCAGTGAAAAAAAGAAGAAAAAACACTGTAATAATACTGTAAGTAATTGACAAACGATTACTCCAAAATACACCCAGCTTCAAAAATTCACTCGCGTCAACGTAACAACAAAAAAAGAAAAATGATAAAATTACCTAAGTCCACATCTTTTGCGTTTCAATAATATAAAAATTTACCGTGTCTTATCTAAATTTTTACGGAAAATCATATTCCCAAGCTCCGCAGCTCACGATGGCGTGGCCAGCTAAAAACAGTTTTAACGTTGGAACCTGGCCAGAAAAAGCTGCAATAGTTATGGTTTTGAGTTTTCACAGCTTGAAAAAACATATTTTCGCTTAATCTATCTTTTATAAATAAAAAAAGATTATTTGTGGCAGCCGGTAGAAGGGCGGATACCGGGCGGACGGCGTTTGTTTGATTTTTATATAAATCTACAGGTTTAATCAGAGATTTTTAGTTTTTATTTAGGAGGGGGAAAAACAGATTGCACACTTGACCTTCAAAATAAGAAGAAGGTAAATTTCAAGTCTGGTTTTGAAAAACGCCGGGTAAAGCCCGGGCAACCGGGGGACGGGGACTTGTAGTAATAATAACTGCAAAAATCCTTTTAGATGTTCTCAGATTTTTCGATCGGCCTACATTTTTGCTACTGAATTTTTTTTCATTACGATATGGAGTTAGGAATATTTATTTTGATAAGATGCAAATACAATAAATTGTATGAATTTTTCTTACGTTTATTATTTATTTGCACAAATGATCGTGTTTAAATTTAGGTATAATCGGTGTTTTCTTCCAAATATTATATAAATATTTTTTTAATGTGAATACCGCACAAGAATCCCAACTGTCCGGAATCAGAGGGACCACACCATCCCCAATTATTGGAGTACGATTTTAGGCTAATGAATGGAGAAGGAGAGGCGATGGGAAAAAGAAGGTTAGGAGGTTATATGATCAATTGTATGCTATATGATATACGTTCATATAGTTTTGCAGTCTACTGTAAAACAATAAAGTTTTTGCAAAACCTCGTAATGGAGTAAACACTGCATTAATGAGGAAAATAATTTAAGTTGCGCCGAATGGCTAATGGCACACTCAAGGTCAGGTCTCTTTCCGTCATCAGCGAGTCTAGGAACTGGTTTGCGGCGAGCTGCGAGCTCTGGACAGCCAGTATTATCCAACACACATCACAGAGTGCAAGTGTCAATTATTATTTCATATTAAATAAAGTGTCAAAATCGACAAATTGAAAATGGCAGAGACGGCAAAGGTAAGAAAACCATTAAAAACTGTTGGAAAATGATGTGAAAATTTTCGTTACTCATTCAATCTATCAGATTTTTATCACCTTACTAATTACATGCGTTTTAAACTTTAAACTACTGATAAACAACCATATTTAAAAACGTAAACGGCTGTTATCAGTTGCATGAAAATTTATAAAACGCGTATTAGTAAACAGTATAATGGTTGAACAATGTAACGCACATTTCACCACTAACAATTACACATCTGCCCTGATGATGAAAACTGTAACGCCGTCCGAAACGTTGGCTAAAAAATGAGGCAGCGCAAAACGGCATAACACCCCAAAAACAAATAACGAAAAAAAATATCCAATAAAACATACTTAGGTATGATTTTAGGTTTCCACGGCCAAAAGTATTTCTGTTATTTATTTTTGGGGTGTTATGCCGTGTTGCGCTACCTTCTTCTTTAGCCAACGTTTTGGACAGCATTACAGTGTCCACCATCAGGGCAGATGAGTGAACACCCCAATAATAAATAACGAAAAATTTATGTAGGTATTCCTTTTTAACATTAGCTTCACGCAGAAAGTAAAAATATTTTCTCTCAGGTCCTACGTCATTTTTGGGGATGCTGTTTGTAGAGTTTTTTTTACCATCAAAGAGAGATATTTTTTGTGTTTTATTTATGTGGAACGAGCTATCGGCATCTGTTTTTCTCCTTCGTATAATTCGGGCCTCTTCAAGACCCGCATTGATAAATCTCTTCCTACAGGCCCTACCTTAACCAGCCTCACAACGCTGTCCAACCGGGTGGCGACATAGTTCTTTTGTCGTTATACTGTGTAGACAGGGGCTCGTCACATAAATAATGATAGTGTTGTGGGCGTGACCGTGTTACCGAAGTAAGATCAATTCTTTCTTACTTCTGTTAAGATAGATTTGAATTTTTTCTTGAATAATTAATCGATTCCATAAGTCGAAAGATCTTGGTGAAAGAATAGCGAACATTTTCCATAAAATTGCTTGTAAACATATGAAAATCTGAGAACTTTGTACTTGCAGTTGTCCTAGCATATTAATTTCGATTGTACAGTACCTACAACAATTTTTATTGACACTGTTAAATCGTTTTATTGATATAGTCCAACGTATTCTAAGTCTTATAATTTATTGTGATAATTAAATGTACAATGCATGCAAACTGATGGAATTTTTTTACAATCATAATTTAGATTATTGAAGGCATTAAAAAAATAATTAATAAAACAGTCGGTGCAAACGTTTCAACATGTGATTCATCGATTCTCACCACGATGACTAAATTACATTGCATCGAACAAAAACATTCTAGACAGGGCGTATAGATGTTAAAAATGACACGGAAACTAAAGTTACTGGTTCCAAAAATTGGGTTACGAAAACATTTATCAAATAGAAAGTGCATTATTTCGAAGTCTACAGATCACAAGAAGCATTTTTTTAAGTGAAACTTCTTTAGCCCCGATGTGATTTGAAATTCGGATGAAACGGAAATTAAGCATTACAGCACCTGCGAAGCATCAAACTGCGCTTATTGGCAGCTTTGATTATGATGTCACTTTTCAAGGCTCCTATTGGTTGAGATATGAAACGGAAATGACGCTAGGTCTGCGATCATTGACCGCTTTGATTATGACCTCACTTTTCAAGGCTCCTATTGGTTGAAATTGTTTTGGTAAAGTTTCGCTTCTATCAGTGGACTGCACTCGATTTTTTTAAAAATATGTTGTTGGTCTGCAAGGACCAAATTTTTGCCCCAAGAAATTAATTTCACCATGATTTGCATCGGGTGACCGGACAATTCAGAATGAAACCAACTCAGAACCTCCTTTGACAAGTCATTAAAAGTGATGAAAAAAATATATAAAAAATGGTTAAATAGGTTGCGTTAGGTTGGGGTTATGGATTATTTTAATTTTTTTTTATAGCTTTTAATGACTTTTCAAAGGGGTGTTGGGTTGACTTGATTCTGTGTTGGCATGGAACCATTGCATCGATAAACAAAGTCTAGATAAAGATAGGGTGTATACTGTATATAGATGTTCAAAATTAACACCGGAATCAAAATTTTTGGTTCCAAAAATTGGATTGCAAAAGAAAGTGCATTATTTCGCATGCTAAAGATCTAAAATACCAAATTTTTGCTTTTGAAGCGAGGTGACGGTTCGGTTACAAAATTACACAAAGGTGTGCCGAATTATTCGATCGAATTTGTAAGACACGCCATATCTTAGTTGATATATCGATGCTATATTGTAATTAGGTATTCAATCAATAATCTCACGATTATGAGATTGCAAGAAAAATAAATAATAGCAGATCGTTTTCTTTGATAAAATATAACTATATCGAGGAGATAAATGTACCTATTAATAGAAAAGAAAATAAAACAATTAAATTTTATCTTAACTTTGTTTGCATATTCATTATTGATGATAAATGCTTCCAAACAACTCTTCGACGTTCATTTCAATTAAATGATTGATTATTTAGCTAATGACTGTTTCTTAATTTGTTAATTGTTTTTAATTCGTAGAACTCCGATTATTTTTTTAAAATTAAAAGAGTAAAAGACAACGATCTTTCTCTTGTTGCAAGGTCAAGTGTGCAAAATTTCACCCAATCTCGGAAGAAAACTGTGCATTTACATAAATATCAAATCCACGCCGCCTGCTCTCCGCAGACATTTTTCTTGATATAAAAATAGATTACGAAAGAAAAATGTTCTCCCAAACAAAGTGTCATACTCAGGTATACTTCGTAAAAAATAAACTAGAATGCTAGAACAACGCTGTTAGGAAAAATGCTATTCCAGAAACTAACTTCACAAAAGAAAAATGAGAAATCAATATTCAATCTTCTGATTTCAAAGGAAGTTTGCAGAGGGACTCGATCGTATCGATAGCCCTCGTTTGAGCTCCAGAATATAGGCAATTTTCATAGCACGCTTTTTGTCAACGTCTTTATTTATTTCTTTTGTCCTTGAAACGATATAGTGCAGATGGTAAGTTGCATGGATACAGTCGATTTTTTAACACACATAAGGCGATATTGGTTCAACCTTTGCAAAAATCGATCGTAATAGCTTATTTTAGAACATTTGCAATATTATGTAATGTTTGCATTCAAATTTAGATAAACAATTGTTTTTTTCTCGGCTTTGTGTTAATGTTTATTTGTCCGTAATATGATTGCCCGTCTGCTGATACAAACCTAATGATATTTACATATAGTACGTGTGTACACGGCTGTCGGTAACTGCTTGGAAACGCTAATTATGAATGACGTAATAAATCTGCAGTCAATCACAGCTTAAACAAAAACAAAAAACATTTTAGTCACCTATTTTTTTATGTAATTAAATTACAGTTGTACTGCTTATCTGCGTATCCTCTTAGTAATAAAATCTTAATAATGTAATTCTCAAAAATGCTTATAAATCTAATAAACCAAACGTATCCATACTACCATTGACCAACGAAGTATAGACATGGCGTGTGCATGTTAAAAATGACACCGAAACCAAAACTATTGGTTCCAAAAATTGAGCTACGAAAATATTTATCACAATAACGTGCATTATTTCGCAGTCAAAAGATTGTAAGAGGCATTTATTTATTATCTTTTGTTGGTCTACGTGGACCAAATTTTTTCTCCCAAGATATTAGGCTTTCGAAGCGAGGCGACGGAACAGGGTAGCTATTCCCGAGCAACGATCAATCGTTACTCGCCGTGCGCCAGCCGCGAGCGAAAAATTCCTCGTCGTAGCGACCAACTTTTTCGAATGTTTCATATTTACGTATTCTTGAACGGCGAGCGGTCGCAAGGATGATTATATTGGTAGCCCTGTAAATGTTGTCTATGTTCCTGATGTTTTTGAGATTTCTATGGTGTAACTTTGAAATGTCAAACGTCAAACAGTGAAACGGTAAGTTTGTTGGGTCGGTTGATAATTTTCGAAATGGCCATATAACTAATAATCAAAAGCAACTGCTCATAGAACTAGTTAGTTCTGATCAACAATAATGAGAGGAAAATTAGCCATTGTAATATGTAACCTTAAAACGACTTTATAACAATATTCGACGTCTTGCGGGTGCGAAAGTTCGCGCGGGAAAACGATAATACTAGATTGCATAGACACGCAAATGCATAGACAAATGTATTATTTTTCTCCCATTTTTTGTCGATATTTTGTTGGGGGATGTTTTGTCCGTAGGATATTTTGTCGCAGGATATTTTGTGGCGGAATGAAAACGGGCATCACCACGTATATTTTAATAAAATTTTTCCTGTCTGGTGTCTGCCTACAAAATTAATAAAAATAATAACATAAAATAGAGGTGTTTGGTGTTTACTCAGTTTACCTACGTTTTTTCATTGTGTGCACTGTGCACGCATTATTTTTACGACTTCTAACCGTGATAAGGCGCTGTGTAAGCTGTTTAATTTGTTATACGATATATTGTTACACAGATTATAAGAGAACATAAGGTTATCGTAATAATCAACTGTCTACATAACATTTAGTTACTTTGTCGCACACAACACTACGATTTTCATATCAATTTCACATAAATATTATCTCATTTTTATACTGCTAGCATTATTGTTTATTCATCTAAAAATGTATTTATGCACAAATCTTTTTTATAATATCTACATTTAATCACGTAATTTCAGAATGTTCAGATAAAACAGTTTTTTTTTATTTTTTAATGTAAATCAAATTTAATAATTTTATTATTAAGTTCTGCAAATATTTTAGTTTATTTTTAGTGTAAAAGCTGTTTCGGCGTTCAAGATCATTATCAAACTATGTTTAGGCCACGGCTAAACCTACTTCTATCTATTGGTGAAAACCGCATAAAAATCCGTTCAGTAGTTTTTGAGTTTATGGCGAACAGACAGACAGACGCGGCGGAGGTGTTTAATTTATAATATGTAGAGATGTACTTATGTCACTAAAATAATAAACGATAGCACCGCAAAAAGCTGTAGTTTTTGGTATAGGTAAACTTGCACTAAAAGTCAGCCCGTATACGATCAGAATACTAATAACATCTATTTTGATCTCGCATGGCATAATATCAATTAGGTTGCAATGCTTTCAGTTGGGCTACTATTTGAGAGATATTTGTTTATAGGTTCAGATGGCAGATTTAAATATCTACGTTTATTCACGTAATTTCAGAATGTTTCAGGTAAAACAGTTTTTATTGTTTAATGTAAATCAAAATAAATAATTCAATTTTTTATGAGAAAAACTCTCTTTTTAAAACTTGAAGGTTATTCCCATCAACGTAATATATAGATATATATATATATAATATTAGACGAGAGGTCTGGGTTCGAGTCCCAGTTGCGACCATTGTTTTTTTCTGTTTTTCCGTGTCTTGTTTTCTTTCATATTTTCATTTAGATTATAAGTGTTATCTTCTTCTTCAATGACAAATTTAGTAATATTATCATTAAATTCTGCAAATATTTTAGTTTATTATTAGTGTAAAAGCTGTTTCGGCGTTCAAGACCACTTTCAAACTATGGTTAGGCCATGTTGAGAAGACTTGTTTATGCGATTTTATTTACCCCCACCCAATTTCACACATAATAAAAACACTTTTTGAAAATGCGAAAAACATCTCCTAGTGAATAATCATGTTTCGCTCGACAACAACTAGTCTAAAACCTTTACAAATTGAAAGAAAAGGTCTTAGATCCAATTTACTTGATCAATTGGAAATCAATAAACAAATGAATGATCTTAATATAAGATTGATTAATAAAGAAAAGTAAAAATTTTATTTGCCTCTCTTTTCAGTATGTTCACAACGTAAATAATACAACACATTTAAATATGCAAAAATTTTAATACGCCAGAACTCACCGATCAAGAGTTTTGTTGCTTTATTCGATGATATTTCTGCTTTGTAGTTATGATATAAAATCGTCAATAGCAATCACGTCATTATTAAACAATAAAGAAAACATTACTAAAAAAACATTACCATTAAAATGTGTGAAAACAGATTTCAAAGTACCCCACAGAATAGAGAATCGATTGTCATTATTTTTTTTTAGTAAATATCTTTAACCGGTAATACATCATTTTAGACACCATAAAACTTGAAATTGGGTGGTGGTAAATATAATCCTATAAATAAGTCGTCTCAAAGTTGTCTAATCGTAGTTTTAAAATAGCTTTGAACGCCGAAACAGCTTTTACAATAATAAATAACATCAGAGTATATAATACTATCATTATTAAATTTGATTTATATCAAATCGTATCGAATACTCGATCGTTACCCGATCATATCGAATTATTGTAAAAACTGAAGCAAATAAGAATGTAATTTATTTTGTATTTCTAAGAAAATTGTCAATTTTTTTACTGCAACATAATCGATCTTTCAAGTTTTAATTTAAAATTTGTTTAAAAGGAAAATTAGATATACACAACTACTAACTAAATATTATTTCTGAGCAAATGCATACATAATGTATATCTTACAATTTCATTCAGCTATTTCAAGGAAATTGTGTGAATAAATAATGTTTATTTTCTCGAGTTGTACTTCTCAGAACAAAACTGTTTATCGATCACAGGCATTATTATTACAATCAATACGAAGAAATATAGATTATAATAGCTGGGTTACCCGGCTTCGCTCAGGACAACATTCGAGAGTGTTCTGGAATGTTCCACAATTTATTTTATTTATTTATAGCGGACCCAACAAACGTTGTCCTGTACACAACTGTCGGGACAAACTAAAATTAAAATAGAATAATATTGTATATTCGATACTGCGATGGTAGCGCAGTCTGCCGGATCCAATGTAAAACATTCCAAAATCAACAACTCCTTAGAAATAAAAAAAATAATTAAAAGAACATTTTCCAGTGGACCAAATTGTGAATCTAAACCATTCTCGAATCCCCTTGAACCCACACAAAAAATTTCATCGAAATCGGTCCAGTCGTTTAGGAGGAGTTCAGTGACACACACGGACAGAAGAAATTTATATATATTAAGATTTAGTGGTTGTGCAAAAAAACACAAGAAGAGTAAGACGTACTTTCTGCGAAGAAAAATTGTTGGATAAGTTATGTCGTTTATTAGTATTACGATCGACGTTATCAGTTATTACCTTATTATTTAATAACTGTAGACTTATAACCTTGACCATATCGGAAAAGTAATTAAAATGTTACAATCGGAAAATAAAATTGAAGTATTTATATTGCTTTCACGATTCACTTTGGAAAAATGATTACAATTAATGCGTTTTTCGTGACGAAAATCAGAAATAAACTAACTTTTAATTATTACTTTAACTAGTAATTTCCGATAACAGAACGAATTAAGTCTTAAAAAATTATGTTGTTTCATTTCATGAGTTGTTTTTTTTTTCATGTTTTACAACATTATTTACAATGGTAATTCTTGCCACATATTATGATAAAAAATATGTATTTAACTTATTTGCTATCCGCAACTTCAAGTGGTAAAAGTGATTCAGAATTAAGGCCTGGCTTCCCACATTTCTACCGATATCCATACTAATATTATAAATGCGAAACTGCTCGAGTTTGTTTATGACCTTTTCACGCATAACACAATATAAAGACTTTAATAATTCTTTCACCAATATAAAGCTAAATTATATGCGCAGACTACAGATTGTATATGATGGTAAGCTCTGGCGTTATGAAATTATAAATCTTAATATATTATATTTGTTATACGTTTTCTGTCGCTAACAAAAGCGAGTTTTTGCTAACGTAAGAAAAAAATCTTTTCCATGGAAACAATGTTGATATATTTTTGGGCTCTATGCTGGTCAATACTCAGTCTATTGGTCAGCTACTACTGCAGAAAATTCAAATATTAGAATTCGTTTTTTTTTTGGACAAGCTAGGAATAAATGTTAGATGAGAGTTCCTATATTAAAAATATAATTCGTAACGATTAAAAAGACTGAATGATAAATAGAGTATTTTTTTATTATATTAACGAACTTCCAAATATTTAAATAAAAATAAACCTCCGAAATGTTTGTAAGCGCATAAATTCCGAACGAATGGACAAAATTGGATAAGTAATTCTTTTTTTCTTTGAGCTATAGCATTATGAAATTTAGGTGGTAGGCGAGATGTTTGAAAACTGAATGTAAGGGAATGAATATATGGAATGCGGGAGGGGATGGGGGTGGGGTGGAGGGGGGGAGATAACTGATAAGTGCAAGCGCTACAGTAATTTCCCGTAATACCATGCGAGCGAAGCCGCGGGGAAAAGCTAGTATTACATATTTTCCTTAAATACTGTACGTTTTAAAGTTCTTAAAAAATGTTATAATATTTTTGAAGGTAACATCTATACATTCCCCACGCCGAAACGGCAATTACACGAAATTCCCTCGATAGAAAAAAATTGCAAAGTATGCACCGAAAATTATTATAGACACGTTTTTTCAGTTATTTTACAAGTTATATGTATGAAAAAATTCACATTGTTTCTTTAAGTAATATTTTAGACTACCCCCACGAGATTTTTGCTCTTTTTTAAACGAGCCGTCTTTTGTTAACATTTTCACAATTTTTGCTTAAATATTATCGTTTTTAATATTAGCGCGCGCTCTCTAACAATCGTATTTAAATATCTCTCCGCCTTCTTCTTTTTGAGCGGATACAACGCGCCTTAACGTTGGATTGAAAAAAAAACGTTTTAAGATAAGTATCGATCCAAAAGGTTTCAGAGCTTCTTGTAAATTTCGGCCTTATATTAAAATTAATTTGATTAATTAAAGATGAATAAGACATGTTTTTTTGTGGTTTATTGCAGTTTGAGTGAAAAACAGCAGTGTTCGTTGATATTTTCGTAATGATGCCAGTGTGGAAAATTACAGTAAATAATTGTATTAAAATATAAAAAAATGCAAGCTTCAAAAACCGATATATCCTGGTAGTGAACTGTACGAAATTGTACGATTATTATTATTGGGTACAGTATGTTCTGTTTGTATATCATAATGGCTGGAATTCTAGCGCTACTGTTGTATAATTTTCTAGCTCTATAGTCAGGTTATTGGTGCATCAACGATGAATGGGCGGCTGGACAAACGACTACTTGAGGCAGTTAGCGGTTGACAGTTGATTAGATGAATGGGGGAAATAGCCACTTGACCGGAGAATGCTCAGAACAGACGAGAGACCAATAATAAAAGGAATAATGCCGCCAATCACAGAATTAAGAAGAACGCAAGAAATGCAATGCGGGCGCGTTACGTGATCTAAAAGTCTGACCATTCTTTGCTTAAATTTCAAATGCAGAAATTCATTTCTTAGTTATTATGGGATGCGAATATGGGAATCATTTATTGAATAATATCCACTCTTGCCTCAGGTCACCCCAAATGGATCGCAACGCTAGCTACGTTAGCAGGGGTACCGGGTTCATCGTGTGATATTTGTCTAGGTCTTGGCGGCGGATACATTTGCCCACCTACTGCGTGGCGGTCGGGATAGGGAAAGTTCAGTTTGGGGAGATCCTTTGATCTCTCCAGCTGGTCTCTCTCAATCATCGTCTTGCACCACAGCGGGAATGATGGATTCATACATCTGGACACAGACCCCCAGAATCCTACCCATCCCTCATACATTTTTCTTTCCCTGAACTTCCTCTCCTTATTTTCCCTAAAACAACTCTTCATACAACATCCCCAAAAATAAAAAAAAATGAAATCATGAAACTTTAATTTCGTTCAAATGTAATGGCGATATACGATGTCAGGCAGTGTAGAGAGACAGAGCGCGTGCTAAATGGGCTGAAACTAAAGGGTATTAGGTATTAAGTCTGTTGCGTCATCGGTCTACACTCAAATGTACGTGGAAGGCATATCTAGTTTGTAGTACGAGATCCATTCAGTGGTGCACATTGCCTCGATTACGTCAATGACTAATGTAATATGTGGCAATACTACTCGGTAGACTAATTTACTGACGTTGTAAGAATAGAATTGAATGACTATGGGATCTTCACAATTATTTTTAATAGCTTTCTAGCAATGGTACTTAGGCTCAGTTGCTTCACGAAAATTCACGTGTGACAAAGTTATCAAATAGCCATTCAGTGCCAATTCGTTGAAAGGTTCCCTAAGTCAGTTTCAGACTTCGAACAAATTGTGATCAGCAGAAGGAAATTTTATTATCATGTTTTCAGCTTATTACAATTTGATAGAGAGCTGAAAAGCACCTAAGATTGGAGTTTAACGGGGACTTTTCAAATGTCAAAGAAACAAAATTACGCTGAATGGCCATTTGATGGCAATGTTACATTTGAATTTCTGCGAAATAGCTGGTCCTTTTTGCTAGTCCGACTAGATCTTTCAAATAGTAGTTTAATTGTATCAGATAGAGACTTAACGGTGGTCCGACAAATCAGAATGAACTGAACTCAACTTAACACCTTCTTTGAAAAGTCATTAAAAGTGATGAAAAAAAATATTTTAAAATTGGTTAAATAGGTTACGTTAGGTTAGGTTACGGGCTATTTTTCAATATTTTTCATAGCTTTTAATGACCCTTCAAAGAGGTGTTGAGTTGAGTTGATTCTGAGTTGTCACGAAACCACTTTTACATATAACTGCATACACAACTCGAATTTCGATTTTTCGGAGATGTCTGACTAATCAACTGGAAGATCGTTATATACAAACACGTACTCGTAAACGATCGTTATATATAAACAGTAGCATCACAAGCCGTTTTTGGTATAGGTAAACGTGCAATAAAAGTCCCCCGAGATCTAGTGTCAGCCCATATACGATCAGAATACTGACATCAATTTTGACCTATGCCATAATATCGATAAGGAGCAAGGCTATCATCAGCTGGGCGACTAATCGAGAAATATTTGTTTATTGGATCAGATGGCAGGGATCAACATGACATGATATATCGTATTTCATCTCGATAATTCGTGGGTTCCACTCATAATGTTATGTTCTTGATGTTGGATGGCCTGATGTAAGTATTCAACGATAACAAGTAAATATTAATCATTGACCCATTGACATATCCACCAAGAGCTACCAATACCGCTCACATTAAGGGAGATTAAGGTTCTTGCATATTTATTTATTTACTAAACTCAATACAAAAATAACAACAACAGAATGAAAAAAATGCCGATTTGCGTAATTAATAACCTAATGTATGTTTACTAAATTCATTACAAAAATAACAATAACAGAATGAGAAAAATGTCGATTTGCGTAATTAATAAATAACCCTAATGCATGTTTACTAAAAACAACTAAATATAAACAATAACAGAATGAGAAAAATACCCATTTGCACAATTAATAACTTAATGTATGTATTTGGTCTCTTGACATTTAAAAAAAAAATATTGCAATTTTAATAATATGAGTTACATTTACACATATATATTTTACAAAATATTATATTTAAGGTCATCATTGGTCGTATATACCTTATCAGAAAAGAGGAGCTCTTGTGCCTGATAAGGGAGTCACGATTCTTACTTAGGTTACAATATGTTTCGTATAAAATATTAACTTTTTACGATAAGGTTTTTTTTTTTTTTAATTTTAAAATTTTATTTATTTGTTCTGATTGGTTGAAGATACAGCGCAATTCAGAAGGGGGGTTATTAGAGTTCTTTACGGCTTGGAAAATATAGTGGTGTTGCATTTGAGTTGTTTTAAAATTAATTTTTAAATTCTCATTAGTTCGTAAAATTCTTGATATTCCTTGTTATTTTTTTCTTTCCATATTTAATGTTTTTCAATATTATAAAACAAAGTACAGCGCCCTTGAGATGATTTTTCATATAAATGGCGCTTTATAAATAAGCCAAATATTAATATTGAAGTCCGCCGCCGCGACTGTATGTCTGTTCGCGATAAACTCAAAAACTACTGAACGGATTTTCATGCGGTTTTCACCAATAGATATAGTGTAATAATTTGTCAAGGTTTTATGTAAATTGGTTGAATTATATAAAGAAAAATGTCTGTACGTGGTGGACGAGCGGGCTGGCAAGCGGGCGGAGTGAATTTGATTTGTATGCAAATCTACAGTTTTATGCCAAGGTTGATGAAATGTTGCACAGTTGACCTTCAAAACAAAAGGAAGGTCACTGACTACATTTTATTTCGAAAACTATGGGTAAAAGCCCGGGACTTTAGCTAGTAAACTATAAAGCATTGTGATAACACGAATTTAATGACAATCGTATTCATTTCACGCGAAGAATTTTGCTTGTGCTAACTTGGTTGACTTAGCTAGCAAAATAATGTAATCCAGGGTGGAACCCGACGCATTTGTCCACTCAGCTACTAAACGTTTAAGAGGAATATAAACGCTAGAAATATTTCGATACTCAAGTCAAAAAAAATTAAAATTGCGCGTCGTATTTGCACGAGGCAAGGCAAGTAAGCAAAAAAGTGGTTTATATTTATTTTGTGCATAATTTTAACATACAAAACCTCAAAAATAGTCTCAGCCAGAACGGTGTATATTTTTTAAAAATTGTTTCTTATTAAAAAGTCTTCTTAAAAAGTCACGAAAAAACATTTTTTTTAGTGGTTTACGCATATATTTTTTCTTATGTAAATAATAATTTTATTCTAATTCCAATACAAAGAAAAGCTAGTAAAAGCTTCAATTTGTCCGTAGCATATTTTTTGATGGCCATATTGTATACCGATTCGTCGTAAAGATGAATCTAAACCGGGTTCATGGGGTGAGGTTTGTCTAGGTCTTGGAGGCGGATGACCAGGACTGACTGAATCCCAGATTCCTACCAACCCCTTAAACCCTTTTCCGTCCTAGAACTCTCCTCTCCTTCCTTTCCATAAAAAAACCCTCCACACAGAATCCCCAAAGATAGCATAGGCCACGAGGAAAATTATTTTCCCCAGGGCCTCCTGTGTGGAGTTCATGTAGAAAAAAAAAATAGTATCTAAAAATTATTTCACGTATAGCTTCATCTTAATACCAACGTTGACAGTTTACGCCAGCATAATAGAAAGTAGTTTCAAGTGAAAATTCTACGGAGAAAGTTATACGCGAGATTTTAATATCTGTGACATTTTCACAACAGGTGATTGCACTCAGATTAAATGCAGTTTGCAAACCGACCGTAATTAATAGGAGAAAGTAGAATGAAGGCCAATTAGATGGCAACCGATCAACCGATCAACCGATCAACCGATCAACCGATCAACCGATCAACTGACCAACGGTCAACGGTCAAAGATGTTACAAATAGACAATACTAGATTCAGTTAGAGCTTGAGGTGAACAATCTCAAAACTGCGCCAAATAAATTCGTTGTCATATCGGCGGTGAACAAACTAGGGTTGAGTGTTGCACTTTTTTGCATTCATTACAAAAGCGTTTTGCAATATGTACTACATTGAAAATATCATATAAAATATATTTTCTTTTCGGAAAGCGTCATTTACGAATCCGTTTATATTTATGGGGAACCCATAATAATTTGCTTCAATCCTAGATAACAAAAAAAAAAAAAAACTAGTTTAATTCCTTAGGTCTCGACCATATTTTGTCAGAGGGTAAATATATTTCCGCTAAAAATCCAAATAAAATTTTTTGAATCGAAATTTTTACTTAATTTTTTTTTTAAATATAATATTCTCTCATGCAAAACCTTCGTTTTTTCTAACTAAAATTACTGCTATAAACCACATTTTATTCGACAAATTATAAATGTTATTTCCACCTCGCTTTTTATCTTTCCAAGTAAAAATAAATTAATAAAAAAATCCCAATGAGACTTTTGTTTCATAAAGGTCTACATTTTACTTATTTTGTGATTAAATATCATATTTGAATATTTATTTATTTATTATAAACGCCCTTTTTCGGGGCTTTTACATATACAGCATAGTTAGAAAAATAAATATTTATTATACATAACTGAACTGCCTCAATAACAATATTTTATATTTGTTTAAAGATAAATTGTAGATGTCTACTGACTTGGTATAATTGTGTCTCTCCATTAATATTCTGGGCAAAGAGGAATGCATATGGTAGTTAGTCCCAGAATTTCTGCACTGACTTCTAGTATTACGAAGTGGAATTCGGAAGCTTATCAATCCAAGCACATAAAGCGTGGTGTTTTCCCTTTCCAACACTTTATATCATATTTCTTACTCTGATACTAAGAGAAACAGGTGCACTACTTGATGCAAAATCAGGGGATTTTGGTTTCAAAATTAGATAGCTTAGAAATATTTTAGATGCCTTAATTAAATATTATAGAAGTAATATTTATTTTCCTTTCAAATAATCCAGTATTTTTTAATAATCTTTTTATTTTCGCTGAAAAAATAAAGTAACACGAATCTCTTACCTACGAACCCATTTTCGGTTATAGTTTTATTGAATAATGTGGAAAATTAAATTCTTTAATTATAAAATGAAAACTAGTAGAAAAATTATATATATCGTAAGCTATTCGGGATTAGATCTGAATAAGTAATTGCCAGGCAGGTACTTTCCCCTCAGCTAATATTTCAAACGATAAAATTGAAGCGAAAATGGTGAAAACGTTTAACAAAACACGACTCGTTTAGAATAGAGCAAAAATTTCGTGGGGTTTGTCTAAAACAACGTTCAAAGAAAAACTGAATTTTTCATACTTATAGCTTGTTAAATAATAGAGACCGGCTTCAAAATAAAAATTTTCGGAGCATACTTTGCGATTTTTTCTATCGAGGGAATTTCATATTGTTTGCGTTTCGGCGTGAGGATTGTATAGATATTATCTTCAAAAATAACATATATTTTTTTAAGAGCTTAAAAACTTCAATTGTTCAAGGGAGATAGATATGCAAGAAATCGGTAGAAATTCGGGTAGCGGCGCTTAAAATTTTTCCTAAATTAGGGACACCGTAGTATCACTGCTCCAGGACAATGGGGACTTGAATCACATTAAAATAATTAAACTTACCGAGAGCCTTCATGTACTCGTCGAACTTATCGCTGCTAACCAGGTTGTATTTCTTTCCTTCCCAAACAGCCATTTTAATTTATTTTAATTAAAAAAATATCTCAATAAAAAAACTAAATCGATACTCAGATCTCTAGAGCAGGAACTGGAATGGAGCAGAGATGAATGCAAACTTTCATTTATTTAAAAAAAAAAATAGATAAAAGATACGAAAGTGCAGGGTGCAAAGAGTAGGGACTATCCGATAAGAATTAACAGGGAGATAAGCGGTATAAGAACGGAGAACACACCTATTATGGATTTAAAGGTGATTTTGAAAAGACAGATTAAATCCGTGAGTTGATAAGTCACGTAATATAATTTATTCTGAGACACGTAATCTGAAATCGCTATTTTTGGGATAGGTAAGTTTGTAAGTTCATTGCCAACTCCGCCTATGTCTTGGTGCATCAAAGTCCGCCCAAGTCTTACTTAGTGCGGCAAAGTCCGCTCCCGTCAATAATTGGCAAAGCGTATTCGTTCATTCTGCATTTATAAATTCCTTGCCCTTGTGCCAAATCCGAATTTTCGCGACGATGCTTTTAATTTTTCTCCAAATTTTTCTCTTTTTCTCTAAATTAAAAAAGATGCAATGACAATCTTGCTAAATCAAGAGAAAAAAAATGGCTCACTAAAAACGGTAGCTAAAAAGCTGTCGTTTTTAGTAGGTCATTTTGTAAAAACAAGCTTATAACGGGCGGCTAAAATTTATTTTTAAAACTTTTTGTAATGAGATTTGGGGAAATGCGTTCTATAGAGTGAAGGCAATTGCTTCAATCCAAGCCCTACATTTATTCTATATTTATTCTACCATACATTGTAATATGGAACATGCAATAGTAATTTTATATAAATTTACCAGCTAGTACCCGGCATGCGTTGCACTGCCAATCAAAATAAATAAAGAAAGTATTTGTGTTTTAATTCTCTATTGAAGTACTTTTGGATACACAATATTTTTACTTTTTCTGTCCAGTGAGTACACTCCCTCGTCCCCCCTCCCCCGCTCAAACTCCTTCGTTTCACTCCCACCTCTCACCCGCTAAACTATATGAAATACAAACATTTTTCAAACAACTCGCGCGCCACTTATTGTAAAATTTTTATACAAATTTCATAACGCCAGAGTTTACCTGTACATTGGTTTAGAAAAGCATACGGGGGACAAACAAAGAAACATTCATTTTTATATAATTTCATCGCAATCAAATAATTTCGTAATGCCAGAGTTCTCCATTATATATAAAAACCTTCGCGGGCGTGTGCACAACAAATCACCAAAGTTTCATCGCAATCGGATGAATGGTTTAGGAAAGCATACGGGACAAACAAAGAAACATTCATTTAAATATATAAAAATGTAATAAGTAGCTTACACTGACGCAATTGCCCCAAGCAGTAAAGTCAGATGCATAATTTTGACCATGTTTTACGGATTTTTTTGGTCCTTTATACCTCCATGGTTTTTTTTGTTATGTGCCCTTGCCAACTAGTAAATTAGTCAATAAGTACTTGAACTTTAATGGAAAGGCCTGAATACACTATTATAGTCGCAATTGATTACATAAACTTAACTTTGCCCTTTCGACTGCTCAATTATTTATTTGTCGTTTGGGAGTGGCTTATTACCAGGCACTGGAGGCAAATATTACCGTTGAACACGCCTAGGTTTTTTCACGTTAACGTCTTTAAATCACGTGAGTTTTTTTTTACCCAAATATAACACAAACAAAATTACGTAACGCAAAGAAAGTTATTGACCCCTCACGGCTTGGTGACATAGCACCCACCTACATTATGCTAAAGAATGCAAATTTTATTCCTAGGCCTCTTTCGCAAAGAAGCATAATGTGACGCCCTGGGAATTTTTGGCGTCGGGGCGTCGCGTCGCGTCGATGCGTACTAGGGGAGGTTTACACAATATTATGTATGATGTTATGCACGAGAATTATGTTAGTAACACAAAGCTTCATAGAGTCAAATTTTTGGAGTGGGTTGATCAAATTCCACGTGGTTCCAATTAAAGCTAAAGCAAGCGTCCAATTATGAACATCAGTCTTGCTGATTCTTTTTCTATCTACAATCATAAACCTAAGTCGTAGTAAGCCTATTATTTCATCTGTAATAGACCTTTGTTTCTCTTCCCTACCAAATACACTAACAGATCTTATATTATATATTACATATTGTGTCACAGTCATTCCGGTCTTAAAAATAAATGATAGCTTTGATAATGCCCTCAAAAGGCGAAACGGCTGTCACATCAAAATAAACAACAAAGCAGATCGCGCCCTTGTTTCAACCGTATACAATATTGGTGGGCTACGCGCATGTCAGATTGCGCACTAAATCAAGAGCAAAAGATTAAATTTCTTCTAGTTAATAAACCCCTTTAAAGAAAGGGTCTTCACAGGCTTCAGGTTCAACCGTATACAATATTGATGGATTACATCCCTTTCAGATTCCACACCAAATAAGGGTGAAATATAAAATTTCTTCGCATCAATAAACCCTTTTAAAGAAAGGGGGTCTTCACAGGCTTCTTGTTCAACCGTATACAACATTGATGGGCTACACCCCTGTTAGATTCCACACTAAATCAAGGGTGAAAGATAAAATTTCTCAACGTTAATAAACCTCTTTCAAGAAAAGGTCTTCACAGGCTTCAGGTTCAACCGTAAACAATATTGATGGGCTACACATTTATCGGAGATTCCACGCTAAATCAAGAGTGAAAGAAAAAATTTCTCAGCGTTAATAAACCCCTTTTAAGAAAAGGTCTTCATAGGCTTCAGGTCCAACCGTATACAATATTGATGGGCTACATTTATCGGAGATTCCACACTAAATCATGAGTGAAAAAAAATTTTCAGCGTTAATAAACCCCTTTTAAGAATGGGTCTTCACAGGCTCCAGGTTCAACTGTATACAGTATTAATGAGTTACACCCCTGACAGATCCACACTAAAACAAGAGTGAAAGGAAAAATTCTCACCGTTAATAAACCCCTTTTGTGAAAGGGTCTTCACGTAGCAACACAATGCAAAATTTACCGATTAGCAATAAATGTCGATTCGGTATGCGTCACGCCATGCTTCACCTTATCAACCTAACACCGCTGATAACGCGGCTTTGGAACCACGGTAGCAAAACTGGTAAATTACTATGCATATTTTAATAACCAGATTTGCATGGATTATCGTAAACAAACGCAATATATATGCAGAAGGCGGTGATAAGAAGCCGAATACTTGCAAAATGGATTAGTCTAGCTTCCAAACTTTATAGCGTATTAACATATCTTCATTATAATACAATTCGACGTGTCAGCTCAAAGAACTAATCTTATTTTTATTAATTTGCCGATATTGTAATGTTATAATTTTTTGGTTTAATTGATCCCATTTGGTTTTTTTTAATTTGAGCAATCGTTCGAGCCTTTAAAATACAACCATAAAATGAAATTTTTATTTATTTATTTATGGTACAGGTACGTATGACGTATCTTTAAATGCACAGATTAAATCAGTTAAAGTTAAAAATAAATTACCAAAAAATTACACAGTGTAAACATACTGAACTAGTCCCAGCGGGAGATCGTACAGACGTCGTCGACGTTCGTCCTCTTCCGAACGATTATGTACTCACTGGGACTAAAATTAAAATTAAATTAAAACTAACTAAAATTTACAACGAAGCAATAGAAAATAAAACGTAAATTAATAACTAATTAAAAAAAAGCTTTTTTTAAAGTTTTTTCGGTGCTTAAATATCTGCTACTTCAGCGTAATGGTTACCTAATATTTTTTTATATTATATTGCAAAAAACACTGAATAGATCTGGCTTCTGCTTTCTCTCCTGTCGGAGGTTGGCTATCATTTCATTTATGGAATCTAACTATCTAACCATCACGCCGTTTCCCCGCAGGGGTAGGCAGAGAGGACGGACCGCCAAACAACTCGGTCTTGGCACACACTCTTTGTCTCACTCACATTCATACATCGTCTCATACACATTCTTCTATTATTCTGACTTTTGACATTGCCTGACTCAAGTATCTGATTCACTTGATCGTGCCTAATCTTCCTCGGGCGTCCCCGACTTCTTCTATCATTCACATTTGCGTCATATATTCTTTTTACACTACTTTCTTCGTTCATTCGCTCTACATGCCCAAACCATCTGAGGGTCCCTCTATAAATCTTACTCATTATGCGTACATCAGCCTTACGTTCTGTGCGGATATCCACATTTCTCACACGAACATACAAACACACGCCTCAGGGATCAACAGCATCATCAGGGATCATCCTTCCTCCGCCAGTTCCATGCCTCACTGTCATACATCAGGGTAGGTACCAGGACTCCATTGCGGACTGCTAGCTTCGCTTCTTTTCACAGTTTTTTTTATTAGCGCCAACGGCATTCGGTCCTCCATTAATGGAGTTACCTGCAATTACCCGTCTTTCAATACCTTTTCAGCCTTTGCATCTGTCGTAAACACACTACCCAGATACACAAACTCATCAACCTGCTCCAAGTATTCATCATTCACAACTATATTGCACACTGTTTCATTTACAGAGCTTTGAATTATATAGCCAACTGATAAAAAATAAGACAAAAGGTCATACCGTTAGCCTCAAATTTTCCATTAAAATGTTTAATAAGTAATTTATTTTTTTAATATTGGCCGTTTTACGTTGCGATAAACGCTTGGCTATACGCACGAAAGCCAGGATTAGTACAAAAAATGTTTTTAATATTTTTTAAAGATTAAAAGTTTATTTAATCATTTAGTCATACCATTGATAACGTCAATACTAACGTTGGGTGAAACGGTTCAACAATCTGGCAAATATTGATTGATTTGAGGTTATTTATTTCCCGAAGTTGTAAGAAAAAATAACCAAAGTTAAACACTATTTATTACTCAGCGATAAGAAAGTCAAATATTTACAGAGTTACTTACGATATTGAAATATATTTTCCACTCATAATCAATACTTACCTACAACTGGCAGGTTTCGTAATGTTTGTCAAATAATGCCCCTCTACACAGATTTTCTGTCCTGTAATATAAATAACTAGCTGATTCCCGGCATGCGTTGCAATGCCACAATTCAAATAAATAAATTGTTTCTAAAATTATTAACGACCGTCAATACGGATTCCGGCGGAACCGTTCGTGCGGTGATCTTCTCGCGTATGTAAACGGTGGCAGATCAGCTAAAAAGGTATGGGGTATCATCGTACACAATTCAAAAGAGATGACAAATCTTGCAGTTATAAAGCTGTTTTCTTTTAGCTTAGTGCGTAACATTCTCGAGATCTCAGGTATGGAGGCCAGAGACACCGTCTATGTGCTAATGGTCGAAAAAATACAAAAGAATTCTTTACGATTCGTCTGCATGAGAGAGTTTGGTTTGTACCCATGGCTGTTTCCAACAGCATTTATCTTGGGAATGTCGGGTATCTGTAGCCTTAGTTTTAGAAGAGATGTTGGTGGCTTGTAAGCTTCTGAATGGTTTTATATCAATTCCAGATATTCTGGCTGAAATAGGATTCCATATCCAAGATAATTTCATGTGAGGTCATTTTGATTTCTCCCAGGTGCAGAACTAACTAATGATGCCCCTGGGAAGACTCACTAGGTCAATCAACTGTCTCTCAGGAAATTTTAATATTTTCCACATGTCCTACAACGAATGTAAGTGTTAAATATTATTTAAGCTCTAACCGTGTGTACCCACATGTAAACTTTTTGTCCCACATATATACATGTAATTTTCTTTACCGCTTTTGCAATGTACTTACTGGTTTTTATACTGCTTTTGCGCATAAATAAAAAAAAAATTAAATACCTAAACCAGGCAAACTAATAATAATATTTATGATGGGAAAAATGTTTTAACAGCCCGGGGTCAATAGGACTACGGCACAACCAACTCATGAAATTAATGAAGTGAAAGGTTCTTTGAGAAAACCTTGCTGTACAAGGTGCTGAAAACTAGTGGTACAAGCGGGAAACTCGTAAAACTACATCCTATTTGGAGTCGAATCGTGGCACATCTTTTTTGAATTTGAGCTTTCGTTTTCGAGTAAATATTTAGGCCAAATTAAACAAAAAAAGATCGCTTTCAAAAAACACTTTCAAAATAATATACAAATGTACAACAAATATTATCAATTACATCAATTATATTTTAAGAGGCTACAATATCATTTTTTTCCGACTTAAAAATTTAATTATTTAAGATTTTTTTTTAATTTAAGAAACAAAGAAAAATACACAGCTCATATCCATACTAGAGATATTTGACAAAGATACTTTTTAATTTAATTAAAAATAAATTATACAGTTTGGTTGAATATTTTGGCCTTAGATCCAAAATTAAGTTTTGAATGAAAAATGCCGCGCAGTCATTCCTTCCAATAATAATAAAATGCATTATCCTGTCTCGGGCTTAGGAGTTGATTGTGTAATTTTGTGACATCAGTTTTCTTTCAAATCGATCACACATCTAAAATTTATCTGTTTAGTAGGATGAAGAACAAAAAAATACTTAACGCAAATTTTATTCTTCGGATTTTGAGTCCGCGAACCCTGGTAGGTACTAAAACCAACGATCTTGACCACATTGCCACAGAGGTCGTTAAAACATTACATAAATATTTGAATTCATTGGACCATACTGAAAAGTAATAAAATCTGCCTTCACGCAAAGCAATAAATTTTACAACGCAAATTCAAAATATTTAAATGAAACTTACATACGTGCAAACTAAATTACAAATAACATCTCTGGAATAATGTAATAATTGGATGAAATCGACATAATACAATAATCTGAAGCTCGATAAATAATCTACAATACCTTCAAAATGTACCACAGGGGTCATTGTTTATAATAATAAATTCCTTATCAAAGCTATTGCTATTTGTTTTGAACCAATCTGAATCCGCAAATTACATAATATTATTGTTCATTGTTTTGTCTGAATACTTAATTAAATAATACGGGATCAAAATAATTTATCTGCATTAATATCAGATTGGCGGATACTGTCGCCTCTGTGAAAAAACACCACTCAGAATTGAAATGTCGCTTGACAAGAGATCCGACTGCTCCCAACCAAATTTTATAACGGCGGTATTTAGAATACCACTCTAACTATTAGGGATTTGGTGATATGCACGTACTAAGTCTTTTTTTAATTAGGGAGGCGGGTATGGGAGACCTAACCTAGACCTTGAATGTCCTTTCTCAACGCTGAATTTTCTTTCAGTCTTTGGATATTTTACCTCAAATATTCAGTTAACATTACCGTTTTAGGTCCACTTCTTTTCATTCTTTTTACAAATGATGTCGCCAAAATAATCGAGTCATTTGGTCTCTTGTCACACTGCTACGCTGACGATCAGCAAGTTTATTTTTACTGCACTCCAAACGAAGTCAACAGTCTCAAAATCCGTGTAGCTGAATGCCTAGAAGCAATAACTCGTTGGATGTCTTCAAACAAGCTAAAGCTGAACCCATCTAAGACTGAGTTTCTCTGGGCGGCCACAAACAAACGCCAACATTTCATAGACGATTCGCCTATTTCCATTTCCGGCAGCGATATTATTCCCAAGACAACCGTCAAACTTCTTGGCGTTAATCTAGATTCAGACTTTTCGCTTAAAAGTCAAGTAAATAGGACTGTAAGCACCGGTTTTTTTCACTTAAGACAACTCAAGTCCGTCCGAAGAAATCTTCCTACAGAGGCGACAAAACTACTAATCAACTCTTACGTAGTCTCGCGGCTCGATTATTGTAACGGTATCTATGCTAGCCTTCCAAAATATCAAACTGACAAACTTCAATCCGTTTTTAACGCAGCGGCACGGCTCATAACCGGAGTCTCTAAATATTCACACATTTCAGAACACCTTCGTAACCTTCATTGGCTCAAGTGCCCTGAAAGAATCCAGTACAAATTGTGCTGGATGGTGTTTAAATCAATCAATGAAATGGCCCCACCTTATATCTCTGAACTATGTGTCCCAGAAAATACTGGTCCGAGGCAGTCAACCCTTAGATCAGCAACATCATCAGCTATAGGCAGACTAATGGAACCTAAACGCAAGCCAAATAGAAAGTTTGGAGATCGCGCTTTTGGAGTATCTGGGCCTAAGGCTTGGAATAAACTCCCGGACTGGGCCTAAGGCCGGAACTAAGATGCATAACAAGCCCAACAGAATTTAGGACCAAATTAAAAACTCTCTGGAGGTCTAGAATTGTTCAAAATAAATAAATGTAGCTTCGTTTAACACAAAAAGATGAATCTTGCGAGAGCCTTGAAGGAGTAACCATCTGTTACTTATACCAGGGCGGTCATGTGGTGGATAACCTCCAAAGACATAAATTAGACCTCTAAAGCCGGACTCTCTTGACCCATCGCCTTGCACTGCAGTGGGAGAAATGGATTCATACATCCTGGACACATTGATCCCAAAATTTCTACCCACCCGTCATACCATCTTTCTTCCCAGAACTTCCACTCCTTCCTTTTCCTAAAAAGACTCCCTACACAGCATCCCCAAAGATGACATAGGCCCTGGGGGAATTTTTTCTCATTTTTTAAATTTGTCACAATTACTCGCAACCGTCTGGAGATAGTGAGACTAGTTCACACCCCATTGGGTATGTTGGGAGGCTGAAGGTACTGGGAAGGGGAATGAGATGAGGAAAAGGAAGGTGGGGTAGAACCTGGCCATTCTGATCTGATAACCAAACACTATCACTAAAGCCATTTGGAGGAAACAATTCAATTGTGAATGGTGATCTCTCAACAGAGCGAAACTGAGAATATATTTGTTTATATATCAGATTTTTCCCGACCATGCAGCGGCGTCGAAGGGATCAATGACGCTAGTTCCTCGGAGCATTTTCCATTGAAATACAAGTACAATAACAAAATAATAGGTAAGAATATCCATCAAAAGATATAACTTAAGTTTTTTTTACTTACTAAGTGGTGGTCGCCTAATGGTCGAAATTCGACCATAATTGTAATGTTTTTTTAAGCATAATTTAAAAAAAAAATTAGCATTCTGCACTCCTTTTCTATATAAACTATAAGTGTGCGAAATTTCATACTCCTCCGTCCGCGCAATTTTCGTAAAAAGGGGTACAAAGTTTTTTCTTCACGTATTAATATATAGAGATAGAAGATAGATAGATTAAGACAATATTAGCGAAACTCAATCGAAAATCTGTAGACAGAAAAATTAGAAAAAGATATTGGCACCTCTGGGACCAGGTACAAAGTTTTTGCTTCACGTATTAATATAATGATGACGATGAAGATTCCTTCATCAATGAGTATTCGATGATGTCCATAAAAGATGACATTTGATGATATCCATGACAACTGAGAATCGCACGATTTCAACATCTCTTTTGAAAAGTCATTAAAAGTGATGAAAAGTTTAAAATGAAAGGTTAGGTTGTGGGCTATTTTTTTCACAACTTTTAATGACTTTTCAAAGGGGTGTTGAAATTACACGATTCTGAGTTGTCATGGAACCATCCTTATGATAGGAGGGGGCATAATTTATTAGAAGATTTTCAACCCGATACTACTAGAAAACTCTCAAAGCGCAAAGTTGCGCGCCAATTTGGTGTTGCAATTCTCCCCTGAAAAATCAATTCGTTCGCGCACGCGCCCCAGGCTAAAAATAAACCATGGGCGCAACCGGGGGCGGTTCCCAGACGGGGAGATGAGAAATTAATTAATGTTATTTTTCCACTGCGTTCACATACAAGATTAATTATATAATTCACGATAAGCAGTGTTTGACAGTGATAACGTTATCATAAAGATTTAATTACAAAGATTATAATATCATTTTTATTCTGTAAATAGAGAGGTAGTTATGAAAAAAACAGTAATTGTTAGAGCATTTTATCTATTTACAGTTGCGTAATGCGTTATTATTATATAAGATGTCGTAATAATAGTTATAAAATATAATAAGTACACTATCTGCTTGATTTGAGATTTTCACGGCCAAAAGTATTACCATTACATATAAATTATTTTTGTAATCAAAAGGTACCTATATTAAATATTAAGTACGAATGTGAGCAACTTTATTTATTTTTGCCTTAAGGCGGCACTTCCCGGCCCAAAAAGAAGAAGATGGAGAGATATTTAATTACGAATGTTGGACAGAGCGCGCTAACATTTTACGTGATAAAAATGAAGGGAAAATTGCGAAAATGCTTAATAAAACATGACTCGTTTAAAATAGAGCAAAAATCTCGTGGAAGGTATCTTAAGTATCATTTAAAGAAACATTGTGAATTTTTTCACAAATATAACTTGTAAAATGATAGAAATAGACTTGTTTTAAATAATTTTCGGAGAATACTTTGCGATTTTTTTCTATCGAGGGAATTTCATATAATTTGCGTTTCGGTGTAGAACGTATCTAGATATTATCTTAAAAAATAACATATATTTTTATTTGAGCTTAAAAACTTCAAATGTTTAAGAGACTTACATATCTATGTAAGAAATCGGTCGAAATTCGGATAGCGGCGGCTTAAATTATGAAATATAGGCCATTAAAGATTTTAAAGGTTCATGATTTTAGAGGTAACTTGGGCAATTATTTATGAATAAATGAAAAACATTAAAAAATAATGTTAATGTTTATTTAAAAATACAAAGAAAAAGAAAATTAAAAATTAAACATGGTTAAAAATGTATTTTTTGGGTAGTAATTTCAATGTATAAGCTACAAAATTTTTGTTCCGCCGTAAATAGGTAATTAGTATTTTAAATTTACCTATCAAAATGATTTTTTTTCTTACTTTTAATTTTTTTATTTTAAATTGCATTTTATTTTTGTAATAAATGTAGTAAAATTATTTTTTATTGATTTTCATTTACTCACAAATTAATTGCCCAAGTTGCCTCTAAAATCATGAAACACTAAAATCTTTAATGGCCTATATCTTATAATTTAAAGCAAAAATAAATACAGTAGCTCACATCCTTATAGATATTTGATAAACCTTTTGATTACAAAAATAATTTTTCAGTTTGGTTGGGTATTTTGATCTCAAATCCAAATTTAAGATTTGTATGAAACGGGCCGAAAAGGGCCGCGCAAACGTTCCACTTAACACCGTGTTGTACTTTAAAATAATTGTCACAGCCATTGATTAAAGGAGAGGGGTCGGGTGGCATTTTATTTCGCCTAAAAGGCGTCTCGCTACCCAAACACAGCCCTGCATCTAGGTGTCCAATATCAGGATATACGATATTGAATTTCTGGAACCACTGAAACCGTCTGCGGCTTCTCACAGGTCAATAAAGCAATAATATCACTGCTGCGGTCGGCTACGTGGAAAATAAACTACTCAGAAAACAATACTCTAATGTTATGAATAATAAAAAAACGAGTGTTTAGACTTAGACCACACGACTGAAGTAAAACTTCTTTATGCTTCGTTCGCCTCGCCCGATCACACTTTTCGTAAAGCTCTAGTCACGCATTCACCAGCTTACTCCCCACGTCAAGCGTGCGTAAAGAAGTTTTACTTCAAAAGTTTTACTTCAATAATCGCTGTTACTTGATAGGTTATACCTTTCGGAGTTTAAAAATAGTTTTATATTTTATTTCGTCATATAATTTTTTTGCAACATTACAGAATACACGCAAGTCGAGGTGGCAGAAGACAACTTTGATTTGTAAGAAATATACTTGTATCTCGAGGAGTTACAACTCTGTCACGTAATTTTTACTACAAAAATATAAACACATATTTTTTTTAAAACGCACACAGTCGTTACGTCTTTAGTACAGTAGATTTTGAAGTAATTATAAATTAATAATATTGGTAATTTTGTTGATTTTTTCTCCACTAACTGGCGGAGAGAACTTTATGTAGGTTTATGTAACTTTATGTTAAAAAGAATAACGACCCACTTGCCAATTGATTTGAAATTCATTATATTTTTTTTATATTCTCTATTTTATACAGGTGCTTGCAGGCTTTTTACATGATGCAATGCCGCCTCATGGAGCCACATGAATGGATTTTTCTTTTGCCTCGTTTAATTCATATTTATCTTAGTAGCCTATTTTTTATCTTTTGTTTTTCCTGTTAAGCACTTGCATACTAACAACGTATGCAGGGGCTCTGAAGGTCTAGAATCATACAAAATAAATAAATGTAGCTTCGTTTAACAAGAAAATTAGAAGTTTTACTTCAATAACATTATTACTTCATGTTGTTCAGCTGCATCGATGTACTCACTTGCAATACGAGATTAGACTGTGAACATGTGAAGCAAGCAACGTACGATAGATACCCTGAGGTTGCAACTTTTGACCCAATGTGTTTAAAATACCTCAATATTATTCAACAGTGCCAACTGCTTTGGTGATATTGGATAATATTGCTAAATATAAATTCTTGATTTAAATTTACGACTGGATTTCAATATCTATAATATTGATAATTTAATTGCTGCAAGCTGCCAAGCGGTGTGGTGTAAATAACGCGATAGATTGGACGTTACTCTCAGTATCTTCACTGCAGCGATCGCCTAATTAACTGAAAAACGATTCGAGCGACCGTGATTTCTGAGTGATCGTTTAGGAAATCTCCCACCCACATTAAAAAAAATCAATTATTACAAACAACAAATTTTAATATGGAATTATATAAACTGATTATGGTGCTGTGTGCCAATGAATCCACCTTTATTTTCATGTTTAGACCATTATCTTAGGATTTATAAAAAAATGTATTAAAAAATTGTAAACTTTATAAATGCGCGAATTTTGATTGTTTGTTCCTTTGAAATTGCAGCTCGAGTCAATTAATTTTCTTATTCGGGTTCAACATTGGATATTTTATATTTCTGTATATTATCTATGGCTTAATCAATTATTACAGATACAAATATATTTAGCTGTTCGAAAGTTTTGTGTGATTTTTTTATAGAATTCGGATTCGCGGACTGTCAAAATGGAATGCACTAAATTGGGACATTTAACACATACATTTAAAGAACTGCTGTGACATTAGAAAAACATTTCACTGTTTTCAATAATCAATAAGAATAATCTCGATTCTTGCTTTAAAAAGTTCAATAAATTGTTTTACACAGACAGCCTATTTCACGATGAAAAAGATGGTTCCATGCCAACTCAGAATAAAGTCAACTCAACAACTCTTTGAAGTCATTAAAAGCCGTGAAAAAAATAATTTTAAAATAGCCGTTAACCCTAACCTAACGTAACCTCTTTAACCATTTTTTTATCATTACTCTTTATGACCTTTCTGAGGTGGTTCTGAGTTGGTTTCATTCTGAGTTGGCCGGTCACCATAAAAATTAGGCACATCATGGCAACCGATCGCTCAAGTCGTTTCGCAAACTTGCCATAATATCCCAAAAATTACTCGAATGGTTATGAATACCCAACTGTCCGGATCTAGTGGGACTATGGTATGATGTGAGACTGGAAGGAGTGAGGAAAATTGAAAATTACCTGGCTGTTTAGATTTAGTCACCGAACACGGCTAATGGCATTTCAAGTAACGCTTTGATTCTGATGGTGGTCTTTTTACCAGAGCGATACCAATCAAAATTGGTATCGCTCATTATTGGTAAATGCCAGATTATTAGTTTTTACAAAGGTAAAAATCCTTTTAACTTTTCTTATGATATGAATGGTGTTAACCTTCTTCGTGTATCGCAGATTCGTGATCTTGGTGTTATATTCCACGAGAGTCTACAGTTCAATGTACACATTGATGAAATAACAAGTGTTGCAATGAGAATACTAGGTTTTATCTTGAGAATGGGGGCAAATTTTAAAAGTATGTTAACATTAAAAAATCTGTATTGCTCACTAGTACGAAGCAGATTAGAATACAATTCCTCTGTATGGTCACCATACTACAATGTTCATTCTCAATCATTGGAAAAGGTACAAAACAAATTTCTTCGGTACATCAATTTTAAAATGAAAATTCCAATCGAATTTATAAATTATAATTACTTACGCGCTGAAACCAGACTTCTTAAATTATCAGATAGAAGAGTGTTAATTGATTTATTATTTTTATACAAAATTATAAAATCTTTAATTGACAGCCCTAATTTGTTGGAACTAATTTGCATTAGCATACCCGCTAGACAAACTCGTAGTAAAGATATTTGTAAATGCAACAATAAAATCAACACTAATTACTCTATATACTCACCAATTCCAAGAATCCATAACCTTGCGAATAAATACTGCGAATCTATAGATATATTTAGTATTGACAGTTTTGAATGTTTCAAAAATCAATTAATCTCGATTCTATCTGCTAATAATTAACTTTTATTATTTTTTTTTGTTTTTCTCATAAAATATTTTCTCATCTAAACCTCACCAGTAAAATGTATACTTACTTTATAATATTTTTGCGGTTCTATTTACACTTCGTTCTATGTCAGGTCTTATTATTAATAATATGTATAAATATTTAAAGCTGAATTGTTTTAGTTTTTTGTAAGTACAACTTGTACTATTTCATTTCATTTCTTTTTTATGTTGTAATATTCTTTACCTAACGAGTCGATTGCATTCATATTTATTCTATTTTATTGATTATGTAATACATGTAATTAATATTGTTAATTATATATTTGCTTCTTTTCTTGTAAAAGCCCACTAGGGCGTTAATAAATATAAAATAAATAAATAAAATCGAATAAACACATCAAATTTAAAGTTTTACAATTTTAATAAGTCAAATTTAATAGTTTCGTGGCAGCTGTTTCGGCGGTCGAAGCCATTTCTTCCAAAGGCAATTTCCCTGACACATTATACAGTCAAGTTATTGTAAAAAGCTTCTAACGGTAATATTTTAAGCGCTTTATTCTCTATGCCTAGTTGAATGGAGATTATACTGGTAAAATTAATGTTGACTGCTTGACCCGATTTCTCAATCTACAGTGAACTCCCGATATAAATAATATTAAACGGGACAACTAAACTTTTGAGATTAAAGTTACGCTGCTTTTAACTTGCACTACTAACAAGTCGACACGATTTTTAACTACATACCAGAAAATTTGTTTTTATGTCACATTGAAAGTTAAGGCTTTAACAAATTTTTCTTTACACATAAAAACATTAAATAATTTTGTGGTAAAATTAAAGGAAATGTAGTTACAGCTTAAACATTAGAAATCTGTTTATTGAAGCAGAAATACTTTCGAACTGTGAGCTCTGGTGCCGTGAAATTTGAACAAGTTTCATCTGTCAAATTCATTTCCATCAAGAGCGATTCAAATTTGAAAAGTCAACTTGACCCTCAGACTAATTTCTTCGCTTTTCGTAATAAGCCAAACGTTGTGTCTCTCTATCATATTGAGAAACATGACCTAAATGGTGGTAGAAAGAGAAAACACAAAGCTTTATATTAAAATCTAAAAATTATTCATAAAATAAGTAAAATGTACACCTTCATGAAAAAAAAATGAAACTTTGGGAATTTTTAATTAATATTTTTTACATGGTACGACAAAAACCTGAGGTGACAATAACGTTTATAATAAAATGTTTCTAATTAAATATGTTTTTTTGTTAATTTTTTTTTCGTTTGCACGCAATATTTTTAAGTTAAAAAAATTACATGTTTATTTAAAAGCGTATTTTATGACTTTTCAAAACCAGTTTTTAGTTTTCGGATACGTTCAGAAATATTCCATTGATTTGTTTTTTTTTTATTTCAAAACGGAAATATTTTTCCTTTCTGACGAAATATGGCCGAGGCCCGAGGAGTAAACTGGAAAAAATAAACCAACACACCGCAGGGCGAAAGACGGAATAAAATTCTGTAACTTTTTTTTGTAGGTACCTACTGCTAAAACACGAAGAAACCCGGGTGAAGCCGGGTAGTAACTACTTGTGGCATATAATAGAATACCGAGTCAATCGTGACGATGCTTTTCCACAAAAAAGGGACCTCTGTGCGGTTTAGAGTTACGGTCAATGTCCTAACGTTATAACCTTGAAAATGCAGACACTGAAAAAGCACTGATAAAAACATGAAAAATGCTATTATAAAGGCCAGATTAAGTAAACAAACGTTTCTGAAAAAGGATTTTGCGACTAGTTTTGAAGAATCTCTGAACACAAATTGTGGTTATCGTAGACCCTCTAGTTCCAGGCTGATTTTACTTTTTATCAATTATTAAAAAATCAATTTTCAGTGAAAAACATAACATGCTGAAATATTTCGTGTCAATATAACACTGGAATGTCTCGCCCACTATAGTTAAAAACCTGTCACTTGCTGGATATAAATTGGACATTGTCATGTCATTCGAATGATAAACACGCAATTTAAAGCATTAAATCATGCAATTTCAAACATAATGACATGCATGTCGAACGATCGACATAAAATTACCGATTTTAAAGTGATATGTCGAAAGTTCTAACAAAACAACAATATTAGCGATATTTTGCAGAAACCGCATTGTCGACAAAATTATGCAGATATTTTAGATAGTTGATGCTGGTGGGTAGGGCGCTTTACTAACAGTCGGACGGGTCAAGGTAAACTCGACTATAACCGACAATCCGTTTTTAACACAAGTTATATGCTCAGTGAAAAGATCTGTATTTGTATCTATAGGATCACAACTTTTTAAAAACAAAGTTAAACGATATGAATATGCTTAAATTGTCAGACAGAAGAATTTTCACTGACTTGGTATTTTTATATAAAATTCTAAATGATTTAGTTGATAGTCCGGTATTACTTGAATTGATAAGCTTCCGAATTCCACTTCGTAATACTAGAAGTCAGGATTTATTTCAGTGCAGAAATTCTGGGACTAACTATCATATGTTTTCCTCTTTGCCCAGAATACTAATGGAGGGAAACAATTATACCAAGTCAGTGGACATCTTCAATTTATCTTTGAATAAATTTAAAATATTGTTATTGAGGTAGTTCAGTTATGTACAATAAAATGTTTTTTCTATGCTATATATGTAAAAGCCCCGAAAAAGGGCGTTTATTAATAAATAAATAAATAAATAAAATATGCATATGAACTTAGAATGCAGAAATAATATTTATTATGTCATTACACTGTTATTTATACAAGGCCGATTAAAGTTCAGACCTGAGCGCGCTAAGTCTGTATAAAATAATCTAGTCACTTATTTAGTATGCTTGCAGTAACACAACATACAAATCAGTGGTAACAACGAGTATCAACAACAATTGCCACCTTTGCAAAATGCCGTTGCTCGATGGCACTGACACTTTTCCTATACCGCTACATTTATAGATAGCATTCCGATAAAATCGTTTTTATGTGATTATCTTACAAGAGTTCCAACTGTCCGGTGCGGGTGAGGCTATGGCATTCCCAACCAAGTGGTTTGTCCCTTCGCTGTTAAAAATGTATATCATTATTCTATTTATACGTAGGATATACCCAAAAATATAGCACACGGCAAAATGTTACGTAATATTGTCGGTTAGGAGCGATAAGTGGCTAACCAACATTTTTCCTAAATTTAGTCTTTCAAAACCCAGTCATTTCTTTACAATTTATCATTAAAAGGGAACATTCTTAAAGAAAACTTAATGAATGAAATAGACATTTTTAATGACCCATTTAAGCACTTAAAAATAGTTTTACCATTAATCATATCAAGCTGATATTGTGACGAAGCCCTTTATTTAAAGGCAGGCAATATCGTACCTACCAAATCAGTATATCAGCACAGGTGCCAATAATAAATTGTTTATGGACTGATTTGTGTTCTACCTTTATTCATTCTTGTTTTTATGTACTTTTGCATATTTAGCTAATTATTTTTGTAACTGTTTTTGTTATTACTATGTATACATCCACGTACGTAAATTTCTGGAAAACATTCATTGTGCTGAAATAAAATAAAATAAACAAACATTTGTTTCTAATTTGGCAAAAATGTTTAAAAACTCAGGTACGCCTCGTATGTCACACATATATCTGGCAATTTTATATTATCGTAAAAAACAAGCTAATGGGCCCGAGTAGTTAATGTGAACATACTGATTTATGTGCTGAAATAAAATAAAATAAATAAACATTTGTTTCTAATTTGGCAAAAATATTTAAAAATTCAGGTACTCCTCGTATGTCATACATATGTCTGGTAACGTTGTATTATCGTGAAAACAAGCTTGGGTTCGAGTGGTTAGTGTGAACATACCTCACAAGAGTCCCAACTGCTCCCGTCTGGAGCCAGTGAGACTATGGCATCAACAAATGGGATATGTTGTAAGGCTGAATGTAAGTAGGGAGGGGAAGGAGATGGGGGAGGAAGATGGGGAAGTACCTGGCTATTAAGATCTTATCATCAAACACGGCTAAAGCGATTTCTAGCAACTTTTCAATTCTGAATGGTGGTCTTACACCAGGACGATACTGAGAGTATCTTCCACTCTGGAACGCGCTGCAAATATACCTTAAATGATTAAATTGTGAAAACACAGGTCAATCAAATAACATTTATTTGTGCACTCCGGGATTTGAGCCTGCGACCTTCGGATCGCTAGTCGAGAGCCTTGCTCGTCGACCACGGAGGCCGTCAACCCAACGATATGATGTATTCCGATAATGATGTGTATTTAATGTTTTGTTCAAATTTACGGAAAAAATTACTTTTTTGTGTTAGAGCGGAATTTAACAGATTTACCTAGTAATTTTATCATTTCTTTAATCATTGGGTAATGGGTAATTGATTGGCTTCGCGGTATTTAAATTGATTACAAAAAAAAAAACAGTCGAAACCGCGCGTAACAAATGTAACAACCTTAAATAAATAAATTATTGACATTTCGTTAACACCGATTCGTTTTCAATTATTCGAATTGAAATAACATTTAATCAATATATATTATAATAATATAATAATAATGCATACCGTCTAATGTTCGGACTTCCCAGGTACTGTAGTGCCTCTTCAATGTTCACAGAAGGGAGAGTTCCAGGATTCGAAGCTCTATTAAGAACCAGGATTGTAGGACTGAGGGGAAGGATGAACCACTCCAGTAATATCCTCATCATGGAAGCCCGTCTGATTCCAGGATCGAGCATAGATGAATATTGGAGAAAAACACTGGCTCCTACAATCTGAGATCCGATGGAACAACAAGTACCTGATTTAAAGACTTAACTATATTTTTTGTGAATAGTGTATCTAATGATGCTTCTCTTTTTTAATTTTTTATTTTGTTAATTTTTATCTTTTTATTTATTCATATGTAATTAATATTCATATATAATAACATATGTAATTATACCCTATATGGGATGTGTGGGATTGCACTCCCCTCCCCACATCCTGGAATAAAGACCTTATTATTATTATTATTATTATTATTATCCACTGGAGCGACAGCGCAATTTAAAACTTTTCTCTCCTGTTGCTCGAGATTTTTTGGTAATCATTTTGAATATTTTCCGCCCACATTAAAAAAAACCATACCTCCGAATTTTAATATAGAGACATACAAACTGATTATAATACTATGTAGCCAATGAATTCACCTATCTTTTGTCGATTATCACACATTTCTAGGATTTATGAAAAAAATATTATAAAATCGTAAACTTCTACTTAATTATTTACAAATAAGGGAAAGTTTGCCAAAATTGGCAGCAAAGCAATCGGAAGTATTTTAAATAATGCCATATTAAGGCAAAAAGCGCTCCAGTGGCTATAAAAGTCCAAACAACGTGCGTCCAGTAAAAACTCAGAAACGAGTCCCGGTACGATCAAGGGAGTTATATGGTGTGGTAGACCTATATCCCCCCTCCAGGATTACGATTCCCGTTTTTACCTAAAGGGCGTGCTTATGAAGATATAAGGGCTGGAAGTTTCGCCCTCTTGAAATCTCTAGAACAGTCTTCCGAAAAGTTCTAGAAGGTTCGATAGAGCTCTAGAAAATTCTAGAAGAGTGGCGGGTGGAATGTTCGGAAATAGGGAATCGGGAACATCATTGTGGAACATTTCAGAACACTCTCGAATGTTATCCTGAGCGAAGCCGGGTAACCCAGCTAGTAATAAATAAAGCAGAAAATTAGAGACGACAAAAACATTCAGCCAGCCAGTGAGAACAGGCGTTATGAAAGTTGCAAAGTTTTTAATTTCATACGGAATTTCAAGGTCAACACAAATGTTTGCACTGGTAGACCGCTCTACGATATTTTGCTCCGTTCACTAACTATGCAGCTGTGCTACACCTACAATGGAAAAGTACCGTACATCTAATTCAAGAACCTAATGATTTATTTCCGCTATTCGTATGGCTGTGAATGTCATTATTGTGACTCACCAGATAAATTCACACTACAAGAAGTACTAGTGGTCGCATAATGGTCGAAATTCTACCATAATTTTAATGTTTTTTTAAATTAATTTAATGTATTTTTTGTGCATAGTTTTAAAAAAGCAGAGTGTGTAATTCATACGCGGTAGAAATAAAACTAGAAATTCGCAAGATGTCGCTTTCTTTTCTTTTGCATGTTTTTTTTAAGTGGTTTGAAGATTGGATATTGATTTCATAAAATAAAAATATATTTTTTTGATTTCATAGGATTCGAACCCTCTGTCTCTCTGGCCGCTGAGAATTGTCAGACACCTTGCACAATACGCTATGGAAGGCACGCGCCGAGGTGTTATATTGGAGGCCGCATTATATTAGAACCGAGTATTTGTGTAGAACTGAATTGTGACGCATTTCCGTTTCACCCGAATTGCAAGTCGCTGACGGCGCTAAAGAAGTTTCACTTCAAAAAATATTAGCGGTCTGCACTCCTCTATAGAAACTATAAAGTGTGCGAAATTTCATACTCCTCCGTCCGCGCAATTTTCGTAAAAAGGGGTACAAAGTTTTTGCTTCACGTATTAATTTACTGATGATGATGATGATGATAATAGGAGAGGAAAACTAAATTGTGTATAATAAATACAGATATCGCAGCCACAGCACTCTCACAGACGAATTGCTTGCATAGAACATGTTTTGTTTCTTTCCAACGTCTCGTTCCAGCAGCACGGTAACACACGAAAAAGTGCGCGTATCGCGTGACCCCGTCGCGACGCGCAGGAAAGTGATCGTGTGATTGAATATTTTTTTTGTTGTTTTTAAAGGAAAAAATATCATCGGACAGCAAAATGACATCCAATTTTTTTACTCCAAATATGTTCAGGAATCGATGGTTTGGTACTGTTGCACCCTGTGCATTGTATATTATGTATAGTGTTAACTAAAAAATATAATTAAAAATTATTTCATTGTTTAATTTTTGTATCTAAAATTAGTTGTTTGCAATTTCACCCATTTAAAAACACAGAGTTGCTTACACTAGATACAAGCGCAGATCCGTGAAAAATCAGGGGACAGTCTAAACACACAAATCGGTTACAGTTTTGACAATGGCAATTAAAATAATTTTCTGTTAAAAATTAATATCGCTTGTTTGAATTTTGAAATTCATTGAACAGGAGCCACACAGGTCACTTAAAAATCTTTGAAATTCATTACATTTTAATCTTCGTTCTGTAATAATTTAATGAGTTTATTTTATTTGCTATGAGTAAGATTGTATTTTATACATCAAGCCAAATCTTTGCATGTAACTCTTAATCAATTTTGTCTGGGTTATGAGGATGCCATAGATTCGCTGGTTCCTGACGGTTGGGAGCAGTTGGGACTCTCTTTCATATTTTAAAAACTGCATAATATATGTTATTAAGACGTTGTGTACCATCTATCGCCTAAAATAACTTATTTCACTTTTTTCCCTTTCGCCAATAATTTTTTTTTTACTTCTGCAATATTGGATGTTTTTACTATTTCTGCAATAATTGATGTTTTTACTATTTTTGCAATATTGGATGTTTTTACTATTTGTGCAACATTGGATGTTTTTACCATTTCTGTTATATTGGATGTTTTTAGTATTTCTGCTATATTGATATGTTTTTACCAATTCTGCAATATTGAATGTTTTTACTATATTTGCAATATTGGATGTTTTTACTATTTTTGCAATATTGGATGTTTTTACTATTTGTGCAATATTGGATGTTTTTACTATTTCTGTTATATTGGATGTTTTTAGTATTTCTGCTATATTGAATGTTTTTACCAATTCTGAAATATTGAATGTTTTTACTATTTTTGCAATATCGGATGTTTTTACTATTTGTGCAATATTGGATATTTTTACTATTTCTGTTGTATTGGATGTTTTTAGTATTTCTGCTATATTGAATGTTTTTACCAATTCTGCAATATTGAATGTTTTAACTATTTCTGCAGTATTGGATGTTTTTACTATTTCTGTTATATTGAATGTTTTTACTATTTCTGCTATATTGAATTTTTTTACCAATTCTGCAACATTGGATGTTTTTACAATTTCTGCTGTATTGATTTTTTTTACCAATTCTGCAACATTGGATGTTTTTACAATTTCTGCTATATTGAATGTTTTTACCAATTCTGAAATATTGAATGTTTTTACTATTTTTGCAATATCGGATGTTTTTACTATTTGTGCAATATTGGATATTTTTACTATTTCTGTTGTATTGGATGTTTTTAGTATTTCTGCTATGTTGAATGTTTTTACCAATTCTGCAATATTGAATGTTTTTAACTATTTCTGCAGTATTGGATGTTTTTACTATTTCTGTTATATTGAATGTTTTTACTATTTCTGCTATATTGAATTTTTTTACCAATTCTGCAACATTGGATGTTTTTACTATTTCTGCAATGTTGGTCGCGCAGAGTTCAGTCAAACAACGTACACTAACTTAAAATCGTGTATAATGGTGCGTGTGTATATAAACTACCGACAGTGATGCATTTGCTAAACGCCACTGAGAAACAGCATTTTTCTTGCTACGTTGTTCGAATTTGAATATTCGAAGGTTTCGGGTGTATTCTTTTCATTAATGCTAAAAATGAACTTTTCAACTTCAATTTTCTTTTCTGAAGTCGTAGTAAAACATGTTCTATGCAAGCAATACACCTGTGTGAGTGCTGTGACTGCGATACATATATTTATTGTACATATCATAAGTACTGATACCGTCCCCGGAACCTTTATTGGATAACCAACACCTCTGCCATAGGTCACCCCAAGTGGTTCACTACGTTTGGTGATTTAGCAGGGGTGCCCGGGTTCATGGGGTGAGGTTTGCCTAGGTCTTGGAGGCGGATGACCAGGACACACCGAACACCACATTCCTACCCACCCCTTAAACCCTTTTCCTTCCCAGAAGTCTCCTCTCCTCTTTTTCCTTAAAGAAAAACCCTCCACATAGCATCCCCAAAGATGACATAGGCCCTGAGGGAAATTATTTTCCCTGGAGCCCCCTGTGTGGAGCTCATGTAAAAAAAAAAAACTTATCACGCGACTCGCTAGACTATACCCGACTACTTAGTCGCGACGTGTGATAGAAAAATATTTATATTGCTTTAAATTGAAAAAAAAATATCATCGGCAAATAAAATGACATGTACATTAATTTTTTACTCAAAATATGCTCAGGAACAACTTTTTAAAATCCTTTTGTTACGTGCTATTTACCATCTGTTTTCATAACTGCCACAAAGATAATAGATATTTCACAAGTACCGTAGCTTAATTATGTACAGATTACAGTACCTACCTACAAAACGAAAGTCATTCACCTGTACTCAACGGCACTCGGTAAAAATGTAAAAAGCAACCGACAGTGCTATACATACCGAACTAGAACTCACCCAACAATAAGATCGGGTACCGTGTTACCGGTGAGTTACCGGACAAAACTAAACGATTCGATTGTTGGAATATCGTCAAGATAAGCTGATGAATTCCTAAGGCAAATATTTGCTGTAAATGTGTGGCCAAACTGTGTTGGAGACAACCAGACAACACATAAAATGCATTGGCGTATCAAAAAAGTCAATTTTTTTTTTATTTAACAGTGAATTTTTTATATATTAATAATAATTCATCTTAGGTTTTTTTACTACTCTTCCATTGAAAGCATTTGCTTGTGTAAGGAATGATCTTGGTAATTAAGTATAGGTGTTGCAGCCAGAGTAGATACGAACATAGTACTACTCGTACAGGTGCATTGTTTGTATACAGCACGCGTCAACGAAAAGAAAGAGCGAAATCGTCAGCGAAATTGATAAAAGTTCATTTTAAATCATCCTCATCATTAAAAATACTTTTTTTTCATTCTCAGGAAAAAAATCTCTCAGGGCCTCTGTCATCTTTGGGGATGCTGTGTGGGGGGTATTTTTAGGGAAAGGAAGAAGAGGAAGTTCTGGGAAGGAAAAAAGGTATGAGAGGTGGGTCAATGGGGGTCAATGCGTCCAGGGGTGACGTGCGTATTCCTCCCACTGCGGTGCAAGGCGATGGGTCGATAGAGTCCGGTTGGAGAGGTCTACGTCAGCTCTACCTCAAACAGTCTCTCTCGACGAGGCCCGCAACGCAGCAGATGGACAATCGCATTCATCGTTAAGACCTAGACAAACCTCACCCCATGAACCCGGGCACCCTTGCTAAGTCACCAAACGTATCGAACCACCTTTCTAATAAATGGTTCCCGGGGTGGTGGTACCCGTACCCGCCTCTCAAATTATAAGAAAGCAATTTCATTTGTCATTTTCAAAATTGGAACTGATTGGTCAAGATTTTAGACTATCGCGATTTTTCACGGGTCTGCTTCGCTAGTATTGTAATAAAAAGTACAACTATCGAAAAACTGTAAAAAAAAATATATACATATTTTCAAATTCCAAAACCGTAAAATTAATTAATTTTATCTTTTTTGTTAAAAAAAATCTTACCGTTAATAACCAGGCCTAAAAAAATGAAACACTGCTTCTCAGTGATATTTTGCAAGGAAATCACTGTCGGAAGTGTGTATGTAAAATCAACATAAATAAATTTACAACAATAAATGAATGTTGTTTGGGGCAAATCTAGAGCCGGAGACCGGCAAATGTTTTCAAAACATTGAACAATTTTGTTTTGAAAACATTTTGTTGCAGTAGACCCGGCCCTACAACAAGTTTCTCGATGAAAATAGGATTGATATAAACATATATCTAAAGCTCTGATTCTGTAGGGCCTAGTCAGCAAAACACATCGATAAAAAATGTTGGTAAATATTTACCTAATAGGACACGCTTAATATGCACTTTTTATTACAAAAACACTTAACATCAGTTAGATAATAATGGGAAGTAAGTATTTCAGTTTCTAGAATTGAAAAATAATGAATTTTTAATAGTTATTTCGTTAAAATTAAAAACGATTATTCACTTGGCGGCCATTGTCATTGATGTCAAAGTTTTAAGGTTAGTTTTATTTTTCTTCTCTTATTTAATCATTTTAACACATGACCCTAAAATATGTTCTTAGATTCTTAGTTTGGGTTTAATTAAAAAAGGAAAAAAAACTAGCCTAAAAAACTATTTTAATATTATTATGTCAAAACATGGCGTGAAGAAAAGGTGTTAAATTGTCTTATTTTAATTAAATATCTACTAAAATGCATTATTTTCCAATTCCGGAAACTGAAATACTTACTTCTCTATTATCTAACTGATATTAAGTGTTTTTGAAATAAAAAGTGTCTATTAAGCGTGTCCCTCACTAATAGGTAAATATTTACCTTTTTTTTACTATAATACATCTGTTTTCATATGTCTTTTAAAACGTAAAAAAATTGTTTAACTAAGTTTTGAACCTTCCTTCCCAGTGATCGGAATCCACCGCGCTACCGACCTTGCTAAATTCCAATTCCTACAACTGAAATTTATTGAAAAAATCTATTTCAGAAAAATGCATAAATGTACGTGTGTTTGTGAGATATTGCCACCAATAGATGATAGAATGCGTTGTCATCGACCACAAGTCTATCTGCCAAGTTTTAGCTCGGTTAGATGTCAGGAAATGAATTAATTTCCACTAACAAATTCCGCGGCAGTCATTAAATCAAGAAAAAAGTGAAACTCAAAAAATAGATGTATTTAAAAAACAAAGTGCCGACTTTCCCTTAAATATCAAATGCCAACATTGCAAAATCGCTAATCAAAAAGAATTTTAATATATCTAATAACTGTAATAATAATTGTTCCAAAAAGCTCGGTGTTGCCAGATTAATGTTCAAACCGAATTAAAAATAAAATTATTGAATTAGAATTGGTAGAAGAATCTCTCTTTGTGAGTTTGCATAATTTTATATTAGCATAAAAATCGGAAGTAGGAAACGGACGAGGTTTACATGATAATATCGGTACCTACCCAACGTCCGGCTATCGTTGGCTGAATAATTTACAACTCAATCACCGACTGCCACCAGTTTTGGGGACCAAGTCCCATTATGCACTCACTAACGGAATTGTGATGTTCGATTACCCACGTGGGCAAAATGATTACCACCTGTAATGTGGAACTAGGTGGTCAACTTTTATTTAGAATATTCACGGTCTAAATAAAGTCCCAGTTTTTTATACCATATTTTCATAGTACAATAACTTTTAAGAGGTAGTTTTTTTTACACGTAGAAACAGGCACTTCGAAGGATTTTGTAGATCCACTGTCCCAAAAAATTACCACCCATTCTCCGCTAATTGAGAATCTAATTACTATGAATCATTGAAGAAGATAATTTATTTATTTTATTATAATGCTAATAAATCTAAATGAAAATGAACAAGACACAAAAAAAATAAAAAGGAACCGGTCGCAATTGGGATACAAATCCGAGATCCCTTGTCTTACCGAGTCAAACGTCTTAACCAAACTCAACCATTGGGACCTATATTTTTTCTGGTTCCATGCCAACTCGGAATCAAGTCAACTCAACACCTCTATTACTTTTAATGACTTTTCAAAGGAGGTGTTGAGTTGATTTCATTCCGAGTTGTCCGGTCACCATTTTTTCTAAAATTTATTTTAGTCAATCTCAAATTTCGAATTCAGAATCTTCGACAATTTTTTCCTATAATTTTGGCCACTACCCTGTACCTTTTTAAATTATCACAAAGTTCTAAAGAATTGGTTTGTAACCTAGCTAGTGTCTCGGATAAACCTATCCGATTTTATTTTTACGAGACATCTATTGATCTTTTCTAATTATATATTTACATTGCACAAATATTGATTTTAGATGAATCTGAAAAAGATTTTCTAATTAAATATCGACACTCATATTTTTGTTTTAGTACATTTTATAATCAGATTTTATATTGCTAACCAAAATTATCAGCTTTCATATGGAAAATATCAAATAAATAAATGTATTGAGCACTGGTGTCAAAAGGATCCAATAATGGCAGTTCTTGCTGCACCTTGTATTGAGATTGCGTTGTAACAAACGCAGCATCCTCCATGACACCATGTTCTAAGGACTGCAGTCTGTCTTTTAAAACAGAAGAATTTAAAAATCATGAACCGCCCCTTAGCGAATAAATTAAAAATTAAATTATTCAATATAATATATCATAATGGCAGAAACAAAACGTGCACCTCACATTTCCCAACACTATAAAAGTCTATTTTCAGAAAAAAAAATCGGACTTTTCTAAATTTATTAACTTTCGTAGCCACTGACAAAACGCGCGAAACGCCCCTGATCGGCGAGACAACATGTGTTGCGGGTAAAAAATATATAATACAAATTTTAGTACGTACCTACATTCTAAAATCCTGTAGGTAGGAACCGAAATTATCATTACTTCCAACAGATGTATGGCCAGTCTGGCCACATTGTGCGAAAATTGTAACATATTATTGTATAAAATAATGTAACATTTTTTTGATATGTTGAATTTTTAATTAAACAAGAGAGACCCGCCGAGGTTTTAATAAAAACATGTTAAAAAGACTCCAAATTAATGACTCGCATTTAAAATAAACACGTTGATAGCGTATTGTTCGGGTAGATTAAATATATAAATTTATTAAAAAATCACTCACCCAATGCCTTCATGTACTCATCGAAGTTGTCGGAGGTGGCGAGCTTGTATTTCTTGTTCAGGAAGGCGTCCATCTTTATTTAATGAATTAAACTCGCGTCTAACTATGGAAATACTTTAATAACTACTAAGATAACTTAGCAATGGACTTTAGTATTCGAGAACGGACTAGAAGCCGGTAGAAATAGAGTTAGAATGGCGGACAAAACGTCAGAACAGAATGCCGGCGAGTGACTGAAGTGAAGTTGGCCGCAAGCCGCCCGCAGTAGTAATATCTTGAAATAGGGAGGGGGCTTCACGAACACTATGGAGCTCTGAATAATGAGGGACTCAGTAAGTACCTATCCATCCCACCGCTGAAAACTTCATTGTACTCTCTCTTTTTATTACAAGCGTCGTTTATGAGAGAGAGGGAGCGACTAGAACGTATCTATCGGTGGTATGCCGTTACCCTTTGTACTGTCGTGATTGAATTACAAGGCACATACACAATGAATTCACTCACACGTTGGAGCACTTATTCGTTTTTAATGTCTTTTGTACACGACTTTATTGTACCAACCAACTCAAAGCGTCACCGTTTTAATTCAATGGATTCTCACTGTAAACGTATGCAGAGTGCCTGAAAACAGTTTTCTTCCAATTAATTACTGTAGTGAATCGGCTTTACCGCCGAAAATTTTGCCTGCGCCGCAATTGCTTTAAGTTCTGCGCCTGAAAACCATTAGAGCTATATTAAAAAAAATGTTTTCTCTCTGTAAAGATGTTAAAAAGAGTTATTTGGGTCTTATTCTAATCTAGAAAAAACAAATAAAGATACTCACATTAAAGTCTCAATTCCATTGAGCGAGTTTATAAGCTACTAGCCGGCGAATTCACTATCTGCTAGTAAACTCGCTCAGTGTAATCATATTAACTAGCTAACTAGCAGATTTTACACTGAACAAGTTTACTAGCAGATAGTGAATTTGCCGGCAAATTCATTAGTAGCTTGTAAACTCGCTTAATGTAATCGAGGCTTAAGTTATTTAAAATAGTTTTTTCTCAATTTTATTGATACAATAATATTATGTACTTATTTTAAACCGTTATAGGATAATGCGGGCTTCACTGGGTAGGTACTTTGCCCGCGCTGACGCCCCTATTATACAATTTAATAAAATTGAAATTCATTTCGTTCTTAATCCCAACGTTATAAACTTGCCGTATTAATAATTTAATAAGATTTGTCTCCAAAAGAACCACAATAATATGACAAATCTTAGTCTGAGCACGCGCAATAAGTTTTTCATATTTTTTTAATAAAAAAAGCGCAGTCTGCGCAACACTAAAGCTTAGAGCTTAGACGTTAGACCCAGAGGCCAGGGTTTTGCACAAAACATTTCATAATGGTTACTGTAGTGTAGGTACGAGTTCCTGCGTTGATGTTTTTAGTTCTCGTATATACAAAAAATGCACAAGAAAAAACAGTTTGCAATAATTGTTTTTTTTTAACCAGAGGTCAGGTTTGATTTATTGTCCTGGTAGCTAAAAAAGAACTAAGCATACGAATTATATACCTACCTATTGTTGTCTAAACCTTTTGCAAGGTCCTTTTATAAGGAATGCAATCCTTTTACGAACCAGTTTTGAGTTCTACTTATTACTAATTTAAAGGAGTACAATATGTTTAGACCGAGTGGTTTTCGAATTGACTTCAACAGCAGCTTAAAGAATTGTTAATATTGTGTTGACAAATCAGAAATCTAACAACAAAATAGGTTGAAATCAAAGGAAATCATACAATAGGTATTATACTGTTGCTGTCACTATCGCTCTTACTCCCCCGAAAACTGAGCGAAAGGGACAACTGCACATCATGCACATCATCTGCTGATAATCTTTACGTAGTATAAAATGAGGCCGCTCCCGCTGTCTGTACGCTTAGATCTTTTAAACTACGCAACGGATTTTCATGCGCTTTTCACCAATAGATAGAGTGATTCATGAGGAAGGATTTTAGGTATATAATTTGTCAAGCTTTTGTGTAAATTGGTTGAAATATATAAATAAAGGGAGGGGGCTGGCAAATACATAAATAAAGGCTGACAAGCGAACAACGGGCAGCGGGCTGGCAAGCGGGCGGTGTGGATTTGACATGTATGCAAATTAACAGATGGCGTTGGTTATGAAGGTTGGGTAATGGCGTTGTGCTTCGTTAACCACAGCAATATGTGGTCGGGTCTGCTGGAACCGAAATAAAATCATCATCATCGAGGTTTTATATTCCCCATTTTTCTCCTCTAAAACTGGACCGATTAAATTTTTTTTCCAACCGTATTAGAAGAAAATACTGTAGGTATGTCTGTACGTTTTGCTTTTTTTAAATACATTATCTATTTTGTTTACCGAAAGTCTGTTGATGGCGTTCAATCCAGGCAATTTTTACGATTTTTGGAGGGTCCTAACTCCCATAAGAAAAAACTTAACAAAAAAGGAAAACATACTGACACGCTAGTAGTAGATAGGGGGCGTTCAAGTATTACGTAACCCAATTTTTGAAGATTTTTAACCCTTCCTCCCCCCCATGTAACGTGTTTTTCTGTACCCCCCCCCCCCCCCCTTCCCTAAATGTTACGTAACACCAAAGTGACTATTTTTACCAATTTGATTTGATTTTGACAACGAAAATAAAATAAAAATGACGTAAAGTTGAGGGATTCCCCGTAAAACATAAACGAAAAGGGTTGCCAACTTGGGAGAGCAAAATAAAATTACATACAATATAATCGAAGTAAAATATAAACGAAAAGGGTTTCCAACTTATGAGAACAAAATAAAAATGACGTACAGTACAATCGAGGGATTCCCCGTAAAACATAAACAAAAAGGATTGCCAACTTGGAAGATTTTAATTCCCTAGTTTTTTTTATTTAAATAATAAAAAAACATGTTACGTAACGCATTGTTCGAACCCTCCTGCCGCCCCGGTAATGCACAGTAACGTTTTACAAGACCCCCCCTCCCCACAAATTGCGTTACGTAATGCTTGAACGGCCCCATATCTATATTACATTACAAAATATTTGCAGTAGTATCCAATTCAAGAGAGGAATTTAGGGAATACATTTTTTTAAATTTTTTTAAATTTATTTAATATAGATATATAAATGTACAGTGGTGTTATATAAATTACATATCGGTACAGAAATTATTTAAAATTGCAATCTCACCAAAGAAGAAGCTAGTTCTTGTGCTTGATGAGCGAGTTACACTAATTATAACAGAACTAGAATAACATTATGCAATAAGTAAGTATATAATAGGAACAATAATTGAAACTTCTGGATCATCTATATGTGTTGGTGTACATACATAGGATACGGATACATACTAAAATATTGTGCACTTTAGAGAAATTCGAAAAATCTAAATAAAATAGAAATGAATATAGATTGATAATAAATAGAAAGAAAGAGAAAAACAGGTAATTATTTAGTTAATTATTCCTTATGACGTGTAGCTTCAGTTTGAGTTTCAGTTTATTGATGTCTTTGATTTTTTTATTTCAATCGGAAGGTTGTTGAAATAATTTATTCCTAAATAGATATAATTGTTTTGCATTAGTTTGGTAGGTATTAAATTTTGGTATTTTGATGTTGTCTTGATATCTTTTTGATTGGTGGGTTTCAAATTTTTTGATTATATTATCTTTGTAAATTTGGATGATTGCATTTTTCTTGAAGATATTCTCTACTCGAGGCACCGTGAAATCTGCGAAAAGCGTTTCTGTTGGATATGTGGAGGGTTTCTTCAGGATTACTTAAATGATTAGCTTCTTTAAATTATATTTGTATGGACAAAACGCCGCCCGGTTTCCTCTTAAGCCATAACGTCATAGAAGATTCAGACTAACTTGCTGGCTTATATAACAAGAATTAATTGCACAGCTGAAAAATATGCTACCTATCCGATTGATGGATTCCTCGATCTTGGCATGAATTAAAAACTCTGGAACGTGAACTGTGTACTGCGGGTGTTCCACCAGCGTTTTAAAGTAAGATGCTCTGAAGAATTACGGTCGATGATCCCTAGCAGCATCATTGCATTGCTGGGATACAAGCCAAACGCGTGCCCAACATCAAATATTACATTTTGTGCATGAGATTGTGATAAGATTTAAAAGTATTTATTAATATTAATAATAACTAGCAGTTAAAATCCCACTCTGCAGGTTCTTATTGCTAGGCCCTGCGGGCGGCATTTGTTAATTTTCAAATAGTCTAACTGGTTGAAATTTAAAAAAATTAACAAAAGTAGGGCGCTGTCGTCTATGATACAATACAAATGTAACGTTGGTTCATGTGTTACGCCACCGCCTACTTATACGTGTTGCACTGTTAGTCCTCGTTTTTCCCTTGAATTTTTATTTGTTCACCAATTTATCTAGGAGGGCTCCCCCCCCTGCCGACACCCATGCAGGGTGAAGGGACGTACTTGTCTTACTTGACACATAACAGTGACTTCTGACGTTATTTGGAGTAAAAGATGTAAACGAAATTTTGGTCTCCAGTGACATTTTTATTTTGTTAAACTAAAGGCGGAACTCCTGCGCCACAAAACACATGAATACTAGCTTGAACCACACTATAAACGTTCTTTGTTTTCCGTCTCCTGCGTTTTTCGAAACATGGCTTGAAAGATTGGTGTGAACAGGTGTGAAGTTCGCGCGGTCCGACAATTTCTGCTTCCCGCTTCACCCACTTCAAAAATAATATTAATATTAATGTTGTTAATATTCGTTATTATACTATAATTTTATTATCAAATATATTTATTATATTGTATTTAGGTATCATAATATTTTAAAGTAGTGATTATTAAGCTCAATCATTGCGCATAACCTCAAAAACTTGTTCGGTTTGATTCTCCATACATGACCGCATCGCGCGGCTCTTGTAAAAATATGAGCACATTTCCCCCCGCCAGCCTTCCCCCTTCGCCCGGGAGATGAATGTTTTCCGTCGGCTGTGGTAAAGCTTGAACACAGGGTTTTTGAACACGAAGTGTTCAAATTTTCAATGTTTTGGGTGCTGTTCAAGCTAATGTTTATGTGTATTGTGGCGCAGGATACGCCGCTTAAAAACTTAAAAAATCAGTAGGTATTGTACAGTTAGGGTCGGGGGTGGGGTTGGTATTGTAACTCGGCTGGGTGACCAGTGATGACATGTGGAAGAAATTTTCTGGTTAAAGTCAAGTAACTTTAACATCCTGTATAATAACAGAACTTGAACAGAATCTTCACAGAACTTGAAAATTGAATTTGATAAACTGTTCAAATTCAGTGAACCAACGTGCATTTAAAATAAATTATTGTTGTCTGTATTATTTTTGTCCCATTTAACTATTTTTTAACAATAATTTATTGTCTTTACTGGATGTCTGTATTATTTTTATTCCATTTTTTTGTTAGGTTAGGTTAGGTTAGGTGTTAGTAGATATTTGGTGGGGGGTGTTTTGTCCTTAGGATATTTTGTCGGTGGATATTTTGTCGTGGCATGAAAATTCGCGGAACCAACTGTACCAACGCCGAACCGGCGTGAGAAGCAACATGCAAGAAGGACGATTTGTTACGTAAAAGTAAATAATCACTCTTAACATATTTTTTTTGCTTTCAAGCCATTTTCAGACGGGAGAGAAAATGCAACCTGGCATATTTTTCTAATGCCAATAAAAATAACTGGGTTGTTTTTGAACATGCTTCTGAATGCGTCTTCTAATTTTATGAAAAACCGTTTGCTTGTGGCAGACTTCACGGATGTTCATCTTTTCTTAGACGTTAAAGTCGCAATACTGTGGGACATTTTATTTTTAAAACAGAATCTGGAGCACCTACTAAGCGATGACGTAACGATATGATGAAGCACTCTAGAAATAAAATCTTTCACGTTATGATCCCCGATGTAAATATTATTATGTATACATATTACGTAAAAAAAACATATAATGTGAGTTGATAACGGCAAAAATTATCAACATCGACAATTTGTTTTAAATAGGAGTTGAAAACCAGTTGGTATTCGAATAATTAAATTACAATAAAATATTACGTTGTGAGTCTTTGCCTCATTGCTTTTTACTTTGTGAGGCGGGTATGGGTACCGCCGCCCCGGGACCAACACCTCTGCCATAGATCACCCCAAGTTGTTCGCTACGTTTGGTGATTTAAGGCGACACAAGGCGAACATTTTAAAATTGCTTTTTAAAAATACGTTGTCAAAGTTGTAAACTAAACGTCTGTTGATGGCATTACAAATCAGGATTTTTGGAGGGTCTAGCTCAGTGGCGTATCGACACCTCTCACCTCAGAAGATAAGTGGAAGCTTGGATGGCAATCGGCCAACGTGAAAAATGCCCATCTCGTACACACTCGTACAAGACCCCACTGAGAGACAGCCTGGGTTCTCATTGCCTCGCAAACTCCGGTCCGCCATCAATAGAATAAGGTACTTGTATCGAACGAGTCCGCAAAAGCAAATGAGATAACTAAAAAAGACAATATTGGAATTTACGCTCCCACACAGTACCGTACCGCCAGCACCCACAATTACACAGTACCATGCCGCCAGCACCATTTCGCCTCACACCACAACCCCCAAGCAATTAGAGAGCTGCTATTGGCTAACGAGACGAGGGGCGTTTCACGCATCCTCCAAAACGATGTCTAATTGCTATTTTATTCTTCAAAATTAATTTAGCACTTAAAAATACAAACACAATTGATAATGAACACACGCAGCATGAAAATCAAACTCAAAAATACATCTCACACCTCTACAAAAGACTACAGACAGCAATGAACCCTGCCACGAGAATAGCTGCCTATTTACGTCACCCCCACCATACAACCACGGGAGCTGTGATTGGCTAATGATGAACAAAGGAAAATCTAAATCGGGAATATTTACGTCAATGAATTCATGTTCTCAAAAATTTGGAGCTAAATTTTGAGAAATTGGTGATAATTACGAGCTAAAAATAAATATCCTCGCAGACAAATGGGCACAAGCAAGTACAATCACTTGAAAACTGACGCCTACCATTGATTCTTGCACTTTAATAAAAATGTTTAATCCTTGAAATTCTACTTTGTACCACAAATGTAACATTGTATCTTTTTTTGTAAAAACAATAAAAATCATGTGAGATTTTGGTTTCGGGGATCGGGACTCTCTTGGTACTGGCTATAATATACAAATTTTACAAATCTTCTCAAAAATCGTAGCAAACAGGGAAAAAGGATAAAAGGACCAACCTACACAAAGAATAGGAAGTGCTATACCCTCACAATCCAACCCAGTTTTGCCCTATAAATACAGACCACACATCGGTCACAAATCAGTTAAAAATTACCAGACAAGAAGAAACAATCTCGAAGAAACCAAAGTCTCCAAGTTCAAACTCTTTTCAAGTGTTTTATTTAAAAGTAATAGCTTCAGTTCTACCTTCTTCCCAGTATCCCAGTAATCCCAGTCTCCAAAAGTCTCCAAAGTCTTCAAGCCTTTACAAGTGTTTAATCAGTTATAATAGATTCAGTTTTGCCAATTTTACTTAGAATCATTCAAAAGTATTAAATTCGCGAAAGTCCATTGGCGTACGCCAAAAATCCCTTGGCGCATAAAGATTCCATTGGCGTGCTATTTGTGTCCAGCTCCCTATTTTTATACAGTATATGTACAAACGTCCCGTACATTTGGTCCTTCGAGCCGGATCTGCAAATAACACGTCTTCAGTCTTACCCAGTGGAAATGCCGTTTCTTCGCAGTGGCCGTAAGACCCCAACATCATCCGAGACGTCACTGTCTAAACCTGACGCCCCAGTGACAAGCCGAAACACGTCCGTGCCACCCCGTCGGACCCCGGGCCCACAGCATAGAGACGCCATCCAGTGGACCCCGTCAGATCCACGATCTACCTGTTACGAGCCCAGCCAGGAACTCTGACCTCATCACTCTTGGCCAACTTGCTTCGGAACATGTCGCCAAGAGCCCCCACGAATCCAATACTAATAGCAGCGAGGCATCTTCAGAATCAACTGAAGACTCCCTGCGAATGCGGCGCCGGGAGATGCGCAGTCGAGACAGACAACACGCCAAGCAAACAGCCGATCTACTCGCAGCCCTGAACGCTGCGACACGCCAAGCATCCAATCAGCCGGCTCAGGAGCCTGCACCAACCAACCCGTAGGGTCAGGCTGCAACTCAAGTCCACGCACTAACCGGCCCGTCTACGAACGAGTTTGCAACGAGATATGCTACTCGAGTATACAAGCCAGCCGGAGAGTTTGCAACGAGATATGCAAACACTCAAGTGCACACTCCAACCGGCCCGTCTACGAACGAGTTTGCAACGAGATATGCCACACAAGTACACAAGCAAGCCGGAGAGTTTGCAACGAGATATGCAACAGCTCAAGTGCACGTGCCAGCCGGTCAGCCTACTAATGAATTTGCTGTAACCAATTCAACGGGATATACCTCTACCCAAGGCCACCCACTTCTGACGAGTCCTGTGGACAACATTCCCGCAGCCAAATATAGCCATCTTGGACCCGAGCGCCCACTCTATAATACAATGGGGTACCAGCAACAACCAGCTTCCTCCAGCCAGGATTTCCCATTATTTACACCGCCGCATACGGCTGACGAGACGACACGGTACACTCGAGAATGGTTGCAGCATGGTAACGACCCACTGGCCCAGATTCCCTCTGGCAGAAGCGCTCCGCACTTCCCAAACCCAAGATAGTCCTCGTACATTAGAAGATGACTCGAGAATGGCAGCCCTCATCGCCAGGCAATCCGCAGCAAAAGATTTGCCTACCTTCGCTGGAGACCCACTCGAGTGGCCCACCTGGAAGGCACAGTACACTCAATCCACCGCCACCTGCCAGATGACTCCAAGCGAAAATCTCATCCGGCTGCAACGGGCCCTCAAAGGCAAGGCACGAGATACTGTGGGTCCCCTACTAATGGATCCTGCGCAAGTGCAAGTCCCAGAGATCATCAGCGTCCTCAAGCAGCGATACGGCAGCGCTAACTCCATAGCAAAATTTATGCTAGACAAGGTTAAAAAACTACCTTACCTCACGACCGAGGTGTCACTCGAGGAGCTAGCAGATTTCTCCGGGACGGTACAAAACCTAGTGGCATCCCTCCGGATTCTGAAAACCGAAGGCTATCTCACCAATCCTGCGCTACTAAATGACGTCACTGACAAAATGCCAAGTTCCCTGCGGCTGGCATGGCTAATCGAGATTCACAAACAACATGCTCCGGCCACCATAACCCAGCTCGCTGCCTTTCTGAAAGAGGTGTTAAACGCAATTCCAAATAGCGGGATGGTGGACCGCGTACGATCTCGACCACGCCGTGAACAAATACATGCCGGGTACCAAGAGGAAGAAGGGAGTGATCGCATGCAACTCCTACCGGGCCATGAGCAAATACATGCCGGACATCAGGAGGAAATCAGGGACGGCCCAAAAGAAAAAATCGCCCCGATAAAAACGCCAAATGTACGAATCACATACCTACCCTGGACCAAGCCAAAAAAGAAAATCAGCCAATGAAAGCTGCGCCCAATGCGGCGGCAATCATAGAACCTGCGAATGCAAAGAATTCGCAGCCAAAGATGTTGAACTCCGATGGGAAACTGTGCGCGTGGGAAAATTATGCCGCAAGTGCTTAGAAAAACACCACTCGCGAAGCTGCAAAATGAACCAATGGTGCGAAATAGGGGATTGCGAAGCCCCACACCACCCACTGCTGCACAATCCCGAGTTCGTACAAAAAAGCACTGTGGAAAATGTCAATTTATGACGCCAGAACTCCGGACAGAGAGTACTGTTGAAAATTGCACCAGTCATATTAAGTGCTCCAAATAAAAAAGAAGTGTCAGTGTTCGCTCTTCTGGACGAAGGATCCACAATAACACTTGTCGACACTAACACCGCAACACAAGTCGGAGCAGAGGGACCAGTTCACGGACTGCGAATCCACGGCGCCAAAGGAATGTGCACCTCCGACAATCTCTCGCAACGAGTAAAACTAAGATTAAGAGGTGCAGGCAACAGTAATACATTCCACATCTCTGCCAGCACAATAAGCAACCTCAACCTGCCAGAACAACAGATCCAAGGAAGGTCTGTCGTTCCGAAGCTGCTAATAGGCCAAGACAACGCTCACCTGATTGTGTCGAGAGAAGTGCGAGAATGCAATGTTACTACGCGAATAGTATCACGCACCGCACTAGGATGGATCGCTCATGGGGGAATCAACCCCGGAGATAAAAACACGACCCCCACTTTGGCACTACAACCAGAAACGACCGCAGACAAGCAGTTGAGGGAACTGGTAAAAACAAACTTCGCCATTGACTCCCTTGGAGTAATATCAGCTACCAGAGTCAATGCAAGCGAACAACAAGCAATCACACTTATGAATGCAACTACCCGTCCTCTTCATATAGGAAGATGGGAAACGGGTCTACTATGGCGCAATCCAGAAGCCACGCTACCTGGCAATCGGCAGTGTGCACTAAAACAGCTTCTGGGCCTGGAGAAAAAGCTAGCAAAAGACACAAATCTAGCAGTGGCCTGCGATGACAAATTAAGTCAACTTATCACCAAAGCAACTGCCAGAACTGCGGTGATCCTCAGCGGTGCAGCCAAGGTCAGCGAGCCCTGCCCCAGCAGTGCGAGTGCCAGAACTGTGGTGATCCTCAGCGGCGCAGCCAAGGTCAGCGAGCCCTGCCCCAGCATTGCTACTGCCAGAACTGCGGTGATCCTCAGCGGCGCAGCCAAGGTCAGCGAGCCCTGCCCCAGCATTGCTACTGCCAGAACTGCGGTGATCCTCAGCGGTGCAGCCAAGGTCAGCGAGCCCTGCCCCAGCAGTGCGAGTGCCAGAACTGTGGTGATCCTCAGCAGTGCAGCCAAGGTCAGCTAGCCCTGCCCCAGCAGTGCAACTGCCAGAACTGTGGTGATCCTCAGCGGTGCAGCCAAGGTCAGCGAGCCCGGTCCCAGCATTGCCACTGCCAGAACTGCGGTGATCCTCAGCAGTGCAGCCAAGGTTAGCTAGCCCTGCCCCAGCAGTGCAACTGCCAGAACTGTGGTGATCCTCAGCGGTGCAGCCAAGGTCAGCGAGCCCGGTCCCAGCATTGCCACTGCCAGAACTGCGGTGATCCTCAGCAGTGCAGCCAAGGTCAGCTAGCCCTGCCCCAGCAGTGCAACTGCCAGAACTGTGGTGATCCTCAGCGGTGCAGCCAAGGTCAGCAAGCCCTGCCCCAGCAGTGCAACTGCCAGAACTGTGGTGATCCTCAGCGGTGCAGCCAAGGTCAGCGAGCCCCGTCCCAGCAGTGGAACTGCCAGAACTGTGGTGATCCTCAGCGGTGCAGCCAAGGTCAGCGAGCCCTGCCCCAGCAGTGCGAGTGCCAGAACTGTGGTGATCCTCAGCGGCGCAGCCAAGGTCAGCGAGCCCTGCCCCAGCATTGCTACTGCCAGAACTGCGGTGATCCTCAGCGGTGCAGCCAAGGTCAGCGAGCCCTGCGCCAGCATTGCCACTGCCAGAACTGCGGTGATCCTCAGCAGTGCAGCCAAGGTCAGCGAGCCCTGCCCCAGCAGTGCAACTGCCAGAACTGTGGTGATCCTCAGCGGTGCAGCCAAGGTCAGCGAGCCCTGTCCCAGCAGTGGAACTGCCAGAACTGTGGTGATCCTCAGCAGTGCAGCCAAGGTCAGCGAACCTTGCCCCAGCAGTGCCACTGCCAGAACTGTGGTGATCCACAGCGGTGCAGCCAAGGTCAGCGAGCCCTGCCCCAGCAGTGCGAGTGCCAGAACTGTGGTGATCCTCAGCGGCGCAGCCAAGGTCAGCGAGCCCTGCCCCAGCATTGCTACTGCCAGAACTGCGGTGATCCTCAGCGGTGCAGCCAAGGTCAGCGAGCCCTGCGCCAGCATTGCCACTGCCAGAACTGCGGTGATCCTCAGCAGTGCAGCCAAGGTCAGCGAGCCCTGCCCCAGCAGTGCAACTGCCAGAACTGTGGTGATCCTCAGCGGTGCAGCCAAGGTCAGCGAGCCCTGCCCCAGCAGTGCGAGTGCCAGAACTGTGGTGATCCTCAGCGGCGCAGCCAAGGTCAGCGAGCCCTGCCCCAGCATTGCTACTGCCAGAACTGCGGTGATCCTCAGCGGTGCAGCCAAGGTCAGCGAGCCCTGCCCCAGCATTGCCACTGCCAGAACTGCGGTGATCCTCAGCAGTGCAGCCAAGGTCAGCGAGCCCTGCCCCAGCAGTGCAACTGCCAGAACTGTGGTGATCCTCAGCGGTGCAGCCAAGGTCAGCGAGCCCTGTCCCAGCAGTGGAACTGCCAGAACTGTGGTGATCCTCAGCAGTGCAGCCAAGGTCAGCGAACCTTGCCCCAGCAGTGCCACTGCCAGAACTGTGGTGATCCACAGCGGTGCAGCCAAGGTCAGCGAGCCCTGCCCCAGCAGTGCGAGTGCCAGAACTGTGGTGAGCCTCAGCGGTGCAGCCAAGGTCAGCGAGCCCTGCCCCAGCAGTGCAACTGCCAGAACTGTGGTGCTCCTCAGCGGTGCAGCCAAGGTCAGCGAGCCCTGTCCCAGCAGTGGAACTGCCAGAACTGTGGTGATCCTCTGCAGTGCAGCCAAGGCGAGCCAGCCCTGCTCCAGCAGTGCCCCAACTCAAGCGCTGGCACCAGCTGACCCGCATCCCAACTTGTTTGCGACGAGATACGCAGCTCAAGTGCCGGCACCAGCTGGGCCACCTCCCAACTTGTTTGCGACGAGATACGCAACTCAACTACTGACACCAGCTGGCCCGCATACCAACTTGTTTGCGACAAGATACGCAACTCAAGTACCGGTGCCAGCTGACTCACCTTCGAACGAGTTGCGACAAGATACGCGACTCGACCGAAGGCAAGCAAGCCTAGTTCTAATTATACATTATAATTTTAAATTCCAGCCCGGCTTTGCAAGCCCTGCCCCAGCAGTGTCAATATAAGAACTGTGGTGCTCCTCATCAGCGCAGCCAAGGCGAGCCAGCCATACCCCTGCCAGAACAGTGGTGCTGCTCGTCAGCGCAGCTAAGGTGCGCCAGCCATGCCCCAGCAGTACCCCTGCCAAACAGTGGTGCTCCTCATCAGTGCAGCCAAGGCGAGCCGGCCTTGCCCTACCAGTGCCCCTGCCCAGAACATTGGTGCTCCTCATCAGCGCAGCCAAGGCGAGCCAGCCTTGCCCCAGCAGCGCCCCTGCCCAGAACAGAGGTGCTCCTCATCAGCGCAGCCAAGGCGAGCCAGCCTTGCACCAGCAGTGCCCCCGCCAGCACAGTGGTGCTCCTCATCAGTGCAGCCAACGTGAGTCAGCCAGATCCAATATCTCCTCACACGGGGGGAGCTTGGGAAAGATTAGTACAATCAGTTAAGAAAGCCCTAAGCGCCACACTTAAGGAAAGAGCACCAAAAGAAGAAACGCTGCGCACCGCCCTTGCAGAAGCCGAGTTTACGGTTAATAATCGACCACTCACTCACATTTCGGTGGACCCACGCGATGAAGAATTAATCTAATCTAACACCCAACCACCTTTTACTAGGGTCGGCTGGGAAACGCCCCCAACTATCCTTCTACGAAAAGAAAGAAGAGAAAGTATGCCTCCGCCGCCAGTGGCGCATCGGGCAACAACTTGCAGACACCTTCTGGAGACGATGGCTGCGCGAATACCTACCTACCCAACGACACCAATTAAAAAAGATGATCTGGTAATCATTATGGACCCAGCACTGCCCCGGAACAGTTGGCCGCGCGGTCGAATCTTAGAAGCCACACCTGCAGCTGATGGACAAGTCAGAACTGCCCGAATTCAAACCAGCACAGGAATATACATAAGGCCGGCAGTCAAAATCATCCTGCCTACTCCACCAACCCCTGATGAAACTACAACCCTGGCAAAGGCCCCCGATTCAGAACACAAACATCGGGAAAGGACTCGCCCGACGAAGTAGCTGAGTACAGACGAGACTGCACGGGGGGAGTGTATCGAACGAGTCCGCAAAAGCAAATGAGATAACTAAAAAAGACAATATTGGAATTTACGCTCCCACACAGTACCGTACCGCCAGCACCCACAATTACACAGTACCATGCCGCCAGCACCATTTCGCCTCACACCACAACCCCCAAGCAATTAGAGAGCTGCTATTGGCTAACGAGACGAGGGGCGTTTCACGCATCCTCCAAAACGATGTCTAATTGCTATTTTATTCTTCAAAATTAATTTAGCACTTAAAAATACAAACACAATTGATAATGAACACACGCAGCATGAAAATCAAACTCAAAAATACATCTCACACCTCTACAAAAGACTACAGACAGCAATGAACCCTGCCACGAGAATAGCTGCCTATTTACGTCACCCCCACCATACAACCACGGGAGCTGTGATTGGCTAATGATGAACAAAGGAAAATCTAAATCGGGAATATTTACGTCAATGAATTCATGTTCTCAAAAATTTGGAGCTAAATTTTGAGAAATTGGTGATAATTACGAGCTAAAAATAAATATCCTCGCAGACAAATGGGCACAAGCAAGTACAATCACTTGAAAACTGACGCCTACCATTGATTCTTGCACTTTAATAAAAATGTTTAATCCTTGAAATTCTACTTTGTACCACAAATGTAACATTGTATCTTTTTTTGTAAAAACAATAAAAATCATGTGAGATTTTGGTTTCGGGGATCGGGACTCTCTTGGTACTGGCTATAATATACAAATTTTACAAATCTTCTCAAAAATCGTAGCAAACAGGGAAAAAGGATAAAAGGACCAACCTACACAAAGAATAGGAAGTGCTATACCCTCACAATCCAACCCAGTTTTGCCCTATAAATACAGACCACACATCGGTCACAAATCAGTTAAAAATTACCAGACAAGAAGAAACAATCTCGAAGAAACCAAAGTCTCCAAGTTCAAACTCTTTTCAAGTGTTTTATTTAAAAGTAATAGCTTCAGTTCTACCTTCTTCCCAGTATCCCAGTAATCCCAGTCTCCAAAAGTCTCCAAAGTCTTCAAGCCTTTACAAGTGTTTAATCAGTTATAATAGATTCAGTTTTGCCAATTTTACTTAGAATCATTCAAAAGTATTAAATTCGCGAAAGTCCATTGGCGTACGCCAAAAATCCCTTGGCGCATAAAGATTCCATTGGCGTGCTATTTGTGTCCAGCTCCCTATTTTTATACAGTATATGTACAAACGTCCCGTACAGTACTCCCATAGCCGTTGTGCTCATATGATGTATATATGGGGTCTTAAAGAGTCGGCGATGTATGAATGCGGTGCGGTGCAGACCACCGAACATGTGGTCAACGAATGCCCGCTCCATTCATTCCCTAGCTGGATTAGTGAGGTTCACAGGGCAATGTCTGAGACCCCAGACTGGCTCGCAGACCTAGATGTCCCCCTCTGACCCCCCACCATACGAAAGAAGAAGCGGCTAACTAACGGGGGGGTGAAAGGGGCGGCCCGCTCTGGGCCTCTGGTCCTGAGGGGCCTCCAAACGTCTCCATGATCCTCTTTGATTCCCTTGATCAAATCCTAAACAAGGCTTTAAGGCACCAGGACACTGTAAAATTATTTTTTGTCATTTTTTAAAATTTCATTTTCTGGAAGATGCATTTGTTAAGCCATACGTTGATTGGTTATGCCAGAGGAAGATTTCTGTATTATGATAAAAAAATGTTTGCACTAGTGTCAAAATCCAGAGAGGAAGTAGGGCAATACATTTATATAGACAAAACGCCGCCCGGTTTAAAATAGTTTAGGAATTTAAAAAAAAGTAATATAAATCCGGGAGGGGAGGGAATGGGAAAATTTTAACGGATTGGATAAATATTATTTAATGTTTCTTCAACACAGCTAACTTATTTTGTGGCATCATTTTAATTCAAAAATTAAGTTTTAAGTAAACCTTGCTGAAGTAAGCATTGCTTACGAAACGTGTCGGGTTTTTTAACAATAAACTTGGTTAAAACTAAGAATTCTATTAATTATGCATTATATAATGGGTATCTTAAAATATAATTAATAATTGTTTTTCAAGGTTATCTAAATTATGGAGTATTTGATGTAAAAAAAACAACTTACATGTCGCACCAAACTCTCATTTGGGGGTGTGTATTACCCCCCTCCGATGCGGGAGGTTTAACCTCTCCAACGCTTCGGAGATTTTCCTGCTTTTTATTTAAGTTCGAGTTCTCAGCTTTGCGAGCAGTGTACAAAATGATAACCTATTTTGAACACCTGACTTTTCCAGAATGGATTGATTACCTACTGCGGAAATGCATCAGTTTACAATAATAACCTACTTTGTTTTGACGAAGAAATATTTATTTGTTTTTAAATTTGTTGTTTCTTCGTATGTTTGATTCCCCTGAAACTATAAGGATGGGCGTACGCTGAGACATCGGTCGCGCAGCATGTTCAGCGCAGTTGTGGAATGTATGAGAAACATTCACGTCTCAGCGTATGTCGCTCCATACACTTCCATACAATACAAAAACCAAAACTATCTTGCGCTGAACATGCTGCGCGACCGATGTCTCAGCGTACGCCCATCCTTATCGTCTGATGGTCTCGTCATTCAATAACACATTTCCTACCACGTTGTTGTGACAACTAGAATTCTGTTTTAGAATTTTACATTCTCATGCGACACCGTGCAAGATTTCAAGGCTGACTAGAACAGTGCGAAAACCATTTATTGGATAACCAACACCTCTGCCGTAGGATACCCCAAATGGTTCCCTACCTTTGGTGACTTAGCAGGGGTTGTGCCCGGATTGTGTCTGCTCGATTCGTCTGCCACACCTGCTGTGTCGGGCGGAATCGCGAGAGACTTGTTGAATGGGACATTTTAACCTATCTAGCCAGACGTTCACGACTCATCGCCTTGCACCACAGTGGGAGGGATTGATTCATAAGTCCGTCGTTCCTTGACACACTGATCACCAGATTCCTCCCACCCCTCGTACCTTTTTCTTTCCCAGAACTTCCTCTCCTTCCTTTCCTTAAAAATATCCTCCACACAGCATCCCCACAGATGACTTAAGCGCTGAGGGAAAATATTTTCCTCAGATCCTCCTGTGTGTAGCTAATATAAAAAAGCACAGCAGTACTGCACAGGCCTATGCGATCGAAGGATTTTTAAGAACCACAATTTGCAAATGGCGGCGGTTGTTGTTGATACTCGTTGTTACTGATCGGAAAATGATCTTACTAGTACACTCAAAACATCGTCGTAGAAGTTTCTGGGGAACCTTACCTAAACCATGAAGTTATACCATAGAAGTCGCTGAAAACTTATCCAAAACATAGTCCCCATCAGTACAGGATCTCCTGGTGAGGAGGACTACGAATATAATTTTTATTTTATATATATATATAATATGTTTCAAAGAAAAATGTAAAAAAAATTAAATATATAGTTTCTAAATAATAAAAAATAAATAAAAAAATGTATGTGTTGTTCTACTACAAACATATTAAATAAACAATAAAGTTATGAGACTCTTTTAAAATAGTGAAGTTTACTTAGCAACGGCACTGACTTCGTAACTTGGTGGTCACGTTTTAGGTCTGTACTGTGGTCGATTTTGGCAACGTTCAGAAAATGTTAACAAACATGTTTTTGCCTAACCATTTATTCAGAATTATTGAAAATTTCAATTAGAAATAACTTTCCAAAACAAGGCGTTTTAAATTCTGTCGAAGCCTGGTAGTAAAACTATTTAGTTGATTTGGGTACATAAACTTGAAAATGAAAAATGAATATCCGGTCACATCGTCACCCGGTGTTAAGGTGCATCACGTCGTGTAAAATTCGATATCAGGCCGCTAACAATAACACTTCTTATGTAAATGGCGATAAGGTTTAAATTTACGTTTAACACCAGTCACCTGTTTTGATTTATTCAAGAAAAAATCATCTCCAAAATGCCTGTTTTATTTAATTTTGAGAAGTTTAGGCACAGTTTAAATGTGTTACGATCATTTTCTAAAGAATTTAATTTTCCACGTTGTACAATACAACCACACTCGAAAAGGAGTTCGTAAGTAGAAGATTTTGAACTTTAAAGCAGTTTTTGTAGGCCTGATACTTTATTTTTTTCTGGGCTTATAAAGACTAATCAAAAAAGTACTCGATTATTTCAAAGTCAAATATGTGTTTTACTCGCAGTATTTATTTAAAGCATCTAAAATATTTTTAAGCGATCTTTTGTTCAAACCAAAAACACTCGATTTTGCATCAGTGCAGTAGTGCATCACCTTAAATGATTACATTTTTTTTTTTTTTTTTACATTAACTCCACACAGGAGGCCCTGAGGAAAAAATAATTTCCCTCAGGGCCTATGTCATCTTTGAGGATGCTGTGTGGAAGGTGTTTTTGAGGAGAGGAAGGAGTGAACATGGGTCTTGAAGAGACCCATATTGTAGGAGGGAGGAAACACAGAGGCCGGCAAATCGTTCCACAGCCGAGCTGTTGAACTCAAGAACGAGTCGTAGAAACGACCCGTTCTCATGTGACTAATGTCAACCGTGTACAAATGTTGAGCGCGCGTTTGGCGTGTTTCCCGACTATGCACCGGTGCCGAGGGGATCAATGACGCTAGTTCCTCGGAGCATCTTCCATTGTAATACCGGTAGAACAAGGACAGCATTCCCACCTGGCGCCTGTGCTCTAAAGATTGCAATCCGTTAGTTAAATTAGGAGAATCTATCAAACGGACCGCCCGTTTCTGCACAGAGTCAAGGGTTACATCTGCAATTCCTCAACGGCGATTGCCATGATTACTCTGATTGTTGATTCTGATTACTGTCGCCCGATTGCCGCAATCCTGCTGCAGGAAGGTGGGAGTGTGCTGTAGTCGTCTTTCATTTAGCACGTCTCACACAAATACGCATATTGTAGTTGTGTACAGCGGAAAATTTTCCACCTACGTGTTCAATGTCCCGCTCTTATTATTGATGCATTCATAACATTAATTTATCTTGATTCTATTCATAAACATGGCATTGAGGCGTGAAACTGGCATAGGAAGGACAGAAGTAGACTGAATATAATGTTATCCGTATTGTAGACTGCAATATGGAGAAAATTTGAAGCACTTGTTCGTAGCAACCTGGAATATAGATCCATTATTTGGGCCCCTACTGAACAAAACCTTAGTAAAAGTTAGAAGCTAGAAGCTAGAAGAAAGAAACAAAACCTTAGTAAAAGTTAAAAGCTAGAATTAGTAAAAGTACAAAAGAGGTTTATGCATTACCTGTGTATGGGAGAATATACGTACTCTTCATTGCTGCATACATCCTCGTTCGCGCTATTTCAACACCTTAGAAGCCTACCAAAAATATTTTTCGGTAAACATTTTTTTAGGTTAATCTCTGGAACTATACTCAATCTACCTATGTTGAAAGATGGTAACTTATGTGTCCCTGACAAGGATACCCGTGGGAGATTCCATGCCCTTTATTACGCTCTTAAAGCGAGGACTTCTGCCTATAATGCGCCAATAAACAAAGCGACTCAACTGCGTAACGATTCTGCACTGATCTTCGATATTTTCAACATCACTTCGATATTTTCAACATCAGAGAGTTCAACCACCGTCTTTCACAAAATAGTAAAACTGCCCCAATACATTCATAATTTGCAATCTTCTCCTTGATATGTTGAAGTATAACCATTTTACGGAGAACATGAAAAGATACATAAAAAATAAATAGAATTCTGTAGAAACAAGTTCCTTCAGGAATATCAAGGTAAACCCGCGAATTTATTAATTTATACAATTCAATTTTTTTTACGAAATTACAGATTTAAGGTAGTTTACAGGTTATAATTGTACCATTTAAACAATGTATTTGCAATGCAATAGACTTTGATAAATTTGCATGGACAAATTGGTGCGACTGACTCTACAGTAAAGGGGATTAAGGTGACGTCCTTGAGAGTCAGGCTCTGGTACAAAGAAATTTGAGCCAGAAAATCTCATTATTAGTTATGTATCCGTTTAGTAAAAGAATAAAAAAAATTAATCTGAGCAAGGAGAGGTACGTAAGATATAAATAAATAGGTATATCAAGGATTATATCCGTAGAAAAGCATAAAAAAAAATCTTTAAAATGTCTTATGGAGTTTTTCAACGCACAAAGGATTGAGTAGTTAGTTGTTTTCATCTGTCATTTTAAATTATGAAGAGAGGGACGGTGAATTTATATGTTTTATTGTTCTCTAGATTTTATGTCCGGGTTAAATCTTCCTCACAGGAAAAACTTAATCCTTCCACACACTTTTCCACAAATGCTAATCTAGTCAATTCACGCGATGTAATTGCATTGTATGTATACTAAATACAAAACTATACAAGAACAACACGTCAACCTACCAGAGACCATATGGGAAAATACTTCACCGACTCCAGATATTTTCATATCAGAGGGTTCGGCTCGATAGAACTCCTAACTGAACCGATAAATCCTACCGATCCCTCAATATAAATATTTAAAAAATCTTTCGTAATCCTACATGTATTTAATATGACTGATTTTTGCATTTTTGTTATTATTATTATTTTATTATTTTCTATTTATGTTCTTGTTTCTTATGTATAACTAACTATATGAGACGTGTAGGATTGCACTATCCTCCCCACATCCTGGAATAAAGAATTATTATTACTATACATTAATTTTAATCAAATGGGCATATTTCAATTTTCTATGGAGAATTGGAGTCGAGTTCAGATTTAGAATGAGATGTTGCATGGGGGGAGGCAGTTTTAGATAAGGCTGGATAGAAGAGAAGATATTTGTTTAGAGAGGGACAACCAAAAAATATGTGATCTAAAGTTCCCACATTTAAACCACAGAATGTACAATCTGGGGAGTCAAAGACGTGTATTTTAAAAAGGCGAGAAGAAACGGAACAATATCCAATTCTCATTCAAATAAAGAGAGAAAATTTCTTTTTTTTGAAAAATGGGGAATTGATTGATCCACGATTTTGATGGGATAGTCTTTTGTATTGAGAAGGTTGTCGAAAAAATAACCTCTATGACTTATGTAAGGCGGGATGTTTAGATGGATTGGACATGTAGAGTGGGTGGATGCAAAAAGGGGTGTCATCAGAATACATACACGAAGAGAAAGTGCATGGAAAAAGTCACGGACGCCAGAGGAAGACAGAACACGATTAATAATTGACGACCGGCTTGACCTAGGGGTAAGGCCCTTGACTCGCAATCCGAAGGTTACGGGATGGATCCCGGTGTGGAAAATAAATTTTATTTAATTAATTTGTGATATTTCACAATTAAATCATTTAACATCATATATATAGTATATTTGCGGCACGTTCCAGAGTGGAAGATACTCTCAGTATCGCCCTGGTGTAAGACCACCGTTCAGAACTGAAACGTTGCTTGAAATGGCTTTAGCCATGTTTGGTGACCAGATCTGAATAGCCAGGGACTTCCCCCACCTTCCTCCTCCCATCTCCTTCCCCACTACCTTCAGCCTCACAACATACCCTAATTGGGGATGCCATAGTCTCACTGGCTCCAGACGGGAGCAGTTGAGACTCTTGTGAGATATTCACATAAAAAATAATTTATTTACACTTTAAGAACTTCAATAATTATTTTTTTAACATCAATTCCAACTTACACTTACACTTTTTCAGCTCCTATTTTATCAAACAGTTTTTTATAGTCAAGCAGTTTCACATTACAAAATAGCTGCAGAACGTTATGTAAGAAGTGACGAAGAAATTATCGTTTATAAATAAAATAAATAATGCAGACTGCAAATGCAGTTTCTATCCGTATTCTTAGTTTATTTTTATCCTTGCTTGTTGCTGTGGTCTTTATTCATTTATTGCCGGATAACCTTGTCGTTTACGTAATTGGTAAAAAAAACCTATAAAAAATATATCATTTGTGATTTTCAGGGCCAAAAGAATTATCGTGATTTATTTTTGGGTTAATATGCCGTGTTTCGCTTCTTCCTTCTTTAGCCAACGTTTTGTTACAGGGCCAATCATAATTTTCGGAGCTTCATTTTTCTGATTTTTTTGATAATGATATAATTTTGGTGACTCGTTCAATTGCACCAATTTGACAGTTAGTAGTTCTCACCGTCCATCTATCCATTCATAAATGATATAGAAAGATGAACAACACCGCCGCCATTGAAGCTGCTGGTCCATTGTCGTGATGATTCAGGGTCGCCCGGAGATCAATCAGGGATCATTCAATCTGTGGGAATCAAGTTATTGCATTAACACGATGACTCGGGCCGGGTCCGGTCCGGCTCGATGGGACCAAATCTACCCAGACGTTTCAGACTCTGAACCGGCTATATCTGGATGGAATTGCTGAAATGTCTGAAAGGGTCCGTTTATCAGTTGGATTATATAGTAAAAATTCTGATATGAAAACTTCTTTAGCACCGTTGTGATTTGAAACTCGATGAAACGAAAAATAGTGACATCAAAAGAGACAAACACATACGTCTATAGGATTTAGCCTGCAAGAGAATGAGATAGCAATAAAATATTTATTTAATTCGCGGGTACTCGGTTCCATATTAATACGATAAATCCACAGTCTCTCGCAAGTCTCCTTTGGCGTAGTGGTATAAAGCGCCTGACAAACCTCTGCAGACATTGCCCCGGGAACCTTTATTGGATAACCAACACCTCCGCAACAGGTCACCCCAAGTGGTTCGCTACGTTTGGTGATTTAGCAGGGGTTCCAGGGTTCATGGGGTGAGGTTTGACTAGGTCTTGGAGGCGGATGACCAGGACATACTGCACCCAAATTCATACCACCCCTAACCTTTTCCTTCCCAGAACTCTCCGCTCCTTCCTTTCCTTAAAAAAACTCCGCACAGCATCCCCAAAGATGACATAGGCCCTGAGGGAAATTATTTTCCTCCTGTGAGGAGCTCATGTAAAAAAAATCCTACGAAATCCAAAAAAAGAACATCTTTTTGTAAAATCAATACCCATTCTTCAAACCACTCCAAAATGAACAGGCAAAAAAATAAATAAAGCTACTTCTAGTGACTCCGAAGAAGAAAATGCAAATGCTAAAAAGATGACCAAATGTATAGGAAAAGGTGCAATGGAATTCAATGACAAAAATATGGAATAAATCATCTTTTACATTGATAAAAAAATGTGCTTCGTAGTCTCTCCACTCTTGTCTCTTTAGTTTACTGAAGGTTTCACTTATACTGCGTGTGAATTGCACACTCTGATTTTTTTATTAAACCCTACCTTTTTTGACTCTGCAACCAAAAATGGCTTGCTGATGAATCTACATGAGTTTTTTTGAATTGAGCTTTCGTTTTCTAGTAAATCGAGTCCGAAGTCATTATTATTTAAGTTGTGAATACCTATCATCGTGTCTTTTTAAATCCCTCGAAGCGTAGTCTTCAAAAAATTTATTTATTTATTCTTTAGTTGCAGAAACAATGGAAAAAGTTATAAAATATTTATAGAAATGCTAAAATGGATAAAAAATGTTTTTACATAATGTAGATTTACCATTTTTCGCTTGCACTGTCAGTTTCCGGACACCGTGTGTAAATAAGTACGTCTTTCCAGAGTGGAAGATTCTCTTAATAGTGCTCTGGTGAAAGATCAGAAAAAAGAACAAAGAAAGAAAGTCTAAATGTTGCTGGAAATGGTTTGAAGAATGTTTAGTGACCAAACCTAACTTTTCTCCTCCCTTCCTATCCCCATTTCATCCAGCCGCACGAAATTTCAGTAACATTTTTTCCGTTATATTTATTAAAATTTTGGCTCGGTTAGCAAAGCAATATAAATATTATTAGAATTTTCCTATAAAATATTGAATTCCTTCCGAATTTGAAAAAAATCTTCACATTATCAATTAATTTGACAAATTTGAACGTTTTAATTCCATTTTCAAGTAGTAGCAATCAATTTACTTCCAAAGACAAAAAATTTAAAATCAAATTCCAACATTTTTTATTCCAAAAACATTTATTAATTCATAAATAGTTGACTGAACAGATGATTTTAATCGAAGAATTGAGATAGTTAAAATGCATGTTTTTAATTTTGTAACATCTGAATTGGACTAAACTTACATAAATTTTAAACACCAGAATTTGATTTCATTTCATCAAAAAGTTGATAAATAATTAAGTTTACAATATTGCTAAATAAGTTGTGCATTTTTTGTTCATAAGTGGTCCATTTAAAAGCTTCTAAACATACAAAATCTGCTTGAAAAGATTGACAATTTAATAATACATAAGATTAAAAATATTTAATTATAACACTTTTACAATGTTAAGTATATAAGTAATTAGATACATGATATGATAGGATATCCAATTAAAATATTTCCTGTATTTTATGGTCATTTCAAAATGAATTTGACAATAATATTTCTTATTTATTTTATAACGTTATCTCATTATTATAACATTTTCGATGATTTTGATTTGGTTGAAAATACAGGTACAGTTTTTGGGTCCATTGATAAGATTATTAGTTTATTGCTTTTGAAAAACGTGCCCTGTGAATCACGGTATTCTTGCTCTCATACATTGTGAACTAAACCCTTTAAAAATGACAAATCGGTACAGAAGTAATTGGGTTTTGTGTCCGTCTTTTATTGATTTCTGCTATCGGAGTTTTGATTTCAGTAGGCCTGTCTTTACCCTGCAGTAGATAGAGCCTCAGCGAAACTGCACTCGTATCAGTCACGAAATGGAAATATACTGCAAACTTGAATGAAGTCAATAATGGAATATATTAATTACATGATATGCAAGCATAATGATATTTAATGGAATATTGAGAAGAAATTGAGTTCACTTGATAAGACATTGATTTAGGTTAGGTTTTGTAATGGCATTATTTGAAAAAAGAAACTGAGTTAATTTGAAAAGTCGAGTTAGGTGCAGTAAGAAGGATAATGCATAGATTATGATGGAAATTGATTGAGTATTGATTGTGCGTAATCGAATAGAAACTGTAAGTGATTAAACGGTTGGAGCCGGTAGGACGGGTCTGGGAACTCCATTGCCGTTCTTGACATCATCGAGTGCTGGTTCTATGACGTCATCTTCTTCCTCTTCTTCATACTCAATGGGGTCTTCTGGTTCTCCCAAGGCGTGGACGAATTCTGGAATCATTAATTCTGACTGAATCACACTTTAAAAATAATTTTGGTCTATGGTACCTACATAAGATTTAACTTCACGTTCACAGCCTTCGCTTTCAACTACTTTCATAAAATACGTTTTGTTTCCTGCTTCAATCTATCAGAAGCTATAAAAATCATTACCCATTTTGTAAAGATTGATAAAATAATGGCGTTCAACAAGGACACCTTCCGTGACCTATTTTATTAAATCTTTAAATATTACTTTACTACCTTGGAGGAATTTTCTTGGTTTGCTTACCGTAGAAATCAATACGCCCGTCACCGTCGACATCGACTTCTTTGATCATGTCCTCAACTATAACAAAAACAATATTTGTAGACAAGAATGATATTTTGAATTAGGTTTCTGATTAATTGTGGGAATTAGTTCCTAGGCGACATCAATAAAGATCATCTGAAGGTATTTTTAATGAGATGACACAGACAAAATATAGGTAATAAAAATAAAAAGACCAAAATTCGCGCAATATTTTTTTTAATAATTTTAGCGTGCTTTTCATCACGAAACTTTTTAGATTTTATAAAGCACTGATTTTAGGAGGTTTGAACCCCTAAAACCAGAGCTTTATAAATGGGGTTATAATCCTCAACAATGAAAAAAAGACAAAATAAGATGAAATCAGTGCTTTTAAATGGGGTCTTAATCCCCAACAATGAATAAACGACAAAATAAGAAGATTTCAGTGCTTTATAAATGGGACAATCTTCAACAATAAAAAACGACCATGTTAGTAGAAAGGGGAGGTGGAACTTACTCTCTTCCTCACTGAGATCCTCGCCCAGGCACTGCAGCACGGCACGCAAATCAGAGGCGCAGATGTAGCCGCGGTTATGCTTATCGAACACGTGGAAAGCGTCGCGCAATTCCTTCTCCTCTTCCTCGGCCGTGTTGCACTCCTGGGCCGCACCCATGTTGGACAAGATGGTCACAAACTCCTCAAAACTTACGTTACCGTCACCTGCAGAAGAGAGAACAAACGCCTTCAGGGGGTAAAACTACCGTTGAAATTTTCAAAACCACATTCAGATCTATTAAGGAAGAGCTGTTCAATAAAAATCAAGGTTGTAATCAAATAGTCATTCACAGCCTTTTTGATTTTGACAGTCCCCGTTAAATACTTATTTTAAGTCCGTTTCAGTTTTTGACCAAATTGTGATCAGCAGAAGAGGAAGACTATCATGTTGTTTATCAGATTTTTATTTCCCTAACCTTTGTTTAAAAATTGTAAACATTATGTACCCAATGTTAAAGCCCCTTAGGCGTATAAAAGAGTAAATAGCATTTTTTTAATGATAGAAAGCTGAAACCTAGAATCCTTTCAACTGTCAAATCCAAAATGGCGCTGAATGGCCACCAAATTATGATATTTTACATTTGAATTTCTGTGAAAAAATTAGGCGAAAAATGGATGACAGATAAACAAACATATTTTGTTTGTTTGTTTGCAAATATAACAAACAAGTGAGAAATTGTGCAGTTAAGTTTCAAGATTACGCTATAAGCTTCCGAAGATAGAAATGGCAGTGAATGGAAAATATTAGAGATGATTGAACCCAACCAATCGGAACTTGTTGATTGAAAACTTGTGAAACTAAACATAAAACTGAATAATTAGACAAGTCAGAAAAACCTCTTGGTCTTGCCGCTGAGAGCCGCTCTTTTCGATGTCCGAGTCATTAAAGAAAAAAGGGGAGATGTTTCAACAAAACTGAAAACGAACGCTTTTATGGATGCTTGCTTAAAATATATCGATGGCTCAGTATTAAAACGGAAACAAGTCCGAAAAATCATAGAATTCTATATGGGTAACAAAGGATTCGCTAAAAGGAGTTTTCACAGTTTTAAAAAGCAACAGAATTAATAAAAAATGTTTGACTCCTTAAGAGTGGAAAAACTTGTTTAGAAAATATCCAAATATTCAGATGTATCCATTTTTTCACAAAATATTTCGAATTGTTTCCGCTTAAAACTGACAAGATTGTTTTAAAAACGAGAGTTTGCGTTTGTGGTAATGTAGAAATTTCAGTGAAAACATTGAAATTTTACATTTTTGGGTTCGTATATGCGCAAAAACAAAATTTTGATCATCTCAAAACAACAGATTTGAACTTGTTGCAGTAACAGTAACTTGTTGCAACGTAGAAATACAATGAAAAAGTTCAGTTGTGTAACTTGTACAAGTGATAGCTCACCATCAGAGTCAATCTCCTGAAGCATTTCCTGCAGCTCCTCGCTTCGGGCGAACTGTCCCAGGCTGCGCATGACACGACCCAGCTCGTCCTTGGTGATGCTGCCGTCACCGTCCTTGTCAAACAGCCTGAAGGCCTCCCGGAACTCTGCAAAGATTGTGTTCAAATCCATTTTATTGGAATGTGGGTATCTTTAGTAAGCATCAACAGAGTATTTATACTTGTCGATAGATTATGTCTCAAATTTAGATGAAACATTGCGTCGTTGATACTGCATAAACTGCAAAATATGTTTTGTTTTTTGGATGGTCAAGTATCGAATTTTTTGGTCTTTACGTTATACCTACAATGCACAGCATCCAGCATACCATACAATGAATAGCAATTTTTCAAAAAGGTCTCACCATGAAATCCAATTCGTCACTTCTTGTCAGGTGGCAACGTATTGCATAATCAACGACGATAGATAGATTTGTGTGTTCACTTAAAGAAAGTTTTTGTTGTTGAAAGATATGTTATGTATCTAAGAGAATACGGATGAAAACGTCCTCTGATAGATCAGTAACTTTGCGATACAAAATCCTAAGTTTGTCAGAATCAAGAATGGAGCGCCGTTTTGGAGTTGATTTAGGCTGTGTGAGAGGGGGTCATATTTACAACTCAATTGGAAGACCAACTTAGACAAAGGTGCCTCAGGAGAGATGTGAAAATCCGTTTGATTCATATCTTTACAGCCTATCCTAACGAACGGATTACAGTTTTCCGAACAGTCTCGCAGGTTTCGGTCGAGTGCAGTTACGCCGAGTTGTTCCTGGATGCACCCAGGTAGAAGATTACACCGATACAAGCACGTATAAGATGGCGGAAAAAGGGGAAAGAAGGAGGAAGATGGGAGAGCGATGAAGAAGAAGAAGGGGCAAAATAGAAATAAAAAAAGAATAAAGAGAGAAAATGGAGAAGACGAAAGGGGGGAAGAAGGGAGAAGAACGGAGAAAAAAGAAGAAGAAAGGAGAATAAATGAGAAGAATGTAAAAGAACAGAGAAGAAGAGGTAGTGGACATAACAGTTATAACATATAGAAGAACAGAGAAGAAGGAAGAAGACCACAGAAGAAAGGAGAATAATGAAAAAGAATGTAGATGAATGTGAGAAAAATGGAGAAGATGAGAGAAGGATGACAAGAAGGTCGAAGAAGAGAGAAGAACGAAAAAGAAGAAAAATAATTGAGAAGGTGAGGGGATAATAAGGAAGAAGCAAAGAAAATAATGGAGAAGAACGTAGAAGAGTGTGGAAGAAGGGGGAAAAGATGAAGGAAGCAATGAAGGCAGTCACCTCTCATCTGCTTCTTGGAGACGCCGAGATGTGCCAGCGCCGTGGGCGAGTCAATGCTGGGCGGCGGGCGGGTGAAGCTCATCTCCTTACGCAGAAGACGGGCACGCGGCACCGCAGACACTGAGGGCGGCCGCGAGGGCGGGGGCGGGGGCGGAGAAGGCAGCGGGGCCGTCACCGCTTCCTCGGCTATGGAGGTGGTGGCCTCGCCGGCACTTGCTGTACCGCGTGTCTGCAACATCATTTCTTATTATAGCACCGTTAAATGACGCTATTCAAGGAAATGGACCGTGACGAAACAGGCCATTGAAGAAAAGGGAAAAATAATTAACAACAAACCTTATCTCACCTACCTCGCCTAACCTACTATTTTATCCGATTACCTAAGGAAATAATATGTTAAGCAATAATGCTTGTCGTTTGTAATCAACCAAACTGATGCAAATGTGTCGATATCGAAGCGATATTTTTTAATGTAAATATTCCCGAATTACGAAGAACTTAAAAAATATCTTACGTTTTATTCTACGAAGTACCGCACAAAGAGGAGACTCCACTTTACTGTTATGAATTGCGTAGTGTGGGGACCAAATCACGGAGCCGTACTCTAAGATACTTCTTACGACAGTATTGTAATTTCCTTACATCCATAAAAAGCTGAATTTGTTGCGTGCTATGATTGAACCCTCGACACCTGAGTGGGAACTCGACGCTTTGAACCAACCTGCCTAAAACAGATCAATTAACGGGATTGTCCCGCGTCCATCCCACGCGCCTGTATGACCATTGTGGCAAGTTACTACTGACCGAAGGCCTATGTTGTCGATGACGAAGATAACAATCGGTAACACTAAAGTAATCGATAACTCTCTTCGATCAATTCGCCTCGTAAATAGTGAACTGAAAATAAATTTTTACCCGACTTTCATCACTTTTGCGCGAAATTCGCAATTTACGGTCAAATATCCCGAAATTATGTATTTTTCACACGGTGTTGTGGTTTAAAATGTACCTAAAAGTACCTATTCTAAATGTTCATTTGTCCATGGTTTTGTCATGGCATGAATCGTCATAAACAAACAGAACACTGCAAACTTTCGAGATAACCAAAAAAAACTGCTTTCCGACACTTTTTTGCTGCGAAATAACAAAAATTTACATATGGGGTCGTCCATTAATCACGTGATGTTTTTTAGCAACTTTTTAACCCCCTCCCCCCCTGGTGAGTGATGAGGTTTTAGACTACCCCCCCCCCCCCTATACCCAAAATCACTTGTATTTTTTTAGTACATATTGAAATTACAAATAGTACATATTGAAATTTAGTACAAATAGTACATATTGAAATTTTCAGAATATTGTTTTAAGGCAAAACATACGCGGCAACGATTTACGCATGTATTCGACGTCAAAATCACAGACTTACTGGCGACTGGTGAGCCGAGCGGTCGTCGCAACGCGCGGGGAAATCGTTACCTGTCAACGGTGTGTCAAGGCCACGCGCCGCTGTGTGGTTTAGTTATCATGCGTTCAACGAAAAATAAATACACGTGATATCTCATTATACCCCCCCCCCCCCCCCCCCCCGCCTCCTTGTGATATTTCGCGATTTTTTTCCGAATTCGTCCCCCCCCCTTTCGAGCCTCACGTGACGACCCCTAATAACACATTTTTCAAAACACCTATCAGCTTTTGACGAAAAATCACACTTATTTCTAAAATTCAACAAAAAAAACGCAAATTTCTTCGAAAAATAATGTGAAAATTTCAGATCCTCTATTCATAAATAATTCACTCCGATTTATTTATATTTTATAACAAATTGTATAATATTGGTCAGGCCATTTAAGTCGTCTCCATGTGGCCGGTCTAGTTTTATAATATTTTTGAACACCGAAACAGTAAACTAAAAACTAGCAGAACTCTTTTATTATAAAAATAACCGTTCTGATTAGATTTCCTCGAAAGTTCCGAACGTGCTTAGGATAAGTATAGAGCTAAGTAATAGTAACCAATTTTGTTGAAAAAAGCTTCAGAAAGTAATTTTCTTAGCGTGAACTCTGACCGACAGATCCAATTTTAAGCTGTGCTTAGTATCTGGGCATCCCATCGGGAAGGGAAACATGTTCATCCTTTTTTGATATTGGATGGGTCATCTGTCAAAACCAAAAGAAAAAAATACAAAAACCACTTTCTTAGTTCTATGTCTTTTTGGCAATCTGAAAACGTGTCATTATAAAACGTAAAATATTTTTTTCCTGTAAATAAAGTAGTAATACAACACCTTAATAAAATTATCATAATTGTTAAGGGGAAGCAATCATATGGTTCGCCATTTAAATATTAGGTTAGAAATATTAAAATACCTGTTAAAATTTTAGATATCATAATAGGTTACGAAATGGGATTGTAGAGTAATAACTACGATTAGGAGAGTAATAATGATTTTTCAATACTGTAAACACTTGATCTATGGCAACCCGGCACACGAGTTCAAAGCGTTCACGCCGCAGAACGAAAATCTGTGGGCTGGGCTCATTCCGTGCCTGCCATCAGCTTCCATTAGTTCGTAAAATCATAGTTTCTACATTTTAATTCCGTGTTTCAAACTTTGGACATAGCGCCGCATGTGTAATAAAGTGTTACAATAAACTTAATCATCTTTTAAAATATCAATCTTTCATTTTATATAAGAATCATAGAATCCCACTGCTGCCATCTCACGCACACCAATCCCACGCACACCATCGCCGTAGGATCATATTATAAGAAACTCGACGCTCTGAGATGATCTAAACATTGAACCGCTGTTACTCTTCATAGAAAAATCGCAAACTGTGGTGGCTTGGGTACGTACTAAGAATGTCTGATGACTGAATTCCGAGGAAAATACTGAGTGCGATTCCATAGGATAGACGTCCACTGGGCCGCCCCAGGCAACTCCAGAAACTGTGTAAGGAGAGGATGGGATTGCCATGGACGGAGGCCGCACAATCAGCGCAAGACAGGGACGTATGGAAGCGTCTTGTCGATTCAGCGGGTCCCCGACCCGAATAGGACAAGGGGAAAAAGATAATGATGATGATGAGATATCATATCATGTTTTTGTCGGCAGTGAAAAAATATCAGCCCCAATACGTGGTTAGGTTAGGTTAGGGGATGACATAATTCACTGATCAATCTTGTTCTACTTACCGACTACAAGTGGCTCTTCAACTAACTGTATTTTCTGGCAGAAAACATATTAGAGTCGACAAAAAACTATGTTGACCATTTAAATGATAGCATTGTCTTGTACCTATCAAACAACAACAAAAAGATCAATGATTTCTTGTAAATGATACCGTCGCGTGTCGCACGCCATTATGTTGACAAATTAAAGAAAATTCCATAAACTCAATCAAATATCGATTAGCAAACAGCAAAAGAACCATAAGTGGAAAAATCATTAGTTATTTTTAACGATGATCCGATAGATGATCCCTAGACAGTTGGACCCCCGAAATTGTAATTATTACAAAATTGTAATTTTTTGTCCATTACCCGTATTTACCAATTACAAACCGAAAACCGACTTCAAAAATACCTTTCATAATAAGTTGGTACGGATATCAAACAAATTTATTAACGTGCCGAGTTTTTGTACGTGGGTTGTTCTTCTTTTTAACCTACACAACTTTTACCAGTCTGTCACATTTTGTTTTTACTATAAATGAATTCTCTCTGGATCTCATAGGGGAAATTGTAGCAAGGGGGAAAGAGGCCTAAAATGCCTATTGGGGGTGACAAACACGAGCTGCGTGTATACCTATTTCGAATGATAACCCACGTGACAGAATTGTCGTACGACATAAAAGTTGTAGGAGAAATTTTTGAGATTTTTAAAAATATTTAAACATCATTAAAAATAATAATCGATGTTACTTGATAAATTATACCTTTTGGAGTTGAAAATAGTTTTATATTTTATGTCGTCATATCACTTTTTTGTAATATTATAGAATATACGCAAGTTGAGGAGGCAGAAAAGTGTGATATGTATGAAATACTCTTCTATCACGAGGAGTTACAACTCTGTAACGCAATTTTTACGACAAAAATATTAACACATATTTTTTTTTAAATGCACACAGTCGTTACGTCTTTAGTACAGTAGATTTTAAAGTAATTATAAAATAATAATATTGGTAATTCTGTTGAATTTTTCTCCACTAACTGGTGGAGACAACTTTATGTAGGTTAAAAAGAAGAACGACCCACGTACACTTGGTATACACAGTATTTAGAAAAGTAGTTTTATCCTTGACGCATTTCAAAGAAATTATGTTTTTTTCTTTTGTTATTCGGCGGTACGTCCTCTCCGCAAACCCCTTCGGGAACACTTGGTTATATTTTTCCTAAACCGTCCGCATATTGTGTATAAGTATGTCAGGGGGCCAACTGACAGAGGATCAACTGTCATGGAATCAAGAACAATAATGTGCAATTTTTGCTCAAGGTGGGGAAAAACAACATTGGAGTGGACCCCACCACTTTCCCAACGGCGTTATAAGGAAACGTATGGTTTCCTCCTTCACCGCACACGTCGAGACTCTATTTTTGATTGAACAAAGCTACATTTATATTTGAACGACTCTAGACCCTCCAATGTCCATGCATACGGGGTTAGTAAGCAGTATGCAAGTACAAAAACAACAGGTGAATGACAGAATAAGGATTTCAAACACATTCCGCGCGAATTCCTAAACACGTGAAATTTTTCGCCAAAGGCGGTAAGATTTTCAGGAATTTGGTGAGACAAGAGATTTTCCATCACGGGCGTAGCAAATAAAAATCCACAGTCGGAATCCAGCGCATAGTATCGAGCCTGGGGCTGGACGGAAATACATGAAAACGTACTCACATTTATGGGTACGGGTGGCAGTGCCCCGGGAACTGTCTATTGGATAACCAACATCCCTCCCACAGTTCACCCCACGTAGGTGGTTCGCTACGTTTGGTGATTTAGGTTACTTATTTTATCTATAATTACCGAGTTCCCGGCAAGCGTTGCAATGCCACTAATAAAGAAATTGTTTTTACCTTCGCGACTTTTTCTATTCGTTCCGTTCCCCTTCCGCCACCCTTTCCCCTCCCATATCCCCTTCCCCTCACGCGATCCCCTCCATCTTTACCGCCTTCCCTCTCCCCTCTCCAGCGAACCCCTATCCCGCAAACCCCTTTCCTCTCCCGCGTTCAATTTATTCAGCCCCAGTGCACTCAGATATTCAAACAGCTCGCATGCCACCTATTGCAATTTTTTTTTACTAATTTTCGTTTATAATATATTACAAACATTAATTTTTCAAGAAAAATCAATCAAACTTGGTAAGTACCTAACAAAGGTATCAATGAAAAATAAACATATTTTTTTTTATAAGTTAAAAAGTATTCGATTTTGGTTAGAACCATAGATGAATACTTCGATTAAATTCATTAATTTAAAGTGTTTATTCGAAAATTGAATTTTGATTTAACAATCGATGGTTTACAAAATGTCATTCTCAAATTGTGACATTTTTGACAGTTTCTTAAGAGTTTTTGTAATGTTTAAAAAACTTTTCAGATATATTGTCATGTGGTCGTAATAATCCAGAAACCTTCGCGAGGGTGGAAAGATGGTATTTTGAAAGTTTCAAACATTTCCCATGCTTAATGTAGCAATGCATAGACAACTCACAGAAATAGAAGTGAACATATATTGATTATTTTTTATATATTGTAGATATCTTATTTTATTTAGGGGTGCCTGGCTTCATTGGGTGAGATTTGTCTAGGTCTTGGCGGCGGATTATTATGTATACACCTACCGCGTGGCGGGCCGAATCGGGAGAGACTGGTTGAGGAAGTCCTTTTAACCTTTCCATCCGGACTCTCTCGACTCATCGCCTTGCACTGCAGTGTGAGGAATAGATTCGTACGTCCGTCACTGCTTGACACACTGACCCCCAGATTTCTACCCATCCCTCACACATTCTTTCTTCCCAGAACTTTCTCTCCAACTTTCCCTAAAAACACCATCCACACAGAAGCCTCAGGTGATAGGTCGCGAGGGAAATTGTTTTCCTCGGGACATCCTGTGGTTTTGGGAGAATTTTAAAAAAAATACTGTGAATTTAAACCATTTTTAAAGTGCAGAAGGAATTCAGGAAAAATATTTTTTATTTGTGGTTTTGTGGTTGGTTTATTAAGCATACTTGTGTTTTTTTAATAGCTAAACGTTAAATAATATTATTTAAATTCAGGTTCAACTTTTGTGCCTTGTACATTGCACTTTACGTGACATTACAACCTTCAAATCGAACCATTAGCAAATTGTGTGTCGACCACACATTTCTATAAAAAGTAACACTTTTCATCTACTCACAAAATACTGTCCAAGTTTAAGGCTATTACGATCCCCTATCATTTTGGGATTAAAAAAACTATTTATAGGTTAGAGTGGGTATTTTTGTAACCTATGACAAATGCCGTCGAAACAAAGTTTTTCAATTTGTGAGGCGGGTTTGGGTACAGCTGTCTCCGAGGACCATTTATTGGATAACCAACGTTTGTGCCGTTTGTCACCCCAAGTGGTTCATTATGTTTGGTGACTTGGACTCATGGTGTGAGGTTTGTCTAGGTCTTGACAGCTGCTCCCTAAGCCAGTGAGACTATGGCATCCCCAATTGGATTATGTTGGCTGGGTATCCCCGATTGGGGTATGTGAGGCTAAAGGTAGTAGGGTGGGGAAGGAAATGCGGGAGAGAAAGATGGGGAAGTACCTAACTATTCAAATCTGGTCACTAAATACGGCTAAATCCATTTTTTCAAGCAACGTTTCGATTCTGAATAGTGGTCTTGCACCAGGGCGATACTGAGAGGATCTTCCACTCTGGAACGTGTCGCAATTGTACTATTTATTATTTTAAATGAATTAATTGTGAAATAACACAAATTAATAAAATAAAATTTATTCGGATTGCGTGTCAAGAGTTTTACCCTTCTGCCACGGAGGCCGTCGAGACTGGTTGAGGGAGGCCTTTCGACCTCTCCAATTGGACTCTCTCTCGACTCCGTCACCTGCACCGCAGTTGTAAGGGTAAGTTGTATTCATACATCCGTCACTCCTGGATTCACTGACCCCCAGATTCCTACCCACACCTCATAACTCTTTCCTTCGCAGAACTTTCTCTCCTTCCTTTCTTTAAAAAGACCCTTCACACAGCATACCCTGAGATGGCGTAGGCCCCGAGTGAAATTATTTTCCTCGAGACCTCCTTGTGTGAAGCTAATGTAAAAAAAATTAAAATAAAAACAAATAAATTATTATAACTAACCTACGATATAGAATATTGACAGACACAAATTTCAGGTGTTTGAGTGGGAGGTGAGTAATGAGGATGGAGTAATTGCGGGATTTCCGGGAAGGACAGAGCAGTTTATTGGAAATGTATTTAGAATGGGGAAAAAATAGTATTTTGGCTGGAAAAACAAGGCAGAATACTTTTTTTCTTTGTTAAGGCGGCGTATCTTCGCTCGAAAAGTAGAAGATGAAGAGATATGTAATTACAAATGTTGGAGAGAGTGCGCTAATATTTAAAACGATAAAATTGAAGCGAAAATTGTGAAAATGTTTCATTAAACACGACTCGTTTAGAATATAGCAAAAATGTCGTGGGAGTTGTCTAAAACAACATAAAAAAAAACATTGTGAATTTTTTCATACATATAAATTGTTAAATATTAAAGTTAGACGTAAAAATAAAAATTTTCGGAGCATACTTTGCATACTTTGCGATTTTTTCTATCGAGGGAATTTCATATAATTTGCGTTTCGGCGTGGGCATTGTGTAGATATTATCTTCAAAAATAACGTATATTTTTAAGAGCTTAAAACTTCAAATATTCAAGGGAGATATGCAAGAAATCGGTAGAAATCCGGGTAGCGGCGACTTAATGGGACATTAATTTTTGAGCTTAAAAACTTCAAATATTCAAGGGAGTTATTTATTTATTATGAATTAACGCCGATTACCGGCTTTTACATAGGAATTACAATAATTAGAAATGTATACAGAATGTGCATAGTTAAGACAAAATATTCATTTGCCAAAAAATTAAAAAGTACATATTGAAGTGACAGCATAAAGTAGAAAAAGAAAACCTCATATACATGCTTATCTACTAGGTATTTTGAACTAAAAAAATAACTAATTAAACTAAGTAAATAACTAAGTAGGTAACAAAAATAAATTTAGAAATCCAAATCCAAAACAATAATAAATTTAAAAAAGAACTAAACATTGATGAAGAATATAAAGTAAATTTGATTATAATCCAACTGAGAAGCGCTGACAAAAAGCTTTAATTAAATAATGTTTGTATGTAGATAATTTTTGAATATTTATCACATTATCAACAACATATTTATTACCAAATATGAGATATGCAAGAAATCGGTAGAAATCCGGGTAGCGGCGACTTAATGGGACATTAATATCAATATTAAACAAAGTTGGGCGTAGAAATCCTTAAAAATGTGCACATCACTATTGTTTTTGCCATAGTATTATGTTTATTACTGAAACAATGTCATAATTTAAACAATTAAAAAAATATAAAAAATTATAATATACATTTAGTTTACAGCAACCATTAGCCTATCGATCGACATACGTGTGTAAAATATGGTGGAATATGAACGTGATCGAGTTGAATAAAATCCAGTTTGAAATAGTTGAAAACCAACTCGTAACTGTTTGAAAATACCATTAAATACGGCGTATGTCGCCCGAGGGGGAATATAGTTATGCCACTGTATAAGGCGTAGTAACTTCAGACTTTATCGTCGAACGCTGGAATTTCCCGCGACAAGTAATAACTTTAACGTGAAATGTGTTCACATATATACGCAATAATAATGTAAGCGAGTTATCTATTAAGAGGAATATAAACGCTAGAAATATTTAGATTCTCATGCCATACAAATTGTGTAAAACATATAAAAATAAATAAATAAAAAATAAATAGTAACGCTTTCAATGAATTTGGATTTGTTGTGAATTTAAGTGTCATTTTCAAAATTGAAACTGATTGTATCAAGAATTCAGACTATCCCGTGATTTTTCATATTTTCGCTAGTAGATACATAACAGTATACAATATTATGGGTGATTGATTATCAGCAAATGAGACCAGTTTGTATACGAATGGTCCAGATTGTCGGTTTCGCATCCAGACCCAGACGTCGCGAGTTCAATCCACTGTAAGCGGAGACCTTTCATTCAATTTCATATTTTAATTATCGGAGAGATTTCTGATATTCGAGAGGTTATTTGTAATCCGGAAATGATTTCCTTTAAAAAAATAATAAAAATATTAAAAAAATAATACAAAAAATTCAAGCCGCTTTTTGATGATTTGCAGTAAAAAAATCATCATTGATTGGCAACCAATATCTCTGCCATAGGTCACCCCCAAGTGGTTCGCTGCATTTGATGACTTAGTAGAAGTGCCCGGTTTCATCGTGTGAGGTATGTCGGATGCGCTTCAGCTGCGTAACGGGCCGGATGTTTGGGGAAACCCTTTGATCTCTCCAATTATCTCGACCTTTCGCCTTGCACCGCAGCGGGGGGGATGGATTTATACTTCCGTCACTCATAGACGCACTGACCAGATTCCCACCTACCCCTCATACTTATTTATTCCTACATCTTACTATCCTTCCTTTGCTTAAAAAGACTCTCCAAAGATGACATAGGCCCTGAGAGAAATTATTTTACTCATGGCCTCCTATTCGGGGTTGACATAAGAAAGACAGGTATTTCGTGGTTTATATTAAACTAACAGACCCGGCCACACTTTGCTGTGGCTAACGAAAAACAACGCCATTACTTAATCGTTATAACAAACGCCATCTCTTAATTTGCATACGTATCAAATCCACACTGCCTGCTTGCCAGCCCGCTGCCCGCTGCCTGAATTGAATCTTTGAATTTCTCGCCTTTTCTCTACTAAAATATGCACGATTATACATACAAACCTTCCTCTTGAATCACTCTATCTATTGGTGACAACCGCGTGAAAATCCGTTGCGTAGTTTAAAAGATCTAAGCGTACAGACAGCGAGAGCGACTTCATTGTGTACTATGTAAAGACAATAATAATAAAATATTAAAATTTGTAGCGCTTACCATTATCTCCTTTAGCTGATTCACCAGAGGCGAATCAGTGAAGAAGTTGTTCACTGCAGAAAATATTTTCCCGTCCAACTTGACAGCTGGTCAGAGCCGGACTCTGTGCGATGCTTTCTGGCGGCTTGTGTCCTCACAATGCGGCCAACATCGACACTTTATACTTTGCACTTTCACTTGGCAACTTTAATTAGACCTGTAAAATAATTAAACAAAAATAATAATTGTAAGAATAATAATTAAATCAAAATAATTGTAAAAAAATACTGTGCGACCAGAAATATTCATTCAAATCGGTTTTTTCTGATTCACTCTGTATTTTAAATGTGTTGTGTTTAGCAAGGCAAGCAAAATTTTGTATCAAATTAAATTAAATCAAACAGTATTAATAGCCTAGAGACTGTACGGTTATTATTTAAGAATCCGGCTAATTATGCTACTCTGACACCGTCTCTTACGCAAAACCGTTTTCGTACGTGGAGTTTGTATACTTATAGAACCGAACTAAAGCAATGCCAAAAGATGGCGCCACTTACGTTAACAGTTTGCGTGATTAGCATCGCCTGGCAGGCGTAAGTACTACGGATTTGTAATTTCGTGTATGTCTCCGGATACGGAGAGACTGACGATAATATGATTAAAATTGTAACTGGCAGTTGTGAATAATAATACAATAAATAACGTGGCTATATATTACTTATGACTAGGGTCACGATATCGAATAGAAAGTATCGATACTATACTCATGAGTAGTATCGGAAAAAAAGTATCGTACTCGTAAAAGTATTGAAACAAAAGTATCGATACTTCAAGTATCGAGTACATTTCATATGAGGCTTGATTTACAGCTCTGACCTTCAAATTCAAGAATTTGAAAATTCTGATCCTGGGGGGGGGGGGGGGGTTGATATGATGTAGTTAGCCCGATACGGGCCAGAAAGGCCAAAAATTTTACAGGTATCGAAGTATCGAATACAAAGTATCGAGTACAAAAGTATCGGTATCGAAAAAAAAGTACTCGATACCACAAAGTATCGAAACTTTTTTCGTGTCCCTACTTATGACGTCATTGCCCGTGGCGGTTACTTTGTCCCGGTGACAAGCTGTCACTGGATCCCAGTGGATCCGAGGAACCGGTTATTTTTGGAACCAGTTCCTACCGGATTTATAAAATGGTCACCAACACTCAAACTCGTGGATTTTTAACTGCTAGTATAAATAAATGTATTAAATGTTATTGGTTAAATTGATTATTAAGTTTTCTACGTATTTTAGTTTTTTATGATTGTGACTGCTGTTTCAGCTCAACTGTTCTTTGGAATCATCATAATATAATAAAGGAAAATTATTTTCCGTTCCCCATTTAAACCATACACAATAGAGAATCTTTTATAACAATTATTTTCTCAGTAAATCGGTTTAACTGGCAATAAATCATTGAGGCACCAAAAAAAATAAAATTAGGCGGGGTTAAATGGAATCATATAAACAATTCAAAAACAGCAATAAAAAATAACTGTTTAAAATTTTAGAAAAATTAAAATTGATTTCTACGAATTAAATACAAAAGCAATTAATTTATGAATAAAAGAAGGTTCCAACAAAGCTCATTTTTTCACTGGGCGTTTTTTACTCTACTTTTCTCAGAAAAACTATCACACAATTTTTTTTCAATTATAAATTTAACGCATCTTAAATATGACAACGAAATTCAACCCCAACTCAACCTAAAACGGATAGGTCGGCAGAAGGCAATAAACACACCCATAATATTATTACGTTTTATAAAGTGATAAACATTAAAAATAACGTAACCTAAATGCCCAAAGTCCACCCTTATTACAACCACATTAAAACTGCTGTAATAAAAAAAAACTATGTTAAATAAAAGTAATTATTGTCAATACTTATTTGCCACTGTCAGAGAGGACAATACATTCAATTGATCAACCACAAATCAATCAACACACTGCACAAAGGACTTTATGATGATAAAAAACATAGCACGATCATTATTTTAACAAGAAATCAATTTTTCAACCTGTAGCATATCAAAATGACCCACTTTGAATATTGGAAATCCTTTGTCCTGCTATTCACTATAAAATTTTTAGATTTCCACCATTCTAAAGCAGAACGTTTAGTAAACAATAAAAATATCATAATATTATTGAAGCTAACTGATCAGCTAATAAAATTCGAATTTACAAGCAATAAAACCCTTTTAAATCTCCCATCAAATTGACTGAAAACCCTATGAAAATGAATTTCTTTTTGCATTAATTTTAACTGGGGCATCTAAGCCTTCTTTCTACAAGTGTTTTTTCACAGATTTTCTTCACGATTTTCAGTATTTTTGGTATATTATTTCAAGTACTTGCCGTGTCGGAGGCTCTATGTGTATTGATTCTCCGTGGCTCTAGCTACGTGTAACCTCCAAGGCTCGCTGCTCTCGACTGAGGCGGGAGGCTGTGGAATTAAACTCCCCCTAAGCCTCCCTCGGGGGGTGAACGGTATACACTGTATACTGAACGGGGTGGCATCATCTATTCTCCAACATATTGCACAGTACGAACATAATAGTTTAGTATAGACACTACGTGCTCTACCGTATTGTACCGGCTTGCTCGTCTTGAATGGGGAATTATATATATAAACCTTTTGTTGCGCTGTTGATAGTATATTGGACATATCCTTTCGAAGAAATTCAAACAATGGAGTATATTAATAAATATTATACCTTTGTATTCAATATTAGTTTTATAATTTACAACAAGGACCCTCGACTCTGTGCAGAAACGGGCGGTCCGTTTGATAGATTCTCCTAACTTAACAAACGGATGGCAATCTTTAGAGCACAGGCATCGGGTGGGAATGCTATCCATGTTCTACCGGTATTTCAATGGAAGATGCTCTGAGGAACTAGCTTCATTGATCCCTTCGGCACCGGTGCATAGTCGGGAAACACGCCAAACGCGTGCACACGGTTGACATTTGTCACATGAGAACGGGTCGCTTCTTCGATTCGTTCTTGTGTTCAACAGCTCGATTGTGGAACGATTTGCCGGCCTTTGTGTTTCCTCCTTCCTACAACATGGGTCTCTTTAAGACCAATGTTCATTCCATCCTCTCCTCAAAAAGATCCTCCACACAGCATCCCAGATGATATAGGCCCTGAAGGAAATTATTTTTCTCAGGGCCTCCTGTGTTAAGTTAATATAAAAATAGAAGCAAAATTTCATCAATCTGGGAATAAACTTGTAGATTTGTGTGTACATTTGGCATATATCCAGTATGTCAAACATGCCGAATATTTGGTCTCTATAATTCTATGTTTTTTCGAGGAAGCGCAACACGGCATAATACCCCAAAAATAAATCACGGAAATTGATTTTAATTTGTTCCAACCCTGTAGTAATAACTAGATTTGAATGAAAATCAATCTTAGTAAAGTTTTGGTTCTATCGCTCTGTCTTTCTTATACTGCCTGACATCGTCTATCGACATCCCATTTGGTCAAAACGAAAATTTCATAATAACGATGAAACACAATTCTGTATAAAATTTAAGCAAAGAATGGACAGACTTTTGTATCACAAAACACGCCCACATCGCATTTAATGTGTTCTTCTTTATTCTGTGCTTGAAGCGCTCACATTATGTAACAAGCGCTTATATTTTTATAACAATTCGTTCCCACGTACAGCGATATATTCAAGCGCTCGCGGAAAGGGAGGTCCTGTTTGATAAATGGGGCTACAATTCACGGGCAGCATATTTCACTTGCACCGGGCCTGATTGGCGCGCATTATACTTTATAGCGAACAGAATAAACACTATCGGGCTCAAGTTGGTTTTGTTGAGAAAGGGGTTCGAGTTAGGGTGTAAGAAGGTAAAGGGAATTGGAGGTGAGGGGAAGGTGGAAATTCATTCATTAGAACAAGTAAAGACCGTGCAAACCACTTAAATATTAACAAATTTTTTTGTAGTAACTCGACACAGAAGGCCCTGAGGAAAATAATTTAGTATAAGATGTTGTGTGGAGGGTCTTTTTGAGGAGAGGAAGGAGAAAGGAGTTCTTTAAGAGACCCATGTTGTAGGAGAAAAGAAACCCAGAGGCTGGCAAATCGTTCCACAGCAGAGCTATTGAATTCAAGAACGAGTCGTAGGAGCGATCCATTTTCATGTGACAAAATTGTCATGCAGAAACATATGTACACGGTTGACATTTCGACCCTTTGGAATAACAAGGTGCCATCTGTGGCGGTAACTTCGTGCGATAAAGAACTCTAAAGTAGCTTACTATAGATCCCATTATCGCTAAACTACATGTTTATTTATAATAATATAATAATTCTCGTCTGGAATCCACATTATAATACTCATGTACAAGCTGTTGAAAGAATACAAAACAAATTCTTACGTTTTCTAAATTTTAAAATGGGTATTCCAGCAATTATGTTGAACTATAACACTCTCTTAAATGATGTGAATATGCTCAAATTGTCAGACGCAAACATTTTTACTGACTTGGCATTTTTATATAAAATTCTGAATGATTTAGTTGATAGTCCGGTATTGCTTGAACTGATAAGCTTCCGGATACAACAACGTAATACAAGAAGTCGGGATTTATTTCAGTGCAGAAATTTTGGGATTAACTACCATATATCTTTCTCTTTGCCCAGAATACTAATGGAGGGAAATAATTATACCAAGTCAGTGGACATCTTAAATTTATCTTTAAACAAATATAAAATGTTGTTACTGAGGCATTTCAATTATGTTCAATAAAAATACTGTATATTTCTTACTATTCGGCGTTAATAAATGAATAATATATATTTAAACAAATAAAATATCAGTTTTCTTTTGCTTTTCTGCAACATAAACATTTCCAATAAAAATTTAATACTAACGAAACGTTTTATAATTAGTGCGAACGCTAATAAAGCTCAAGTAGGTAACTACCAATATTTATAAAAAGGCATTACTTAAGATTGTCCGTGAACGTAAGACGCCTTCCCTTTTCCATTTTAATTCTAATCAACCAGTGTCCGATTAAAAGCTTGCATCGTCTTAGATTTCCAATCAGCTGAACACAATCAGATTGAAGCCTTTTCTCTTTCTTCCTGAACAATCCTCGATCCAATGAATTTAAAACTGAATAGACTTAAGTGAAGAGGATAATATAATAGAAGCGGAAAAGGAGTGTTAAGAAACTGAACACATTTTGAACGCGATTTGTTTTTTGACCCGTGATTGAATCGGTTCCATGCCAACTGAGAATAAAATCAACCCAACACCTCCTTGAAAAGTCATTAAAAGCTATGAAAAATATTATTTTAAATTTGCCGATAACCCTAACCTTACGTAACCTATTTAACCATTTTTTTTATCACTCTAAACTCTAAACGACTAATCTGAGATGGTTCTGAATTGGTTTCATTCAGAGTTGTCCGGTCACCGATTGAATCGTTGTAATTATGAGTGTTAGTCGCCGACCGAAACCAGATTTTTAGCCGGAACTGAAACCGATTTTCGGCCTCTGTACTAGTTTCGTCCGAAATAAAAACCCAAACCGATTTTCGGTCTCTGCACTAGTTTCGGCCGAAACTGAAAGAGTAACCGATTTTCGGCTTCTGTAGTGGTTTCGGCCGAAACCGAAACTGATTCTAGGCCTCTTAACTATTTTCGGCGGAAACCGAAAACGAAGCTTGTTTAAATAAGTTATAAAACACTATAAACCCTGAAATTAGACGCTTGTAAAATTAACAAAGATATGAAATATGAGCAAATTGGTTTTCTTTCAGCCGTTTTTGGTTCGTTGTTATAAAAAAATTCTTCAATGAACGTTATAGTTACGTACTTTAAACCTTAAAAAATTAAGTGCAAAAATACAAAAGATCTGTGAACTACTCAGGGGTTTTCATGGTCTCACTGGCTACAACTCCTGGCTTCAATTGTCGGGAGGACCAACTGTCGCAGGATCAATTGTCGCCGGACCAATTATCGGGTCACCATTTCACCATCCTTTTGATAGCTTATGTATACTTTAGATCAAAGATTTACGATTTATTTATAAAGTCCGAGTTTACTTTTCAGTACTCGTGCCTATGAATAGTGCCTATTCATCTGATAAGTTAGCCGAGTTTTCAACCTATTATGCTATTCTATAATAAGCCTGTATAAAAATGATTTTTTTTTCTGTCTATGTATGTATGTATGATACGCGTTGCGAAACCATTCATCCGATTGCGATGAAACTTTGGGGATTTCATGTGCGCATTCCCGCGATTCTTACAATAATGAGTTCTGGCATTAAGAAATTATGCGTCGCTAACAGGTCATCTGAATGCGATGAAACTTTGGGGATTTTATGTGGATGATTTGTAGTATCAAAATACTTTCTTTCCGTCCTCGCGAAGGTTTCTGGATTATTACAACCACATACGAAAATACATACGAAAAGTTTTTTTAATCGTTACAAAAACTCTTACAAAACTGTCACAATTTGAAAATGACTTTTTGCAAACCATCGATTGTTAAATTAAAATTAAATTTTCGAAAATGTTTAAATAATTAATGAATTTATTCTCTTCTATGGTGCTAACCAAAATCAAATACTTAAGCTTATCGAAATTGATATTTATTTTAAATAGGTACCTATGTTAGGTACCAAATTTGATGGAAAATTTGTAAAAAATTGCAATGGGTGGCACGCGAGCTCTTTGAAAATCTGAATGTACCGGGACGGAAATATACTATACTGAAAGCGTGAGAAGTGAGAGGATCACGGGTGGGGGGTTGGCGGGAGAGGAAAGAGGGAAGGCGGAGAAGGTGGAGTGGGAATGCGTGAGGGGGGGGGGGGGAGTTAGGGCGCGGGAGTGCAAGAGGAGGTGGAAGGGGAACGGGACAAATGGGAAAGGACACGCAGGGAGAAACAATTTATTTCTTAAGTGACATAGCAACGCATGCTGGGAACTACATAAATATATTATAGTATCTACATAAATATATTATAGAGAAGAATGTGTTGCGGTGAGTTTTTTTTATAAGATTGATGAAATTTTGCACAATGTGTGCAAAATTCAGATAAGAGAAAGGTAACTATCTACTTGAGATTTCGAAAAACTACCCCATTCCTTTCCCAACCCCTAAAGCAGAATTTTAGTTACTTGACATTCAAAATAAGAAGAAAATTACATATGATTATGAAAAATTGCATAAGTTCCTTCAAGAATTCCTTCAAGACTTCAGCTAGTAGAATATTTGGTTGTCAAAAAACTGTCGTCAATTTTTACAATAAAGTGTGAAAATCTATTTGTTTGTTTGGAAACCTACATATCATAATATCGAGGAGGGAAATTGGAAGTTCAAGGAGATGATATAAAGGGTGTGAGGGAGAGAACTCATCTGCTAATGGCCCCTTAAAACCACAACTTAAATACCTACCCCCTAAAATACTAGACTTAGTAGTAACACCGCCATTAAGTTGCTGCGGAAAGGGATGTTTGTTAACGTTATTAACTTCAGGCTTTCCAAGGACAAATTGAGGTCGAAAGCCTTAAATGATGTATAATTTACGCATTTTAAACAACTTTTTTGACGAAATGTTGACCAGAAACAGATGTCTCATTTTAAAGACAATTCGTAACAAAATAATTTTATTTTTTTAAAAAGAAATCTTCCCGTAAAAAAATTGGGAAAACGGAAATTTTTTAACTCGGAAAATGGTTTGGGAAATTTTTATAAAATCTTTATGGAATGTTTGAAAATTTTTGATATTTTAAACATTATGAAAATTTCTTCCGGGAAAATTGGAAATTAGAAAAAATGCTCAGAAAATGGGTCAGGAAAATGTATTAAAGTTTTTTAAATGAGGAATTTCATGTTAATTTCCTTTTTGACATTTTCTCATCTGAGATGTTGTTTGAACTTTCAACGGTTCTTTTTGAAAACAACAAAGGGCGCTAATTCCGTTTTTGAAAATAACAGAGTTCTTTTTAAATAAAAGAGGTTCTATTTGAAAATAATAGAGGGCGTCACTTCCGTTACAACAATCCAAAATGTACAGTCATTAAGATAATAATAGTATCGGATTTTAATTAAAAACATGTCTCTAGTAGTCTCCACTACTGAGTTGTTCTGAGCTGTTCTGACTTATTTCTGACTTTGTATAATTAATTTATATAATTAACTGTTGGTGGATTTTTGGTGCATTGATAAAATTAGGAAAACTTTAACAAAGAAGTCTATTAAAAACTAATTAAACATCGTGAAAGAATAATAGAATAAAGAGTGTGTACATTCGGGAAAAGACCAGAATAAAATTAGTTACCTAATAAAATCATTATTAAAGTCCAATTGTTAAGGCATAATAAGCTAGCTAAGGCATAATAATTCAATGCACAAGGTTTTAATTAAATTTCCCTAATGCAATTCCAAGCTAGCTAAATATTTTCCATTTAAATACGATAAACTAAAATACTTAAACTAAAATTGTTAAATAGATTACGAAAATTCGTCTTTGGAAACTTAGAAACCTTAGAAAATGATAAGGCATAGTTAGAACCTTATCCAAATGAAGTGACGAACCATAATGCGCCCTTTATTTAAGATTAACTGTCAGATACAAGAAAAATAGAGAGTGTAAGTGTAGTTAGAACCTTGTCAAATGAATTATTATTGAAAATGCTTGATGTTAGAAATTTGTCATACATATATCTACGAAAATACAATACGGATGGTGATGAAAATTATTTTGGGTATAGAAATGAGCAAAAGAAACGCTTTGGCATTCAAAGGTCGTTTTTGAAAAAAATGTCAGTTAGAACCCTATCCAAATGATGTGTCGACCTGTCAGACAAAGAATTCACATGGAATATAAAATACGCTCCACTTAATATTACCAAATATTTTCCACTTATTTTTCTTGTCAATCATACTCGATCTATACCAGGAGAAAAGAAGACGGAGAAGATGAAAGATATTGGAAAAATAAACACCCCTAATAACTTTCCCACATAATAAGTTCATTTTTATATTTCGCAACTCCAAAACCGATCTAAATTCAGAGATAAAATCTGATTGTGTTTACCTTACGAGATTATTCCAATAATTTGACAGGAATTATCTATCCCCTTTTCCCCTCACTGAAAGCACACGTGCTGAAAGGGGATGGAAAACTGCCTACGTGAGAAAACGGCAATTCCTAAAGGATCAATCAATCCGAAAAGATATAAACGATTTATAAAAAGGGTGCAACTATTTATATGATAAACTTTGTTAGAGTAAGTGTATTTTGACTTTGTGGCACATTTTGCATAACTTTTTAATATTTTATTTAGACATAAATCGGGATCCTTATAATGTTTGTGGTGGAAAATTTATTGACACGATATTGTCTTTATTTTGTTCGATAAAATAGATTTATAACTAAATCATAAAACTATGACGTAACGCAAACCGGGGTTACTTTGCAACACTTTTATCAATTTAATGAGATAGGTTGGAACATATTTTTTTTAGATTTAAGATGAAGCTATACGTGAAATCCTATTTAGATACTCTTTAGATTAATCTTTACGACGAATCGGTTTACATTATGAACATCAAAAATATGCTACGGATAAATTGAAGCTTTAACTAACTTTTCTATGTATCGGAATCACAATAAAATTATTATTTACATAACAAAAAATATAAGCGTAAACCATTAAAAAAAAGTTTTTCATGACTTAACTATGTAATAGTAATAATAACTTAATACAAGAAACAATTTTAAAAAAATACCCTTTATGGCTAAGACAATTTTTGAGGTTTTGTACGTTCTAACTTTTTTCATTCTTATAAAATTATGCACAAAATAAATAAAATCCACTTTTTCGCTTACTTGCCTCGTGCAAATAATTGCTCGATTTAAAAATTTTAAGGCATGAGAATCGAAATATTTCTGGCGTTTGTATTCCTCTGTAGTGTATTAAATTTATCAAAAATTCTATAAATTAAGTTCTAGTTTTTTCAAAGTAAAGTAACTTCGGTAAGGGGGTAACTTTGCATAATTTACGTATTTACTTACTATCCATTATGGTGCAATGGAATGCCATAAAAATATTTTAGGCACTCCTACTAGGCTTCATTATTATTCATTGTTTGTACAAAGTTTCCCCGTAAGATGTAAAGTAGCCCCAGTTTACGGCATATTGTTATTTTATTACGTACTTTGCGTAAGTAGCCAATATTTTTTTTAAATTTTACTCGTATTTATGTGTTTAGGGAGGTCTGAAAATGGATTACATTTTTATGTTTAACCCCTTGGGCAATTTTGGGAGCTATTTTTCACTGCAACTAACAACCGTAGAGACTTTTTGGGAGATATATCTCACAGCCTGACATGGTCTCATAAAAGTTATCATATTTAATTTTATATTGCGGTGATAACTATGATTTAAACAGCGTTAGAAAGAGAGAATACTGCGCTTTCAGTTTCTATTAAAAAAAATACTGTAAACGCTCCCGAAAAATTTTTCGATGTAAGACGATATTTACATTTTGAAAAATATTTTTCAAGATTTGCTTATTTTTTAACAAATATTTTCGTAGAAAACGAAAAAAGTGAAATGTCGATAATTTTTATAATAATTGTTTAATTAAATATGATTTTTAGTTTCATGATAAGAAGTAGGTAGTAGTAAAAGATTTTGGAATATAAGAGATGTGCTTTCCGCAGATTTACTGGGTGGGATTGTGTTTCCTGGCGTCGCCGATATTGTATATACTACTGCACACCTTCAAAAATCAACTAAATGAACGAATTGTTTCCGTATTCAAACTATTTTGTTAACCAATACTACTGCACACCTTCCAAAAAACACGAACGATTTTTTTCCGTATTCAAACAATGCCCATTAAGGGGTTAGGCCACCCTAGGATTTTCGAAAAATCGTTTTTATTTTTATTTTTTAAATTGTCCCCTAAGACCTCAAGAATGATGTCCCAAAAGATTATGGTCGGAAAAAATCTCTAAGTACTCGATTTTCGAATTTTAGTACAGTACTTAGTTTAGTACTTAGTGCATAAGTAATCGACAAACAGCGCATAAAGCATTCAGAGAGATCGCTGTCTGAACGGGTAAAAGACACAAGAATCGCTTTAAAATATCAAGCAGAAAAGAAAAGTAAGAGCAGGACGTTAATCTAGAAAGCCAACTGCATGATTTTTTTTTTTTTTTTATATTAACTCCACACAGGAGGGAAATAATTTCCCTCAGGGCCCATAGGCCCTGATGACATATCATCTTTGAAGATGCTGTGTGGAGGGTGCTGTTGAGGAGAGGAAGGAGTGAACATGGGTCTTGAAGAGACCCATATTGTAGGAGGGAGGAAACACAGAAGCCGGCAAATCGTTCCACAGCCGGGCTGTTGAACTCAAGAACGAGTCGTAGAAACGACCCGTTCTCATGTGACTAATGTCAACCGTGTACAAATGTTGAGCGCGTGTTTGGCGTGTTTCCCGACTATGCACCGGTGCCGAGGGGATCAGTGACGCTAGTTCCTCGGAGCATCTTCCATTGTAATACCGGTAGAACAAGGACAGCATTCCCACCTGACGCCTGTGCTCTAAAGATTGCAGTCCATTTGTTAAGTTAGGAGAATCTATCAAACGGACCGCCCGTTTCTGCACAGAGTCGAGGTTTTTTTTCAGGTATTTTGGGACTCCAGACCAGAGGTGGCTGCCAAATTCAACCGTGGGGCGCACTTGCGATTTGTACAGGGTTAGCAGTTGCGTACTATTAAAGTATCTGCGGGCCCTGTACAGTACGCTCAGTTTCTGAGAGGCTAACTTAACTCTGGCCTCGATGGAGCCCCCGTACCTGAGCTGGTCACTTAGAGTTACACCAAGCATATCAATGGAAGGCCTGTTCGGGATTGAAGGTATTGCAAAATTATTATTATTACTCAAAACTTCAAACGCGTGTATCTCAAAACAGCATTTTTTAAGTTTGCCGGAAACGTAACTCAGACAATTTTCAACCGATTTACTTGAAATATTGAATATATCTTCAAAAATACATTGTCTATAGAAGTACCTAGGATTTTTTTTTTATATTGCATGGTTCATTTGTTATTAACAATTACCTGATGATTTTTTAGGCAACTTTTTAACTTTTCACTTTGAAAGTGCGCCATTTGGCCAAAAATTAATACATTGAAAAAATCCTACTTACTTTTATAGCAGTTACTATTTAAAATAAATAAAAATAAATTTTGAGTTTGAGAGAAGAGTTGTGTATCCGGCCGTGGACCCTAAAAAAACGGAGACGTCATCGGAAAAACGCTGTACAGCCGCCATTTTTAAATAAATCGCTTCAAAAAATTTTTTGTGTACAGTCACTAATATCTATAATAAATGCTTTATATTGGAATCTCGATTTATTTTGTAATATTTCTGGGAAAAAAATCGGGAAAAAAATTTTTTCGGCCTCTAGGGTGGCCTAACCCCTTAAGTAGTAGACCGCCGACGGTCGGGCGGCAGTTATAGCATACTTCTTGTGTTTCATCTTTGATAATTACAGTTTACGCGATAAAAACCACTGGTAATCGACTTTAAAAACTTTATCTTTGGTTGCGTTAAAAATTTTAATATTTTTAATTGCATATCGTCGCTCACATTACAACACCGCGTAGAGGAACAAAACACCGTCGGGTTCATTAAATAAAAATAGCATATCTTTGAGAAAAAAGGTTCAACCATTATTTAGGGATCAGTTATTTGGAGAAGTAATTTTTTTCATTAAAAACATATTTTTAGGTATTTTAAATCACATTTGTGGTGTAACACACAAAAAAGGCTGAGAACTAATAAGAAATGCGTTGTTCTTATGCGAGAAATAAATGATATTTAATTAACTTTCTTCAAACAATGAAACCAAAAATAATGACCATTAAAACGTAATAATATTTTTTTTCTTATATTCTTATAAAAATATATATTGCTTGGAAATATACAGGTACGTACCTATATGAGTTACGAGTTGTCTATGTATTGCTATATATTAAGTATAGGAAATATTTGAAACTTTCCAAATACTTTTTTTAAACCCCCGCGAAGGTTTCTGGATTATTACAACCACAAGACAATATATCTGAAAAGTTTTTAATCACTACATAAACTCTTGCGAACCTGTCAAAAATGTCAAAATTTGAGAATGACATTTGGCCAAGCAATGATTGTTAAAATCAAAATTCAATTTTCGAAACTCTTTAAATTAATGAATTTATTTGAAGTACTCGCCTAATACTTTGAATCAAATCAAGAATTACAGATATTTTAAAATAAGTACCAAATTTGATTGATTGTTTTTTTTTATATACAAAAATTAATGTTTGTAATAAATTAAAAATCAAAATTTGAATTAAAAAATTGTAATAAGTGGCACGCGAGCTGTTTGAAAACTGAATGTACTGGGACTGAATACATGGAACGCGGGAGGGGGGTTGGCGGGATAGAGAGCGGGAGAGGGGAGAGTAAGGGGACGCACGGGAAAGGACATGCAGGGAGAAACAATTTATTTCTTTGAATAAGGCATTGCAATGCATGCCGGAAATCAGCTAGTTACTAAATAAAACTTTTGTATAAACATTTACAACTTATCATTGATAAGTATCAATTATTTTGTTAACAAAACTTTTTATAAAAGGAGCGGCGATTGGTTAAAATAATTTGTTTGTCGATTCAAACCATGCCGCATGAGTAGTTGAAAAGAAATTCAAATAAAATTATCGTATTTTTTTTAGATAAGCGGTTTTACAATATAAGTAACGATACGTCGATTTGTAATACTAAAATCTAAAAGAGTCTTTCATCTGCTTTCAAAAATAGTATTTTATTTTGAAATACGTTAAAAAAAGCGAATTTATCTCAAATCGAATGGAATTTGAAAATATTTTCCTGCCAATCTGCTTTCTGAAAGCTCTCATAACAAAAGTAAGTGGGAGAAGGCCGGGCAAAGTGGATACCTTAACATTTGGCGGACTTTTTTTTTTTTTTTACACGAAATACCGCACAAGAGTCCCAACTGCTCCCGTCTGGAGCCAGTGAGACTAAGGCATCCCCAATTGGGGTATGTTGTGAGGCTGAAGGTAGTGGGGGGGGGGGAAGGAGATAGGGAAGAGGTAGGTGGGGAAATACCTGGCTATTCAGATCTGGTCACTAAACACGGCTAAAGCCATTTTCAAGCAACGTTTCAATTCTGAATGGTGGTCTTACACCAGGGCGACACTATTAGTATCTTCCACTCTGGAACGTGCCGCAAATATATCATATATTATTTTAAATGAATAAATTGTGAAATAACACAAATCAATCAAATAAAATTTATTTGCGCACGCCGGGTTCGAACCCGCGACCTTCGGATTGTGAGTCGAGAGTCTTGCCTCGGGACCACGGAGGCCGTCAAAGGACTGTGGGAAAGGAGCCGATACAGATAGAGAAAAAATAATGACTGAATTTGAAACAGTATATTTATTAAACATTTTAATATAATCAACAAAAATTAAGTAAGATCAGTTCTTTATTTAAAATTATTAATCACATTACAATTGGTACCTACCGCTATCCATTTTGCCCAATCCACCGGGCAAAGTAGATTCATGGAATCTTTTCACTTGTGGTCGGATGAAGTCTTTAACTCTAGCAACCGACGTCGCTTCTGGGACTTAAAGTAATTTGCAGATTCCTTCTTCTGAATCCTTCTAGCCAATCATCAAAATCAAATCAAAACGAACACCTATTGACAAAGTGGATACGGTGTCCACTTTAACCGTGTTCGCTTTGCCCAGCAGGTACTTGTTGAATTTAACCTAACCTAAAATCAAATCTAGAAACAAATTACAAATAAACTAACAGCATTTCTGCAAGAAAACATGCACTTTGAAGATAGAATCAAGCCAATACAGTAGAACTGTATGAACATGAGTAATTACAGAATAATGTACCTTGAAAAGTCGTAAGCAATGTTCACATTTTAATTTGTATTATTTTTTTCGCAAACGACGCTTGTCCTCGCGCTAGCTCTATTTGTTTACGACTGATGAGCGCGCATTTTGAATTAATGAAGGGTATTCGCTTTGCCCTACATTGCAAAATGTCAGAGATTTTAGGGGTTAACCTTACAAACGTGAATGAAAACGGCTTCAAATCACGTAATATTTAGTAAATGGTTGGTACGTGTGAAATCTGTGCGACATCACCGGATGTGTATACACGCCAAACTTTAAGACCAAACTTTAAGCCTGACATTGATTAGATATCGTCGCAATAGGCGAATTTACGGACAGTAAAGGAGCATGCCCCCCCCCCCTCCCACGCCTTTCTCTGTCACAAGTATGTTTTTACGCATGTTTCTCTTTCGCTTACGTTCATTGTAAAGTCAGTAACTGCGCGAAAATGGATCGTACCATGTTCAGGCCGATCTTAAAGTTTGGTATCCATAATGATGAACAATGAAAATTATTTTCAAATTAGTTTCAAAGACCCAATCATGTCTGATGACGTCTAAAAGGGATCGAAATGATAATCTAGTCTCCTTCAACGGAAGCATTCTCCCGAACAGGCCTTCCATTGATATGCTTGGTGTAACTCTAAGTGACCAGCTCAGGTACGGGGGCTCCATCGAGGCCAGAGTTAAGTTAGCCTCTCAGAAACTGGGCATACTGTACAGGGCACGCAGATACTTTAATAGTACACAACTGCTAGCCCTGTACAAATCGCAAGTGCGCCCCACGGTTGAATTTGGCAGCCACCTCTGGTCTGGAGCCCCAAAATACCTGAAAAGACCCTTGACTCTGTGCAGAAACGGGCGGTCCGTTTGATAGATTCTCCTAATTTAACTAACGGATTGCAATCTTTAGAGCACAGGCGCCAGGTGGGAATGCTGTCCTTGTTCTACCGGTATTACAATGGAAGATGCTCCGAGGAACTAGCGTCATTGATCCCCTCGGCACCGGTGCATAGTCGGGAAACACGCCAAACGCGCGCTCAACATTTGTACACGGTTGACATTAGTCACATGAGAACGGGTCGTTTCTACGACTCGTTCTTGAGTTCAACAGCTCGGCTGTGGAACGATTTGCCGGCCTCTGTGTTTCCTCCCTCCTACAATATGGGTCTCTTCAAGACCCATGTTCACTCCTTCCTCTCCTCAAAAACACCCTCCACACAGCATCCTCAAAGATGACATAGGCCCTGAGGGAAATTATTTTTTCCTCAGGGCCTCCTGTGTGGAGTTAATGTAAAAAAAAAAAAATTTTGTTTTTTACATTAGGTCCCACACAGGGGGCCCGGAGGAAAATAATTTTATATATCATCATGCCTCTTTTGAGATGCTGTGTCGAGGGTCTTTTTGGGGAAAGGAAGGAGAGGAAGTTCTGGGAAGGAAAAAGATATCAGGGATGTGTAGGAATCTAGGTGTCAGTGTGTCCAAGAGTGACGGACAAATGAATCCATTCCTCCCAATGAGGTGTAAGGCTCAGTCAAGAGAGTTCGGCTGGAGAAGTCAAAAGATCTCCTTCAGATCTGTGCCTGCTGTGAAAGATAAAAAAATCATGTGGCTTGGCGTATTTCCCAGTCTCTCCCGATCCGGGTCACCGTGCGTTAGGTGGGCAAACGCGTCTGCAGGCAAGACTTAGACAAACCTCCCCCCATGAACCCGAGCACCCCTGCTAAGTCACCAAACGTAGCGAATCATAAAATATCATGACGTAAAAATGGCGTGCTTAATAAATTCATACGAAATTCGCACTATTTATCTTTCAAAATCATAATCCATAAGTACTAAGAATATATAATTGGCTAAACTGAAAATTAATATTTACTCACACCAACTTTACTTTTATGTTCTTCAATACTTAAAATATCTTCTACAAAACTTTGTGGAAGTATTATTTCTCCAAGATCTAAGTTATCCACTTTCAGTTCAAATTCAACAGAGTTCGGAACATCGCGGTGATCGCAACAATCTGTGTACTAGCAATAAAAACTCTCTAAAGTTCAATTACATCGAGCGAGTTTCATAGGCGAGTTCGATTGCGATGACACACAAAACTTTCCACTCGCTCAGTAGCAAACTAGCTAGCGAGTTGAAACCATGTGTTGCTATATAGAAAACTGAGATAGCTCACTAGCAACTATGATGACATAAGGTTAGTTTACTAGCTAACAAGCCCACACGCTAGCGAGTAGCAAAGTAGCCCCCCTTTCAACTTTTTTGGTAGTTTGTTCACAATCTGCTAGTTAGCTAGTAAATATGTTTACATGCTCACTGTAATCATATTTACTAATGAGCGAGTTTACCAGCAGATAGAAAATTCACCGGCTAGTAGCTTGTAAACTCGCTCAATGTAATCGAAGCTTAAGACTCTCGACTCATAATCCGAAAGTCGTGGGTTCCAATCCGGCGTGGGCCAATAAATTTTATATGATTAATTTGTGATATTTCACAATTAATTAATTAAAAATAATATATAGTATATTTGCGGCACGTTCCAGACTGAAAGATACTCTCAGATCGCCCTGGTGTAAGACCACCATTCAGAATTGAAACGTTGAAACGTCTGTAGCGGCGTTGGTTCGGCGGCGTTCCTAATCGTAGTTCCTACACGACGCTTGAAATGGCTTTAGCCGTGCTTGGTGACCAGATCTGAATAGCCAGGTACTTCCCCATCTTCCTCTTCCCCATCTCCTTCCCCTCACCACTGCCTTCAGTCTCACAACATCCCCCATTGGGGAAGCCATAGTCTCACTGGCTCCAGACGGGAGCAGTTGGGAAACTCGTGTAAAAAAAAAAATTCAAAAAAGAGTTTTGAAGCTTGGGCGAAACCGAGTTCTAACACCAGAGTTTATTTTTAAATTTACGGCACACAGGAAACCCCTAGAAAAATAATTTCCCTTAGGGCGTATGCCATCTTTAGGGATGCTGTGTGGAGGATCTTCATTTTAAAGGAAACGATGGAAAGGAAATTCTGCGAAGGAAATGAAAGTGATGGAAGTATGAATCCATCCCTACCACTGCGGTACAAAGCGAAGAGTTGAGAGAGTCCGGCTGGAGGGTACAAAGGGTCTCCCTCAACCGGCCTCTCCCAATCCGACCGGCCATGCAGTTGGTGAGCTGACGCTGCCAAGACCTGAACAAACCTCACCTCATGAACCCGAGCACCCCTGCTAAGTCACAAAACGTAGTCACAATTCACTTGGGGTGACATATGGCAGAGGTGTTGGTTATCCAAAAAATGGTTCCGGGGCGGCGTTACCCATAAACGCCTCCTAAATTGTGAAGACCAAATATTGTACGTAGAGTGGTAGATTCTCTCAGTATCGTCCTTGTGAAAGGTTCCTTCCCCTTCCCACCCCCTCCAGCCTAAAAAAACTGATTGAGAATGCCATAGACCTACTAGCTTCGATCAGTTGGGAATGTTGGTAGATTCTTACATAAAAATATAGTACATTGCCTAGTAACTCCATTTACAAGACGTTGATTTCAGTTGAGTTGCCAAAGTTTTTCAATTCCACACAGGAGGCCCTACGGAAAATAATTTCCCTCAGGGCCCATGTCATCTGAGATGCAGTGTGGAGGGTCTTTTTTAGGAGAGGAGGGAATGAACATTGCTCGTGAAGAGACCCATGTTGTAAGAAGAACAAAACACAGAGGCCGGCAAATCGTTCCGTAGTCGAGCAGTTGAACACAAGAACGAGTCGAAGAAGCAACCCGTTCTCACGCGACAAATGTCAACCATGTACATATGTTGGGCAAGCGTTTGGCGTGTTTCCCGACTATGCACCGGTGCCGAGGGGATCAATGACGCTAGTTCCTCGGAGCATCTTCCATTGTAATACCGGTAGAACAAGGACAGCATTCCCACCTGGCGCCTGTGCTCTAAAGATTGCAATCCGTGTGTTAAGATGAGAGAATCTATCAAACGGACCGCCCGTTTCTGTACAGAGTCGAGGGTATTTTTCAGGTATTTTGGAGCTCTCTGGAGCAGTCTGCCAGAGATGGCTGCCAAATTCAACCGTGGGGCGCAATGGTGATTTGTACAGGGTTAGCAGTTGTGTACTATTAAAGTACGAGTATATGTACGCCCAGTTTTTGAGAGGCTAACTTTACTCTGGCTTCGATGGAGCCCCCATATCTGGGCTAAAAACCTACAATTTAATTATACAAACAGTTTTTATTCGTTTTAAGTCATCCAAATTCTGAATATGTTTGGTTATTATTTAAGTGCGTCCGCATTCAATTCCGATTTTTTACAAAATAATGAACAATACAATAGGATTAACATTTTCACGAGTTTTTAAACATTCAGTTAGTTATTCGTGTTCTGTTTGTCCATTATTTTCGTGCGTCCGCATTGAATTCAGATTCTTTACAACTCCCCATAAGAATGAAAGATTTTACGAGTTTTTAACTCCACGCAAACTTCAGAAAATTTTCTCCACTTTAATATTTCTTTAGAAGCAAATCTGGATAAAATTATCTTACGAATTATCACTTCGCTAAATATGAGAGCAACGAAATTTCCTTTCTACTTAATCTCATTTAGTTTAATTCAAAATTATTACAGTGTACAACACATACTTCCTCCATTTATTTAGAAACGGATCTTAAATACACGGATAATAATAAATCCAACGCATTGAAAACTCTTGAAGTTCTGGCTTCATAAAATTTTCACCGTTTTTCCGATCTATGATAATTTATTTATTAATTGATGCATTAAAGGCTTTTACATTTATACATTACTAGCTTTTACCCGTGGCTTCGCTCGCATGGTATTAGGAGGAAATTACTGTAGCGCTTGCACTTTTCAATTAAAGAAGCTTTGTTGATATTATTAATATAAACATGAACAGTTTGTTGTAAAACATGTTTGTAATTAGCAAACAATTATTACGCCCGATTGGATGTTTTACAGAACATAATGCAGCAGTAAAAGATACATATGAAAAAGGTATGAAGTAGGCACAATACAAGTATGTAGTTACATTATCGTGGAATCGTTAAAAGCAACAGTTTTTCGCTTGAAACGCCATCTTACAAAGAGGAGCTATGAAATATCTATTTAACTGTTTGATAACAGGTCGCAATATTTTTTCATTACAAATCTCTAACGAAGGTGGGTAAAAATAATATAAACAATACATTCTTGGATAATTTACCCAGCGCCATTTAGTGAAATTTTACCTCAACTAGCAGTTAAAAACCCGCTCCGCAGGTTTTTGCTGCTAGGCCCTGCGGGCGGCTTTTGGTTCAGTTTCGCCCAGATAGTGTTGGTGACCATTTTATATATCCAATAGGAACTGGTTCCAAATAGCCCGTTCCTCGGATCCACTGTCATCCAGTTTAGCTGGTCACCGGGACAAAGTAACCGAGACAGGCAATGTCGTCATAATTAAAATATAGCCGCTTGATACATATGTATTACCGTCAATTTTTCCATATCTATAATATATTATATTACTACATATTCATAAATTCGTAGCAGTTATACCTAGAAGGATACGTCACCTGCTGAGGGAAGTGGCGACATCTTGTGACGAATTCTTGAATTCGAAACCGAATTGCAACAGTAGCTTTGTTTGAAATTCCACGTACACAGATGTTATTAGTGGGGCGGCGCGTATTATGGCGTTGCGTGACATTCACTCGAACCCGGGTTCTGAAATTCAACCACGCAGTCGCAAACCTATTAATACTATTCAATAGCGCTTAACAATAGCAATCATAGCAAGAAAATATCTGTAAACTCTAGGATAGGTTAGTAAAGCTTTATCAAGTTTTCTCATACCTACGTAGTTGCTTTCTCAAACTCTGTACTCTAGAAGTACAACGTTATTTCCATCAGGAGCTATGAAGCTTCGAAATATGTATTTAACTATCAAAATACAAGACGCCGTATCTTTTCATCCAAATATCGGGCGAAGCCGCTTAGAAAAACGTATTTAGTGATAATAGGGGAAAATACAGTTTACTTTCTCAGGCTCTGTTCAACAGGTGGACTATTACACAACATACAGCCTCCCTGGGCATTCTAGGGAGCGTTCGATAGAGCCTTGAGAAGGGTTAATAACCTTTTCCATGCGGCCCAAGCGGTAGGTTTTTAAACTTTTCTCACTCAATAATAGTTATTCTAACGGTTCAGGCGTAGGTATAAGTTTGTAACATATTGGTTGTCCAAGGAAACTTATAAGTGCTTTGAATTTTACGTTATGATTTTATTTATTTATGTTACAACCCACAAGAGCACCTCTGTACGTTATAATATACAGTCTGTATCAATATGTACCCGAATGATTTTAACAAGTATTTTTGAAATTAAAAATGTATCTAGATATTGCTTGCTGACTTGCCGCTACGGAGTAGTTGGGCCTAGCCAACAGCCCAACGGGCCACGTGATACGCACCCCTCTCGTTCCTGCGCGTTTCACGTGATCCATTGCGACGTGTGGCAGTGTGATTAGCGGCGAGGTGTGATAGAAAAATATAAATTGTTTATTACGAAATCTTCATTTTTACTCCAAATATTTTTTTTTTTTTACAGTTAATACCGCACAAGAGTCCCAACTGCTCCCGTCTGGAGCCAGTGAGACTATGGCATCCCCAATCGGGGTATGTTGTGAGGCTGAAGGTAGTGGGGAGGGGAAGGAGATAGGGGAGAGGAAGGTGGGGAAGTACCTGGCTATTCAGATCTGGTCACTAAACACGGCTAAAGCCATTTCAAGCAACGTTTCAATTCTGAATGGTGGTCTTACACCAGGGCGATACTGATAGTATCTTCCACTCTGGAACTTGCCGCAAATATACTATATATTATTTTAAATATGCTCAGGAATTGCGGATTAAAATCATTCGGGTGTGTGCTGATCAACCATGTACACGGAACCATGTGTACGAGCCTTGAAGAGTCCCGAATTAAAGACAGATGCCGCGGTAGCTCGATTCACATTCGATTCACATGCGCCGAACTTTCGCTAAAACATGTTGGGCTTGCCGCGTAGAGCTCCATCGTAATCCCTTTCTGATACCTACATCCCACATGCGTCCTTTACGAGAAAAAGCGAGAGATACGCCTACATCAATATATTATTATCGCTTTTGATACGTAGGTACCTAATATTTTATGTCTACATCGATGTGCTACAAAGCTTTGAGGGTGCTGGGATCTGGGATTTGTGGTAACATTTTATTTACCAATGATTTTTTTTAAAGACTTTCCTTGAAAACTACGCTGAAAGAGTTATTATTACAATAATAGCTTCTCCCAGCTAGTGTCTAACCATTTTATTCCAATAGGAACTGGTTTCAAAAGTAGCATGTTCCTCGGATCCACTGTCATCGAATGATAGTCACCGGTGCAAAGTAACCGAGAAAGGCAATGACGTCATATGTAATATATAGCCGCATGATACAACTATGTATACTGTCAACCTTTTCATATCCGCAGAGATTCTACTTTTTAACAAATTCGTGTCACTTATACCTAGGGAGGGCACGTTCCCGTCCGAATAGCTGACGAATTACAACGGTAGCTTTGTTTGGAATTCCACGTACATGTTATTTGTGGCGCGACGCGTACGGCGTGGCGTCAACATGCACTCGAAACTGGGTATTGAAATTCAACTACGCAGACGTTACTGTATTAATACTGTTCGATATTTAAAAATTATCAATCTGATATGTATGTAGCGGCCAGTGTTTTAAATGATTGGGAGAGCGTTCTCCCACAAGTTCTGATGACAGGTTCTGCCTACTTTGCTCGTATAGAGTCGTACGTGTGTTTCTCGTAATATTAGCATAAGAAAGGCAATAAACACATCTGAATACACTCCCTTGTCACATGATAAACGTCCGAGCATTCAGCGGATGATGTACGGCTGTCTCAATGGAAGATTAATTGAATAATGGCTGTCTCCGATATTTGACCTCTTGAACTTTCGTGTATCGTTAAATTGCGCCCGCCGGCAGAGAACTTTATCTGCCCACCAGAAAGTTCAAATTGTTTAAAAGATAACACTTTTCTAATTGTTGCAAGAATACAAGTTTCTTAAATCATTTTATTTTAATTATTTGTGGAGTTAGTTTATTTGACACTAGCTGGTTCCCGGCATGCGTTGCAATGCCATATTCAAAGAAATAAATTGTTTCTCCCTGCATGTCCTTTCCGGTGCGTCTTCGTTCCCCTCCCGCGTCCCCTTCCCCTCCCGCGTTCTCTTCCACCTTCCCCGCTTTCCCTCTCCCCTCTCCCATTCCCCCGTCCCGCCAACACCCCTCCCGCGTTCTATATATTCAGTCCCAGTACATTCAATTTTCAAACAGCTCGCGTGCCACCTATAACAATTTTTTTAATTCAAATTTTCATTTTTCGTGTACATATTACAAATATTCATTTTTGTATATTATATAAGAATAATCAAATTTGGTACCTAACATAGGTACCTTATTTATAATTTCTATAATTCTTGATTCGATTCAAATTATTATGTAAGTACTTCAAATTAATTCATTAATTTAAAGAGTTTTCAAAATTGAATTCTGATTTGACAATCATTGTTTTGAAAAATGTCATTCTCAAATTTTTAACAGTTTCGCAAGAATTTTGGGGATGTTTGAAAAACTTTTCATATGTATTGTCATGTGTAATATCAAAACCAGCTGGCTTATTCTCTATCTTTTGTGGGATCGTTATCGAGATAACGGACGTGATCTCCTGACAGATTTGTGTAATTTATTTGATTTTTCTATGTACAACGTACATTAAATGAATAAATAATCATGCACTCTTGCAGGAATTCATGTTTAAAGCGATCTAAACTAAAATATGTTTCAGTAAATTTTGTAAAAATCACACAAATACGACAGGAGATCACGTCCGTTATCTCGATAACGATCCCACAGAAGCTAGAGAATAAGCCTGATAAATTAGATGAGATAAATTTTCGTGGACCCCCACTTACAACTTGTGGACCCCCATTTTTTTATCACGTCTACGTGGACCCCCACTTACAACTTGTGGACCCCCATTTTTTTATTACGTCTACGTGGACCCCCGTCGAGTCTCCCGTGGACCCCTGGGGGTCCACCTGGACCACTTTGGGAATCACTGGTATAAACTAACATGTACATGGTTACATTTACATGGTTCATTGTTTAAAATATTGTATTTTTTAAGTAAGCATAACATATTTTTTAATGCATTCGTTCTTCAGACATTTGTAGTCCTCAGTTCGGTAACTCCATTTTTACTCACGTATGGTAATCGAATTCTATTTACATTTCTGGTTTCATAATTATTTACAATTTTATTATTGCATCTATGTAACGTTTGGAGAAAAAAAGATGATGAACTATGTAACGTACATATTTTGATAGAACCAAGTCAAATCCCTAGTGATAGATACCTACTCTCATCATCGTCCTGGTGAAAAAGACAGCACCATTCAAAATAGAAACGCTGCTTTGAGCAGTGTTTGAATAAGCGGATGCTTCCTCCACCTTTCTTTTCCCAATCTCATTCCATTCCTTACTCCCTTTAACCCCAAAACATATCCCGAATGGGGGTGCCATAGTCCAACTTGGCTTTGGACCGTTGGGATTCTGGTGGGAGAAGATGTGAAATTTGAGTTTCGCTCTGAATTCTGGTTGATTTTGTTTATAATTACTGAATTATTTATAGCCAATGTACCTAACTTTTAATGTCAACAATTTTGAAAGCAAACTAAGATCTGTATTGCCTATGGTTTATCTGCGCATAAATGTATGGAGAGCGATATTGTGCGTGCGGTGATCTTTTATAGTTGTGTGTGGCACCTGTCTAATGCCTACATTAACGGCACAGATTATATCCAGCCTAAATAGGTATCTCCAGAAACGTACGCCGATCAAACTATATAGTCGTCTTTCTGCTAAGGGGCCATCCATAAATTACGTCACACCTTAAGGGGGGGGGGGGGGGGGGGGGGGGTGTAGAGAAGTGTGACAAGGGTATGGGGGGGTCATCAACTCTGTGACGTCACATGTAAAAATCTGAATTTTGATTATTTTTAGATATAAAATTGCAAAATATGTAACGTCATACTAGGGGGGAGGAGGTCTCACAAATGTAACGATGTGTGACAGGGACGGGGTGGGGGGGTCAAAAAATCATGAAATTCGTGTGACGTAATTTATGGATGGCCCCTAATGTAGGTACCTAAATTTAACTTTTACTATAAGAACTATATCGTTTTTTTTACATGAATACCGCACAAGAGTCCCAACTGCTCCCGTCTGGAGCCAGTGAGACTATGGCATCCCCAATTGGGATATGTTGTGAGGCTGAAGGCAGTGAGGGGGGAGGAGATGGGGAAGAGGAATGTGTGAAGTACCTGGCTATTCAGATCTGGTCACCAAACACGGCTAAAGCCATTTCAAGCAACGTTTCAATTCTGAACGGCGGTCTTACACCAGGGCGATACTGAGAGTATCTTCCACTCTGAAATGTGCCGCAAATATACTAGGTATATATTATTTTAAATGAATAAATTGTGAAATAACACAAATTAATCGAATTAAATTTATTTGCCCGCCGGGATTCGATCCGATGGCAAAAGATAATATTTGACCAAGCAGTGATTGATCAAATGTATCATTTACATACGAAATAAATAATATTGGTCCTAGAACCGTGCCTTGTGGAATAACAAAATTTTATACTTCTTGGTCACTAGTTTTGTCATATATTTTTACAAATTGTGGGTGATTTGTTAAATAACTTTCGATCCATTGGACGGATTTTTCATTGATGTTATTAGTTTTTAGCTTACGTTATGTTTAAAAAAAATCTAGTACACATTTAGTAAATTAATTTGAGGATAAATGAAAGATAACAGTATCTGAAAATGTGTAATTGTATCATGTGCATTTTCTGCAAAAAAAATAATGTTGTGTGTAGTTAGTTTTTGAGTGTGGGATGTGGAATAGTTGATTTGACTGGACTGAAAATAATGTTTTCAAAAAGGTTGTCATTGTCAACAGCAATGACAATTGATGATTGCCTAATAATGTTAGTCAACGCACCATAGGAGATAGCACCAGAAAAAATAACAAACCAATCATTCTGGTTCATCAAATTATAAAAATTCCAAAAGTCCGATCCTGTTTGAATAAATTCATGGAGTCAGCACCCATTGAACCCGAACTGACCTTTTGTATCACAATTGACCGTGGATCCTTATACAATTCACGTACTATATTTTACTGACCCCTCGGTAAATATGCTCGCTGTCCCACGATCCGGTAAGGAATCGACATAAACCGAGTGCTGTAAGAACCTCCGCAGCAAAGAAAAGTTTGTTCTGTTTTGCAGTGCAGCCGGTTTATGTCTTAGGCCCTTCGTTCATGGAGATACTTACAAACTACGTGATTGTGACGCAACCATAAGTAGCCTACATATATACTACTCTTTAATGCGAATTTTCTTACTCGGCGCTACACGAAATACATTGAACTTAACCATTTTTCACGGAGGTAATATGATGTCAAGTAACTCTAGCGATGACGACAATTTATCGTTATCTCTTTTATAATAATTGATATTTATTATAAGAATGAAAAACGATCTAATAGAAGATTTTGAGTTCACCCACAATATATCGAAAGAAATATTAACTGCGTGAGACGATGACAACAAGTTTCATTCTTTCTACAGAATGTCAAAGGATTTTTATTTAAATTTGGTGTACTTGTTAACTCCTAGTATTCGTAAGAAAAAGATACCCTTTTCCAACATCAATCCATGCCTTCTTGACTACATCCTTTCTTACGTATTCTGGTAACGTATAGTTATATAAACACGCATTTTTTTCCGTTCCATTCAAGATCGATCGCTATTTCTGTCAAACGTCAAACGGATAGTAGTAAATATTTACGCAACTAGCGTAGCGTGCTACCAGCACTGTTGGTAGCGTACAGTGACGTCAAACCCGTATTCGACCTACTGTAGCATCGTGTACAAACACTAGCAAAATAGTATGGCGGGTACTCATGAGCGTTGCGTGTGCTACGCGCATCAAACTCGAGTCGCTTATAAAAATCTCCGAATTATATAAACACGCATTTTTTTACATTTCCAGAACAAATTTGACATTCCATTCAAGATCGATCGCCATTTCTGTCAAACTTTAAACGGATATTTACGCAACTAACGTAGCGTGCTACCAGCACTTTTGGTAGTGTACAACTGACGTCAAACCCGTATTCGACCTACTGTAGCATCGTGTACAAACACTAGCAAAATAGTATGGCGGACTCACGACCGGTGCGTGTGCTACGCGCATCAATCTCGAGTCGGTTATAAAAATCTCCGAATTATATAAACACGCATTTTTTTACATTTCCAGAACAAATTTGACATTCCATTCAAGATCGATCGCCATTTCTGTCAAACTTTAAACGGATATTTACGCAACTAACGTAGCGTGCTACCAGCACTTTTGGTAGTGTACAACTGACGTCAAACCCGTATTCGACCTACTGTAGCATCGTGTACGAACACTAGCAAAATAGTATGGCGGACTCACGACCGGTGCGTGTGCTACGCGCATCAATCTCGAGTCGGTTGTAAGTACCTCCGTGTACGAAGGAACTTACTGATTCCTTACCCTGACCCATGGGACGACGGACTAAGCCCCATCTAGCGGCGCACTTTCAAATTAATGTACTATTATTAGATATAATCACCAGAGAGCCTTTTACCTCAGAGTGGGGACTTGAAAGGAGAAGTGGTGTGAGAAAACGCAATTTGTATATTGATTGCGAAGGTCGTTTACAAACAAATTACCTTCGTGCGTCGTAGCTTGATACACTTATTAAAGCGACACGCGCGACATCTTTTACGCGTTTAGAATTTAGTTACCTATAAATTAGTTTGAGTCATATCTCCAGAGTTGAACCGTGTTCAGAGTAAAAAATAAACAATTCCATCAATCAAAACAATCAATGCGTTAGTACTGCAATTTTGTTGTGAAGAAGTGGGGAAGGAAAGGAAATGGGAAAGAGGAATGTTAGGAATTACCTGGCTATTCAAATCTCGACACCAAACACGGCCAAAACCATTTAAAGCAATTTTGCGATTCTGAAAGGTCGTCGTCCGCTTTGACAGCCGTGGTCAAGGGGCAAGGCTCTCGACTAGCAATTCGACGGTCGCGGGTTGCGCAAGTAAGTAATTTTATTTTATTGAATTGTGTTATTTCACAATTATATATAAAATATATTATTGACAATATAAATGTCTAGGTATATTTTCGGCACGTTCAAGAGTGGAATTCAGAATTGAAACATTATTTGAAATGGTTTTAGCGATGTTTGGTAACCACATCTGAATAGCCAGATACTCCCTCACTTTCCTCTTCCTCGTCTCCTTCCCCTCTCCTTCAGCCTCACAACATACCCCAATTGGGGATGCCATAGTCATGCAAAAAAAATTAGTTTAGCTTTGTTTAGAATCGGCTAGAAACAGACTTGGGCTGATTTTTACGTCCGTCTAAATGTGGTCAGGACATGCATGTTACTCGATATTCTAATAATTTGTTTTCGTTGTAGATTTCAACACAGTTTTGTCCCTAAATAAAATGAATATATTTAGTAATAGTAATGATAAAAACATTCATTTATCAATAGGTTTTTACAATTTTGTTTAGTTATCATTGATTCTACTGACAAAAAGGTCACTGCTCAGCTCATTCAGGATTTTTACTGGAATGCAGCTGATTTTCAGCAGTGTCAATATAACAAACAATATAGCATCTCCAGCTGTCTAAGTCAGAAAATGAATCAGAGATTCACTTGGAGTTGAAGGAGCGAAAGATAATTTAAAAACTCCGTAAATCTTCCGGCTCGAGTTTTTTGGATATCGTGACGTTACAGAGGTTGAAAACGCCTACATAATTTAAAGTTTGCAATCTACGTAACATAATGCTCTAAGTGCAAACGCTGATACAGGAGTAAATAATACTCGGCATTGTCCACTCAGATATCCGTTACAACTTCTTTTTTGAAGTGAAAGCTTCTTAAGCACCGTTGTGATTTGAAACTCGATTAAACGGAAGCGAGCGACACTGCAAAGAGACAAACACACACATCTATATAATTTAGCCTGCGAGAGAATGCGATAGCAATAAAATATTTATTCAATTCACGGGTATTCGGTTCCAATATAATACAATAAATCCACAGTCCCACGCAAGTTTACTTTGGTGTAGTGGTATCACACGCCTGATGAACATCAGCGGCCAGACATTTTGCGGACCAAGGCTTGAATCTTATGAAATACAAAAATAAATAAATATTTTTGTGAAATCAATATCCAATCTTCAAACCATTCCAAAATTAACAGGCAAAAGGAAACACAAAAGAAAGCGACATCTAGCGACTCCGAAGAAGAAAATGCGAATACAAATAAGATGACTAAATGTATAGGAAAAGGTGCACTGGAATTCGACGACAAAAATATGGAAAAATCATCCTTCACATTGATAAAAAAGAGTGCTGCGTAGTCTCTCCACTCTTGTCTACCATAGTTTTCTGAAAGTTTCACTTTTACCGTGTGTGAATTGCACATTCAGATTTTTTTAAATAAAATAACGCTTGTAAGGCCCTCCGTTCATGGAGATACTTACAAACTACGTGATTGTGACACAACCACAAGTACCCTGCAGATGTACTACTTTTTAAAGCTGGTTTCCGTACACGGCACTACCCGAATTATACTGAACTTGATCATTTTTCACGTGCAGCCGTGGAGTTAACACGATGTTGAACGATGTCAAATGACTTTTTTTCCAACATTAATCTATGCCTTCTTCACTAAATCCTTTCTTGCGTATTCTGGTTATGTAAAGTTATGTAAACACGCATTTTTATTCACTTCCAGAACAAATCTAACATTACTTTCATGTTCAGACGCCATTTCTGTCAAACGTCAAACGAAAGTAGCAGACACGAATGCTACAACGCGTAGCGCGCTACCAGCACCGTCGTTAGCGCGCTACCGACTTCAACCTGACATCCGTCGCGCAGCGCCGTGTACGAACACCAGCAAAATTGTATGGCGGGTACCCACGAGCGGTGTGCGTGCTACGCGCATTAAGCTCGAATAGTTTGTAAGTAGCTCCATGTACGGAGGCGCTAACAGAAACTGGGATCTTAGTAAAAATACCATAATGCGACATAGCTAATAAATTTCACCTGAAGTACAAAACACTTCCCCGCAATCTAATTATAATCGATTTTCAGTTCCCATTTAACAGTTTCCTGGTGTACAACATGATGTCACCTCTTGCCTACTAATTGTTTCAGGTTCCGCAACAGATGGTGGCTCCCCGCACCCTACGTAGACAGATAACCCTCACCATAAAGCCTGGGACTCCCCTGGCTGAACTCGGCATCACCAGAAGGCAGATGGCAGGTAAATTATTTTTTTTTAATATCAGATAGGTACCTAGTAAATGTGTTGATCTTTTAACAAATCTTACCAACCATTTAGGAATTTCCACAAACAATGAATAACGTTATAAATGTGTGGAAGATGTAAATCTGTATCCCACACGGCAGAACAGACGTTCTAGCCAGGCATAGCATGACAAGTGATATGGTGCTGCTAAATGAAATCTCTAGGTCCCTTGACATTTTCAACATTGGCCTTGAAGGTTTCAAGAGTAATTTTAAGCAACAAAGTTATGAATATTTTATGTGTATTGTAATAGGATTATGTTAATCTGTGATGCACAGAAAAAAAAATAAATAAAAAAATGTTTTTTTCTGATTCTGATTTTAAAACGATCTAAAACCGCACATTGCGAAACGGTTCCAACTCGCTACAACGACATTATGATATGAAAACACCAATGTCTGGTAAGACGGCTGTCACTGGCGTTGGCCGACGTGACGTCAGCGCCGCCAAAATCATGAACAAGAACTCCGCCGCCAAAAATGTTCTCAACTCTTCAAAATATGGATATCAGGTCATTGATTGCCTTTTTGATTCTGGGGTTTCAACCCAAAAAAGTCTCGTCTTGGTTGCAAAAACGCTTCAAAAAGACCCCAACGCTTTCCACACGATTTTGCTCGTCAGCATTTTGGGTACCCAACGAGCACACACTTTGCATACGCCAATTTTTCCCTTAAAATCGTTTGTAGGTAATCGCTCACGGACTTCAACAGGGCGGACTCCCTTCAAGTTGAGAAAATGAATAATTGAACGCACATTGCAGGCGACGGGATTTGACAGCGGAGCGTCCATCTCAAACGGACGCAAAGATCACACTGAAGCAGCTACCAAGACGGATCACTGCTCGTTTTGTACGAGAAAGTCTGAGCTACACGCTAGTACAGCTATATATTTCACCGAAAATGCGTAAAGGTGTTTAAATCTTGGACAATCTGTTATTAACTCACTTACTTTTCTGAGGGCAAAATTTCATTATCTTATAGAAAGACTAACATTTCCGGGTTACGAAAAATCTGGCAATATTTGAAAAACTCTCTCTCATTATAAGCTGAAAACATTGCTTGTGTAATGATTGAGGACCAGCTAGCAGAGGAATTGAACTCATCAGTCTGGGTGGAAACCCGACGCATTTGTTAACAGATTAAACTATTAGAACTTAAAGAAAAAATAATTCCATTCGGGAAGCCCTGGGGAAAATAATTTCCCTCGTGGTGAAATGTCATCTTTATAGGTGCTTTGGGGAGAAAGTGGGGTCTCTCTTCGCTCTAGTTTTGAGAGAACCCTCGAAATCCCCACCCACCGCTATACATAATTGACCCATTCCTTCATAATTTAAACATAACACCTAGAGCTGAACTCATTCTTTTCACCTTTTTTATATGACGCACATTAGACTTCAATAAATGGGAAGGGGGTAAGAGAAGCTATATGAAGGTTGACTGGTTGAATAGTACCTATCTATTCAAATCGGGTCCCTAAAATTGTTAGAGCCATTTCAAGCAATATTTGGATTCTGATTGGTGGTCGACAGTTACTGATAGATGATTAATAATTATTCTAGAATTCCGCGACGCTTTCAATATGATAGACAAGAATGGAGACGGGAGCATCACCATGGCCGAGCTGGACCAGATAATGAGGAGCCTGGATCAGTTTGCTCGCACCGAAGAGCTGCAGGAGATGATCCGGGAAGTGGATTCCGATGGTAAATGTATTCCAGTATTACTTAATGTAATGAATCATAATGGTCTATGATCTAATACAAACTTTACCATGGTAATCTATCACATGGTCCCGTTGCGGAAGGTGGCCGAAGGTAGATTTACGAAGTCTTTAGGTTTTCATGAGCTCTTCAGATCAAAACTAGCCTTCAGCCTGGAAAGACGTTTGTCCTAAGTTGTATTGTTATTATTTCAATACGACAATAACAAGTCGCTGTGTTATTAAAAACCTAGGTCTTGTAATCAAGCACCCATATATGTATAGTTTATTGTTTATATGGATAATAAGCACTGTAATACAGGTCCCAGTACTTACCCCATGAAGATATTCTTTAGAGAGAATATAAAGGACAACACTTAATCTACCCAAATAATTAAACAGGTTCTGCTCATCTCAGAAGGATTTATAAACGCTCAAAGGTGAAACTGGGGAACTTGAAAATAAACACGGACAGTCTTATACCTGTAGTTATACCTTTTTGTTTAGCAAGTTAAAAAAGCAATTCTTTTGTATTTTATGTACCGGGTTGCTACCTCCTTTCTTCTTGTAGTATCAATTCTTAATAACAATGATACACGTAAGATGGATAATGTTAAATAATAAAAAATAAAAAAATTTCATATCATCCAATTTAATGTAGATCTGAATGTAATGGAATTTTTCAGCTCAATTTTCATTCACTACCCGAACTACCGAAATATGTGAATTTTCACACACGTGATAAAAATGATTACAATAACAAAAATTAATAACAAAAACTAACCAATACTAAAGTTTACTTTGCTTTATTATTCGTGATTAACGTGTTTTTTTGCCTTTTTTAGACCATTTTTTAACCTGCCCTCGCCCTCACTGTGCCACCTCAACGCCCCCTAATTTTCTCTGGGTCTTCTACTGCCCCCCTGAAAGTCTTAAACGCCCACAAGGGGGCGTTATCGCTCACGTTGAGAACCTGTGCCTTATATCAATAGGGTATTGATTAAATTCGTCGTCTATGGTCAGCTATCAATATTTGCGAGCATGGTCAACAATTGACGAGATATTCCGACCGACGACGGTTGTTAAATTTTAGCGCGGCTTCCTGTTCAGTTAAGTTGCTTAATATACAAATAATTTTGAAAAATGTTCGTTATGCAAAATAACTGGCTGTTAACTAACGAAGATTAACTAACGAAGCTCTTAGAATTGGTATTTTTTTTTTTTTACAGTTAATACCGCACAAGAGTCCCAACTGCTCCCGTCTGGAGCCAGTGAGACTATGGCATCCCCAATTGGGGTATGTTGTGAGGCTGAAGGTAGTGGGGAGGGGAAGGAGATAGGGAAGAAGGTGGGGAAGTACCTGGCTATTCAGATTTGGTCACTAAACACGGCTAAAGCCATTTTCAAGCAACGTTTCAATTCTGAATGGTGGTCTTACACCAGGGCGATACTGAGAGTATCTTCCACTCTGGAACGTGCCGCAAATATACTATATATTATTTTAAATAAATAAATTGTGAAATAACACAAATATCAAATAAAATTTATTTGCGCACGCCGGGTTCGAACCCGCGACCTTCGGATTGTGAGTCCAGAGTCTTACCTCGGGACCACGGAGGCCGTCAGTATAAAATCGTTGCTAGTTAAGCCTATCAATCCGGTATTTTAAAGTTATCGATTTCACTGTGCTAGACCTCCTTGCCTTCATGTTATTTAACAACAATGTCCTAAATATATTCAGTTTGCCGATTTTGCAGTTTCCCCAGTTCCTTACGTGGGTGGACCATGGAAGGCCCCGCTCTTTATAAGGCCAATTATTAAAAAGGCGTAAGTATTAGGTATTGATGGCATTGAGTGCGTCTTTAATTGCAGGTGACGGCACCGTGAGCTTTGAGGAATTTGTGATGATAATGAGCAACATGGGGTCCAGCCAGGTCGAGGATGATGAGAAGGAACTGCGCGACGCCTTCCGCGTGTTCGACAAGCACAACCGCGGCTTCATCTGCGCCTCTGATCTGCGCGCCGTGCTGCAGTGCCTGGGCGAGGACCTGAGCGAGGAGGAGAGTGAGTCTCACCTCCCTTTTAACCCTTATTCAGGTTGTCCCGTAAGCTACAGATCAAAGGATAAGCGTCCTATGCTTTTTCTAAGCTCAGCTGTTGCGAACTCCTGAGTCTAGTCAATTTAAGAGTACCTACTCTAGGCTTTTTTAGCACCGTTTGATTTGAAACTCGATGAAATGGAAACGAGCAACACTAAAAAGGGACAAACACATACATTTATAGGATTTAGCCTGCGAGAGAATGAGATAGCAATAAAATATTCATTTATTCTGTTTTTATGCAACGCACAATTTTGTTGTACACATGTCAATGTATAAAATAAAGAAAAGACTGTCACGAAAGAAATCACAACGGACCTATTTCAATGTTACCATTTAAAAACAAATTACGCTGCAAATTCGCCAATTCCTCGCCAGTAATAAACGAATATGTCAATGATATACCTAGACATTTTTAATATAAGAAATTCGAAGTTTAAAACGTAAACCAATTTAAAACTTACATAAATAATTTTTTTATGTCTAGATATTTTTACAATTTGGGAGGCGGTTATGGGTACCGCGGCCCCGGGAACCATTTATTGGATAACCAATACCTCTGCCATAAGTCACCCCAAGTGGTTCGCTACGTTTGGTGACTTAGCAGGGGTGCCCAGGCTCATGGGGTAAGGTTTCTCCAGGTCTTGGCGGCCGATGCGTCTATCTACCTGCCGTGTGGTGGGCAGGATCGAGAGAGGCTGGTTGAGGGAGGCCTTGCACTGCGATTGGATTCATACGTCCGTCACTCCTTGACACACTGACCCCCAGATTCCCACCCACCCCTCATACCTTTTTCCTTCCCAGAACTTCCTCTCTTTCCTTTCCTTAAAAAAAACCCTCCACAGAGCATCCCCTAAGACGACAAAGGCCGCGAGGGAAATTATTTTCCTCAGGTTTTCTGTGTGGTGTGTTGAGCTATCGTCACCTAATTTGGATAGGGTTTTAACTGACACTTTTTTCAAAAATGATCTTTGAATGCCAAAGCATTTCTTTTGCTCATTTCTATACCCAAAATAATTTTCAGAATCATCCGTGTTGTATTTTCGTAAATATATGTATGACAAAGCTCTAACATCAAGCATTTTCAATAATAATTCATTTAAGGTTCTAACTACACTCTCTATTTTTCTTGTATCTGACAGTTGCTCTTAAATGCGAGGCGCATTATGGTTCGTCACTTCATTTAGATAGGGTTCTAACTACGCCTTATCATTTTCTAAGGTTTCTAAGTTTCCAAAGACGAATTTTCGTAATCTATTTAGTAATTTTAGTTAAAGTGTTTTAATTTATCGTATTTTAATGGGACGTGGCCCTAGCTTAGAATTGCATTAGGGATATGTAATTAGAACCTTGTGCAATGAATTATTATGCCTTAGCTGGCTGCACAGGGTTCTATTTGCATGTTTAGGTATGTTCTAAAAGGGTAAATATACGTCCTATTTAAATACTTTCCTTTAAAATATGTCCAATTAAAATACGTTAAACAATTTTCAGCTTCAAAATCGGAAATTGGTAAGTAGATTACCAGAAATCGTCTTAGCAAACTTTAACACCTCACATCTCAGAACAAGGTGAAGTGAAGTTAGAACCCTATCCAAATGAAGTGACGTAATGTAAAAAAAAATCTGATAATTTCAATTCATCACTATTGCGTTTTTATTTTATTTGATTCATTTGTAAACCACTGTAATGTAAGAAATTATGTTTTTCAACCCTTTGTTTATTTTATTACTAACCCTTGTGTAAAAAAGTGTAAACATTATGTACCCCACGTAATAGCCCCTATGGTTTTATAAAAAAGAAAACATGAAGTGGGGTGATAGGGGAGGATATTGGCAATCAATTTGCAGTCCCTGGGGAGGAAGATTGAATCCTCAGTCAAACAATTAATTAGTCCCTGGGGAGGAAGATCCAATCAGTCATTATTTATAGATCTTATAATGCGTATATATGCGACACACATCAAAGTTTGGTAATCATCGCTGAAGAATTTCCAGTGTCTATTTGATAACTTTTTTTTCTATTTCAGTTGAAGACATGATCAAAGAAGTTGATATTGATGAAGATGGAAGAATCGATTTCAATGGTAAGAATTACAAATAAAATGCAACATTTAATCAAATGAATAATTACAGCATAAATAACTGATCCGTGTTACACAACCCAGGATGGGATTTAGCCTCTTGCACAGACATTCTCTACCAACTTTGGTCCCTTTGTATTAGAGATGTGTATCATAGCGTATGAAGAACACGTCTGGTGTCTAACAAGCACAGGTTTCTGAGAATTTGCAGATCGTTTAATTGATACTGACCGTATGTTTAATATATTTATATTAAACGGGAGTCCAAATTATACATTTAAATAAAATAGGAACACGCTTTATTAATTTAAAAGCGTTAGAAATATCAAAATCAAAGAAAATAATTGTCAAATTTTAAACAAACGGTTGGCCTTCGCTCATGGAGAAACTGAAATGAAACCAGTTGTCAACGCACCCGCAACTTTTGCTTGTGTGGCAGTTGCTTTTCAGTTGCCTTGTTAACAGATTACCATGGTAGCGCCCACGAATTTCGAATTGCGTTGACAACTGGTTTCATTTCATTTCCGTGAGCGAAGGCCTTTAGAATTAACCAAAAGTCCAATTTAAAGTTGTTTCCCTTTCTCCCTATGTAGCCCCCACCCTCCCTTTACCCCTCCTCTTACCTCTTCACCAACAGTCTCATCACTCAGCCAGAGTGGGTTTTTGAACTAGAGTCCTTTGCGGGAAGCTGATCCCACTCACTCACAGTTCATTTCAAATCAACCACTCCCAGAGAATTCGGACTCGGACTGTGTATCTCTGCACCCACCACAGCTCATAATACCCAGTTAGTACCAAGAACTCAGAACTTGGAACCACTCCTAGAACTCAAGTTCTTTTAAAAGGAATCGCTCCTCGGAGGCCTCTGGCAAAAAGCGGAACTTACTCATGGCTATTTCCTAGCTTCTTCCAAGCTTTCAGTCTGGCTCTAGGTTACTTTCATTGGGGCATCTAGGTTACACTAATATGGTAATGGTTTTTGTCCTGTCACTTGGCATTCTTTCCAAATGGCCAGCCCATCATACTTTTTGAGACCTACTTTATCTTACGATTGCCAATCAGATTCTCAAGCAAATGGTTCATTTTAATTCTGTATTTTATGTCTACAGTAACCACAAATTATATGCTACCTGATTTAAGTTGTAAAAATTCCCTAAATTTATTATTACTTTCAGAGTTCGTCCAAGCCCTCGGCAAACCAGAGGACGAAGAGAGTGAGGATGAATTCCTGCAAAATGAGAAGTAGGAAGAAACCCTAAATCTGAAATGAAATAGTACATATTAATAACGGTTCCATGCCAAGTGGGAATAATGTCAACTCAACACCTCCTTGAAAAGTCATTAAAATCTATGAAAAAAATTATTTTAAATTAGCCGATAACCCTAACCTAACATAACCTATTTAACCAATTTTTTAAGTATATTTTTTATCACTCTAAATGACTTATCTGAGATGGTTCTGAGTTGGTTTCATTCCGAGTTGGCCGGTCACCATTAATAACATAATGTAATAATTTTAAATTGGTTTTACTAGTTAGGCAAGCAGAAACATATTTCATAGGTTTGTAGAGATTTGCTATTGACTGCTGTCTAACACATTTTGTGGGGTAAACATAATAAAGCAAAAAATCAACTTGTAAAAATAAAGTTTTTTTTTTACTATAATACATCTATTTTTATTTACCTATATAAAACCACCACTATCCACCAACACAAAATGTTCAGCATTAAAAAAAACGAAATGCATACTTTTTTGGTGTTTTTTTTTTTAAATTGCAAGCTAATGCATGTTTTTTTTAGTTTTGCATTTTCCAATCAATCATTTTTAGATTTTTTTCTGCTCTAAAAACAAATTTAAAATGAATAGTGGAGGTTTTGCAGTTCAACTAAGCTTATAATCCAAGAGCCCGTGACGATCAGACCTTCGTTATTTTATAAAACCTGAAAGTTTATCTCTGTATGTCCCCAATACAGATAAAAACGATCCCCGACTATGAAGTTTGGATCACGGTGGCTTTGAAAGATAACAGGCATCAAAAGGGTATAAAATTGCACCAAAATTCGTTAAAGTATTAACATCATATTTGTATATTTTTTTTGGAATAAAATCGATCCATAATAGGCAGAATAGCGTAAACGACATTTTTGTCAAATTACGATTGTTAACGAAAACTGTTCAATGCTGCCTAATACATCGGTGACAAAAATATTGCAGATCTATCTTATATGCCTCACACCTTTTTGAGTAGCTGTAGCTTTTAGCATAAGCGACTGTGGTCGGTTACGCTGTCGATCATGAATGAAAATTTCAGTTTAGTCGGTTGGCATCCATCTTTTTTTTTTTGAATTATATTTTATTTAGCTATAAAACTTAACATTTTAAACCACTATAATATTAAAATTTGGACTTCACAACATTGAGACATAATCTACGAAAAACTGCAAGACTTTTAGCCTCCTTAACTTTTACCGGGAGTTCGTTGAACATTTAAAAACCTTTATGATAAATACTACGATGACTAGTGCAGATGTGTTGGCGGCTAGCAGCATCGGAAACTAAATGGAAATACTCAAGTGTTTTTAATAATATAGTGTTTTGTATTTGAATATTAGTATAAAAAGTAGTAATGCAAATTATTTCGTTTTTCCCAACCGTCTAGAGCCAGTGAAACTATGGCACCCCCAATTTTGTTATGTTGTGAGGCTGAAGGTAGTGGGGAGGGGAAGGGGATGTGAAAAATCTAACTGGCTGTTCAGATCTAGTCAGATCCAATCCAAATTCCCAATGGCACGCATGTGGAATCACTGGTTAAAAATAGCCGAAGTCGTGTTACGCTCTGTATAAATTGCATTAATTGTAATTGTGTTACTTGATTGTTGAATTCATGTAATGATGTGAGTATTAAATGGAAACATGTCTTTCATCACACATGTGCACAAGATAGATAGAAAGTACAGGGTACAACCAATTTGTAGTAAGAGTCGAGGGGTACGCAGGCTCAAAAAGGTTGACAGCTGCTGTTGTAGAGTGTAGAGAGTAAGATATACATTTTAAAAAAAATTGTGTGCAGTTCATACGCGGTGGAAATGAAACCTTCAGAAAACTAAAGTAGACAAGAGCTATGAAGCACCACATAAAGAGGAGACTGATTATTCTATCTCTTTCTCTTGCAGGCTAAATCCTATAGTTGTATGTGTTTGTCTCTTTTTCGTTTCATCGAGTTTCAAATCAAAACAGTGCTAAAGAAGTTTTCACTTCAAAAAATTACATTAGCTCCACACAGGAGGCCGAGAGGAAAATAATTCCCCCCGGGGCCTGGGTCTAATTAACCATTACTAGAAAATACCAATATCTACTAACACTAATCAATCATTAGGTCAAAATGAACAAAGTGTGGATAGTGGCAGTTTTGCTTTTCAATCCCTCAATTACAATAATACACAAATAACTTTTGACATAAAACTTTTATTCTTTTAACATTACATACAGTAATAGTACATTACATCTTAATGAATTGTAAACAATTCAACTAAAACTACCTCGTTTAACACTAGAATGGGCAAAATCTCGCGGCCAAATTGTATGAGTATTACAAGTTTTTTTTTTTAATCTGGCAATATGTACCTGTTCGTTCTTTGATATTTTTTGTTAAAAAAATATACATTATAAAGATCAAAGTACAGCTGCGTAAGAAGTAGAATTTTTAACAGTTCTTACCTTAAGACGATGCCACAAAACGAGCACTAACAAAGGTGGCAACATTAGAGTTGAAACCATAGACAAATTACACCATAGAACACAAAAAAATCAGAAAAAATTATGGGTTTTTAAATTTGCAAAAGAACTAGAGTAATTTATACAGTTCTTACATTGAGATGACAACAAATATCGAGCACTAACAAATGTGGCAACATTATAGTTAAAAGCATAGAAAACTCATACCACAAAACTCAAAATTATTCAGAAAATGGCGGACAGTTAGAATGAATGCAAAAATACAAATTTTTAAAGGTGTTTAAGATCGATGCTTTAGAATATTTTATTGGTAATGGAACAAATGCACTTTAATGCATTATGATTGTGATGGATTCATCCATTCCTGTAAAAATGTACATATATTTTCGTTATTTATTTTTGGGGTGTTATATCGTGTTTTGTTATCTCTCTCTTTAGCCAACGTTTTGGACAGCGTTACAGTGTCCATCATCAGATGTTGATGGACACTGATGATGATGGTGGATACTGTAATGCTGTCCAAAATGTTGGCTAAAGGAGGTGGCGCAACACGCAACACCACAGTATCGCAGGGATTAAAACAGGGGGACGGTCTGACTCCCACTCTCTTTAACATTGTGCTCGAACAGAAAAACGCTAATAGACACTGGCTCCAATATTTATTTCAAGAGTAGTCAAGTTGTTGGATATGCAGATGACATTAACATTGTTAGAAGATCAATTTCAACTATTAAAGAGGTCTTCGACCCTTTAGAAACGGCGGCGCGGGAAGTAGGACTGCGGATCAATGTTGACAAAACGAAAATGATGATACAGAGCAGAAACCCTTCACATAGAACAAGAGGTAGTGCACAATTTAAAGACAACTACACATACGAAGTGGTCGATCAATTCACCTACCTGGGCTCCAGTCTGACATAGAACAGTGAGGATCCAGCAGAAATCAGAAGAATCACACCAGCCAACAAAATAATACTTCTCTTTACTGCCGGTGTTTAAGTCACGCAGCAGGAAAACCAAAATAACCGTATCATATTGTTAGAACTGTACTGGCTTATGGATATGAGGCGCTGACACTGGCGGCAAAGATGGCTGAAATGCTGATACTTTTGAAAGAAAAGTATTGAGAAGAATATGTGGACCCGTGAAAGAGGGGAAACAATGGCGCATCCGGCAGAATAAAGAACTGTACGATATATATCAGGCCCCTAACATCTCAACCTACATGAGACTCCTCAGATTGAGATGGGCTGAACATGTACAGAGAATGTTGGACACACGCGTCCCAAAAAGAATTATGAATGGGAAGGAGAAAAGTGGGAAGACCCAGACTGAGGTGGGAAGACAAGGTAAGAGGGGATGCAGCACAGCTTCTCCAGGTAACAAACTGGAAGTCAGCTGCTGAGGACAGGAGGAGTTGGAGGCGAATGTTGCAGGAGGCCAAGGCTTGATGTGGGGTGCTGCGCCATCGGAAAGAGAGAGAGCGCACCACGGCATAACACCCCAAAAATAAACAACGAAAATACTTTTGGCCATGAAAATCTAAAATCATTTCTGTACATACATAGTTCAAAATATTTAAATATTTCACAACACCAAACATATCAAGCCAAAAAAGGCCAAATAAAAATTAATTACAAATGCTTTTTAACTCAATGTGATAGTAATTGACTTCATTATTTATATAAAATATGTAAAAAATATTAGTAATACTCTGTTTGATTTTTAACAGTATTTAATTGCACTGGGAATTTTAGGCAATTGAAAACAATTTGCTATTCAATTATAAAATCTATGTATAATGATTACACTAAAATGAATTAAAATCTAATATTTTGGCTCACATGTAGTAGGTATCATAATCATTATAAAATTAAAATTAATCCAAATTGTATAAATACACAAAATTCAATTCATTTTCCATAATTTAAAATTGAGAAGACGTATTCACTAACCATTATTTGAGAAAATGCAATCATTCCAGAATCAACGACCCCTTTCACAGATCAAAACTGAGTGAATGCTAAGTACACATTTAGACCTTAGAGGGGGAAACTTACGGAGGCTGTTCCCAATCCTACTAATCAACTGCTGAGCCAAAACTAAGGCTTGACAGTGCTCAAATGCACAACTATACTCTTTCCAACAAGCATCGCTCAATCTAAGGAAGTCGCACACGTTGGATTAAGCTCGACTGAGCAAAGCAAAGTTATAAAAAGTGTCAACAGTAAACAGAGTGGCGCCAACGCCACCAGGTACCGACGCGATGGTGGCAAAGGTCAAGCTGACACTTTATTTTTAATATATTTTATGTTTGTTTAAAAAATATAAAATGCCAACAATGCGAATCGAGCGTTACCTTTAAAATAGTTACAAATCGCTTAGCTGATTGCAGACTCAGAATAGTCGATCGAAAAGTTGGGAACAATGGTCGTTAGCAAAGGATTACTCTCATTTCACTACATTTTTCTACTGAGTATTCGCTTAATTCAATAAAAGCGGAACAATACCCTCAGTCACGTTGACGACAACAAAATTGTGCTTTTGAGCCAATTTTTAACATAGCAGTAACTCATTTTGATTAGAGAAAGAGGCGATGAGTCTTACCAAAGCTAAAATAGTAACAGAATGAAACAAGTTCTTTGTTTAAAACCACTTTATTTAAATTTATATTCGTCGACCGGTTTCGGTCGAACTCGACCTTCTTCAGGACAATAAACATATAAACTATATCGAGTTCGACCAAAACCGGTCGACGGATATAAATTTAAATAAAGTGGTTTTAAACAAAGAACTTGTCTCATTCTGTGAAATGTCAAGCCACAAAGTGTTTGCTTTCTTCGATAATTTAAAGTAGTAACAGTTTGTACAGAGCTTAAGATGTATTGAGTCTTCATTAAATGAAAATAATAACAATAATGGGTTGTAAATGCAATCACAAAACATGTAGGTAATATTATAGTTTCAAACACTTCAAAAATAGGCGATACTAGGACATTGATATAATATATTAAGCGATAAAACAGATAGGTATACGCTTTATATTTTAAAAAGCAGAATGTTAGCTTTGCGGCAAAAGCCGAACCTACACATTCCAAATAATCTTTTTAATTACCTGGCAAAATCAATCCATAAAAAAACTACTTATATTATTGAATACATAAAAACAGACATTTCAACTCTGAAATATGATCCTGGAGAAGAGTTGTCTCGAATAACATAATTATGTTTGTGTTAAATTTGAGGTGATTTTTCACAAAAATAACACCATAAAAATGTTTCAAATATTATTACTATTTTCTTTAACATTATTATAGTTTTTTTAACATTTAATTTCTGCTGCAAAACACAGCCTTGAGGTACTGAGGAGTTTTCAAAAAATTCATTTGTGCGTTTTTCTTATCACATGACGGATTGCTGTAGAATCAATAAGAGTAATACTTTTAATAGTTTGTGTGTTCTCAATAATAGTAGTGGTGAACAGGTTGATAATCTTAAATTTTAAATACATTGTTGTAATGAAGGCAACTTTTAGATTTGCATATTCATAAACTTTAAACTGCATTCCCAAGTTAACACGTAATCCAGTATTAGGTATACACAGCAGAAATAGAAACACAAATATAAAAGCATTGCACCAAATAAGTTTGTTCAACACCCTCACAGCATACCCCAAATTAGGATGCCACAGTCCTACTGGCTCCAGGCAGTTGAAATTATGCGGCATTAACAATAAATTCAAAAATACATTAAAATAAATGCTGGTTCTTGATGAAGATGTGAATCTGGTAATCGTTTTCATTTGACATCATAATTTGGATCGCATTTCAATTAGTTTTAAAATGTTGCACAATAGTTGCAAGTTTTGCTTTCTGTATTGCCCGTACATAATAGAAACAAAGGGAGATATGGCGTGGAAGCGTGCCGACTGTCACCGATGTACGAGCAAACTCCGCAGACTTCCGAAGTGGCGAATTGAAGTTGTGCGTTTGGAGTGATGAAATAAAGGTGGAGCATCGTTGCGTAGAAACTACCCGTTCCATGTGACAAAAAATGTCATCTGTGTACAAGCCCCACCGCACTTTTCGGACTATGCACTAGTGCCGAAAGAACCAATGATGTTAGTTCCTCGGAGCAACTACCATTAAAAAATAACTTTAATAATAAGTTGGTATGAATATCAAACGAATTTATTCACAGTGTCGATTTTTTATACTTATACGCTGGTGTATGCAGTATTATAGGAAAGTAGTTTTATTCTTGATGCATTTGAATGAAAATATGTTTTTATACTTTTGTTATTCGGCAGTACATCCTCTCTGCATACCCCTTCAGCACACTTAGTTATATTTTGTGTAAGTAGAAATACCGTATTTTCCCTTAACCGATTGCATATTGTATATAAATAAGTATGCCGGGGGACTAATTATCGGGGATCAATGTCATGGAATCGTTAAGATAGGGGAATCTATCAAACTAACAGCCCGTTTTTGCAGAGTAAAAGGTTTTTTCAGGTATTTGGGTGCTTCAGGCAAGTGGCCTGCTTCCTTTTAAAAGTACTCGAGTTCTAGGAGCAGCTCCCGGGTCTTGAGTTTTTTGGAAAGGACTGTTGCGGCTACCGGGACACACGGGTTCGGTCAGAGACGGACCTCGGAGCCGGAACCCGCATGTTGCGAGTGGCTCGAACATTCAGGTTCCGGCTCCGAGTCTGGCTGCGAATTCCTGGTTTGGATCCGAGCCCTGGACCGGGATCTCTGGGAGTAGTCGATTTGAAAAAGGAGTAGGAGTAGGATCCACTTCCCGCGAAGAACCCGAGTCCAAGAACCCAAACTAACTGAACCGACACACCGCTAGTGCCTGCCAAATTCAGCATTGGTGCGATTTGTAAAGGGTCAGCTGTTGTATGGTGGCGACTAATTGTTGGTTTCATACTAATGTGTTCACAGCCCATCTACATTGTTTCTATTATGTATGGTATTGCCTATGAACCTATGAACGTATGGCCTATCGGCTGGTGATGTACTCGGGTTCCATGTGCCCCGTGTCTCCGAGACAACGAAGGATGACTCGCCCGTTGGGGTGCACCGACAGCCAGGTGATGGACGCATGGTTCAAGGATATCCGGAGCCACGCCTCGGGGGGGAACTGCATGGCTCTAAATAGGACAATAAATCACAATTGAATTAAGTTATACTCTTTTTGCACCCCCTGAAAAACAATATCTCTATCATTGTCATCTCAGCATTTTTTCACAATAGTTGTCACAATAAAAAAGAAAATTAGTAAGAAAATACGGTCCGGTATCTAGTGGTTAAAGCGATAAACTCGTGAATTTATAATAGAGATAATTTATGATAGAAAACTCTTTCGATCTGAGCATTTTGATTTTCTTTTACAGCACAGTAATCTGGTGGCAACTGATTTTTCAATATTTACCCAAGTTATTGAAATTTAGGATTCAAATTTACCCTAAAAAAAACCCAAATCACCAATCAGAGGTCACTGCCCAGATTTCTTAATAGAGTTGATATTAAAGCACTGGGGCTACTTTAATAGACTGATTGATTTATTTATTCACTAGCTTTTCCCCGCGGCTTCGCTCGCATGGTATTACGGGAAATTACTGTAGCGCTTGCACTTATCAATTATCTCCCCCCCAACCCACCCCCATCCCCTCCCGCATTTCATATATTCATTCCCTTACATTCAGTTTTCAAACATCTCGCCTACCACCTAAATTTCACAATGCTATAGCTCAAAGAAAAAAAGAATTACTTATCCAATTTTGTTCATTCGTTCGGAATTTATGCGCTCACAAACATTTCGGATGTTTATTTTTATTTAAATATTTGGAAGTTCGTTAATATAATAAAAAATACTCTATTTATCATTCAGTCTTTATAATCGTTACGAATTATATTTTTAATATAGGAACTCTCATCTGACATTTATTCCAAGCTTGTCCAAAAAAAAAAAACGAATTCTAATATTTGAATTTTCTGTAGTAGTAGCTGACCAGTAGACTGAGTACCTACCAGCATAGAGCCCAAAAATATATCAACATTGTTTCCATGGAAAAGATTTTTTTCTGACGTTAGCAAAAACTCGCTTTTGTTAGCGACAGAAAACGTATAAAAAAAATAATATATTAATATTTATAATTTCATAACGCCAGAGCTTACCATCACATACAACCTGTAGTCTGCGCAAATAATTTAGCTTTATATTGGTGAAAGAATTATTAAAGTCTTTATATTGTGTTATGCGTGAAAAGGTCATAAACAAACTCGAGCAGTTTCGCATTTATAATATTAGTATGAATTATAAATACAAAGTAATACAATATGACAGCAAAAAAATAAAATATTATACAGAATAAAGAAAAGTCCCAATAAACTACTTTTTAGCAATTTGTCGATGGGTACTTTTACTTTGGAGATATAAATAAACTTTTTTAATATTGAAGGTATTGTTAATTAAATAGTGGTGTACACAAAGTTATTTGTTTTCATTAAATTAATAATGATGCCACAAAGTGAATTTGCAAATTTTGAAGAAACTTATTTTACTTTATTATGCAGTTAGAATTTTTGTGTTAGTCTAATACAAATTATTTCTTTCGGCGAGCCAATTTTTCAACATAATATTTGTTTTACCATTTGTACATTTTTTAATTGTACCATAATGTATTGTTATAAATGCCACACGTAGGTAAATTGGCCACAGACTGTTAGATAGGGATAGGTATTTGGATAACAAGGTTGGTGGGGGAAGGGAGATGTACATAAATGCGTCAACAATAAGAGTAAGTAAATAAAGAGGCGAACCTGCAAATGAAGTAGCGTATGACGTTGGCGTGGCAGACGATGAGCGTGTAGGAGTCGTTGAGCTGCGTGGCGGGCGCGCGATGCACGTGCCGGCGGAAAGCAGCCTCTATGCGCGCTCCCTCCTGGAAGAACTGCTAAACAACCCAAGCAAACAGCACTTGCTCAACATCAATTGTACCAATACTACGTGATTAGTAACACATATAAAGTGCAACCATAGTTAAGAGAAACCAGGGAGATGGCCCGTGAGCCACTATTACATGGGCCCGGTATATCAGTCAGTCCATATTCTCGCAATGTAAGACATTCCTTGCTCAAATTTAAGCGGGCTAAATCGGCCGCTTAAGCCTTGAGCCGCAGAATAGTTTATTTTTTAGATGTCGAAGCGCTAGCAGTCACATGTCAATCTTGAAATTTACTTAAATACATAATTGTTTTTTTCTTTGTTGAAGCTATGGCCTGTCTCTATTAAGTGGTTAGCAAACCCGGAATAGTTTAAACATTAAACATAAAAAAAAACACGTTTAAACATTCCAATGTAAATAAATATTTTAATTTGTGCGCTTTAGAAACCTAGGAAATAAACAAAAAAAAATTAAATCAAAAATTAATTTAGTTAATAAAATAATAGCACCCTGCAAATCGCCCTTTTTAACAATGTTCCCATGTAATGTCGACTCCTCCCACCTTTCCTCCCCTCCTCCAAAATCACCCCTCCTACTACCCTCACCTAACTAAATCTAATCATCTGACGGCCGGCGTAGTCCAACGGTAAGACTCTTGACTCGCATTCCGAAGGTCACGGGAACGAATCCCGGCGTGGCAAATAAATTTTATTTGATTAATTTGTGTTATTTCACAATTTATTCATTTAAAATAATAAATAGTATATTTGCTGCACGTTCCAGAGTGGAAGATACTCTCAGTATCGCCCTGGTGTAAGACCAGAATTGAAACGTTGCTTGAAATGGCTTTAGCCGTGTTTGGTGACCAGATCTGAATAGCCAGGAACTTCCCACCTTCCTCTTCCCCATCTCCTTTCCCTCCCCACTACCTTTAGCTTCACAACATAACCCAATTGGGGATGCCATAGTCTCACTGGCTCCAGACGGGAGCAGTTAAGATTCTTGTGCGGTATTCAAATAAAAAAAAAAAAAGTTTGCTAGTGTATGACACGGATGTGTCGAAACCCGTAGCAAAAAATTAAAAATTTTTAAGAAACACATTTCTGTATATTTTGTTTGTTCGTTAATTTCTTTTTTGCACTTAGTGCCTATTTTATTACGTTTATTCACATGCTTAAGAGCATGTTCACACGGCGAGTGATATGCTGAAATAGGCCAAGCTACATCTTTTATAGCTGTGCATGAATACGCTCTTACTCATGCATTAGAGCTGTTTCACACTCAGCTATCAAATATAAAACATCATAGCACGCCAAATAACGCTCTCCATACAATCCCTTCAGACCGTTCACACCTAAGCGTTTTAAGCGCAGATCAATCATAGACAATACACATCTCAGACGTAACCGCTCCAGACGCGATATCCCAGGAGATAACTCTCCCCTTCTCCGACTAAAACAGGAGAGGGGGTCATTGTAATTACGGTGCTGCCTAGACCCGTGGATGACAGATGTCAAGTTGACAGATTTCAGTACAAAAAATATGCGTTCTGTTGCCGCTCCCTAATTCGACTGACCCCCTCTCCTACCACAGGAAGAAATATTTGATAGCCTCATGTGAAAGGACAAAAGATAAGCGCTTGCGAATCAACAAATATCTGCTCGCAGATATATAGCTCAGTGTGAACTAAGCATTATGCTTTGTAACTTTACTTATTTTAAAATCAATACCATGAACTTGCTCTATCATTGGTATTACGTACAAAAAATAGTAATTATGTACAACATTTATGCTATTATGTAACTAAAGTAGTTTTACTTACATTAATATCATGTAAAAGCTCTTTAGAGCGAAAATAAATAAATACGAAAAGGGGGAAAAAAATGCACTGTAAATACCACCATCAATCTATAAGCTTACATGCGGCTCAGGCCTCCAGTGCCCCACGGGCGGCTCCGGGGGTGCGGGGGCTCCTTCTTCCAGCAGCGAGCAGTCGCGGCCCTCGCATCCCAGCTCGGGGGGCAGCTGCTCGGCAATCAGGTGCGCCGTCTCCTGGGCGCGGGTCATGGTGCTGCGCTCCAGTGTCTCCCAGGAGAGGCCGAGCTCCTTGAGGCGCTGGCCCGTCATAACCGCCTGCTTGCGGCCTGGAAGTAATGATAATCAAAAGTTAACACATTTTAACCCATCTGGGTTGATTCGGGTGTTATTTACTAAGTGTTGCGGGCGAAAATTGGGGCGATACAAACTTTTTTTTAATACTCCATTTATTTGAAAATAATCAAAATTTCTGTTAGAGTCCCAGCTATTTGGGGCAGCGAGACTACGGCATCCCTAATTGGGGTATGTAGTAGGGCTTAAAGTGTGGAATAATATACAGGATATGGGGAAGAGCAAGGTTGGGACAAGAACCTGGCTATTCTGATCTAGTCACACGGCTTGACAAATTTGAACCTTTATTAATATTACTTTATTATTTGAACCTTATTTGACCAATTTGAACAGTTACTTTTGTAAGAACAAATAATGCTCTCACAGACTTAGAAAAGGTGAACGACTTTATATACCTAGGCTCATCTATAAGTGATGTAGGTTGTGAAACAAAAGTGAAAAGAAGAATTTTTAAGATGCTATGAGTAAAATGAAAAAGATATGGAGTGACGGTGACCGGACAACTCGGAATGAAACCAACTCATAACCATCTCAGATAATTTCATTTAGAGTGATTAAAAAAATACATAAAAAAATGGTTAAATAGGTTATGTTAGGTTAGGGTTATCGGCTAGTTTAAAATTAATTTTTTCATATCTTTTAATTACTTTTCAAGGAGGTGTTGAGTTGTCTTTATTCTCAGTTGGCATGGAACCGGAATGACAGAGGCATAATAAAGACCACCAAGATGAAACTCATCTGGGTGTTGAATTTCCCACCTAGAGCCAGCAAAAGAAAGCGGACAGATGCCCTCGAAATCTAGTGCTGGAGAACAATGCTCAGGATTCCGCGGACAGCTAGGTGCACAAACATGTCTAATTTGAAAGAGCTAGGCATCTACAATGGGCTTTCAACCATCTGCCTATAAAGCATTTTAAGATGCTTTTGACACATTGCTCTGCAACCGCAAGAAGTGAAGGAACCTTGTACATCATGGAAATTGGAGTAGAGGGTCAAGATCCTCAGCAATGAGAAACCGATTTAAGAAGAACAGTTGACAATATTTTCCACATTGGGACCATTAATCATTTAAGAAGCAGACCACGGTCGTTAAAAGGGTGAATTTTTCGTAATTATTTCCAAGCAAGCGATGAATGGAATTTTTTATTAAAACTCATAGTCAAATATACTTATTGAAGACCATATACAAATTTTTGTACACGAATCTAAAGTATGGTTTGCCACTTTCAACGGGACACTCGGACGAAATTACTACTCGGTGGTTGACAGCGATTAAGCCATACGGTTCATCAGAAAAATAAAATAAAAATATGTTTAGAAATAGACATTTAGTTTATGGCACCAAGTAGGGGAATTTTTAAAAAAAATGGCACACCAGCGAATTTTATTTTCGGTTTTCATGGAAAATTTCCAACATTAAAAAAAAATAAAAGGGGCCCTTTATAAAAAAAATCCTTGTGTGGTGCCGTAGAGACTAAATTTTCGAACAGTTTAAGACTTGGTGCATGCAAAACGAATGTGTAGTTTTTAACATACAGACTGTTTCAAACGGTTTCACATAAAATGCTGTATCTCTGTCAATTTTATGAATTTTTTAAAAACATTTGGTGAGAGCATTCTTAACAAATGCATCTTTCAGAAAATGAAATATAAAAAAAAAGAAAAAAAAAATTTTCAGTGGGCCCTAATTTCACAAAATGAAATTTTGACGCATTTATTTCGCATTTGCATTGAGTTTGAATAACGCATTAGAATTCATTGTAAGTCATGGAAGTAAAACAAACATAAAACCATTTGTTTAAGAAATTGTAAGATTTACATTCTATAATTCTAAATAATAATTTAAGTGGATGCCTGCATCATGAATAGGAAAATTTCCCTCCAGTGAGATATAATGATAAATTGGAGTACTCACATAGTTTTATGATCTGTAGATAAGAATATTTTATTGGCAAGAGTAAGAAACTTTCAAAGATAAAATAGATCTAAGTTAATTATAACCTGACTTGCCAATGACCTCTGTGGATTTCAGAAAACAAAGTTTGTGCAAAATAGTCAGTAGGCAAATTATAACCAAATAATTGTAATTATTTGGTTATAATTTGCCCTGTAGGCTTCGACCAAGTATATCTAGACGTGCCTTGTGAATTTAAAAATGACGCCAGAAACCAAATAAAATTGGCTCAAGGCCCATTTATGAAAAAGTGCGAGCATTGTTTCGTACTATTTAGATCGCATAGTGCTTTGTGTTTTACCTTTTATGGGTCCACACTGAAACTAATTGCTGTCCCAGCCGTCCTGACGGAGTTAATTTTTTCAAACACAAAAATATCCTACTTCCGAATATTGTAGAAGGTACAGTCCGCGGACTTTATATTTGATAATGTAGCCAGCTATCTGAATACACAAAAAAAAGTATTCCTTACCGATAGCTTTAAGACAGCGTTTTAATAAATGTAATAATATTGACGTATTATTTTTTTGGCAAGCAAAGTTTCTGACGTCACTTAATCACCCAAATGCTTGTGACGTCACCACACACCGATACTAACACATAGACGAAAGGCTGGCATCACGAAATGGCAGTGGTTTTTAAACTTTTTAAAAACGCGACCCGGTTTGTATAAAACGGAAAACTTTAAAATACATTAAACGCAGATCTTAACAAAAAACCGCTGCACTATTCTTCAATTAAGGTCGAAAGTTAACCTATCTTAAGCCATAGCATTCCGAATTTCTACCGTTTTACAACATATTTCTCTAAAACACTCTAAGTTTTTAAGTTTCTAAAAAAATATATGTTGTTTTTGACGATAATATCTATACATTTGCCACGCCGAAACGGTAATTGAATGAAATTCTTCCGATAGAAGAAAATCGTATATTTCGAAAATTATTAAAAGCACTTTATTTTTGTTACATTACAAGTTATATATATATGAAAAAAATCATAATTCATTTTTTCTTTAAAGCTATGACATTTCCCGCGGGATTTTGGTTCTATTTTAAAATAGTTTAAACGAGTCATGTTTAATTAAACATTTTCACAATTTTCGCTTAAATATTATCGTTTTCGCGCTCCCTCTAACATTGGTATTTACATATCTCACCTTCCACTTCTTATTGAGCGCTTACTAACGGGCTTTAATTAACTACAAATTTCTGTCATTTTTTAATTATTACCTATATACAAAAAAAAACTTAATGTTTGAGCAGCCGATTCAAAACTTTTAAGAAAGTTATAGTTTTCGGCTAGACATTTTGCAAAACAGAACAGAAGCCTTTGAATATTTTTTAGTGCAATTTTTTTGATATTTTTTGTAGTCAAAAGTCCGGAAAGCAGTAAATGGGCTTGCGGGCTGCTGGTTGCTCATCACTGTTTTAATGATAAGCAACCAACCTGGGCAGCCCACGGTGCGTGGGCGGTAAAAGGGTGAATTTTTCGTCATTATTTTCAAGCAAACGACGAATGGATTTTTTTTTTATTTTAAAACTCATGATCAATATATACATATACGGGAATGTGTACAAGTTTTTGTACACGAATCTAAAGTATGGTTTGCAGTGTACACCGCTTTCAACAGGAAACTTCGACGAAATTGCTGCTTGGTGGTTGACAACGAGCCATACGGTTCATCAGAAAAATAAAATTTAAAAATTATCAGACGCATCCGCCGCCAAGACCCGGACAAACCTCAATCCATGAACCCGGGCACCCCTGCATAGTCACCAAACGTAGCGAACCACTTGGGGTGACCTATACGCAGAGGCGTTGGTTATCCAATAAATGGTTCCCGAGGCGGCGGTACCCATACTCGCCTCCGAAATTGAATCGCTTGTCATAATAAAGTAAAAAAATATTTTTGTCTAATTAAATTTATGAATGTCTCGCGATCCCCACTTTGAAAACCATTTGTACACAACACAGCTTGTCGAAACGTCACGCATGCAAAACGTGGCCACCTATTGAAGTGTTAGTTCGACAAATCACACAACGGGATTTGTCGGTGCTCAGTTTTATATTGCCGAGAATTCGCATGCAAGACGGCGGAATTCGAAGGAGAGTTGTATTGCGAAATTACTGATACTTGGGGTTATTTTTTTCTGATTTTTACTATGAGATGGCTTGTCTAGGGTATACTAGGTCAATGCCTGTAGGGCATATAATATTGTTCATTCAACATTTCTTCTTCACAGAATAATTTGTTGGTAAAGCAGGTTTCTACATATTATAACTTATGATCTCTGTATTATAAAATAAACATTTTTTGGAATGTCACCTTACTGTTGAAAAGTTACAATTCATTGTGTAATGTAAAAATAACAATTTTTGCGAAAGGTCACCTCAAGGGCGTTTTAAAATGAATAAGAATTTTTTAATTTCATTATAGCTTACAAATTCAACCCAAATGTTATAATTATTTTTTAATTAAATGAAGACAATGTCACAATTTGAGGTTTTACTCATTAAATTAAAAATAAACAGTTATTTTTGAGATCGCATAGGAGGACCGGCAGCTCCCTCAAATAAGTACAAAATCTATTTACGAGAGTCATATGGGTCTCTGGGATTTGACAATATGATAATTTTTTGATAATAGTGTATAAGGAATTTTCCATACCTAATTCAGTGAGGACCCGATCCTTGTCAGTCTTGCCGGCGAGGTTGTACTGGCCGTGCCTGATGAGGAAGAGGTGTCTCACGGCGGAGGGGGTGACCTTCTCCACTTCGGAGTTGAAGCGGTTGTCGTCCTCGGGCGAACCTTTGCTCGGTTTCACCAGACTCTTGGGGTCTCGGCTATAGGGCAACCAATTATTATATTACTGCGTGACAATTAATTCAACTTGCATTTTAAGAGTTTAAAGTCATTTAAACATATCTAAATATAAAGAATAGTATCTGCGGCAGGCGGCATGGCTTTGTTGTTTATACAAATCTAGTTTTATTCCAAGATTGGTGAAATTTTGCATGCTTGACCTTCAAAACAAGAGGAAGGTGACTGTCTACATAAGATTTCGAAAAACAACTCCCATTCCTTTTTCCCCACTCTAAAGCAAAATTTTGATACTGGTTGGTGAAATTTTGCAAAATCGCCATTCAAAATAAGAGGAAAATTATTGTTTACGTCTGATTTCAAAAAACCCTGCGAAAAGCCCAGGCAATAAATAATACGATTTCAAAGTGTGTAAAGCCTTCAATAAACTAAAGTAAATTATAAGACACATGGAATCTGAAGTTGAAAATGGATGAGATTATCTACAAGGAAAAAATCAAGTAAGAAAATCGCCCTTGAGATGGTTTTTCATAAAAATGGCGCTTTATAAATAAGCCAAATATTAATATTATAAGGACTATGAGATTTTACAATGAATTCCAGTAAAAAAAAGGCAAATAAGTAACATCTATAGATGTAAAAAAGTTTGTGAGCAATAAACATTAATTTTTGTACATAAAATACACAAGATTGTTTTGTATCATGATTATCCAACAATGATGTCATCTAGCTTAAAGACTAATAGATAATACACTAAATTAAGAATGATGTCTATTACAATTTACGAAAACTTAACCCCTAACCTCAGTCAATTGCAAAGTATTAACTATTATATATAGTTGACTCTATTAATTTAGGCAGAAAACTCATATGCTCAACAGTTTTAAAGCAAAGTTACCAATTTGCACAAACTACATTGGTCGTCAAGTCCCTCCGATATGTTAAATGGTTAAGCAAATCCTCAATTTCTTCTCATATATAAAAATTATTGCGAAACTAGCGAATTCCAATCTGTTTTACTGTAATCATTCTTATAACTTTATCTTCATTAACAATTAATAAGAATATAACTGTAAATAACATTCACGATGAAAGTAATATACAGTAGCTTTTACGTAATGTATATTTAATGTAGAATTAACATAATATTATGAAACAAAACTCCAGCAGATAACATTTGTTTCAAGAGAAAGGGGTCATTGTGGGAATCGTTTTAATAGCGTTAAACATAGAAACTTGGCTTAATACTCAGAATTCGGTACACAATAATAAGTTTGTACAATTTCGCATTTGTGCGCCACTGTAACTTCCTATTTTATAACCTAAATAAACAAAAAAAAAACTATTTCTAGGTTACTTCATGCCACTTGTTCAAAGTACAGAAAATAGACTTACTGGTCCCAGTTGAAGTCCCATTTCACTGAAGGGGTATAGTTGGTAGTCCAAGAGTTGTGAACCACATGAGACCGGTTCTCTGGCCTCACAGACAAGTAATATACAACCGCTCCGCCAGCGGCACCTAACCCCACCAGCGCGTATCTCTGTATTCTCGACAAGGTCGCCATTGTTGTACTATTAAACTATTCGATTGCACCAATAATTAATGGTTGCGACTCGGCGGAAAAATATAATTGTTGCAGAACTATTAAAAGGCTTGCTCGGCGAGATTCAAAGAAAGACAAAGCTGTCAAGAGATTTGCATAGATTTTTTTTCTGAAAAGAAACCACAGATAAAAACCAAACATAACTTTTCCTTCTGGCTAGTGATGTGCTAATCGAAACAATTTGATATATAAGCACCATTCCGAAACATTATTTGTTTTGGTTTTACTTTGTAACCCCTGCCACTCCTCTCAAGTACCTCATTTCGGCAGCTTGTACTCTAGAGCGCGTTCGTTCGCTTAGCATCCATGAGGTACTTGGTAGGAGTGGCAGGGGTTACGAAATGAGGTACTTGAGAGGAGTGGCAGGGGTTACGAAATGGGATCATATAAGAAACTCGACGATCCGAGATGATCTAAACATTGAACCACTGCTACTCTTCATAGAAAAATCGCAACTGAGGTGGCTTGGGCATGTACTAAGAATGCCTGATGACCGAATTCCGAGGAAGATACTATGTGGTATTCCAGAGGGTAGTGGGCCGCCCCAAACACAGCTGAGCGAGGCAACTCCAGAAACTGTGTGAGGAGAGGATGGGACTGCCATGGACGGAGGCCGAACAGTCAGCTCAAGACAGGGATGTATGGAGGAGCCTTGTCGATGCAATGGGTCCCCGACCCGAATAGGATAAGGGGACGAAGATGATGATGATGGTTTTACTTTGTTTTTTGGGTCGGGTACACTTGCCCTCGAGTGGTTTGGTTTATTTGTGCTGATTTATGCCTTGCACTATTAAATATTAGTAGCGTTGGAGGCTTTAATCAAGAAAATACTAATAAATCTAAACGAAATATAAAAGAGAAAAAGACCCAGAAAATAAAAAAGATAGCAGTCGCAACTGGGATCAATCAAACGCAGGAACTGTCATACAGGAACCTAGTTATAAGGGAGAAAATTAGTCGGTAATATTGTTAATACTGAATTCAAAATACGAGATTGAAATAATTTAAATTGTCCCAATGGCCAAGCGGTTTAAGGCGTTGTCCCGGTAATAGAGATCCTGGATTCAAGGATCCTAGTTGCCATCGTTACTTTTTTATTTTCCATGTCTCATTCTTTTTTGATATTTCATTCAGATCTAAATACTAGTGGTCGCCCAATGGTCGAAATTCGACCATAATTGTAATGTTTTTTTAATGTATTTTTATGCCTAATTTTAAAAAAATATTAGCATTCTGCACTTCTTTATATAAACTATAAGTGTGCGAAATTTCATACTCCTCCGTCCGCGCAATTTTCGTAAAAAGGGGTACAAAGTTTCTGCTTCACGTATTAATATACTGATGATAATTATCTTCTTCCTCTATGATCAATAATGTATTGACCATTATTAAGCTTCAGAAGTTTACAATTAAAAAAAATAATGGAAATGATGAACTCTGATAAAGAGTAAAATAATTATTTCCACAGACAATATTACAATAAATAGAAATGTTTGGAAATAAAGGTGAGAAACGGAAACATTGATTACAAAGCAATTATTTATTTATTTAAAAAAATCATGTTAATAAAACATTCAATTCACATAATGAATGATTATGAATCATTCTTCATTTTCTTGGATTTCTTTTTAATTTGAGTATCGTCTGTGGTTTGCTTTCTCTTATTTGATTTGTTGTCATCACTGTCGATAGTTTGTTCCCCGATATCATCAACGTCAATATTAGCCTCCAGCAAGTTACTGAAGGAGATTACTTCAAGTCCCTCTGAAGAGGCCTGTGCTCTTAGTTCCTTAGCTTCTTTCTTGGATATCTCTTTCTTTACTCTCTTGATGGGTTTCTTGTGTTTCTTATCTTTGGAATGTTCCTCATCTGAGTCATTCCCGTTTGCCATAGATCCATTCTGTTTTTGCTTGAGCTTCTTTTTCTTTTCTTTCTTTGTCAATGGTTTAGTTTCCGTATCACTATCTGTATTGCTATCATGTCCAGAGTCTGTGGATTCCTTTTGTTCTACCTTTTTGATTGTCTGCACCTGTTTATTTTTAATCTTTTCTAACCCTGACAACTGGCAGAATTTAAAATAGTCCGATGTGTTTTTCAACTTGATGCACTGTCTGCACTCCTGAACGACGGGTTTCAACTCTTCCCAAGACATACTGTCAACTGATTCTTTCACAGAGGAATGATAATTCTTTATTGTGCCAAACAGTTTCATGAGGACTGCGAAAAACCTTTCATTCACTTCTTTATTATTTTTGAAGCTGGTTAAAACAAGTTCTGATAATTTCTCTTCAATTGGTTTAAGTTTAGCTGAAATTTCTTGAGCACTCTCGGTTCTTAAGTTACGTTTCAAATTCTTGTAAAATAAGTTAACCATTTCTAAGCCTTCATTTTTCCTAAACTGGCGGACGCCTTCTGCAAAAGAATGTTGGAGAATAATGGGTAATATTTGCCAGTTCCCTTCCCAAGTGAGCTGAAGGACTTCGTGGAACAATATGACAGGAAGAAGACACTCTCTCTTGGTGAAGAATGTGGCCAGAGATTCCTTGTATAATTCTACAACAGGACAAGGTTTATATTTTTTCTTTTTCTTACTAGGCGTTTCAGTCGGTTTGATTTTTTGCGAGCAACGAACTACAAATGTACTGCATTTAGACACGACGTCACCCAAAGCTTGAAACACAAACTGCGTTCGATTGCCTCGGTTGGTGATGGCCTGGAGATACTCCGCTAACAACTCGGTAGTGACTCCTTCTGTTGACGAGAAAGATTTCACTGATGTGAGGCACTTGAGGCATTTCCTGACTTTGGCTTCTAGGGCTTGCTGATTTGAATCTTTTATACTGAACTCTAAGCATCTGGACAGAGGGGAGAGCATTCCCAGACATAACTCCATGGAAGGTTCCTTTTCAAGATAAATATCAATGAGATCCAGGACCCTGGTTCTGAAATCCATTAACACTTTGTCATTCTTCTTGTCTTTGCGGGTTTTCTTCCCCTTGGACTGTTTCAACAGTTTGAATGCACTAGATAGAGCTTTGTCTAATTCTTTTCCTTCCTCCTCACCAATGTTATCGGCATCTATGCTCTCGGTATCAGTTTCTGGCAGTGCTGACCCTAGTGCCTTTTGAACAGCCATTCTCAGTTGGTCTGTGACTGTAGTGTTGTCAACATCCTCATCACCTGAAGACTCATCATCTTCATTGAAGGTTTCATCTTGGGCATCATCATCATCTTCACTATCGGCATCTCCATTCATCATTTCCTCTTCATCCGAGCCACTAGCAGACCCCTCTTCATCCGACTGATCCCCGTGGTGAGACAACGGATTGACGTCGCTGTCTGGATCTAGCACAGACACAATCTGCCCGATAGCTGAAGGTGTCAGATACTCGCACAAAAGTCTGAATACGCACTGAACCACACTCCTCAAGAGGAATGAATCTCTGGAGAGGAAGTTCAAAAAGACATCCACTAAGACTTCAATCCATTCAGGTTCTTCATCTACGATATCTCCTTCTTTAGTTTCAACTACCTTCTTCTTCCCTCCCTTGCGATCCTTGATGTAATGATCGTAGCAACTCTGGACTTCTTGGAGCGAACTGGCAGCCATCTCTTCACTCATAACATCGGCAAACAAAAAGAGCCCACTGTGTAATGACAAGATCTGGAACACTGTATTTGCTTTAGAGCTGTCACTGCTCGAGGAAGATACCAGTTTTTTGGTGAACTTTCTCATAGCCTTCCAGCTCTCCAAGGTTTTTGGAGAAATGGGTTTGGTGAGCCTTCTGAGGTTGGCTTCGTCAGAAAGGTATTCATCTGTATAGTCCACAAGAGAGGAGAGAACCTTCAGGAGGGTTTCCAGTTTGGGAAGAGTGAAGTTCAGACAACGGAAGAAACACTTCTTGACAGCAGCTGTGAAGGAGAAAAACAAATTAAAGCTATTAAAATTAATGGAAATAATACTAACTTGAAATGAAATGATTATATTTGATTGAGAAGAGTCTCAAATTTTGAAAAATAAATAATATGTAAATACCTGCAAGTTCAGAGCTGACGCTGGCCGACTCATTATCTCCAGAAGTTTTGAAAACACTGACCCTCAGAAGGAATTGCATCTTTTTGACCCTCCACTTGATGTTATCTGCAGTGGCCTTGTGGTTCACCAGGTGAGTGAACATCTCTGCTGCCCGCAGCCTTTCTGTGTTGGTCCACGCTCTCTCCGTTCTATTCATCTGAACTTTCCGGCTCTCGTTGGCGATAACCTGCTTCAGAATATCCGCAAATTCTTTAACACCTTCAGCATTCATCTCTTCAGTTAAAGACTTGATCACCTTGGAGTTGGTGATTTCTCCAAACATAATGTCACCTGGATAAAAAAGCAGCTTTTTCAAAACTTCTACAGAAACCTGTTTGCTGATAGATTCCTTCTTGACAGTATCAATGAGAGTATCAAACACATCTTTGGCTTTCAATATGACCTTCCTTCCGTCATTTTCCTCTTCGTCTTCGTACCTTTGCTGTTTTCCTCGGTATTTTTTCATTTTTCCGCCGGCGGATTTGAAACCTTTGAACCATTCCAATATGTTCGGGATAAACATGTCGCTGAACAGATGAGGAATTTCGCTGGAATGCTCAGTGATATTTTTCAATATGGCATCGAGGATTGTCAGGGCAATGATGGATCTGTTTTGGTTGCGGAGACTGAGTTTAGTCTCTAGACCAGTTTGCCAGAATAAGACAAGGTGCTCAGATTTGGAGAGTTCTTTGCCAAAGGTTTCATAGATTGGGTGGTTGACAGAAGGGAAATCTGGGGCATTCTGAAATAAAATAACAAAATATAAGAATTCAAATATCACACATAACAGAAAATTGAAATTATTAATAAAAAGGAGCAAGACCAAATGCACAAAGTGCATCATAGAAGTAGTGCTGTGGATTATCTGGGAAACATTCAAAGACATCAATCCTTCAGGGAATAATTTGTACATGTGTTACTTTCTCCCAATTACTACAAATAACTTAATTGGAATGTAAAATAATAACTTTGATTTAATACCACTTACCATCAGCTTGTCGCAGATGATGGTCACAGTCTCCGGGCAGAAGATGGCCGTCAACCCCATCTTCTTCTTGATGATCTTTTTGGTGAGAGCGGGGAACTTGCCGCCCAGAGCCAGCAGACAGTAAAGTGAGTCTAGGGAGTGCTCCACCAGAGGCTTGGACAGCGCCTCTTTCAGATGCGGCCATAGTTTCTCCGTCACATCTTCTTCGGAGCTCTGGAAATGGGATACACTACTTAGAAATCGGAGTTCAATCAATTTGAACTTACTTTATTACCTAACGATTGGCTTTTAAAATTTTAAACTAGATGAAACTCGTATGTCCGTTTTTCATTTTTGAGCCAACGTACTTAAGGCTCACCGCGCTGGCGTGGTTGGGGTTTAAAATGCAGCGATATACTCCCGGCAGGGTTTGAGGCCAATTAAAGTGCATATTGGCTATCCCTGACTCTACTGAGAGAATCTTTTATTCTGGAATTGACTGAATGAAACTTACAGTATTAACAAAGTCCACGATGAAAGAGTAGGCAACGAGGCCCAGGTAGGCCTTTCTGTTGGCGGCGGTGAGCAGCGCGCTGATCAGGTCCGCTTGCTCCTCCGCCGAGGAGCGGAGGAACAGCCCGGAGCGCAGCACGGCCCCGCAGGTCAACACATGGCCGGTGCATAGCTCTCCTGTCTCCTGTGAAAATAACAAATTGGCAATGGAACAATGAATACAAAATAGTTGATTCCGCTTGATCGGGACACATCGGCCCAAACATTTTATACCAAAAAAGCGGTTGTCTCAAATAAACCAAGTTTAAGGCAGACAGGTAAATTGTGAAGTGAAAACTTCTTTAGCACCGTTGCGATTTGAAACTCCAGAAGGGTTTTCGGGACTTCAAGCGGCATGGCGGGTGAGAGACGACATCGTCGTGCTAAGGTAGTGCGCTTTTTTGCAGCGCCTTCTTGTACTCCCTTAGTGTTGCAATCTCTCGCCTGATATTTGGAGGGGAGCAAGTACGGGGAGCCAAGGGAGAGGAGTAGATTTTAATGTTCTGCTGATGGTTCTCATTGTGGCATTAAGCTGAACGTCGACCATGGAAATGTGGGCGCTTCTAGCCCATACTGGAGCACAGTATTCAGCTGCAGAGAAAACCAGAGCAATGGATGCCGTTCTGAGCGTGTTGGTGTCGCATCCCCAGCTAGTTCCAGCTAGCTTACTGACTAAGTTTAGTCTAGTCCTGGTTTTTTTGCCCACTATTTCCATGTGTTGCTGGTAGTTCAGGCTCCTGTCCAAAGTTACGCCAAGATAGCGGGGATAGGGATCATGGTAAATACTTTTTCCATCAAACTGAACACAGAGTTTTGAGTTTGCCTGTGAGTTACTGAAATGGAAAGCTGTCACAACTGTTTTCGACCCATTTGGCTTTAGTAGCCAATTGAGGAATTGAGATTTAATAAGAGTAGATCAAGCTAATGAATATATTTAATAATGCAAATATTTCAGATTAGTACAGTGAAATTTTTAATTCTTACGATTCCAGCGAGCTTGTATTTAAAATTATTTTTAGATGATGTAGTTTTAATTTAGATACCAAAATATTGTGAAAATCACAATTAGAATTAGATACATGTCATTCTTAGTTTAGAACTCTTTGATGAAAATCCTCTCATAAATTTTTTTGGTGTATGAAAACAGAAGACATATTAATTATTTTTGTGTTTAATTCGTAGAACTCCATTTAATTTTTTTAGATTTCATTTTTTTAGATTTAATTTTAATTAAATATAAAATAAATAAAAAAAAAATTTAAAAAAAAAAACAGAAGATAGATCATGAAAATATTACATTACAATTTTATGATTACCTATACCCAAATCTATCATGTATTTTCATAAAAACACAGCCGAACATTTGAGGGGAGAAATATATCGAAGTAAGTTTTAATTTTTCGTTTCATGAATCAATGAGTTTATTTTTCTTTATGGCTTTAAAATATTAATTTTTACTTGGTATTCTCAGAAACTTTTTTTACTACTAAAATTCTATTTATGTAGTTGCTTCAAAATCTAGTTCTTGACCGTGAATCTGACAATTATGTAAATGGCACTTACGCCGCAACTCATTTAGTGTTAAATTCTATAAATAACAGCATGTACATTCCTAATGTGAACTAAATCAGAACTGAAACAATTTGACTGTTCTAAAACGGGAAACTTTCCTAGTCGTACAGTCAAAGCTTCCTTATAATGTATATGTATTATTGTATCGAATAAATAAATAAAGGAATAAAATAGAAACATGTTTTCCGCAGACGAAGTGGGCTGAAAACCGCTTTAGGATCGGTTAGAGACGTAATGAATACTCAAAACCGGAGAACTTTGAGGGAGACCTACATCCTAAGCTAGACACCAGAAGAGCTATTCTCTATCTTTTGTGAGAACAAGATTGTTCTCTCGCGAGATGTCCTGTCAGATTTGTGTGATTTTCTACAGCTGTTAAATGAATAAATAATCATGCATACTTGCAGGAATTTGTGTTTAAAACGACCCAAACTAAAATACGTGACAGCCTGAGCTGAAATTTTGACATCGGCCGATAGAAAAAGCAAATAACAGCTGTAGAAAATCACACAAATCTGACAGGACATCTCGCGGGAGAACGATTTCGTTCTCACAAAAGATAGAGAATAGCTCTTCAGAAGACTCACGAAAATGAATATGGTCACTATTGTTTTAGTTACAAACTACCAGTATTCATACTTTTTCCTAGGAATAATAATTGTGATTGATTCGGCAGGGCCCTGGAGATCTACGTACCGAGATTCTGTTTTCACTGGTTTTGAGTTTTTCTCTCTGGACAAGTTTTAAATTCACTGAGTTTTGGCTTTACAATGGTATTTACTTTATATGGTAGCAGAATACTTTTTATTAATACGTGAAGCCAAAACTTTGTACCCCTTTTTACGAAAATTGCGCGGACGGAGGAGTATGAAATTTTGCACACTTATAGTTTATATAGAGGAGGAGTGCAGAATGCTAATATTTTTTAAAAATTATGCATAAAAATAGATTAAATCAATAACAAAAACATTACACACACTACCATGTATTTGACACACACACTCGCGTCTTTACTCTATTGTTTATTATTAAAGTCTATGGTCAAATTGAGAATAGATTAATATTGTTTGTCTTTAATATTATTTGTCTATGGTCTTACTGAATGTCAAACATAAAAAACATTACAATTATGGTCGAATTTCGACCATTGGGCGTCCACTAGTCGGTATATTAATACGTGAAGCAAAAACTTTGTACCCCTTTTTACGAAAATTGCGCGGACGGAGGAGTATGAAATTTCGCACACTTATAGTTTATATAGAGAAGGAGTGCAGAATGCTAATATATTTTTTAAATAATGCATAAAAACACATTTAAAAAAATTACAGTAAATTTTTGATATTGGTGGCCACGGCTATTACGAATAATTTTTAGAAAAAAACTTTAGATTTGCCTTAATCACTATAAAAGGAAACTTATTGCATCACGGCTGGCGAAAAATAATGCATTTTAATTTTCAATATCGTTAAATAAAATTTCACTTCGCCAATCGATCTACGACAGCCCGCCGGCTGCCGGTTGCCGCCCGCCATTTTGTCATTGTTGGTATCCCTGACCTCACAACTAAATACGATTGTAGGCAACTTCGCGTGATACATGATGGGCGCGTAGGCTTGTGTATGTTATCTTTACTTTAAAAAACAGCCTACGTTTTTGAATGGTTTGTTTGGCTACGCAGGGTTTGTGTAGCGGGCTTGTGTATGTTATCTTTACTTTAAAAAACAGCCTACGTTTTTGAATGGTTTGTTTGGCTACGCAGGGTTTGTGTAGCGGGCTTGTGTATGTTATCTTTACTTTAAAAAACAGCCTACGTTTTTGAATGGTTTGTTTGGCTACGCAAAGTTTGTGTAGCGGGCTTGTGTATGTTATCTTTACTTTAAAAAACAGCCTACGTTTTTAAATGGTTTATTTGGCTACGCAGGGTTTGTGTAGCGGGCTTGTGTATATTATCTTTATTTTAAAAAACATCCCAGGATTTGAATGGTTTGTCTCCATTCCAGTACCTACGCGCTTCCAGTACCTACTCGCCTTATTATTTACAAGGATACCAACAACACAACAGTTGACAGAATGGCGAGCGGCAGCGGGCGGGCTGTCGTAGATCGATTCGCGAAGTGAAATTTTATTTAACGATATTGAAAATTAAAATGCATTATTTTCCGCCAGCCGTGATGCAATAAGTTTCCTTTTATAGTGATTAAGGCAAATCTAAAGTTTTTTTCTAAAAATTATTCGTAATAGCCGTGGCCACCAATATCAAAAAATTACCAAAATTACAATTACGGTCGAATTTTGACCATTGGGCGACCGCTAGTACTTTTTATTAATTCACAGACAATTCATACAAATTAAAACCAAAATGGTCAAGTTGGTTGAAAATCTGTACATTACACGAAAATAAAAGTATTTTAGTTTAATTAATTCTCATTTGTGTTTTTTGTGGGGATTTTGATGTAAGCAATGATTAAATCACATTAATTAAGAGTAGAACTGCATAAGTGCGAGTTTTAAAAATAATGTATGTCATTGAATATGATAAACCATAGAAAAAGATTAATCAAAAAGTCATCAACAACAGGCAAAATTTTTAAATAGGTACTTGTACTTTAATAGGTTGTTTGGAAATATGTATGGAATTTGAACAAAATTTTCCTGCTTGTGAATCCATGTTAAGTTTAGTTATTTTTATTTTATTTTATTTTATTTTATTTGTAAGAAACATCCATCCATCTATTGGTTATCTATCCATCATTTACACCCGTATTCAGAGTCGCTCCTTAACTTTTGTCTAAGTAAAGGCTCGACCTTACCTTAGTAAAGGAAGGAACCGTCCTTACCTTTAACGCCTCTATGCAGAGTCCACACTTTGAGCTTCCTTTCCTAAGGTAGAGACCTTTATGTCTACGCCGAAAAAAGTTGTGACATCATCCGAAAATTGTCGATGTCCCGCTTCTATTGGAACAACATACCCCGTTTTGTGACAAGCTATGTGTTTAAAATTCGAAATTCAAAAACTCAAAAGTTAAAAATAACACCGGCCTGTCAAAAGTCTGCGTATTGGTTTATTTATGCTCCGTTGACATTTGTTTCGCATCGCATTTCGACAATAAATTCGAGATTGTGAATTGCTTAATGATAAACAATGTATATTATACTTATAAACAAATATCCCGCCATATTATTTATTAAAGCGTAATATGCAAATAAGAGAGAAATTAAAAGATTCATCACTGTTATTTTTTCAAGCTGATATCGTTCTTAAATTGGCTGTCCCCAAGCTTCGTAGAAAATGCATGTTAAAACATTTTCTACGAACCCTGGGCTAGAAAAATCGTGTGTTATGAGCGGCGAAATTCAAAAACTCATTAATCATTTCCACAATAATATCCATCTCCGTTGTTTTGCGTCTTTAACAGTAATAATTGGGAACAAATCACCGACTTTGAAAGGCAAAGGTACCCTTATTACCAACCTTGAGTTTTGACAGTTAAAATTCAAGGTAAGCAAGAATGAGCGAGCGCAGTGTCGTAGAGACTTTCGTAGAACTGTCTCTGAATACAAATATTTTAGAAATCTTAAGGAAGGTAGCTTCCTTATAAAGTGACGTCACATCGATCTTAGTAGTGTCTCTGAATACAAAACTACGTTTTTTAAAGGAAAGGAACACTCCTTGAACTAAAGTATCGACTCTGAATACGGGTGTTAGTCATCCATCACTACATCGCAGTTTTGTCGGTCTAGAGTGAATGACCAAGTATCGTTCATCTGAACAGGGCTATTCAAGAATTCTAAATACAATAAATGTACAGGTAAACAGGACATGGTTTACGAACATTTTATTTTAAAAACACTTTGAATCAGTTTAATAATTATTATTTCAGTCACCGTAAATGGATAATAATTAATTTTAATATGTAATTATTTAATTAAAATTAAATTGATTATACTTGGCAGCCATTGTTATTGATGTGAAAGTTTGAAGGCTAGTTTTTTCTTCTCAACAAACCTAAAATGTTTTTAAAATGGGTTTTTAGGTTCTTAATTTGGGCTTAATTTAGAAAAATATATAATCTAAGCACGGCGTGAAGAAAAGATGCAAATTATCCGTATTTAAAAAAAATAGCTATTAAAATGCATTACTTTCCATTTCTGGTTACTGAAATAGGGTTTTTGGTAAATTTTCGATCGCACTGGCCACGCTTATTAAGAACATTTTTTAGAAAAAACCTTTAGATTCGCCTTAATTACTATAAAAGGAAACTTTTTGCATTCGGGGCGGCGGAAAATGATGCACTTTAAATTTCAATTGTGTAAAACTAAAATTCACTTCGCGAACTCGTACGGCGTCAAACCGAGGCCATTTACGATTCCGTTATGTTAGTAGCCCTGATACATTACGAAGAGCTAGATACCAGCCGTAGCCGACTTCATGGGACACATAAAATGGCGCGAATTATGAAAACACACAAAATTATATAATGTTATGATAACAAACCTCTATTCGTATATATTTATAATTACTACAAAATAAATATTAGCGAGAAGTTACGTTACTACCACGCAATGTATGCGTATTAGGTAAGCACTACTTTAGGCAAGTTTTTTTACATTGAAAAAGTTTTTTTTACATAGAAAATTTTATTTTTAAGTAAAAAAAAAAAAACGCGCGCGCGTTTTTTTTTTTTTACTTAAAAATAAAATTTTCTATGTAAAAAAAACTTTCAATGTAAAATTTTTTTTAATGTTAAAAATTTTGCCTAAAAACCTATTCTGTATTTAAAACACAATACGTTTCAGAGGAATTTTTTTAATTCAATTATATCAATTTAATTTCAGTAATTTAATTTTATTGTCTTTATCCTTTTATTTCTTCTTTCCGGTTTTTTGTTTTGTTTCCGGTTCCAATCAACGTTATTAATTAGTTCCGAGTATTTGTTCCGCCGAACAGACCCTTTCGAAAAAAAAATGGCGTGCCAATCCTGTTCCATAGGAGTTGTGGGCTTTGTGGAAATCGTAAGAAACCAGGAGATCCTCTTGGAATGGCTAAGAAGTCACGGAGTGTTTCTCCGAGAGAGAAAATGTGACGTGTGTGCGAATATATGTAGTTTTTCGTAGCCGCTGTACAGGTGCAGAAAAACCTCGCCATAATCAAATATTTTATTATTTTTGTTTGTTTTATTTTTTGTTTTTTTTTTTTCTATTCCTTAATTATAATGACGACGAAAACCAACACCTCCAATTATAATGACGATAAATCCAACATGATTCCAGTGCCTTAGCTAGACTCTTAAGTGATTCTGATTAGAGGTACGTTTACATTATATTATTAATTCGTGTTTTCATAATTCGCGCCATTTTATGTGTCCCATGAAGTTGGCTACGGCTGGTAACTAGCTCTTCGTAATGTATCAGGGCTACCAACATAACGGAATCGTAAATGGCCTCGGTTTGACGCCGTACGAGTTCGCGAAGTGAATTTTAGTTTTACACAATTGAAATTTAAAGTGCATCATTTTCCGCCGCCCCGAATGCAAAAAGTTTCCTTTTATAGTAATTAAGGCGAATCTAAAGGTTTTTTCTAAAAAATGTTCGTAATAAGCGTGGCCAGTGCGATCGAAAATTTACCGGGTTTTTCATTGTAAACTGATAAAAAGTGTTTTTTTTTTTCAAATAAATTGTGTTACCGTGTTCCATTGTCTGCATTTTATTTACCCTAAATACTTGCTAAAAATTAATGTTTGTTGGAATTCGGATGGAGATGTTAACCAGGTTTCATAAATACATATATTGCAAATAGTAGTAAATGTTTACATACGCCTTTAGACTGTCCGCCAACTTGTAGTTCCTTGTTAAGAACCTTCAGTAGGGAGGTAATTGAGATGTTGGGCTGGTTGTTGAGGTACACAGTGAGGGCGGTGAAGAAGCCTTGCCTGGCGCTTGGCCTGTTGGTGGCAATGCCTCTTATTAAACGGTTCAAGGCGTAAGACGCCTCTTTTTCAGACTGAAAAAAATTTTACAATATTAAAATAATAAACAATATATTTTGTTTTCGTCTGATTGTAGGTAATTATGTTACCATACACTAAGATATATAAAATTGAAACAAAAAATGCGCATTTTCAACAGGGTTTCTGTTAAAATTGACAACACCGCACAAAACACATGGTGAAACTAACCTCTTCTGCAGCATTGTTCGTGAATAAATAGCTCAGTAGTTTAACGCCGCCATTTATTCTCGTCGATTCATTATTGTTAGCCAATTGTGTAAAAGAATCTAACACTGTGGCTTTGATGGAATGTTTTTTCTCTCCCTTTTTCACTTGTATTTCCTCGCCAGGAATAATTTCTTCCTCAACTTCTACAGCCATGTTTCAATTTGACATTCCTCACCTCACGTTTCGACGTTTCATAGATTTTATGACATTTGCAATTAATCTATGGTAATTCATGAAAGTGCTGCCAGCAGCTGTAAATATTAATCGTTCAGGGGTATGTTGTACTCTGTCTAATCACTGGCAGACTGCTTGGGTTTTGTTCGGCCGGTGGTAATTTGTACGGCAATATGGTATAATATGCAAAATAGCACACCGGTGCTACCTTTTAAATAATCTCAGAAAGTTGAAAATTTACCCGCTTCCATAATTATAAGTGGAAAATGTGGCTTCTGTAATGATGGAGGACTAACTAGTAGAGGATCGAATCAGTAATGCCTGAGTGTGAAACAATAACTATCATGTAACCAACTGGTCGGTCGTGATATTTTAAAACATGTAATTTTCATTCAATTTTTTTTCGCCTGCGGCTTACCTTACTTTTTTTATGCAAAAGGGGGGAAGCGTTAGAGAAAAAATATACTTTAGATAAGGTTGAGAAACTTTGTGCTATACGATGCTGCTAGCTGCTATGCACGACACGATGACAACAAACGATCAGCCGGCATTCACAAGCGCCTTGATTGACTCGCGCACGAATGTCGTCGGCGGTCGCGTGGCCTCCCAAAAAAATAAAATGTTGCAGGTACTGGGCACAAGTAAAAAATAATTAATATTCTTTTCAAAGATTGAAATTAATTTTGTTAATTTATTAAGATTAGATTTGGATTAATTTATTTGTAGGTAGCTAGTTTCTCATAGCAGGGATCATTTTTATTGAAAATTAGGTAAGTAACCTTATTAAGAACACCCTTTTCATTTAACTTTGAAAAATATACTTACGGTACAAAATACATTGTAAATTGTATGTTTTTTATAAAAAGACCTTTCTAGGTTTCAAATGAAGTTGTTATGAATGTTTTTATGACTTCGCAAAGAGCCCTAAAGTGGTACCAAAATAATGGTAAAGATGACTCATTAATTTATTTGATAAATTTCCAAAAAATATTTATTTTTGAACCCTACGTAAATATATTTTAAACGGCTAGATAATTTTACATTTTTGGCTAAACTTTGAAGGGTATCGAGTTGATGCGCGCGCAAGCGCATTTCCGCGCATCCAAACATGGCCGGTCGTAATAATTATGGCGAACGCGATCCGAGGTGAGGAAATATTTTCCAGTTATTTATACTTAAATTTCTCGTTATTTGCATCTCAAACGACCTATTCTTGTAGGTGCAACGCTTTGTGTCCTATTTATTTGGGTACCGCGCTCTATTTCATACCGGTTCTGCTTTAATTTCGACGCTTGCCAAATGTCGAATCGTGCGAATGTCTGGCAGACTCCACATGTTATCGCTCCTCCTGGCAGCCGCGAATCGCCACGGAGCCGGCTTTTTTCGAGATTCTGGATTGCCAGTGTTTTGTGTATAACGAATATGTTTTGTTGAGTGATATGATGTTGATGTGTGATTCCTGGTTCAGGGGGTTGATGTAGGGTTTCTTGTTACAGGGATTTTGGGGGCGGCGGTGGTGGCAGTCGCAGGAATGTCGGAGGGAAACCTTTGCCCACAGAGCCTCCGTATAAAGCATATGTAGGAAACTTACCCGATGGCGTCGTCCAAGGAGACGTCCACCGCATATTTGAAGTAAGTAACCTTTCCATGAAAAACATATAACATTATACCCATGTGTCAGTGTTTTTTATGTGGTAATTCATTCATAAGATACTGCGTGAAAATAATTCATCGGTCAGTCCAGGTAAATTACCAGTCAATAGATTCATGTCAAGAATATAAACAAACAGGTAGAAAGTCTAATCAATGACTTCATGCCAATAATTTATTGGTTAGCCTGGTAGATTACCAGCTAATAGTTTATTATTAATGTCAAGAAGATAAATAAATTCACTATTTTTAAACCAATCGTCTTGTACCTATAGTCTTATATTGTTATTATTTGGGAATAATAATCCCAGATATAACTCATCACTTCAGAAAATTATACACATTCAGAAGATAATCAAATTTTGAGATGAAATGGCAAAAAAATTTACCTCAAAAGACTGAAATTGGCCCTTTTCGAAGCAATACAGAAAGTACATGACTAAGCTAGCCATTTAATATGAGCTTAGTCGTTTACAGAATATTATTTCATGCACTATTGCATAAATGCATAGATCTAATTCCTCTAAAAGATCTAATTACTTGTTTGTCTATATTAAGTGTGAAACAGTGTCTCAGGCGCACCAGCAACTATTAGTGCGATGATCAGTGTGTCACACATGAAGTCGAGGTTATCATAACTATAAACTTCATAGAAAATATAATGTTGCCGTTATGTATTATACTGCCATGGTAACAGTAGAGAATGTCAAGGAAGGTACTGTGATTTAACTTACCACGGCAGTATAATTTGAAGATCATAAATATATTTATTATCCAAATGAATATCCCAGCCTACGTTAATACTCTCAAATATTGACAATAAGACCCAGATATGGGCGCAAATGAATGCAGGACTTAATTTTACTTACAAGAGTTTTATATGGGAACATTGAAAGTGAATATTGTCTACAGATATTCCGTCTTACTAATTCGATACATTGGTTTAACGTTAGTATGGCAAAGCCAGTCAAGCATGGTTTAAGGCTGTTTTAACCATGCAAACGCCGTGGTAATAAGCAAGTTTTTCACTGTCCCAACCTTCATACAGTGACACAGTGTTTGTTCAATACAAATTAACAGAAAACCAGAGAATTTTTATGTGCTGAGCTGAGCAGTGCAAAACGAAAATGATGATACAGAGCAGAAACCCTTCACGCAGAAGAAGTACCGCACAATTTAAAGACAATTACTCATACGAAGTGGTCGATCAATTTACCTACCTGGGCTCCAGTCTGACAGAGAACAATGAGAATCCAGCGGAAATCAGGAGGAGAATCACAGCAGCCAACAAAACATACTTCTCTTTGCTCCCAGTGTTTAAGTCACGTAGCGTACACAGAAAAACCAAAATAACCATATACAAGACCATTGTTAGAACTGTTCTGGCATATGGATGTGAGGCGCTGACACTGACGGTAAAGATGGCTGAAATGCTAGACACTTTTGAAAGAAAAGTGCTGAGAAGAATATGTGACCCGTGAAAGAGGGGGAACAGTGGCGCATCGGGCACAATAAAGAACTGTACGATATATATCAGGCCCCTAACATCTCAGCCCACATGAGACTCCTCAGGTTGAGATGGGCTGGACATGTACAGAGAATGCCGGATACACGCATCCCAAAAAGAATTATGACTGGACACCCAGGTGGAAAGAGAAAAGTGGGAAGACCCAGACTGAGGTGGGAAAATGAGGTAAGAGGGGATGCAGTACAGCTTCTCTAGATAACAAACTGGAAGTCGGCCGCTGAGGGCAGGAAGAGTCAGAGGCGAATGTTGCGGGAGGCCAAGGCTCGATATGGGCTGTAGCGCCATCGGAGAGAGAGAGAGAGAGAGAGAGAGCAGTGAAAACTATGTTAAAAAGAGGCATTAATTAGCCGTCAGTGTCTCGTCTTATATCTATCTTAATAAGAATCATGACTAGTATCAAAAGTTTAAACCTTACATGCCGCGTTATATTTACACTGAGTCTATATATAAGTAAGGGAGATTATATTCAATGCGTTTTCAAAATATGAACTAATTTCAGTATAAAAATATGAAAACTGATGTAAATATAGTCAATTGGTGTACCGATACCCAAGAAACAGAAACCAATTATGCAAGATTATAGACGATAGACTTATATTATAGATGTATTGATTCGGTGGATTAAACTTATGTCGGTGGATCCTGCAGACAAGCCTGCCTTTTGACAGCATTGCGGGACTACCAACTTGTAATTAAAAATTTAATGTATGAATAAAAAAGTGAAAAGTGATGAAACTAATACCAATTTACTTCAGTTAACTGGGACAAATTCCGTTCAATTGGGACAAATTCCCATCTGTAGTTAATGAAACATGTGTCCTAGTAAACGAATTACGGCTAAAAAGGGCAGGCGTGCAGTGTGCGGCGTGCTACGTTTCGAGTTTATTCGGCAGTAATTCGGTAGACTTTGCACACGCCGGGATGGGAACTGAATATTATTGGTCTGAGTGGCGCTGCATACCTGGGTGGGATTAGGCTTTCTCCACAAATGTTACATTGGCCCCAGTCTTCACTATTCAGTCCCCATCGTGCTCCAACCTTATTCCAAGTGATTTCCTGTGATGGTTATCTAATAGTATTATGCAATTCTGTATAATACATTTTTGAATAATGTTAAATAATAATTGTGTGTTGTAGGGGTTCACCATACGTCATGTGCACCTGGTCAAGGACAAGGAGACAGACAAGTTCAAGGGCTTCTGCTACGTGGAGTTTGAGGATGTGGACGACCTGGAGAAGGCCGTCAACATGAACGAGAGCCTCAAGGTGGACGGACACATACTGAAGATTGACATTGCAGAGGGGAAACGCAATGACAGGTAAATTATTTAACAAACAAACTGCTTTTATATACGTAGTATTTAAATTTAGTTTTTACAGTCCAGAAAACATCTCACTCAATTATGAGAGAATAGATTTTCCTATTCACCACCATCTTCAAGGATAATTTAAAGAAGTCATCCAACGTAGATGTACTATTAGCTCACCGCACTTGCCTTGATTTTAAAGTATTATTAACCTAAAATGCTCCTGGCATGCAGTTTTTTTATTATTCACTTGACAAGAAAATTATTTATCTTAATTTTATTCTAGCTTGTTGTTTATTCACTTGCAAATATGTTTATTTTATTTGTGAAAAAAAAAAAAACACTTTGCAATATTTCGTATCGAATTTCGTTATGTTCAATTTTCAAAGTCAGTACTGTATTTGTTTACAGGAAAACCTCACACGACTTATTTTTATTGTAAAGAACACTTATTTAGCTAGAAAATATAATAATACTCAAGAATATTTTCCTGTGTCTTCATTACATCATATTTTTTTATAACATTAACCCGTTAGGCCTCGAGCATATTTTGTCTGATGGTCAGATTATTTCCGCTTTGCGATATTTTTCCGCTTTTCCAAATGAATGGAATATTTCTGAATAAGCCGAAAGCTACTTCTGAAAGGTGATGAAATACAGTTTCAATTTTTTTATTGGAAATAACCATGTAATTTTTTAAACATAAAAATTTTTTAAAATGGCGCTTTTTTTTATTTTGCTTTTTTTTTTTTTTAAATCTGATGGAAAAAAAAAAAAAAAAAAATTTATTAGACAAATGTATTCTTAACACAATGTGATCGGGCAGTTTTCGGCCGCGTACTAGTGCTGCGAACGGGTGATTTTTCGCGTAATTTCGCGCTAACGTAGACCTCTAGAAAAATTGCGATAACTTCAAAAATATTTGTTTGATTTCAATAATTCTTTTTGCAAATTATTTATTTTATTTTATTATATTTAGAAATGTATTCTTCATCGTTAAACTAGTGCAGAATTTCACATAAAGCAGGAAAGTTTTGAAAAAAAAAAAAAAAAATTTTTTTACATAACATCCTTTATTTTACAAATTATACACAAAAAATATTTCTAAATGTAAAATAAAAATTAGTATTGTTTTAGGGTGTGATATCTTTCAAAACATTTGCCCCTGTGTAGGGGAACTTCACAAAATTTGCATATGAAGCATGTTTCACTACGCACCTTGCGCGCTGAACAGACACGACATTTCCTTTGAACAAATTTTTTCTTTCCCTTGCTTTCAATTTTGGCTATCACATGTCGATCGATGTTTTGATAATAATATCTGTTGGATTCGATAACCAAAAACTTAAAAAAATCGTCGTCTATGAACAATTTCAACACATCCATCTGCGTTTTTGGAGGATTATTCAAGGTAATTCCAGGAATACCCAAAAAATCTTCAAGAACTGGGGGATTATCATTTATAGACCAACCATCAACCTCTTCTTCGTCAGAACTGGACGAAATGGTCCTGCGGGTAAATGTTGTAGGCAGTGGAATAATATCTTCATCATCAACTTGATCGCTATCATCACTATCAAAATCACTTTCACACGATATGTCGGATAAATTGTCGGCGTATATTTCTTGGTCACTATCTTCATTGTGGTGAGACATTTTTCTTATGGGATAAAACACAATATAATAATATAACTAACTAAAAAAAATAACAAACTTTCAATCACAATCGTGGTAAAAATGTCTGTTTCATCGAAAATTTATCAAAAGTATTTTAACTTTTAACCACTAAAATAAAATGTAAATATGTACGTAATATATATATAATATCTATGTACTCGATATTTAGCTTTTAGCAACGTCCGACCACCAAAGAGTAGTGAAATAAACTAAAAAAAATATTATTCTTCGTCTTAGTGTTGCATGTATACCGTTATATGTACCGTTATCTTCGACTATTTTTGTGATTTATAACACTACCTCGGTACCCACCGTACACCCCATCTATTGTTCTCAAAAGGTTTTTACCTGCATAGCTACAACCCTACAGACGCTATATAGCGAAAACTCAAGTATATTGGAACCCGTATTTTAACGTGACCCGCGCTCCACTAACAATCTATCAAAAACGTATAAATACGTGATCCGCTCTCTAGCATTAATTTGCTAAAAACGTATCAATACGTGATCCGATTACAATGTGTTAATATTATTATCGCATCAATTTTTTGTTGTTTTATGTAAAAATAATTAATAAAAAATTCACATGCAAGTTTGATTAAATTAAAAAATAAAATAAAAATAAAAAACCCAGAAACATTGGTTTTATAGAGATGTGCATGTAAATTTTTCTGTGGTTAACTTTTTGATTTGAACATAAACCATGGTGTTTTTTCTTTCTAACACCGTTTAGATCATACTTACCACCACAACAACAGGGGAGACTTCTATTTCTATGAGATTAAGTGCTGTTACCAAAAGCGAACAAATTAGTCCGAGGGTTTAAAGAGATAAAAAAACGTTTCTCTGAACAAAAGTAACTGTCCTGGAGAAACTATTTTGAATAGATATATTAATGAATGCTACCTTTCTATTCACCTTCGTTGCTTTCCTAACCCCCTTTGGTATCATTACTTCAGTTTAGTATCGTAACTTTAATTTATTATTATGTATACAAATTTCATATTATTATGCAAACTTGAAATTGTTATCATAACTTAATGTTTTCAAATATTCACTGTATTTGGAAAACAGACAAATAATTTAATTCTCCCTGATAACTTTAAAACTTGGGTTTAATCGTGGAACTTGTCGCCAAGCAAATGTTAATATAAGCATAAAGTGTTAATGAAAAAAATACATAAGTTGATATTCAGCGGCAACTCAATTAGAAGAGTCAAGGACAAATCGAAGTGTGTTCTGAAGTTGCTAATTGTGATAAAATATACAATGTGTTAAATCTGCTCCAGAAAACTGGAAATTATCAATAATGTTAAATTTGTTACCGCCCAATCTGAGCTCGCTTTCTTCTTGTGTCCAAATTTCTATTATATAATTAAAATTCATTTAAAAATCCATATTACTAAACATATGCACCATGCAAACTTATATGCCCTACACATGATTCGACTTGCAGAACCCGACATTCGAACATTATCAGCCTTACTAAAAAACCTCGTGAAAATTTTATTCAATTGATAATAGGCTGCGAGATTATTAAATTCTGCAAGTAAAATTCAACGCTTCACAAAATGAATTTTTCCCGCAAAACTATAAAACAAGATGGCTGCGGCGCCTGCTCAGATCTAGGGAAATCCAATGCAACCAAAATAATACATAAAAACGTGATTGTTATTAGTAATGATGTAAAAATGCCGTTCATCGGGCGAGCAACAGATATGCCGTTTAACCCCTGACGAGCCAGGAAAAAACGAAAAAACGTCAACTTTAACGTATTATTTTGCAGGTTAATTTTATGCCATCTAATGTAATTTTTACTGAAACACATTCCTTGAATACTAAACTATACATAAGAACAATATTACTTGCGTTTATTCAATGAATTTATACTTTTTACTACGTTTCAAATAACACGGAAAAAACGAAAAAATTTCGCGATGTTTTGACTTTTACGTAATATTTTGCAGGTTAATTTTTATGCTATCTTATGTAATCTTTACTGAAACACATTCCTTGAATACTAAACTATACATAAGAACAATATTACTTGCGTTTATTCGATGAATTTATACGTTTTACGATCATTTCGTCGCCCGCGACGCGAGACTTCACAGCCGCCATTTTGTCCAGCCGGGCGACGCGCAGCCTCGCAGGCCGTGTCATAAACAATCTCAAAGAAATTATATCGCTGCTCTAGGTGGGTTCATGGTATCTTATACCTTATGAACAAGAATGCCCCAAGCGATTCTGACCTTCTTCTTCACACGTTTTCTTTATACATAAGGGTTAAAATCGCATAACAAAATTATTTTTTAGTGATTATTTTGGTTTGCGTCGATTGATCACCGGTGATCGAACGGCAAGTAACGAGTTAACGATTGTTAAAGTGTTTTGTTATTAGTAAGACTATATGTGTTTTTGTCCCTGAGGAAAGATCCCTCAGGGCCTACGTCATCCTTTTCTATGTCATGTTTGGAGAGTCTTTTTAACCCCTGACGAGCCAGGAAAAAACGAAAAAACGTCAACTTTAACGTATTATTTTGCAGGTTAATTTTATGCCATCTAATGTAATTTTTACTGAAACACATTCCTTGAATACTAAACTATACATAAGAACAATATTACTTGCGTTTATTCAATGAATTTATACTTTTTACTACGTTTCAAATAACACGGAAAAAACGAAAAAATTTCGCGATGTTTTGACTTTTACGTAATATTTTGCAGGTTAATTTTTATGCTATCTTATGTAATCTTTACTGAAACACATTCCTTGAATACTAAACTATACATAAGAACAATATTACTTGCGTTTATTCGATGAATTTATACGTTTTACGATCATTTCGTCGCCCGCGACGCGAGACTTCACAGCCGCCATTTTGTCCAGCCGGGCGACGCGCAGCCTCGCAGGCCGTGTCATAAACAATCTCAAAGAAATTATATCGCTGCTCTAGGTGGGTTCATGGTATCTTATACCTTATGAACAAGAATGCCCCAAGCGATTCTGACCTTCTTCTTCACACGTTTTCTTTATACATAAGGGTTAAAATCGCATAACAAAATTATTTTTTAGTGATTATTTTGGTTTGCGTCGATTGATCACCGGTGATCGAACGGCAAGTAACGAGTTAATGAAAGAAAGAAGAGGAAGTTCTGGGAAGGAAAAGTATGAGGGGTGGGCAGTAATCTAGGAGTCAGTGTGCTCAACGCACGAATCCATTCCTCCCCCTCGAGTGCAAGTCGGTGGGTCGAGAGACCAGCTGGAGAGGTCAAAAGATCTCCCTAAACTGGCCTCTCCTGATCCAGCCTGCTATGCAGCCGGCGGGTACATCCGCCTGAGCCATTGCCCGAACACAGCTCACCTGTTTAATCCAGAACTGAATTAATATTGTTCCGACGGCCCGACAAAGAAATAATAATAATTCGGTGAAGGCTTTGCCTTCAGACAATCAATCACCTTCTGCAAGTCGGATCGTGTGTAAAAGGCATGATAAATATTCAGCGTTTGAAAGTTGCTCTGGCTGCAAAATACCACAATCATGGTATTGCAATTTTGGATTCCATTTTCATTTCAAAACATCTCCATAGTATAATGTGAGAAAACAACAATTTCCCCCCTAGATTCCTTCTGGTTATCATTCTAGTCTTCTGGTTCCTATGAGTTTTTTTTTTGCTATACCTGGAATTGTCAGGTAGTTTTGAGATCCCCTGATTGCACATACCTACATGATTTTATTCATACATACCTATATTTTATTCACACATACCTACATAGTTTTAAAATTCTTCAAGGTAACAACATTAATTGGCTTAATTTTATGACCATGCATTCTGCATAAGTATACTGCAATGATGGGAGTGTGTTTGGTTCATCATTTCAGCCTACCTATTCTGTTTTGCATATTCATTTTCTTGAATATTGTTCCACTAAATTATTTTATATATACATTTATTTATTATTTAAATCAACGTCTTATTCTTATTATTATTTGTTTATATGTTTTCTATCATCAAAGGCTTTAAAATTGTTAATAATAATAACAAAAAAGCTTGCTGTTTTGCACTACTTCCTTTTTTAGGTAACGTTTCGGACAGTGTTAGAGTGTCTGTCATCAATCTTAAAGGGCGTAAATTAATCATCTGCCCTGATGATCGAAACTTTGTCTGAAAAATTTCCTAAAGGAGGTAGTGCAACACGGCACAATACCCCAAAAACAAATTATGATAATTATTTTGGTCGTAAAATTGTCAAAACATAACCAATATATTGTTATTTATTATAAACCAGCCTTCTTTTTGTGCCCTATACTATCCGAGGTTGGTTATCATTTAGCTATTTTTCAGTTACGAACAAATGAAGGAAATTACACAATCAATGATTACTGTACTAATATAATGTTTCTCCAGGAACCGAGGAGGCGGTCGGGGAGGCGGAGGCTTTCGCAGCGGTGGCGGCGGCATGTACGACGACTTTGGGGGCCGCGGAGGTGGTGGGGGCAACTTCGACAGGCGAGACAACCGAGGGGGTGGGGGAGGAGGCCGTGGTGGCAGCCGCGACGGAGACAGATACGGCAACGGTGAGTCCAAAACCACTTACAGTAGGCTAGTTCTTAACCCTTGGTGCATTGTGGAGATTAAACTTAGTTAAGCAACTCATGTTGAGAAAATAGTATTCAGTTATAGTAAAACCTTCGTATACTGTTAGGCAACATGGTTGCTAATCTTGTTCAAACATAATTTCATACATTGAGGATGTTTATTCATTAGTAGCCAAATGAATGAAAATACTAAATGACATTGTGTATGGATCCAGGCACTGATTAATATTTCTTATCAACACACAATTTCCCAGTCTCTAATTCCGTGTTAACATAGTGAAATTAGAAAAAAAAATACATTATTTGCCCCTTGGACCCACAAGCAATGGACGTTTGATTTTTCTTATCTCCAATATTCCAACCTTGCTGAGATTAGGGTTTATTTAAGACTGTTAACTTGTATTATTTGCTCCTTTACTGTTTGCCATTTACAATTGTACGCCTTTCACAAGGGTGCCTCACAAAACTAGTTTGAATAATGTAGCTGTCCTGAGGCTTAAATTTCTGTAGCATGAGTTGACCATATATTTTTTTATATGTGAGAGCTGTCAAAATATTGTCGCTGCGCACATAATATCTCCGTGTAAAAATTTTAATTTTTAAAAGAGGTTGAAAAAATCACATTTTTAAGCAGGAAGATGAAGGGAGACTATGATTTATTTTTATTTAGTGTGTGTAAATGTTTATAGTCATAGATAAACATTAAAAAAATGCAACTCTTAGGGCCTCCGCTCATTGAGAAACTGAAAAGAAACCAGTTCTCATTGCAATTGCATTCCCCGGTGGGATTCATGCGGTCCACAGGGCAATGCCTGAGGCCCTAGACTGGCTCGCAGACCTAGATGTCTTGCAGTTTTTCGTAGATTATGTCTCATGTTGTGAAGTCCAAATTTTAATATTATAATAGATTAGATTATATTAGTTTAATATTATAGTAGATTAGATTATAGTAGATTAGATTATATAAGATTAGATTTTATTAGGTTAGATTATATTAGATATAAAATGTAAGTTTTATAGCTGTATAAAATATACATAAATTTTTTTTTAAAAAGATGTCCCCCCCTGACCAACAGTGCTGGTTTTTCAGTTGCATTGTTGACAGGTTGCCATAGTAGCGGCTCACAAACTGTCAAGTTTTGACATGTCAGATCAAAAAAATATTGATTTTGTTAAGGAGGTTGATGGCAATTGCGTTGAGAACTGGTTTCTTTTCAGTTTCTCTGTGAGCAGAGGCCCTTAGAAAACCATTTTGAAATGACGTACATGATTGAAAACATTATCTAGAATATTGCATTAGAGGAATGCTAGTGACATCTTTTGGTATTTGATAGAAACTTAATTAAGCTTAACCGGTTGAATGCCTCGGGGTTTTACGGATGAAACTCGAAAATTTTGCGATGTTTTGACGTAAATTTTGTCGGTTAATTTTATGCTATGGTATATAATATTTACCGAAATACGTTCCTTGAACAACAAACTACACCTACAAACACTTTTACTTGCGTTTATTTGACAAATTGATAGGTTTATCGATCTTTTTATGACACGCGACGCTCAAAGTTTGACAGTTCGAATCGTGGTAGAAATGCTCATTTCCAAAGTCATTGAAATGTCCATAGACAATTATTTGAGTGGCTAAAAGTGTTCCTTATATCTGTTACGTCAAGAACAAGAATGCCCCAAGCGATTCTGACCTTGTTTTTCATACATTTTCTTTATACATAAGGTTTAAAATTGCATATCAAAAAATATTTTTTTTTATATTTTATTCGGCTATAGGGCGCGCACCGGCGCGCCAACGGCACGCGACCTGTTAATGAATTGTTTTTGTGTTTAATTTGTAGAACTCCATTTCAGTTTAAAAAAATTTAATAATGTTCTTTACCAAGTTCCGCAAGTATTTTAGTTTTTTATTATTGTGACAGCCGTTTTGGCTTGCAAGGCCATTTTCAAACTGAAACAGCTGTCACAATGATAAAAAACTAAAATACTTGCAAAAATGAATAACAACATTATTAAATATACTTTTTTTTTTAAATTAAGCATAATAGCTGATTGCGAGAAGTTCAAAATAAATTCATTTAAAATCACCACCCAACTCCCAGTAACTCCAACTTGTGTCGTATATATTTGAACTTATTACTGAATTGCAACATCTCTAAACTGATATGAACCATTTTAATTTGATATTTGTATAATAATTTTGTGTTGATATCAATCTGCACTGTTGTGCGAAGGATCTCAAATAAAAATCTTAATCCTATGCGCAGATAATATGCTTGCAGACCGGGGGGGCAGCCGAGGAGGCGGGGGCCGAGACCGCGATGGAGATGGGGGCGACTGGGGGCGGGGAGGAGGCATGGGGGGCCGGGGAGGCCCGCCCCGCGGGGGCCCTGACGGAGGCAGGAGGAACTTCGATGACATGCCTAGCTCACAGCCAGGTAATTACACTTATATTATTATTATTTATATTTTTCTGACAAACTCAAGCCCACTTGCAAAAAAAATTCCAAAAAGAATAAACTTTTCGTATTTTTAAATTCTCGGCGATTTTTAAATAATAATAATAATAATAATAATTTGTATTTTGAATTTGAACATAGATTTAACCAACTATTACGAGATTGACAATTTTCTATTTCAATTTTCTAGAAAAAACAAATCTTAACTCTTTGGCTGCCACATGCACATAAATGTGATTCAAGATTTCGAGCTATCGCTGCCGCGCGCTCAAGCATGCTTGATTTCAAATTTGTCTTGCGATGTTTGACTCTCCATATGGATGGGGCAAAACTCGAGCTTATAAATAATAAACGATTTTGTTTGTTATGAAAGACCTCGTCAGAGTGAAGACTGCTGTAATTCCTAGCTCAGTAGTTTGTAAATTTGGTTTTGACCCTAATTGTAACCCTATTTGCATAATTTCAGATACGACAGGCCGGCCGAAGCTAAAGCTGATGCCCCGAACAGTGGAAACGCCCATCAACTCTCTGGCGCAGACGAGCCAGCACTCGGCCATCTTCGGGGGCGCAAAGCCCCGCGATGAGGCTACCGCCGTTCCTGCACCCAAGAAGCCCTAGGTCCACTACAACACATTACACCCAGCCAAGGAAAAACATTAAAGCACGGGGGGTCTAAAGTCTACATGTTGCAACGGGAAAGATCACCTTTCATCGCTTTAATCGTTTACATAATTCGGCCGACTGTGACAATGCTAAATTATCGTAACATCCGAATACATGTAAGATAAATACATGCATAATTCATTGTTATGTTAACATTATTTAAACGTTAACAGATTTCTTACGTTCATTTAGACACAGTTCCTCTCATTTTTTTACAACACTAATACAACATAAGGCGCATTTACAAACTGTTGAAATGTCCTGCGTTGGACGACTTCAGTTGATTCACACATTCAACGGTAAAGTTTTTCACGTACCGTGAAGTGTACGTGTCCGATTTGAGCATTGGTTATAAAATTGTGGATCTCTAGTTAATTTATGCGTCCAAAAGATTAATAATACTCACTTTAAATTCAATTAATATGAAAATTTCTATGTTGTCATAGTCAAAAGAATTTGTCATAAAATCAACAACCAAAAACCGTATTAGAAAATTGTTATAATGCGGTTAAAAAAATCAATTAAAATATGCCAATAGGTTTTGAAATGGTACAGGGTATTTCACTAGCTGGGAAGTGTTGACACGATGTATGTAGTATGTATGTTGATGAAATCTGGGATTCACGTTAAAACTTTGGTTTCACTTCTAATATTTTATCTTGAATTCCAGCATTTGGTTTTCCTCCCATTCTGGAACAGATTTTATTGTTAATTTTTTGTGTATCGTCAAATAGGAGCGTTTGTATATATATGCATTTGGCGCGCTAACGTATAAAAGTCGTATTATGTATATTTCACAAATCGTGTTCCAAAATTGGGAGTCTACCGAATTGTTTTGACAAAGTGTGTGTGATGGTTTTTTTAACGTAGATTGTACGCCAAATTATTTACAAAGCAATGATATTTGATCTTTTCAGTTACTTTTTATTTTGTAATTTTTAGGCACCTTGACCCCCGGTGCGCCCTTAAAAAAAACTAATAAACAAATAAATTTGATCCGTCAGTATGTTTTATTCGGATGAAGTTGTAACAGGAACCCTTATGTGACCGTGTTTGATTTTTAACAGTTGTGCATTGGTAATGGGCTTGAGTAGTTTTTGAACGCTGTTTTGTGAACCGGATCGTTGGAAAATGTAGCATTTTTTTTAAGCTTTTTTTTTTTTTGTAAACCCGACATTGTATGAACCAGTCAATTATTAGTCTCGACAATTAACTCGTGATTCAAACTACTAAATATTTGTTTAGAATCACGTTAACTGTGCGCAGTAGTTCTTACAGTGCTTTTAATTGACTGCGGTATAAACTTAACAACTCTTTACGACATTTCAATGACTTATGAAGTGATTTATTCTTAAGAATTATAGTATGTCTTAGAGTAAAGCACCTTCCCAAAGTTATTGATTTGCGAGAGTACATTACAAACATTGACGATCGATGCAGCGTAGATATATTATTAAAAGGCCAATAATTGAATTTATTTATAGTATCTATAAATATCTTAACGGGCCGGTCCTGTGAATATTTTAAGTGGTCTTCTATTCAATATACGTCGTTGCATTGAATCGATGACACTTTTTAACTTTTAATAAATTCCGTATTTTCTCTTTATTTTTATTAATTAATTCATACCTGCTTACTTTTATTGAAAGGTGTTTTTATTCATTTGTACAACAAATGCAAAATTTGTTAAAAATTTCATGTTTATTTCCTCCAAATTGGGTTCAAATATTGCGGTTATTTGGAATTTGACGATATTTTGTATCTAGCGAGGGTGAGATTCAATTGTTTGGTGTCTTATTATAAATTTTTAGTTTTTTTCAAAGTAAAACAATAATAGTGGAACGTCCATTAAAAGTGCTAAATTGAGATATTTGATTGATAAGATATCTTGTAAAGCCATGAAAAAACAAAATCATTTGTTTGATATCCGAATTACTGATATTTATCGATTAAATAAAATCTCTTTTGAATATTATGTATTTAGAGTTTCAAGCAATTCTGTTGAAAGGTTCAAAAGAAAAAAATTGTCACAATTTATACCATTTTGCTAAAGGAGCAAATTATTATATAACCTTTTTTGTGTATCGTTGAAAATTCAATTAGTTAACGAAATTTATGTTAATTATGATAATTACAAACATCAATATTGATAATTTTTTAATCGTAAATAATTCCCCTTCTCTCATTTATACCGCTTTATTTATTCGTACACATTTCCCATTTTATATTATTGTTTATTTAGGGGTTAGTTTTATTATTTTCTATTTTTTTATATTGTTCATAAAATGTTACTGAAATTTACAAAAAAAAAAACAAATATTTAATTAGCTGGGAAGTGGGAAAGGTATGGACTAAATACAGTGTTGTTTTGATTGATTGTGGTAAGTATTTTTTCAGTAGAATATGATAAATATATGTGTAGCGTGTAATGGTACCCGATGAAATCAATCATCCTCGACTATCAACTCCGGCAATAATTTATTTTTTGTATATCCTATACTAATCTTGTATTAAATATTTTCAACATTTATTTATTCAAACTCTGTCTTTTTCTTCTTCAACTTGTGCAGTCCAAAATTTGGAGAGTCGACTCTCTCCGCCGTTCCCCGGAGGATCCTAGTAATTATACTGATAATTATTTTTTTACCGTGAAATAAACCAAAAAAAAAAAAACTCTGGGGAATTTTGAAGATCGATTGGTTATAAAGTAATCTAATCTTTTAGATAGGCTATCTTCAAACTAGTGCCCAACAAAGAACAACACCAAAACGGACAATGAAAATCTTTGATTTATTTGTGCTAAATCAAAACATCTATTGTCTTAATCACTTAGGAGGGTTTACTCCGTGCTAGGAAAACCTTCAAATTGTAACCAATATTGGGAGAAAGTATTATTATTTACAGTGTTGTGAAAGTCCTTGTGCAGCATAAAACCTACATTTCTACACTGCGTTTAGTATTGAGCTACGCGCTCATAAAATGCTAATTGATCAGAGATAAAACTATTTTCCCAATCTTTTTAAAGCATTATTTTAGTGAGCGAATGGCGAATGGTAGATATTTTGAATGTCGGTGTTTATCTTTTCTAATAAGTCACGGGTTCCTAACCATCTCTAGCCTAGCTAAAGGCGGCGATTGACCGTTTACGGTGAACTTGTTACATTACAAGATAATTGGTGGTACTCCAATTCATTTTCCATTGTAATATGAGCCTTGTACATTCTGAAGATTCTGGTAAAAAAGGAAAAAGTATACTACAAGAATGACCTTTGTACAAAAACACAGATTATAAAAATATAATGTTAGTTCATTGTAAATATTTTACTGATGTTATAACGCAAGCTATTCGGCTCTAGTAATGGAGATGTTACAAGTTAGATTACGCTAAATGTAACAAAGCGGTCGCCGCCTTATCTGCCCATAATTATTGTAGATTTTCCAATTTTGCCTTCACTTTTTAATAATTACTAGGTAATGTAACATTAGCTTGCATTGCATTGAAAATGTACAAAACTTTATATGACATATACAAAGTTAAGTGTATTTTTCAGATAATAGTGACTATTTTCTTCTCTAGAATGGTTCAAATTTAGTTAATATTCCAATATCAAAAATGGTTTCATTGAGAAAATATAAATGGAAAATTTATAGCACATTGTTATGAATAAAAATTAACAAATTATTTGTTGTGAGAAAGATGACGAGAAAATGTTTCAACTAAATGTAATTTATCATTGTGTATTATTAAAACCTAATAATACGGGAGTTTCATAAAAGATAATTTTTACATACGGCTTATATATACATATTATACAATATGAGATACTGTGCATTGTATCTTTGTGAAAATAAATAAAAAAACATTAAAAATTTAAACCTTTTTGTTATTAAAACTGTCCTCCTCCGAGATACAAGCAGCTATATCTTAACACATTAACTACCAAAAGCCGACTACACAACTGCCAACCGTAAGCGACCAAACACAGATTAGTCAGTTTTTCTACCTTACGTATCGGGAATAATTCTCACAATTATGTAAATCACTTCATCGATTTAAAATTTGAACTACATATTCATTTTTAAAAAGGATATTTACTAGGAACTAAAAATTTAAAAGATATATCTGCACAATTTGTCAAAATTTTATGTGTTGGAAGACAATATTTTTAATAAATATGAAATGTTTCTAGAATGAATCATAACATGACATTTTAACACATTGTGATCGGGCAGTTTTCGGCCGCGTATCGTGCTGGTAACGGGTGATTTTTCGCGTAATTTCGCGCTAACGTAGACCTCTAGAAAAATTGCGATAACTTCAAAAATATTTGTTTGATTTCAATAATTCTTTTTGCAAATTATTTATTTTATTTCATTTTATTTTATTATATTTAGAAATGTATTCTTTATCGTTAAACTAGTGCAGAATTTCACATAAAGCAGGAAAGTTATGAAAAAAATAATATTTACACTACCTCGGTACCTACCGTACACCCCATCTATTGTTCTCAAAAGGTTTTTACCTGCATGGCTACAACCCTACAGAGGCTATATAGCGAAAACTCAAGTATATTGGAACCCGCATTTTAACGTGACCCGCGCTCCACTAACAATCTATCAAAAACGTATAAATACGTGTTCCGCTCTCTAGCATTAATTTGCTAAACACGTATTAATACGTGATCAGATTACAATGTGTTAAGCTCATAATTCCAAGTGCCACTTGTTACATAAGGTGCGGCGGTACCTATCAGCCTCCCAATTTGAAAAAAAGTGATCAGCCGTTAAATCAACGGTTGTGGTTTTTGTAGGTATGGAGCAGTACCCAGTCTTTCTAGTGTTAAGGTTGTTGGTTGGTAATAAAGTATTAAAATAAAGATATTTTTACTTTATTTGGGGCTGAAAGAACACAAATACTGGAAGGTTGTTTGTAGCTATGAGGCATGTCTTCAATCACTAGACTTTATTATGACTATACCTTTATGGATGGTATTGTCTGGAATATAATTGTCCTTTCCCAAAATTCCTACCTACCTCCCTCTACCTACACATGCAAATCAGTGCAGTGACAACCTTCGACAAAAGTGCAGTGGCAACCTTCGAACAGCAGGCAGTATTATTATGTTCATATTTTCTAAGTGCAAATTATTGTGTATGCAAAGACTTCAAATAACTTATGGTAATCTGTACAGTTTGGAACATTTTATGTGAATTTCTATGTGGACATCATCAACCCAGCCTGCTACATTAACTACAGTGAGTTTTTACGCCATTCCTATTTTCCCGCCTACTAAGGAAGTTCCTAACAGGTATCATACCAAGAACAAAAGTTCTTCCACAGAGATAAGCAAGTACTCGTGTTGTCATCTCATTCATGCAGTACATCGCTACTGAAATCATGAGACCTGCGTTGCCACCCACTGATCATTTGTATTATATTTATAATTTAATAAGTGCATTCCTTGGAAGAAGATCTTTGTTGAAGGTGACAAGATTGTAGTGATTCTGGAGAAATTTCCCTAGACCCGGGAAGAAAAAAGAGCAGGGATGGGAGCTTTTTAAAATCTGGGGAATTTTTAGCTTTTTTTTAAATTTAATGAGAACAAATAACTTTGTGTACACCACTATTTAATTAACAATATCGACATGTTTCAAAAACTATGTTTTCTTTGTCTGGATAATAAGTTAATAAAAATAAATTATTAGCCTTTAAAGATCACGTCTACACTTATTTCGTACAATTTTTTAACACGGGGACTACTGAGATTAAGTATTATATCTTAATGGTTAAAAAAGCATTTTGCAATACCTTTTTTTGGTTCCATGGAACTGGAATTCTGAGAATAAATTCAAATCGACACCTCCTTGAAAAGTCATTAAAAGCTACGAAAAAAAAATTAAAATAGCCCATAACACAAACTTAACGTAACCTATTTTTTATAAAGTTTTTTATCACTTTTAATGACTTTTCTAAGTTGGTTTCATTCTGAGTTATCCGGTCACCCTCTATTGTGTCCTCTCCTATCGGATGTTGGCTATCATCAATCAATCTGCACCTTGCAGGCCGCAACCCAGCATGACTCAGAGGAACTGCACTTGAACCAGCCAGGTAGGTTTCAGAACCATAAGGTGTGGCATCTCCTATCCCCTGGACTTTATCAGTTGGGTACATAGACATTCAAATTAATAGACTAACCAATTAGGGAAAGAGAACAAACCAAGCTGCGCAGAACGCGGGAGGTGGCATGACTGTTTCCTTTCTGACTAACTGAAAATATATATAATAATATCTATTCTGAAAAGCTACAAAAAAATTTTTGAAAAATAGTCCATAACCAAATCTAACGTAACCTATTTCACCATTTTTTTTCAAATCACTTTTAATGACTTCAAAGGAGGTATATTGAAGTTGTATGATTCTAACTCAGTCACCAAGTAATTTGTAAAGTTCGATTCATCTGTTGGTCGGAGAGTTGCATTGGAAAGAGGGTATTTGTGAATTTGAGGAGTGTTGAGCCAAAATTTCGGCTCAACAGTTGACAATGGATTATAATTTACCCACCTGGCTCAATTTTAGCATCGCTATGCCAGGCTGTTTGTTGAAAAACGAACATCCAGATCTCCTGCGCAGAAAAATCCCCACATTTGCCTTGCAAAACTTTGCCTCACTTTAGCAAATTTTACTTTCTGCGCAGGGTCTGGCTATTTCAACGTATGATCTACGACCAACGTCATAGTTTGAGTATTCTCGAACCCTCCTGGTGCCAAAAACACGGTCGCGTTTGCCTCCAGTAAGTTGAAATGATACCCAGATTTCATGTTAGGGCAAGTCTATCAATTTGGATAGATGTCTACGGTTGGGTACCACATGGAGTTTTCGGAAAGGGAAGAAAAAAATTAATACAAATATTTTCAACATTTTATTAGTGTGTAATAATAAAGGGTTTGTGTATTCCATCTGATAAATTATACAAATTAAATTTTAACATTTTGACCGGATCTTCCAACATACCAAAATCACCAGCTGCACAAGTGTTTAAAAATGAATAACATAGCATTTTTATATATCATTTACTCTTCTCTATCAGAGCAAACAGTATTAACAACCTTCTTAGGATCTAGATATGAAACACTTGCACATGGTTGTAAAAAATCTGTAATGTCTAAATATTGTCTGACTTAGGGTAAGCAAGCATCCACAGGTTCGCAACAAACGCATCAGATGGATCGCATCAAACGGGTTTATTATGCGTAGTACATTCACTATTCGTATTGCCGACGCGACGGCCATTACAATCAAATTTTCAACATTGGACGCACTTGTATGACTAACTGTACAAAGAATTCTAAAATCTGTTTGATGCGATCCGTACAATGCAGACCTGTGGATGCTTACCTTTACAGGGAAAAACATAAATTCAATTTCAGCAGAATGACGTTGAAATTAAATGAAAATACAGGTTAATAATGTGTTATGATTTCAACAAAATAAATTGCTTTGCAACATTATAATTTATTTTTTTAATAAATTACCTACCTGTTAGTGGTTCATTTACATTAGAATGCTACATCATTGCACAATGTATTACTTTTATAAAAAGTATTAAAATTAAGTTTAGTGTAGGTAATTCTATTTTTGCATAAATATGATAAAAAATAGTGCTGAATTAGAAATTTATTCTGAATAAATGTGTGAATATTTTAGAAAATGATTTTTTTTAAACTGAATAAATGGCAACACTTTTTTCAAGTGAAGTTGTGCTGCTTTCAAATTTGGAACAATGAGACAACTTATACATAATGGATAACTATGCTTTTTTGTATCTATGGATAACTGTGCTATACCATATGTCACAAGCTGTAAGAATAGGATCCACAGCTGACAATGATGAAAGCAAATAATAAAATTAGAATACTTAACGAGTATTAATAATATATAAAAGCTGTGTGGGGCGGAAACCCTGAGATATGTAGTGTATAAAATAATTATGCTTCAACTTACAATATAAATGACTTATAAATAAAATTGTTACTAGCCTAATGACAAAATAATGAATGCTCAAAATAAACCGGTTAAATGTTGAAGTTTAGTTATTATTTTTATGTAGAAGTGTTAGCACCTTTAGAAAAGGGTATTTGTTTTAAACCAATACTGATAACTTTTGTACTATTTTCATTTATTTATTGTTTAGTTTGTGGCAGGCACTCCAAAATTCGGTTGGCATTTTTGGAAAGAATTCTCAAACCAAGATTATATTTCATTACAAAGTATACTGGTTTCTTTTGAAAATCTGAATCACTCGCTGCCAAAATCGTCAGCATTCCTGTTTAACAATAATTATTGCTGTTTCTAACGATTAATGTTAAAGAGCTGATTAATATATTATTTTTTGTGACTAATGTTTTCAGAAAGTCTTGGAAGAGGGAGGAGTTTTGGCACAGAAGTTGAAGAATTTATTAACGAGAATTCAAACACTTAAAAAACTAAATGATTATTTTAAATCATAATTCAATAAAATATCTACATTATAATTTTAATAGGTACTACTGTTAGTATTTTTCTGCCTATTAGAGAAAATGATATTACAGTAAAACCCTGTTATAAGGTCAATTGAAAACCTTATAAAAGTGTTTTTACTGTATAAAATTAATAAAATGAGATGAACAAAACACAAGCGGATGAACTTACAAAGGTAAAATATTATAATATTTGAACTTAAAATAAAGGTGGATTGGAGAAAAATTCGATGTAAAAAAAAGGAATGTTAAAGAACAAAATTATGCAATAGGAAAGAAATTTACCGATTTAACTTACAAGTTACATCGGTAAATCTTATAGTTACTTTAAGATCTTTTAAATCAGTCCTTAAAAATTACGCAAAAACCAAACAAAATTTCGATGTTAAAAATGTAATATTATTGCTAACTCCAGAAAAAGGTACATATTTAAGAATGAATTTAAAATGACAATAAAATACCAATAAAGAAAAATACTATTTTTATATGGTTTGCAATCGTCTAATTTCCAATAATCATTCTTAATCTCTGAGGGGCCATAATAGTTAATTAACGATTGTCTCTTCTATTCAATTTCTATCAATCACGCTCATTGAAATTAGATTTAAAAAAATTATCTGTCTTAAACTTTTTCATAAATCATTTATTGTATGCCTTGTGAAATTCTCTAGAAGCGAGTAATTACAGAGAAACCCTCTTATAAAAATTCCACACGAGAAGTTTTCCTGCTTAAGAAGTTTTATTTTTCGGTCCCTTGAAAAGTGAAATTGAAAAATGTCCCAATTTATCACACAAGTTTCTTTCTGAGTTCCTTGGAAAATCTTATAAGAGAGTTTCACTGTGTAATTGCTGTGCAGAGAATTTTATATGAATAATGAAAGAGAAGGACATAAAAAACCAACCCTAAATTTACTGAACATCTTTATTAATTACTTAAGACATTATCAATACTATTCCAATAACTGTATAACACTTTCCACAAACACCAAACTTGTACTATAAATTGCACCCACATTAAATTTACGCTAGCTAGCCTACAATACTCTTTCAGAAGACTTTTTCCCTTAATTCGGCCACCGAATTCACAAGTGATCATGCGGCGATATGTAAAGGCAATATGCCTGTGTGTTTATCAAACCTAACCTCAAAATATTATTCATAATAAAAGAGGTAAAGACATACTGCCAATAGCTCCATTATAACCTCTTTCACATAAACAATACATATAATAGAAAGATAAGTTAGAATGGAGCTCTCAGCGATTGGTATAGACTATGGAACATGATTTAAAATATAAGATGGCCGCTTGACAAACATGGACAAGTTTTAGAATCTGACAGGAAAACAAGTTATTGGACATTACGCACTCTAAAAGTGATAAAACTACAGTTTACAAATGAAAAGCATTCCTAGCCTAACCTACTCAATGGACTGATCATTATTTTGAAGAATCCAAACTCTAATAATGTTTTAAAAAAGAATTAAAAGAAATTTCGGGGACTAAGCTAGTATGAAAATGCTACGTATTTAGATTTCAGTCCATTCAGTAGTTATCAGTTATACTATCAGTCAATAATAATTGCCGTATGTTACCTTTGAATAGATATACAATTATTTTGGTTTGGAGAATTGGACGTAGAGAGGTAAACATGAATTTTAAATACCTTATTAATTGTGAACCAATAGAATAAAATATTATAATAAAACAACTCCACTGGCAAATCAGTTTCAATTTTGACGAATAATTTTCGGTTAAAAAATATTACATTCAAGGTAGGTACCTACTTTATCGCTTGTCAGAATTCTTCACATAATCAGTTTTAATTTTGAAAAATTACGCTTAAATTGAACCAGATTTCACGTAGGACCAATAATACACAAGCAATGGAAATTAGTATGTTCGTTTCCTGTGCAAAACTTCCAACTAACTGTTCAAAATTAGAACACCATCAAGAAAATTTATATTTTAAAAGATTGGCATTGTGGGTAGTTACATGCATACTTTTTAAAATTTAATTTCTTGATGGCTATTCATTCAAGTGTAAAAGGGGAAAGTTCACAATGATAAGTTCTTACTTTTGTCTTATTTTAATTAATTGAGTACCTACTTTATTTTGAGAGTTGCACCGAGTCATACAAAATGTGTTAATGTGTAAAATGTGTCATACAAGGTTAGCTCATCGAGGGGGTAGAGGGGTGATTAGCTAAAAATTCGTGACGTAATTTGAAGTCCGTGTTCCACTGGGAGATTTGAATTAACTGCAATACAAGTGGCAGTTTTTTACTTCAAGCTACGGCACGAAATTTCGAAAGCGACCTGACGAGTTTTTTTTTCGAAAAAGGCCCTTATTTATTTATTTATACTACACATAACCTTAACCTTACGAGCTAACCTTGTTAAACACATTTTCGACGAACCTTGAGTTGAAACTACAATCATCAGGTAAATTTTATTCTATAAGGTCACACAAACGCGTGAAAAAATGGTAAATTTATTATGCACAAAATTATTTTTTAAGTTTCTAGATACAAACCATTATATATTATTTAAATGGATGGAATATATTGTGCGTGATTCCTTTCACGATGAGGAAAATTTATCAAAAAACCTTCACGAGATATGACATTACAAAAATTACACTATCATGGTAATATTTTAGACATTCACTTTATCCTTTCCGAAAACATGGAGCCTAAGTCCGATACAACACCAACGCTTAATTATTAATGTTTGTTGATAAAAGATTTAATTAATTTTCCTAAATATCAGGAGTAATTGAATATTCCTTTATATCCGTAAATACAATTCCATGCGTTGCTTCCTTGACAGTTCAGATAATGGACTCTACATCAGAGTGGCCACGGAAATCAAAATAATAATTTAGTCAAGATAGTCATCATTTCAGGTTTTCCAGGACAGTTTTTACCTTTTTTTGTATGTTAACTCCAAACAGGAGATCCTGAGGAAAATAATTTCCCTCGGGGCATGTCACCTTTAGGGATGCTGTGTGGAAGGTCTTTTTGAGGAAAGGAAGGAGTGAACCTGGGTCTTGAAGAGACCCCTGTTGTATGAGGGAGGAAACACAGAGGTCGGCAAATCATTCCACAGCCAATTTGTTAAACCAAGGACGAGTCTTAGAAACGACCTGTTCTCAAGTGACAAATGTCAACTGTATACAAATGTTGGGCAGGTTTCCCGACTGTGCACCGGTGCCGAAGGAATCAATGATACAATTTCCTCGGAGCATATTCCATTGAAATACCGGTAGAACAAGGACAGCATTCCCACCTGTGCTCTAAAGTTGTAATTATGATACCTATTATTTGTTTATTACGTGCCAATGACTTAGTAAGTCAATTTTAGCCATTAAAAATAGCCTCACTTAAACCTTGAATTTCAAATTGTATCGAAAGCCCAAAAATCACTAATTATCATTGTTTTAAAACATTTTTGTCAAACTTTCGCTAGGTTAAATGGGAGTGAAGTTAAACCAAAATTTTCTAGCATTTTCCTGATGTTTTCCCTTTCAATCAAATTCTCAGATAATTGAAATAAAATGCAATTTTCCTGATAATTCTGGTTTGTGGCCACCTACTGTAAATCCATCACTTTTAGAATTATTTTTACATACCTACATATTCCGTAATGAGAAAAAGCATTTTCCTAATAACCAACGCGTGATACACTTATCCTAAACACTCTCTTGATATCAAAACACACATAGTTTACATTTTCCTCAAAACTTACAAACACCGATAAGCTTTACACTTACACATGAATCCATTTTAATCCTCGGCAATTCCTCAAACTAAACCTACTTAGGCTCTGGAATTTACAAACATCAAACTTACCTCATCATTTCTCATTCAAAATTTAGTAACACATTCTTGATGTTTTGACATTACCACGTTATTGTTACATGGCCTTATATTCATTGGTACGGCTTTTGGGAAACATACCACACTCCGAAAAGGTGCTATTTCAACGCACATCTCAAATCCTTTTCAAAATAGATTAAAAACCGCCCACCAGACAGAAACAAAGCATTCAAACCATGGAAGAAAGATTTAATTTACTGGTATGCTATTATTGATGTATACATTCACACATCCCATAGAAAATAGTTGCAAGTCAAAAATTTTTGTTTCATAAAATTTCATTTTTTATCTCTTACTCGTCAAATGCCACGCGGTAGGAAACTCGTAAGTTTTGACTTTGACGTAATATTTTGTGGGTTTATTTTATGCTATCGTATATAATATTTACCGAAACACATTCCTTGAACAATAAACTACGCCTAAAAACAACATTACTTGCGTTTATTTGACAAATTGATAGGTTTATCGATCTTTTCACGACCCACGACGCTCACAGTTTGACAGCTCGAATTGCGGGAAAGATGAAGTTTGGAAGTCATAGATAAATTAAATAATAATTATTCCGAGTGGAATTGGCTAGGTGTGTTTCTGATATATGTTACGTCAATAACAAGAATGCCCCAAGCAATTCTGACCTTGTCCTTCATACATTTTCTCTATACATAAGGTTTAAAATCGCATTTCAAAAAAAAAAAAATATATTTAAATTTTATTCGGCGTGCCGCCACGTACTCGGCACGTGACCGGTTTAGTAAAGTGATTATGATTATCTATGCCCCACGAAAAGCGTATTTAAGTTATGTTTCTTTACAACGGGACCGCTTGTTTCATCAATCTTCATTTGTTTTCGCTCTCCTGTTAAATAGACTTTTTTGACTTACAACACTTTTCAACGGAACGTGCGTCTTACTTCCATAATTTGAAACATAATAGATCCAGTAAAACATAAATTTTGTTTGTGGCAAGAGTGCAAAAAATATGATTAAAAGAAAATTCTAATTATAACGTAACATGCGCACTATCACCGTAGCAATATGCGCTCCGAGACTTCACAAGTTTAGCGAAAATCAGTTTCGCCGACTTGAAAATGTTCACGGCTTATAATAAACCTTAATATGTAAGAATTATTCAACAATAAAATATGTAACACTAATACTGCACAATATATTAAAGATATCTTTCCTTGTACTTAAAGGCTAAATGTTAAATTATTATTAACGGTGAACTTAATTGTAATAAGGTGTACCGATAGAGATGTAAATTATGACTATAATATTAGAAAAGAAATTAATTAAGAAAGATGAGCTAAAAAAATTAAGAAAAGATGAGCTGGAAAAAATTGTTAGCGTCTTAATATTGAAGAACGAAATGATTTTACAATATAATCCACTGGAGCGCTTTTTGCCACAATATGGCACTATTTAAAATACCTCCGATTGCTTCGCTGCCAATTTTGGCAAATTTTCCCTTATTTGTAATTAATTAAGTAGAAGTTTACAATTATATAATATTTTTTTTATAAATCCTACGAATATGTGATAATCGACAAAGGGTAGGTGAATTCATTGGCTATATAGAACTATAGTTTGTATATCTCCATATTAAAATTTGGAGGCATGATTTTTTTTTTAATGGGCGGAAAGTATTCAAAATGATCACCAAAAAATGTTGAGCAATCGGAGAAAAAAGTTTTAAATTGCGCTGTCGCTCCAGTGGTTAAAAAGATCTATTCTTCACAGGGTTTCAGTTAAGTAATTTAGAAAAATGTATACAAATACATAATTATTTAAATAAATGCAATATTTCAGATTAGAAAAGCATAATACATAAACAAGTTATCGTAGAGGAATAAATAGAAAATTTTTGTTATTGTTTTTGGGGTGTTATGCCGTGTTTCGCTACCTCCTTCTTTAGCCAACGTTTCGGACAGAAATAATAAATAGAAAAGTTTTTTAAGATTCTTCTCCACGTATGTTATATTATGTATACTGTTTTCATAACAACTTATTAATACAACCTTAATACATATTAGTTAGGGAAATGATTTATAATATTGGTGTTGCCGTATTTTTTTTTTGATCCAATGTATATTTTGTACAAACATAATACATGACATTGTATTCATAACAGTACAATTTCAGTAATTATTCTTTACGGAAATTGTACTGTAAATAAATCACAAAAGTAAGGTTAGCTTAGTAAATAGTATTCAGAAAGAAATACATTTTCAAGAGGTAGACTTACTTAAAAACTACAAACAATACTTGTATGTTTCTCTCCCCGCTCATCAAAACGAGGAATGAAACATTCAACCACAATTTAATTTCCCTATAAGAATTATGTGTTACTAAATGATATCATAAAATCTTTCTTTTCAATTTTAATATTAAATTTATATTCATTAAAATAAAAATTAAAGTGATATTCGCCATTTTGACAAATTTAACAAGTAATATTCCCACAGCAGCTGCTCAAAAATTAAAATAAAATTTACAATTTACATAAACTAATTATGTATTGTTTTATTATTGGATGTTTGAATTTCTGTTGAGCAAACCTAGCAAATCTAAATACTTAATATTATTACAAGAAATTACATCAAACGAAACATTTTTAATCCTTTTTGGAATTCAGACCGATGAATTCTCAAAGCTCTATCATTGTGCCCATATCTTGTTTCAAAATCTGCCATTTAGTAGACATTTTTCTTTATACAACACTACTTATCCATCTTGAAAGAACTTGTTTACACAACATGTACATTCTTTGTGATATTTTTCACCATAATGCTCTAAATTTAGAAAATATCTGCATGTTGAAACAACAAAACAAATTGTATGAAGAATTAGAACAAGAAAAACCGACACTGAATCTATTCCAAATTGACATTAATTTTACAAGGTGATTTTTGAAATAATGTTCCATTTGAAAATAAATGAAAAATTTTCACTTTATCATAGACATCCAAATTCGTTCTATTATCATTTCCATAGACGAATTCAAATCCTAGATGGTCGACCATTGTTACCTTTTCGAAGCCGAGGCCTTTCTCCTCGCTGTTTGTCTCTGGTGTTCGAATTCGAAATCTTCTTCCGTGAGACTGAGCCTGTCCATTTGGGGTATGAGGAATTCTTCACACAAGATGGAGGCGGGCGGGTGACGGAGAATTTCGACAGTTTCGCACAGGCCGTTGGCCTTCTTGCGAATCTTGGCTGAACCAAGAGATGCAGAAAGTATGACCAATGAAGCCTTGAACAGTACCTGATGGTGGAGAAAATTTATTTTATTAGTTTATGCATGAATAGGATTAAGTTAAAACATGGATGATAAGGAAAAATTTATGGAGACAGTGACCTTCCTCTTGTTTTGAAGGTCAAGTGTGCAAAATTTCATCAACCTCGGAATTCTCACTTCCTCACTCTACTTTATTTTTTGCTTATTAGATTACTTTTACCAAATAATCTGCAATATTAATAATACCTCCAACTTTTGACATTTCTCATACATTCGGATGGCAGCATACTCAACTGCCTGGGGTCAGTGGCACTATGACATCACCCAATTTAGGGTGAAGCTGAAGGAAGTGTGAAAGAAAGGGGATTGGGGGGGGGGGGGGGTTGGAAATACTTAGCTATTTATATATATTTTTATTATTTACTAACCAAAATATAATATACACAAACACATTAACTTCTGTATAAATAACCTCACCAGGCTGAGCACATATATTGGTGGCAGGAATTTAATCGAATTTTAATATCTTAAAGGAAATGAGGAGAAAAAAAATTAAATTTAAATAGATAAATAAAAATTAGAGAAATAAAAAGAAAAGAAATTAGAGGAATTAAAAAGAAATAAGAAAGGAGAAAACTACAGGTATATCTAAACATAGCTAAATTCATTTGTCCAGCAATATTTCACTTCAGAAATGGTGTTTTATTTCATCAGGAAGATATTGAGATAAATACGACACAATAAAAACAATACTGGAGTATTTGAGTAATTTTTAGCAATGAAATCAATCGGTTTATCTTGTCAGAACTCCTAACCGAGAGCAACTTGACGATCTAAATATATTCATAGCGAGCCTAAAGAGCAACTAAAATTACAGACCAATGTGATTAGCCTGAGGAATGTTTGCGCGAGTCCGGTTCCCTTCCGTCCTGCCTCCGGTGATCCGAGGCTCACTTCGTTCTCCAGGGTCTTTGGGAGTATCTCCCCCCCTTTCCACAAACACTTCTTCAAGGGTATTCTTGAGAAACCGGCTAAGGGACGCGGGTGTTTGGGCACGTTGCGGCCAGGCCGCTTGCCTGCTCATTCTCGCCGGGACTGCCCCGCGATAGTGGGACAAACTGCCCCAGATATCTTTCTTTTTATATATTTTCTTTGGTTTTAATCATACTTGCACATGTAAATATTTTCTTTCTATTTCACTCTAACTAGATGCTGAACCAACAGGCGAACACATTTATTCTTTATCTTGTTAATTACTGCAAATGTAAGTATGCATACATTTTCCTTCTTACTAACAATCATGCATGCAGGGACATTGGAGGGTCTAGATTCGTTTAAAAATAAATGTAGCTTCCTTTTTACAAAAAAATTAGAGTCCTGACGTGTGCGGCTAAGGAGGTTAAACAATCAGTTTCCTCACACAGCCGTTGGGAAAGTGGTGGGTCCCCTCCAGAACAATGTGATTAAGAAGCAGGGTTTTAATATATTAAATAAATAAAATTTGGACGAAACAACCTGCCCCTTTAGAGAAGCAAGAAAGCATACAACAGGACACTAACCTTGACCCCCTCGCAGAGGAAGCAGTCCCAGAGGCGCAGCAGGCAGTCCCAGGGCAGCGTGCGGGTGAGGGCGCACAGGAACCACTCGGTGGCGTAGAGGGCGGGCTCGACTCGGTGCTTGTTAAGGTGGCGATGGACGGCGGGCGCAGTGCGGCGCAGCAGAGCGAACAGGATGTCGCCGTCGCGCTGCAACACCTGGACACAAACACAATTCAATTGAATTACTTATTCATTTTAATTAGTTTTCGAAAGATACATAAGGAAAATAATAAAGGTTTTACTAATAAATGCTTCCGAAACCTTACACAACCGACAAACAACTAATAATGTATTGTAAATGATCATTTATCAGCCGTGCAAAATCCAAAACACGCCCATTAGTAAGGAGAATGTAAATTAGTCACCCGAGAACGAGTCTTAGAAATGACCCGTTCTCATGTGACTAATGTCAACTGTGTACAAATATTGGGCGCGTGTTTGGTGTGTTTCCCAACTATGCAGGGGATCAATGACACTAGTTCTTCGGAGCATCTTCCATTGTAACACCGGTAGAACAACGACAGCATTCCCACCTGACGCCTGTGCTCTAAAGATTGCAATCCGTTTGTTAAGTTAGAAGAGTCTATCAAACAGACCGCCCGTTTCTGCACAGAGTCGAGGGTTTTTTTTCCTACTATTCCACTTGAACTATCAAACAAAAACAAAAAACATATATTAGATGTTATGCAACGTTTACAAAATCGTAGATGTGCGAAAAGCCTACAGCCGAAAACATTTAAGTTGAGTTAAAGTTTTCTGCCAGAAATGATAAGGGCAGATACAAGTGCATAAGGCAAATCGATTTTATGTTTTTGCCAGTATGCCCACAACATCAAAGTGTATGCATTCATCAAAAGTATGTATGGTCACCTCCAGGCCAGGATTGTAGTAGCCGGCCAGGTACTTGTCGGAGATGCTGACCAGGCACCAGAAGGCCTGCACGGCGGGCATGTGCATGAGCAGGAAGGCGGCCACAGGGGCCTGCGCCTGGAAGTAGCCCACCTTGGGATTCAGCACCGAGTACGCCTTCAGCACAGAGAGCAGCTCCTGCTGGCTGGAAAGATGAAAAAATACAACTATTAGTAAAGTTATGGTCAATCTTAAAGTCTGCGTGCACAAACGTAAAAACATGAGTTGTAGTCATGTAACATTAGTAAAAAATTAATAACTGTGTATTTCTGTAAAGGTAATCATTGTGGTGAATATTGATCCCCTGACAGTTGGCCCCTTGGTGTACTTATATATGATATGCAGTCGGTTTAGGGAAAATACAGTATACTTACTTACACAAAATACAACTAAGTATCCGAAGGGGTGTGCAGAGAGGATGTACCGCGTATAACAAAAATTTAAAACATATTTTCATTAAATTGCAAGGATAAAACTGCTTGTCATGTTCGGTGGTCTGCACCTCACCGCATCCACACATCTCCAACTCTTTAAGGTCCCATCTATACATCATATGGGCACGATGGCTATGGGAGCACCTTATCCTATTGATGGCGGACCAGAGTTTGCGAGGCAATGAGAACCCAGGCTGTCTCTCAGTGGGGTCTTGTACGAGATGTGCATTTTTCACCTTGGCCGATTGCCACTCAAGCTTCCACCTATCTTCTGGGGTGAGAGATGATTGGAGGAGTCTTTCTCCTTCTGCCCAGAAGGGTTTTCGGGACTTCAAGCGGCATGCCGGGTGAGAGATAACATCATCGTGCAATGGTATTGCGCACTACTTGTCTATGTACTGTATGTACCAGCGTATATGTATATGTATGAAAAATCGAAATGTAAATAAAATCGTTTGATATCCATACCAACTTATTATCAAAGGTATTTTTGAAGTGGATTTTAGGTGTAGAAATTGGTAAATAATGCACAAAAAATTGTAATTTTATAATAATTATAGTTTTGGGGGGCCAACTGTCGGATCACCAATCTTTGTCATTGTCTTTTGACGATATGCCACATAAGAGTCCAAACTACTTGGATCCATTGGAAAATGACATTGTGAATGTGAAGTTGGAAGGAGATGGAAAATGGATTTTGAGAAGTACGTAGCTATTCAAATAAGGTTACTAAACCTAGCTACAGCCAATTCAGGCAATGCTTCAATTCTGAATAGTGCCCTCTCACTAGGGCGATACTAGAAGTTGTTTCTTCTCTGGAACGAGGTGCATAGGTATATCAATCATCCAGTCGACCAGTGAAATTCGAAAAATCGAAATTTGGGTTGAATATGCAGTTAAATGTAAAAGTTTACAGAGGCGTCTACTAATATCTACAGGAATTCCAAAAACTGAAAAAATCGGACTAATATCTATGAGAATCTATGTTCTGACTAATATCTATACGAGGTATGTTGGAACAATATCTATGGGAACCAAAGTGAGGACAAATATCTACAGCTCAAACTGCTGTCTAATAACTATGGAACAGGTGATGTAGACAAATATCTACAGCACTGGCAGAGGTTGGGTTAGGTTATGTTAGGTTAGTTACGTAATTGAAGTAATTTATGCTTTTCTGTACAACCTCTTGCTCAGCTGCCCTCTGTAGATATTAGTCCCACCTACACTCCATAGATATTCGTCACCACTGGGACCGTCATAGATATTTATCCGACCTTAGCTCTGTAGATATTAGTCTTCACTCTGAAGTTCATAGATATTTGTCCAACATATGAGCTGTAGATATTCGTCCGACATACAGGCTGTAGATATTAGTATCTGGAGTCCCCTCTATCTGATACAATACTCAGATTACTCATAAACACCACCAAATCAATAAAAATTTATTTATTTATTGATCAACGCCCTTTTTCAGGGCTTTTACATATTAATGGTAATAAATACAATATTTATTGTACATAACTGAACTGCTTCAGTAACAATATTTTATATTTGTTTAAAGATAAACTGAAGATGTCCACGGACTTGGTGTAATTGTTTCCTTCCATTAGTATTCTGGGTAAAGAGGAATACATATGGTAGTTAGTCTCAGAATTTCTGCACTGAAATAAATACTGACTTCTTGTATTACGTTGTGGAATCCGGAAGCTTATCAATTCAAGCAATACCGGGCTATCAACTAAATTATGTAGAATTTTATATAGAAATACCAAGTCAGTGAAAATTCTTCTGTCTGACAATTTGAGCATATTCATATTATTTAACAGAGTGTTGTAGTTCAACATTATTGTTGGAATCCCCATTTTGAAATTTAATTTAAGAATTTGTTTTGTAATCTTTCAACAGCTTGTACATGTATGTTATAATGTGGATTCCAGACGGGAGAATTGTACTCAAGTTGACATCTAACATACGCAAAATATAACAGTTTAATACATTTTATATTGTTAAAATTTCTAGTTAGTCTAGTTATAAATCCCAACATTTTTAAGCCCTTATTACAGATTTCTGTGGTTAACAAATGAAAGATTTGATTGGAAAGTGATGCCTAAGTCTTTAATTTGTGTTAGTGTTTCAAGAGCATTGTCATCAATGTAGTAATTAAATATATCACTGGATTTTTTATATGAGAAAATCTAATTATTTGACATTTTGAGATATTTAAATAAAGTCTATTTTCCTTACACCAAATTAACAATTTGTTGATATTATCTTGAAGAATGTTGCAATGATAAATATTTTGAATTAAAAAAATTTTTAGGTCATAAGCAAAAAGTAAGATAGATACATTATGAAATATATTTGTAAGATCATTTATAAACAAGATAAATAAGATTGGGCCAAGGTGTGAACCCTGTGGAACTCCACTTGTTGCATGAATTTTTTCTGACAGGGAGGATTTTATTCTAACAATTTGTTGTCTTCTAGTAAGATAGCTTTCAAACCAGGCTAATATATTGCCACGTATACCAAGCTTTCCTAATTTCCAAATGAGAATTTTATGGGAAACTGTATCAAAGGCCTTACTAAAGTCAGTATAAACAGAGTCAACTTGTTTTTTTCTTTAAAAGCATTGGTTATAAAATTTTCATAAATAATTAAGTTGGAAAGAGTACTTCTCCCTGGCGTAAATCCAAACTGGTAAGGTGATATTACATGTTTTATCTGAGTAAAAAGTTTATCGAGTATTAGGCTTTCAAAGAGTTTTGGTATGGTGGATTGAATGCATATTGGTCTATAATTACAAACATCACTTTTATCACCCTTTTTGAAAATTGGTGTCAAATAACTCATTTTCCACTTATCGGGAAAAATTCCACTGGATAAAGATAGATTAAAAAGATTGGTTAATGGAAGAGCAATTACATTGATACATTCTTTGATAAATATTGTAGGGATATTATCCGGTCCCGCAGATTTGTGGATATCTAATGATTTAACTTTAGTAATTACATCAGAGAGTCTTAGAGTACACTGTGAAATATCAAGAGTTTCATCTAGAGTTGTTGTTGGAACAGGAGCATTATTTGAGTCTGTTGAATAAACACTTTTAAAAAATTTTGCAAACAAGTTAACAATGCCATCGGTATTATTACTATGGCTGCCATTTAGGTGCATAATGCTCGGGAAATCGTAATCATCTTCTTTAAGAGAATTTGAGTATTTCCAAAAATAACTAACATTATTTATTATGGAGTTTTGAATTTCATTTATATAGTTACGAAAGCAGGCCATAGACATTTTTTTACATGAAGTTCTTAAATCTTTAAATTCTATGTAATCAGAATTTTTTTGATATAATTTATATTCTTTATGTTTTAGTTTTTTGGTGATAAGTAGATTTATAAGTTCTTTGGAGTACCATTTTGGATAGGTGGTGAATTAAATGGTGAAATAAAAATTTGTGGTGAGTTAAAAAAAAATGTTTTCTGGGTTACTAGTAGGAAATTTCAAAGTGTCATTATGTACCGAACCGTTTTATTTTCAGCATATTTAATATGTAAAGCACAGACACGTGTAAATAATATTTGATTTATGGTGAGCTTCCGAATATTGTTTTCTTCATTATCTCAAAACTTAGTATTTGGAGATGTCTGACTAATCAACTGGATGATCGATAGGTAGAATTTATTTTATTTCATTAAAAATCACTTGTGAAAAACCCAAATAATTTTAATGACTTATTTATTTGTCCTTGCCTGGAGTTGAACCCGCAACCTCTTGACTCAATGTCAAATGCATATACCACTATACCATGGAGCCATATTGTAATGATTATAATTCAAGGTTATTATCATCAAAAGATTACCAAACAAAAATAGCTGTGAAACAAACATTTCATGAAATGGAATCTCTTCACCAGACAAAACCTGTTATTTTATTAATTTAGGCAATAACCTGTTTGAAGCTGGAATGTGAACAATGTAAAAATGAAGTAATAAAATTAGATATAGACTCTTCACTTATAAAAGCATTAAATTTTATAGACGGCCACATACCGTGTCACTTTGGTTGGACAGTGTTCTATCTTCACTTTACCGTGTTCTGAGATTTAAACGTTTGCAAAGACGATTTTTCATTGAATCTCGTATAAAGTATTTTGGTTCAACATATTTTAAAGGAAAATATTTATGTAGGATGTATACTTAACATTTTAGAACTTGTCTAAATGTGCAGATAGAACCTTATGCAACCAGCTAGGGAGTAAAAATTCATTGCATAAGGTTCTAAGTACATTTTCTTAATGCCATTCCAAGACAGGGCGATGTCCTATTTAAATATTTTCCTTTAAAATGTGTTGAACTTAAATAACTTAAGCAAGATTCTACCTCAAACTCAGAAATTGGTGAACAGATTATGAGTATTCATCTTCGCAAATTTTGATACCTCAGGACATGGTAAGGCGAAGTTAGAACCCTGTCCAACTAAAGTGACAAACTATACTGCGCCTCGTAAAAACGAAAACTTACATAGACTTACTTACGCAAAATGGCAATTGTTAAAGGTTAAACGTGATGTCAGAACCTAGTCAAATAAATGGAACCTTTAAAAACTTGATGTTAGAATTCTTCAAACAAGTGTTTACGAAAATACAACACAGATGGCTCTGAAAATTATTTTGGTTATAGAAATGAGCCAAAAAAATGTTTTGCATTCAAAGGTCGTTTTTGAAAAAAATGACAGTTAGAACCTTGTCCAATTGAGGTGACGCTATAGCATTTAACCCTTTCAGATCGGTATATTAAAAAAAAAAAAATAAAATAAATTTCAGAAATTTTCCTCAATATCTAGAGCGAATAAAAATTGGCATTTTTCAATTGCTTGTATAACTGGTTTTGATTGCAATTTTATTTTAAATTGGAATTTAGCTACTAGTTCAGGCGGTAGCCATTTTTTAAATTTTCAAGGTGAATTTTGTGTTTAATCTCAACTATTTTACGAAGGTATTTTTTCAATGTTTAATATTTATAAATTTAATAAAATGTTATATTTTTGTACACAATTTTATCGTTTTATGTGAAACACACACTCTGAGACTCAATGTTCTTTCAAGTGAAAGTAGCAATAACTTCTAAACTGTTGAAAAAAAAAAAACTCCAAAAATTTTCAATCTACCAATTGTTATCAAATAACATGTTCTACGACTGCTAGTTTTAATTCAGGTCTGAAAGGGTTAAATTAAAATAAATATGACATACTTACAAACATTCCAATTACATCAAGATATTATTATCAAAAGCTAGATAAAATTATACAAAATTAAAAAGACTGCACTAAAACAATGCAGTTTTATCTAATCAAGTACCGCCCGGTTTCGCCCAGGAATTGGATCGCTGCATAATATATTGTTTTCAACTTCCCTTAGCCATTAAAACCTTGTTCACACTTTGACTTGACATTTTCTTCCCGTTAATACATTTTTTGTCCTATTTTTCATTGTTTTATTCATGTGTATGTGCACATGTAAAAATGTTACTGGATACAAAAATGACATCTAAATTTTTTGCTCCAATACTTTAAATTCTTGACAAATTGAAAGAATTCTTGACAAATCAGTTTCAATTTTTAAAATGGCGCCCTTAAAATAATTGAATAAAATAGAAAACATTGCTCTGATAAAGAACCACCATTCGGGACGTAAACGACGCCTGAAATGGCTTTAACTAAATGACCAGATCTGAATAGCCAGAAACTTCCCATCTTTCCTTTACGTCTCATAATATTCATAAATTGGGGATGGACATAGTCCCACTTGCTCTTATGGATTTAGTTGAGACTTTTGTGCAGTATTCATAAAAATAAAATACTGCGCGTTGATATTAGAAATTTAACCCTCAGTCTAATTTATTCGCTTTTGGAAACAGCTCATAATACAGGTGTCCTAGAAATGGTTGTCTCCCTTACTGTCATGGTGAGAAACATGATCTAAACGGTGTTAGAAAGAGAAAACACCACAATTTATATTCAAATCAAAAAGATAACAGAAAAATTAAAATGTAAACCTGTATGAGACCAAAATTTCCGACAGAAATAAATTTTTTTTAAATTTTTTTATTAATTATTTTTACATGAAATTTTAAAAGGGTGAAGTGATGATAACGTTTATAATACACCTTTTTTAATAAAATAAATGTGTTTTTATTTTTTCCTTATCAGTAATTTTAGTTAGAAAAAAACATAAGATGAGCCATTTTTAAAACTTTTTTATGTTTGCATAAAAAATTATATGTTTATTTCTAATAATAAAATTTTAATGCATATTTCATCACCTTTTAAAAGCAGTTTTTAGTTTTTGGATACATTCAGAAATATTCCATTTATTTGAATTCTATCGCAAAGCGGAAATAATCTGACCATCTGACAGAATACGCTAGAGGCCCGACAAATGTGGCCCAAGGATTTTATATCCATTACTAATGGTTGAAATTAGAAAAACAACTAAAAACATCTGTTACATCTTCATTTTACACTTCAATTAAAAAATTTGCTTACCTACATATTGAATATTTACAAAGTTATTCGTTCATTTGACAGATGTTTGAGTGTGGGCCAAGTAAAATTAATATAATTCACATGAAGCTTTATTTAACGCTACCAGTAAATGTTTTAACAGATGTAGATACATTTAGATTACGCATAATACTCTTTACATGTTTTGATGAATCTATTTTGAAATATTCGAAGGATGATACAAAACAAAGAAATTACATTATTCAATTTGAACTAACTACAGTTTTTCATATCTAGGATGAACAAAGTATGTATGAATAATGAGTTAATGATGAATGTAAGTAAGTCTAAAGTCATGGTATTTGAAAGAGAGAGTACGAAAGCAATGTGCAATATAGCTGTGAATGATGATTACTTGGAGCTGATGGATGAGTTTCTGTACTAGGGAAGTACGTTTAAGAGAAATGGGAAGGTTGATAGAGATATTGAAAGAGGATTAAATGCAGGTAACTTCATTAATGGAGTTACCTGCACGGCCGTTGAACGCCGTTGGCGCCAACAAAAAATTGTCCAAAGAAGCGAAACTAGTCATCCATAATGGAAGTACTGGTACCTATCCTGATGCATGGCAGTGAGGCATGAAACTGACAGAGGAAGGATGAAAGTAGACTGAATGCCATAGAAATGATATCCCTGAGACGAATGTGTGGCATAACCATGTACGATCGTGTCAGAAACGTGGAGATTCACAAAGATGTAAGAGATTCACAAAAGTGTAATTAGTAAAATTAAGAAACTGCCAAAAGCCTAGAAACACTCGCAATTTGGAAGGAAATTAAATGGCGGCTGGCTGCATACAAAACTTGAAACACAAATATCAGGGAAAAAACGTAAGAAACATATTATTGCCAATTCTGCTAAATGAATGATGAATTACCTACAGAGCGTTCGGCATTTAAAATTTTATTCAAAAATATCGCTGTCATGCTCTTTTTCCGTTTTTTTGGCGGACCTACTCTAACCCGGCAGGCTGCCCGGGTTTGTGGCCAGTGGGTTAATCTTACTCATTATGCTTAAATCAGCCTTGCAATCCTTGCAAATCTCCACATTATTTCTTACACAATCATACATGGTTTTACAATAATAATGTTTCAAAGATATGTTTTAATCAACGTTAACATTTTAATCAACGTTTCTTTCTTATTTTTAATGGCAGTCTCTCACCGGGGCGATACTGAGAGTATCTACCACTAAGCTGAACCCTACAGGAACATTTTATAAACAATAATGTTTCAAAGATATTCAATCCTGCAGCTTATAGCTTCTACTTCGAAGCTTAGTTCATTGCCTGAGAATAAAAAAACAGCTTCAGGAAGTCAAAGATTTACATAATGATTAAAATAATCTTTTCACTGTTAATCACAAACGGAAATGTAATAGGTAGCTTGTAGTTAGTAGCTACTCTCCACTGCGGTGTGGCCATGTGACCCACGAGAGAAACCTGACAAAAGATTAAATTATTTCCCCTACGCAAATAGAACTGCTTAAGAGGAAAAGCTGTGCGGGCTTTTTTATACTAAACTTAAATTTGGATGTGAGGCCAAAATACCCAACCAAACTTAATAATAATTTTTTAAATCAAAAGTTATACCAAATATCTAGTATGGATATGTGCTGTTTTATTTTTTGCATTTTAAATAATTGATTTAAGCCTTTAAAAATTCAATTTTGTATGATTTTAGAGGCAACTTTGGCATTTTTTTGTGAGTTAAATAAATAAATAAAAAATAAAGTAAATAAAAATAATGTAAAAAATAGAACATCATAAAAAATAATTTTTTTTGGGTAAAATTTTAATTTTTATATGTGAAATTTGTGTTCCAACATAAATTGATTTTTTGTTATTAAAATTTACGGCCATCAAAACGCCTTTTTAACATTTTTATGTTATATTTCATCATATTTCCAACCCTCCACACTGTGCTTTGTGGCCCTGAGGGAAATTATTTTCCTCGGGGCCTCCTGTGTGGAGGTCATGTAAAAAAAAAAATATATATATTTATATGGTAAGTTGAGCAAAATTATTTCTTTAATAATTATCATTAACCCACAAATAATTGCCAAAGTTCCCATTAAAATCATGAAAAATTGAATTCTTTAATGGCCTGTATTTTATAATTTGCATCTTTTGATTAATCATTTTTCAGTTTGGGTGGGTATTTTGGCCTCAAATCCAAGTTTAATTTAAGTTTTGTATGAAAAAGCAGCGCAGCAGTTCCTCTTAATGTCATATGTAGGTACATATTTCATTAAAAAATTTAAATAATTTTCTGAAGTTTGCAAAATTACATAACTCATTCCTATAGCAGTGGATGTGATGATAAAAAACCTAATTATCGTAATTGAGCAATCATCAAGTCAAGGATTCATGGGGGAGGTCTAGGTCTTGGCGTCAAATGCGTCTGTCCACCAACTGCATGGCGGGCCGGATCGGGAATAGACCTTTTGACCTCTCCATTAGGACTCTCTAGAAACCATCACCTTGCACCGCAGTGAGGGATGGATTTACACATCCGTCACTCCTAGACACATTAACCCGCAGATTCTTACCTATCCCTCATACCTTTTACTTCCCAGAATTCCCTCTCCCTCCTTTCATTAAAAAGATCCCCCACAAACAATCCTAAAGATAGGCCCTGAGGGAAATTATTTTCCACAGGGCTTCCTTCCTTTCCAGAACTTCCTCTTCTTTCTTTTATTAAAAAGACCCTCCACATAGCAACCTCAAAGTTGGCTCCTATTTGGACTATAATAAAGCGTAACAAAATTTTTGTGTGAGCTTACAAAGCTACAAAATAACTCATATTATCAGCAAAATAGTTTAAATTAGATTAAATTTTGAAAAACACACTTTCGTACTAGACAAGTCATAATACGCCACAAAAATAAACTAATCTTATTAAAGTGACTTATTGCATTCTTTCAGTGAGCGGCCAACAAGCGCATTGTTTTGTCTTCAAAAGCAACGGTTTGCACAGCAGAGATACCAGTTTCACATAGATAATACGGTTTGTTTGCACAGATAAGCAAACACGAATGTATCGCAATACGGCATGGTGCAATATTTCAAATACACAAACATGAATAGGTAACTTTCAACCATAAAAGTTACCAACTTGGACATAAGATGAGTCACTGACAAACTAAGCACTCATCAATAGGTTTTAGATCATTTCGTTAGCTAAATACGGATGAACAATAAGGCATTAATGTTTTATATTAAAAAGAATGGACCACTTAATTGGATCGTTGCGTTAATTTGGTGAAACCATAAATTAATAATGCATTAATTCAATTTTTTTAATGCATTTAGCACTTTAGAGGCTCAACGAGGTGTGGCAACACAGATGGAAGATGAGAGGGAGAAATGCAATTGTAATTGTTGTAATGTTGGGATTTATAACTAGGCTAACCACAAATTTTTACAAAATAAAGTGTATTAAAATCTTATATTTTGCTTATGTTAGAAGTCAGCTGGAGTACAATTCTCCCGTATGGAATCCATATTATAATACTCATGTATAAGCTGTTGAAAGAATACAAAACAAATTCTTACGTTTTCTAAATTTTAAAATAGGTATCCGAGCAATTATTTGAACTATAACACTCTGTTAAATGATATAAAAATGCTCAAATTGTCAGACAGAAGAATTTTCACTGACTTGGTATTTTTATATAAAATTCTAAACGATTTAATTGATAGTCCGGTATTGCTTGAACTGATAAGCTTCCGGATACCACAACGTAATACCAGAAGTCAGGATTTATTTCAGTGTAGAAATTCTGGAACTAACTACCATACGTATTCCTCTTTGCCCAGAATACTAATGGAAGGAAATAACTATACCAAGTCAGTGAACATCTTCAATGTATCTTTAAACAAATATAAAACATTGTTACTGAGGCTATTCAATTATGTACAATAAATACTGAAAATTTGTTATTATTCATAAATATGTACAAGCCCCCAAAAACGGCATTAATAAATAAATAAATTGTGATCGTATCTACGTTTTAAAGCAGAAGATCTTTATACTGAAGCAGTAAAAAACTCTAGTGTGTTGAGCTCTAGCATCATGTATGCATACATATATATAGTTTTTTTTTGCCCAGAATGTTTAGGTCAGGAGTCGGAATTTGCGGCCCTTTGCATAGGCGTCTGCGGCTCTTCAGACATCAATTGCAATTTCACCTCCACTCAACCAGCCTTATGAGATGGAGTCGCCGGACATACTTTGACTCGATCAGCATCAATGTTACCAACTCAGCTCATGGAACGCTTGATTTATTGAACGAGTCTTCTGAAGTATGAGAATGCTTTTTGAAACTTTGGAACACAAGGTTTAAGGTTTAAACTTAACGGTGATTCTGCGTAAGAGTCCACAAGATTAAATTATTGTTGCATGTGGTTATAAGTAAATGGTTTCCCTCCGAATTTTTCTGCATTTTATCTGGAACTAGAATTGCAAATCGTAATTATCGTTCCACCACATTTACCACAGTACGATTACATTTTTATATTTAAAAAATTACATGGTTATTTTTAACAATAAAATTTGAAAGCGTCTTTCTTCACCTTTCAAAAAAAGTTTTTAGTTTTCGGATGCATTTACAAATATTCAATTTATTTAGATTTTAATGCAAAGCGGAAATATTCTGACCTACTCACAGAATATGGTCGAGGCCTGAGAGGTTAATATATCAACCAACCGGTTTCAGTTCAACCTGAACCTTCATCAGGGATGTATAAAAACGTATATTTTAATAAAGGGGTATTCAATCAAGGTTATTTTATTGTAATTATTATAATTATCTATACCCATAAATAGTTTGCTACATGTGAAAATTTAAAAGGTCTTATGTTGATTTTATTCACCATAAATAAACTGAGTAGGTTAATTATTTGTTTAATGGCTGAATCAACACAAGTGCGGTAGACAAACCAAACGCCCACCACATAAGTTGTCTATAAATAATAATTTTCCCCTCCGAATAACACTTCTCCCCAAACTCATTAAACTATTAATAACATGTACTGAATTAAACTTTCCTCATTCATTCCCAAGCTAAGCTACTGTGGCGAACCATTACGTGTTGCAATATGATTCAGATCATAAACACATGAACATAATATTACATACTGTAGCAAATCTAATTATTTCTAGCGTATTTGAGAAGTGTTCAAGCTCAAAAACTTTCTCTGTCTAACATTGCTGTCTCTCAGAGACGAGGGATCCTATTGGTTAGAGCAGTATTCCGCAAACTTTTTGTGATCAAGGTACACCTTCCAAAACAAAAATTTTTAGAGGTACACCCAAGAAAAAATCAATGTTTATTTAATATTTTTTATTAAAATCAATACAATACAAAAACATGTTTAATGAGAAAAGTGAGCCTGCTTAACTGAGCTTTGAAATCAGTGGATACTCATTTTTTATGCGTAGCCAAAATGTGCTAGCTTTATTTCGGAAAATTTTTCTTTTAATGCCTGATCAATTTTTGTCTTCCGAATTCTTCCTGCTAGAAGTGTTCAAGGGAAATGCTATCTAAGAATGGATTTCTAACCCAGTCCATAGGTTGCAGGTCACACTTAGGAAAATACGAGTTTATTTTTTCTGTTGTGTTTCACTAGCCTGTGCTTTGAGTGTTTCGCTATCAAAACCTGCACTCTTTTTATTGAATCGGCAGCCATGACATTTGGGAACATTTGGTTATATAATATACCATTGGACTTGCCTGATCCATAACACCAACTTAGCTTTCAATCTTATCCGATGACGTTAAAGCATTAGAATTCTTGCCTTGCTCTTTAGGTTGCGCTCATTTAAATGGGCGAATATGTCCGCCTGGCCTATTTTACTACCGATCCGATAGTCGGATCGCCTAAGCTGGTGCAGCGTCGAATGTTATTTTGTTACAATGTAGCATTGCTGTGAGGCACAGCAGCTAACGACCACGGTACACCACTGTGCCGCGGCACACACTTTGCGGAACACTGGGTTAGAGGTTGCATCCTGCCGCAAGGTTTCCCATATGTGTCGACCGATAAAAGAATGTGGGATATCGTAAAATGTTAAGTCTGCCTTCCGAGTTTGCTCGCGCGGCTTCAGGTCTCCAGAGAGAGAAAAGGTACTCGTACAGCTTTTACTATAAGGTGACGAGAAATTAGAGGACAATTGGTGTCCCTTGGGGGCTATTATTGTTAAAATAACCATAAAGCTAGTGTTGTAGTTTATATTGTTAAACTACTGTGTGTTACGATTATTGAACTGTGTTTACTTGCAAATTGATTGTACCCAAATAAGATAAATTGTGCTTACTTGTAAATTGATTATACCGTTACAATACAATTTAACTAACATACAAATAGGAACTAACAAACAAAAACATTTTTAACTAAAGGGTCTTCCAATAGGGACTTCCGAACTTTGACTGTTGATAGCAGCCATATTGTTGAAGCGACATCTGTCAAATTAGCTGTCATTTATTGAGTCTGTTTTGCCAAATCACCATGGACGGATATAGCGTTCAACAAAACGTGCAAATGAAAAAATTGTTTAAAATTTAATTAATTGTTTAATTGTTTGATGATAAAATCTCGGATGGAGGCGATGTGAACTGGCCACCGAAATCGTGCGATTTGACTCCGTCAGACTTTTTCTTGTGGAGTTTTCTTAGGTCGCAGGTCTATGCGAATAAGCCAACATAACCCATGCCATCGGTCAAATTCAGCCTGATTTATGCGCCAGTCATGGAAAATTGGACATTTCGTATGCGCGCCACCCAGAGAAGCCGCGGCGGACAATTGAACGATGTTAAATTCCATACATAATGGCATCGATAGGCCTTTCAAACAAATAAAAAATTTCGATGATATCTCACACACACTTTGTTTTATTTAAATTTAAAGATAGGAAGCGCTTAATGAAAGACTCTACAATTTTTTTATACATGAAATCTACGCTAATGATCCTTACGACTGCAGAGTTATGTGTGTCGGTCTGTAATATCTTACTGATAGTTGCTTTATTCTAATCACAAAATGGAATTGATTATGGAAACGTTGAAAGTTGAAAATTATAGCGATGACCAAGAAATTTACAGAAAAATTTATTAGGTTTTCAGAAATTCCAAATATCTTCAGTTTAAAATGTTTCAAACTCTTATCAAGTTTTGATGACCATCAAATTAATCGACGATTATTTTTGAATTCTTGACATTTGAACCTTACCCGTTATATTTTCGGCTCGTTTCAGCTTTTGATCAAATTGCAATAAGCTAGCTATCAAACATAACAATCACGTCAAAATACAACTTAAAAAATATAGCAAGTACTTGGCATGCCACTCAAAGAAATTGTTTCTCCCTGCATGTCCTTTCCCATGCATCTCCGTTCCCGCCCCCCTCCCACATCCCTTTCCGCATTCCCCTTCCACCTTTTTCCCATCCCGCAAACCCCCCCCCCTCCTTCGTTCCCTTCTGCCTTCCCTTCCTGCTGCTAAACTACATGATATACACACACTTTTCAAACAACTTGTGCGCCACCTATTGTAACGCCAGAGCTCACCTTTACATATATAGAAACCTTTGCGAGCATGTGTATAACAAATCACCAAAGTTTCATTGCAATCGGATGACTGGTATAGGAAATAATAAGGGAAAGAAACATTAATTTCTCTATATATAGATTAAGGTATAGGCAATGAAATAATAGTTACCGGTGCTATTTTTGCAATTTACAGATTTCTTATTCAAGATCCTGTGAAACTTCAGAATCAACTTTACTGGTACCACTCCAAGGAAATGATTTGACCTACTAACCATCAATTTATTCTGCTTTAGATAACCAAGCTAAATGAACAAAAAAAGGAAACTTATGCAAGAGTAGTAACTACAAATGAATAAAATGATTACCTATTATCGCTGGAGGGGGGTAAGATGTTAAATGCTTATTGCTAAGGATGCAGAGATAATATGTATTAGAATGTGTTTTAAATTAAGCGATTTATCATTCAACTTTATTCAACACCATTCCGATTTTATCAGAAAGGTTTCCGAAAGGCATTAAAATATTGTGTAGAATATAAGAGCTACGGCTGAAGCCACTCGAAACAGAATGAAGAGGACTTCTAATCATTCTGGCTGGTTTGAATAATGTGAAGGACTAGATCAGAATCGCTTGCACCAATACCATTCTTGACGTAACCAATGGTTGCATTAATCTAGTTACTCTGGAATATTTTTAAATGAATTGTCTATGACTTGGCGGGTGAATTTTTGCAACTGTCAAAGGCGAAAAATCGAAGATTTACGTTTTCAAATGCGTATAAAGGTCTTTATTTATTTGCAAACTCTTTTGAATTGTGTTTTTTCATGTTGGGTATGTATTCAGATTTGTGTAGAAATAATAAAATCAGTTTATATTTCTGTGATTATATTTTTTGACAATTATTTCCAAAATGGGAGATTTTTTTTAGTTAGAGCTATTCTGGAAAAACCTCTTACAATATAATCACGTAATATATGTGAATAATAAGATAAATTGTCTGGTAAACAGAAAACAATCGCAAAAAAAGCAATTCCTTTTTACATGGATATTTGACCAGAAAACAACAAGGTAAAATAAGCAAGGTAAAATACGCAAGGTAAAAATGATTTTTCGAAATACGGCTAGCATTCGAGAGGTTAAAGAAATATTGCCAGTGCGTAAAATTAAATTACTTATAATTCCTATACCATCAATTCTAGCAGTAAAATTAATTCTATTAGTTTATTCAAAATTTCAGTTCACTTATGCAAAATAGAGTGCTCATTACTTAGTTGTGTACAATGATCGTGTTGATGGACTGGCTAGACTGCCAGGAGCGCAGAAGGAATGGAGAGGTGAGGGAGAGGGGGGGCGTTTGAGGGGATCCCTTTCAGTTCACTTATGCAAAATAGAGTGCTCATTACTTAGTTGTGTACAATGATCGTGTTGGTGGACTGGCTAGACTGCCAGGAGCGCAGAAGGAATGGAGAGGGGGGGCGTTTGAGGGGATCCCTTTCCTGTCCTTGTATGTTAAATAATCAACATTATAATATCTGCAGGTACTTCTAAATAAATATAAGTAAAGATAAGCAGTAGATAATATCACAGCTTGTGCAATGATGGAGAACTTAAGTCATTCTTACACGGAGATACTTACAAGCGACTCGAGTTTCACGCGTAGCACACGCATTGCTTTCCACACTATTTTGCTAGTGTTCGTACACGATGCTACGCGCCGACTATGGTTTACGTCAGTTGCATGCTAGCGCTGGTAGCGCACTACGCGAGTTACATTGGTATCTATTACTTATTTGTTTGACAGAAATGGCTACCGAACTTGAATGGAATATTAAATTTGTTCTGGAAGTGGAAAAAAATGCGTGTTTATATAACTATAAGTTATCAGAATACGCAAGAAAGGATTTAGTAAAGAAGGCAAGGATTGATGTCGGAAAAAAAGTGTATTTTTCTTATTAATACTACGAGTTAACAGCTGCACCAAATTTAAATAAGAATCCATTGACATTTGAAAGAATGAATTGAATGATTCTCATGCAGTTCCCTGGTGGCAACGAACACCCTACAGTTAATATTTCTTTCAATATATGGGTGAACACAAAATCTACTATAAGTTCGTTTTTATTCTTATAATAAAGATAAATGAGAACATTGTCTTCATCGCTAGAGTCACTTGACATCATATTAACTCTATGTGAAAATTGGTCAAGTTCAGTGTATTTCGGGTAGCGCCGTATACGGAAAACCAGCATTAAAGAGTAGGATATTTTGTGGCTGCTCGTGGTTGCGTCACAGTCACATAGTTTGTGAGTATCTCTATGTACGAAGGACCTTAGCAAGCAGAGGATTGACCAAATGCAATACCTGAGTGGGAAAACTTGGAAAATTCAAATAATCTAGTTCCGTAAAGTCTATTTGACCCCTGGAGGGGTCAACTCTTGTAGGTCTTATAGAAATGGTTGTATCTCCCTTACTATCATAGTGAGAAATATGATACAAATGGTGTTAGAAAGAGAAAAGACCAAGCTTTATATTCAAATACAAAAACTAACCACAAAAGAAGTAAATTGTACACCTATATGAAACTAATTTTGAAATAAATTTGTGAAACTTTGGGAATTTTATATAAATTATTTTTACTTGGAACGACAAAAAAGTGGGGTGAAAATAACGTTTATAATTTGTCTAATAAAAAATTTAGGTGTTTTTATTTTTTTTCATTATCAGTAATTTTGGTCAGAAAAAACGTAAGGTGAACCATTTTAAAATCTCTATTGTGTTTGCTTAAAAAATTTAAATATTTCAAAAATTATGTGTTCTACGGAATGTTATCATTTGAAAGCGTATTTCATCACCTTTTTAGTTTTTATATTTCGGATACATTAAGAAATATTCCATTTATTTGGATTTTAACGCAAAGCGGAATTATTTTGACTCTCTGAAATCATATGGTCAAGGCCCAAGGGGTTAAGCCCAATCCTAAAACTAATATTGAAACCTTTATAAAAGGATAAGAATTCAAAAATCATGGTATTTTCTTTAAAAAACAAGTCAACCTAACTACTGATCATGTTCATGATCTCTTAATGAAAAATTAGATAAATGTCCTGACCTTCCGACCTCACATTACTCGTAATGTTATTTATTGATAATGAGGTGAATATTCATTTAATATTGCATTTATGTGTTAAAAGCTGTTATTACAAAATAGTGTATTATCACTGTTTTTGTGTTGCATGTTAATAATGAGAAAAAACACATGTCGGAACTACACACATTATTACTGTGCTCAATTTTTACTTATAAAAATGAATGTTTCTTTGTTTGTCTCGTTTGGTTTCCTATATCATTCATCAGAATGCAATGAAACTTTGGTGATTTTTTGTGTGCACACTCGCGAAGGTTTCTATATGTAATGTTGAGAGCTCTGGTGTTTTTAATTTATTCCCTATAGTATTTATCCGATTGTGGTGAAAATTTGGTTAACGGGACGCGGGAGAGGGACTGGGATGCATGGGAAAGGATACGCAGAGGAAGGGTGACAGAGGGGTGGGGGACAGAGGGATTGAGGGGCAGAGAAGACATAGCGGTAAGGGATAGCAAGGGGAAAATTTGAAAATTCATGCTTCTCACATGGACAGCTGTGAGGTGTACGTATTTCATATGATTTAGGGGTAAGGAAGGAAGGAGGGGGAGGGGAATCCAGGAGGGGAACGAAGAAGGAAGGGGGTTTGCGGGAGAGGGAAGTGGGAGGGGGGGAAGGCGGAAGGCTGAAGGGGAATGTAGGAGGGGGGAGGAGAATATAGGAGTGGTGAGGGGAATGCGGGTGGGGGAGGGGAGGGGAACGTGGGAGGAAAGAGGGGAATGTTGGAAGGAAACGGGAACACATGGAAAAGGACAGGCAAGAGACAGGTGAGAGACAAAGGTGGGGTCAAGGGAGGGATTGCAAAGGAGCCGCAGTAGCGGCAGGGGATAGCAGGGGGTAAATTTGGAAAATCGATGCTCCTCTCACGGAGAGCTGTACGTGGACTGCTCACACATCGGAAAACCTTCTGATTTATTCATGCATGCACCAGACGGAAAAACAAAAAAATAACACTTCCTTTCTTTAAATGGCATTGCAACATATGACGGGTACTCGCTAGCAGCGCTTTAAATTTCCTGGTTAAATTTTCTGTCAAGATATTATTCAATTTCGTTTGACAAATTCAATAATTGGTACTACTGGTATGCTGTAAGACATTACTTGGTACAATACATAGTTGTAAGTTGTTAGAGACAAGTAAGAGTTAGGTATAAAACTTGTTAATTAATAGGTTGTTTGTCACTTGTGTAAAATTTATTATAAACGCTATTATAACACTAAAGTATTGTTTGTTCTACGCAATCTCCTAATTGGCTATCTCTCATATGCATTTATAAAACAATCATGAAATATTAGACAATTTTGTCTAACAAACAAATAATACGAGAGCGCTTGTATTGTTATGTTGTACAATAACACCAAACAATAAATAATTTGCAATGTTTCATACTAGCAAAAGTCTGTAATACGATAATTGAAAAACAATGGAAAGTATGTGGGAAATATTTTACCAGATTACATAGAATTTGTATGACTAAATTCAACGAATAGGTGAATTAAAAATGATAATTGTTATCAGATAGTGCATAGTAAGAAATGTTTTAATAATGACAATTTTTATAGTATTTTGTGGTTGGTTCTTGTAAATATTGTGGAAAACTCCTTTATTACACGCATATAAACCTCATTCTATTTCAAATGAGTAAAATCTATAAAAAAAGGATCATCGGTGAATAGACATGAATTAAATCATGACAATAATATTGTTATCAGAAAATAATTGTAATAAATATTTTAATGATGACAAATCGTATAGTATTTTATGAATTCCCGTAAATATTGTGAAATATCATTTCGTTACATCTAGAGAAATATTCATAGCCTATTCACAATACTCATAGCCTATTCACACACAGGGTGTTAAGGGACGTACTTGACTTACTTTAACCGGTGATTCCTGACATTATTTGGAGTAAGAATGTACATGAAATTTTGGTCTGGTCTGGATGTGTACACCCCACAATTTATTTGTATAATAAGGAACTCCAGTGAAAAATATTATGGCTTTAAAAAAATATGTTCATATAGACCAATATACGCTGATTCTGAATATATAAGTTTTATTACATAATATTTAACGTAGAGTTTTAAAAAAAATATTAAAAAGTCCATTTTAAAACAGTTCATTAAAACACCCTGTCAAGTTGATATTATTGAATTTGCGAGGCGTGACGTCACCGCTTCCATAAAACGCTCCAATGCTGAAATTCAAAATGGCGGGCGTCAAACAGCTGATTCCAGTTCCCTACAAAATTCATGCTTTGGTTTCCTTAATATTGATTTCGATTCGTAAAGCTAAAAAAATAATAATTTCAAACAATTTTTATACCACTCTCCCGTAATAATATTGAAAAATATAATAATATAATATAATAAATATAATATAATATAATAAATAAATAATTACACCTAAATAACGTTTTACTTATTGAATAGTTTCATTACTTCTTCTATACAAAATGACAACATCTGTTGAAAATAACTAAAACTTTTGGGCAGATGATGTCACGGTGGTTTTTGGGGGATCTTGAAAAATTAAAACTTTGACATTTATTTTAACTATTAAAACTAACTATAAAAATAAAAATAAATATGCAGTTATTTAAGTTAGAAGGTAGTTAGAATTCATAAAAAAAAATAAAAAAATTGGACTGGAGTTCTCTATTGTTCAACACAACACTTATCACAGGCGAAGAACGATTCGATTCCAATGGTTCAATTTCAATGGGGAAGTCGTGTGAACGACAAAAATCCGAGTTTGGCAACGACAATATTTCGAGTGACTAGTTTACAAACTTCAGTTATTCATAATTGACCACAAAATTAGGTTTAGCGACATCTTCTTTCTTGATGAATATAGAATGTAGAGAAGGTCCCTTGCAGCGCCCTTGAGGTGATTTTTCACAAAAACGGCGCTATATAAATCATCCAATTATTATTATTATTATTATTTAAGGCTACACTAAGAAAAGGAGTGAACGAATGAGGGAGATAGAAATATTGTAGAAAGTAACTCAGAATAGGAAATAAATTCCAACGCTGTATCAATATTAAACAATAAATAATCGTTTAGTGAAAAAATATTTACTAACCCCGGTCCCTCCTCGCTGACGAACATCTCATGATACGGAAACTGCCTGTGAAGGTCCTTCTTGATATCCTCCACACATTTAGGATCTGCAGTCTCCTGCAGTAGCTGTTCGTAGAGGCGGGGATGGCGCTCCATGAGCAGCTGGCCCCCGCACAGGTAGAGCCAGGCGCGGGGGCGCACGGAGGCGGGGATGCCCTTGCGGCAACGCTCGCGCACCTTGCGGTAGTTGCGCGTCATGAACGTCTCCCAGTGGTTGAGCATGCGGATCCACTTCTGCTCGCGCCGGAGGATGGTGGCCGGTGACACGGTCTGCTTGCTGCAAACAAATTTAAGGTTATACTAGTTTGCTAGTAATGAAAGGTAATGCGATATCTTAGAGAGTAGTTTAAGAGGTTACCCATAGATGGCACATGGCTGTCGATAATGCAGGGATTGAGACTATAATAAATACTGTTGCAACCTTAAGGTCGAGGCCCAGAATAATTCTTACCGCCGGCTAAATAAACCATCAGAGCGCATATATGGTCACCAAATAAAGTAAGTGTTTTGCTGACCCTGGGGTTTTATTTAAAAAATCTATGTTATAACCATTGACCTAGTATACCCTAGACAAGCCGTCTCATAGTAAAAATCAGAAAAAAATAACCCCAAGTATCAGTAATTTCGCAATACAACTCTCCTTCGAATTCCGCCGTCTTGCATGCGAATTCTCGGCAATATAAAACTGAGCACCGTCTAATTCCATTGTGTGATTTGTCGAACTAACACTTCAAAAGGTGAACACGTGTTGCATGCGTGATGTTTCGACAAGCTGTGTTGTATATAAATGGTTTTCAAAGTGGGGATCGCGAGACATTCATAAGTTTAATTAGACAAAAATATTTTTTTACTTTATTATGACAAGTGATTCAATTTCGGAGGCGAGTATGGGTACCGCCGCCTCGGGAACCATTTATTGGATAACCAACGCCTCTGCCATAGGTCACCCCAAGTGGTTCGCTACGTTTGGTGACTATGCAGGGGTGCCCGGGTTCATGGATTGAGGTTTGTCCGGGTCTTGGCGGCGGATGCGTCTGATAATTTTTTAATTTTATTTTTCCGATGAACCGTATGGCTCGTTGTCAACCACCAAGCAGCAATTACGTCGAAGTGTCCTGTTGAAAGCGGTGTACACTCTTTAGATTAACCATACTTTAGATTCGTGTACAAAAACTTGTACACAGTCCCGTATATGTATATATTGATCATGAGTTTTAAATAAAAAAAAAATCCATTCATCGTTTGCTTGAAAATAATTACGAAAAATTGACCCTTTTACCGCCCACGCACCGTGGGCTGCCCAGGTTGGTCGCTTATCATTAACACAGTGATGAGCAACCAGCAGCCCGCAAGCCCTTTTACTGCTTTCCGGACTTTTAACTACAAAAAATATCAAAAAAATTGCGCTAAAAAATATTCAAAGGCTTCTGTTCTGTTTTGCAAAATGTCTTAGCCGAAAACTATAATCTTTCTTAAAAGTTTTGAATCAGCTGCTCAATCATTAAGTTTTTTTTGTGTATAGGTAATAATTAAAAAATGACAGAAATTCGTAGTTAATTAAAACCCGTTAGTAAGCGCTCAAAAAGAAGAGGAAGGTGAGATATGTAAATACGAATGTTAGAGGGAGCGCGAAAACGATAATATTTAAGCGAAAATTGTGAAAGTGTTTAATAAAACATGACTCGTTTTAACTATTTTAAAATAGAACCAAAATCTCGCGGGAAATGTCATAGCTTTAAAGAAAAAAATGAATTATGATTTTTTTCATATATATAACTTGTAATGTAACAAAAATAAAGTGCTTATAATAATTTTCGAAATATACGATTTTCTTCTATCGGAAGAATTTCATTCAATTACCGTTTCGGCGTGGCAAATGTATAGATATTATCGTCAAAAACAACATATATTTTTTTAGAAACTTAAAAACTTAAAGTGTTTTAGAGAAATATGTTGTAAAACGGTAGAAATTCGGAATGCTATGGCTTAAGATAGGTTAACTTTCGACCTTAATTGAAGAATAGTGCAGCGGTTTTTTGTTAAGATCTGCGTTTAATGTATTTTAAAGTTTTCCGTTTTATACAAACCGGGTCACGTTTTTAAAAAGTTTAAAAACCACTGCCATTTCGTGATGCCAGCCTTTCGTCTATGTGTTAGTATCGGTGTGTGGTGACGTCACAAGCATTTGGGTGATTAAGTGACATCAGAAACTTTGCTTGCCAAAAAAATAATACGTCAATATTATTACATTTATTAAAACGCTGCCTTAAAGCTATCGGTAAGGCATATTTTTTTTTATGTATTCAGATAGCTGGTTACATTATCGAAAATAAAGTCCGCGGACTGTACCTTGTACAATATTCGGAAGTAGGATATTTTTGTGTTTGAAAAAATTAATTCCGTCAGGACGGCTGGGACAGCAATTAGTTTCAGTGTGGACCGATAAAAGGTAAAACACAAAGCACTATGCGATCCAAATAGTACGAAACAATGCTCGCACTTTTTCATAAATGGGCCTTGAGCCAGTTTTATTTGGTTTCTGGCGTCATTTTTAATTTCACAGGGCATGTCTTGATATACTTGGTCGAAGGTTATAACAGGTAACTTAGATAGGATGAATACTAATGGAACCTAAGAAATCGCGTACGATATGTACATATATATATTTTTAAAAGAAAGACAAATATTATCAAGACAAATAACTCTTGACAATTTTTGAATTCATTGTACTACCATAACTATTAGTGAAAAATGATGAGAGAACTTAGCTAGCAGAGGATTGCCTGGATGTGAATCCAATGCTTTGAATCGCTTAACTAACTACCGACCATTGATCATTATCCAATTGACAAAAGTTTGCATTGCTTAATGGAATTATAAAACAAACTTAAGAGCATGCAAATACAATACTCTCTCAGTATTAGTTAATTTTTCGAAGTTGTGCAGTGGTATTGGTTAACAATATAGTTTGAATACGGAAAGAATTCGTTCATTAAGGACGGGTTGTTTCAAAAAATTTGATGAGTTCATCAAATATTTGAAGTTAATTTTCACGTTCTGTGTAAGTTCTATTTAAGTTCTGTTATTTTGACATCATAGGCCAGCTGCTTCATAAAACTGAAATCATCACAGAACTTGAATAGAACTTACACAGAACGTGAAAATTAAAGTCAAATATTTGACGAATTCGTCAAATTTTTTGAAACAACCCATCCTTAGTTGATTTTTTGACGGTTCGCATTAGTATTGATAACAATATAGTTTGAATACGGAAAGAATTCATTGATTTAGTTAATTTTTTTAAGATGTGCAGTTGTATTGGTTAACAATGTATTTTGAATACGGAAAGAATTCGTTCATTTAGTTGATTTTTTGAAGATTTGCAGTAGTATTGATAACAATATAGTTTTAATACGGAAAGAATTCGTTCATTTAGTTTTTTAAGGTGTGCAGTAGTATTGGTTAACAATATCGGCGACACCAGGAAACACAGTCCCACCCAGTAAAAACTGCCGATAGCCTATCCTTTATATTTCAAAATCTTTGATCCCCACCATCAAAGATGTGCTCGAGCCGCCACTGGCAACACTGAATGATCCAAAATGGTGGGATGCTACAAAATAATATATAAAAATCGATAATCTGCCATAATTGTTGTAAATTAGTCATTTTTCTAGTCGTATATTATTTCACGTGGGGCGGTTAATCTTATCAGTGTTTTGTGCAGCTATTGTGGAAAACAGGAAACATTTAATGGGAGTCGATTCGGACCTTGATAGCTGATTAATGGATTGACTCACAGAACTGTAACTCAAAACAGCCAACTATCTATTCCATTCATTTTCGCTGCCGACATTTTTGTTTTTTTTTTTTTTATTCACCTCACTCTGTAAGCCATACGAACCTCCTTTCGTATATCAATATACATGTTTGTACATCAACATACACTTTCGCTGCTAGCTTTATACTATGTAAGTTTATAATACATATCATATGCGGCACATTTTTTTCGACTTGCCAGTTGCGTTTCTAATTTTTTAAATGAGGTGTGTAGAAGCAAAGGCAGCAATCTCCACTTTCGTTTTTAAAAAAACACATTGATATCTTTGCCTTCGACACATATTTTAAAATTCGATGGCAGAATACAATTTTGATGGCAGAAAGCTGACAAACTCAGCTTTCTCCCATCAAAATCAGAGTTTGAAAATATGTATCGAAGGCAAAGATATCAATGTGTTTTTTTAAAAACGAAAGTGGAGATTGCTGCCTTTGCTTCTACACACCTCAAATATAAACCACCGCAAAAGTATTACCCACATCAAACTATCATAGTAATGTGCATAATATGACTACTTTCCCATCTTCCTTTTCCCATCACCTTTTCCTCTCCACTATCTTAAGCCTCACAACATATCCCAATAACTGGGGATGCCGTAGTTTAAGGCCGTCCGCTCATGGAGAAACTGAAAAAAACAAATTGTCGACGCAATCGCAATCAACCTAAATAATTAGGAATAGGAATTAAACCCAGGACCTTACCCTACCTCAACCTTACCGGGGCTCTGCTCTGACAACTGAACTAATTCGATCCTATCCCTTTTGGTCATATTTGTGACATCTACATATATTTAACTGAATCATACTTCGACTAAGAACTACCAACATTATCTATTTGGGGGGTGGATATGGGTGCAGCCACCCCGGGAACCATTTGTTGTATCACCAACACCCCTGCGATAGGTCACCCCAAGTGGGCATCGCTACGTTTGGTGACTTAGAAGGGGTGTCCGGGTTCATGGCGGTTTGTCTAGGTCTTGGGGGTGGGGTGCGTGGCGTGCCTGATCTGGATAGACTGGATGATGGAGATCTCTAAATCGCCCAAGGGATGGATTCATACTTACGTCACTCCTGGAGACATTGACCCCCAGATTCCTACGCACCCCTCATACCTTTTTCTTTCCCAGAGTTTCTATCCTTCCTTTTCCTAAAATACCCTCCACACAGCTTCCCAAATGAAAACATAGGCCCTAAGGGATTTTTTTTCCTCGGGGCCCCCTGTGTGGAGCTAAATTATTTTTTTTTTTACTTAATTTTCTTAATGCATATATATATATTTTTTAATGGCTGCTATCTTTATGTATGATTGCAAGATTCTTCTTGAACTAAATGCAATCTAGATAGTGTTTTGGATAAATACATCAAAAGATGTCGCACATAAAAATAAAAATGGATATATTTATCTAAGACACTATCTACCAACTACCCTGCCTCATTGCACAAACTGCCGCCAGTAAAAAAAAAATTATTTCCACTGTAAAAAATTTCCAATGTTTAAATTTGAACAATCACTTATTGTCCTTTTTATATTAAGAGCTCACTAGCTCCCGGCATGCGTTGCAATGCCACTAATAAAGAAATTGTTTCTCCCTGTCTTCTCCCATTCGTCCAATTCCCCTTCCCCTCCTGTGTCGTCTTCCCATCATGCATTCCCGAATATTATTAGATTTATAAATAAAAATTAAATTCAATTCAATTCTGTCATGCGTACATACACCGATAACAAACTGTTGGTAAAAATTCGTTTACTTAAAGAGTTTAGTTTAGTCAATCAAATTTGGTACCTAACATAGGTAACATTAATATTAAAAATATCTATAATTCTTGATTCGATTCACAAAGTATTAGGCAAGTACTTCAAATAAATGCATTAATTTAAAGTTTCGAAAATTGAATTTTGATTGAACATAATTGTTTTGCAAAATGTCATTCTCAAATTGTGTTATTTTTGATAGTTTCGCAAGACTTTTTGTAATGATTAAAAAAACTTTTCAGATGTATTGTAATGTGGTGGTTCTAACATTCCAGAAACCTTCACGGGGGTTTAAAGAAGGTATTTTGAAAGTTTCAAACATTTCCCATCTTTATAGCAATACATAGACATCTCATATAATCATAACTCATATACGTATATATCGCCAAACAAGCATATCCACTGGAGCGACAGTGCAATTTAAAACTTTTTTCTCCGATTGCTCGAAACTTTTCATTTCAAATATTTTCAGCCCACATAAAAAAAAAACCATACCTCCGAATTTTAATATAGAGACATACAAACTGTTTATACAGCCAATAAATTCATCTTTCTTTTGATGATTATCACATATTCTTAGGATTTATAAAAAAAATATAAAATCGCAAACTTCTACTTAATTACTTACAAATAAGGGAAAATTTGCCAAAATTGGCAGCAAAGCAATCGGAGGTATTTTAAATACTGCCATATTGTGGCAAAAAGCACTCCAGTGGATATTTTGATTTTTATATATATAGACAATACCGTAATAAGTAGGCATAAGCAATGGCTTTTTCTAAGGATTTTGAAAGTGTACAAATATGCTCCACACAGCATTCAAAGATGACAGGCCCTGAGGGAAATTGTTTTCCTCAGGGCCTCCTAAGTGGAGCTATCGTAAAAATAAATAAAAATAAAATTTCAACCAATTTCAGTTTGCAACGTCATTCCCATCATGAGATATGAAGCAGGCAAATGAAATTCAATTGTATAAAAAAAATAGAAATGTCTGTTTTTAGCAACACAAATTTTTTACTTTTTTTTAAACAATTGGTGACCGGACAACTCGGATTGAAACCAACTCAGAACCATCTCAGATAAGTCATTTAGAGTGATAAAAAAATATATATAAAAAAATTGGTTAAATAGGTTACGTTAGGTTAGGGTTATCGGTTAATTTAAAATTATTTTTTCGTAGCTTTTAATGACTTTTCAAGGAAGTGTTGAGTTGACTTTATTCTCAGTTGGCATGGAACCAAACAATAATCTGCAATTTTTTTTTTTTTTTTTTTTTTTTCGACACATAAGTAAACACTCTCACCAATATCATTTACTCATCTGCCCTGATGATGGACACTGTAACGCTGTCCGAAACGTTGGCTAAAGAAGGAGGTAGCGAAACACGGCATAACACCCCAAAAACAATAACAAAAATACTTTTTGGCCGTGAAAACCTAAAAACATACCCAATAATCTGCAAATTCGCAACTCGCAGACAGCGAAAACTAAATTATTTATTAATTTATTTGGTTTTAATCTCCAAGTCTACAGAGTTTGGAAGACCAATTAATTTTAGGATAATTTTATGTGCTGTTATCATTAAAAAAAAACCAGCATGCTGACTGAAACTGGCGTCCAAATTGCAATTATGTTAATTGCAACATCAACACTCAAAGAGAATGTACTTAATTACTTAAAATTTAAACACATACATAAATAAAATTGATGCACTGCATCAAATCAATGAATTATTTATAGGCCAAATGAACTTCCATGTAATTAACCCATATTATTTCCAATTCAAAACTATGTTTTACTTTTTTATTTCCTGTTATTTTGGTGTATATTTTATATACAGCAAGTTTGGCACAATTTTCGCAAATCTCAACTGCCTGAAGCCAGTGGGACTATGCCATCCCCAATTGGCGTGTGTTGAGAAGCGCGAGTTGAAAAAATGGGAAAGAGGAAGGTTGGGTGGTACCTGGCTATTCAGATCAGTTCACCAAAGACGGCTAACGCCGTTTCAAGCAAAATTTCAATTTTGAACGGTGAGTTTTCACCAGGGTGATATCGGAAGTTTATACTCTGTGTTCATCTGACAAAGGGGGGGGGGATAGACCCTGATCGTGCATATTGCAGGTGAACACATACCGGAGCTGTCTTCCCGCAATCCTCCCCCAATGACGTGCATAGGCCTGAGGAATAGCCGCGCGGTCTCGACGTCCTTCCGCCCCCCCTCCGACAACCCGACGCTCATCTTTTTCCCAGGGTCTTCTAAATCTTCCGTTTCTTGCCCATATACATTTCTTCGCGGCAAACTCGGGAAGCCTGCTAAAGGGCGTGGAATTCGGGCCTCTTCTGCGGTTGGGCCGATAGCCATGCACATTATCATTGGGACTGCCTGGTGGTTTGTTGAATACCTACTCTGACTATTTTAATTTTGCATTTTATTTTCTCTCTATTATTATTGTAAATACTTGCATTATATTATTACTGTTTTTTTCGTTATTTCTCTTATTTCAGAAGGCTTCTTCAACTGGGTGCAGCTCTTATTTTTTTATTTCTTATTTTTTATCTTACTAACACTTCCATCTCTTTTTTTATGTTACCGACTTCAGAGGAATTATTCCACAGGCTGATACTTCTACTTCTCTTTGGTATTATATTAATGTAAGTACTTGCATACAGCTTACTAATCCCGTATGCATGGACATTGGAAGATCTAGTCGTTCAAATAAATGTAGCTTCGTTCAATAAAAAATAGAGTCTTGACGTGTGCGGTGAAACCATGTTTCCTTATAACACCGTTGGGAAAGTGATGGGGTCCCCTCCAATGTCATCTAACACTAATGACTAAGAAATCAAATTAAAAAAATTGCAAAAATAAATAATGTCATGTTTTTCATTTTATAATGAACATGGATTGAATTGAACCTGCTGATGACCACAAAGCCATTGAAGTTAAGATCTTTAGTACATAGGTGAGTAAAACCCATGAAAACAAGGTAGTTTATTTAGAAAAAAACTAGCAAACATCAATAGTATCTATTGCGTTTTAATTTAATTTGCGCAATTCCTTCATTTTCGCCTACTCTATTTTCATTTAAAACCAATGCACAAAACCATGGTAGGATATGCTACATTTGAACACATTACAGCTAATGTTATAACTGTTATCAGAACTTGTAATCATAACTTTCACAGGATGGACATATTGGGAATGGAAACTTACGGCTCGGGACTGTACTGGGTCCCGCCAAGAAATCCATGTCTGTCGGGGACGGTCGAGATGACGGATCCATCATGCAACGTGCTAACGGAAGAACAAACGGATGTGTTATCTGTCCTGTCCGTCTTATCACTCTTATCGGCCGTGGTACTCTTCAACGATGACATATTGCGAAACGGTGTCAAGCGCCCAAAACCAACATGTCTCTCCAATTCCTGCTCATCCCCGCTTCCTACAACCGAACACTTAATCACACCACTTCGAGACACTTAAAAACACACGCACGAAGCACGAGCACTCGCGGAGTGGGCGTCTAACAACTAACAATTGAAAATATTTAACTCTTGTTTACGTGTGACGATTGCCCAATAGAAAACAACCTGATGATTTTCACTAGTATCCGGTAAAGCTGCGCGTTAGCGGTCTGATCCAGGTTGAGACAAAATTTCGGAACGGTGACAATAATATGAAACACTGGTATTTACATATTTGGAAACACTACGTGCAGTGAAACTAAATAATAAAACATCGGGTATCTGGTAGGACGAGCCCATAGAATTGACAGATTTGGAACAAGCATACCAACCAACAGGTTTAACAAATAATGAGTGCTGCTAGTAGGAAAAAAATAAACATCGTTATTATCCAAATATCCCCATCCAAATGGGGCATTGTAGAAAATATAATATTCATATATATATTTCCTTTTTTAAGGAACTTGCTTATTATTATTCAATAAATATCCAATAAATATTCAATAAAAATATTCAATAAAAGCAATTATTCAATAAATTATTACTGACCCCAAATATGAGTTCTCCCTAAAGTACGCTTATTTTCATGTTTATAATTTTATTGTATACATTGCCTGATGAGTTATTTGAAACAGAAATTCATGTGGGTACTCATTTCATACTATTACTTACAGAACTATAAAAAAATCAAGATTATTGAATATTGAATTTAGTCAAAGCATCGTTTTTGAATTGAAGAATCTTAGACCCTGTGCCCTCGAACCCCGATCTCCCCTCTTAAGTCTGAAATCCAGGGTTGCCAGTTCGTGTGAAAGTTCTCAAAATTGCGGAGAATAAGGAACTCCAGTGAAAATTATTATGGCTTTAAAAAAATATGTTCATATAGAATATAGACCATGGGTCGGCAGGTGGGTGGTTTGGTATATTTATGGTCGGCAGCCTGCGGCCGAGACGTCTTGGTGCGGCCTGCAAGATTCTCGCCGCAAAGCATCTGACGGACGTATTATACACGATGGAATGAAAGGGAGGGAGAAAGAGATTGAAGGAATAGCGAAGGGGGAACGGGGGGAAAGAAAAAATATATGTACTATCAAAGGGGATGTTTGGTAGTACATATATTTGGGAGCAAACTTCTTCAATTCTGAATTTTCAAAAAACAGACACCGTTTTCGGTTATCAAATTCACATTTAGACGCAATGCTACGCGTCGCTCCTTAAAAAATGCAAGCTAAAACAAAAAAAAGCTTGCACCCAAATGCAACTATAAAAATCTCATTGATTGGCCTCCGTGGTCAAGGGGTAAGGCTCTTGACTCGCACGTCTCGAATCCACGGGATCGAATCCTGACGTGCGCAAATAAATTTTATGTGATTAATTTGTGTAAATTCACAATTAATTCATTTAAAATAAGAAAAAGTATATTTGTGGCACGTTTCAGAGTGGAAGGTACTCTCAGTTTTGCCCTGGTGTAAGACCACCATTCAGAAATGAAACTTTGCTTGAAATGGCTTTAGCCATGTTTGGTGACCAGATCTGAATAGCCAGGTACTTCCCCACCTTCCTCTTCCCTATCTTCTTCCCCTCCTCACTAACTTCAGCCTCACTGGCTCCAGACGGGAGCAGTTGGGACTCTTGTGAGGTATTTACTTAAAAAAATGTATTCTGTAGTGATATGTGACCCAAGTGCGGCCCGCACTAATCCTCACATAAAATTTTTGGCCCTTATACAACTAAAGGTTGCCGACCCGTGATATAGACCAATAAACGCTGATTCTGAATATATAAGTTTTATTAAATAATATTTAACGTAGAGTTTTAAAAAATATTAAAAAGTCCATTTTAAAACAGTTCATTAAAACACCCTGTCAAGTTGGTATTATTGAATTTGTGAGGCGTGACGTCACCGCTTCCATAATTCTCCTGTCACCCTCAAATTTTTATTGAAGATACTGCAAGCCATCCAACATTCCGTATTATTGGCTTATAGAGATTTGGACATATAATAGTTTTTGTTTTTATTGAACATTATTTAGGCCTAAATAATTCAGTATAAAAAAATGGTTGTCTGTAAAGTCGGTTTACGGACGATAATTTTACGTGATAACGTCATAAGAAAACATTGATGAAAAATTGCATTGATGCGTCATAGGCTGGGCGCATACATCCTATTTTTCCATCCATCCGGCCGTCCGATCCGACCCGACAACCGGATCGAATCAGACGGAAAAAGGCGTGGCCCCGGTTTTATTACCTTTCCGACTTTTTCTTTCGAATCGACAGATGGCAAATGAGTATTTTTACCTAACTACTCATCACCGCAGAAGAAACGTTTCAATGCCTATACAATAATATTATTAATATATTTTTTTTAAATATTCATTTGTAAACAAGTTCTGCTGAGTAATTTTACTATTACCATAATGCTTGTCAGAAATAGCCTGACGGCTATTACCGGTAAGCACTAATTTGGAAGGTGGATATGGGTACCGCCGCCCGGGGAACCATTTATTGGATAACCAACATCCCTGCCGAGGGTCACCCCAAGTGGTTCGCTACGTTTGGTGACTTGAGCAGAGGTATCCGGGTCCATGAGGTGAGGTTTGACTAAGTCTTGGCGGTCAATGCGTTTGCCCACCTATTGCATGGTGGGCCGGATCGAGAGAGATTGGTTAAGGGTGGTTTAACCTTTTTTTACGCGAATACCCCACAAGAGCCTCAGTTGCTCCCATCTGGAGCATATTACTATGGCATCCCCCAATTGAGGTATGTTGTGAGGCTGAAGGTAGTGGGGACGGGAAGGAGATGGAGAAGAGGAAGGTGGGGAAGCACCCGATTATTCAGAGCTGGTCACCAAACACGGCTAAAGCCATTTCAATCAACGTTTCAGTTCTGAATGGTGGTCTTGCTCCAGGGCGTTACTGAGAGTATCTTCCACTCTGGATCATGCCGCAAATATACTATATGTTTTAATGAATAAATTGTGAAATAATACAAATCAATCAAATAAAATTTATTTTCTCACGCCGGGATTCGATCCCGCGACCTTCGGATTGCAAGTCAAGAGCCTCACGCCTAGACCACTCCTTGCCCGTAACCTAGACCTCTCCAGCCGCTCTCTCTCGACTCATCGCAGTTGGAGGGATGGATTCATACGTCCGTCACTCCTGGATCCCAGATTCCTACCACCTATCATACACTTTTCCTTTCCTATCCTTAAAAACACCCTCCATACAGCATCCCCAAAGATGACATGGCCCTGAGAATGATTATTTTTCTCAGGGTCTCATGAGGAAAATAATAATAATAACTGGAGCTCACAATATGACAAGCCCAGAGGGAAAATAAATACCCTCAGGGCCTGTCATTTGGTTTGGCTATGTGGAGGGTCTTTTTAAGGAAACGAAGGAGACGGAGTTCTGGGAAGGAAAATGGTATAAGGGATGGGTAGGAATCTTGGGTTCAGTGTGTTCATTCACTTTCAATTCATCACTTTACGGGCGTTTTGTAAGGTTGGGATCGAACTTCGAATGTCGTTATCTCAGGCCCTACAGCAGAAAACCGGCTGAAATTTTGGATTCTTAGTAAAACCCATGGTCTGACACAAATAATTCAAAAAATCTTCCGAAAGAACATTTTTTATAAAATTCATCAATTGATGAATATTCAAAAATCGTTCGTTTCAAAGATTTTTTTGATTGGTTCGTGAACCAACTGAAATTTTGGATTCTTCCTAAAAACACGAACCAATCAAAGAATCTTCAAGAAAACAATTTTATGAAAATTCATTAAGTTTACGGGCGTTTTGTAAGGTTGGGGTCGAACTTCCGATGTCGTTTTCTCAGGTCCTATGGCAGAGAACCGGCTGAAATTTTGGATTCTTAGTAAAACCACCATCAAAAAATCTTACAAATTCCTATTTTTATTTCAGACGAATTCTTAGGATGGGTTGTTTCAAAAAATTTGATGGATTCATCAAATATTTGAAGTTGATTTTCACGTTCTGTGTAGATTCTATTGAAATTCTGTTATTATATCGTTATAGGACAGCTGCTTCACAAAACTGAAATAATCACAGAACCTGAATAGAACTTACACAGAACGTGAAAATTAACATCAAGTATTTGATGAATCCATCAAATTTTTTGAAACAACCCGTCCTTAGTAAGATCTACAATATTGTTTTAAACTTGGTAAAGGTGGTAGAATTCGGGGGCGTGGTAGGGGTCGAATCTGTTTTTTTTTTGCCGTAATTGTGTGTTTGTAGGTTTTTGATTTTAAGTTAAAAACATTATTGTACATCTTACTGAACATCTAGATATTTTTTTAATCAATTTTTTTTATCACTTATTCAGAGAGTACAGGGCTCCTGGAGTTGCTCTTTAAAAAAAACGAGTGTCCTAGCTACCACAGTACCCACTGGTCACTTGTAAAAGCTATGGAACTTATCAGAGGTGAGCACGTGGTATAAAGTATATAACATCAGAAATGCCTACTATAAATATGTAAGTATGCAAACATTTTTCTTTCTTGATTTGTATTTTAAGCACTGATTGTTTTAAATGTTCAATATGTATTTTGAGTGAAAAAGCCCTACGGGCGTTTAATACATATATAACGTCATTCATGTAGGGCACTGATATACTTGGTCAAAGATGCTGGAATATTGAAGGGTCTACAATCGTTTTAAAAATAAATATAGCTTCCTTTTTACAAACAAAAATTACGAGTCCTAAGGAGGGTCCTAACTGTGCGCCTAAGGAGGTTAAACAGTTTCCTCACTCAGTCTTTGTGGTAAGTGGTAGGTCCCCTTCAATGTCTTGTATTGTTCCCGCAATCAGTTTCAATTTTGTAAATTATCCTCAAATCCTCTACCAGTACTAACGATATATAACATATTTCCCTTGAACACTGTGTTTAATTAAGTCTTTAAAAATAGTTCTTTTTGAAGATAACCTCTATACATTTCCTGAGCGGAAAAAGTAATTGAATGAAATTCCCGCGAAAGGAAAAAAAATTCAAAGTACGCTCTGAAAATTATTTAAAACTTAATCTTGTTCTGATATTTTTAATATGTTATAGACATAGATTTTATATAAACTGGATGGGTGACTCGCGTAAATCCGCCGGTCTTCCGGTTTCGACGGCCGCCATCTTTAAAGAGGGCAAAAGATACGAGAACTCAGGAAACTTCTTAGGAGGAACTTGAAAATCCGAAGTTTTTTGTTACTAAAAAATGTTATTAAACATTTTTCCTTTTTGTTTTTAGTTGAGTTGCATAATGAATTGTAATAAAGTAATACTGCGACTTTGTATATTTCGCATAAATAAAGCAATATATTTAAAAAGGGATCCTTGGAACAATTTTATTTATGGATTAAATTCAAAGTAAACTTCATTCAGGGCATCACAAGTCTACAGCACTACATTGTTTCATAACTATTGTTAATGATAAAATTACATTGTCTTAAATCAGTGTCACTGGTATAGTCAACATAATATGTTGAGAAACAGAAAAAAACTACAAGATTTAATAGGTTTATCATTTTTATTTCTTACAAAATTACAATATTTACTATCGGAATATCATGTGCCATCAACACGCAAGCAGTAAGTAGGTATATCGACAAGCAAGAAAAAATAACAGTCATACTTAATATAGCGTCGAAATAATAAATAAAAATAGATTAAACATTTATAAAACTAAAATTTTTATACTGTACAAACTTTTATTATTTTTATACATTATTAAATAATATAAGTTTGTACAATTTCTGCCTAAAGCTTACTTTATTATTATTTACATTTTCTAAGGAAAATCTTCTTGGGTAAGTCTTTAATCTTAATAGCGCAAAATTCTCTGAAACATTTTCGAATTATCTGAGTTTCATGGAGGTCTTCACCCCCGTGAAATTCAATTTCAACATGTACCTTTTATCCTAAAAGGGAAAAAAATTGCATAAGTGTGTTCATTGGTGGAATTACGGGGGTGCAATATTGATAATTGTTACATTGAATTTTTCCCATCAATTGCCTGGAAATATAGCCCAATGCATAATACAGGATATTACCTTGTAAATTTGATAATTTGTGCATATTCTGCAACATAATATTACTATACTTAACTGGAAGTTCCAATATTGGATCATCATTTCGTATAATTACATGAAGAGCACGAAAAAACCATTTTGTTAATATTAATATATCGCCGAACAGAGTCAAACTTCAATCAAGACGGCTGCTGGCCGCTTCTTTTGCCCGATTCAAAGATGGTGGACGTCGTTTCCGATGGACCGCTCCAAATTCGCTACGGCAAAGAGAGTCATCCATCCAGACTTCTCAATCTTCTTCTTATATATAAAAATCAATTTTTGTTTGTTTGTTTGTTTATTTGTTCTTTGTATTTAGGCTCCATATAATTTTATTATTTACAAACGGATACAGAAAACATACTTACCTGATAGGTCACTTCTGATAAATACTCTTTTATTAGAAAGTTTATGGTTGGAGAAGATACGACTTTGCACGCAGAGGACACTATACTTAAAACGCTGGACATTGCATGATTTACAAGACAATTGCTACCCTCCATTACCGTTAATATCATGTTAATTAATATTAAGGCTAGAATTTAGGACTCTTTGGGACTGGAGAATTTTTATGAAATGACTTTAAAAAGCTTACAAGTTCTTATTTACTTCTGTGAAGGTAAAGGTAATTTTTTTTTGACTTTATGGATATGTGGAGTGTTTGAAAATGTGAGTTTGGAGTTTAGCTCTAAATTCTGCTCGTCTGTGATCTTTCTTAAATGTGCCAGTCCATTTCCATGAAGTATAATATTGACTCAAGAACTCATGAAGAAAATAGTACATAGAATGAATTTATGCCGCCGTTCTTACAAAAAGTGGGTGGTGTAATTTATTTATTTACGCCTTGATGGCTTTTACGGTAACGGTTGATTTTGGGTCCAAGATGTCAACAAATCCGAAAATGATTAAATATTCAAAAATAATTGCTAATTTCAATAGAATGTGGTTTCATTTCGGAGGTAAAGGAACTTTTGGGGAATTTGGAAATCTATTGTGTCTATTTTAGTGACCTTGTGTTTCAAATATATTCGTGATTCCCATAATAAATCACGAAAAATGAGGTTTTTTCGTATTCCCAGGGGACTATTTGGACATTTTTGCAAAGAATGTGCAGGCGCGAACTGAGATCGGATTGAAATGAGCATGCTCATAAGCTAGCCTGTTCACACCTACTTAGAGGCTTCCCCTTCAACCCAATAATCCAATGAGCATGCTCATAAATCAAACGGCTGTCGATTTGTAAGCATCCTCATTTGGCTTCAAATGAGCATGCTCATTACTAGCAACGTCACTGACACACATGCATAAATATACCAATCCCACACATGCTACTAGGTAGCATGCTCTTTGGCTTCAAATGAGTAGGGACACGATATCGAATAGAAAGTATCGATACTGTACTCATGAGTAGTATCGGAAAAAAAGTATCGTACTCGTAAAAGTATTGAAACAAAAGTATCGATACTTGAAGTATCGAGTATCGAGTACATTTCATATGGGGCGTGATTTACAGAATTCGAGAATTCAAGAATTTGAAAATTCTGATCCTGGGGGGGGGGGGGGGGGGGGGTTGATACGTAGTTAGGCCGATACGGGCCGAAAAGGCCAAAAATTTTAAAGGTATCGATACTTGTCAAAAAGTACTCATTGAGTAAAAGTATCGAATACAATGTATCGAGTAAAAAAGTATCGGTATCGAAAGAAAAGTACTCGATACCACAAAGTATCGATACTTTTTTCGTGTCCCAACAAATGAGAAAGTGTGCCCGTAGCATTGTGACGTGTGTACGAGCATCTCGGCATCTCTTTTAGACAAATGTAGAGAGCGAGAGATGGCGAAAATCAAAATTACAGACCTATCTACAATTCAGCTTTATCTATAAGAATTTGGCGATTTACGTCATCAGATTAAAAATTTTAGGGAGATATACGCCCCTGACCGGCTGCACTGATGGAAATAACTACTTATTGTCCAATGTCAAGGGCACGACACATGACGCATGTGCCACAGCAGTCACAGCGCATGAATATAGCCATAAATAAACCAATCCCAACGCAGCGCATGACGGATCTCCGGCCAATAGAAACCGCCAAAACCGATATAAGTTTTATCCCAGTAAACGGGGACTCCCGAGATAGTACGATCCTCAAACTGTTATGACGAAAATATATTATTTATTTAAAAATTAAAATAACAGCACTTCATGTGGTCTAATATAAACATACATTTCTGTGGGAGGCGGGCACGGGTACCACCGCCCTGGGATTTTTTCCTGGAAAACCAACACCCCTGCCATAGAACGCCCCATGTAACCACCGCGCTACATTTGGTGACTTAGAAGGGTGCCCGGGTTCATGGTGACGTTTGCCCACGTACTGATTAGCGGGTCGGATCGGGAGAGACTGGTTGAGGGAGACCTTTTAACCTCTCTAGCCATCGCCTTGCACCGCAATGAGAGGGAATGGATTCATACGTTCGTCATATTCCTGGACACATAAAACCCAGATTCCTACTCAGCCCTCATACCTTTTTCTTATTTGTTTTTTCCCCGCACCGCACAATGTAAAAAACTAGAGAACTATAATAAGGAACTCCAGTCCATTTTTTTTAATGAATAATGACCTTATAACTTAAATAACTGCATATTTATTTTTATTTTCATATTTAGTTTTAATAGTTAAAATAAATGTCAAAGTTTTAATTTTTCAAGATCCCCTGAAAACCACCGTATCTAGTGTGACGTCATCATGACCAAAAGCTTTGGTTATTTTCAACAGATGTCATTTTGTATGGAAGAAGCTATGAAACTATTCAATAAGTAAAACGTTATTTAGGTGGATTTATTTATTTATTATATTATATTTTATATCTTAATATATATATTTCTTCTGTCCGTGTGTATGTCACTGAACTCCTCCTAAACGGCTGGACCGATTTTGAAATTTTTGATGAAATTTTTTGTGTGGGTTCAAGGGGATTCAAGAATTGTTTAGATTCACAATTTAGTCCACTGGAAAATGTTCGTAAATGGAAAGGGTCTACTATTCGTATTTCGACCGATTTCTTACATATCTCCCTTAAACATTTGAGTTTTTAAGCTCTTAAAAAAATAAATGTTATTTTTGAAGATAATATCTAGATACGTTCCACGCCGAAACGCAAATTATATGAAATTCCCTCGATAGAAAAAAATCGCAAAGTATGCTCCGAAAATTATTTTAAACAAGTCTATTTCTTTTATTTTACAAGTTATACTTTTGAAAAAATTCACAATGTTTCTTTAAATGATACTTAAGATACATTCCACGAGATTTTTGCTCTATTTTAAACGATTCATGTTTTATTAAGCTTTTTCGCAATTTTCGCTGCTATTCTACGACTAAACATATTAGCGGGCTCTGTCCAACACTCGTAATTACATATCTCTCCATCTTCTTCTTTTTCAGCGCTGTGCGTTTCAAGAGTGCGGCCTTAATTAATTTTTTATTGCTAAGGAGTTGTTGATTTTGGAATGTTTTACATTGGATCCGGCAGACTGCGCTACCATCGCAGTATCGAATATTCAATATTATTCTATTTTAATTTTAGTTTGTCCCGATAGTTGTGTACAGGACAACGTCTGTCGGGTCCGCTATAAATAAATAAAATAAATTGTGGAACATTCCAGAACACTCTCGAATGTTTTCCTGAGCGAAGCCGGGTAACCCAGCTAGTTTATTATATTATTATATTTTTCAATATTATTACGGGAGAGTGGTATAAAAATTATAATTTTTTTAGCTTTACGAATCGAAATCAATATTATGGAAACCGAAGCATTTTTTGCAGGCAACTGAAATCAGCTGTTCGTCGCCGGCCATTTTGAAAATCAGAATTGGAGCACTGCGACAGGCGTTACAGGATGTTTTTAGACAGCTAAAGTTTTTGAATATTTTAAATAATATAGATAAACTAATAGAGATACTCTATTTTTGATACTGAATCATTTAGGCCTAAATAATGTTTCAATTAAAACAATAATTATTATAGGTATGTTTTTAGGTTTTCACGGCCAAAAAGTATTTTTGTTATTGTTTTTGTGGTTTTATGCCGTGTTTCGCTACCTCCTTCTTTAGCCAACGTTTCGGACAGCGTTACAGTGTCCTTCATCTGCCCTGAGATGGCAATAACAAAAATAATTATTTTATGTCTAAACCTCTATAAACCAATAACACGAAATGTTGAACGGCTTGCCATTTTTCAATACAAATATACCAGGTGACTGGAGAATTATGAACGCGGTGACGTCACGCCTCACAAATTCAATAATACCAACTTGACAGGGTTTTTAATGACGCCTTTTAAAATGGACTTTTTAATATTTTTTTTAAAACTCTACGTTAACTATTATTTAATTAATTTTTTTTTTTTTTTTAATTGCCGGCAACCCGGGCGTTTATTATTATTATTATTATATATTCAGAATCAGTGCTTATAGGTCTATATGAACATATTTTTTTAAAGCCATAATATTTTTCACTGGAGTTCCTTATTGCCTTGTCTTTGGCTTACCACTTTTGAGATTTCTACCCTGTGTCTTTAGATTATATATAATGCCATTGGCTAAAACAGTTTGGGAATCTTGCGTTTTGACGCCCACTGCTGTCAACCAACCTGTAACCAAAACAAAACTTTGAATTTTTGACGTGATGTCAGACGGTGATGATGTCTTTTCGGTTCGGTTTTAAAATCAATTGTTGCATTATTTAAGTGAATTACGCACACAACCTTGATAAATTATCTAATCTTGTTGAGATAATATTGTTATACTTTTGTATATGGCTAATAACAAAAATAATATCATTGGAAGTGTGCTTCGTTGGTCGAAGGAAGTGTGACATTCATTATGCATTCATTCATCGATCAGAACTAATTTATTTGGTCGATTGTGATTGGTGACATTGCATTGTGTGCAAAGTGATGGTTGGTGGCAGAATAAGTTAGTGTGATTGTGTTGAAGTGTGACTTGACAATGGAAGCAGATAAGACGAGACAACTGTCAGATCTCCTGGCCTGCCGGTCCCTCGCAGATCTGAGACGGCTCCAGGGGATGGACTCTCCCTCTTTCCCCCTCATCACCTTGGCTTGCAAGCACAACAGGGCTGACTTATTGAAGCTGTTACTGAAGGACACCTCTGATGCGGCAGTTGTTGTACCATGCTGGTGTCCAGTGGAGCAGGAAGATGAAGGCCACGACGCCTTTTATTACGCCATCCGCTCCAGCAATGTGGAGCTCTTCCTCACACTCCTCGGGACAGTTACCCCTGAACTCTCGGAGAGACTCATTTCTGAGTCTTACGAGGAATTACTGTTAAACAATGTCCTCGTGTCAGAGGAAATGCATCTATTGGTCCGATACAAAATGGTCGATCTTTGTTTCTTCTCTAAGGGGGACGGAGTGCTTCCTGCCACTTCTACAGCTAATATTCAAGAACGCGTCCAACTGCTGGTGGAAAATATTGCACATATCAATACTTATACAGAAGTTGACATTTACTTTTTATACACGGCCAAGTTCATAGCTCAGAATATCCACATACTGAAGCATCAGTTGAAGTCCACATACAATATTTTGCCCTGGGAAGAAATGGAGTTCTGCTTGGTGAGCTTCGTGTCCGCCCACATTCGGCGCCAAGAATTGAATTTATTCTATCTGTCCGTTCTGAGGAAAGAGAGGTTATTGAAGGAATTGAACAAGTTTGTCTTTGCCCTGCAAGAGTTGGAGGAACACATTGTGTCTACAGATATCTGGGAACTTCAGAAACCGGTGACGTTTGGCCGCGAGGATGTTGGCGCTGCCATCAGCAGCAGATACGCACACTTGTACGCTGACTATAAGGAGGTGAGAGACGTTTCCTCGCTCCATGTGATAAAGACATACCTAGACAGGGCCTTGCTGGCAGACCCTGCTACTAGACTCGGCCAGTTGACTATCAAGAGAGCCCTCCAGGTGACGGGAGAGCATCTGAAGAACACACTGGGCAGCCCCAACCTCTCCCCAGCCGTGAGTGAACTTCTCCTCCTCTCTGCTCCCAAAGAAACCAGAAAAGTTCTGCAAGACTTGCGCCTCTCTCTATCTCATCCACACCTAGAGTTAGAAGACCCTGTACTATATTCTAACATTCAAAATGACATTAAAAAGATTGCATCTGTCATTACTGACATATTATACTCCAGCAAAGTGAACAAAATAAAGTATATGCTGACCACGTTCGTCAATAGTGATAGTGAAGATGAATTTCTTGAAATTGCAAATATCTTTCACAATGTTTCCATTGTGGATGTCCAAGAAACAGACACTGTTACAAAAGGCCATCGAAAAATTGAAGATTTTATTGAAGAAATTATTAGAAAAATTGTAGATCAAACTCCATATGAGAAGAAACTGTTTGCTGAAATAAAAGATGTCCTCAAAAAATCAAAATTACAACATCAATTGACAGTGAAAGACTACGCTTGTATAAAGGGAATAGTTCATTTTTCTTTCACCTTTCATGACATCAGTAAAGAAAGAAAGGGAAACATAATAAGGGCCATGAAGTTTGCAGCTAATAGAACCTTAAGAAACTTGTCATCTCAAGAAAATCCTATAGAAATTGGAAGACATGTTTTGCTAGGTAGCCTGTTAACTAAATTTTATAACAGTGTATCTACGAGAATTAAACCGGAGATAGCTATCGAAATAAAACTTGCTTTAGCCAGAATTTATTATACTGGATCAATTGATGAGGGTAGTATTAAACGTATTGACGAATATGGTAGACAATTATTGTTGAACAAATTCAATAAAAATAGCAAGGGACGGGAAAAGTGTAAGAGTGTTAAAAACAGCATGGAGATAACTAGTAAACAACTGAATCAGAAATTAACTGAACTGGGGAAGACCGTAGGAACTGATAGAATGTGTGGTCAATTACATGAGCATCTTTCAACTCTATATAAAGATGAAACTAGAATTAGATTGATGATAGAAGCCCTTGTGCTGGATACAATGTCCCTATTAGATAGCTCAAAGTGTGTTCCCAACAATGTGCTGTATCTAGATGGGGACGTGCCCCTGTTGAGCGGCAAATGCTTGCGCAACCACTTAGCTCACGGGAACGCCTTGGTAGACATTCTGCCCACTGATGCTTGGTCCGCTGTACTCCTCAATGCAATAAAACTTACTGAAACCAAAGACCTTTTACTGAACTCTAAAATAGGGAACATTTTTATACACAATATAAAACTTCTGAGGCGGAGATATGAGCGGGGCTTATCTATTCTTGACAAACAGAAGGAAATGTGGAAGTCTCTTCTTGACGGAAACTTTGACAAATTTACATCAGGAATTGCGGGAGGAGCTGATATATTTTCAAGAAAAGAAGATCTGTCGTCTACGCTACATTATGCTGCTCGTGGATCAAATATTGAAACTATCAAGTTCTTGACTAAACATGAAATGTTTAGCACTGAAGTGAGAGATGTCAATGGTCGTACTGCCCTGCACATTGCCGCAACTTTTGGAAGAGATGTCAATGTGAAATTCTTAGTGGCAGAAATGGGAAACGTAATTAATCCAGTGGATGATGCTGGAAAGACACCGTTACACCTAGCGTCCCACAATGGCCACAAGAAGACTGTCATGGCATTAATTTCACTAGGAGCCAAAACTACTGACAAAGATTTCGCGGGAAATTCTCCTTTGCATTACGCCGTGATGAACAATTACTTAGATGTGGTTAAAATTCTTTTGGAGAAAGATGCTACTGTGGATGAAAATATTGTTATTGGGGGCTTTACCTCCCTTCACACAGCCGCAGAATTCGGAAATGTAGAAATAGTACAGTACTTGCTGCTACATGATGCTGACGTCAATGCTAAGACTAACTTAGGCGCCTTTCCATTGCATCTGGCAGCATTCAATGGTCACCAGGAAGTTGTGAAAGCTCTGCTAGAGAAGGGGGCTCACGTGAACCTCAGGGGGTCCAAGGGTCTGTATCCATTACATTTCGCAGTGGAAAACAATCACAAAGAGACTGTCAAGATCCTGTTGGATAAAGGTGCTTTTGTGAATAACGGAGATATGGCATACAATCATACCCCCTTCCATACAGCTGTTTCAAATGGCAATGCATTCATTGTTGGTCTACTGTTGCAACACAACGCCAATGTCAATGCTAGGAGAAATGACGGCCTCACCCCGCTTCACTTTGCAGCCAAGGGTGGATATGCGGATATAGTTGACCTCTTGTTGCAGAATGGCGCTCTGGCATATAGTAGAGATATCACCGGTTCAACTCCATTACACATTGCTGCTGAGGGTGGTCATACTTCTGTTGTGGAGACTTTAATCCAAAGGGGGATCGATATCCATGCCCAAGATACATACAAAGCGACACCATTGCATCTGGCTGCGCGAGCAGGTCACCAGCAAGTGGTAGACATTTTGCTAGCTGCAGGAGCTAATATACATTCTGTAGACAAAGAAGGTTTCACTGCTCTGCATCTCAGTGCTGGAAATGGTCATGAAGCTATTTCAGAGACTTTGATCAAAAAAGAGGCTAAAGTAAACTGTAAAAATTATAATAACCGTACACCAATCCACGAAGCTGCTACTAAAACTTGCAATGAGAAAACTATTCAAATGCTGCTAAAGTATGGAGCCGATGTTAATGAAAAAGGAGAGTGTTGTAGCACAGCGTTGCATATTGCGTCGTTTGCTGGAAACAGTTCAGTAGTAGAAGCATTGCTTCAAGGAAAGGCTGATGTTGATGCCCAGACCAAAGGTGGTGCCACCGCGTTGCATCTGGCTGCCAGAGGAAATCACAAGGCAGTCGTTGAGATCTTGCTAAAGTATGGAGCGGATGTTAACCACTTGGACGCTACAGGTTCTTCTGCATTATGCTGCGCAGCTGAGAATAACAATAAAGACCTGTTGAACATTTTGATTGCCAAAGAAGCGAATGTTAATTTTGGCGGAGGTAAACTTCTGTTATCTGCAATTAAAGCAGGGCACAGACTTGTAGTTGAAGCTTTGTTAAAGAATAAAAATGTTGATATTAATATTAAAGATCGAGACGGATCAAACCTCTTATATACGGCAGCTGTAAGTGGTGATGCATTAGTAGCCAGAGCGCTAATAGAGAGAGGTATTAAAGTTGCAGATTGCGTACAAAAACCTTCGCCTTTATCGCTTGCAATATCGTTTGGACATACGGAGTTTATCGAAGTCTTGCTAGAAAATGGAGCCAATGCCAATCCCACAGATCCTAATCTATCACCGCTCTATACAGCTGTCTTCATGAACAAGCCAGATATTACGGAAAGGTTACTCCACTGGGGAGCAGACTCCAACATCAGAGATTCGAAGAATAGAACACCGTTAGAACTGGCTATTGCTAATACCCAAATGCCAAATATCTTAACACTGTTGCAACACGTGGGTGCTAGGATCAACGATAGAGGCAATGACGACTGGACATTACTGCACATCGCAGCTCAAGCGGGTAGTCTCGAAGTAACAAAACTCTTGGTAGACCGAGGAGCAGACATAAATGCTAGAAACAGACTAGGTTCTAAACCGATCCACATAGCCGCTAGAGAGAGCCATCCTCACATCTTGACTTTCTTCCTGGAGCTCGGAATGAGTATTGATGATCCGGGATCCGCTGGCTGGACCCTGATGCATTGCGCCGCGGGAGGAGGGCAGTTAGCTGTGGCTCAATACTTGATGGACAAACATGTCGATATTAATTCCATGGATTTAAATGGTTGCTTGCCTATTCACTTATCTGCCCAACAGGGACATACAGATCTGGTTAAGTTGTTATTACATAGCGGTGCAGTGTATGATGCCATGGACTACTTTGGTAGATCCCCTGCAGATTTGACTAAAAGTCGAGATATCAAAGAATTGTTAGAGACAATTGAAAAACTTTTTAAGGCCGTCAAAAGAAATGATATTTTGATGGTTGGCATTTTGGTTAAAGACTTAGCAAAATATGTAGATGTGAAGAGTTCTGATAATGCAACACTTTTACACATCGCCTCCTGGAAGGGCTTTCAGGAGGTGTGTGACATTTTGTTAAAAAGCAAAGCCAATCCCAGTGCTGTTGGAAAGGGCGGCAATGCTCCTCTGCATTATGCATCCAAATACTGTCATCCGGGAATAGTTGAAACTTTGTTGAAAAATGGCGCAGCACACAACCACAAGGCTGACAATATGAAGACTCCGTTGGATTTTGCTACTCAAAAAGATATCAAATCTTTACTGCAAATGATTGAACTCTGTTTTAAGAAAGTACGAACCCGTAATGTTAGAGTAGTTAAAGACATAACCAAAATAAAGAATGTAGAAATCATAAAGGCTGTGATGAAAGCTCGCGACACCGATGGCAACACGCTTGTGGCACTTGCTATGAAAAATGGTTTCCCTGACATAGAAGAGTTGAAGCAGGTTTCACAGGTCAATGTTCCTCACATCTTATCCAAGGTGGATTCAATGTTTATGTTAGAAAGATTCACAGAAGCCATTGATATTTTAAAACAGCTGCTTAATGAGAGAATCGAAATATTAGGTGAGGATAATCCAGGAACGCTGGACATCCAATATAAAATAATGTTAGCATTGTACAAACAGTCCAAATATTTTGAAGCCTTGCCTATGTTGGAAGATATCTATAGGAAGAGAGTGCAAGCATTAGGTCCTCACCACCCAGACTCCCTGAACACCAGGAGTAGCCTGGCTTTATTATTTCACCGGCTCGGTAGGAACGAAGAGTCATGGGACATATTCCAGGAAGTTATGCTGAGGCAGCAGGAAATGCTGGGCGAGGGGCATGAGGAACTATTGCAAACTAAAACTCACGCAGGGCTTGTGCTTCACGCCCTGGGGAAGTACGAAGAGGCCTTGCGCTTGAACAATCAAGTTTACAAAAGACATAAAAACACGTTAGGTGCCCATCACCCTGCCACTCTGCGTCTTCAAAATAATATTGCCATGGTGTTGTGTGATCAAGGAAAGGCCCACGAAGCCTTTGCTTTGTATCAAACCGTTTACGAAACTAGAAAAAAGATTCTAGGATTGAATCACTCTGAGACTCTCAGAGCCAGGCGAAATATGGCAAATGCTCTTATGAGCCAAAATAAACTTGACGAAGCTTTGCAAATCTTTCAGGAAACAATAGCTATTCAGAAGAATGTGTTGGGACTCAATCACAGTGACACAGTTTATACTCAAAGTCTTATGAAATGTCTATATCTCCGTCAGAAAAATGTGCACGATGCCGTGAAGGTTCACAAGGCAGGCTTAAATGCAAGGAATGCCACCTTGGGTCCTGACCATCCAAATTTCAAACAGATCGATGGACTTCTAGATACCTTGGATAAATACACAAAATCACAATTTGATGTTGATGCTGGCTATGTTCCCCCTTGTGATGTTTATTTGCTAAATGCAGCCAGTGAAGGGGATAGCGGTGCGGTTCGTAGTTTGTTAGAGAATGGATCAGACGTGAACGCTGCGGATGGCGAGGGAAGAACGGCGCTGCACTTTGCCGTCACAGTGGAGGTTGTTGAACTGTTGCTGGGCAGTGGAGCCAATGCTACTGCTGTGTCGCAGAAGGGGAACACCCCCCTGCACCTCGCCGCGTCCAGAACATGCGGAAAAACAGTCCGCCTCTTATTGCAGAACGTAAAGAGGACCAAACTGAATGCTTACCGTAGCTTTATCAATGCTAAAACTGTTGTGGGAGGTTCCACAGCTCTGCATGTTGCCGCTAAAAAGGGCGCCACTGATATTGTGAGTTGCCTGTTGGCCCACGGTGCGTGCTACAACAGTCGAGACAGAAGCGCCAATCGCACACCCCTGCAATGTTCGAGCAGTCCCTCTGTAACCCGACTGCTGCGTTTAGCCGAGAAAGTGTTTGAGATGGCTGGGCGAGGTGACACTGAGCTTCCTCAGGGAGACGAGAGGCATTTAGCAGCAGTGGTGAACTCGAGGGATACAGAACACAGGACTCCCCTGCAGCTGGCCGCAGTTCATCGTCACACCGCCACTGCCAGACTCCTTGCCGGGCTTTTAAAACCCCTGGATTAATCTACAGCCGGATTGTGCTTATGTCACTGGCATCATGTTGCAAGAGGGTTGTTTTGTAGTGGCAATGTGTGTATGCAGGTAGTCATTTTTTATAGCCCGTAATAACGTCACAACAAATTTGCTATATTTTATAAAATGTTATATTGCACAAATGTTTCTAAATAATATTAATCATTCTTTCACAGAATAATGTAACAGCGAATGCGTTATCCTGTATAAAATGTTGTATTGCACATACAAAGTGATCATGGGTAATGTTAGTAATTTTTTCGCAAGTATAAGGTCACAGCGATTATGTTATACTTTATAAAAGTTATACTGAATGTGTTATAATTTATGTTATATTGCACACACAATGTTATCCTGAATAATATTAGTTATTTTTTCACAAGTAAAGGGGTTACAGCGAATGTGTTACAAGTTATTTTAATACGCAAAATTATCCATACACACAGCAAATGTTAATGTTGTTTGTTAAGCTTTATATAAATACTGTTTTCTAAAAATTATTATGTATTTGTAGTTTATTTTATACTTCGTAATGTAATTTTGATTCTGCATTTAAATGATTTTTAATAAGACAATAAGGAACTTCAATTTTTTTTTTTTTTAAATGAATAATGACCTTCTAACTTAAATAACTGCTTTTATAGTTAGTTTTAATAGTTAAAATAAATGTCAAAGTTTTAATTTTTCAAGATCCCCCGAAAACCACCTTATCTAGTGTGACGTCATTTTTTTTTTTTTTTTTTAAACAGTACAAGGAAGCTTTTGACTCTCCAACTAGGATGGACTCCCGTTCTAGGACAGTCAAATTGACAGGTTTCGTATATATTAGGTACATGATGATTAATATATGTAGTGTTAAGTAAGATTGACAAATTACATTTACCTAATTATAATATATGATACAGATCTGGCCAAAAGTTTTAGTTATTTTCAACAGATGTTGTCATTTTGTATGGAAGAAGCTATGAAACTATTCAATAAGTAAAATGTTATTTAGGTGTAATTATTTATTTATTATATTATTATATTTTTCAATATTTTTAAGTGAGAGTGGTATAAAAATTGTTTGAAATTATAATTTTTTTAGCTTTACGAATCGAAATCAATTTTTTGTAGGCAACTGAAATCAGCTGTTCGTCGCCGGCCATTTTGAAAATCAGAATTGGAGCACTGCGACAGGCGTTACAGGATGTTTTTAGACAGTTAAAGTTTTTGAATATTTTAAATAATATAGATAAACTAATAGAGATATTCGATTTTTGATTCTGAATTATTTAGGCCTAAATAATGTTTCAATTAAACCAGATCTGAATAGCCAGGTACTTCCCCACCTTCTTCCCTATCTCCTTCCCCTCCCCACTACCTTCAGCCTCACAACATACCCCGATTGGGGATGCCATAGTCTCACTGGCTCCAGACGGGAGCAGTTGGGACTCTTGTACGGTATTAACTCTAAAAAAAAAATTAAAACAATAATTATTATATGTCTAAACCTCTATAAACCAATAACACGGAATGTTGAACGGCTTGCCATTTTTCAATACAAATATACCAGGCGACTGGAGAATTATGAACGCCGTGACGTCACGCCTCACAAATTCAATAATTCCAACTTGACAGGGTTTTTTAATGACGCCTTTTAAAATGGACTTTTTAATAATTTTTTTAAAACTCTACGTTAACTATTATTTAATTAAACTTATATATTCAGAATCAGTGTTTATAGGTCTATATCAGTGATTCCCAAAGTGGTCCAGGTGGACCCCCAGGGGTCCACGGGAGGCTCTACGGGGGTCCACGAAGGCTTGAGAGAAAAATGGGGGTCCACAAGTTGCAAGTGGGGGTCCACGAAAAAAAATCTGGTTTCGATAGTAAAGAACAAAAATGTTAGCTTGGCTTTACCTATCAATAAAGGCAGATAATACACTACTTAAAAAAAATTAAGGGAGCAAAAAAAATTACAAATTTTTTGACGATTTTTGACAGGCTATTTTTTGGTGAAAAATGGTCATATTGAGACTTTAAAAAAGCATTTTGAAGCTTTAAAATTCTAATTCTCAGATTTCTGGCCAAAATTTTTTTAGGCCGGCATATGGATCAGATAGCTTGTTTATTTAGCATTAATTTCTTTTTTAATTCCTTTTTTAAACCTTCCCTTAATTTTTTTGAGTAGTGTATTTTAAGAAGGTCAGCGACTGTTACTTGTAAAAACTTGCACGGTGAAAAATTGTCATTATTGAGACCCATCCCATGCCAATATCCCCGCCTCCCCCCCATTGTGACAGACCACAACTCTAGCGTTATATTCAGTTTTCAGTACAACGCGTGTCGAGTTTTGGGAATATGGTAGAAATGTTGCAGCAGGGGGTCCACCGAAACCAGTAGTTTTGAAAGTGGTCCACGAGAAAAAAAAGTTTGGGAACCTCTGGTCTATATGAACATATTTTTTTAAAGCCATAATATTTTTCACTGGAGTTCCTTATTATCGTTATTGAGAATATATTTTTTTATTATTATTTAGTGATTCACCTCAAAGACTTCTTACAAAGTAGTTTCAATACAAATATATTATTTGTAAGCTGTTATCCTCAGATCCAAAGAGTGATTTTTTTTAATAAGGTAGGGATTTTATTGCCATAATTAAATTAGGTAAAACTGTAGAAAAAAGAAGAAATGCCTTTCATATTCATTTGAATGGAAAGCAGTGTTGCCGCTGATTTAGTACATTTTGGTTCTAGCCTGTTTAGCCCGCGCTCTGTCTCTCTTATACTCGCCTCACATTGCATATCGCCATCCCTTTGAATTTCATAACGGTGGTGAAACACCGTTCTGCATGTGAAATCTAAAGCCTCGATGACTTTGAGCGAGTTTACAAGCTACTATCTGAGAAATTCACTATCTGTTAGTAAACTCGCTCAGTGTCATCGTATTACTTGCTAACTAGCAGATTGTGGGCAATCTACGAAAAAAGTTGAAAGGTGGTCAACTGTACTCGCTACTCGTTAGTGTTTGCCTAAAGATGGCGGCCCACCAACAGCTGATTTCGTAACTGTCAGAATTAGTTTGCACGGGAGTTGATATTCTCGCTAATTGCTTGGCACGGGAGTCATTATTTTAGCTGCTACTGTCGCTACTGAGCGAGTGGACAGTTTTGTGTGTCATCATGACAATGTCACTCGCTGATTCACCTGCTTTTAAACTTACCGGCTAGTAGCTTGTAAACTCGCTCAATGTAATCGTGGCTTAAGCGAAGAATGGTCTAACTTTTTGATCACAAACACACCTACAAGGCATTTCTTGCTCTTCTCTATTCTAAGGCTGCCTTTATATACATAAGTTTTTTCCTATAAGTCGCTTACGTAAGTGACTTGTTTTATGTAAAAGGGTCCAAAGAAAATTTTAAAATGTTATTTAGTGAATTTGTAAATTATTGCATTAAATATTATATAATTATTATATTTTTTATAAATCTTTGAAAATATTATTTTATGTAAGAGTGCTGTTTAGTGTTATAATATAACTTTTGATATAAATAAATTTCATTTCGAATTTAAGTAAAATAGATCAAAAAAAAAGTTTCACCCTGATGATCTCAAATCACAAAACTTCTATCATAACTTTAAGGGTCTTGTGTTATTGTTTTTACTATTTATTAATCAATTCTTATTATTATTAATAATCTACTTCATTTATTGTTTGATTTTATTCCTAAATTTCCTAAAAGTGGAATATTAACACAATTTTATAAGAGAGATTAGCTTTTCCCCGCGGCTTCGCTCGCATGGTATTACGGGAAATTACTGTAGCGCTTGCACTTATCAATTATCTCCCCCCCCACCCCACCCCCATCCCCTCCCGCATTCCATATATTCATTCCCTTACATTCAGTTTTCAAACATCTCGCCTACCACCTAAATTTCATAATGCTATAGCTCAAAGAAAAAAAGAATTACTTATCCAATTTTGTTCATTCGTTCGGAATTTATGCGCTTACAAATATTTCGGATGTTTATTTTTATTTAAATATTTGGAAGTTCGTTAATATAATAAAAAAATACTGTATTTATCATTCAGTCTTTATAATCGTTACGAATTATATTTTTAATAAAGGAACTCAAATCTGACATTTATTCCAAGCTTGTCCAAAAAAAAAACGAATTCTAATATTTAAATTTTCTGCAGTAGTAGCTGACCAGTAGACTGAGTGCCTACCAGCATAGAGCCCAAAAATATATCAACATTGTTTCCATGGAAAAGATTTTTTTCTGACGTTAGCAAAAACTCGCTTTTGTTAGCGACAGAAAACATATAACAAATATAATATATTAATATTTATAATTTCATAACGCCAGAGCTTATCATCATATACAACCTGTAGTCTGCGCATATAATTTAGCTTTATATTGGTGAAAGAATTATTAAAGTCTTTATATTGTGTTATGCGTGAAAAGGTCATAAACAAACTCGAGCAGTTTCGCATTTATAATATTATAGTATAGTATGGATGACGTCATACTTACTTTATTCCTGTGACTAGCTATCACTGGATCCGAGGAACTGGTTATTTTTGTAATTGGATTTATAAATGGTCACCAACACTTAAACTGTGCGAAGCCGAAATAAAAGTCGCCCGCGGGGCAACCCGCTCTGCAGATGTTTTTGCTGCACTTTTTACATTGTGGTATTATGTGCTCAGCGACTAGAGAGGTACGAGGGGTGGCTAGGAATCTGGAGGACAGTGTGTCCAGGAGTAATGGACTTATGAATTCAACCCTACCACTGCGGTGCAAGGCGATGTTCCGAGAGAATCCGACTAGAGAGATTAAAAGGTCTCCCTCAACCAGTCTCCTGATCCGGCCTGCCATGCAGTTGGTGGTGCAAACGCATCTGTCTCCAAGACACAGAAAAACTTCACCCCATGAATCCGTGCACTCCTTCTAAGTCACCAAACGTAGCGAACCGGTGTGACCTCCGGCAGAGGTGTTGGTTATCCAATAAATGATTCCTCGTGTGGCAGTACCTATACCCGCTTTTGGAAGTTGGCAAGTGTGGCCGTACCATCAAACGTTTGGACGAACTAAGTTCGGCGTTGGAAGGTTGGCTTCGGTGTGGAAGTAGCATAACACACAGAGTCCAGAGGACGAGGGTAAAAACAGAACATATTCAGCGGTGATGGGTCCAGTTCATAGATAATAGAAACAAAGGGAGGTATGGCATGGAAGCATGCTGACTGTCACGAAACTAAGATCAAACTGCACGGACTGTCTAAGCGATGGAGCCAATGAAAGTTACGAGTCTGCTGTGTAAGTAGAAACAAAGGTCAGGCGCAGTGGTACGAGTGAACGATGTTAGTAACACTTTTGCTTGTGCAATTTCATACTAATATTAGTTCATCGAATTGAATCTCCCTTGTTTCCATTTTCTATATAATAGGCATCTAGATCTGCATGCTAGGTCACAATATCAAACATTGTACTTATTCAATTTCGCAGATAAGAGGTTTGTGAATGATAACTCTTATTCACAAAAGAGACAAAGCCTATAGGATTTAGCCTGCGAGAGAACGAGATAGCAGTAAAATATTTATTTTATTCCAACATAATACGATAAATCCACGGTCCCGTGCAAGTCCCCTTTAAGTGTGGTGGAATAAAGCGCCTTATGAACCTTTGCAGACATTCAGCTGATCAGAGATTGAATCCTACAAAATCCAAAAAATTTTGTAAAATCAATATCCAATCTTCAAACCACTCCAGAATGAACAGGCAAAAGAAAATACAAAAGCAAACGAATATAGTGACTCCGAAGAAGAAACCACAAATACAAATAAGATGACCAAATGTGTAGGAAAAGGTGCACTGGAATTCGACAACAAAAATATGGAAAAAATCATCCTTCACATCGATAAAAAAAGTGCCTCACAGTCTCCCCACTCTTGTCTACTTTAGTTTTTCTGAAGGTTTCACTTCTACCGCGTGTGTATTGCACACTCTGTTTTTTTCTTCTTGATTGTGCTAAGCTCATATCTCTTAAGGCTTGTTCACATTATGCATGTAATTAGTCGAGTAACGAGTCTACTCGCTACTTTACTGACCAAAATGCCACTATTAACTAATAAATTTATGATGTTCGGACACGTTTAGCTACTAAAACACTCGCTACTCGACTAAAATACTAGCCTGGTCTGTAGGGGTCATTAGCTACGGTCAATCTTTTTGATTCAGTCAATTTTCTATTTACACTTTTGAGGTCTGCTTCTAAACACTTGTTTCTATCTAGTAAGGTTGCATTCTTAGCAAGCAGCTCCTCTTTCTCCTGAGCTAGGTCACTCAGCTATTTGAAAAAATCCTCTTGCTTTTCTGGAGCAGTAGCAGGTTCAGAACGAGGTCTGACTGTAGGTGTCAGCAAACTGGCAACTTCTTTCCTATTGGTCCTACCTTACCAGTGTCATTCTGCTCCTTTGTACCTTTCTTGTAAGGCAGGGAGGGGGGATGGATTTTCATCGGGCGTTGGGGGCCCGATGAAAATTATTAGGAGTATTCTTCCAATAAAAAATTATGTACAAATTCTGTGACTAAAATTTTTGCATGTATTTTTACATTGTCTATAGCAGGGGTGGCCAACTTGATAAGACCCAAGATCTACTGTTAGTGACTAAACCCTGTGCGATCTACCCGGTGGTTTAGTGCGGGGTAGTTGGGGTGGGGTGGGGGGGGGCACTTTTAAAGGGCGGCAAATTTCACAGTAAATAATAGAAATAATTTTTACAAAAAGGAGAGGAAGTTTTGGGAAGGAAAGGGGTATTAGGGTGGGTAGGATTTTGGGGGTCAGTGTGTCCAGGAGTGATGGACGTATGAATCCATCCCTTCCACCGCAGCGCAAGGCGATGTTCCGAGAGAGTACGGTTGGAGAAGTCAAAAGGACTCCCTCAACCATTCTCTCCCGATCCGGCCTGCCATGCAGCTGGTGGGCAGACGCATCTGCCACCAAGACCCGGACAAACTTCTCCCCGAGAACCTGGGCACCCCTGCTAAGTTACCAAACATAGCAAACCACTTGGGGCATAGGTGTTGGCTATCCAACAAATGCTTCCCGGGATTGCGGTATCCATACCCGCCTCCCAAATTGGAAAGGTGTACTGTAATGACATATGACCCAAGTGTGGCCCACACTAATCCCTGTGTAAAATATTTGGCCCTTTTACAACAAAAGGTTGCCGACCCATGTCTTAGATGAAAGAATGATGAAATAGGTGATAAAACTGGTGATGAAATGAGATGATACTTGTGCGTTAAAATGCATTGTTATCTTCGCTGAAAACAGTGATGAAACATGCAATGAAATTAAAGATGATTAAATTCTGAAACATGTGATGAAATAAAATGGGTTCGTATCTTCGGTGATATCAAAGAAGAAACCTTAGATGATACCAGTGATGATAAAATGCATTGTAATCTTTGATGAAAGCAGTGATGAAACAAGTGATTTAATTCAATTTATTTTTATTCTTTTAAAAACATTACAAAATTTCATTTTATGTGTTTTTAAAATATATTTGTAACATAAATGGTAGGCATTCAAACTATACAAGCATTTATAGAGCTTGCCTTTTAAAGGCCGCTTCACTAACGGTAAATATATCCGAATTTATTCTGTTTAACAGCAAGATTGTGCTCCCGACCGGCATGACCATTGGCATGAGTCCTGCAGGCCGGAAGATAGAACAGTCAATGCTGTCGGTGGCACAGATAACCCTCTGGAACATAAAAATGAATGCTCTCCATGATAGCTGAGTTTTCAAACCATCCGTGAATCAATCTGCGTAGCAATGTGTACATCCCTTCTGACCCATAGGTGGTCCATTCCGAGCATACCCAAAAGAAAGTCGGTAGAATAGAGCCACGGGTAATAGCCATACTCCCTCATGTACAGAAATCTCAGAAAAGTCTTTTGAACTCTCTAACATGAGGGGTGTGGCCTCCAAATTACTGACCCACTTTCTAGTCTACTCCTTACTAAGGAATTGAATAGAATTATGAGAACCCGGGTGTCTCTAAAATTCCTCGCAGTATGCAGAACAAAACCCAGCATTCTCAATGAAGTGCTACAAGCCATCTGAATATGAGTATGAAATGTCAGCCTACTATCAAACATGATTCCAAGATCCTTCATGACGGAGACACGTTTTAGACTTCAGGTGTACCAGTACCAGTGCTTACCCGTATACCGGTAATACCAGGTATGACACGCCCTAGTGAATGACAAAACTAAACATTTAGATATATTGTACTCAATCCGATTTGCTTTCCTCCAGCCAATAATTCTATCAATATCTGATTGGAGTCGATTGCAGTCTTCTGGGGTTAGTATTTCTAAAAATAGTTTTAGGTCATCAGCAAAAAGAAGAAACCTGGAGTGCAGAATTACTTCTGAAATATCATCAATAAATATGGAAAAAATGAGTGGGCCTAAATTAGAACATTGGGGTACTCCAGATCGTACAAAAAATAGAGTAGAATGGAATAGTCCATGAGACTCAAACTGTTTCCTTTCTGCAAGATAGCTAGAAAAAAAGGTGATTTTTAAAAACTCAGCACAACCTTTAAAGAAGAATACTGTAAGAAAATCTGGACCAAGTGAATTTGTATTTTTCATTTTTCTAATGGAAATTTCTGATTCATCAATTTTATCAATATCGATATTCTGGGCTCTCTTTATATTCAACTTGGCAGCAATATTAGTATATTTAGTAATGGAGACTCCTTTCTATACACGGATTGGAAGTGTGTTGCAAAACGAACAACACGAACTTCCTGATCATGATGCATCATGGTCTCTTGAATACCACCATCTTTCCTTAGTGATTTGACGTGGTCCCAAAACATGTTGGGATCATGCTTGATATCGTGTTCAATGGAATTTACATATAATTGGAAAGCGGTGCAAACATTGTGCCTGACCACGGCTCTGTGTTCACTGAACAAATCATAGTCACTCCGATAGCCAGTAGTCTTCCACTTTTCATGGAGAGCATGTTTCTTCCTAATGCTAGCGATGGTATCTTGACAGAACCACTTCGGATATCGACGACCACCTCTACAAATACTACTGTTATTTTATTGTACCAAAGTGCAATAATACATCTGTGAATGCACAACAGTTTATTAGTGTTCCATAATCTGCATTATTAATATTATATGTAGGCGTATAGTCTCCCCCAGACGTAGGCATAAATGAACCATACATGACGTAGGGTTCGGAGCGGGACAAAGTCTTTGACTGTCTTATAAACGGGAATCCTCCTAGTTGGGCAGCCAAAACATTTTATAACAAATGTATAATCTTGTACTAAATAAATAAATAAGTCTTTTTATCAACAAACTTAGCGCCATTTCTGTTTGTTTCTATTTGTAGATGCCGTAGATGTGCAGCCGCCGTGTGCAGAAATTCGAAGATGTTACTGCGCTGTAAACGTGTAAACCGTTACCTCTTTCGGTCTTTACTTTCTGTGCGGCGGCATGAAGTAGCGCGGGGCACGTCCCGCTCCGAACTCTGTGTGTAAAGGGTACTAATATATAAAGAGACAATGTTTTTCAAAGGATTTCCCCACGCGACCCATGATAAAAAAAATCGTATCTTACACAAAAGTATATGATTTTGATGACTGGCATCACTGCCGGAAATAACTACTTGTTCAATGTCAAGGTCACGGCACACGATGACGTCATGGCGCCTGACGCATGACGGATGATTACCCGATCAGTATCAAAATATACAAAAATTTCAGTAAAAATACTAAATTTTATTATTGTCTACGCATACCATGCACTCACGTATCCATAAATACACCACGGATCACTTATGATTCAAAATTCAAACAGTCCAGCCAATAGAAACCGCCACAACCGAAATAAACAATCCCGATAAACGGGAAAACGGGGACTCCCAAGTTAGTACGATCCTCAAACTGTTATGACGAAAATATATTATTTATTTAAAAATTATAATAGTTGAACTTCACGGAGCCTAATATAAACATACATATGTGTGCCGCTGCCCCGGGATGCCCCAAGTGGTTCGCCAAGTTTGGTGACTTAGAAGTATTGCCCGGGTTCACGGGGACGACGTTTTGGATTGGGAGGGAATGGATTCATACGTCCGTTATTCCTGGACACATTGACCCAGATTCCTACTTAGCCCTCATGCCTTTTTCTTACGTGTTTTATGATACTTTTTTGTGATATTTTCCCCGGGTGTTATTTCCCAGTGTAAGACTAGAAAACTGTAATTATAACATCACCACCCTGTTGTTATAATTATAGTTCTCTATTCTTACACTGACAGGTTAAGAAAGGTGTATTATATAAGGATTTGTGTTGAAGAGGTCCGGTTACAGTGAGGAAGAAAATAATGCAGCAAGCTTATAGTATGCATATAAAATAACAAATTGGATAAAACACCCGTTCCAACGTTGCCCAAATTCATTGGGGCCTTGCGTGAGTACTGATGACGTCAGACCTGGTCCTGTCGTAACCTATTTAACCTTTTTTTATATTTTTTATCACTCTAACTGACTTATCTGAGATGGTTCTGAGTTGGTTTCATTCCGAGTTGTCCGGTCACCGTCAAATATAAACCCCCTTACTCAATAAAACTTTTCTTATTTTTTACACAACTCATAACCAAAGATATTCATTACATTAATGGTTATTTATGTGTGTAAAATGTTAAACATGTTTATTGACAACGCCCAAATAATTCAAGTTAAGTCATGTTATCTTTTTTTATTTTATCTAATTGCCGTCATTTTAACCGTGTGTCTAAAAATGTACACTTTATCTTCTTCTTTTACACGTACTTTATTAATTAGGAAAGAATCCCCTTCACACATTTTTCTAACTTTAACTGTAGGGAACGTCCTGGCCGTCCCTCCACAAAGACTGTAGAATAGGAGCGCCGGGTAGTCTTTATCAGCCGCTAGAGTCCCGAGGGGTCGGTCCAGGGGGTAAGATGCGGGGTCCAAGGGGTAGATGTAAAGCCCAGTTGCAGTAATAGATTCTATCGAGAGATGGTCCGGCTGGCAGAGAAGGGTAGCTTTCGTGCTCCGTACTAGAGAGTGTCTTGTTCCAGGGGCGCACCGCTATTTATTCAAAAACCTCCTCGTCCGGGAGGAGGTTTCGGTGCGGCCCTATTCGTTAAGCGAATGATAATTCATGGATTGCAACTTCCGCCACAATTCGCGTGGCGGGAGTTGCAATATTTGGGGCTAATACCTTCTCTGTCTTCTCTCTGCCAACCAAAACCATCTCTCTCTAGCATGTTTATTAAAGATTAAAATCAAGATACAAAAATATTCGTGGGTTCACCGGCCCAACAATATTTAGGGGATTTCAACATTTGACATTAAAAATTAGCCTAACATTATCTCTTATCAGCTAATTATACAAAGTAGAGTTCGGCCTATCTGACAATATCATTTATTTGGCAATATTATAGGCCGAACTCTCGTAAATCAAACAAACATTACAATCATCAGCGTTAAAATACAGTCATATCAACCAAAACTATTCTCGATGTTCTGATTAGTCAGCTATGCTGCCAGGCGCCCGCCCGGGGCATGAAGCGGGGAGCAGAGGGGGAGACGGTTTCGAAGTCTAGCGTATATAGATACGGGCCTCCGTTGCCGTCACTACATACACTAAACACGCACCAAAGGGGGAGAGCGCCCTCAGAGCCACGGGAAAATAGAAAACGAGGAAGTTTTAGCAAAACACTCCTCTTCTTCTATTTCCCTGATAACACGTCCGCTACATTTAACACTTCCTAAATCTGTCAGTAACATTGCAATGAGATATTTTTACTCTAAATACCTACATTCCTGTCACCTACACAAAACAACAATTTACACAAAATCTTAACAAAAAATATATTTAAACCTTCCTCACGAATCATTTTATATATTTATTTATTTCAAAAACATACGGCACAACATGTACCATAAACTTAAATTATATTTATGTATGTATTATAATACAATAACAAAACGAAAGTAACAACATAAATTAAAGTTAAATATAAAAACAAAAGGTAAAAAAAATACAATTGTTGAGGTAGTAAGCAGTAAGTAAAAAGTAAGATGGATAAATGAAAGTATAAAGTAAAAGCATAAATTATAAAATATAAAGTATAATGAAAAGATAAAGATGAAAAAAAGTTAATGGTGAAAACCGTATGAAAATCCGTTCATTCATAATATGTAGAGATATATAGACTCGCCATTGTCTCACAAACTCAAGATGGAAAGTGGCAAGTATCAAAAACTCTTGTGTTTTCAGTAAATTCTTAATTCAAAAGTTATTCATGTATGATAATGGTAGGATCAAAGAATACGTGTGTATGAACGACACAGATTAGGACCGGCGGCGCTTGCGTATTTTCGCCGAATACCTTATTCTACATCACGGGATGGTGACCGGACAACTCGGAATGAAATCAACTCAGAACCGTCTCAGATAAGTCATTTAGAGTGATAAAAAAATATATTTAAAAAAATATTAAATAGGTTATGTTAGGTTAGGGTTATCGGCTAATTACAAAAAAAATCACAGCTTTTAATGACTTTTCATGGAGGTGTTGAGTTGACTTTATTCGTGGGTGGTTTGGTATATTTATGCTTTATTCTCAGTTGGCGTGGAACCGACTGAGATGCCAAGATACGCTTACGCTAAGACGAATTCTATACGAGACGACCTACTGTCACACGTTGTTTTTCTTATACTTAATTGTTTGCTATCTCCAATGGCGCTAAAAATCTTCCGAAAACAATCGAAATAATTGTATTTTTTATAATAATAAATAATTAGCGTGTATTTACGAATGAAATGTTATTCCTTGGCTTTTACTAGTGTTACCGTGCAATTTACTTATGTAGGACACGATCTTACGCGACCAGTGGCAATTGAGTACCATAAATGAACCAAACCACTCACTTGAGCACTAAAACTATGAAATTGAAGACAAATACAATTGCTTGCTTTTGGCTTACCACTTTTGAGATTACTACCCCGCGTTTGTAAATTATATGTAACGTCATTGGCTAAAAAAGTTTGGGAATCTTGCGTTTCGACGCCCACCGTTGTCCACCAACCTATAAAAACTGACAACGCTGAAAACTAAACAAAACAAAACTTTGAATTTTTGACGTGGTGAGGTGTGGCGCGGTGACTTTTCGGTTTGGTTTTTAAAATCAATTGAATTTTTAATGAATTAATTACGCACACAACCTTGAAAAATTCTGTAATCTTATCGAGATAATATTGTTATCCTTTCGTATATGGCTAATAACAGAAATAATGTCATTGGAAGCAATTGGAAGAATGACATTTATCATTCATTCATCGATACATTTATTTATGCATCGATCGGATATGGACATGAACTGATATATTTGGGATTGTGATGGTGATTGGTGACATTGCACTGTGCGGAGTGATGGTTGGTGTCAGTTTATGTTAGTGTGATTGTGTTGAAGTGTTACTGACAATGGAAGCAGATAAGACGAGTCAACTGTCAGTTCTCCTGGCCTGCCGGTCCCACGCAGACCTGGAACGGCTACGGGGAATGGACTCTCCCTCTTTCCCCTTCATTACCTTGGCTTGCAAGCACAACAGGGCTGACTTATTGAAGCTGTTACTGAAGGACACCTCTGATGCGGCAGTTGTTGTACCATGCTGGTGTCCAGTGGAGCAGGAAGATGAAGGCCACGACGCCTTTTATTACGCCATCCGCTCCAGCAACGTGGAGCTCTTCCTCACACTCCTCGGGTCAGTTACCCCTGAACTCTCGGAGAGACTCATTTCCGAGTCTTACGAGGAATTACTGTTAAACAATGTCCTCGTGTCAGAGGAAATGCATCTATTGGTCCGATACAAGTTGGTCGATCTTCGTTTCTTCTCTAAGGGGGACGGAGTGCTTCCTGCCACTTCTACAGCTAATATTCAAGAACGCGTCCAACTGCTGGTGGAAAATATTGCGCATATCAATACTTATACAGAAGTTGACAGTTACTTTTTATACACGGCCAAGTTCATAGCTCAGAATATCCACATACTGAAGCATCAGTTGAAGTCCACATACAATATTTTGCCCTGGGAAGAAATGGAGTTCTGCTTGGTGAGCTTCGTGTCCGCCCACATTCGGCGCCAAGAATTGAATTTATTCTATCTGTCCGTTCTGAGGAAAGAGAGGTTATTGAAGGAATTGAACAAGTTTGCCTTTGCCCTGCAAGAGTTGGAGGAACACATTGTGTCTACAGATATCTGGGAACTTCAGAAACCGGTGACGTTTGGCCGCGAGGATGTTGGCGCTGCCATCAGCAGCAGATACGCACACTTGTACGCTGACTATAAGGAGGTGAGAGACGTTTCCTCGCTCCATGTGATAAAGACATACCTAGACAGGGCCTTGCTGGCAGACCCTGCTACTAGACTCGGCCAGTTGACTATCAAGAGAGCCCTCCAGGTGACGGGAGAGCATCTGAAGAACACACTGGGCAGCCCCAACCTCTCCCCAGCCGTGAGTGAACTTCTCCTCCTCTCTGCTCCCAAAGAAACCAGAAAAGTTCTGCAAGACTTGCGCCTCTCTCTATCTCATCCACACCTAGAGTTAGAAGACCCTGTACTATATTCTAACATTCAAAATGACATTAAAAAGATTGCATCTGTCATTACTGACATATTATACTCCAGCAAAGTGAACAAAATAAAGTATATGCTGACCACGTTCGTCAATAGTGATAGTGAAGATGAATTTCTTGAAATTGCAAATATCCTTCGCGATATTTTCATTGTGGATGTCCAAAAAACAGACAATTATATTACAAAAGGCCATCGAAAAATTGAAGATTCTATTGACGAAATCATCAGAAAAATTGTAGATCAAACTCCATATGAGAAGAAACTGTTTGCTGAAATAAAAGAGGTCCTCAACAAATCAAAATTACAACATCAATTGACAGCGGTAGACCATGCTTGTATAAAGGGAATAGGTAATTTTACTTTCACCTTTCATAACATCAGTAAAGAAAGAAAAGGAAACATTATAAGGTCCATGAAGTTTAGCGCTAATAGAGCCTTAAGAAACTTGCCGTCTCAAAAAAATTCTTTAGAAATTGAAAGACATGATTTGCTAGGTAGCCTGTTAACTAAATTTTATAACAGTGTATCTACGAGAATTAAACCGGAGATAGCTATCGAAATAGAATTCGCAATAGCTATAATTTATAACACTGGATCAATTGATGAAGGTAGTATTAAACGTATTGACGAATATGGTAGACAATTATTGTTGAACAAATTCAACAAAAATAGCAAGGGACGGGAAAAGTGTAAGAGTGTTAAAAACAGCATGGAGATAACTAGTAAACAACTTAATCAGAAATTAACTGAACTGGATAAGACCGTAGGAACTGATAGTATGCGTGGACAATTATATGAGCATCTCTCAACGCTATATAAAGATGAGACTGGAAATAGATTGATGATAGAAGCCCTTGTGCTGGATGCAATGTCCCTATTGGATAGCTCAAAGTGTGTTCCCAACAATGTGCTGTATCTAGATGGGGACGTGCCCCTGTTGAGCGGCAAATGCTTGCGCAACCACTTAGCTCACGGGAACGCCTTGGTAGACATTCTGCCCACTGATGCTTGGTCCGCTGTACTCCTCAATGCAATAAAACTTACTGAAACCAAAGACCTTTTACTGAACTCTAAAATAGGGAACATTTTCATACACAATATAAAACTTCTGAGGCGGAGATATGAGCGGGGCTTATCTATTCTTGACAAACAGAAGGAAATGTGGAAGTCTCTTCTTGACGGAAACTTTGACAAATTCACATTAGGAATTGCGGGAGGAGCTGATATATTTTCAAGAAAGGAAGATCTGTCGTCTACGCTACATTATGCTGCGCGAGGATCTAATATTGAAACTATCAAGTTCTTGATTAAACAGGAAATGTTCAGCACTGAAGTAAGAGATGTCAATGGTCAAACTGCCCTGCACATTGCCGCAACTTTTGGAAGAGATGTCATTGTGAAATTTTTAGTGGCAGAAATGGAAAACGCAATTAATCAAGTGGATAATGCTGGAAAGACCCCATTACACCTGGCTTCCCACAATGGCCACAAGAAAACTGTCACGGCATTAATTTCATTAGGAGCCAAAACTACTGACAAAGATATTACGGGAAATTCTCCTTTGCATTACGCCGTGATAAAAAATTACTTAGATGTGGTTAAAATTCTTTTGGAGAAAGATGCTACTGTGGATGAAAATACTGTTATCGGGGGCTTTACTTCTCTTCACTTAGCCGCAGAAATCGGTCATATAGAAATAGTACGGTACTTGCTGCTAAATGACGCTGACGTCAATGCTAAGACTAACTTAGGCGCCTTTCCATTGCATCTGGCAGCATTCAACGGTCACCAGGAGGTTGTGAAAGCTCTGCTAGAAAAGGGGGCTCACTTAAACCTCAAGGAGTCCCAGGGTCAGTACCCATTACATTTCGCAGTGGAAAATAACCACAATGAGACTGTCAAGATCCTGTTGGATAAAGGTGCTTTTGTGAACAATGGGGATACGGCATACAATCATACCCCCTTACATACAGCTGTTTCAAATGGCAATGCATTCATCATTAATCTACTGTTGCAACGCAATGCCAACGTCAATGCTAGGAGAAATGACGGCTTCACCCCGCTTCACTTTGCAGCCAAGGGTGGATATGCGGATATAGTTGACCTTCTGTTGCAGAATGACGCTCTGGCGCACAGCAGAGATGTCAACGGCTCAACTCCATTACACATTGCTGCTGAGGGTGGTCATACTTCTGTTGTGGAGACTTTAATCCAAAGAGGGAGTGACATCCATTCCCAAGATACATATAAAGCGACACCATTGCATCTTGCTGCACGAGCAGGCCACCAGCAAGTGGTAGACGTTTTGCTAGCTGCAGGAGCTAATGTGCATTCTGTAGACAAAGAAGGTTTTACTGCTCTGCATCTCAGTGCTGGAAATGGTCACGAAGTTATTTCAGAGGCTTTGATGAAAAAAGAGGCTAAAGTAAACTGTAAAAATAATAGTCATCGTACACCAATCCATGAAGCTGCTACTAAAACTTGCAATGAGAAAACTATTGAAATGCTGCTAAAATATGGAGCCGATGTTAATGAGAAAGGGGAGTGTTGTAGCACAGCATTGCATATTGCGTCGTTTCTTGGAAACAGTTCAGTGGTAGAAACATTGCTTCACGGAAAGGCTGATGTTAATGCCCAGGCTGAAGGTGGTGCCACCGCTTTGCATCTGGCTGCCAGAGGAAACCACAAGGCAGTTGTTGAGATCTTGTTAAAGTATGGAGCGGATGTTAACCACTTGGACGCTACAGGTTCTTCCGCATTATGCTACGCAGCTGATAATAATAATAAAGACCTGTTGAACATTTTGATTGCCAAAGGAGCGGATGTTAATTTTGGCGGAGGTAAACTTCTGTTATCTGCAATTGAAGCAGGGCACAGACTTGTAGTTGAAGCTTTGTTAAAGAATAAAAATGTTGATATTAATATTAAAGATCGAGACGGATCAAACCTCTTATATACGGCAGCTGTAAGTGGTGATGCATTAGTAGCCAGAGCGCTGATAGAGAGAGGTATTAAAGTTGCAGATTGCGTACAAGACCCTTCACCTTTATCGATTGCAATATCGTTTGGACATACGGAGTTTATCGAAGTCTTGCTAGAAAATGGAGCCAATGTCAATCCCGCAGATCCTAATCTATCACCGCTCTATACAGCTGTCTTCATGAACAAGCCAGACATTACGGAAAAGTTACTCCACTGGGGAGCAGACTCCAACATCAGAGATTTGAAGAATAGATCACCGTTAGAACTGGCTATTGCTAATGCCCAAATGCCAAATATCTTAACACTGTTGCAACACGTGGGTGCTAGGATCAACGATAGAGGCAATGATGACTGGACATTACTACACGTCGCGGCTCAAGCGGGTAGTCTCGAAGTAACAAAACTCTTGGTAGACCGAGGAGCAGACATAAATGCTAGAAACAGACTAGGCTCTAAACCGATCCACATAACCGCTAGAGAGGGCCATCCTCACATCTTGACTTTCTTCCTGGAGCTCGGGATGAGTATTGACGATCCAGGATCCGCCGGCTGGACCCTGATGCATTGCGCCGCGGGAGGAGGGCAGTTAGCTGTGGCTCAATACTTGATGGACAAACATGTCAATATTAATTCCATTGATTTAAATGGTTGCTTGCCTATTCACTTATCTGCCCAACAGGGACATACAGATCTGGTTAAGTTGTTATTACATAGCGGTGCAAAGTATGATGCCATGGACTACTTTGGTAGATCCCCTGCAGATTTGACTAAAAGTCGAGATATTAAAGAATTGTTAGAGTCCATTGAAAAACTTTTTAAGGCCGTCAAAAAAAATGATATTTTGATGGTTGGCATTTTGGTTAAAGATTTGGCAAAATATGTAGATGCGAAGAGTTCTGATAATGCAACACTTTTACACATCGCCTCCTGGAAGGGCTTTCAGGAGGTGTGTGACATTTTGTTAAAAAGCAAAGCCAATCCCAGTGCTGTTGGAAAGGGCGGCAATGCTCCTCTGCATTACGCATCCAAATACTGTCATCCGGGAATAGTTGAAACTTTGTTGAAAAATGGCGCAGCACACAACCACAAGGCTGACAATATGAAGACTCCGTTGGATTTTGCTACACACAAAGATATCACATCTTTACTGCAAATGATTGAACTCTGTTTTAAGAAAGTACGAACCCGTAAAGTTAGAGTAGTTAATGATATAACCAAATTAAAGAATGTAGAAATCATAAAGGCTGTGATGAAAGCTCGCGACACCGATGGCAACACGCTTGTGGCACTTGCTATGAAAAATGGTTTCCCTGACATAGAAGAGTTGAAGCAGGTTTCACAGGTCAATGTTCCTCACATCCTATCCAAGGTGAATTCAATGTTTATGCTAGACAGATTCACAGAAGCCATAGATATATTAAAACAGCTGCTCAATGAGAGAATCGAAATATTAGGTGAAGATAATCCAGGAACGCTGGACATCCAATATAAAATAGCGCTAGCATTGTACAAACAGTCCAAATATTTTGAAGCCTTGCCTATGTTGGAAGATATCTATAAGAAGAGAGTGGAAGTATTAGGTTTTCACCACCCAGACTCCCTGAAGACTAGGGGTAGCCTGGCTTTATTATTTCACCGGCTCGGAAGGAACGAAGAGTCATGGGACATATTCCAGGAAATTATGCTGAGGCAGCAGGAAATGCTGGGTGAGTGGCATGAGGAACTGATGCAAACTAAAGCCCATGCAGGGCTCGTGCTTCACGCCCTGGGGAAGTACGAAGAGGCCTTGCACTTGAACAATCAAGTTTACAAAAGACATAAAAACACATTAGGTGCCCATCACCCTTATACTCTGCGTAGTCAAAATAATATTGCCATGGTGTTGTGTGATCAAGGGAAGGCCCACGAAGCCTTTGCTTTGTATCAAACCGTTTACGAAACTAGAAAAAAGATTCTAGGATTGAATCACTCTGAGACTCTCAGAGCCAGGCGCAATATGGCAAATGCTCTTATGAGCCAAAATAAACTTGATGAAGCTTTGCAAATCGTTCAGGAAACATTAGCTATTCAGAAGAATGTGTTTGGACTCAATCACAGTGACACAGTTTATACTCAAAGTCTTATGAAATGTCTACATCTCCGTCAGAAAAATGTTTACGATGCCCTGAAGGTTCACAAGGCGGGATTAAATGCGAGGAATGCCTCCTTGGGCCCTGACCATCCAAATTTCAAAGAGATCAATGGACTTCTAGATACCTTGGATAAATACTCAAAATCACATTTTGATGTTGATGCTGGCTATGTTCCCCCTTGTGATGTTTATTTGCTAAATGCAGCCAGTGAAGGGAATAGCGGCGCGGTTCGTAGTTTGTTAGAGAATGGATCAGACGTGAACGCTGCGGATGGCGAGGGAAGAACGGCGCTGCACTTTGCCACCGCAGTGGAGGTTGTTGAACTGTTGCTGGGTAGTGGAGCCAATGCTACTGCTGTGTCGCAGAAGGGGAACACCCCCCTGCACCTCGCCGCGTCCAGAACATGCGGAAAAACAGTCCGCCTCTTATTGCAGAACGTAAAGAGGACCAAACCGAATGCTTACCGTAGCTTTATCAATGCTAAAACTGTTGTGGGAGGTTCCACAGCTCTGCACGTTGCCGCTCAAAAGGGCGCCACTGATATTGTGAGTTGCCTGTTGGCCCACGGTGCATGCTACAACAGTCGAGACAGAAGCGCCAATCGCACACCTCTGCATTGTTCGAACAGTCCCTCTGTAACCCGACTGCTGCGTTTAGCCGAGAAAGTGTTTGAGATGGCTGAGCGAGGTGACACTGAGCTTCCTCAGGGAGACGAGAGGCATTTAGCAGCAGTGGTGAACTCGAGGGATACAGAACACAGGACTCCCCTGCAGCTGGCCGCAGTTCATCGTCACACCGCCACTGCTAGACTTCTTGCTGGGCTTTTAAAACCCCTGGATTAATCTACAGCAGGATTGTGCTTATGTCACTGGCGTCATGTTGCAAGCGGGTTGTTTTATTGTGGCAATGTGTGTATGCATGTTCCTAGATAATATTAATCGTTCTTTCACATAATAATGTAACAGCGAACGCGTTATACTGCATAATATGTTCAGGGGCGTAGCTACTGCCGTATCAATGATACGGGGCCCCCGGGCTTTTGTTTCTTTTGTGAGAAATCTTAACCCTTCATTTGGGCCCCCCAACTAATTTTGATACAGGGCCCCTCCAAGGCACGCTACACCACTGAATATGTTATATTGCACATACAAAGTGATCCTGGGTAATATTAGTAATTCTTTCACAAGTATAAGGTGTGTCACAGCAAATGTGTTATACTTTATAAAAGTTATACTGAATGTGTTATAATTTATGTTATATTGCACACACAAAGTGATCCTGAGTAACAAAGTATTTATTATTATTTACATCAAGTTTAGTTTTTTCACATCACAGCATTGGCGTAGCGTAGTGGAGGCGATTAGGGTGGCCATAATAATGGCCTAATGGTAGCATTTTTATCGCACCTACAATTCGGACCAATTGAAATGGACATGCAATTTTCTGGAAGATAATCTGCCCAATATTATAATAATGCTCCGAATATTCCTCACAACTGCCATAAGCAATGCCAGCTGTGAGAGCAGATTTTCAAAATTGAAATTGATCAAATATTATTTTAGATCAACAATGATTACTTTTAAGCTATTAATCTGGCTATCTTAACTATTGAAATTTACTTGTCGATCGACTTTACTTGTCGATGAACTTAATTTGTCGATCGTCAAGGTAAAGTTTTCTATACCTGTTATATCAATGTAAATGGTATAGGTGTAAGAATTTTTGTACTAAATTTGATTATCGAATTATAAAACATATACATACATACTTGACTTTTTTTATTTTGTAACCTGTACACTATAATGATGATAGTTCTTGACAAAAAATTCTTTAGAATTATTATATATTTTATCTTTAAATTGAAGTACTAAATAAGGGGGTGGTGAAATTTTGCTCTGCCCCGGGCGGTTGATACCCACGCCAAGCCACTGGGTCATAGCGAATGTGTTAAGCTTTTGTTATGCTTTTATGTTATTTTGCACATACAAAGCGATCCTGAGTAATATTAGTTATTTTTTCACAAGTATAGGGTCACAGCTAATGTGTTATAATTTATGTTATTTTGTACGCTGATGATGCGGTGCTGATTTCTAACAATATGGAAGATTTACAGTCTCTAGTGTCTAGGATGAACGAAGTATGTATGAAGCATGTGTTAATGATGAATGTAAGTAAGTCTAAAGTCATGGTGTTTGAAAGAGAAAGTACGAAAACAGTGTGTGATATAGTTGTGAACGATGAATACTTGGAGCAGGTGGATGAGTTTGTGTATCTGGGTAGTATGTTTACGAGAGATGGGAAGGCTGATAGAGATATCGAAAGAAGGGTAAATGTCGGTAACTCCATTAATGGAGGGCTGAATGCCGTTGGCGCTAATAAAAAACTGTCAAAAGGAGCGAAACTAGCAGTCCACAATGGAGTCCTGGTACCTACCCTGATGTATGGCAGTGAGGCATGGAACTGGCAGAGGAAGGATGAAAGTAAACTGAATGCTGTAGAAATGAGATCCCTGAGGCGTATGTGTGGTAAAACCACGTATGATCGTGTGAGAAATGTGGAGATCCGCATAGAATGTGAGGCTGATGTAAGCATAATGAGTAAGATTAAGAAAGGGACCCTCAGATGGTTTGGGCATGTAGAGCGAATGAACGAAGAAAGTAGTGTAAAAATAATATATGACGCAAATGTGAATGGTACAAGAAGTCGGGGACGCCCGAGGAAGACATGGCACGATCAAGTGAATCAGATACTTGAGTCGGGCCATGTCAAAAGTCAGAATAATAGAAGAGTATGTATGAGACGATGTATGAATGTGAGTGAAGCAAAGAGTGTGTGCCAGGATCGAGTTGTTTGGCGGTCCGTCCTCTCTGCCTACCCCTGCGGGGAAACGGCGTGATGGTTAGTTAGTTAGTTAGTTATTTTGCAAACGCAAAATTAATCCTAAGTAATACTAGTCATTTTTTTCCAAAAATTATTATGTATTTATAATTTATTTTATACTTCGTTTTTGATACTGCTTTTAAATGATTATTAATAAGACGACTATTGTTTTTATTGAGAAAATATATTTTTATTGTCATTTAGTCATTCACCTCAAGGGCCTCTTACAAGTAGTTTCAGTATAATGTTGCAAGAAAGCAATACTGCTGTAACAGCCAAAAACCTAATTGTTCAATTGTTGATTTTGAGGTGTGTACATCAGTTAAAAAAAACGTATTATGTATTGACAAAACGACTAGTTTTTCCAACGTCGTCGAAACTCTGGTTAGAAAGGTCAAAGGATCTTCGTCAACCGGCCTCTCCCGATTGTGTTCGCCATGCAGTTGGCGGGCAGAAGCATTCCCCGCCAAGTCCTGAATAAACCTCACCCTCATGTACTCAGGAACCCCTGCCAAGTCACCAAATTTAGGCTACCATTTGGGGAGACCTATGGCAAATTAAAAAATATCCTAAAAATAAATTTCATTTCGAATTTATGAAAAATAGATCAAAAAAAAAGTTTCACCCTGATGATCTCAAATCACATAAAACTTCTATCATAACTTTAAGGGTCATTGTTTTGTCTTTGTGTTATTGTTTTTAGTATTTATTAATCAATTCTTATTATTATTAATAATCTACTTCATTTATTGTTTGATTTTATTCCTAAATTTCCTAAAAGTAGAATATTAACACAATTTTATAAGAGAGATGACATTAAAAAAAACCCATAAATGAACCATACATTAGATCATAAATATACTAATCCCTAGATCGATATCTTCGGGCCTTCTCCATACAAAATGGTCTGTCGTCATATCTGTCATCAAAACCACAGATAAACCCATAAAATGAACTGCAACGGCGCGAGTAGACTAAAAGATAGAGGAAGTTTATTTGTCTACCATAGACAATACAATCGCACTCGACCTACTTCATTCATTAGCCCAATAAATTATTTAAAAAACAAAAAATGCTTGAAAGCACAAAAAGGTGAAAGTTTCCCCAGGACAACATCATTCCATCTGACAAAACGCTATCCTGAGGAAATGAGCTTTACATCATTTTTTACAGCTCATTTTCTCAGCAGGGAGCTTTGTCAGACGGAAACCTGTTATCCTGAAAATGATAACTCAGGGGTACATTTTAAAATACTTTTTTAATTTTCAGAAAGACAATCGACAATAGCATATAAAACACTGGATCCGCTGGAAATATTGATACTGGAAAGGAAAAATGGCTAGAGCGTCGTACTGCCGTGACATTAAAGATGAACCTACATAATAAGTTATACTGTTTGTTTATGTTCGTACATCTTTAATATCACAGCTATATGGCGTTTTAGCCGTTTTTCCTTTCCTGTCTCCATATATATTTTAGTTCTTGTAGAACGAAATAAAAAATCTAAATATTCTAAACATATAAATATTATTTCCTTTCAACCAAAATAACAGATGTATGAGTATACTTTCCCATAGGATGAGGACCCATTTCAGCCATCTCACAGCAAAAGTTCTGAAATAAATATATCACATTTAAAAAACCATACATCACATTAATAAATTTGGGAACGCATAATACTTGTGATGAACAAAGTATGTATGCGACAGGCCACGTCAAGAGTCGGAATAGTATGTGTGAATCGGTTTACATGAATTCTGTAGGTCGAAATACGTGAGCGATAGACAACCTTTGCCGCTCTAAAACTCATACCAAAATTATATTCAAATCACTTGCATGGATTGTAATCAACGTACGATCCATACCACTCATTGGGACTGCTACCGAGATAGTGGATCATTAATAATCATCTGCAACAGGGTCCCTCTTTCTTTATGGTGGAAACGAGAGGTTAAACTAAGCTCTCCGAGCATTATTTGACCCTGTTATACGTGCAAGAAATCGTAGCAAGTAGAGATATAAACAAAATCACCTTTCTTTGGAATCATGCGACATGTCTTCAACTGAGGCGTTGAATTCTCCTCTGGTGTTCTTGCTATATCTGAAAATTGAAAACACTTTTTACGATATTTGTATCTCAAATGAAATTATGTTCACAAAACAACATTTTGTATTGAGCTCCTACGGAGAAATGCGAATGCTACCATTTAAATACTCCACATACATTTAAATGTAAAATTGAATAAAGCAAGGATTGTATGCAAAGACTGAGTTGTTTGGCAGTCCGTCCTCTCCGCCTATCCTGCGGGGAAACATGATGATTTATTAATTGAAGGTTTGTTAAGTAAAACATTATTATTTTTACCTTGTACGAGGTCTTGTATGAGATGGGCATTTTCACCTTGGCCAATTGTCACTCAAGCTTCCACCTATCTTCTGGGGTGAGAGGTGATCAGAGACTTTTTCCTTCTGTCCAGAAGGGTTTTCGGGACTTCAAGCGGCATGCTGCATGTTACGAGGTGTTCGAACATTTTCTGAAACGAAATATGTAAAACATTAACCACTAGTACCCCATAAGCTTGTTTTCACGATAAATTCAAAAAAGTTTTTCGTAAGCAAATGTCATTAACCTCAAATTGATTTACAGATAAATTAAGATGAATGTAAATGTTTTATGTAATTACCTGATTTCTTGATCTCAATTATAGACGTGTGTATACCATTTTTTCACCTCTAGAATTCATGTAAACACATTTTGAATAAAAATATGTCCAACGGCAAATCAAGCATCAAATTATGGTCGAACATAAATAAACATTTCCGTTCGACATGCACGTCGCACGAAACTGACTTTAGTTAATTCTGTGAAGCCTTTAACGCTGCACGGCTTTTTAATGATTTCTCGACGCGCTTTAACATTAGCAACCAACACTTTAAATTCAAAATATTTACGTACAACACGCACATAAATAAACCAGTCATAACACGCAATAACATCGACGCTAAAAATGTCAAATAAAATCCCTCTACCGGATAATAAATATACTAATCTACCGGATGTTTCTAACAACTATCACCGTCATCATCGAAATAAATACATAAACCGGATGCATTCGGCGGGGACGCCATTAGTTTCAAAATTTTAGTAAGTTATACGCCCCTGCATTAGATTGATAACTCCGTGCTTTTTGTATGGGCAAGGTTTCGACACTGTTTAACTATATATACGTACATATATATATATACCAATATCTGGCGGCGCCGTGTGACGTCATACATACCATAGACAAAAGTTGAGGACACAAAAAAAACTCGACCATAGACAATATACCAATATCTCTTTCGGTACCTACCCAATTTTTTAGCCTAAATTACTATTTAAAAAATAAATGAAATATGGTTTCAGCAGAAAAATGAAAAACCCTGAATTAGATGTTTTAGTTTTTTTATTTATGCATGTATTTAAATATAAAAACAGATAAGACATAAACCGGAAATACAATATAAGCACAAAACACTGAAAAACCAAAATTTATCGCTTTCTTTATCAATAATAATTAAATAAAAACCAGAATAAAAAATTATAATACACCAAAGTAAATGTAGCAGAACTAATTGCAATCAAGCATGTTCTATAACTTAGTCTAACTTCCAAAAGTAAATATCGTGGTGTGTATATAGGTTAACATTTTAAATGGAAAACCTATATGGTTTATATCACAAAAATCATTTAGAGGTGTATAATATAATAACACAGAAACAGGAAATATGAGAACAAATAATTCAATTATGAATGTGCCTTCCTACGACAATATCAATTTTTTACATTTCTCTGTAACAGAAATTTAACTCATAATTACATGTTCAAGTATTTTATTTATTTATGTATTAATATATATTAATACAGATAACAACAAACAGGAAATTCAAAAAAGCGAAAAACATTTATAGAAGAAATATAGAAAATATTCTTCCTCTCCGTCCCCGACTTCATCTACCACTCACATCTACGTCATATGAATGTACTTACATTCCATGCTTCGTTCATTTGCTCTACGTGCCCAAACCATGTGAGGGTCCCTTTCTTAATCTTACTCATTACGATTAGCCTTGCATTACAAAGTAGACAAACTATTGGCTAAACAACTTAAGGCTTAAAATCGCATCCACCGGTTCATCCATCACTGATATGAAACCATACGTACAACGATTTGACTAATAAACGGTCTGCTGTGTAAAAGTATACCTACATCGTTTTATTTACACTCTGTACAGGCAGAAAATATAAAGGACCATACAAGGTTTTACCACACACGCCTCAGGGATCTCATTTCTACGGCATTTAGTCTACTTTCATCTTTCCTCTCATCTTCACTGCCATACATCAGGTACAGTACTCCATTGTGGACTGTTAACTTTGCTTCTTTAGAGAGTTTTTTTGTTAGCGCCAACGGCATTCAACCCTCCGTTAATGGAGTTACCTGCATTTACCCTTCTTTCAATATCTCCATCAGCCGTAAATATACGTCCCACGATATATAAACTCATTCACCTGCTCTTAGTATTCATCATTCACAACTGTATTGCACACTGTTTTCGTACTCACTCTACTGATAAAAATAGTACAAATAATATAAAGTACAGAATAGAAAAGGCGACCGTGCTGAGTGACTTGTTCCTGTCGTTTCCTGGTCCAGTCCATGGATTCCTTCTTGTGTTCTCTCAAGAACAGCGGCGGCACAAAGTAATGGGACACATCCGCCCCACATCTCCTGACATGACAATTATATATCTACAACAAACAATCATAACATCATTAAGATACTAAATTAATGCTTTTAAATGTGCATCAAAATAAATGAATTTTAATAAAAATATTTAAGATATGTTAAAATCGTCATACTGCATCTGGTGGATAAAGTTCACCATCAAGCGAGCTTATTCTTATAATATACGTAAATCTTTACCTACGTAATAATTTATAATAATAAAGTAAAATGCACACGTACCCAGACAGGGGACGGGCCATCGCTCGTGGGTTGTGCACTCCAAGGAAATGAGTGTACTCCAGCACTAGTAGCCACCACCAGACCAACCAGTGGGTGGTTTGGTATATTTATGCACCAGCCTGACAGCTGACAGGGAAGAAAGTAGACATCCTGACAATAGGCTGTATATCCGTCATTTGTTTGGGCATTGTGTGTTTCGAACTGAAAACATTAATCAAAACAACTCTCATGAGACACTTCACGACAGACAGATCAAAACAAAACAAAATAAATGCATGAAAACAAGGTTTAACTCTGCAAAAGAATGTACCCTTGCACTATGAAATTATTGAAATTAAATGCGTTATAATAAACTCCACATTTAGAAAATAACAGGACGAAAGGAGCTTAGAATTTCATATAAGTAATCAATATATATTTGTACCTGTACTTTGGTTACAATGAATCCTGTTTACACGAGAGTTGCATGATTTCAAGAAGTGAGCCAGGTACGGCGTCATTTTACACTTTTGCAATCGCGAAATTTACCATTTCGCGATAGTTTGAGCTACAAGCACATGCACGAATTCTCAAAATCGAGTTATCAATATATTAAAGTCTGCTCATTTCCCACCGCGCCGACATTTAATTATTTAGGAAGCAATCTTATGGGTAAATAAACCGCCATGATGATGTACTCGTAGCAAACGTCAAAACATACAATTCAATAACAAAGCTTTCCATTGGTCCCGCCGTGAATCGAGTGACGTCACACGGTGGCGCCGTGTGACGTCACTCGGTTGAAGATTTATATCGAAGTTATACCCCCCTGAAAAAACCTTACTGACTGTAAGAAATGTTGGTGAACAAGGTTCACTTACTTGAAATCACTAAACTGTGTAACAAGGTTTCAGCTGAAAAAAATGCTTTTCCAGATTTCATTTTTCTAACTGTAAATCATTTTTACTGATAGGTATTTAAATTAGGTTAACAACCTACACCTGACCACTTTGTATACTCAAAACAATATAAAGTTGATTTCGTATCGATATATTGACATTCAAATCTTTGAAGCTCGTTTTCTCAGAATAGGGGCAGTGTCAGTTGGAACCTTGTTATTCCATAGGGTCGATAAGGAGAAAATGCGGCATCTGTAGTTATCTGGGGTTACCATGAATGATGTCATCAACTCGTGTGCAGTCACTGCAATCAATGGCCTGCGGCTTTCAGCTTCATTACAGCAACAAATCCTTCATCTGGCAGTGCTGACATCCGTTGTTGCATCATGGCACACATTTTTCAGTCTTTCATGAATGCAAATGGGCGTTTCACCTTCTTCAGTCAAGAATCAATCACAGAACTCTGTCTCTTACGAACATCCATAAATGAACTAAATACAATACCGAACATCGATGTCGGCCATTTTGCAAGCGATTGCAGTGCTGCCACCTGTTGACGCAAAAAGTTACTATTGCAGTAGATTGTATATTTTTTCTTTTTTTTTAGCAGCCAGTAAGCCAATATAGGGACACTAGACTGGGTAAATAGGTATCTTGACGCTGCCTCAGGAGTCGTAAGTATGACCAGCAAATGAGATGCACCAGGCGAGACTTAAGGGGACCCGGTGGTCTAGACCCCATAAATTCGACGAGTTTTTAGGATTTTTTTAAAAATGAAAACAGTGAACAATGCCATTCAAACTTTATAGATATATTAAATGACTTTAATAGTTTACAAAAATATTGTTATAAAAAAAAAAAAATCTGTCGTTAAGGAACTGCGCTGAAGTTGACCTCATAAATACGGACCTTGGTGGTGGGTCCAGTTTTGGCTCTTTCACTTATCCGTAAACAAAAGCAAAAAAATATTTATGATCAGTATGAGTGTAGTTATCGCAGGAACTAGAATAAAAAATTGATAAAATGGCGCGTTGTTGAAATTTAAATACAGAAAACAGGCTGTTTTTTCATTATATTTTGTATGTAAAAAATAGAAGTATTCAACGTAAAAACTTTGTTTTAGTTCCTACGATAGGTACTGGTGTATGGAATAACATAGTAAAATTTGAGACGAATCGGTGGAGTAGTTTTTTTTTGCCTCACACCATGCAGAAAAAAGTAGTTTTTGAATAAAGGAGTTTGAAGTTTCGCCCGGCCCTTTATTTGCTTCTGCGCTGACCTGCTAAGTGGGTTGTAGAACTTTAAATATCGTCAATACCATTGCAAAAAAATTACAGTATATTTTTAATGGGTTATACTTTTGAAATATTGATAATTTTTTTTTAATTCTATACCACCGGGTCCCCTTAATTAGGCTACCAATACCATTACAACTACCGAACCGATTTTGATATTTTTTTTACATCTTCAAAGGATATCAAATTAAATTAAACGCTAGGAAACATTTTACATTAAATAACTTTAGTTAGGTGCCTACTTAAATTACAAATTCAAGCTTACGTTTTTTTTTCGCGAAAACGTTGATAATTTCATCGATATCCAGTTTCACAACTTTGTGTATATTTAGGAGAGCTAGCTCGGATAATCTTTCCTATGCCATTGAGTTGGCATTGAGGCACCAAGGCAACCAAGATTTTATTCTGTCAAGAGTAGAAAACGATCTCTCTGCGGTAGCTACCCTGACCGGGAGAGTTGCCATTTTTATAAGAAAATCTTTGTTAGGGTACAAATCTTGGTCACATGTTTCAATAAGATGAGCTGCCGAGTCTGGTATGGCCGAATTGTTTTACATTTTCTTTTCCATTTGGTCATCCAGAGTCGTTATTCATTTATAACAGTTGATTCACTATCGTTAATGAATAGGTGGTAGGAACATCTGGACCACTTTTTAGCCTATCGATCTCAATATACCGTAAAAGTGTGAAGTTACAAGCCTATTAGGGTTGTGGGCACGGTGGGCATGCCCACAACGGTGGATCCGCCCTTGAGTAAGGTTGCATTCTTAGCAAGCAGCTCCTGATCTAGGTCAATCAGCTTTTTAAAAAAAATCATCTTGCTTTTCAGGAGCAGTAGCAGGTTCAGCATAAGGTGTGACTGTAGGTGTCAGCAATCTGGCAACTTCTTTCCTATTGGTTTCCTTTCCTACTTCTTTCCTACCTTACCAGTGTCATTCTGCTCCTTTGTACCCTTCTTGTAAGGCAGGAATGGGGAACCTTTTCGTCGGGCGTCGGGGGCCATTTGGATGTTTGTAGTATCACTTGGATTTTCAAGCGTCGGGGGGGGGGGGGGTCATTATAAAATGAGTTCATTTTTTATGACCTCATTTTATAATACCGATTTTTTTTTATATTGAATATTAGGAGTATTCTTCCAATAAAAAAATATGTATAAATTCTGCGACTAAAAATTTTGCATTTCGAATTTTTACATTGACTCTAGAATGCGAAGCAGGTTTCAACTTAAGATTGATTCTGAGTAGGAGTCCATTAGCTTAAATAATAGTTACACACGGAACAGTCAATTTTTCAGAATTTTGCAGCATATGGTGTGCAACTCAATTGTAAAGCTTCACTCGGTACTTGAGAATAGCTTCCTTTGATGAATCTGCAACTTGTTATTTAATTAATCGTGATATTCTGAAGACAAAACTGATTTAAATTAAATCTGTATGCGGGGATCAAAACTCTATTCAGATCATGAAAATGATTTTTCGTTGATTCTAGCAGCGCATACGCAGTTTGCAACTTGATTTTTTTAACTGCACTTCGAATAAGATAATGGTTTCCTTGAAATGTATCAGCAGATGAATCCACAACTGGAATTTAATCATTACATTCTGAACACTGGTTTTAAATTAAGAGTGAATCTGCACGCAAGTCCCCTGGCTTTCATTAATATTACTCTCACAATATGTGTATGGTTTTCCTAATAATTACAAATTTTGCAGCATATGGTTTGAAAGAAACAAAAACCTAAACGCCACTCGAAACATTACAACTGTTTTCTTCGAAATGCGTCAGCAGAATAATCCTACTACTGGAATTTCGAAAGATCATTCGGAACATGAAACTGGTTTTAACTTAAGAGTGAATCTGTCAGTGAGTCAGTTTTACATTTTGAAGAGTTCGCAAGAACATAATCTTTATGTGTCTTAGATATTTATTTATTGCTTCTTCACAAGTTTAATTCATTTTAAGCATGTAATTATTAACCCCACTAGGGTTCGCCTGTATCGGGGTATATATATTTGGGCTACATGCCCTACATTTGATAAAACAATAAGATCTTGTTATGGCTTAGGTGGTAATGCACAGCCCAATGCTTTACTTCTATATTTGCCGTAATACCTGCATCATTATCAAAAACAATATTTCGTTTCAATTTAAACTAAAAGAAATAATAATTAAAATTGGCAAATAACACATAAATAATGGTAAATATTCCACTAACCGCCGCACTTTTACTAGGCGCGGATTTTCGGGATTACCCTATTTTTCAACCTAATCACTACAAGAAACGACTTGGATAGATGGTAAAAGATGCATTAAAATTCCATTTTTACTTAATCGAATTTAAAAATTTCCCATATAGCGCTATTTGCCGCTATTTTTTTGTATGCATTGAAATTGCCATCAACATATTCGAATCTCTGCACACGGCGTCTGTTTATTTATGCTGCACAACTACAAATAGAAACAAACAGAAATGGCGCTAAGTTTGTTGCTAAAAAGACTTATTTATTTATTTAGTACAAGAGTATACATTTATTATAAAATGTTTTGACTGCCCAACTAGGAGGATTCCCGTCATAAATATACCAAATCATGTCCCGTTTTGACAGTCAGTCAAAGTGGTCAAAGACTTTGTAGGTTCATTGTTGAGTTCTACTTAAATATTATATTATATATAAGGGGTTGGAATTGATCCTACAATTGTTAAACTCAGAACCAAATTAATTATTTGTCAAAACCTATTTGCGTTTTACGAAAGCAAATGCAACATCTACTTAAATATACCTGTACCATAAAAGTTATTTTATTTAACCACGGTACGGCCGACTGTCAAAAAATTACATTGTTTTGGGACAATTACGTCACGCAATGGATATTTCGAAAGCGGCCCGACGAGTTTTTTTTTCGAAAAAGGCCCGTACGAGCTAAACTTGAAGCATTTTCTACGAACCTTGGGCCTTGAGTTTCCAATAGTACCCTTTACACACAGAGTTCGGAGCGGGACGTGCCCCGCGCCACTTCAGACCGCCGCGCAGAAAAGTAAAGACCGAAAGTAAGATAACGGTTTACAGCGCAGTTCACTGTGAGACTTTTCTGCGCGGCGGCCTGAAGTGGCGCGGGGCACGTCCCGCTCCGAACTCTGTGTGTAAAGGGTACTATTATCGACGACTCCGGATCCACATTTTCGGGATTGGTTTGTTTATGGTCGGATCATTTATGGTTCATTTTTCAAATATCCGTGGTTAAGTTGACGACAACATTTATGACAACATTTTTGCATAGAAAATTTGGATTATAACCTAAAATTTCTGCATTTAAAATATTATATTTCAATTTGTACCTCTTGTATTTGTATGATTACATAAATAAGTAATTTATAAAATGCTTCAACGTCAATTGTTCCGCTCATTTACATCGGTCAGCAAGAGGTGCTCTAGTAGTAATGCCGTAGGTTCTAATAATGACATTTCTCCGACACTCAATAACAGAAATCCGAGAAATTTGGAAAGAATTCGAATTGGCTATAAACCCAATGGATATGCCCTCGATGTGCCAGGAGCAAAGCACTGGCATAGGTAAGAAACCCACCCTTAAAAATAATATTTTCGCATCTCGCAAGAATTTTTTCCTTCACATTGAAATACTGTCACTGACTAGGGTTGCGCAATTGGGAAATGGTCTTTTAAATTTATTAATAAACGCTTCCTTGTTATTCTGAATTTTAAGAGGCTGCCCTTGCTATTCTTTTTTCATGTGAATACAGCACAAGAGTCCCAACTGCTCCCGTCTGGCGCCAGTGAGAGTACGGCATCTACAATAGGGGTACGTGAGGCTAAAGATGGTGGGGAGGGAAAAGAGATGAGGGAAGTACCTGGCTAATCAGATCGGTCACCAAACTCAGCTAAAGCTGTTTAAAGTAACGTTTCAATTCTGAATGATGGTCTTATACCAGGACGAAAGTGAGAGTATCTTCTACTCTGGAACGTGCGGCAAATATACTATAATATTTTTTTTTAATTAATTCATTGTGAAATAACAAATTAAACAAACAAAATTTATTTGCGTACGCCGGGATTTGAACCTGTGTGTCCTCTTATATCGTACGTCCTCCTCATAGTAAAAAATCAACTTTTAATTTTCCAGGCTGGAGATAAATCAGAGCACCCGCAGCGTGACGGCCAGCGTTAAACACTTCGAAAACGGTACAGTCCTCGAAGCCAGCACTGCCGAATGGGCCATCAAGAAGCACCTCTTCAAGCAGTCTGATACATCTGCCTACATCAACCTGGGGCGCATCCTCGCTCGGAGGTGTCTTCAGTCCGGAATCACGGAAGTGCGCTGTGATATTGTGCCCACTCCAGGTGGAAAGGTGGAGAAGCTTCTGGAGAATCTTGAGAGTGGCGGTGTCTCTCTAAGGGAAGCCATGAGATACAGAAAGGCTTATGCCTGGGAGCGATACAGGCCAGAGAAACCCTGGGAAGTCATTGAAAAACCCTCGTAAAACAATAGGATTATCAATAGTTTAGATGTGAATATTTATTAGGAATTTTGTTAAGTGATTGAATAAAGAATGTTGTTAATTTGATATTTCATGTTTTTTTGATTTTGCATACTTGTCGCCTTGATTTTGAATACTTGTTTCCTTGATTTTGCATACTTGTCTCCTTGATTTTGCATACTTGTCGCTTTGATTTTGCTTACTTGTTTCCTTGATTTTGCATATTTGTCTCCTTGATTTTGGATACTTGTCGCCTTGATTTTGCTTACTTGTTTCCTTAATTTTGCACACTTGTCTCCTTGATTTTGCATACCTGTCTCCTTGATTTTGCATACTTGTCACCTTTTATAGAATATCACCCTGCTGAAACATGGCCTTCATTTCACCTGTCTCACCACGATTCCCCATCGAACATTGGGTGTGATAGAAACACTGGTTGTGTTGGATATAATTTTAGATTTTCACGGCCAAAAGTAATATAGTGATTTGTTTTGGGTTATTGTGCTACCTCCTTTAGCCAATGTTTCAGACAGCGTTACAGTGTCATCATCAGGGAAGATGTGTAATTGATAGTGGTAGGTGTGTGCTTATGTATGTGGCAATACGGTATCGCATCTATGCTGTGTTATCGCATCTATGCTACATTCTTTAGCCAACGTTTCAGACAGTGTCCATCATCGGAGCAGATGTGTAATTGATAGTGGTAAAGTGTGTTCTTATGTATGTGGCAACACGGTAAAGCAACTATAAACACAAGCACACACTTAACCACTATCAATGATACATCTGCCCATGATTGACACTGTAACGCTGTCCGCTGCTAAAGAAGGAGGTAACGCAATATGTCATAATAACCTAAAAATAAATCACTATAACTGGTTCTTTTGTGTTTTAGTTAGATGGTCAATTTAGTGACTGTGTATATAAACTAGGAGATGAATCAAAACAAATAACTCTTTTCCTTGCCGTTTCGCCATCCACGCTGTGTTGTAAGAACCTGAAATAGAATGAACTGTACATAGATTTTTACCACTTTTGATGTTTCTTTTAATGGAAATATTGTTCCCATGCAATCAAATTGGGCTTTCTCACTTAACCATATTTTGACATCCATTAATGTCTTTCCAAAGTGGACTGCTGTTAAAAAATGTGATGGGTCATAGGTACTCTTTAATGCTTAGGCCAGGAATACATGTCTGATTTTTCCATCTCCAGTCCAAACACATTTGATGGATTCCGATCAGACTATCAGGTCGGATGTCCGACTCGGAAAGGGAGTCGCTGATTTTATTACCGATCCAGCTATCTGAAGGCGCGCAGTTCCTACTTTTGTGTAGAAGTGAAATAAGCATCCGACTTTTTCTTCTGACTCAGTTTGCAAATGAGCATTGGTACCTCACTACTTATCACCGCAGTATGAAAGTATTAATGCCTAAATAATGGTATTATTACGCATGACAGTTATTTCATTTTCTGAAGACGTTATCAAAAATGATAATTTTCTTTAACGTGATTACCTCACGAGAGCCCCAACCATATGGAGCCAGTTAGATTATGACATCCCCAATTGGGGTGTATCATGAGGCTGAAGGGTAGTAAACAGGGAAGCGGAAGATGGGGAAGTATCTGGCCATTCAGATCTGGTAACTAAACATGGCCAAAGCCAATGTAAGCAACCTTTAAATTCTAAATGGTGGTCTTACACCAGGGAGATACTGAGACTATCTTCTGCTCTGAAACGTGCCACAAATACACTATTAAATGAATTAATTGTGGAAAAGCACAAATTATTAAAATAAAATTTACTTGCACACGCCGGGATTCGAACCCGTGATCTTCAGCTATCTATCTACGACATGGCGGAGGCCATCTTGATAATGCCTTCCAGAAGGCGAAACAATTATCAAGCCTAATAATAAGTATCAATGCTTAGTAACATAAGTTAAGGAGTATTATGAAGAAGAGTGAAATAAAGACCCTGGAAGAAGTCTATAATAAATAAATAAATTGCACCACAGATTATATTTTGTGCTGATTGTCATGTTTTGCTAGACAGATCAGGAACGACTGAGACCACAAAAAATTGGATGTGTATTCGGTTAGTCCGTTTCAATATTCCTATTAGACAATCGGAAGCAAAATTCGACATGTATTCCCGTAACTTGTGTATGCAGACCCATATGGCAAGAATACTTTGCACCATAACGGCAATAAAACCCGCAGTTTTGGATGCACACTCGAAGCCGATTATGCACAGAACTCCACAGAGGTCATCCTTACAATGGCTGTTTCAATACAATCTTATGCACAGAACTCCACAGAGGTCATCCTTACAATGGCTGTTTCAATACAACCTATAACTTACAATGGCTGTTTCAATACAATCTATCACAAGGGCTGTTTCAATACAAACTATCACTTACAACGACTGTTTCAATACAACCTATCACTTACAACGGCTGTTTCAATACAACCTATCACTTACAACGGCTGTTCCAATACAACCTATCACATCTTGCGACTTTGGACAGAGTGTATGTGATTTAGTAAAACTTAGTGGATCACATAAGCGACATCCGCCTACAGGGATCACACAATACCGACAGCTGCAAAACTAACAGTAATGGTAGGTAGTAGCACAGGCTTGTTAAATCAATAGTCAAATTTCATCCAACTCGGGTAAATCTTGAAGAGAAAAATACATTGATGCTTAAACTTACTTTATTATTAAACAATCTAATAAATCATACATTGTTTTGTGGCTTAGTTGAGCAGTCTTTTGTAAAGAATTCATTGTTTTCTGTGAATTTTTGATTATGGTTTGTTGGAATACATAAGACATGCTTGGATTTAAACAATAATTTATTTTACATGAGTAACTTCTATACAACTGGACTATTTACTGCTCGTACTTTCCCTTGATGTGTTTCCACAGTTTCTGAAAAAGAAAACAAAATTTATTATTATTTTTAAGGTAGAACGGAAAATACTAACGTCCATCTTTATATGGGTCTATAAGAAATCGACATAAACCGAGTGCTATAAGACCCTGCTAAGAAAAGTCCCAAAAGTGCTGCGCTGCAAACCGTTACCTTGCTTTTTTGGGCAGGGTCTTACAACATTCGGATTATGTCGATTGCTTACAGACAAATGGGACAACAGCCTAAAACGAAAAATAATTTGTATGTTCATAAGAAATAGCATTTTTAACTGATCCACGTGCAGATGTGTCAATAAATATGTATATATACAATACATCAAAAGTAAAGCAACGAGTATGCGCTGTGTGTAAATCATACTCCCAGTAAAAAATGTGTACCAAACAGAGCTATACATTTAGAGGCGCTATTGCCTACTAACATCACATCAAAACGTGTTCAGCTGATAGAAAGCAGTGCGAGTAGACCGGATTCGTTAGAGCGTGGAAGCGTTGGGAGGTAAAAAAGTTAAACCTATTTTTTCACTTCATGTCTCATCTAAATATAATACATCAATGGTCCCAAAGGATGTAGTCAAAAGTATGCAATCATTATTAATTCACTTAGCATAGAAAACTCCTTCATGAACATAACAGTTGCCCATGTAGAGAGTTAGGAGAGAAACCTGGTACTATTATAGGTGGTATATTCCTGTAGCTCCTCGTAACATGTTCATTTTTATCTGGCACATAGAAAAACGCTGGAAACACCTTCTCACTGACAAACTTGGTCGTTTGGTGGCAATTTACCTACGCGAAGTAAGAAAAAATAGCTGACGACCTGCATAATATAAACTAAGAATAAGTTATAATATTACGCATTAGAATTCGTCGGCTGCTAAAACTGGTCTAATAACTCCACAGTCGAATATTTTAAGCTGTTTCAAGTGCCAACTTATAATAGCATTAACAAAATAATCCACCCTGTTACTTAGATATCAGACTAGATAACAATTATTTCAGTTCCTACGAATCTATCTTGTTACATAATGAGAGAACTCACCCCTTCGTTGATTTTTTCGAAGAGCGCTTCACCTCCTACGTCCATTGCTCTTTCGAAGAAGAAGGACGTGACCACCACCGTCAAAAAGAAGGTGGATGTCCTTTTAAAAAGGAGAGGATAGATCTTATCCAGCATTTTTAGGTCTGATTTTGAGATCTGTCACGAAATCCGAATTCGAAGGTGCTCAAGTAGTCATAGACAATTCGAGCTCAGATGAAATATAAAAGAGAAAGATTAGGTACCTATGAGCCATGTCTTATGCGTGTCACTAACACAAACCTTTTACAGTTAAAGTCAGTTTTGGATGCTGTTTATAAAATAAGCATAATTCGATTTCAGTATTGGTAAAAATAAAAATACTTTTACTCTCTCAGTTGATTATGGCAAGTATCATAATACACACAAACACATATTTATGCATATATTATAATCTTCGACTGGTCAGTGTCTGAGTTGATGTGTTCAATTCTTCTGCTGGCTAAGTCCTCCATCACGACACAAGCAACATTTTCCGTTTACTGTGGTGGTAGTAGAAGATTTTCAAATATTGTCAGGTTATTCGTAACACGGAAATTTTTCTCTTTCTTTAAAAAAAAATAATAGTTTCCCACCAGAAAACAACTAAATGAATATATCTCTCATAGTAAGCTTAAAAAAATAACTGAAATTCTGGTTAATAATTAACAAAAACATCATATAACTTTTTTTTTGGAGCATAGTGCGATCCCACGTCCGCCCGTTTACAGGATGTAAATATTTGAGGTGAACAATAATTGCTTATATACTGTAACGTGTAAACGATCATTTTAACAATAAAGTTATTTTATTGATCCTAGTCAAAAGCTCCAGTCGCCCCATTATCCCCTTTCTCATTCATTTCTTCAAGGTTTGGAAGGTTGGCAATAACATTGTGTTGCCATGAACAAATAACGTAAATATTCAATATGTCTGCTGATCATTCGGTGATCATCAGGTTTTCATCTGTCACAAGAAGTATTTTGCGTTGTTTTACATTCCGCCGTTTACAAATGTGAAACAATTTAGTGAATTGTTATTCGATCGGACATGGGTGCTAAAGGTTCAAAGCCCAGTTTCATCACGTATGAAGAAGCTGTCAAGCGCGGTGCGTAGTAATAAAATGAATAAACTACGGAATGCGAAAATATAATGATGTCAAAGTGACAGTGTGTGAATTATTAATTCCGTTGTAATTTGCAGTGTCGGAGAGCGAGTTGAAGCGGATAGGGGAGGCGTTCAAGAAGTCCGCTGGTTCCGCTGGCGTTCCCCTTAGCAAGAATGGGTTTATCCAGGATGTCCTGGGTGATGGGGTACCGAGGATTGTTTCGGATTGGCTCTTCGCGGCTTGTGGAGGAACCCGCAGAGGAATTGCCTTTAAAGACCTCCTTTGCGGGCTCGTAGTCTTGACAAAAGGAACACAAGAAGAACGAATCAAGTGAGCCTCCATTTCTTTTATCATTTCATTGTTCTTTATTGTCTGAGTGTTGTTTTTTTGTTTTTCTTTCCTTTGGCGTCATTATGTAAGTTCGAGGACGTATTTTTGTCTCAGGTATTATTCCTTATCTTCAAAACACACAAAAGTTGAATACAATTATTCTGTTACATAGATTAATCACTTAAGATAAAACTTCCCTGACGTTGGACAGAACAAATGGAAGTCCTACTGTGGTATCATTGATTTTAACTGTTTTAAACAATTAATTCAAGTGATAATAGTTTCAGTATTGATTTTTTTGCTCTGTTTACAAAAGGCAGCATTTATTGCACAAAGATGAATCAGCAAAAATAAATTATGAGGACAAACTACTTAACCACAGGGAAAATCCCCTGTGTAGGCAATTCATTAGAATCATAATAGTTATTACCGTTATTTTTATAGGCTATAAAACATATATTTAAAAATAAAAAAATGCTAAATTTGCACTGCCAATTATTGTAATCATATTTCTTTTTCCAAGTTTTCTGAAGATTTAATGAATTTGTACCCATTATTAGAAATTTGATCAAAAAGATCTCAACTATGAATCAATTTGTTCATAAACTCTCAAACGGCAAACTCTGGTGTCATGAAATTTCCTTTTTTTTCTGTCTAAAATTTTTAGGTCAACACAACTATTTTTCAATTTGTTGTATAATATTGTTTCCATCATAAGCTATGTAGCTTTAGAATGTTAATATTACTGTTCAATAAGAAAACACAGTATTGTCTGCTTTATAAAATCTGTCTTAATGACAATAGTTCTGGGGATTGAAGATTACATCCAACGCCAACTTTGAAATTCGTTAGATTTTTACAATTGTTAAAAATATCGCTGACAATCTTTTGTTTCTAATGATTTATTTATTTATAATATTTTAATAAGCCCGGTTTTAATACATTCATTTAAAAGTTAAAACTTAACGTTTTGTATTATGGAGCTCCGTATTTAGTGAAATCTCTTCAATTCTCACATCATTTATTATTATTTTGTAGAAATACATATTATTTTATGAAAATGCACACATTATTATTATTATTGTAAAAAAATAGGTGTAAGCATTTCAAAGCTTCTGGGAATTCTCAAAGCTATGCATATGATATCCAGTGTTGAAATAAGATAATGTGTTTTTTAAGAAAAAGAATAACATACCCCAATAATGGAAATCTGTAAAATAAAATGTTTATATATAGTAAACCTAATATTTTTCGTGGGGAGTACGATTTCCGTGGCGCCGCGATTTGACAATGTATTCGGGTAGAACAGCCCAAAATAAGACAAAAATGAAGAATAAAATTTTTTATATCTCGCTTAGTTTTCGAGTTATCGATACTTCAAAGTTTTTAATTCTTTATAGACTAATACCATAAATTGCACTCAATGCTACGTCTCTAATAGGTTAGGTTAGGTTATAAATAAAAAAGATAATTTTTAACATAAAAAACAGTACTTTTTATAAAATTCATCAATTTAGTTTAGACGATAGTGAATTGTTCTCCTCTTGTTCTCCCCTGCGGAGAAATGGCATGATGATTTTAGTTAGTTTAGACGATAGTGAATTGTTCTCCTGCCTACCCCTGCGGAGAAATGGCATGATGATGTTAGTTAGTTTAGACGATAGTGAATTGTTCTCCTGCCTACCCCTGCGGAGAAATGGCATGATGATGTTAGTTAGTTTAGACGATAGTGAATTGTTCTCCTGCCCACCCCTGCGGAGAAATGGCATGATGATGTTAGTTAGTTCTTTATTTCATAAATTTTTAACATAAATTAAATTATTTTTTTTTTATCAGTTTCTTTTGAATATAAATGAGGAATTTTTCTAAAATTATTCTAGAATATTTAAAATCTTATCTGTGCAAATTATTTTCCTTTTGTCTGATAAGTAACTAATCGTGTGCTATTTGAGATAAGTACCTGCCTGAATTTAGAGGGAAATGTGGGAATTAGTCACAATATGATGGATATTTCCTCCTATTTATTCTTTCATCTGCTGAAGCCAATGATTTACTGCCATTGTATAATCTTTATCTAGTTTTTTTTTCTATAATTTTGTGATAAGATAATCATGGAATTTTTTTTTTTCTCGTCTCTCTTTTTGTTATTTTTGTTTACCTCAAAAGCATTTTATCAAGCATGAATTTAAGTCAAAACTGTAGTTAAATTACTTAACCCCTCAGGCCTCAGCCATATTTTGTCAGGGGGTAAAAATATTTCCACTTTGCAATAAAGTCCAAATAAATTGAATATTTCTGAACGGATCCGAATACTAAAAACTGTTATTGAGAGGTGATGAAATACATGTAATAATGTATAATTTTTGAAACATGAACATTTTGCATGCAAACATAAAAATGGCTCACCTTATGTGTTTTCTAAATAAAATTAATGATAACGAAACAAAATAAAAACAAAATATATATGTATTTTCTGCGTAAAAATAATTAATAAAACGTTAACAAATTTTTCAAATGGTGGTCTGACATTTTGATTTCTAAAAGGTATACATTTTACTTCTTTTGTGGTTAACTATTAGATTTTAACATAACGATTGGTATTTTCTCTTTCTAACATAGGTTTTACACCATCTCTTTTTTCAGCCCGATTCCCATATCGAGACCAAAGACAAAATTTTTCGCTTTACACGATTGCTATTTTCATCTCTACGATTTCAATTGGCATCACAGCAAACAACATGGTTCATGTATTGTTTGCAGTGATGCCAATTGAAATCGTAGAAATGATAGCGATTGCATAAAGCGAAAAAAAAATTCTTTGTTCCTATACTCCAATTTGGGAGGCGGGAATGGGTACCGCCGCCCCGGGAACCTTTATTGGATAACCAACACCTCTGCCATAGGTCACCCCAAGTGGTTCGCTACGTTTGGTGATTTAGCAGGGGTACCCGGGTTCATGGGGTGAAGTTTGTCTAGGTCTTGGAGGCGGATGACCAGGACACACTGAACCCCAGATTCCTACCCTTAAACCCTTTTCCTTCCCAGAACTCTCCTTCCCTTCCTTTCCTTAAAAAACCCTCCACACAGCATCCCCAAAGATGACATAGGCTGTGTGGAGCTCATGTAAACAAAAACAAAAAAAAATATGTGAATCGGGCTAAAAAAAAAGTTGGTGTAAAACCTACATAACACCGTTTAGATTATATTTCTCACTATGATAGTATATGACACAACAATTTCTAAGAGACCTACATGAGTTGTTCCGAAAAGCAAACAAATCAGCCATAAAATAAAAGGTGACCGGACAACTCAGAATCATATTCAAGGAGGTGTTGAACTGAAAAATCATTAAAAGTGTTGAAAAAAAATTTGCTTCAATAGGTTATGGGCTATTTTTAATGTTATTAATTAATCCCTCGTCGCCTATGGATTAATTAACATGTCTACTGATGTATGACAAAGAGCCATGAAACTAGAAAAAGCAGGACGATAGTAACTGCGGTAGGTAGACTTGTATATGATGTAGTGTTGTCAAATAAATAACATAACTTAAGCAACAAGTTCACCTACGGCCGAGATAGAGCCACCATTATCAAACAGAATAAAAATAATAATTGATGTTGCAATCTCGAGTGGCTCATCTTTTAAAAATAAGACTTAAGGAATAAGTGATAACCGTACAATAGAGAGACTATCTTTCTTTAGGATCTTGCGACCCGTAATAATATATAATTAAAAAGAATAAAACAAGATGTTTGAGACATGTTTAATAGTAATAGTTATTGTGCATTCTTCAGCTTCCCGTACTTGCAAATAGTACCCGCAAGATATGGCGAGCCGTTATAACACTCGAGCACTGCAAAATAGTGCAATATTGTTGCACAATATTATGACTCACTCTGCACAAAGTCCCCTTCTTTTTTTTTTACATTAGCTCCACGCAGGAGACCATGAGGAGAACAATTTTCCTCGGGGCCTTTGTCATCTTTGGGGATGCTCGAGGGAGGGTCTTTTTAGGAAAAGGAAGGAGAGGAAGTTCTATGAAGGAAAAAAGAATGAGGGGTGGATAGGAATCTGGGCGTCAATGGATCCAGGAGTGAATCCATTCCTCCCACTGTGATATAAGGCGATGGGTCAAGAGAGTCTGGCTGGAGAGGTAAAATGTCTCTATCAACCAGTCTCTTCTTTGGGCAAACACATCTGCCGCCAAGACCTAGACAAACCTCACCCCAGGCATCCCTGCTAAGTCACCAAACGTAGCGAACCACTTGGGGTTACCTATGGCAGAGATGTCGGTTATCCAATAAATGGTGGCCTCCCAAGTAGAGTTAGTTAATTCTTCTCGATGGAAAAATATGCTTCTTGGAAACTCTCAAATCACTACAAAAGTGTAAACATAGTTTAAATCGCTCCTCAAAGTCCGAAAGCCCGATCCATCCATTCCCAATAGGAATTGATAAGTATTTTTGTAATAATTTAGTGAGTAAAATCTCAAATTGTAATATTTAATCATTAAAGACAATATTAGCAACTCTCAATCGAAAATTTAAAACAGAAAAATCTGAAAAAGATACTGTCATAAGATATAAATTGAATCCAGGACCTTACCGGGGCTTTGCTCTACCACTGAGCTAATTCGACCCCTATCCAAATATAATCATATTTAACTGTACTTCGACTAAGAACTACCAACATTACCTTCATTTTCTTAACAAATATTTTTATTGCTTGCTACCATTATATATGATTGCAAGATTCTACCCGAACTAAATGCAATCTAGATAGTGTCTTGGATAAATATAACAATTTAATGAAAACAAATAACTTTGTGTACACCACTATTTAATTAACAATATCAACATGTTTCGAAAACTATGTTTTCTTCGTCAAAGTGAATTTGCGAATTTTGAAGAAATGTAACAATTTTCATTTAATGTGTAACACACCTATTGACTTTTCTGCAAGTCTTGGATGAATATTTTATTTATTTTTGGAATAACTTAATGAATAAAACCTCAAATAGTAATATTTAATCATTGAAGACAATATCATTAACTCAATTGAAAATTTGAAAGAGAAAAAATGGAATTGGTAAGACAAATGTCTACAGCTAATGACCAAGGCTCTAGACTAGAGATGAGTAAGTTCTGCATTTTGCTGGAGGCCTCCGAGGAGTGCTTCGTTTTAAAAGCACTCGAGTTCTAGGAGTGGGTCCCGGGTTCGAGTTCTTGGTTGCGGACTGAGTAGGTACTGGGCGCTGTTGCGGCGCACCGAGCCGGGACGCGTATTTCCAAACCCTATACCGTGCAGTAGCGGTGGCGACGATTTACATTTTAAATATCAAAATTTAAATATTTAGAAACAAAATTATCAATTTCTAATATACACATTAGAAAGATTATTTTATCTAGATTATAGAGCAATTTTAATTTTTGCAAAGTGATAAAAAATAACCAATGTAGAGGTGTATTTACAATATATGGGAATAATATCAAAATTTAAATATTTAGAAATAAAATTATAAATTTCCAATATACACACTGGAAAGATTATTTTATCAAGATTTTAGAACAATTTTTGTTTTTGATAAGTGATAAAAAATAACCAATATATATGTGTATTTAAAACGTAAATTGCCGTGACCGCAACTGAAACGGTATAGGTTTTGGAAATACGCAGCCGGGACGCATGAGTTCGGAGAAGAACTCGGACCCCCCCTCGGATAGAGCCCGCAGAAGAACACGGACCCGGGACCTACCCTAGAACTCGATAGCACGCAAGGACCTGCACGCGGACCTGGGCCCGTCACCCGTCGCACCCGTCCGCGTGTTCTGCAACGTACATTTTGCGAAGTTCACGGACCCGCCACTCATTCATTCAGTAGTACCGCGCAGCTCGCGTGTTGCGTAGACCGCCGACATGGGCCGAATGCCTCTGTCGCCGCCGGCGGTCGGTAGCGGCATTCGGGTTTCGGGTAGAGGCTTCGGATTCAGGTTTGCGTTCCGAGTTCCGGGTTTGGGCCCGATCCGCACTCCGAGCATCGAGTCCGGGACAGGGTTCTCTAGGAGTGGTCGATTTCGACCACTCCTAGAGAACCATTCCGACTGGACCTACTCATCGCTACTCTAGACCAGTGATTCCCAAAGTGGTCCAGGTGGACCCCCAGGGGTCCACGGGAGACTCGACGGGAGACTCAACGGGGGGTCACGTAGTCGTGATAAAATGGGGGTCCACAAGTTGTAAGTGGGGGTCCACGAAAATTTATCTAGTTTCGTTGGTCATCATCATCACTCTTGGCTCTACAACCCCTGGTGGGTCTTGGCCTCCTCAAGAGTCTTCCTCCACTCATCTCGGTTTTGGGCCAGTTCTCTCCAGTTTAGAAGCTCCAAGGTAGATATATCTTTGAGGACGTCGTCGCTCCATCTTAATCTTAGCCTTCCCAGGCTCCTCTGCCCTATCGGTCTGGAGTTCAGCAGGGGCTTTGGTGATTGATACTCGGACATTTTCTCCACATGACCTAGCCACCGAAGTCTTCCCAGTTTTATGAATTTTGTCACGTTTAGCTCCTTAAATAGATCATATAGCTCGTTGGTTTCAACAGTAAAGAACAAAAATGTTGGCTTGGCTTTATCTCTCAATGTAGGCAGATAGTACACTAGTATTTCGGTGAAAAATTGTCATATTGAGACCCATCACGTGCCCATATCCCGTCCCCCCCCCCGTCTAATATCACATTACCCCCCCCCCCATTGTGACAGACCACAACTCCAGCGTTGTATTCATTATTCAGTACGAAGCGTGTCGAGTTTTGGGAATATGGTTGAAATGTTGCAGCAGGGGGTCCACCGAAACCAGTAAAATTTTGAAAGTGGTCCACGAGAAAAAAAAGTTTGGGAACCTTTGCCCTAGACTGACTTTTGGGGTTGAGATCTTGAGATTCCCCTATGGCCCCCATACGAAAGAAAATTTTATGGTTATAGCTAGTAACCGGCAATAAAAAAAACTTAACAAGGTTGACCACTTATCGTGGCATACTTTTGGAATAGTTGTCGATAGTAGTTTTTCTGTTGTTAGTAGATTTTTGCATAATTTTTATGGCTAGAACACAATTTCACGTACTTGATTACATACTTATTTATCAATTTTGTTTTAACCCCTCAGGCTCAGGAACAACTCATATAGGTCTCGTAGAAATCATTGTGCCTCCCTTACTATCATAGTGAGAAATGTGATGTAAACGTTGTTGGAAAGAGAAGACACCCCGCATTATATTAAAAATCTAAAAGTTACCCACAAAAGAATTCAAATGTAACCTTTATGAAACCAAAGTTTCCGGCAGTTATTTGAAAAAATAATTATGAAACTATGTATTTTCATTCATTATTTTTACATAAAATTACAAAAAAGGTTAGGTGATGATAATAACATTTATAATTCATTTGTCTAATAAAATGTGTTTGTGGTGTTTTTTTTCATTATCAATAATTTTAGTAAGAAACAATTAGTGAGCCATTTTAAAAACTTTTTTATGTTTGCTTTCAAAATGTTTGTATTTCAAAAATTATGTTTATTTCCTTTGTATTTACTAGCGGGTACCCGGCATACATTGCAATGCCACTCAAAGAAATAAATTGTTTCTCCCTGCATGTCCTTTCCCACGTGTCCCCGTTCCCCTCCTGCGTTTCCTTCCCCTCCCGCGTTCCCCTTCCACCTTCCCTCTATCCCTTCCCTCGTCACCCCTCGTTCGTTACGCTCGTCCTCCTGCCTTCCCTCCTGCCTTCCCTCCTGCCGCTAAAATATATGAAATATACACATTTTCAAACCTTTCGCCACCACCTGTAGTAATTTTTTAATACAAATTTCATAATGCCAGAGCTTACCTTTATATATAGTCTACAACCTTCAAGGGAGTGGGCACAACAAATCACCAAAGTTTCACCACAATTGGATGAACGGTATGGCAGCACATAAAATACGAACAAAAAAATATTGATTTTTATATATAAGAAGAAGACTAGTTGGTACCCGGCATACGTTGCAATGCCATTCAAAGAAATAAATTAATTCTCCCTACATGTTCTTTCCTGTGCGTCCCCGTCCACTTCCCGAATCCCCTTCCCCTCACGCGTTCCCTTTCCACCTTCGCCGCCTTCCCCCTCCCTCGTCACCCCTCCCTCGTCACCCCACCTCTCGCATTCCCCTTCCCCTCCTGCCTCTCCTCCCTGCCACTAAAATATATGAAATACACACATTTTCATTTATACAAATTTCATAACGTCAGAGCTTACCATTATATACAGCCTATAACCATCGCGTGCGTGCGCACAACAAATTGCTCAAAATGCATTGCAAAGGATGAACGGTATGGCAGCACATACAATACGAACAAGCAAACAAATATTGATCAATATATTAATACGTGAAGCCAAAACTTTGTACCCCTTTTTACGAAAATTGCGCGGACGGAGGGGTATGAAATTTCGCACACTTATAGTTTATATAGAGGAGGAGTGCAGAATGCTAATATTTTTTAAAAATTATGCATAAAAATAGATTAAATCAATAACAAAAACATTACACACACTACCATGTATTTGACACACACACTCGCGTCTTTACTCTATTATAGATTAATATTGTTTGTCTTTAATATTATTTGTCTTTAATATTATTTGTCTATGGTCTTACTGAATGTCAAACATAAAAAAACATTACAATTATGGTCGAATTTCGACCATTGGGCGACCACTAGTTTTTATAAATATATTAAAAATACGATAAGAATATTTCACCACCTTTCAAAAACAGTTTTTAATTTTCAGATGTGTTCAGAAATATTCCATTTATTTGAATTTAATTGCAAAGTGGCAATAATCTGACATAACTGACAGAATGGTTCCATGCCAACTCAGAATCAAGTCAGTTCAACACCTCTTTGAAAAGTCATTAAATTCTATGAAAAAAATTTTTTTGAAAAATAGCCCACAACCTAACCTAACGTAACCTATTTAAACAATTTTTTCATCACTTTTAATAAATTTTCAAAGGAGGTGTTGAGTTGAATTCATTCTGAGTTTTCCGGTTACCTCGTGCCCGAGGCTTGAGGGGTTAAGCCTTTTCTTTTTTAATTTTAAACTACTTTGCCAAATGTAAATTAGACTCATTGCCATTCCCGCCTCCTCTTTTTGAGTAGATTCTATTACTAAAGCATATATTAATGATAAAATACCAACAGCAAATTTTAAGTGCAAACTTGTTTAACCTTTTCATCCCGGAAAGAAAAAAATCACACATGATCCGAAGGGGGGTCACTCGGGTCCCCCAATTTGTTTTGCTTATTAAAGGGTGTTAATGATATATTTTTTTGTAATTTGTTTTGGTAATAATTAGAGGGAAGTATATTCATCGTATTTCAGTAGTCATTTTCAAAATCGTTTGATAAATAAAGTCATAATTAATATTCTAATGAATTTAGACCATAATGCATATTTTTCCATAGAAAACAGAGAAGGCGGGCCGATAGCTAACATAACTCCTTGTTTCCGAATCTCGACTGTCGATTGGCGTCTACATCGTCCATTCCATTGTTTACCGGAAATGACCCAGATGGAATGATCTTTGACCGGCAAGCGAACATTATAGCATTGTAAAAAGAGCAAACGAGATGCACAGTGTAAACGAACGGGATCTAGCCCTTTCCTCTAACAACTTAGAAATTATTTGCTATTGCTTAGAATTGTCCCGATAAGTCCAGCAGATAGGAACGGGGTAACACCCGAATGGAGGGGTAGGGGGGCGGGCGGGACAGATTCTCCGCCGGAATTTGATAGAAATTATTTAATATTAAGAAAAGTAGTAATGCGGTATTCATTTTTTTAATGCAGATCGATAACCAAATAGTTTTTCTAGGATTATCCAAATTATTGAGTATGTGGTTTAAAAAACAACTTAGATACAGTGTAAAACTCTCGTTAGTGTAAGTGCGTTCCCCCGGTCCGGTACGGAAGTGTTAAGTAGTGGAAAGTTTTTGTTTTGGGGCTGAGACTGGGACTGGTGCCGATGAAAGAGTAGAGTGGAAATTTTCGATGGACTCATCTTTTGAAAAGAGACAATGTCAATCTCAATTCCAAGGAAAACCCATTCATTTTCACTACACTATCTGCCAGTCAATGAGTATCAACATTTACTCCATAATATTACGTGCGTTGATAAGTGTGACTTTGTTTGTTTTGTTTCACCCTATTACTAAGAACTTGTCGATAGTGTCAATATTAATGGAATAAATATTTAAGCAAACTAGCCGGCAGATTGATTCTAGAGTGCAGTAAAATTTCCATAGATTTAACCAATACAGCAGACAATGAAGAACTCTATTAACCCATCAACGTGAATAAATTGTAGACTGTGAGGAATTGAAAAAGTATTTATTTTATTTGTGAAATACATAGAATGTAAAAATTTACATAGAATAGATATATTGAATCGCCATACTAGGCGGCTGCATGACCAATGGAATATGGTTGCTTGACTGTAAAAGTCTAGTGTAAACATATGAATTAATCTTGCTGAAAATTGTAAAAGTTGTAATGGAAAGTAGAAAGTAGGAAAGTAGAAAATAAGGATTAGATTATTTTATTTTAGTTTATTAGAGAAACGAACAGTTATACCTATTTTATTATGGTAATTACATATGGTTGCATGAGTTTCCGCAAAAATTCTTAGTATATACGAGGGCTGTCCGTAAAATAAGGTCTCCAAGGTTCTGTGATCGCGAGGAACGATTTTACGCGCGATCCGGCAACACTGGCGTGCAGCCCCACCATGGTGCACTCTCTGTGATGCTTAGTCTCAGCGTGGCAGTCGTTCGTGATGGAGCTTCCAATCCCCGCACCCGCCAGTTGTGAATTATGCTCTGTAATTCATTTTTAAACTTTGCTTCAGCGAATCTGAATGACCCCCCTGTCGGGATTGTTCTTTGTCTTGGTTGTCGTCTAGTGTACTCAGGTCTCGTCCCCAGTCACAATTGAGTCCATCTTCGCCATCGATGTCGTAGTACTCAAGGCATTCGCGGGCTGTTTCAACCCGTTGTGATTTGTTATCTTCAGTGAACATTTTAGGACTCACCTTGGACAGACCTTGTGGCAGAAATGTTCTGTCAAAATCTTGTCAATAGTGGTCTTACTGACAGGGATCATGTCACAGAGCTCTCGAACTGTCCCCTGTCAATCTGCAATCATTGCTTTTTCCACTTTGGCAATTGTTTCGTCTGAAACTGATGGCCGTCCGGCACGTTTTTAAATTCTCCTCACCATTTGCGCATGTCTTTTTTTTTTTCACACTCGTAGACTGTTTTCTGTCACTTAAAGCCTCTGTCAATGAATGGCTACCGGGCTTTTGTAAAAATATAATTATAGAGCGTAATTCACACTTGGCGGGTGCGGCGAGTGGAAGCTCCATTGCGAACAGCTGCCACGCCGAGACTAAGTGTCGCAGAGAGTGCAGCGTGGTGGGGATTGGCATATGGGAACCAAGCTACGAGCCAGTGTTGCCGGATCTCGCGTAAAATTGTTCCTCACGACCTCGTATATAAAAACATTGATTAAAACATTAAAGAAAACATAAAGTGGTAAAAAAAAGAAGAAAAAATATATAAATAAAAAGAAATAAAAAACATAGATTAAAAACAAGAAAAAATGAAATTAAACCGTGAACCTATATAAAAATAATACATTTTCACATCATAAGATAATGTTCAGGGATAAACATGATTAAAAGCTCCAGCGCCTTGAGATGGTTTTTCACAAAAACGGCGCTGTGTAAATCATCCAAATATTATTATAGAAAAAGAAACACAACATAATGAGAATGAGAAAAAAACACACAGAAGGGGTGGATGGTTCGTAATTAACAATTTGTTTTAATTTTTTCTATTATGCATTTAGTAAATTTACCTGAGAACAAATGAAAAATATCGGCGTCTGAAAATATATTATTGTATTTTGTGCATGTCCTTCTGAGAAATGAATGTTGTGTGTAATTTGTTTTTGAGTGTGGGATGTGGAACAGTTGGTTTGACCTTGTATTTCATATTGGACAGTGGAAATTAACGTTTTCTAGGAGATAGTTGTTGTCAACAACATTGTTGATGATTTTGAATAAAAATTTCTTCTTGTTGGATATATTCCTTCTATCTTCGAAAGTTGATAAAGTATGGAATGTTAATGAGTCTTTTAGATCTTCTGACATTCAAAAGGATTTAACACACACACACACACACACATACACACACACACACATACACACACACACACATACACACACACACATAAACACACACACACACACACACACACACACTCACACATACACACACACATACATACATAAGTATGCGCTCATTTTCTTACATTCCCTTGGCATGTTCGTATGATGAATTATTTTTTAATGACTTAATCCCACGAGCATCGATCTTCCAGTTGATTAGTCAGACATCTCCAAATATTGAGGAAAGGTAATATTCGAATGCTCACCATAAATCAAATATTATTTACACTTGTCTGTGTTTTACTTATTAAATTCGCTATAAAATAACACCGGGAGGCGTAGCGGTCCAGTATAATTAGTATGACATTTTGAAATAACCTTCTAGTGACCCAGAAAACATCAACCTTTTGCTTAATTCACTACAATTTTTCTGCATTATAATTTATTTGGTGGTGTTTATGAGTAATCTGAGTATTTTACCAGATGGAGGGTACACTACATATAATCACATACTCAGCTCAAATTTCGATTTTTGGGGGATGTCTGACTACAACTGGACGATTTACATGCGGCGTGTTGTAACCCTAGCTATTTAAACACATGTTATATGTTTATAGCAAAAAAAAATGTATTAACTTAGTATTTAAATAAGATAAGATAGCAGGTTGTATGGATAAGTTCGTTACTCACAGGGGGTGAAAAGTTTTTTTACTGAAAATTTAAGTGTTTATTGCTTTTTTTTAAATTGTTACTAGCTTTTACCTGCGGTTTCGGGGTGGTATTAGGGGGAAATTATTGTATAAAGAATTTTCCCACGGGAATGAAATGTTTTTTCCAATTATATTGGATTTATGTTTCCGAGAAGAATGACAGGCAATTTTCAATGTTAAAACTTGCGGAGACATTTCTGGCAAATCAAGTGAATTCAAGAATTCCTTTGTATAATTGACGACTTCCTCTTGATTCATTATAGTATCGATGGACTTGTATATTGTCGATTCTCCTGGTATTTCATTTAGTGTGCTGAAATTGATTGCGTTGACATCCTTTATTTGGCTGCTAATATAGCGCGTGCACTTTATTATTTATTTATTTTATCAGGTTCTCCATAAAACTGTTGTACACCAGAATATTATGGAGAAGATTACAAAATTTAAAGAAAAAAGTGTATGAGGGGCAGTTTCACTATCTTGTGACGTATGTCAGAAGATAGTTACTGAATTCTCTGTAGGTGACATTGAAGATGAAAAAAGTCACCGGAGAGCAAAATTTCATTTACATTTTTACTCCAAATAATGTCAGGGATCACTGGTTAAAGTAAGTCAAGTACGTCCCTTAACACCCTGTATAGCGCGTGCCGTGCACTTATCACGTATTATTTGGCATGCACACATCAAATCCCCAAAGTTTCATCGCAATCGGATGAGTGGTTTAGCAACGCATAGACATATCTCATACTCTCATATATATACCGGAAGCTAACATATTTTGGTTTTTATATATATAGATAAAATTATTATCTTCTCAGATTCCTATGGACTCTCTACTGCAACGAGGCGGGCACGCACATCCAAAAGTTCGAGTTCATCAAAGCCCTGCAGCAGGAGAATGCATCTCTCCACCCGCCCGGAGTGCGCCCTGTCTCCATCGCGTCCTCGGAGTCTCTGGGCGCTCTATTCGGCAAGAGCGGGGAGAGGGCAGACTTTGACGCCTTCAGGAACTGGATCCAGCTGAGGGCGGACGCCACAGTGCTGTCTAAATGGATCCTGCTGGAGCCAAGAGTCAGGCTGACCTCCGATCTGGAGACGCCCACTTTCTATCAGACATTGGCGGGCGTTACGCATTTGGAAGAGCGAGTGAGAAATTTATACTTTTCTGGTTAACTGCTGTTATTTAAGTGTATGTTTTTTTTTACGTTAGTTCTACACAGGAGGCCCTGAGGATAAAAATTTCACCTCAGGGTCTGTATCATCTTTGGAGATGCTGTGGGGGGGGTTTTTTAGGGAAAGGAATGAGAGGAAGTTCTGGGAAGGAAAAGATATGAGTGGTTCACCTCAAGTGGTTCGCTATTTTTGGTGACTTAGCAGAGGTGCCCAGGTTCATGGGGTGAGGATTTTCTTAGTGGTGAAAGCGTTTGCCCACCTGCTGCGTGGCAGGCTAGATCGGGAGAGACTGGTTGAGGAAGACCTTTTGAACTTTCCAGACAGACTCTCTCGACCCATCATCTTTCACCGTAGTGGGAGGGTTGGATTCACACGTCCGTCACTCCTGGACACATTCACCATTAGATTCCTATCAAAGATATTGAAATATTAGGAGACAGCCTAACGGCAGTTTTTACTGAGTGGGATTGTGTTTCCTGGTATCGCTGATATTTTTAACCAATACTACTGCACACCTTAAAAAAATTAACGAATTCTTTCCGTATTCAAACTGTATTGTTAACCAATACTACTGCTCCCCTTCGAAAAATCGACTAAATTCCGTATTCAAATTAGCACCATTAGATCGTAATCCGTCGACAGTCGGGCAGATATCATAGCATATCTCCTTATATTTCAATATCTTTGATTCCTATCCACCCCTCATACCTTTTTCCTTCCTAGAACTTTTTCTCCTTCCTTTCCCTAAAAAGTACCCTCCACAAAGCATCTACACAGATTACACAGGCCCTGAAGGGAATTATTTTTAGATCATATTTCTCACTATGATAGTAAGGGAGACACAACGATTTCTATGAGACCTACGTGAGAAGGTAATGTAAAAAAAGAAGAAGTAAGTGCCTCCGTACATGGAGTTTCTTACAAACTACTCGAGCCTCATGTAGCACGCGCACCGCTCGTGGGTACATGCCATAAAATTTTACTGGTGTTGTACACGGCGCTACGCGTCGGATGTCGGGTCGAAATCAGTTGCACGCTACCAACGGTGCTGGTAGCACGCTACGCGTTGCAGCATTCGTGTCTACTACTTTCTTTTGACGTTTGACAGAAACGGCGTCTAAACGTAAAGTAATGTTAGATTTGTTCTGGAAGTGGGAAAAAATACGTGTTTATATAACTATATATTACCAGAATACGTAAGAAAGGATTTAGTGGAGAAGGCATAGACTGATGTTGGAAAAAAAGTCATTTGACATCGCTTGACATCGTGTTAACTCCACGGCTGAACGTGAAAAATGATCAAGTTCAGTATATTTTGGGTAGCGCCGTGTACGGAAACCAGCATTAAAAAGTAGTACATCTGCAGGGTACTTATGGTTGTGTCACAATCACGTAGTTCGTAAGTATCTCCATGAACGGAGGGCCTAAGGCTTGTGGAAGTTGCAGCGTTCTGTATCTAGAATCCTCTGTGTCACCCAACAAACAAGAAGAAAAAGATTCGGGCATCAGCTCAAAAAGACAATGGTTCAATTAATCTAGCAGAAGAAGACTACAATAGCTATCATTTTTGTTTGTGACAATTTATTCACTGTTGTTGTCCTAACGGCAATTAAATGTACTTAGCAGAAATAATTTTGGCCAGCAATCCAATTGCAATAATTAATTTGACAAGTCTAAATATTATAATCCCTCTCTTCTACTGCACTGTGTGTTTACATTGCAAAAATTCCTAAATAATATGCTGATAGCGGCGATAATATTGTTTCGTTATCTGGGCCAAAAACATTTTCATATCGTTTGTACAACGTCAACAACTAACCGAGGCTTAAAAAATGCTGCAAATAAATTGCTGCTAATCTGTCTGGAGCAACACGCTTCTTGATAACATACACAATATAACAATATGGTCCAGCAGCTGTGAAATCTACTCAAATCGTAACTAAAAACACAGTAACTACCAAAATTAATTAAGTATGTGAAGTTATTAAGTATCAAACTTTTTTTTGTTTTATCAAAAAAATTATTTCTCGTTTTTGTATTAACCTTTCAGGCCTCGGCCATATTTTGTCAGAGGCTCAAAATATTTCCAGTTTTCAGTAAAATCCAATTAAATGAAATATTTCTGAATGTATCCAAAAACTAAAACTGTTTTTGTAAGGTGATAAAATACACTTCCAAATTTTATTATTAGAAATAACCAGATGGCCAGTGTGGTCTAGGGGTAAGACTCTTGACTCGCAATCCGAAGGTCGTGGGATCGAATCCCATGGCATGGGCAAATAAATTTTATTTCAATATTTTGTGTTATTTCAATATTTTAATTTAAAAAAAAAAAAAAATCATATGAATACTGCACAAGAGTCCCAACTGCTCCCGTCTGGAGCCAGTGAGACTATGGGGGTATGTTGTGGGACTGAGGGTAGTGGGGAGGGGAAGGAGATAGGGAAGAGGAAGGTGGGGAAGTACCTGGCTATTCAGATCTGGTCAATAAACACGGCTAAAGCCATTTCAAGCAACGTTTCAATTCTGAATGGTGGTCTTAAACCAGGGCGATACCGATAGTACCTTCCACTCTGGAACGTGCCGCAAATAGTTAGGGAGATACAATTTCTATGAGAGGTATATGAGTTGTTCCGAAAACTGAACAAATATACTTTAAAGATAAATAGGTATTATATTAATATGTTTTTATTGAAAATTGAAACAATACTAATAATCACACATCGAAAAATAGGTTATTTCCAACTATCTTTGATTTAACTGTTCATGCCACTGAGCTATCGCGACAACATTAAGACTTGCCGTGTTTCCTCCTGCTTTGTTGTGGAGATTTATAAGACGTGTCTGATTCATTTCTTATTTTTATTGTTCTATTGTGACTCTACAACGATAAATAAGAACTGTACGATGTTGAAAAAACTAGCCGTTTTATCAATAATACGTTTTTTAACTGATGTACACTGTACACACCTCAAAATCAACAATTGAACAATTTGGTTTTTGGCTGTTATTGCTTTCTTGCGACAATACATACATGTTGACATTTGTCACATGAGAACAGGTCGCTTCTACGACTCATTCTTGAGTTCAACAGCTCGGCTGTGGAATGATTTGCTGGCCTCTGTTTCCCCTTCCTAAATGATGGATCTCTTCAAGACCAATGTTCATTCCTTCCTCTCCTAAAGAAGACCCTCCACATAGCATCTCAGATGACACAGGCCCTTAGGGAAATTATTTTCTGCAGGACCTCCTGTGTACAGTTAATATAAAAAAATTAAATAAAATAAGCATAAATAAATTTTATTTGCGCACCTCGGGATTTGAACCCTCGTCCTCTGGATTGCTAGTCGAGCTCCTCGACCACGGAGGCCGTCGTATAGCCACTAGAGAATACAATCCGGAGCATGTTTTTAAATCCCGGGATTACGGGATTTTCGATGCGTAATCCCGGGATCCCGGTACTATCCCGGGATTAGGAAATGTGGTTAATAATTGGGATAAAATAAAATAAAAGCATAGATTGTGAGTTCTTAAACATTATTTATTAATATTGTTTATTATAATATTATAAATGCGAAAATGCGTGTGTTTGTTTGTTACGCTTTAACGCCTAAACCACTAAACTAATTTCAATAATTCTTTCACCAATAGAAAGCTCATTATATGCAAGTAATTTAGGCTGTATATAATGGTAAGCTCTAGCGTTATGAAATTATAAATATTAATATATTATATTTATTATACGTTAATTGTCTCTTACAAAAGCGAGTTATTGAAAACGTCAGACGAAAAGCAAAACAAATCATTGTCTTTGTAACTATGTTGATATATTTGCGGAAAAATTTATTTCAGGCGTCGTAGTTAATGTCTATCTATACAAATAAAAATTAATCTCTGAAATGTTTGTACGCGCATAACTTCCGAACAAGTCATGGCTCGTGGCAATCCTGAAAATCCCGAGATTAGCCATAGTGCAGTCCCGGTATTTTCGGGATCGAAAATGGGCCGGGATCTCGAATCCCGGGATTGTATTCTCTAATAGCCACCTAACTTCATCATTGCACAAGCAAAATTTTCCGTTTATAATGATGAAAGTATTATAAAAATTCAATTATTGTCAGGTTATTCGTAATACGGAAATGTTTCTTTCCGTAAAAAATAAAAAAATGTACGCATATAATATTATACACATTATTATACGGCTCATTCTGTTTGCAAACCGTCGCAAACACACATAAATCCCATAAACCTCTCAAATAGTTTCCAGGTAGACTTAAATTCCCACAATTATTAATGGAAATAAAAACTAAATGTTTCTCGCAATCTTATCTTTACCTTATCAGCGAGGAAAATTAATTGCTGCGACAGATCTCTCACATATTAAATACATGCCTCTTGAATGCGATTGTACTCCTTCAGATTAAGGTTACTAATAAATACCTCGGCTTATCTGTCTTCAATATATCTGGACATGATAAGTCAGTATCGCTTCGACATCTTATTTTCACTGTCATTCATTTGGCATTATTCCATCCATTAGTATTTGACGGATTGCCTCAGCTTCAAGCATTGTTGTACAATGAATAAATAACAAGGCAAAGTACTGTCAGTGAAAATTATTGTACAAATAATTTATTTTTTTTAATTTAAAAATTTTTTTTTATTGGTTTTTTTTTATTGAAATTTTTTGATGCAATAATAGATACATAAAATAATGAAAAGTATATAAAAAAAGCTTAATAAATGTATGAACAAAAAAATCCCACAAAGGCAATGCCTGTGCGTGGGTATAATGTTGATTTTTTATTTTTATTTTTATGGTTAAAGTGAAGATTTTAAGTGTATATAAATTAGGGATTTAAAAATAGTAACTGAAAAAATGCAATTAAAATCTACAACATAATATTTTTTTATTTTTTTTATAAAAGGCGGAGACGGTTTACAAGTATATGTTCCCGTGAGCACTTAGGCCATAGGCCCATTGTGCTATCTCCCGTTTTACCTCAATCATTTAGTAACAACCCAGTCCCTTTAATAAAGTTCACCAGGGTTGTCACCGGATATGTGGCTATGTCTTCTGGTTCTACTGTGTGTCTCCCCAGGTATCTGAGCCTAGTTCCCACCAGGGCAGGACATTGGCACCATAAGTGAATTAGAGTTTCTTCGTCCTCTTCACATTTCCTGCATCTATTGGTGTTTTCCACTCCCAATATCTGCATGTGTCTCCTGAGATGGCAGTGTCCCGTTAGTAGTCCTACCAGTTCCCTCAGCGAGTTTCTGTCCATATTGAGTAGTTTCCTGGTTCGTCTAGGGTCTGGTCCTTTTATGAGTACCTTAGATTGTCTCGTTCCAGGTGCCCTCTCCCATTCTTTGCAGTGCTGGGATTCGACCCACCTATCAATATGTAGTTTTGTGTGGCAAGCTGCTACTCCTACAGCCAGCTCGGATCCCACAAGTGGTGCTTTCGCCCCTTTCCTTGCTAGTTCATCAGCCCGCTCGTTGTCCTCAATACCTTTATGTCCTGGTACCCAGATCAAGGTTATTTTATTGATGGTAGCAAGTTCTGTAAGAATAGTCCTGCATTCCATCACCAGTCTAGAGTCACATCGGTTACTTTCCAGTGCCATTAGGGCAGCCTGGCTATCAGAACATATGCTTATGTTCTTATTCCTGTACCCGATACGTATATTCTCCTATGCGCAGGCCAAGATGGCTTTCATCTCAGCTTGAAACACAGTACAGTATGTTCCTAGAGGTATACTGAGTTCCCTCTTGGATCCCTGCAGACAGACCCCGGCCCCTGTTCCTTCCTCCATCTGTGAACCAGATTAGTTCCTGTTTGGAGGTTGGACCTGGAACCGTGTCCCATTCCTCCCTTGTGGGGTAGATCACCCCGAACTGCTGTTTAAAGAAATAGTCGGCTTGTTTGCCGTCCTGCTTCATTCCAGCTGTCGGGCTAATTGCCCTCAGTCTTGTTCCGATCTCTGTATGACTGTTTTTGGGCAGCTCACCTCTCCATTGACCTTTACATTGTAACCTGTAGGCTGCCGCCATCGCTGCCCCCTCTATTTCTAGGTTTAGTGGGGGTAGGTTCAGCAGCACTCCCATGGCTAGTATCGGAGTGGTTCGCATAGCTCCCGTGATTCCTCTGCATGCGAGTCCCTGTATGTGGTTGAGTGTGACCATCACTGTTTTCAGTGTTGTTCTCCTCCACCAGACCAGGGCTGCATGCATGATCCTCGGTTTTACAACGGCTGTGTACAGCCATTGCATCATTTTAGGGTTGAGTCCCCACGTTCTGCCGCAGATCCGCCTGGTTGCCCACATTAGTGCGCATGCCTTTCTGCCCATAATTTCCACATGGTTTTTCCAGCTCAGTTTGGCATCTATGATGACTCCGAGGTACTTGACCGTGTCCTAGGGTTTTAACTCCTTTCCATAGAAGGTTGGATTGTTCCATCCCTCTAGTTTTCTTTTGCGTGTGAAGATTACTAGTTCTGTCTTGTCTGGATTGACCGACAGCCCTGTTTCTTCACACCATTCTTCCACTGTCGCCAGTGTTGATTGTAAGAGGCCTTTGGTTGTGTCTGCATCCCAACACCTTATTATGGTTGCAATATCATCCGCATACCCTTGTGTATAGAGGCCCCTGTTATTGAGTTTCCGGATGAGGTTGTCCACCACTAGGCTCCACAGCAAGGGTGACAAGACCCCTCCCTGTGGACACCCTCGTGTCACCAGTACTCTGATGTTCACTACAACATAATAACAGTCTGTACTGTTTTTATTGCATTTGTGAAAGTTTAAAAGAATGAATGTTACAAGTTAGCCTTATTTCTTAATTGTCCAAACGACATTAGAAAATTTTACAGGAGGAGAAGGTTTTCTTTCATTATTTCAATAAAGCATTATGAAAGGTGTTTAAGATAAATCTATTTCCGTAAAAGTAAAGGTCTCATTAGTTTAAATAATTCATAGTTTAGTGATTAAGAACTAAAGCGACGAAGCGCAATTAAAAGACAAAAAAAAAAGATATAGCACACAATAACTCTGTTGATTTGTCTCGGTCTTGGTGGCACATATAATTGCCCGTCTACTGGAGACACTGGTTGATGGAGATATTTTACCTCTTGAGCTGGACTCTCTCGACCTATCACCTTATACCGCAGTTGGAGGGATCGATTCACACGTCCGTCACTCCTGGACACATCCTACCCACCCCTCATACCTTTTTCTTTCCCAGAATTTCCTTTCCTTACTTTCTCAAAGATTGTATAAAAATTTATTTTAGATTTGATTGATACTTCTCAAGGTCAATATTTTTTAATTATTTTGGTTGATTTATGGTGTGTTATTCCGTGTTGTGCTACTTTTTGAGTTTTGGCCCGATTAATTGGTCTTTCAAAATGATTGTTGATTTTAGAAATTAACGTTGTTGTCATGCATTCCTGCATTACAAACTGTATTGCAAGAATGTTTCTCGTGTCTTGTGTCCACGATCTACTCTGATGATGGACACTGCAAGGCTATATGAAAGATTGACTGAAGAATGAAGAGGCAACGCAACACGGATCAACAACACAAAAATCAATTGAACATTTTTAATTGTACTTTATTCCGTATGGAAACTGTAAAATTTTAATTATATGATTCCAAATTACCTAAAATGTTAGAAAGTTTGATCAAAAGTATTATGTCGGTCTCTTTGGTTGAGGGGTAAGGCTTTCAACTAGCAATCTTGAGGTCGCGGGTTCAAATCCCGGTGTACACAAGAATATCTTATTTGATTAATTTGTGTTATTTCACAATTTATTCATCTAAAGTAATATGTAGTATATTTGCGGCACGATCCGGAGTCTAAGATACTCTCTCACTTATCTGGTGTAAGACCACCATTTAGAATTAAAACATTAAATAACTTTAGCCTGTTTGGTGACCATATCCATTTCCCATTTCCTTCCCCTCACCACTACCTTCAGCCTCACAACATAGCCCAGTCGGGAATGTCATAGTCTCACTGGCTCCAGACGTTTGGGAGCAGCTAAATGCGCACTTGAAGTGAAATAGCACAAAACTGTGCTATACAAATTTTATATCATTATTATTAACCTCTCAGGCAAATTGTTCGCTTACGGGAACTGCTCATATAGGTCGCATAGAAATCGTTGTGCCTCCCTTACTAACATGGCTAAAAATATGATCGGAAGGGTGTTAAAAAGAGAAAACACAATGCTTTATTTTCATATCTACAAGTTAACCACAGAAGAATTAAAATATACACCTCTAAGAAAGCAAAGATTCTGACCGCATTTTGAAAAAATAAAAAGAATTTTTTATTAATTATTTTTACGTGAAATGACAAAAAAGTGAGGTAACTTTTGTAATATGTTCGTCTAATAAAACGAGTGTTGTCGGGAAAGTGTTGTTTTTAATTTATTTTTTTTTATCAATAATTTTGGTTTAAAAAACGTTAAGTGAGCCGTTTTTAGAATTTTTTTATATTTGCACTAAAAAAATTTATATTTAAAAAATTACAATTTTATTTCTAAATAAAAAAATTATAATTTTAAAGCATATTTCATCCACTTTCAAAAACAGTTTTTAGTTTTCGGATGAGATCAGAAATATTCTATTTATTTGCATTCTATTGCAAAAGAAATATTCTGATCTTCTGACAGAATATGCCACAGGCCCGAGGGGTTAAGGATTGCTTATGAGGGGCTGTGTCCGATAAAAATAATTCTGACACAAACTTCTACTACATGTGTTGTACTGATTGGCAAATTGGTCACGTTTTATTTGAGCAAGTAAGGAATTTAACAATGAACATGCGTATATATATTTTTTAACAATGGGTATTTAAATAAGTATAACTCATGCAATTCTTAACAGTTATTTATTGATTGTTTGTTTTTGTAGAATTTGATTAGGCTCCTGCATTTATAAATTGTAGAGGACAAACCGTCTTCGTATTGTAATATCACCGCGTAAGTCATGCCATTTAACGGCGATGATAAACATATTTTGGGGTAGTACAGTCGATTCCGCTTAATTGGTACACCGGTTTATTGGTTGAAAGATTGCTGTTAGCTTGCCGGGCGCGATTGTGGGCAACATTGTATGGTTGCGATTGGCCCGTATCGTAACAGCGGAAAATAATAATGCTGGCAGTGCACGCCGGACTAATTTTATCTTTTTACCAAAAAAGTACCCCTAAAAGTTGGAATTTCGAAAAAAATTATTTATCTTTTTTAATTGTACTATCATGTAGAATCACCTCCCAAAGTTAATGCACTTTACCCCCGGACACCTGTATACACGAAAAAGATCAATAAATATATGCTTATATTTTTTGTTTTACCTACCTACCTTAAACTTTACTTATTTAGGCCCCAATGTGTACCAATTGAGCGGAATCGACTGTATTAAAATAAGATTTGAGGTAGTAGATTTGAGATACAATGAAAAGAATTTTACAACAAGCACCGTGAATTCTCTCCATTTGCTTAAAATCGTTTTTTTTTTGTCTCTCCTGCAAAGTGGCTGAATATAATATTCGAGATTGCCATTGACGAAATGTCGATTGCTGTGCCTCTAAAGATGTTTACGGATAATATTGTCATTCAGAGATGCAGAACACATTAGTAATGCCGCTTGGAAAACTGATTCTGTTACTAAATTACCTGTCCCTGATATAGATATTTATCAACAAAATATTCAACAATTAAAAAATGCTTTTATTACTTAATAAAATAAAATGTTTGTTTATTATTGGTTATGTATAACTGTAAATGTGCATTTAAAATAAAATAAGTAAATAAATGGATATTTATAGATACGCATGGATATTTATTTATTTTTACATATATTTTAATTTTTTGTTTGTTTTTAGGACATTTCGGCGCTGGAGAAATGCTTCTGGTATCTGCAGTCTCGCTCGCCCACGGGGCAGCTGGACCTACCCGTTCTGTCCCCGCTCCTGTCCCCTCCAGTGCCCCGTCAGGCACTGCAGGGCCTGTTCCTGGCGCTGGACGAGAACCGCGACGGACACGTCGACTTCAAGGAGCTATGCTGCGGGCTCAGTGCCGCCTGTCGGGGACCCTCGTGTGAGCGGATGAAGTGTGAGCGTCCTAATTACATTACCTTCAAATATCACCTTAAGTGCCAAATCTCCATTTAGTGTTTTCACTGTGTTGGATTATTTTCCAATGCAAAATAATTATTTAAAAAAATGTGTTTTTACCTACATTCTTTCAATGAATCTCCTGGAAGTTATCTGATAACCCAATTTTTATGTTAATAAACACACAAGACACATCATAGATTTCATTTTTATGTGGTTTTTAAACAATAAACTAACAAAAACACATATAGCGGACGTCACGCGGACTACCGTACTAAACACGGCTAAGGTATAGTCCGTTTTAGTAGGTTCCGCACTTTGCGAAAATTTATCATTTTCTTTATTGATCATAATATGATCAATAAAGAAATATATTGAGACACCTACGTAGAGAATAACAATAAGTAAAAATAACTGTTTTGGGTAGATATTTCTCATTTCTCTTTGAAAACGTTCCTCAATTATTGTACTTACTTGCTGTTAGATAGAATTGCAAATGAGTTATAAAACTGAAGAAATTACACAGTGAATTACCAATGTTTTGACAATTCGTAAGACAATAAGTAGAAAAGCAAACAATAGGAATAATAGACAGTGAAAGATAATGCCGGTATTCAAATTACGAGCAAGCTGCTAACAATATTATTATAAAAGAAAAATATGTACATTTATTAAATTTAAATTAATTATAATACAAATTTTAAACATCCTCTTGTTTGTTCTAGTCTGCTTCAAAGTCTTCGACACAGACCGTGACGGTTTCCTCAATGAATCGGAAGTTCATCAGATGTGCAACATTCTATGCTCGGTAGCGACGGAATCCCTTCACAACCACAGCGGCCAGTCCACCGCCTTCCGCCGCCCTTCCGCGCAAGACGTTCCCCTCCGCCCCGAATCCATATTCGACCAGCTGCGCAAGATGTCGTTCTCCGACAAGAACCAAATCCCGCGCAGGAGATCCAGAGAAAAATCGAAAAAAAGCAGCTCTGAAAGAGTGTTCCATCTCGGTGATAAACTCAAGACGGACTTGAACGAAGACGTAAAAAATAGCCTAGCAATGAGCAGCTTTATAGATTCAGAATCAACGGCAAATCAGATTAAAATAGATGCCAATACATTGAATGTTACTAGTCTCGATAGCGGTGAAGAAAGCAGTAGTAGTTTTATCGCGGAAGAAAAGAAAGAGTCTTTGGAGAGCGGTGATGATAAGGTCAGAGTAGAGAAGGAGACGGATGAGTGGGGGCTGTCTCAGGAAGAGTTCCTGATATGGAGCGTCGAGAAGGCTGAGAATCTGGTGGCCCCCTTTCTTCTTCTTATCTACGATGTCTGCCACATTGTGCTGGGCTTGCGGCCGCAGTGCAAACATCAGGAGCATGAAATCGGTGAGTCTCTTTGCTTAAGTAATCCGTATGATTACGTATTTCAGTTTAGAAAAGTTAATGTTTGTGTAAATACTGGATTCATCCATTCAATAAATGGATGTACAATGTACGTAGTTAGGATTGCCGATAAGAATACCACTGATAGCTTCATTAAACCTTTCGTAAATGATGTAGAAATGTTATCATTTATTAAGTTACGGAAAAATTAGAAGTCTATCTTTTAATTTTAATAAAAAAATTTATCTAAACAAATTGTTTATTTACAGAAATTGTATGTTGTCCTCCAACATTAGTTACAGAGGACACTTTTCAAGGGTAATTTGATTCATCAAACACTTTTAGGATAATGATATAAAAACATTTAAAAATTTGTATCAATTTTAATATAATAAAATGTCGATATTATTTATCGAAGGCAAATTGATTCAGTATAGTGGAACACTTTAAAATAATTATATACAATTTCCAAGTCAACAAGCCACAATCGTTAAACTTTCGTACTTAATTATTATTACAAAAAATCAACCCACTAAAAAACAAAGCTTTTTTTACTTTAATATGTACATGTATTTTCAAATGTCTTTTGGTTTGACTGAGAATCGAACCTTCCTGTCCAATGGTCGGAATCAACCACGCTACCAACCAGGCCAAATCCCAAGTTTATAAAACCAACATTTATTTCATGTATGTGTTAACTGCTGTAATGTCATCGAATTTCAGTGAAATGCGTATATGTACGCATGTGTGTGCATAATTGCCACCAAGTTGATAGTATGCATTGGCATCAACAATGAGTCTATCTGCCGAGTTTTAGCTCGATCGGATGTCGTGAAGCTGGTTAATTTCCACTTCCAAGATTCCGCTTCATTTATTCATTCATTCAACCAAGAAAACCCATTTGAAATTCAAATAGATGTATTTAAAAATATATTAAATTTTTTGCATTAATCAACTAACCTGTCTTTTTCCAGTACTCCGCTGGTTGTCCCGCGAGGTGTCCCGCGGCTACTCCGTCGGCCAGTTCTGGTACCTAGTGTCGTCAGAGTGGTGGCAGGCCTGGCACGCCCACTCGGGGGGCGGGGGACGCGGGGCATGCCAGGCTTGCGGCCGTCGGGCCCCCCCGGCCCGGACCCCCCCTATCGACGAGGCGATTGTCTGCGATGAGAGCTTCAACTCAACAGGTCAATCTGAATATGGTACTAGTGAGTCTTTGATTGAACTGTGCTATGTCTCTGTGTCCCCCATGTCGGGTTTTCAATCAATTTAGTCGCCTGTTTTACACGTCACTTAACTTTTGCTTTTACTTTTCAAAAACCAATAGTTACTCTAGAATTACCTCGACATTTTGACATATTCAACAGTTTGGTTGGAGGTAAGGTACAAAATTACGCTCTTCAATATTGATTATTAATCATGATTAATATTACAGAATATGATGATAGTGTCGATGAATACCTCATCCAATATGTCTTGCAGCAAAAACTAAAAACATTTCGACCTTGTGTTAATAATATGGTTATTTGGGACGGTCCCGCATTTTTGGCGCGGTATCGCATGTCGAAAGAACTTGTAAAATTTGTGACTCATCAAATTCAAAGAGATATTACAACCACTGGATGGTAAATTATATTTTTTTCATGTAATATCGTAAGTACTATAATAAGTTGTCATTTATTTTTGAATACTTGCACAAATATTTTTTATAGTACAGCTATCAGATCCTAAAATGACTCGACAAAATATAACTGGATATTTTGACAGCTGTTGTAGTTTTCAAATTTAATTTTCAGTGTGGCCGCACCAAAAAATAATGCGGTGCATTTTTTCACATAATTTTGAGGAATATTCTGCTTTTTAGACTGGCCACACTAAAATAATGCGGTGCATTTTTTCACATAATTTCGAGGAATATTCTGCTTTTTATACTGACCACACTAATAACACTTTAGCAAAAGTACACTTTAAACAGTGTGTTGTCCCATTTAAGATCCCTGTTACTTTAATTGACAGTTAAAATTGGCTCTAAATAAAACTTTGACTATTTCAAACACAATTCTTGTCACATATCCACTCCTCATTTTGGGTCCACAGAACCAGATAAAAATGGAAGTACAGTGAAACCAACATAGAACATAGTTTTTGTGTTTGAAGTTTTTGGTCTCTCAAAGCATGAAATAAAAGAATTGCCTAATTTATTCCACAAGCATACATTACAAGATTTACAAATATTTTTGTTCCGGTCACTTGGATTACTTTATAAGAGAGTTTCATTGTAATAATACTTGGTTTGTGTTTTTGTAATCGCAGAGTCCATGGGAGACCTGTTAGTGCGTGCAGAGACAGTTTCCCTGGGCAGTGGCTCCAGCAGCAGCGGAGTCTCCAGTTCTAGTGGCTCACGGAGTACCAGGCACCCCGGCCCCATTGACAACTCCCACCTACTGCAGGCTAACCCTTACAAGGTATGTGTTCCTGGTATATGGCTCTTGCGTGCATCTTGGCTAGGTGAGATTTCCAATTGAGTCGTGAGTCCGTTCATACTGGTGCATGCGGAGACAGTTTCCCTAGGCAGCGGCTCCAGCAGCAGCGGAGTCTCCAGTTCTAATGGCTCATGGAGAACCGGGCACGCCGTTCCCATTGACAACTCTCACCTCCTTCAGGCTAACCCTTACAAAGTATGAGCTCATGGTATTTTTCATGAGAGACCTGCTGGTGCGTGCTGAGGCAGTTTCCCTGGGCAGTGGTTCCAGCAGCAGTGGAGTTTCTAGTACGGAGTATCAAGTACCCAGGCCCCATTGACAACTCTCATCTCCTGCAGGTTAACCCTTACAAGTTATGTGCTCCTGGTATAAATCATGGGAGACCTGCTGGTGCATGCGGAGACAGTTTCTCTAGGCAGCAACGGAGTCCCCAGTTTTAGTGGGTTATGGAGTACCTATTTAGTGTTAGTACTGTTTGGAATGTTAAAATTTTCGAATACAACACAAAAGAGTTTATTTTCACAAATTTTAAAATGAATGTTTATTTTCTTTCTCTGTAGGTCCGTTCCCTAACCGGAGAAGGGGGGCACCTTCGAAGAGACTTGATGCTGGCCCAGCACCGGGACTTTGAGCTGGTGCCCGATTCTTTGTGGAAAGCCCTCGCCCAATGGTACGGGGGACCCCAGCCATTGCCTAGACAGGTTCGTATCAATATATTGTTATTCAATGAAAATTTCATTTATTTTTGTGTCTATTCCACTTTTTGTTGTCTTTGACAAGATATTCAACATAAATAAAATAATGGGCCGTTTTCAGGCGGTTCTACTAACATGAATTTGGGTGTGATATCTATGGAATACGGACTGTCATTTCTATTTGTGTGTTTACCGCCTTTTCGATTAAGTGTTCTTTTCTGCTTCAAAAGTAAAATGAACAAGAATAAAAATAATGCAGAAATAATTATTTCTAACAAATATTTTTTACGACAAAACAAAATATTTTCAGATGCATTTCCAGTTTTGTTGTGCATTCCACATAAAATGTTTATACATACTATACTACTTATATATAGTATTTTAATGTTGTTTTATAGTAATTTATATATAGTATAGTATTTTAATTATTCTTTTTATTGGGGATTCAATTTTGAGAAAAATGAGAATTACAGACTATAAAGAATGAATGGTTACTTAATTCATCGAAGGTCATCCACTTCAAACATTTGATGTTATTATACAAACAATCCATTATTTTGCCTTCAAATCTTTATCTTTTGGAAATGCGTGTCCACCCGTATTATTACATATTACACATAGGAAAAACATCAAGTTGATGGCATTATTATATTATGACAAAAAAATTTATTGTCTCAAATGGTGTTGAAGTCGTATTTGACAGTTTTGAGATTTGATAGTTCTACCAATCTAATGGAACCAATCTTTTCGTGTGAAAACAATCCATTGTCAAGTTAACCGTGTTGCCACAATAAAAATTTATTACTACCTACAACTTTTCTTTGATTGAATACTTAATAACTATTTTTATTTGTAGGTTATTCAACCGCCTAATTCAGACGTGGAGCTGGAGCTATATCCAAGAAATCTTAGGCTGCTAAGGCACACACCACCAAGCCAACAAACAAGTAAGTTAATTTATTTTTATAGTAACGGATAACATTAAATTCATAGATGAAATTTATTTCCATGTTGGCATTAACACTTTTTTTTTAAAATGTGTTTATTTCGTATGATACAGTGGCAGTGAGGGAAGAAGGGAGGGAGAGGGGAATTCGTTAGGGGGGAGGGGAAAGAAAGAGAGGGTATTCGCAAGAGGGGGTAAGGTGGAAAAGGAACGCAGGAGAGGAAGGGGTCGCACGAGAGGAACGGAGGGAGGGAATGGGGAACCAAGAGAAAAGACAAGGAGGGGAGTGGTGGGGTTTGAGGGAGGGGTAGAGGGAGGGATTGCAAAGGTTTCATAGTAGCGGTAGGGGATAGCAGGGGGTAAATTTGGTAAATTCATGCGTCAGCTGCATGTGGCCAGCTTATGTGTCAGAAAACCTTCTGATTTTTTTGTGTACGCGCCAGATGGAAAAACAAAAAAAAAGCGATTAAATAAACAGAATTAAAAAACAAAACTTTCTTTGTGTGGCATTACAACACTTGCTGGGTAATCGCTAATTACTTATTATATTTATATTTTGAAACAATGTGCTAAAAATAAAAAGTATCAATTGTTTGATTATTCCAACAGCTTCCGGGCCATCATCATCATGGTCTGGCATGGTGGGCGGCTATGGGGCTGCTGCCCTATCCAGCGTGGGCATGGCGTCCTATCAGTCCACCACGGCGGCGGCGCAGCCTGTGCGCTACCTCGCCTACACGGCGGCCTTCTCGCGCCTCGCCACCATACGGCAGGTTGGTCCATTGGCTGATTTTTATATTTGATGATTTTAGAATTCCTTCTTTCCCAAATTAGTCGATTAGGTACGGGAATTAGTTCCTTCCCTTCCAAAGGGCTCTAAGAGATTTCCCTTCACGAAAGAGAGTACGAAAACAGTGTATAACATAGTTGTGAATGATGAATACTTGGAGCAGGTGGATGAGTTTGTTTATTAGGAAGTATATTTACAAGAGATGGGAAGGCTGATAGAACTTTTGAAAGAAGGGTAAATGCAGATAACTCATTAATAAGTTTTTTTTTTCTAACTTTTTTATGTTTGCATTTAAAATTTTTATGAACCAAAAATTATATTTTAATGAAAAACAAATACACCCCAATACAATGACACCCCAAAGTAAATATGCCTATTTTGAAGAAATAAACAAAAATTATATGTTTAATTCGAATTGTAGAATTTGAAAACGTATTTCATTACCTTTTCAACCTTGACTAAAATAAAGGAATTTGACCATCTCAGAAGTACATAATGTCGTTTGTACTTATTCGTTTTGTTGTGGCGATAATTACATCTAGGAATTAAGCCGCCGCTACCCGAATTTCTACCGATTTCTTACATATCTATCTCCCTTAAACATTTGAAGTTTTAAGCTCTTAAAAAAAATATATGTTATTTTTGAAGATAATATCTAGACAAGTTCCATGCCGAAACGCAAATTATATGAAATTCCCTCGATAGAATAAAATTGGAAAGTATGCTCCGAAAATTATTAAAAACAGATCTATTTCTATTATTTTACAAGTTATATTTGTGAAAAAATTCACAATGTTTCTTTAAATGATACTTAAGATGACTTCCAAGAGATTTTTGCTCTATTTTAAACGAGTCATGTTTTATTAAGCATTTTCACAATTTTCGCTTCAATTTTATCATTTAAAATATTGGCGCGCTCTGTCCAACATTCGTAATTACATATATATATCTCCATCTTCTTTTTGAGTGGGGAAGCGCAGCTTTAAGACGGAAATTTATAACAATATTGTGGTTGTGTCGTGTGCTCCTTTGCAGAGATACAGTGGTAAGTGATTGGTTGTCCCTTTTCCTTACCTACCTTTTTTTTCCTACGCATATTATCATCCAATTCCAGCAAACACCATTTTGTCTCGTTTCGTTTTTAGTATTTACAGTCCATTACAAGTGCATCATAAGCAGTTTTGGATGCAACAATACAACAAGTTAAGGCGACGTTCCGAGTGTGAGACCTTTTGCGTTCCTTTCTCCTGTAGTATGAGTTTCTTTCAGACCCTGCGTCATCCCTTTCTTCTCACTTGATTGCCATGATTCTTGGTATCTCGTCATCTGTCTTTTCATTCTTTCTTTCGAGCTAAAGGAATCATTCTTCTTTTTAATGAACATTTTTTCTTTCTTTCGTTAGGTGTGCGACTTCATCTGCTGCCAGCTGGGGCTGGCGCGTGAGGAGGTGCGCCTGTGGCTGGTGCAGGTGCGCGGGGGCACCGGAGAGCTGCTGGAGGAGGAGAACATCACGCTGGCGCAGCTCGGAGCCGAGGACGGCCAGCGCCTGCTGGTAGAGGTGCGCAACAAGGACCTTACCTGGCCCGAGGAGCTGCAGGCGCTCAGGTATACAATCCATATCATATTCAGTGACGCGACAACTCTTCAAGAGTTCTGACCGATTTCAAATTGGACCATTTCTCTGGTGTCTTCTTGGCTATATTTTCAAGGTTAAACCTTTGTCCATGGAATTTCCAACCCACCAACATAGCACGTGCAACTGTATGCAAAAAGCTCTAAAGTTATAAAAAATGCTCTGATAGCAAATTCTCAGTGCACACTCTTCAAAGCATTCAAATTAAGAAAAACCTCCATGCTGGTCTCGCACAAGCACCACACTATCATGGCTTGGCCTTTTGCACTAAATCATTCACCCATACTCGCCATATATTCCCAACGGTTATGTACTGTGTTAAGGCGTGAGTGGACTGTATGCGGTTGTAAATATCTATTTTATTATAATCTCACTTACCAAAACTGCTTCCTGCATTCCACTTTATTTGTATTCACCATAAAGGTATGTTTGAGGAGATTTGGGAAAGGATTTGGTGATATTCATATTTGCAGGTTTTGAACTGGGAATAATAATGACAAGCGAGACTTCAATATTCAATAACCGGCATTCACGAAGTACGGCGCGGCGAAAATATTTTAATTTTGCGAATGGTTGCAGTTTGTGGAAAATTCTTTCAAATATTGCGAATTATGGACTTGGGTCCGTAGTGGCGATTTTACTAGAACTAAAGCGATGTGGTATTTAGGACTGTTGTCCTTTGCGGCGAGGTGAGATCAACTGGACTCGTTAAGGCAGAGGGCACACAATAGGTAGTTGCCACACCCGTGTCATTCACTAGCTAGTGAAATTAAAATTTAAGTAACAAACGTATATGGAAAGTAAAAAGTACTTCAAAACAAAATGCCATAATTTTTTTTTATTATATTGATTTAATACAAATTTTGTGCATTATGTTGATATTGAGTCACATTATATTAAAAAATATGTAATTAAAAAAATCTCATTTATAACAGTTCTGCAAATTAATAATCTGAATTTTTTTTTTAAATATATTAGGGGCGATAAATTGACGCCGCTCGGACGCAAGGCCGTGTAAGATAGAGGAGATAAATTGGTGCCTCTCGGGCGGAATGGGTTAAAGCAGCATAATTAATATGATTTTTAAGGTTACAGTATTTTCCTTATTTGTTTCAGTCTATCCGCAACGACGGAGGGGCGCAGCAGCGTTGTGTCGGGGGCCACTAGTGGAGTGGCATCCTCACCCCATCCGGCCGGGGCCACGGGGCTGCACAACCTGGGGAACACCTGCTTCATGAACGCAGCGCTACAGGCGGTAAGATCATTTTAACACATTTTTTTTCCTGTTGCCAAAATCTTTCATTTTGTCTGATTCTACCAATGTTTGGTTTTAATTAATCCAATGTCTTCGATATTTATTAAAAGCATTTTTTTGTTTTAAGGTGTGGAATACGGGTCCATTGACCAGATACTTCACTCGAGGGATGCATCTCTATGAGCTGAACACGGATAATCCTCACGGGACTGGAGGAGCCCTAGCACAGAGATATGGAGAACTCTGCAAGGAGGTACGGATTATATTTTTATCTTCCTCAGATCTGTAGGATATGTGAAGAAGCATGTTTTCTTGCCTTGATGGAAAGAATGCTTAAATACCTTAGGAACCAGTAAACATTATCCAACACCAGATAACAATCCTGGCAAACTTTATTAAGAGGAACGGCCGAGGAGCCGTTTTTATTAAAATTTTAAATTTGGATTTCATGGCAAAATACCCAACCCAACTGAATAATTAATTTTTTTATATAAAATTTTTTTGATTTTATTTATTTATTTATGTATGACAAACTTGTATAATAATTTATATTTAAGCTCGTTAAAATGCTTTTTTCAATAATTTTTATTTTATTTTTCGTCATATTAACATAGTAGGTAGGACAAAAATTATTTTTAACCTCTCCACTAGTATGGCCGAAACGATTCGGCGAAGTGAAAAAATTCACAGAAGATGGCCGAAGCGTTGCATCCGCGGCTATTATTCAAACGCCATCATATTTAATGAAAATATTTGACTTGTAGTGCATCTATGGACATCTGTGTGTAGTTTGTCAAAGTTTTGGAACACATACCTACAATACCGACTTAACAGTTTTAGTTTAAAATTTCTTTTTGCGTCATATTCCCGAGGAAGGAAGCAGTTTTTTCATATGCATGTGTTTTTTTTCGATGTTGCATGAATTGATGTAGATGACGTTTTTCAATTCAATATAAGATTATTTTTAATTAATCTACGATAATGTTTAAAAAAATTAACCAAAAAAATCTCACTCCCCACATACAGGATATGTTCACCAAAACTCACTAGCAGAGAGGTAAATAATTGTTGTATATGTAGTCGATTCTAACAAATAATTGGTGCAGTTGCCTCTAAAATCGTCATAAATTGAATTATTTTAACCTATATTTTACAATTTAAAACACAAATCAATAAAATAGCTCACATCTAAACTAGATATTTGCTACACCTTTTGATTTAAAAAAAATTGGTTAAAGATTTTGGCATCAAATCCAAAATTAAGTTTTTATAAGAAAGGATGCTGAAAGCCGTTCAGTTAAAGGCTCTAACAATAAGGTAAAACATGGAAGAAGCACAAACACTCCGAGCACTTACGAGAGCTATGCAGATTCTCTCAGTATCACCAATTCTAATACAGATCTGAACTATTTGTTTCAGGTTTGTTCACTTCATAGCTTAACTCTTTGTTTTTTAAGCATTTTCTGATCCCATCATCTTTTAAACATGTTTGATGAATGAACTACACCCATACGTATGAATCTCCCGTTTTTCAGGTGTGGCTGAGTGGCGCCCGCTCTGTGGCCCCGCTGCGCGTACGCTGGTGTGTGTGGCACCACGCCGACCGCTTCAGCGGCGGGGGCCAGCACGACTCGCAGGAGCTGCTGGCCTGGCTGCTGGACGCCCTGCACGAGGACCTCAACCGCTCCCCACGCGGCCTGCCCTACCGCGAGCTGGGTGACTCCAACTGCAGGCCCGACCAGGTAACACCAAAAGACTGTCAATACTAACATTCCACTTTTGGACTAACGGTGCAAACTTGTTTCACTCAAAACATCTGGGCACACTGTACAGGGCCCGCAGATACTTTAATAGTATACACCTGCTGACCCCATACAAATCCCCACTATGAAATTTGGCAGCCACCTCTGGTCTGGAATACCAAATTACCTGAAATCCCTTGACCCTATGCAGAAACGGGCTGTCCATTCAATAGATTTCGCTATCTTATAAGTACAAAATTATATATTTAACTAAAGCTTCTATGAGGAATCCAATCACAACACTTTTTTCCTTCTAAAAATAATATGTTATTTAATTAAACAATGTAATATGATTTTTGTTATTGTTTTTGGGGTGTTATGCCGTGTTTCGCTACCTCCTTCTTTAGCCAACGTTTCGGACAGCGTTACAGTGTCCATCATCAGGGCAGATGAGTAAATGATATTGATGAGAGTGTTTACTTATGTGTGTCAAAGCGATACCGTGCTGCCAGCTCCATTTCTCTACGAGCTGGTGTTAGAAAAAATTCAGCATGGTTTTTTGCGTTTAGCTTTGGTGTAGCCGTCAATTACTGGATACCAAGAACTATTGAGCTTAGCTCCGTCGTCTCTGTTAATATTGATGGGGTTTTTATGGATTTCAATTGCCTCCGTAATTAGGCGTGCTCTGTAAGTTTTGGGTCTTCCCAGGACTTCAGGAACAAATCCACAAACACATACAAATAGATATCTCCACGCTGATTCGCATCATCACCCCGCTCAGAAGAGAGGCCTCATCCATACTTTGGTAACCCGAGCGACCAGAATATGTGAGGAGCCAAAACTCGGATTAGAACTGACCAAACTCACCGATGCACTGGAGCATAACGGCTACCCAGCAAGGCAGACAAGGCAAATCATAAGAGCCAAATCAGCACGAAACGAAGACAGGGGTGAACAAGAGTCAAAAGGCTGCGCTTTCCTGCCTTACGTCCATAATGTAACAGACAGAATTGCCAGGCTGTTGAGAAAAGAGAACATCAAGACGGTCTTCGGAACCACGACAAAAATCCAAGACCTACTGAGGTCGGCAAAGACTAAGTTTCCTCTGGAAACAGATGGAGTATATAAACTCAGCTGTTCCGGATGTGACAAGGTCTATGTAGGCCAGACAGAGCGGACAATCTCCAAAAGGATTTCGGAACACTTTCGCGCTTGTAAACTTGGCCACCCTGACAAATCGGCAATCGCCGAGCACTTAATCGAAACCGGCCATTACTTTGGATTTGTTCCTGAAGTCCTGGGAAGACCCAAAACTTACAGAGCACGCCTAATTACGGAGGCAATTGAAATCCATAAAAACCCCATCAATATTAACAGAGACGACGGAGCTAAGCTCAATAGTTCTTGGTATCCAGTAATTGACGGCTACACCAAAGCTAAATGCAAAAAACCATGCTGAATTTTTTCTAACACCAGCTCGTAGAGAAATGGAGCTGGCAGCACGGTATCGCTTCGACACACATAAGTAAACACTCTCACCAATATCATTTACTCATCTGCCCTGATGATGGACACTGTAACGCTGTCCGAAACGTTGGCTAAAGAAGGAGGTAGCGAAACACGGCATAACACCCCAAAAACAATAACAAAAATACTTTTTGGCCGTGAAAACCTTAAAACATAAATGTAATATGAAATTATGATATGAACTAAAATTGTCAATTTGACTGGCCTAAAACAGGATCCATTTCTAGTTGGCTAGTCAAAGTTTGCGCATATGTTGTATTGTATAATTTATGTGAAATAAATTATTATTATCATTATCTTAGAAAGCACAGGCATCAGGTAGAAATGCTATCCTTATTCTGCCGGTATTACAATAGAAGATGCTCGAGGAACTAGCATTGTCATTGATTCCTAGCGTCGGTGCATAGTCACCAAAAAAGTCAAATGCACACCCAATACATGTACCCGGTTTTTTGTCACGTGAAAATGTTGCTTTTATGATTCATTCTTAAGTTCAACAGCTCGGCTGTGAAATGATTTGCCGGCCTCTGTGTTTCCGCCCTCCTACAACATGGGTCTCTTCAAGACGCTTGTTCTTCCACAAAAAGGCCCTCCACACAGAATATCCTAAGGTGACACAGGCACCAAGGGAAATTATTTTCCTCGGGGCCTCCTGTGTGGAGTTAATGTAATAAAAAAAAATACATCCTACTGAAGAGTTGTGGTAAGCAAAAAGCAACTTGTTGTGGAGCCGACTATTAAACTGCTAGGATTTTCTCTCTCGGAAGACCAAATTGCGAGAGTCTGCAGGAGTCTCTGGTCCGGATCAGTGGGGTTATTCCGTCTGAAAGAAATAGAATAGAAACAGAGAAAAAGTAACCTGGTGGGTTAGAATAGAAATCCTAATATGATTTGTTTTCTTTATGCTTGCAGGAGGTTGCCCAAGAAGCCTGGGATCACCATACAGCTAGCAACCAGTCCATCATCACGGAGCTGTTTTACGGCCAGCTCAAGTCCAAGGTACCCATCATTCCACTCTACATTTATAATATAGTTGCAGCTCCTTTCTATGAGATTCTGTATTACTGTCCTCTTTCCACAGGTAACGTGTGCATCATGCGGCCATGAGTCAGTCCGGTTTGACGCCTTCAATATGCTCAGTCTGCCACTTCCAATGGAGAGCTACATCGTGGTTGAAGTTTTAGGTAAGTAAATAACAACCTAATAATAATATTTAATTATTGTTTATTCAGCGCCATTTTTGTGAAAAATCACCTACGTGACGATTACTGTCTACCTTTAATATTGTGGAACAATAACTCCCAAGGAAGAATCAGTCAGTTTTGTACTGTGCAATGATCACCACAGTGATCTCTCGGTGCATTAAATGTCGACTGTTAAAGAAGTCTGTTAGGAACCAGTACAATGATCAACTCGTATAAGAGTTGTTCTCTGTTCTTAATAACGACCAAGCTAAAGAAGCCTCTGTGCAGAGATCTATCTAGTGATCTCTCAGTGTGTGTAATTGGAGTCTGTTAAGGCACCATTGTGACAATTTTTTTTTTTTTAAATTTTTTATTTCATTTTCTGAAAGATGCATTTGTTAAAAATGCTCTCACAAATTTTTTTAAAGAAATTCATAAAATTGACAAAGTTACAGCATTTTACGTGAAACTGTTTGAAACAGTTTGTATGTTGAATATACCTTCAGCAAAACTTTGAACGCGTTTTTCTTGAAACTACTTTTTTCAACCTGGTTGACATCATATCAAAAAAAAACTATACATCCGATTTACACGCACTAAGTCTTTCACTGTTCAAAAATCCAGTCTCTATGGCATGGAAAGGGCCCCCTTTTATTTTTTTATTTTTTTTAAAGATGAAAATTTTCCATACAAACCCAAAATACAATTCGCTGGTCTGCCATTTTTTTTTTTTCTTTCTAGATATCAAAATTCCTCTACGTGGTGCCATAAACCTATATGTCTAGTTTCTAAATGAATTTTTATTTTATTTTTCTGATGAACTGTATGGCTTAATCGCTGTCAACCACCAAAATGCAAGTGTCCTGTTGAAAGCAGCGTACACTGCAAACCATAATTTAGATTCGTGTACAAAAATTTGCGTACAGTCTTCTATATATGTATATATTGAATGAGTTTTAATAAAAAAAATTCCATTCGTCGTTTGTGTTGTGTTCTCACAATCAGTATCTCCAACACGTCTTGAAAGGAGAATTTCTATTAGGAAGAAATAGAGTTCTTTTGGTTAATCTGTGATTTATTAATACTTTGCGTATTACAAGTGGTGATTACGGTTAGTCGACCTAAATAGGAGCTGGCTATAATTGATCTGGTTCCCACTGTCTTTTGTGGGAACCGCTAACCTCGGCCCTGTGGCGAACTAACTGTGAACCAACCCTGCCGCCATCTTGCGGACTTTCAGGAAAGCTCTTACCCCTGCCATCTATGTGAGAAGCTCGGAAGCTTTTAGATATCTCACAGTTTGCTTGAAAATAATTACGAAAAATACACCCTTTCACCGCCCACACACAGGAGCTAGTGCAGTTAAAGTCCCCCCCTTAACCTTTTAAATGCCAGGAAGGAAACAACGTAAAATCGCGATGTTTTGACTTTGACGTAATATTTTGTGGGTTTATTTTGTGCTATCGTATATTATATTTACTGAAACATTAATTGAACAATAAACTATGCATAAAAACAACATTACTTGCGTTTATTTGATGAATTTATATGTTTTACGATCTTTTTCACGAGAACGACACTAGCTCATTTGACAGCTCAAATACCGGGAAAAATGACACCCGGACGCCATAGAAAATTTAATACAAATTATTCCGAGTGGCTAGGTGTGTTTGCGGTATTTTATACCTTAAGAACAAGAATGCCCCAAGCTTTCTTGTTCTTCATACGTTTTCTTTATACATAAGGATTAAAATCGCATTCCAAAATAAAAAAATTTCAAAATTTTGGCATGTGTGCCGGCGCACACCCGGCACAGTAGGCGTTAAAAGAACTAGTGCAGTTGATACTTCAGTTATTTAATATCGATTCAAACGGAGACTTGTGCATGTGCTCAGTCAAGTGATTTATCTGTGCCATAATAACACAACAAGAACATGCTGTGGAAAATCCAGGTGAGTCAGATTCCCTTCCAGTGTCCACTCTTCACATATCCCCATAATTGTGTCATATTGAAACGCCATATTTTTTTTATTTAATTCTAAATTTTTGATTTCAGTCTAATTAATTCGCAATCTACTTGCGAGTATAAATCATTTCCGTTGGTAATTTGGATTATTTCCTCAGTGATCCTCCTGGATGGCTCCGTTCCCATAAAGTACGGCGTGCGCCTCAACTCGGACGCTCGCAACTGGCAGCTCAAGCAACAGCTATCAGTCCTGTGCGGCCAGCCCGCCCGTCAGCTGCTGCTGGTCCCCCGCCTGGCGGGCAGCGCCTGGCCCCCGCGCCTGCCCCACGACTCTGCGCGCGTTACTCCGCATGCGCCCCTCTGCGCGTACCACGTACCGGGCGCGGCCGTCACCAGGCAGAACACGCAAGGTGAAAGATATAATGCGCTTCTTTACTTGTTGCCCTACACCATGTTGCTTCAAAAATAATTTATATAGGGCAGAAAGAAATAAAATTTGTAAATGGAACCTTGTTGTTCCAAAAATAAAAAATATATCATTTTTAAATAGAACTAACTTGCTCTTAAATTTTAAAAAAAATGTCAGTGAAATTACCCTATTATTTGTGATAAAACCATCTTATTCTCAGAAGTTGGACATATTTTAGTTACAGAATTTAATACAAATTATTAAAGAGAAAAAAATTCTTAGAAACTTGACGCAAAAAAGTCAATTTTAGCCAAAATGTCAGATAGAACCTTGTTGTTCCTAGGACACGAAATATAGAAGGACCTAAATAACGATGTCAGGTAGAACCTTGTTGTTCCTAGGACACGAAATATAGAAGGACCTAAATAACGAAGTCATCTGTTGCCATTAGTTTCAGACGGAGACAAAGAGGTGGGCGTCCCGGCCGCCGAGGTAAGAAGACCCCCAACCCCCTCCTTGTGCATGCCTGCTCTTTTCTGCTTCAAGGTATATTAATTACACCTTCCCTCACCACTATTTATAATACATTATTATCTCTCGCTCACATACTTATTTTTATATTTAATATTTACCCTCCTCTCTCCCCCTTGTAGAAAGTTGTGTTTAATATATTTTTTTATTAAATCTGTTGATAGATTAGGTACCTACTTTACTGACTCAATTTGGGTATGTAGGTTATCTAATTTTATTTTTTATTGGTTTTTTTATATTCTGGTAACACTGGTTCGAGTAATAAATAATAACTCTGAAAATTTTATAACCATAAAATTTATCCCTAATTTGAATAACATTTTGACAAAGTATAATGAGTTTAATTGACTTATTTTGAGTTTTCTTATATGTCTATATTTTAAAACGAATCTTAACCTCTTTTTAGTAATTTATAAAGGTTTTTAAATTTGTTTTTTGATTTAAATAATTCATTACTGATACAGTGAATCCGCTTTAACTCGAGAGACGCCACGGAGCAAACGGGTAAATTTCACCATGTTTTGACTGTTACGTAATATTTTGTGGGTTTATTTTATGCTATCTTATGTAATATTTACCGAAACACATCCCTTGAACAATAAACTATGCCTGAAAACAACATTACTTGCGTTTGTTCGATGAATTTATACGTTTTACGATTTTTTCCCCACAACGGCGCAAGAGTTACGCAAGCCAATCTGACAGTTCAAAGGCGGGAAAAAATCATGGCCGGAGATCATAAACAATTCCACAGAAATTATTCCGCTATGCTAGGTGGGTACACGGTATCTTATACCTTATGAACAAGAATGCCCCAAGTAATTCTGACCTTATCCTTCATACGTTTTCTTTTTAATTAAGGTTTAAAATCGCATTTCAAAAAATATTTTTTAGGGTTTAATTTGGCTCGCATTTGGCGCTCGCCGGCGCTTAATCGGCAAGCAACCGGTTAAAAAGTTTTCATGCGTAGAAGTGTGGTTTTTCAGTCCCTTGAAGGGCCCAATTTATCCCACGTATGAAGTTTCCCGCTTAAAAACTTTTCTTTTTCCGGTCCTTTGGAAAACTTCTTATGAGGGTTTTGCTGTATTTGGATTCAATTATTTAAAAAGAGGTTTTTATTTTGTTTCTTTAAAAGCTTTACTTTTGATTATGAAGGTTAAAGGCTTATTTATTTATTTTTACAATTAATTTTTAAAGCATCATTAGCTTTACAGCTTTTTGTGTCAGCAGTTTGTAAATATTTTTTTAATTCACATTTGTTAATTTTTATGAGTTTATTTTTTTATACGTATATATTTTGTGTTTGGGTTTTCTGTGTGGTTTTTGTAAAGATTTGCATTTATATTTTGAGGAACTTAATCTACATAATTATTTCTTTAAAACAAAAAGATGGGAAACAATTTTTGTTTGTACATTTTGCTCCATTCCATGATCTAAAAATGATATACAAGCGCCATGAAAAGCTATTTTGTATTGCATGTGGATGATGCAAGTTCATTGGCGGTCTAGCAGGCAGGCATCGATACCAACGCCGCCTTCATAAAAGCCCTATATTTTATGATCCGAGTTGAGAAATTCAAGTAGTCAATATTTAATTAAAATTGGTTTATTGTTTTGTTTTGTTATTGTTTGAATGTGTGTGGGAATAGTGAGAATTGTTGATGAGGTCTTTAAATATGATTTTAGATTTTCAGGGCTGAAAGTATTATTGTTATTTATTTTTGGTTTTATGACGGTTGCGCCATCTCCTTCTTTAGCCAACGTTTCGGACAGCGTTACAGTGCCCATCATCATTATGACGGTTGCGCCACCTCCTTCTTTAGCCAACGTTTCGGACAGCGTTACAGTGCCCATCATCAGGGCAGATGTAATTAATAATTGTAAAGTGTGAAATTAATAATCAATATATGTTATAAAAGAAAGTGTACAATGTGCGTACCACTAAAACTCAGAAAACGACTCCCAATAAGATCGAAGGAGTTATACGATGTGGTAGCACTCTGTCCCCCATCCATGAAGAAGGTTCCCGTTTTTACCTGAGGGGCGTGCTTTTGAAGATATAAGGGCTGAAAGTTTCGCTCTCTGCAAATTTCTAGAACAGTCCAGAATATTCGAGTGCATTCCGCAACATTCCAGAACATCCCGAAACATTCTGGAATGTTTGGGAATAGTTTGGAACCTTTGAGAACATCCTGAAACATTTCAGATCATTGTGGAACATTCCAGAACACTCTAATGTTCTGGAACATTGTGGACCATTTGAAGCCTTTTTCGAATGGGTGGAGCTACCCATTGGTAGGGGCATATAAAGCAGGATCCGTCATGGGTTTGAATGTCAGTTCAATCTCATATTCACTCCCTGACCGAAGCCGGGTACCCCAAATAGTAATAATAATACTTCATACTTACACGGTATCGCATCTATGTACATGAGCACACACTTTGCCACTATCAATTACACATCTGCCCTGATGAAGGACACTGAATGTTGGCTAAAGATGGAGTTAGCACAACACAGCACAATATCCCAAAAATAAATAACGATAATTAGGTCTTTCATGTTTTTCATTTGAGGCAGCTTAACTCTTTAACAATGTGCGCAACTCAAATTTGAGTTTGACAAAATTACTTCATAGTTTGTGCGAAAGATATGTACAGTATAGTCTCTGTAATCCAAACCTACTGTAAACCGAACCTCCAGTAATCTGAACCAATACATAATATGTTAACCGTTGAAGAAATTCTCTATTTTTATCAGTATGAACTTCAGTGTTACATCAGGCGATGAGCAATGTCGATGATATTAATTGATAAAGAATGGTATCCAATCTTAAACAGTTCTATCAAAACAGGTTTACGAGGGATTTTAATACTTCCAATGTGAGAACAGTTTGTTTTCAGCAGTTAGTTCGTCATAATTTCATGAAGTGCACTGACTCCAGCAAAACAAATTCCTTTTTTTTTTTTTTTTTAATTTGTTTATCTCAAAAATGGTACATATTAAAGTAGTACTGGTCTTACTGGTTTACAATTAGTATTCTCGCATAAAGCACCATGCTGATTGAAGCGGAGAACTTTATCAAAAATCAACTCATAAATTAACCCATTTCATTCGAGGCACCATAATGTGATGCGGCTATCTTCAAACGCCTTCCCTCCGAGCCGCCGTAATTTAGGGCTCCCGAAAGCATGTTTATGTTACGTAAAAAGTAGTATGCATTGACATCTTGCATTTTTTTTTTGAATAGGGTTAAATCATTAATCAATAAACCAGGACAATTTAGCACCGAAATTAATTCAGTTGCTGTGATCAGTTTCGGTCAAAATATTTTCGAATGGTTAACCTTATAAATTCCAGGGAGGAAACGACGTAAAATTGCGAAGTTTTGACTTTGACGTAATATTTTGTGGGTTTATTTTATGCTATTAATTTATTAGTTTATTATATTTACTGAAACACATTCCTTGAACAATAAACTACGCATAAAAACAACATTACTTGTGTTTATTTGATGAATTTATAGGTTTTACGATCTTTTTCACGAAAATGACGCTAATTTGACAGCTCAAATCCTGGGAAAAATGATACCTGGACCCCATAGAGAATTTAATACAAATTATTCCGTGTGGCTAGGTGCGTTTACGGTATCTCATACGTCAAGAACAAGAATGCCCCAAGCGATTCTGACCTTGTTCTTCATACGTTTTCTTTACACATAAGGGTTAAAATCACATTCCAAAATAAAATAAATTGAAAATTTTGGCGTGTGCGTCGGCGCAGTAGGCGTTAAACCCGCGTAAAAATAAACTGCAGTCGTTGACATTTTTAAACATCACAATGGCAGTTACAGGTATTTAAGTATAAGTTGGCGCAAAAGGAGGGCATTCTTGTCTATGACATTACAATAGTAGGTGTGGTTGCCAGATTAAATATTTTAGTTCCTGTTTACGCCACTGCCAACTTATATTTGTTTCACTGTAGTTTGGTTGAGCAAAAAAATACGTTCCTCAAAAAACCATAGTCAAAACGTGTAATATTGGTGATATCTATGCATACAACCTGTACTGATTTATGTGCTGAGTAGCATTCACGTTATAAAAGGTTCTGGAAATTTTCAAACTCTCGTGTTCCAAATTTCCAGCTGTTTCTTAAAATTTTCAGCAATTCGAAAATTCGTTAAACTGAACGGGCTCTATTTTTAAAAACAGATTGTAGAGAGACTGTACTGCATAATATATTACATACTAAGAGAATCCATTGATTTGTTGATAATAAGACATTCAATCTAAATTATGATTGGTTCAAAGTGGACTGTGAAATGGAACATCCCCATACCCAATTATTCGCTGTGTCTTTCTGTTGTCCATTGCAAGGAATCATCAAACTCAGGTTCAGTTTTCAACTTTTCGGCCTAAGATCACAAAACAAAAGGCTTGCTGTTTTAACCTATTATTGCTAATCGCACCATATTATTATGATGCGCAAATAATCCACGCTTGTTGCACTATGCAAACTATATATTTGTTATCGTTTCAAGGGCTCCTGTTCTATATCTATTCTATGTTGGGTTAAGCTGCCTCAAGGTTCGATTATTAGTTAGTATTACTGTTTTGTTCCTTCCGTAGTTAGAATTGTAAATTTGTGATGTAGGAATTAGAGAAAAGAGCATTATTTTTAAGTAGTTTGTTGAATAGATTTACTGATGTTGATTGATTTCGAAAGGAAATCTGATGCATAAATCCAGTTTCATAAAATAAATTCATTTTAAATATTATTGTCACTATAATTGGATTTATGGATCTATAACTGTTGTTTGTATGTGTATTTTTGGTTTATGCAATTTAAACAGTCTCCGGACGACTCAACACAGTGGCATTTCCTCACTCCTTTGGAAAGTCATGAATAAAGGTGATAAAAAAAAGGTTTAAATACCTTAGATTAGGTTATGGGCTTTTTTATCACTTTTAATGACTTTTCATAAGATTGACTTTTCACTTCAAGACTTTTCACTTTGTTGAGTTGTCACGGCACCGATTTAAACATTTTTGTTTCATTTGCTAATTATAAACGTGAAAATTTAATTTGCAAATACGTTTCTTGCTGTAAATTAAATGCTTTTGTTTTTTAAAGGTATTTTTAAAAGAAACTAATTCTAAGATCAATTTTGTAATGCGTGTTATAATATGTACGCATTTGCTTTACATTTGAATTAAATTTTTACATTTACGCTGATTCCTGTTGTAAAGTTTAGAGCCGTGTTACATTATTATCAAATTCCAGCGTTCATCCATATCCAGTGATTACAGCGAGAGTCCCGTGGCAAACAACTTCCTCAATTCCAAGAACATCAAGTCCCTCGAGACCAACAACGGATCCTCGGGCTACAACTCCATACAAGAACTGGAGAATAACCGCCAAAATGATAATTTCACGCCTCCAAACAGCACACCTAGCGATTTCTACAATAACGCCAGCCCAAAAAAAACGGTCGATCAAACTAAACTTCCAAACGAAGATTCAAAAGCTGTCCTTCATAAAGATTCGCCGACGCCAAGCTTGAAATCATTTGAAAACAGTCCCAACTTGACGAAAAAACAATTGGATTCCGTCAGCAGTACGCCAACAAAGGGAAATGAAATACTGTTACAACCGATGCAAACAAACGCTAGGGTATTGAGAACGAACAACAACTCGCCCCTTCTAACATCGAGAAAGAATACAAGCGTTCAAGCATCAACTACTAATAATTCGCCAACTCTGAGTGCTAGAAAGTTGAGTCTCGAAAATGGTAAAGACAGCTACATTCCCGGATTACGTGTTGATGAAGATGTATCGTCACTATCCTCGATGAAATGCGACGAAGAATTCATCCCAAACTATTTGATAGCGGTTCATCGCAAGCAGTCGCGGCAAGAATCGTACTTTTTGTCACAGCAGAAGAGGCGCTGGGACACGTTTGGCTCCCCGCTGGTGATTCCCATCAGCGAGGGCTGCGGGGGTCGGGAGCTGTACGCGGCCGTTTGGCTGCAGGTGGAGCGTCTGCTAAGCGCGCCCCCGCCGCAGCCCCCCGATCAGGCCAACCACGCCACCGATTGGTAACTATCTTATTGTTTGCCAGGTTCATTAATACATTTATGTGATGCCATTTTGACGACCTATTGTTACCCTGAATCAAACTTTTATCTGAATTTAGAGTTCTCTTGTAACACCTCTCAACATGTTCATCATCATCATCACTTGTATTTGAATTTAGAGTTCTCTTGCAACACCTCTCAATATGTTCATCACAACTTGTATCTGAATTGAGAGTTCTCTTGTAAAACCTCTCAACAGGTTCGTCATCACTTGTATCTGAATTGAAAGTTCTCTTATAACGTCTCTCAACATGTTAATCATCGGGCTTATAATAATAGAACCCTACCATATATTACGAAAATAAACAACACCTGCATTTTATAGCAAGATATCAGTACAGTTGGGTAGTTGAATTCGGTAGGGCTCCAGTTGAACCCCTGATAGTTTACCCCCCCGGCATACTTTAATACGGGATATGCAGAGAGGATGTACCGTCGAATAATCTATATTAATATTATAAATGCGAAAGTGAGTGTTTGTTTGTTACGTTTTCAGGCCTAAACCGATTTTAAAAATTCTTTCACCAATAGAAAACTACATTATCAGCGAGTAACATAGGCTGTATATAATGGTAAGCGTTATGAAATTTGTGTAAATGAAAATGTGTGCATTTCATATATTTTAGCGGCAGGAAGGAAAGGCAGGGGGAAGGTGGGGTTCGCGAAGAGTGAGTGAGTTATTGAGTTAGTGAGTGAGTGAATTAATCAGTGGTATTTCCACCTAATACCATGCGAGCGAAGCCGCTTGTAAAAGCTAGTAAAAGTATAAAACATACTTTCATTCAGATGCAACAAGGAAAAACTACTTGTCATAACTACAAAAAAACGACACTGACTTATTATTAACCCCTCAGGCCTCGGACCTATTTTGTCAGAAGGTCAAAAAATTTCCACTTTGCAATAATATCCAAATAAATTCAATATTTCTGAACGGTGATCAGAAAGCTAAAAAGAAAGTGAAGTGTTTTTGAAAGGTGATGAAATTCGCTTTCAAATTTTATAATTCGAAGTAAACATATAATTTTTCAAATATACAAATTTTCAATGCAAACATAAAAAAGTTTTAAAAATGGCTCACCTTACATTTTTTCTAACTAAAATTACAAAATAAAAATAAAAACACTTGTTTTATTGGCAAATGTATTATAAACGTAATTGTCAACTCCTTTTTTGTTTTTTTTTGTAAAAATAATTGATGAAAAATTCCCAAAGTTTCATAATTTTTTTTCTAATTGCGGTCGGAAATTTTGGATTTATAAAGGTGTACATTTCAATTATTTTGCGGTTAACTTTTAGATTTCATTATAAAGCATTTGGTTTTCTCTTTCTAACACTGTTTAGATCATATTTCTAACCATGATAGTAAGGGAGACACAATGTTTTATGTGAGACCTATATGAGTTGTTCTGAAAACCGAATAAATTAGCCTGAGGAGTATTTTTGAAGTCGATTTTAGGTTTGACATTGGTAAAAATTGCACAAAAACGTATAATTTGAGGGGCCAACTCTCAGGGGATCAACTGCCGGGTCACGATTCAGTTGTACAAGAGCACCGGATTGTAAAATGTTTGATTTCCTTACCTTGCCTGGATACATTCCAGCGATGACAGCCTGGGCTACTCGTTCCCCTTCACCCTGAGAGCCGTGGGACAGAGGGGGCTGCGCTGCGCCGTGTGTCCTTGGACCAGGTTCTGTCGGGGCTGTGCCCTGCCCTGTACTGACGACCCCCTCATTGTCAACCTGTACCCCTGCGGTGAGTACTAGTACCTAACCAAACCACCTGTCCGCACACTTTATTCATGCTACTAATATAAACCAATTTAAAGCACAATTAGATTCTTATTTGGAGAGAAGGAAGGATTAACTTACTTTTAAATTAAACTTACTTTAATCACTGTTAAACTCGTTGTGCAATCAGATGTGAGCGCATCAGCGGAATGCTGCATGCTCATTAAATAATAATAATGGTCTCTCCTAGCACGTCCTAGGACCCCAGCGTGAAAGCCAACATTCACACGATAAAAGTTTTTAATCAACAATAATTGTTTATTTTTATTTTAACTTAATGAGTAAAACCTCAAATTGTGATACGAAGGCTGTCCGTAAAATAAGCTCTCCAAGGTGCTACGGTTGTGAGGAACGATTTTACACGCGATCCCCCACGGTCCTGGTTCCCCCATGCCAAATCCCCACCACGCTGCACTCTCTGTTAGTTAGTCTCGGTGTGGCAGCCATTTGCGATGAAGCTTCCATTCGCCGCACCCGCCAGGTGTGAATTATGCATTGTAATTCATTTTTTGTATGCAAAAAACAAAACCCCGGTACATTCATTCTCTTGTGAAGTGTACCGAAAACAGTGTATGAGCTCCTAAAATGTGCACAAATTGTGCAAATAATTTAAAAACGGACATACTCGGGTCTCGTCCCCAGTCATAATTGAGTCCAAGAATTTCTTGCCATCACCTCTCACCAAAGATCACCAACAACAACGGGTTGAAGCAGCCCGCGAATTCCTTGAGTGCTATGATATCGATGGCATATTTAAATAATATTATAAGACAGTTCTTTATTTGTCAGTCATGCTCGGGACATGGATAAACAAATGTACAAATGTTGATGGCTAAATTTATCCTTCCAATATTGCTTGGTTATTGGTGTGACCGTGCTGGGCCCCGTGTTACCGACTTGACTCTCGCACGCATTGCCGAAGATTTACCAGCTTTTGTGTTTTGTTATTACATTCCGTCCAATGATGATTGCAGCAACTCCCCCGCCGCACCGCTATTCGCCCCCGTCGGAGCTGACGGACTCGGCGGAGGGGCGGGAGCCGGTGCTCAGCGTGCTGGACATGGAGGAGCTGCGGGCGGCTGGGCAGGCCGAGGATTTGCATCTGGCGGTGGACTGGGAGCCCACGGCGCTGCACCTACGCTACCAGGCCAACAGAGATGCCGTGAGTTCATTATGATTGAAGCTTAAGCCTCGGTCACACGGGGTGATTCTGCCCCTGCTGTTATTAGTATATTGCTGCCAGTAACTCAACTAGCAGGTAGCGATTACTAATACATCCCTTCAGGTCTCGGAATTATGTCAGAAGGTCAGAAAATTTACACTTAGAATAAAATCCAAATAAACGGAATATTTCAGAATATATCCGAAATCTAAAAAGTGTTATTGAAAGGTGATAGAATATGCTTTTAAATGTTTTTTTATTAGAAATTTTATAATTTTTTCTCAAATTGCTATCGACAACTTTGATTTCAGAGAGGTGCGTATTTAAATTTTTCTGTGATTTAATTGTAAAGCGTGGAGTTTTCTCTTTCAACACCGTTTAGATCATATTTCTCACCATGACAGTAAGAGAGGTACAACAATTTATATGAGACCTATGTGAGCTGGGACAAATTTGGTCTCCTGTAATTATACGGGTTAAATCTATCTAGCTAATAACTATCAAAACTGTTTTTGAAAAGTGATAAAAATTCAAATTGTTCAAATTTTATATTTTATAAAAAATTGTTCAAATTTTATAAATCGAAATAAACATATAATTTTTTCAAATCTAAAAATTTTGCATGCAAGCATAATAAATGTTTAACCGTTTGAGTGCCAAAAAATGCATACAGTTTCTTGTAAAATGCCACCAAAAAAACATCATTTTTTATGAAACTATATATTTTTTTAACTAAAATAAAAAAAATAATAAATGAATCTGAAATTTAAACGGTTTACTACGATCTTACAACTATTAAGGGTATATTACCGCAAACGCAGCAAAAACGCGGTTTTTGATGCAGTTTTTAGAAGATTTCTATACTGTTTATTAGAAAATAATATTATGTTTTGAACAAAAAAATTATTCTTCTAAATGGAGGAAAAATAAAATATGTTAAAATCTTTAAAACAAATGCGTAAAAAAATATTTACACAACCTCTAAAAATAGCTTAAAGTTCAATTACATCATTTAATTCCAAATACAGTAGAATTATAAAAATATACATTATCATCACATCAATGTTTTCTAAATGTCTGTTGAATAAAATTATTTTAAAAAGCATTAAAACAATGCATAAATAAATTAAAACTGTTTTTCAATATAACGATATTGTCACTCGCATCACGGTATTATAAAAACCGCGACATGAGTTTTTTCTCGTCAGTATACGAGATGATTTCAGAGTGAGAGGACGTCAAATGTTTTCAAAAATAAATACGTAAATGTGTTGGCACATCAGAAAAGAGGTCAAACTAAAGGAACGTCGTTATGTTATTGTGTATTGTTTCAGAACCAGGTTGACTTTTTTACTAATAGCGGCCGACCGGCCACGTCTACAACATTGGGTATAGAAACCAGCGGCGTATAATGTCTTAGGGTGCGCCTTCACCAGAATCATATTCCTAGTTTTGTTTATGTATTTATTTACACATTACTGAGCTTTTAATTAAATTTCTAATTATACAGTTTTTTAATTGTAATAATGGTATATCTTATAAATTATGTTAAAATAAAATGAGTTACAAAGTTATAATAGAAGTAACAAAATTGTAAAATAGGTTGCAAACCAACAAAAAGAAATCGACACACTCCTAAAAATTAAATATAAGATTAACGAAAAAATTATTGAAACTGAAAAAAATAAAAAAAAAGCGCGTACGTGGAGTCCACGCGCGACAGAAGTGAAACTTCTTGTTTATTAGGTATGGATAGATATTATTAGTATTTTATTAATTGAACGAGATAATTATTGAGAAAAGTAGGGAAAAAGTTTCATAAAAACACGAAACGATCCTCACCATAAATCTCCCAGTATGAATCTAGCGAACCTTGCAGCAATTATTAAAACTATCTTGTTTGAATAACAAACAAATTATGCTATTTCATATTGAAACATGTTAGTTCACATTGCTGCCGCAGGTTTTTAATGTAAACTATGGAATATATTTTCGATATTTGTTTTTGGGGTTTTAAGCCGTGTTTTGCATTTGAAAGGACATTTATTTTATTTATTTATTTAACGCCCAGATTACTTTTACATGATTTGTGGTGTAATTTTAATTTGACAGATACTTTGAAACATAGAAAATTAAAAATAAAATTACAAGATAAAATAGATAAAAGTCATACAAACACAGAAACAAAAACAGAAGAATACAGCTATTTGTGAAGTCGTTGTACCGGAGAGTGGGCAATGTAGTTACGCTTATGAGTGCCGCTGTAGAATATTGTATTTTTTCGTGTTGTTACTGTGGGTGTTCGTAAGTTAAAGAGTTGCAGGAGTTCAAAACAGTCAAAATTAGAGTTAAATATTTTGAATAAAAATGTTAAGTCGTTAATTTAACGTCTCAAGTATAATAATGTCATGATGATGAGAAGGTAGAGCTGCTCGTAGGCCATCGAGATTTGGATTGTAGTCCGCGGATGTTTTGGTAGTAGATTTTTAAAGTTTCGGTTCGATTTTTAGGTGGAATTGCTTGGATATTTTTGTAACTTCCTAGTTTTTTGGCAGATTCGGTCCAATTCGAGGGGTGGAGCTGAAAGCTGAATTTTTGCAGGTGGATAGTACTTCTTACAAGGAGTATTTTCCAAAAACTCCCCTCCCCCGCTTGCTTCCCCCCCCTGTCCCCTGCCAAACTTTGCAATTTTAGAGTTCTACAAAATCCATTATATCTCTTAAACTTTAATATACATCTGAAAAAAATTACACTGTTACACTTCTTAGAAAGCTGTCTAAAAATAAGTTTTTGAATTTTTTTTGTTATCTACTACGGTTTGGCAAATAATAATGACATTGTCGCAAAAAAAAAATTCTTTTCGTAAAATTTTGATTTAAAGATGATTTTTTTTTATATGAGGGACCAAGCAAAAATGTTTCAAATAATCTATTTGCCAAATTTAATAAGCTTTAAAACGATATATAACTGTTTACTTTTATCCTTAATACTGGTCAAAATCCGACTCAATAGCAGGGCGGCAAGGCGTGCTTGGCGGTCGGGCCTAGCACACTGTGCTTGCAGATGACCGATTTGAGCTTAGGTAGGTATTTATAGTTTTAAATTGAAACACTGAGTACTTTTTAATTGATTAACGATATAAAAAACGCTTCAACACTTTAACGCTGTTCACAATGTTTCTTTTATTTCACGAGGAAAAAGTGTATCATGAGAGTCATTTCAAATTATTTTGACGATTGCAGCACCTGTAAGAACATAGGCTCTTACAGCTCTTGCATAAGCGAGTCCTTTTAGCACGTGTATCACTGTGGGACCTCCGTACACAGTTTTCCATAAATCTTCTAACCCACTTTCTTCCGTGATCCAAAACATCCCAAATATGACATTTACAAATGAAACTTGAAAAGTTATTTTGAGAAGAATTTGCTCTAATTTTCTTATTTGCACGCAGTTTCGTAGCCCGGGAATGTCTGTCTTTTTTTTTTTTTTTTAACTTTTTGTAAATAATAATAAATATTGAAAATGACCGATATTTTATTTATCATGCCAATATATTCAGACATAATAATGATCATATATTATAAAAATGATGCGTAATTGAATACCGTATTGTTTTGACATCTGTCAATGAAGAATATGTCGGTTACGAGTCATAAGCTACTGCCTACCGTCTTGCAGTGCAGTTGATTGTGTCGAATAATTTATCAAATATTTCATCGAAATCTGATAGCAATCATAAAATCATGAACTTTACCACAAAATTAACATAAAACATGCACATACAACTTAATAAACATAATTTGAAAGATGCCCATTATTAAGCGATTCATGTTCAAACCTTACTCAAGGGTACCATCTAGTCTAATGGATTTGTTCGCTGCTTTGTTTCGTAGTATGTTCTCCAAGCGTGTAGCGTGTTCCCCGTTTGATTTTACTTCATTCCTCCCCGCCTCGAAATATTATTTCGGTTTTCGTAAATTCCGCCTTAAGATAATATTAGAATAATATTTACCAACGCCGCAGCACCACACCCGACGTACGCGCGAATCAGAGCACGACTGACGCAATCGACGGAAATCGACGATCGGCAATCTTCATTAAAACACGAATCGACGAAAGTCGACGATCGGCAATCAAACGGTTAAAAAGTACTTTTTAAATGCAATTACTGCTTAAGAATTTACATTTACTCCCAACAGTCTAAAGCCAGTGACACTATGGCATCCCCAATTGGTGTATGTTGTTAGGCTGAAGGAAGTGGTGAGGGGAATGAGATGGGGAGAGAAAGGTTTTTTTTTTCAAGCAACATCTCGATTCTGAATGGTGATCTCTCACCAGGGCGATACATGAATAGATTTAATTTACAGTGTTAATTTGTATGTGTTTCAGATGTTCACGGAGCACGAGTCGGTGCGGGAGTGCCGCAACGGTCAGGCGGCACCCGTGCTGCTGCAGCATTGCCTGCACTCCTTCACCAGCGAGGAGCGCCTCGAGGAGCGCTACAGCTGCTCCTCGTGTCGCTCGCACCAGCCCGCCACCAAGAAGCTGCAGATCTGGAGGCTGCCCCCCGTGCTGGTCAGTGTACCCCACATCACTCGTCATCAGACATTCCCAACTGCCAAATAATTTTTTTAGCAGCCAAAAGGGCAAACTAAATCAATTATGACCATAATAATATTTCAGGCCTTTACATTAACCCTTAACTTCGCCGGCGCGGAAAATTGCCAGCATTTGCAGAATTTTTTTTTTAAAAGCGATTTTAACCCTTGTGTTTAAAGAAACTGTATGAAGGACAAGGTCAGAATCGCTTTGGTCAATACCATTCTTGACCAATGGTTTCATTCATCTAGCAACACTAGAATATTTTTAAATGAATTATCTATGGCTTAGCATGTCGAATTTTGCATCTGTCAAAAGTGAAAAAATCAATGTTTTATGTTTCAAATGCTTATTTATTTGCAAACTCCTTTGAATTGCGTTTTTTCATGTTGGGTTCAGATCATCATTCAGATTAGTGAAGAAATAATAAAATCAATTTATATTTGTGTGAATATTTTTTTGACATATTATTTCGAAAAAGGGAGATTTTTTAATCTTTTTTTTAGTTAGTTAGCTATTCTGGAAAAATCTCTTACAATATTATCACGCAATATACATGAATATTAAGATACATTATCTGGTAAACAGAACAACAATCGCAAAAAAAAACAATTCCCTTTTTTATATGGATATTTAATCAAAAATCAGAAAGATAATTTACGTGCGGTTTTTTGAAATACGACTGGCATTTGAGAGGTTAACCACCACTCCAGCGATTTTTTTTTTTATGGCAAGTTTGCAAACCGATTAGAGCGATCGCTTACCCATAATTTGGTAAATTTATCTACCTTTTGTAAAATCTTTTTTAAACAAATTTTCAAACCGTTCTCCGATCTACAGTTTGCATTAGTAGAAAGCTAATATGATACTATCCCATTTTATCAATTATTTATGTCTCTAATATTCCAACATTTAAAAAAAAAAAAATTCAAACCTTTCCCCGATCTACAGTTTGCATTAGCCTCTAAATTTAAATATTGTTTATTCTCAAATTAACAAAGATTTGTTCTCAAACTCGCGCTTGTTAAAATGATGTGTTTGTTTTATTTGGTTTTTGTTACATATTTATACCATTCATAATTGAATTATCTATCTATGTTTTCAAATTGTGAATTTTCCACCTCATATCTTGTGCTCTCCCATGCGTCACTTCTTACTCCTTAGTACAAACCCTTAATAATAAGAATAAAGTTCACCAGGGTTGTCTTCGGATGTATGGTGATATTTCCTGGTTCCACAACTTGACTTCCCAGATATCTTCTTCCCATCAAGGCGTATCTATCCCGTAGATATAATTTCTCAGTCCAGTCACTGTTCCATCTGAGGAAAGCACACAGAATTTCAGAATGAGCATTTAATTTTTTTACATGATTTTTAAATTGGGTTTTTGCTTTCCAGGTAATACACCTGAAGCGCTTCCAGTACGTGAACAAAAAATGGATAAAATCTCACAAATCGGTCAACTTTCCGTACGAAGACTTCGATCCCACGGCCTTCCTCGCCTCCGTGCCCCAAGAGACCATCCTGCGCCACAACGACATCCTCCTCCACCGGGCCAATAAACTCGCCAAGAGAACCCCAAAACTCCTCAGCGAAGAATCTGCCGAGGAAAGCGACAATGAACAACTTAACGACATGAAAACCGTCGGAAGCCCCGTCAAAATGAATTCGCTAAGTCGGGAAAACAGCGATCTGGAGAGATGCAAGGTTAATTCTTCCGGTTTGGAGGATTTGAAAGAGGAAGACGAGGAATCTAATGTATCAGATGAGGCGTTGAGGAATTCCATTCTGGAGAAGCTCAAGAATGATCCGAGGAAGGGTTCCATCGTGGTCAGCATGAGGGAACGTCTGGCGTCGAGTAGTCTCAGCAAGACGCCGGTTCTGGACGACGAGTTCGAAGACTTTCATCAGCACAAGTTGAAGCCAGGAGAAGATCCTTTGAACTTGAAGTATAGACTGTATGCGGTTGTGGTAAGTTCAATTTTTTTTTGCTCTTGATAGAAAACTTGTATTACTGCCCAGTGTCATCTTGGGGATGCTTAAGGGTCTTTTTTGGGAAAAAAAGAAGTGTACACATTAAAGGAAGGGAGGAAACACAAAAGCCGGTAAATCATTTCACAGCCGGGTGTTGAGAACAAGTCATAATAACGACCCACTCAGATGCGTCAAATATCAACTACGTACAAACAATGTTGAGCACACATTTAGCATATCTCATTGTCGAAGTGTGGAAGAAATCAAAGCTAATTCTTTGGAATAGATTTTTATTTTGGGAGGCGGGTATTGCTACCGCCGCCCTGGGAACTATTTATTGGATTGTCTCTGCCATAGGTCACTCCAATGGTTTGCTACATTTGGTGACTTAGCAGGGGTGCCCGGGTTCATGGGGTGAGGTTTGGTCAAGGTCTTGGCGGCCGATGTGTCTGCCCACCTGCTGCGTGGTGAAAGAAGGTCTTTTGACCTCCTCAACTAGTTTCTTTCTCCAGCCAGAATCTCTCGACCCATCGCCTTGCATCGCAGTTGAAGGGATGGATTCATAGGTCTGTCGCTCCTGGACACGCTGACCCCCAGATTCCTATCCACCCCTCATACATATTTCCTTCCCAGAACTTCCTCTTTTTCCTTTCCTTAAAAAAACCACCACATAGCATCCCCTAAGATGACATGGGCCCTGAGAAAAATTGTTTTCTTCAGGGCCTCCTGTGTGAAGCTAATGTAAAAAAAATAATCAAATGTCAGGCGGGATTTCACGCATGCGACATTCTAAAGATTGGATATGGAATCCATTTGCCTATTTTTGGGTCAAGATTTTCTTTATTGTTATTATTTTTCCAATTCCAGAGTCACTCGGGCATGATGAACGGCGGCCACTATGTGGCGTACGCGCACAACCCCTCGGGCGCCTGGTACTGCTACAACGACAGCTCGTGCCGTGAGCTCACCTCGCCCTCTGCGCAGCCCGGCACCACCCCACCCATCGATCCCTCCTCGGCCTACATGCTGTTCTACGAGCGCACGGGCCTGGACTACGAGCACTACCTGCCAGACACGGAGGGGAAGATGCCCGCTGTCAGTGAACTGGAACTGGCCGAAGGTGAAGATAGTGACTTGAAGAAAATGTGCACTTTAAGTTGAAGCCAGGATATTGTTTAGAACCTCTTTTAATTGTGTTGATGTGAGTATGATTTGTTCAGTGCAACTTGAGTATATGGTGATATTTGACTGCAGTATCAATGGCTGTACTGACATGGCTGTTAGTTATAGTGAAACTGGGCCCTAGTTAAACGGCTACTGTGAAACTGTGCTCTGCTGACACATGGTTATTGTGACAACTGACGCTGACACAACTAGTGTGAAAACTTGGATATAGTCACACTAAGCTCTAGTTACATGGCTAGTGTGATACTTTGCTCTGCTGACAAATGGCTATTATGACAACTTGGCCGTGCTGACTGACACCCAGCTGATGAGAAAACTTGGATACAGTGACACTAGGCTTTAGTTACACGGCTAGTGTGATACTCTGCTTTAGTGTCGCTGTGCTCCGGTGTCACACAACCATTGTGACAACTTGGTTATAGTGACACAAGGTTGGTATTAAAACTTGGTTATAGTAACGGTTACTTGGTTATATTAATACGTCTAGTATGTGCTTTAGGAACAACTTGGATGTGTTGACAATATGCTTAGTGACAACACAACTAATGTGAAACCAGGGCCCTTGGCTATATTGTAATAACTTGGCTATATTGACAGGTAAATTGGTGTTGCCAGGGTACAAATTTTGTAGTTCCATTTTTTATATTTTCTACTCTTATTTGACAGACAATACTTTAAAATTTAATTCATTCAAACATTCATGTAAGGCAGAAAAACAATCAAAATGATTAAATTGAACTGATGAAATCCAAAAAAGGAATTATTTAAATTCTTCAGATAAATTGTCGCGGAACCCCTATTCAGGTTCCGCGGAACACATTTTGGGAAATCCTAGGTTGTACTAATACTAGACCTTGGTGACACTAGACTAGTGATATAGCTAGTCTGACAGTCCCCTCGTTCGTTCAATGTCACTGTAACCAAGTTGCGCTATTTTATAAAATGTGCAGTTTATGTTGAAAGACTTGAAAATACAAAAATGAAAGTTTTTCGATGAATGCTTTGTATTACATTATAGTATAAATTTATATTTGTCCTTCCTTTGGTCTGCATCATGAATATTGTTAGCAAAATAATTTTATTATTATTATATTTTTGTTTTATATTGCTGACTTTATTCTAATATTTACACAGACCCATACATGTAAAATCTCTTTTAAAGTGCACTGTTATGCACATTGGCATAGAGAAATCATCATTGATGTTTGCCAACCTTTAACCCCCTCAGGCCTCGGGCCTATTTTGTCATAAAGTCAAAATATTTCCGCTTTGCAATAAAATCCAAATAATATTTCTGAAAGCACCCGAAAACTAAAAATTCTATTTGAAAGTTGTTGATGAAATATGCTTTCGAATTTTATAATTCGAAATAATCACATAATTTTTTAAAAATAAAAATTTTTAATGGCTAAGATTTGGCTCACCTTACGTTTTTTCTAACTTAAATTATTACTGATAACGAAAAAATAAAGTACACACATATTTCTTTAGGCAAATGTATTATAAACCTCATCATAAACTCCCTTTTTTATTGTTTAATGGGAACATAATTGATAAAAAAAATTTTTTCAAATTGCAGTCGGAAACTTTAGATTCATAAAAGTGTACTTTTTAATTATTTTGCGGTCAATTTTTAGATTTGAATATAGAGCGTGGTGTTTTCTCTTTCTAACACCATTTAAATCGTATTTCTAACCATGATCGTAACGTAGGCACAACCATTTTCATGAGACCTATATGAGTTGTTCCGAAAACCAAACAAATTAGCCTGAGGGGTTAAATTAGTATTCTATGAGGTAAAAAAGTATTATAAAAAAATTATTGTCACTACTGAACACTTTAATTTTATGATTTAAAAAAGCAATCTTTAAAGTCAATTGTAAAGCCATTGTTACACATTTAAACTGGCTGACTGAAGTTTTGAAAATATGTCTATTGAATAAAATCCTTTTCTTGTACCTATTTTATTTTGGTTTCCGAAAATTTAACTAAAGCTTCAGATTTCACTTTTTGACAAAAACATAATTTTTTGATTTGTTTTTATAAATGTTTCATAATTTAAGAGCCATGCAGATAGAGTTAAATCAATTGTCATGTAGAATGTGCATTGATGGAAATTAAGTTGAATAACCCTTAACCCTCCTCCCGTCGCGTCTTTTTTTTAATGCGAGGTGTCGCGCGAGGGTCGCCAAGGACCCCAAAAGTAAATATGATTAAATTGTTGTTATAGAATACATTTTATATGTTATTTAAAATGATTATAGTCAAGTGATATGGGCTGCATAGAAATAAAGAAACAATTAAAAATTAGATTTATTTTCAACATAAAAGCTTAAAAATCAACAAGGAACATTTTTTTTATAATTTTGAATCACTCTTTTTTAATAGTAAACTTTAAAAAAATCTAAGCACTTTCTATCAATCTTATAACTATTTTAGATTGATACAGACTTATTATTATTACAAAAAAAAATCAACAAAATGAAAAAACATATAAACTTGGGTTTTCATTGTATTTTGTTGATTTTTGTTAAAACACACGTCTGTATCTCACAGCGCACATGCGCAAACTGAATGTCAGCGGCGCTAGTGTCAAGTATAGTCCCTTTTAGGAAGCTACCTTAAGTAAGGAATCAGTGGGAACATTTAAAATGTACATAATTAGCATTTCTGTAAAACCTGGGCTTTTGACTCATCAAATGCCAGGGAGGAAACCCGTAAATTTCGCAAAGTTTTGACGTAATATTTTATGGGTTTATTTTATGCTATCATATATTATATTTATCGAAACACATTCCTTGAACAATAAACTATGCATAAAAACAACATTACTTGCGTTTATTTGACAAATTGATAGGTTTATCGATCTTTTCATGACCCACGACGCTCACAGTTTGACACCTCTCCAACTGTCAGATTGGCGTCCCTCAGTGTCGCGCCGCGGTCGATGAAATGATCGTAAAACTTATAAATTCATTGAATAAACGCAAGTAATGTTGTTTTTATGCATAGTTTAGTATTTAAAGAATGTGTTTGGATAAATATTACATAAGATAGCATAAAATAAACCTGCAAAATATTACGTCAAAGTCAAAACATCGCGAAATTTTCGAGTTTCATCCGTAAAAATCCTGGCATTTAAGAGGTTAAAGACCCCACGCGACGGGTCGAGGTTTAACTGAGGCGGGTGATGTGATATTTTCGTTTATTTTTCTTGTATTTCGGTTTTTATACATTTTAATTGTTCAAAATACCATTATTGCTGATTGTACTACGATGCATTGGAAGAGAACAAGATTTAAAGTTGGCCACTGTTTTTAAAATGGAAATTCAGTTGAATAACCCTTAACTCTTTGGTTTACCCAATAAATGGTTATTTTAATTATTTCTTTTCTATAATGTATGAATTTGCAAAAGTCAAAATTATAATTAATGTACATATTTTGTAACCATGATATTACGATATTTTGTGTAATCAATGTGAATTATCTGAATTAAAATGTCTGCTACTTTTACTAAATTAAATTGGAAAATTGTAAAGAAAATACGACGACGATGAAAATAAAAACATGTAGAGGTATGTAAAACTGAAATTCGTTTCTCATACTATTGAATGATAATAATTTTAAATAATTATTTAGTGTAGATTTGTAATATTTAACGTCGCATGTAAAACTGACTGTCATGGACGAATCAGTGGAAAGAATTGAGTGATCTTAACATTTCACTATTCCAATAATATTTATAAATATATAATCTTTAATATACTCGAGCGCAACACGAAGCAATTGTTTCCCATTGTGGGTGTAAATATTTACATAGCTTTCACTTTTTATTGATGTTTAACACGTTTTATTTGCACCAATGTTATATTCCTTACAAAGCATATTTTTATTTTATATGAAAATAATTGTTTTTAATTGATGGCAACCCCACATAAAACGCCTTAAATGGTTGTGGTAAAAGTTCATTTTAAAACCTTTGGATCAGACTGCATTGGAAGCCTTAAAATTGATTTAAAAATAAAAACTAATCAATGGGTAGGTACTTGGTAATAATATCTTGAACTGATGATATTTTGATGGAAATTAGTACCGTTTTTTTTTTAAATAAGTACAGTACCATTTAAAATAATATGTTATTGTAAAGGCTAAACTAGGTGTGTTTGTACGATTATGTGGTGCTATATAGAATCATTAAATAGTGTAAATTTGAGAAGGCACATTATTTTTAATAAAATATGCACTAAAACATTCTTCATCCTCAACCATAAAAGGAATATAGGTTTGTGTAAACATAACCTCAAAAATGTGCAAGTATGTAAGTTGTAGCCATATATCTAATAAAAATAAAAAACTGATAGATGGGTGGGTATGAAGGCTTGTATGAAAATGATCGTTAGGTGTACATAGCTACAACTAATATCTTCTTCACAGCACATTTTTTACGTTTTTGAGGTTATGTGAACATAGACCTTATGTCGTGCAAAAAGCCATAAAGTTTTCTTTCAACACACATTTTCACTGAACTATTTCAAATAGTCAATACATTTTCATTAGTTTGTCAGCACTTTAATATTTTTAAGACTGATTTTATAAAAAAGTTATATCATAATCCGGTAAGTTTTGAGTTTCCCAAAAAACTGAATTAATTTATTGTACAAAAATTATTTTCAAAAATTGTTATTCTTTATTGTTAAAATATTAATTTTTGTTATTTAACTATACGAATTATGGCCATATTTCTCTCTGGTCATTAAAAATTGAAAAGTTTTTTAATTCGTTCAAATTTGTTTATTTATGACTTTACATAATATATTATTAACTTAGATTTTTTTAAGATCTAAATTTATTTCCGTACCTTCATTTACCTATACATATGTATGCAGTTATATTTTTTATTATATTGTAATGTTATAAATTGAGGAAAGTCTTTGGAGTTAAAGGTGTTTTATTTTTTAATAATTAATTACCAAGAGTAAGAATGTCTTTCATACTATACAATGCTTATTCCATTTTGTAAATTAACTTTGTATAGAAAGTTAATACGTACAAAAAATGTGTTGTTAGTAAATATGGTGGGTATAATTGCCAAGAATGTTAGTTGAACAATATACGAGAAAATGTGAAAGCGGTTTACTTCTCATCAAAGGCATTTTAATAAGGTATGTAATTCCTCTTTTTAAAAACTTTCATAAAAAAATATTTGAAATACACATACATAATATTCCGTATTTCAGGGTGGTACCACAAAACTTCAGAAGGTAAAATTTATGTACAATATTGTAGAAATAATTCTTTATCACGTTTTTCAAAAATTTATTTTTTTAAGTGGAAACTTTTTTGGCACCGTTATGATTTGAAACTCGATGAAATGAAAAATATCAACAATAAAAAGAGACAAACACATACATCTTTAGGATTTAGCTTGCGAGAGAATGGGATAGTATAATCGGTCTCCTCTTTGTGCGGCACTTCGTAGCCTCCCCACTCTTGTCTACTTTAGTTTTCTGAAGTTTCACTTCTACCCGGTGTGAATTGCACACTCTAATTATTTATATAAATCTATATTTTGTTTGAAAGTTTTTTTTGTGCTTGTAACTTTTCCCGCCTTTACCTAGGTACCTATCCATTCACTTAGAAAGGTTTAGCATACTGCCGTCATAAACAAAAAGGCAGCTAGAAATTTGCAAAAGTCACGTTTTGTTTTTGTACTTTGTATTACAATACATATATATATATATATATCAGAATGTAACCTTTGCAAATTCCCAGACGCCTTTTTGCTTATGATGGCAGAATAGCCAATCAGTTATGAGGTTACAGTCGGTTGAACAGATTTCGCATTTAGCAAGGCAGTAGCGGTCTATGGTGGAAGTTATAATCTATTTATATAAAGAGTGTCTGTGGCGGGTTAGTTTTGATTTTTATAAAAATCTAGTTTTAATCCGAGATTGGTGAAATTTTGCACACTTCGCCTTCAAAACAAGAGGAAGTCATTTCTGAACCCCACGCCCTATTCTCACTCCTTAAAAGCAGAATTTTGAAACATCCTGATGAAAAAATTATGGGGAAATTACTGTCTACTTCTGATTTCGAAAACTCTGTGTAAAGCCCGGGGCATTTCCGGGGACTTCAGGTTAGGTTTTATAAAAAAAATCATTAAATTTATGCCTAATGTAGGTGTCACACGCAAAGATAAAAGATCATCTCACGCACAATATCGCTCTCCATACAATCCCATACAGATCTGTAATATCACCTAAGCAGATGATGAAGCTGGAGCTCAAAAGTATACGGCGTAACCGCTGCTGAGGCGATATGTGAAAAGTTATGTGACCCCCTCTCCGCAACAGGAGAGGTGGTCATTTTTATTACAGAGCTGCGTAAATATGCGGATGACAGTTGTCAAGTTGACAGATCCAGTACAAAGAAATGATATTTCACGGCAGCTGTCTAATTCAACTGACCCCCTCTCCTACCATAGGAAGATATATTTTATAGCGTAGTGTGTCGGTACAACACATAAGCGCTCGCGCTTTTAATGCTGTGTGTGATCGTACCTTGATTCTACCTACTCAAATTTAGAAAGCTATCGCTAAAGTGGATGTTTTTATAGAGATTATATTGTTAACTTTTTATTTGTGTCAATGAAAAAAAAGTTGTGATATTTTTTAAGTGTTCTTGAATCACCCCTGAAGTTTCGTAGCATCACCCTGAAACAACACATATTTTCACTCAAGACAAAATGGTGCTTGTAAGATATTTTTAAAATGTTATACTTTAATAAATTTCTGTTAAAAAAAAACTTGCGCTGATAACTACCATGTACATATGTTATAGCAAATGATAGCTGTAGTCCAGTTTCGGAGAGATCATCCGTGCAACATTTGATTCATGTGATAATAATTTGAACATAATTTTATGACCACTCCCCAAAATTATGTTTTTGCATTCCAACCTGTTTGATTATTATTATTTTTTTTATTATAAAAAGGCACTACTTAAATCTGTTCTTTGATTTCGATAATCAATGTTATAGAATAAAGAAGAAATCTAGAAGTACCTTCCAGCTGAACTTTCTCGACCTATCGTCTTGCACCGCAGTGGGAAAGATGGATTCACATATGCCTTGACACACTGATCATCCCCAGATTCCTACCCACTCCTCGCATCTTTTTCACTCCCAGAACTTCCTTTCATTAAAAATTTTCTTCACACAGCATCCCCAAAATGATAGGCCCTGAGGTAAATTATTTTCCTCTGGGCCCCCTGTATGGAGCTATTGTAAAAAAAACAATTGTTCCTTTTAGCATGCGCTCTGTCTCTTTTGCACTGGCCTGACATCTCCATCCCATTTTTTTTATCTTTATTTTTTCCCATTTTTTACATACATTCCAAAAGTAATTTTTACATAACTTCTTTTTTGAATTTCGTAAGTTCGTAAGGAAGTTTTGAATTTCATAATCATGGTGGAACACAGTTTTGTATTAGAAATTTAAGGCCCGATTGGCCAAATATTTTAATGATCATTTTTTTTATGAATACCTCGCAAGAATCCCAGCTACTCCCATCTGGAGCCAGTGCGACTATGGCATTTCCAATTGGGGTATGTTGTGAAGCCGAAGGTAGTGGGGAGGGGAAGGAGATGGGGAAGAGGAAGTGGGGAGGTACCTGGCTATTCAGATCTGGTCACCAAACACGACTACTGCCATTTCAAGCAACATTCCGATTCTAAAAGGTGGTCTTACACCAGGGTGATACTGAGTGTATCTTCCACTCTGGATCGTGCCGCAAATATACTATATTGTGAAATAACACAAATTAACCAAATAAAATTTATTTGGGCATTCCGGGATTTGATCCTGCGAATTGCTGACATTTTTTGAAAAAATTGCCAACAAACCCGGGCATTTATTGAGATAAAATAATCAAAAACAAACAAGTAAGTTACCTGCCTCACTTGGCGATATCTGTTCTAAGACAGGTTAAGTTAGGTTGGATTTGGATCACAAAACCCATCCTCACGGTATTTCTTGTGTTCTTCTTTATTCTATGGACAATATTATGAATCAATACAATTTGCTCACTGATTACCATGTACATATTATGAAGTATGTCTTTTTTAACTGCATATAAATACTGTATTGGCATATCTTCACCTAAATTAAAATATCCTACGAATTTTTAAAAATTTACAATAAGATATTTCTACGTATCATGTAATTTTACCACCGTAAAAAGTATTCTCAAAAGTTTTATATTTCCAACTGGAGGATTGGTGCAATTTAAAGCATAAATTTGGTAAGAAACGTTGAGAAGAACGATATTGTAGTATAAAATAACATGCATAAGTATTTATAAAATAATAATTGATTTCAGAATTCTTATTCTTTAGGCATTTTAGTTCACTGCCAAGAGCTGTTGTTCCCTTTCATTTGAAAATGTGCCTTTGAATGAATAAAAAGTCTGTCATTATACTTTTGTTATTTTCGTACTGTTATAATATTTTTGCGCTGTTTAAGTCAAAATTTATTTGCCGTAATGAGCATTATACTTTTATATAAATTGTAATATATTTCTGCAAAGCTGTAAATTAATGGAACCAAATATTAAGAAATATATTGAATTTAATTTCAAATATGTGTTTTCTTAATAATATACGTACTACAAGTCGATGGCATAGCGCAAAAATGTGGATAGTGCATAGACTTGCCCTAACATGAAATCTGGGTATCATTGTCATATCAATGGCATGGCATAAAAATTTGGTAAGGGCCCTGTGACTTGCCCTAACATGAAATCTGGGTATCATTGTCATGTCAATGGCATGGCACAGAAATATGGTAAGTGCCCTGTGACTTGCCCTGACATGAAATCTGGGTATCATTGTCAAGTCAATGGCATGGCACAGAAATATGGTAAGTGCCCTGTGACTTGCCCTAACATGAAATCTGGGTATCATTGTCAAGTCAATGGCATGGCACAGAAATATGGTAAGTGCCCTGTGACTTGCCCTAACATGAAATCTGGGTATCATTGTCATGTCAAAAGCATGGCACAGAAATATGGTAAGTGCCCTGTGACTTGCCCTAACATGAAATCTGGGTATCATTGTCATGTCAATAGCATGGCACAGAAATATGGTAAGTGCCCTGTGACTTGCCCTAACATGAAATCTGGGTATCATTGTCATGTCAATGGTATGGCACAGAAATATGGTAAGTGCCCTGTGACTTGCCCTAACATGAAATCTGGGTATCATTGTCATGTCAATAGCATGGCGCCAAAATGTGGTAAATGTCCTTAGACTTACCCTAATACGAAATCTGGGTATCATTTAGACAAGCTGGAGGCAAGTCATGTGACCGTACTTTTGGTGGCAGGAGGGTTCGAGAATGCTTTGAATAAACTACAACCTCAGTCATACATTGACGGCCGAAGAGTGCACATTGAAATAACCCGATCCTGCGCAGAAAAGTAAAGTTTGCTTAAAAGTAAGGTTTGCAGCGCAGTCTGCTGTGGGACTTTTCTGTGCATCATCTGAATGTTCACTTTTAAACTAACCACCCGGCGTAGCAAAGCTAAAAATGAGTGAGATGGGTAAATTATAACACATTTGAAAAAGTGTCTAACTAAATAGAGCAACAAAATGTTTATTGTCTAACTAAATAGAGCAACAAATTTTGGAAACAAGCCTGAACTTTCTTTTTATGTGTTTTGGGATTTGTAGTTTTTACGCAACTAGCAATTTGCAGGCTGTTGTAAAAAGGACGATTAATTCGTAAGCACATTTTATTTTCGAGGACTGAATAGCAGTGGCGGCTCATTTTCAGGATTGGCAGTCCACTGCACCGGATTTCTTGAAAGTCTTCACACAAAAACTCAAATTTCGAAAATGATATTACAATGCGAGTTGCCTGTGTACTGTCAGATTCGTTTATTGATAAATCACAGAGAGGGAGGCGCGGTGATGCCACCTCCCTTTCCTAACAAACTTGATTTGTTCCCCTTTCCCTGCTTGGCTGGTCTATCAATTTGAATGTCTATGTGAAAGTATAATGTAAAAATTCACTTTTTGGCTAGTTTCTCATTGGCGACTTCAGTCGCATACATCACTTTGCATATAAACGCAGGGCCATACACATTAGTGTCTCAACAGCGCAATCCATTTACATACAAAATGATATACGTTGCTAAACCATGCTGCCAAGTTGCCAGAGTGAAACTAGCCAAAATGTTTAATGTAAGAATCTAAACTACCATGCCTTCTATTCTCTCTTCCTACTTGTAAGAATTGAAATAATATGTGCCAACAACAGTATGATCAACTTCCTGGAATAAGATGGTTGCCAATGTTTCATACTTCATTATTTGGCAAGTGCTCGTGTCATTAAATAAACAGGTTTCTAAAATTAATATTAGTTGAACTTGGTTTGTATAATTTATTTAACATACTTAAGGCTTGTTCGCAGTGAACGAGTAGTAACTCAAGTAGCGAGTATACTTGCTACTTGACTCGCTGAAAATCGTTCGCATTACTTTCAAGTACAGTACATTATTGCCCGCTGCCCATTGCGGGCTATCATAACAAAGTAAATACACTAATTAAGCATATCGTCCCTTAGCTTACAACACCGCACAAGTAATTTTTACCAACTTTACAGGAGACGAAAAAAAACTGTGCGGTATTGAGAGGCCAACCGACTTGCGCGCTATCGCTACTTTTCGAATTACGGCTTCTGATTGACTGAAATCTATATCATGTAACCAATGGTTAGACGCGCAATGAGCAGCTCCACCTAAAGGTATTAAAATGTGAAAACCGCCAATTTTCAACCTGAGCGGTGTTGTAAGCTAAGGGACGATATTGTGATGCTTAGAAGAGGTGGAAGAATAAATTAGTAAGATAAAAATAAATAAACTGTGGACACGAAAAGAGAAACAGCAGCATAAATAAATAATTTTAGAGTAGTATCTTTGTTCTACCGCCACAACATTTCCGCGCGTCTACAAATGAACTCTGCTAAAACAACGGGTTTGTGCATGTCAGTCCGCAGGGACGCGTGGTGGGGGTCACTACTTGCAAAAAAAATAGAACGAAATGGATTGAATCTACTAAAGAGCTGACTAACCCACTCTACTAAAATTGTGGTGTTTGGAAGCGTTTAGTTACTACTGTACTCTCCACTCAACTAAAATACTTGGTGTGAGCGAACGGTTCTTTAAGGACATTATTATAATTTGGTAGTAACTTTTTTTATTACATTAGCTCCACACAAGAGGCCCCGAAGGGATGTTATGTAGAGGGTCCTTTTAGGAAAGGAAGGAGAGGAAGTTCTAGGAAGGAAAAGCGTACTAGGGGTGAGTAGGAATCTGGGGGTCGTTGTGTCGAGGTGTGACCGATAAGATAAGGATCCATCCTTCCCACTGTGGTGTAAGGCGATGTTCCGAGAGGGTACGGCTGGAGAAGTCAAAGGGAATCCCTCAACTACTCTCTCCCGATCCAACCTGCCAGGCAGCAGATGGGCAGACGCATCCGCCGCCAAGACCCGGACAAACCTCAACCTGTGAACCTGGGAACCCCTGCTAAGTCACCAAGCGTAGCAAACCACTTGGGGTGACCTATGGCAGAGGTGTTGGTTGTCCAATAAATGGTTCCCGGGGCGGCGGTATCCACACCAATAATAATAATGGGTGTAGGCAAGGTGGGGCGTTTGCCCCATCTTGGCTGGCCAATGCATGACTTCTGTGATTCTTCTTCTTTTCATATTCTTTATATTCATAGAGCCTAAAGCATGAATATGTTGTAGAAGCCTACTTTTTTCGATACCTACTCTAGATTTTTATTTTTTGCCCCACCCTAATTCAAAACCTGGCTGCGTCCATGGTAGGTACATATTTACATTAACCGAATACCCTACGAATACCCAATTGATCCATAGCTAACCATCACGCCGTTTCCCCCAGGGCACACATTCCTTGCCTCGTTCACATTCATACATTGTCTCATACATGTTCTTCTGTTATTCTGACTCTCGACATGACCCGACTCAAGTATCTGATTCACTTGGTCGTGCCATGTCTTTCTTGGGCTTCGCCGACATCTATCATTCACATTTGCGTCGTATGTTCTCCTTACACTCCTTTTCTCGTTCATCCGCTCTACATGCCCAAACCATCTGAGCTTCCCTTTCTTAATCTTACTCATTACGCTTACTTCAGCCCTGCATTCTTTGCAGATCTCTACGTTTCTCACACGATCGTACATAGTTTTACCACAGGGATACGCATCAGGAAATTAATACTCCTAATTCTACAGCATTCAGTCTACTTTCATCCTTCCTCTTCCAGTTCCATGCCTCACTGCCATACATCAGGGAAGGTACCAGCACTCCATTATGGAGCGCTGCGGCTAGCTTCGCTTTCTTGGACAATTTTTTGTTGGCGCCAACGGCGTTCAGCCCTCCAATAATGGAGTTAACTGCATTTACCCTTTTTTCAATATCTCTATCAACCTTTCCATCTCTTGTAAACGTACTATCCAAATACACAAACTCATCCACCTGCTCCAAGTACTCATCATTCACAACTATGTTGCACATTGTTTTCGTACTCTCTTTCAAACACCATGACTTTAGACTTACTTACAATCATCATTAACTCACGCTTCATACATACTTCGTTCATCCTACACACAAGAGACTGTAGATCTTTCATAGTGTTAGAAATCAGCACGCGTCATCAGCATAAACAAGCAATGTACTTTCAGATTAAACAATTTCGCGCCCAATCCCATCTCTTTCTATTCTTGCATCCAAATTATCCATGTATAGATTGAATAACCAAAGTGACATTAGGCAACCTTGCTTAACACCTTTTGTGATGTCAAACCACCCCATAAAATTTCCGTTCATCCTAACACACATAAAGCTTCCCTCATACGTATACAATACTGTATACAGCACGTATACAGTATTGTATACGTGCCTGTATTCACTTCATACTTGGACAACACCTTCCATAGCTTTTTCCTGTCAACTCGGTCGTATGCTTTTTGAAGGGTTTCTGGTTTTTTGCGAGCTTCAACAAAAACATCACAAGATGCTTGCAGCTGTATTTTAACCAGCCTCCTGCTAACTATAAAATGTCAGAAGCTGGAGGTATTGTTAATATTGTAGGGTTTTTGGTAAAAGTAATCTAATAATAACAGCGCAGTTTTGTGTTTTTTCACTTCAAATGCACAATAAATCGAGTGTCTGTGTCTGACTTGCGGCAGGCAGGCGGCGTGAATTTCGTTTACTAAAATAAGGACAAGTCAAAGAAACATTCCTTTGCAAGGGCGGAGCAATATTTACATGCAATAAAAGTTGGATCTGTCAAAAATGTAAACAAAAAAATACACATTTCAAATATAGAATAATTATTATTAAAATAAAATATTTTTGGTACCTATTTCATCGCTTGTCTGATATTATTTAATACTAATATGTTTAATGATTACAGTAAGTATCCATTTTAATATGCCGATTGACTTTCTTTCATATACAAAATCATAACATTATGACTAATGGAAAAAAAATTGCCTTAACTTTTAACAAATTTGTTCTTATTCAACGATGCCCATTTTTCTAATAATGTCTTTGATTTGTTGTTCTATGCTGACAAAGTATTTCATGCGGATTATAATGTTTTTTGCGGCGGATAAATCGTTGGTTTTAAAAGCCACAGCTAACTTGCCAACCAGATCTGAGATGGTGGCTTTGTTTTCTCGGTTGATTTGTAATATTTCCTCAGGTGTTTCTGCAGATTCCACTTCCTCGTTCCTTTCCATGATCTGATGCAGAAATGCACTCTCAACTTGAGTCTCTTCTGATATTTCTTGACCCTTCAACCGTAGAAGATAAATTCCTGAAAGGTAAACCAATTTACATAAATGTTTCACATTGTTTTCTACTTTGTAGTGACCTAAAAGTTGTGATAATCAAATCAAGGACACAACTTTAATGAGTAAAAACTCAAATTGCAATATGTATTTAATTAATGAAGACAATATTAGCGATACTCAATCGAAAATCTGAAACAGAAAAATCAGAAAAATGATACGGTCACCGTCGGGGCGAAGCTCTGCTCGGGCAAGGCAAAGATCTTGGGTTCAATTCCTAGATGTGACTTTTGTGATATTTTCGATTGAGTGTCCGCTAATATTGTCTTCAATAAAAAAATAAAATTATTACCTCTAGATAAAGGCTGTGCCAAAGTAGCGTAGGCTTTGTTTACTAGAGATGAGTATTCAGCGGAAATTTTTTGTTCTTTCTCAGCCCTGAAAAATTATTAAAATTATAATTTTCATCTGATACATAAAGGAGTACTTATAAAGAATATGCACATGAAAATAAGGCATTTATTCCACTAACCGCTGCTCTTTTAGGCACAGATTATTGAAATTATACTTCATTTAAACAATTACTACAAGAAACCACTATAGCATAAAATAGGTTCTTAGTTCGGGTAAATTAAGTAACTCATGTGTATTTTTGATCGAAACAAAACTTTGCAAATGTCAAATCCACACAAAAAAAAAAATTAAAATGGCGACAAAGTTATTGTTTTATATGGGAAATTTTGAACTTTGATGGAATAAAAATGGAATTTTAATGGAATCTTTTACCATCTATCCAAACTGTAATTAGTTTTTTCTTGAAGAAATCAATTTGAAACATAGTGTAATTTCCAAAATCTGTGCCTATTAAAAGTGCGGCGGCTTGTGGAATAATTACACCGAAAATATTGTTGCGATATATGGCTGCTAACGTGCATGTTAATTGAATTACAGTAATTTAATTAGTTAGTACCGGTACCTGATGCTGAATTTATCAGGGTGTAGAAGTTTCTGTAGATCTTTATACTTCTTCGTGAGGTTCACTTCGTCCAAATCGTACTCTACTTCAATGCCGATAACTTGAAAATAATTCTCATCTCTGTTGGGCGCCTGTATAGTATTACAGTGCATACAAAATATCGGATTTGTATTTATGCAGTTCACCTTTTCACAACTCCAACAAGTTGGCTTTTCATCAGATTTGGAAACGTATTTATTTGACAAGATTCCGATTGTATTGTTAGCCAGCAGTGTTTCTGGATTGCTTGAGAATACATTGAAACTTATGTTTATTGGCCCAACTGCACTGGGCCGTGTACTTCGATGAATTTCTTTCGTAATGTTTTTACGCACATTTTTGTTGGACTTGATTAATAAAGATCGGAATAATGAAACCTTCTGGGAATTAGAAAACATAATGGATAAATTAAACTAACTGTTCACACGGAGATTTAGAAAAAAGATTATCGAATCAGCGATGTTATTGACGACGAAAATTGTCAAACGGTATGCGGTAAACGTCAAAATGACAGTACAAAGTCGTATTATTAAAAAGTAATGGAAAATGATCTTACCTGTTGCAATATACATTATACTCGTAAATCCTAGATTTCATTCATAAAAAATATAGTGAAAATAGAAAGAAAATAGTCAATAATAATATATAAATACATATTTAATTTTTAAATAAATACATTTTTAACAAATTAGATTGAGGCCTATATAATTATATATTATTATTGATTGAATTGATTGATTGTCCAGAAGATTGGACTTTGAATTCCCAACTGTTAATATTGGAAGTGGAAGGCGATTGGCCGATTACGGTTCATTTACAGCCAATGGTGGTTTTCTGGGTTGTAACTCTAGCCGCTCGGCAATGAAATTTGACAGCTGAGCAAGATTGCCAACTTGTGGAGAATTTCCCAAATTTCGGGGAATTTCTAAGATTTTTCAAGAATTGTGTATTTTGCCGGGAGGAACCTTTGTGTTAGGAAAATGTGGGGATTCTGGGCATTTCTTGATTATCCATCAATACTAAAAAATTATTTACAATAATTGTGAGAATGTACCATAATCTCTTTTTGCTCTTGCAGAAAATGTTCAAACAAATTTCAGTTTTTAAAGTTTGAACGACAGACTAGATGACATATTTTTAATTTTAATAAAAAAAAAATAAAAAAAAAACTCCTGTAAAATCAATCATGTTGATCTCTGTAGATGCAATATACATTTTTTATTATTATTTTAATTACCACTGTTATCCACATAATAAAATACCCACACACAGGCTTCGCCTTTGTGGGATTTTTTTGTTACTCATATTTTATGTTATTATTTGGTACATTTACCTGTATGTAAGTGTACTAAAAAAACTTTGCTAACAAAAAACAAAAAAAAAGATTATTTCAATGGCATGAAGAGCGAATGAACGAATAAAGTGGTGTAAGAAGAATATATGACGCCAATGTGAATTATAAAAGAAATTGGGGACGCCCGAGGAAGACATGGCACGATCAAGTGAATCAGATGCTTGATTAGGGTCATGTAAAGAGTCAAAATAATAGAAGAGTATGTTTGAGACGATATATGATTATGAATGAGGCGAAGAGTGTGTGCCAATACCGAGTTGTTTGGCAGTTCATCTTCTCTGCCTACCCCCGCGGGAAAACGGCGTGATGATTAGTTAGGGGTCATCCATTAATTACGTGAGCTGTTTTTTTTTTTTCAATTTAGACCCTTCCCCCCTGGGTGAGATTAAGTGATATTTGGTGGGACCTCCCTACCCCTCACGTGAGACTCACTACACTTATTAAATGACTATATTTATTTTCATAAAGATAATAGCCATTAGATTGACTGCCCCCCCCCCCCCCATTTTGAGTTCACGTAAATGGATGCCCCCTTAGTTAATTTCAAAGAATCTTGTTTCATTTTGAAGGTAAAGGAACTAGTGGGGAATTTGAATATCTTTTGCAGATATTTTAGAACATATGCTCTGGCAACCCTGCAGCTGAGTCGGGAAAGAAAACTTTTTAGACTGGTGTTTATCAGGATATAAATAAATTTCCTATTTATAATTTCCATGCTAGAACCCACGAGAAAGTTCCCGAAGAGTGTAAGTCTTAATATAAGCTCCAGATTGAGCGCCGCGCACCACTGCTGATGCGTTTACTCTATCAGTGAAGATAACCTAGTTACGATTATCCAAAGATACAATGGGTACGTTAAACATTGACGCGGAAAACTACAAAAATAAAGGAAATGAATCGTTCAAGTCGGGAAACTATTCGGAAGCCATTAGTTTATACACCAAGGCCATAAAAATCGCGGAGAAAGACAGTAGAGATCTCGCAGTTTACCTGAAGAACCGGGCAGCGGCCTTTCTGAAAGAAAGTGATTACGAAAGTGTTATCAAGGATTGCGACGCAGCTCTCGCCATCACCCCCGAGGATCCTAAAGCTCTGTTCAGGCGGTCTCAGGCCCTGGAGAGTGTGGGCAGGTTCGAGGAGGCGTACCGGGACGCTCGGGCTGTGCACAATGTGGAGCCTTCCAACAAGGCTATCCAGCCCGTCCTCTCCAGGCTTTTCACCATCGTGCAGGAGCGCGCCAAAGCCAACTCTCAGACCAGCAACAAGGTGGACCAAATGTTCAAACTTGCCTTTGATTTCACCACTGAAAAGGAGAAGAGAGAGAATGCAATGGGCAACTTGCTGGTGCTGTCCCGTGAGAAGGCCGGTGCAGACATTATGTTCAAGAACGGAGTTGTACAGAAGATATTCAGCCTTCTTAAGGTGGAGAAAAATAACAGCATCTATTTGAACGCTGTTAGAATTATTGGCCAACTTTGCAAAAAAAATGAGGAGCGAGTGAAGGGTGTTTTGAAGATATGTGGAATTCCCTGGTTCCTGCAGATTATTGACAGCGAAATCCAGGAGAGGGTAAACGCCGCCCAATACTGCATGCAGACCATCCTTAATACCTTCTCCGGGATGGACACAAAGCCCGACAGCAAGCCAGATCAGAAACTGTGTGAACTTCACAAAAGCGAGATCGATACCCTTCTGACCTGCCTTACCTACTCCATCACCAACCGCACTATCACCGGCATCGCCAGAGACGCCATCGTGGAGCTGGTCATGAAGAACTGCCACTACACGGCCCTCAGCTGGGCGGAAAGGTTTGTGGAGATCAAAGGACTTCATCGCCTGCTAGATGTTTGCAGTGAACTGGAAGAATACAAATATGAATCGGCCATGAACATCTCCCCCTCATCGAGAACTATTGCCGCTGTTTGTCTACAGAAGATATACGAGAACATGTACTATGATCAGGCCAGGGAGAAGTTCCTGGGACAGGTGGATGAGTTTGTGAAAGAAAAGCTACTGACCCCCGATATAGAGTCTAAAGTCCGAGTTACAGTGGCCATCACTTCTCTCCTTCTCGGTCCTCTGGATGTTGGCAATTCTATCATCTCCAAGGAGGGAATCGTGGAAATGATACTTGTGATGGCTAATTCCGAAGAAAAATTGCAGCAGAAAGTAGCTTGTGAGTGCTTAATCGCCGCCGCATCAAAGAAAGACAAAGCCAAAGCAATCATAAACCAAGGAGTGGATATCTTGAAAAGATTATACAAATCCAAGGATGACAGTATCAAAGTTCGAGCTCTCGTCGGTCTGTGCAAGCTTGGCAGCTCTGGGGGCTCAGACGCCTCCATCAGACCTTTCGCTGATGGATCAACCAATAAACTGGCCGAGGCATGCAGGAGGTTCCTCATCAACCCCGCTAAAGATAAAGACATGCGTCGCTGGGCCGCTGAAGGTCTGTCCTACTTAACCCTCGATGCTGATGTTAAAGAAAAGCTAGTCGATGATAGAGCAGCCATTCAAGCACTAGTAGAACTTGCTAAAACAGAAGATCAGTCTGTAATATACGGTGTGGTGACTACTTTAGTCAATCTCTGCAATGCATATGAGAAACAAGAACTGGTGCCCGAGATGGTGGAACTTGCCAAGTTTGCCAAACATCACATACCAGAGGAACATGAACTTGACGACCCTGACTTTGTAAATAAAAGATTGACAATTCTTGCCAAGGAAGGTGTCACCACCGCTTTAGTAGCACTGGCCAAAACAGAAAGTGACAATTCTAAGGAACTGATTTCTAGAGTGTTCAATGCCATCTGCAGCCAGCAGGAACTCCGGGGTATCGTGGTCCAGCAAGGTGGCGCAAAAGTACTGCTTCCCATGGCTTTAGAGGGTACAGCTAAAGGGAAGATTCACGCCGCGCAAGCTCTGGCGAGGATTGGTATTACTATTAATCCAGAAGTAGCCTTCCCCGGTCAAAGAAGTCTTGAAGTAGTCCGTCCCCTCACCGCTCTATTGCATCCCGACTGCTCAGCCCTTGAGAACTTTGAAGCCCTAATGTGTCTCTGCAACCTGGCAGCCATGAATGATTCCACAAGAAATAGGATAATGAAGGAATGTGGACTAGCAAGGATTGAAGCACAACTATTTGAAGAACACACGATGCTGCGCAGAGCTGCTACACAAGTTATCACAAATCTCGTCATGTCCGAAGACGTTGTGAAAGCCCACGAAGCGGAGAATGACAGGATCAAGTTCTTGTGCCTCTTGTGCCAAGATGAAGATGAAGAAACGGCAGTCGCTGCTGCGGGAGCTCTCGCCATCCTCACATCAAATAGTAAAAAATGCTGCGAAAGAATTTTAACTGTTAAAACATGGCTGGAAGTCTTGCACTGCTTGTTAGCAAACCCAGTCTTGCAGGTGCAACATCGGGGTATCGTCATTGTCTACAACCTAATCAACAGCGATAAATCCACCGCTGAAAAGGTTATCGCCACCGATGTCATGGAAATTCTCATGGCGCTCACAAAGGTAGAAGACAAGGAAAAGAAAGTCATCAAGGAATATGCGGAGAACTGTTTGAAGTCTGCCGAAGAACTGAAACTTATCATAAAGCCGGGAGAGTCGCCCTACATTCCCCCGCTGCCGCAGACCAATGAAGATGATGAAGACGATGATTTGGAATAATCAACAGAACTTGATAAATTCCCAGCATTTCTATTAAGTACTTAGAGTCTAGTATTATTTTGGCACTCTATAGTATAGAGTGCCAAATATTATATTGGTATAGTCCATACCAAATAAATTTTATATTGTAATATTCAATATGTTATTGTATTTTGTTAAGATTTTTATAACTATCTTTAAGATGTGACATTTATTACTTTTAATTTTAGATTTATTAAAAGTGTGTTTACGAAAAACTGGTCTTTTTTATTTTCATGTGAATGTCTCGCAAGATTCCCGACTGCCCGGAGTGGGACTATGGCATCCCCAATTGGGATATGTTGTGTTGTGAGTTTGAAGGGAGTGAGAGGGAAAGAAAAAGATTAGGATTGTTGGCTGCAATTTATGGCTTTTTATTTCTTTTGTTTTATAACATGAACCCAACAAGGGAGGCCATGAGGCAAATGTTTTCCTTCAGGGTCTATGTTATCTTTAGAGGTGTTTTGTCTTTTTTGAGAAAAGGAAGGAAGTAACCTGGATCTTGAGTATTTAATCAATATATATTATAAAAGAAAGTCCAAAAAAACAGCCAGGGGTGGCTGCCAAATTCAACCATAGTGTGCATTTGTACAGGGTTAGCAGTTGTATAATATTAAAGTACCTGCGAGCCCTGTACAGTACGCCCAGTTTTTGAAAGGCTAACTTAACTCTGGCTTCGATGGAGCCCAGTTTTTCTACTTCAAATGTTCGGACGATTGTGTAGAAGCGTAGTTCGTGCGTTGGAAGGTTGGAGTTCAAGTTGGCCAGGGATCGCTTCCGAGACGATCGGCGATGGCTGGTTCGTGCGAGTTGGCCCAACACATAAGTCTGCGCATATTAATAAGGGAGAGTGGTTTAAAAATTAGTTGAAATTATTATATTAATAAGGGAGAGTGGTTTAAAAATTAGTTGAAATTATTATTTTTTTAGCTTTACGAATCGAAATCAATATTATAGAAACCAAAGCATCGCCTGCAGTGCCTACACAATTGAAGGCAACTGACAAGATATAGCGCCGAATCAGCTGTTCGACGTCCGCCATTTTGGAGTTCGGAGTTGGAGGGTTGGCCGCAGCCCCCACATGATCGGCCAACCTTCCAACTCCGAATTTCGGAGTTGGAACTTAGCATAACGAAAATTATGTTGCGCAGAAAATATTGGCTTTGAACGGCTGAAAATATTTGCTTCGAAGTAAACATTCCCAATAGGAAAGATGCAAATAGTTTTTTTGTAGTACACAAGCAATTAACTTTTTTGATTTATTAGAATTTATTTTTTTGTAGAAAAGTAAGTACCTGCTGAATGAAACATTTACTCGCTAGCCATAAAAAAGAGACATTAGCGGCCTTCAGACGTAGAGTTTGGCCTGCGAGTCTCACCACACTTCGCTCCGAATCGTTGGCGGAAACGTGCGTGTGAAGGCGATCGACTCGCAGGCGAAACGCTCAGGTCACTCGCCAGTTCTCCTCCGGTTCGCATCAGCGTTTAGCCCGTTGAGCCTTTACACGTAAGGGTTGGAGCGGGCGCCGCGCGAGATGTCTCTGACTTTTTTTGTTTGTTTATGGCTTTTTACCGACTAATTCTATTCACGAATCAATTTATCTACCATTCAGTTTTACCAGATGTATGGTTTTTTGGGTCATTTATAGATCCATGGTATAAAAAAAAAACATGTCAAACAAGGCATATTTTTTTAGCGGAAGCCAAATGATGTATTTTGAGTGGATTTTGCATGGGTCGCGTGATTGAAATCCCGAATTCATTAACGTAGTTCTTGAAATTTAGTACGGGACTATACATACATACGGGTTCACAACGTCTTTTCATCCAATAATTTTATTAGTATGAATAAATTAATAAAATGAAATTATTAGATAAAAATACTAGAGATGAAACGGATAGTTGTTTTGCCGGATACCGGATATCCGGCCAACCTTGAAGCCGGATTGCCGGATATCCGGCCGCCGGATATCCAGCTAAACATAGCCGATTGGCGACTCGTTACACGAGCGAACCGCACGAACAAACGCGCTGTTGTAGTTTGAGGTGATTTTATTATTGTTTCTTTCTATAAATTCAAAGATATTCAGTTACCGAAAAAAAATGTTTTCGATAAAAAAAGATCGTTTTTATGGAAATATTTTGATATAAAAAGTGACGATCAAAAATATGCTATTTTTTCGTTATGTAATGTTAAAATTTCTCGTGGTGGGAAGGAAAAAGGGCAGTTATGTACCAAACGAAAATAGCTTACCTCTTTTCTTCTGCTTTTAGTTACTTAATGGAATTTATCACTGAACGAACGATTTAAATTTAGATAAATAGGTGTAATTAGGGTTAAGTTCAATACACGAAGAGAAATAGATTTTGGCCTTCACGAAAAAATTACATTTCTTCTTAATAAAACATCTATTTCACGATGTTTTATCGAATTGCTTCGATAATATATCATACTGTTACAAAGAAAAAATATTTTAATAACGTTATATACTTTCAAAATTAGATTACTAATAATTTATTCCTACAGTTTACTAACAAGTTACACGTCAAAAATCAAAATATTGCATTTTATTCTAATACTGTTATTTAAAATTATCCGGTATCCGGCCGGAGACTCGTTAATTGTCCGGTATCCGGCCGGATTTTAAATTTAGGCCGGATATGCCGGATACCGGATATTTGCCGGATATCCGTTTCATCTCTAAAAAAGACGTTGTGAACCCGTAGTCCCGTACTAAATTATATAATAAAATGATATGATTATAACCATGTAAATAACTTTAATTAGGTGCCTACTCTAGGTACCGTAAAAATTTTATTATTATTTATTTTTTAACATAGTATTTAATTGAAAATACAATTCTGTAAATTAAGCTTGATAACAGAAAAAATAAGAGTTTGATTTGTATGATGTTTTTTTTAAAAGTTTTTTCCTATTTAAATTTTCAATAAAATCTTTCAAAAAATGTTTTTTTTTGTCCTCACAACATAAAACGTGGTTTGCTTTCCCTGAAAAATGTTTTTTTTTCTTTGGGAAAATGTCGTACAAAAAATGGCATACATATAATCAATATATATTATGAAAGAGAGTGTACAACGTGCGTGCCGCCAAAACTCAGAAACGGGTGGTGCCCCCTGTCCCCCTTACATGATCCTGTTTTAACCTGAAGGGCGTGCTTTTGAAGATATATGGGCTGGAAGTTTCGCCCTCTAGACATTTCTAGAACAGTCCAGAACATTCGAGAATATCGAGAGCATTCCACAACATTCCAGAACATCCGGGACATTCTTTAACGTTCGGAAACATCCCGGAACATCACAGATCATTGCGAAACATTCAATAACACTCTTGAATGTTTCCATAATTTTAAATAAAATTATGTGAAACGGGATTTGTTTGCAAAAAATACCATCTAAGATTACACAAACTTCACAAATAGCTTTGCATGTTTCGAAAATAATTAATATACCGGGACCCGGTGGTCTAGAAATTAAACATTTTTTTTGTTCAATATTTAGAAAGTACAATCCTTTAACAATATACTGTAATTTTTTTGCAATGGCCCACAGCAGGTCAGCGCAGAACCAGGTAAAAGGGCCGGGCGAAACTTCAAACTCATTTATTTAAAAACTACTTTTTTCTGCATGGCGTGAGGCAAAAAAAAACTACTAAGCCGATTCGTCTCAAATTTTACCATGTTATTTCGTACACCAGTACCTATCGCAGGAACTAGAACAAAGTTTTTACGTTGAATACTTCTATTTTTTTACATACAAAATATAATGAAAAAACAGTCTGTTTTCTGTATTTAAATTTCAACAACGCGCCATTTTGTCAATTTTTTCATTTATTTTTTATTCTAGTTCCTGCAATAACTCTGCACTCATACTGATCATAAATATTTTTTTGTTTTTGTTTTCGGATAAGTGTAAGAGCCAAAACTGGACACACCACCAAGGTCCATATTTATGAGGAGGGTAACTTCAGCGCAGTTCCTTAACTACTTAGAATCTAAAAAAAAATTATAATAATATTTTTGTATACTATTAAAGTAATTTAATATATCTATAAAGTTTGAATGGCATTGTTCACTGTTTTCATTTAAAAAAAAATCCTAAAAACTCGTCGAAAATATGGGGGCTAGACCACCGGGTCCCCTTAAGGCAAATGCAGAAAACAGATACTTAATTTAAAAAAATCTTCGGAAGAACAACCAGTCGCAAGAAATCTCAAGATTGCTGTGGGTTTTCTTGTTCTCATAATAAATATACATTTTCTCATAACAGCTTCAGTCATTTTTTATTGGACCATTGCAAGTAAGCTATGGAAATTTTCTCAGTTCGCATAAAGTAATTTTTATAATCACTGTTGAAGTTAAGGCGCAATTCTTTTAAAATTGGCAAATGATTCTCCTAGCAAGTTGTTCCCGAAAAATTATATATTATATTTAATTATCTACAGTACACATCATTCTTACTTTACTGTCGACATTCTATATTATAAAATGGATTTACATTGTGATTTTTTTTTCTATTTCTTCATGAACCCTATGAATAATCATAGGGTTCATGAAGTGAGGTTTGTCTAGGTCTTGGAGGCGGATGACCAGGACACACTGAACCCCAGATTCCTAACCACCCCTTAAACCCTTCTCCTTCCCAGAACTCTCCTCTCCTTTATTTCATAAAAAACAATCTCCACACAGCATCCCGAAAGATGACATAGGCCCTGAGGGAAATTATTTTCCTCAGGGCCTCCTATATGGAGCTGACGTAAAAAAAAAATATATATTTATTTTTTTTACTTCTTGTTTGTGTCTATACTGGGGTACCCCTTTCTAAGGTCACATTGTACACGGTTACGTGGATGAATTATTTAATTCATCCACGTAACATTTCCTCTCGTAATATTTAAACAAAGTACCTTTGTTTAAATATTACGAGAGGAAAATTGCTTTAATAATTTATTGTAAATTTTTTTTATGGCATCGTTTTTATTAAATAAAAATAATCAACATTTTTACCTCCTCTTCAAAAAAAATATCAAAATAATAATAATATGGTAATTTTTAATAAAATGCTGGTCTAAAATTTCACAATTGTTGTAGTAATAACATGTGCATTAAATAAGTAACATTTCATTTGTCTTAATTATTACTCTATATTTTTAAAATGTTCCCCATAAAAAGCTATGCTTGCGTGTATGGGGAAGAGGGGTGGGGGTGTTAGTTATTGAGAAGATTTTGAGTACTATTATTGTTTTTATAATTTTTATTTTGAACTAGAAAAATAAAAATTAATTTACACGTTGTCTAATGTATTTTTAAGTTCAAGTTTAAGTGAGTTAAAATCACATTTTGTCCTATTATTTAACATGCCATAGGTATGAAAAAATCGCAGAGTTTCTATAAATGCTACGTTAGAAAGATTTTTGCTCCGTTTTCAAAGAGTCGAATTTTAAATATTTTCACTATTTTGCTAAATTATAATCACCTCCCTCCTTCTCCCCACAGGGAACGATAGTATAGTAATAAAGCATTATAGAATCTTATTTAAATTCTCATTATAAAGCTTACGAAAAGCATGTTTTTGTTTTTTTTATTCTTCAAAACATGGTAATACATGGTTTTTTCAACATGGTTTTTCATTTTTGGCAACACTGGCTACTGGCTGTCAAATTTAAAATTTTTGTACTGTGAAAGGTTGGTAAGTCAGGTTTCGTGTGTTTTTGTCTAGATATTACGAATTTTTATTCTAAAATAGCACAAATAAAAGTATCGAAATTGACAACTTTCGTTTGGGGTTTCGAGAAGTGATTCCTGATCAAACGTTACCAGAGACCTGGAAAGAAATATCTCTAAATACCGGTAAGACGGAGGTTATGATACGTTATGTTATGATAGTTTTTAGTTATATTTTAAGGGATGGTCCGATGCTCTGTAGGAAACCCGCTTGCACAGCGCGGGTGTAAACTGTGCGACCTAAAGTTTAAGTTTAGACTTACGGAATTCAATACTTCGTTTGTGTGAAAGCACTATTAAACCAAACATTTATTGCTTGCTAATTATTATTATAATAATATAAATTATTATCTGATTATTTTACTTGTTTGCAGGAGGTGCACATAGGACAAAGAGGCTTCCAGAAAAAACTGGCGGATATTTTTATAAAGATGGCTCAAAATATTATACGAGAAACAGATTTTTGTCATGGTTTGTATTCTTTATGGATGTATTTATTTCAATTAGTTATAACATTTGTATCCACGAAGGTGTCCCGTTAATGATAGGTAATTATTAACCCCGAAAGGGTCAAGCATGTCAATTAAATTTAATTGAATTGGTATTTCAGAGATTGCATATTTGGGGGGGAGCAAATATTAAATCATGTTAAGTCCAGTGTTTTAAAATATAGTGTCCTCTGCATGCAAAGTCGTATCTTCTCCAAGCATTGATATTTTGATACAATATTTTACATTTTATAATATAATTTAATTATGTTGGCCTCACTGGGTGGCTTACCCATGTTAAGGCCTCCATTTTAAACAGCTATTTAACTTTATTATTATTGAAAAGTTATTGAGTGATTATCTGCAAAAGTCTGTGTAATGAATAATCTGTGTATAAGTTATTTATCAGGGAACACCCTCTATTTCAGCAACCAGCACGGGGCGAAGAGCAGCCCCCACTGATGAACATCCTCATCTTTCCGCCAAGGGCCATGACGGACCAAGACCTTCAGCGGAGGTAGCGAGGAGGCAACGCTACATTGATACTCAAAACACAACCTCAAGACACAATCAGCGAGGAGGCAGCGCTACATTGATACTCAAGACACAACCTGCAATTTTAATTTTTCAGACCTGCCTGAAGATTTTACTGCTAGATATTTCAAATTATTTTTTTTGACAATATATTTTATAAAATACGATAGAGCAGACTCCGTTGAGTCGAAAACGAATGCGCCTTAGTTGAATAAATAGATAAATTTCTTTGCCTTCATATCATGATGGGTATTAGTACAGTAACTAGCACAGGTGCATCTCTATTGGAAGGAATACCTTAATATTCCTTACATAAGCAACATTTATTATGTCAAAAAATAGGTTCCTCAAATCCCGAGCCAACCTGCCTTAAATAATAATGCAAATGTGATACCTCGTGGTGGACCTGGTCATGCTAAAGTTTTCAACTGGTAGATGCCTTCCATGCCAATTTTGCGAAAGATCAATAACATGGATGAATTCATGATCTCAAAGGGTGAATGACACATAAAAGAATTCTAAATTTATTATTTCGCAACAGATGGCGCTAGTTTAATTATTTTTAGGAAAAACACTTTTTGCAAGTTATGCTTTAAAATATTAAGGACGGGTTGTTTCAAAAAATTTGATGAATTCATCAAATATTTGAAGTTGATTTTAACGTTTTGTGTAAGTTCTATTCAAGTTCTGTGATTATTTCAGTTTTGTGAAGCAACTGTCCTATAATTAGGTAATAACAGAACTTGAATAGAATTTACACAGAACGTGAAAATCAACTTCAAATATTTGATGAATCCATCAAATTTTTTGAAACAACCCATCCTTAGTGGAATAGTTTACGTATTGAATATGAATAAATAGTTTTGTCCATAAACAAACTCAATTCTTTCATGAAAGGCATGAAAACATATTACATACAATAATGTATCGGCGATTCAATCCAATATTGTATTTGTATGCCTTTCTTGAAAGAATTGATTTTGCTTATGGACCAAACATTTTATTCTTACACGTATATGCAGGTGCAAACAATTAATTCATTTTAATATTTTGAAGCATAAGTTGCAAAAAGTGTTTTTTTCTAAAATAACTAAACTAGCATCATCGAAAAATCTTTTCACCTTGGACAAGTATTATCACAAAAGTCCAGATATGATTATAGATTTTCACGGCAAAAAGTATTTTCAATTAAATGAAAACAAATAACTACACCACTCTTTAATCAAAATTATCAACATGTTTCGAAAACAAAGTTTTCTTTGTCAGGATAAGATTATTAATAAAAATAACAAAAGACAAACAAGTATAGACAAATAAGAACTAAACTAACTAATCAACTATCATGCCGTTTCTCCACAGGGGTAGGCCGAGAGGATGGACCGCCAAACAACTAGGTCTTGGCACACAAGAGTGTGCAAAGATGCCTCATTCATATTCATACATACTCTTCTATTATTCTGACTCTTAACATGGCCTATCTCTAGTATCTGATTCACTTGATCGTGCCTTGTCTTCCTAGGGAAATAAAATCTATAGACAAAAATATTAAAGAGAGGTGAATACTCCTAACAAACTGAATATTATTTTTTTTATCTAAAGGTGTATTAAATATCAAGAACAGATACTGATCGTCCAGTTGATTAGTCAGACATCTCCAAATACTAAGTTTTAAGATAATGAGGAAAGGAACATTGGAATGTTCACTACAAATCAAATATATTTTACACTTGTCTGTGTTTTACATACTAAAAATGATATAAAATAACACCGGGAGGCATAATGGTCCGGTAAATTCGTGAAATGTCCTACTAGTGACCCAGAAAACATTAACACTTTGTTCAATTTCAAGTTTTTCTGCAATATAATTGATATGGTGGTGTTTATGAGTAATCTTAGTATTCTACCAGGTAGGGGGTACACTTTTACACGTAACTGCATACTCAACTCAAATTCGATTTTTCGGAGATGTCGGACCAATCAACTGGAAGATCGAAATGTATTTTATATTAGGATATTATAGGCCACTAAAGAAGTAAATCTTTTCAAGATTTTAATTTTTATATGGGAGGTGTATGTGCTAGTTGAGTTGTACGCATCACCAATGTATGTTCCCGCGACCGGTCAGTGACTGAGTTGGCTTGGAGTCTTGAAGAGACCCAAGTTGTAGGAGGGAGGAAACACAGAGGCTGGCAAATCTTTCCACCGCCGAGCTATCAAGCTACGTTGTGTTCAACGCAGCTATGTAGAAATGACCCGTTCTCATGTGACAAATGTCATGATCGGTCAGTGGCTGAGTTGGCATCGCGAAAAGAAAGACAAACATTCCCGGGTTACGAATAACCTGACAATGTTTGAAAATCTCCTACTACCACCACGGTAAGTGGAAAATGTTGCTTGTGTCATGATGGAGGACTTAGCCAGCCGAGGAATCGAACATGTCACGCCCAGGTGGGACCCAAACGCGATACCAACTGACTGACCGGTCATGACAGTCATTTATCACATTAGAACGGTTCATTTTTACGACTCGTTCTTGAGTTCAACAGCTTGGCGGTGGAACGATTTGCAAGCGTCTGTGTTTCCTCCCTCCTACAACTTGACAACCCATGTTCATTCCTTCCTCTCCTCAAAAAGACCCTCCGTACAGCATATTTTAGAAATTATTGTCCCCGGGGCCTCCTGTATGGAGTCAGCATAAAAAAAAATCAACATATGATCTGTTTTTTCAAATCCTAGCGTAATCAAGGCATTTAATTTTATAAGCTTATTTGTTCTGTTTTTTAATGTATTATGTAAATAAAATATATTTTATAACGTAACAAAAGTGTTTTATTTATCTTTGTACTAATAAATTACACACCTCTCTCTACCACAGTTGTTAAAACAAAGCTAAATAATGCCAGTACACAAAATAAACTGTTAAATATTTCTTTAAGTCTAAGGAGATTAATTCGGATGAGAATTATAATTGAATTAATACAACTACTGTAAAATAAATACACACATAAATACTTCTACAATTTATTGTAAATTCATTTTGTGACATCATTCTAATTATGAAAAATAATTAACTTCATCCTTTTAAACTTCAAAATAATTATAATTTGCATGGAGCGTCATCGATATTTTTTATTAAAGTACTGGTTTACAATTTCATTCATATAAATCAATTGCGGCCGCCGCTTAAACTGTCAAAAGATGATGGGTGACAGCTGACAGGCATATGACAGGTATCATCGCCATGGCCAAAACTGCACCAAAACTTAACCGCCCAACATGTCCCGCGGCACACCACACTTCGCTCCGAACGTTTGAAAATCACCCTACACGTCCACTTCCGCCCGAAGGCCGCTCAAGGTCGCCCATTCAACAATTCCGCCTGCCCGCGGAAGTGTGGTGACGTTTTTACCCAAATTAGTGTACCTGTTTGGCCGGCAGGCGAACCCGGCGTTTCGGCGGGCTGCTCGGCGGACACCATAGACATCCACCTTCGTGAGGGCACATTTGTATGGAGCTTCTATTATCTATGGTCAAAACTGACGCTTCGGCCTGCCCGCGGAAGTGGGGTGACTTTTTAGCGTAAGGGGTTGGCCTGCAGGCGGACACGGCGTGTCGGCGGGATGGTCGCATGCCGCTTTAGCCTGGGGGTCTAGGCACGCGGTCGGAACTGTACGTGTGGGGCTACCTATTCAACGGATCGGAAATCGGACTGACTAGAAAACTGGCAACACTTTCCGGCTTGTCGAAATTACCTCGTGCTTCATTCGAATCATCGAATATTCTCGTAGTTTCCTATTAGTTTTCATTTGTCAAAAGTTTGATAGTATATTTTGAAAATGTCTGCTATAAGCTTGTTGAACCCAAAGGCTGAATTTGCCAGGGCCGCCCAGGCCCTAGCGGTGAACATATCCGCAGCCAAAGGAATTCAAGATGTAATGAAAACAAATTTGGGTCCCAAGGGAACAATGAAAATGTATGTAATTATTATTATTTTACTAAGGCCTATGACCACTTCAAACGTATTTAACTCGTGTTAAAATAACCCATTTCTTTAAGTTTGTTTTATTTTATTTACATACATAAAAAATACTTTTTTGTACACACTGCAAGCACTCCCACTCGATTTTGACACACCTCACCTCAAAACATGCTCGTAATATTATTGATATTACACCTATTATTGCTCTAAATGTATTTTAAATTCAATAAATATCACGCACAATGAAGAAATATACATTAAATCATTGATTCTCCAACGTTCTATCTCTAAATGACTCATATTTTGTGATAATATATCATATCAATATTAGCATGTTGCGTGAGTGAAAAATGCATTTTTCACAAAAAGCAACGTTATTTTTTTCTTTCCGTTTATGGCATGTTCGAATATGTTAATATTGTCGTAATTAACGATTATTATGGCTCTTTCGGGTTATTTTTTACCGGTTTTAATTATTGTTTTATGTTTTTAGGTTAGTGTCAGGTTCGGGTGATATCAAGATCACCAAGGACGGTAATGTGCTCCTCCATGAAATGCAGATTCAGCACCCGACTGCCTCCCTGATTGCCCGCGCTAGCACAGCCCAGGATGATTCCACAGGCGACGGTACCACCTCCACGGTCCTGCTGATCGGAGAGCTCCTCAAGCAAGCCGATCTTTACATCAGTGAAGGTAAGGTTCTAATATTATCTTATTTTAATTTTGTGCCCGGTATGTTTGCATTCGTATGAAATGGGGATTCATATGTCTGTCACTCCTAGACACCGAACTTTCGCATCGTAATTATAAAGTGAAAATACAGAAAATAGGGACAAGCTTACCGTGTAATAATGAGAAGTATTTATATTTAACAGTGCTGTTTTGGAAAAGGGATAATTTGATGTTTTTTTCTTCATGCCATATTTTGACAATATTAACCGCCCTCCCTACCTCTCAATTATTTTTCAAAAAGTAGATAAAAAAACATCGGGTTTTATTAACCGCGCCACTTGCGTAGAGAGTACTGCTAACTAGCGGCGTTACTTGTACGTGGGAGACAAAAATACCTGTCCCATGTCCTTGAGCTTCGCTATCGCGAATTTGTTCCTTCAATTTGTTCATCAAATTTGATGTATACGAATGTATCGTGCACGTTTTGTGGGTTTCGGGTATAGTTTTTTTTACCTGAACGTATGTGATATGGTTTGTTGCATTCGGGCGACAATATTGCAGACGTATCACGTACGTTCGTGTGTAGGACGGTTAAAATAGTTATTTTTAGGACGGTTTTTTTTTATTTTTTTATTAAACCCGACTGAACTCAAGTGCTAAGTGATTGATGTTTTTGAAAATAATAATTATTTTTAATATTTTTGTTCATTACTACCTAAAATGCTTTTATGCGCCATCTCAAAATTGTCTCGAAAAGTATGAAATACTATTTCTATTTCTTGCTGAAAACTCTCAAACAGTGATTTTGTGCATCATGAAATTTGCACATATTTTTCTGTCTGAAATTTCCATTTCAATGTAATTGTTTGTGAAATATCCATTTAACTGATGAGGGGGACACAACATTGTTTAAAAAATAAGAAAAGGTTTCTCAAGCGAAATTTACAGATAATCGTATGGACGCTGCAACGATACTTAATTCCAACTGTCGCTTTAACCTACATTTAATATGTTGTACGAGACTAGTGGGGCGTTTGTACAGATTCTGTATTAAAATAGGGAGCTGGACACGACATGGCACGCCAATGGCCTTTTTTAAATAACTTTACTTCTGGATCAGCGAGTCTAATTAAATTGGCAAAACTGAATTTATTACTGATATAAATCACTTTAAAAGACTTGCAGACTGTTGGAGACTTTAGGTACTGGGATACTGGGAAGAAGGTGGAACTGAATTTAGTACTTTTTAATTAAACACTTGAAAAGAGGTTTGAACTTGGAGACTTGGTTTCTTGGAGACTGTTTCTTGTTGGCTGGTAATTTTGAACTGCCTTATGACTGATTTGTTGCTGTATTTATAGGGCAAATCCGGGTCGGACTCTTAGGACATAAAACCTCCCTTTTATTTACAGGGCGTTTGAGTTACCTATTTTTTCTAATTGCTACGATTTACAGGCAGATTTGTAAAAAATGTAAGTTATAGCCATTATCAAAACAGTCCCGATCCCCAAAACCAAAGTCTCACATAATTTTTATTGTTTTTACAAAAAAAGATTCAAGTTTACATTTGTGGTATAAAGTGCAATATTAAGGATTAAACATTTTTCTTTAAGCGTAATAATCACTGATAGACGTCAGTTTTACTTGCTTATGTCCATTTATCGGTGATGATATTTAAATTTCGATCCTAATTATCACCAGTTTCTCGAAATTTAGCTCCAAATTTTTGGGAACATGAATTCGTCGATGTAATTGTTCTTGATTTAGAAATTTCCTTTGTTCGTCATGGGCCAATCGCAGCTCGGCTGTCCGTATGGTGGGGGTAACGTAAATAGGCAGTTATTTTCTTGAAAGTGTTCATTGCTGACTGTAGTCTCTGGGGAAAGCGTTGCGTGGTTATTCAGATGTGTTTTCGAGTCCGATTTTGAAACTGTGTATATTTATTATCAATTGCGTTTGATTTTTCAATTGATAAGTTAATTATAGCAGTTAAACATCGTTTGGAAGATGCGCGAAACGCATATTGTTTTGTTAGCCAATAGCAGCTCTCCCAGTATGTAGTGGGTTGGAGAGAGGGAGATGGAAATCTATGTACTGGCTGCATTGGCGGCGTGTAGACTGTAAATTCCATTTTTGAGTTTTTGTGTTGTCTTATTTGCTCCTGTGGACTAGTTTGATACATATGTCATGTTCTTCCCCTTGCCTTATTCACGTTGGCATTCCTATAACTTGTTGAATTACAGTTGACACGCAGTAATCCAGCCCTCTATCAGTAATCAGCTAATCAGGCACCCTCTATAATCCGACACCGCCTTGAAAAACGTTTGTTGGATTACCGCGGATCAACTGTATTAGCAAAATATTTCTACACTTGTGCTACTTCGGTGGCTTTTGTCCATTGCGAGCCCGGCCTCTCCTCGCTAGCCTCTGGAGTTGCCTATAGTAAATATCCAATATGTGATTATTAATGGAATCATTTTCCCTATGCAGGTCTGCACCCTCGTATCCTGTCAGAGGGCTTCGATGCAGCGCGCGTTAAGGCCCTGGAGGTGCTGGAGGGTATGAAGATCCCAATCGAAATTAAGAAAGAGAACCTCATGGATGTGGCGCGAACCTCTTTCCGCACCAAGGTAACACAACTAAACAAATTCAACAGATCCATTCGCTAATCCTTACAAGCACCAATAGTTGATTCCAGCCATTGTGTGGGACGTGCAATTCGCATTCTACTATAAAAAGTATGTTGGAAGCAATCTCCCCAACAGGCCTTCCATTGATATGCTTGGTGTAACTCTAAGTGACTAGCTCAGGAACGGGGGCTCCATCGAGGCCAGAGTTAAGTTAGCCTCTCAGAAACTGGGCGTATTATACAGGGCCCGCAGATACTTTAATAGTACACAACTGCTAACCCTGTACAAATCCAAGTGCGCCCCACGGTTGAATTTGGCAGCCACCTCTGGTCTGGAGCCCCAAAATACCTGAAAAAAACCCTCGACTCTGCAGAAACGGGCGGTCCGTTTGATAGATTCTCCTAACTTAACAAACGGATTGCAATCTTTAGAGCACAGGCGTCAGGTGGGAATGCTGTCCTTGTTCTACCGGTATTACAATGGAAGATGCTCCGAGGAACTAGCGTCATTGATCCCCTCGGCACTGGTGCATAGTCGGGAAACACGCCAAACACTTGCTCAACATTTATACACGGTTGACATTAGTCACATGATAACGGGTCGTTTCTACGACTCGTTCTTCAGTTTAACAGGCTGTGGAACGATTTGCCGGCTTCTGTGTTTTGAAGAGACCCATGTTGTAGGAGGGAGGAAACACAGGTCTCTTCAAGACCCATGTTCACTCCTTCCTCTCCTCAAAAACACCCTCCACACAGCATCTTCAAAGATGACATAGGCCCTGAGGGAAATTATTTTCCTCAGGGCTTCCTGTGTGGAGTTAATGTAAAAAAAAAAAATGTGATTACCAAGGTTTTAGGTATTTTTAGTTATCTGACAATCAAGTTGAAATACTTCTTTCTTTCCTTTGGGTCTGCATCATTTTACAGCCTCTATTGCATGTCCCTCGATAATCACCTATACAGGCATATCAGGCTCTTTCTCGTAAATGAACCATGTAATTGAAAGAGGCCTGGTTCTGACAGAACTACAGGTACTCACTCCACACAATTTGCTAATAATTATGATATCAGTTAATTTATACAAAGATTCCCGAGCATATTTGTAGTCTCGTCTGTATGGTACTGTTGGACGGAGAATTAATTTGTTTGAAAAATATATATTTTGTTTTTAATTGAAAAAAATTTCATCACACTTTTGCTTCAAATATGTTCAATAGTTGCTGTTTAAAGTCTTTTGGGAGCGTGCTGATACTCCCGGTTTTGTGACTCAGCGAAGTTTTCTGATGGTTCACCTCTTGACAAACCGAGTCGAGCAATTTTTGTAAAATGTCCCAATTCAGCATGTGTAATGAAAAAACACCGAGGTGTAATGTAAGTTTTGTTTGATTGTATAGGTGCACCACACTCTCGCTGATGTCCTGACTGAGGCGTGTGTGGACGCAGTGCTCGCCATCCGCGAGGAGGGAAAGCCTGTGGACTTGCACATGGTGGAGCTCATGGAGATGCAGCACAAGACCGCCACCGAGACCCAGCTTGTCCGAGGTGAGGAACTTTACTGGAGACTAAACTTGTGTACAGAACGCTTCTTCTTCAATCTCCAAATTCAAATTTAGTCCAAATAGAGGATTTGTCAAATGGGGTCTGTGAAGATTATCACCTGCACTAAAAATCGAATTTACATTATGCACACAAGTTGTTTCATGACATTAATTGCACTGCTAGTGCATACAAGTTGTTTCATGGCATTAATTGCATTGCTAGTTTCATGTGTAATATATCATGCAAGCATTAGTTGTATGCCACAAAATTAGAATTAGCGCAAAATTATGGCACCGCTAGTGGTAAACAACTAATTGTGTAGTGTAAAAATATGATGTAATACTGAAGGTATCACAACACTAAATTTGCACAGTTATTTACGCCAGCTTTTTGATGTCAAGCAATTATTTGTAACATGTATGCAACTAGTTTCGTAATATAAATTCAGTTTAACAGTTATTTAGACTAGACTATTAGACGTAAATTTAATGCAATAAAAATCTTTTTGAACAAGCCAAACCATGCGTAGCAATTAAATATGCATTCATTTCGTGGACTATTTATTCTATTCAGCAAAGCCGCCTCTGTAGGGCTCTTTCACCAAAATCTGCTATTACTCATCAGCTATTTTTGAAATAAAATGTGTTTGTCGATAGTCCGGTAGGTAGGGACGTTCGGCTAATAGTCGGCTGCTCCTACCTTCCACCTTGTCAGTGATCACGAGGTTCAAGTTGTCTGTTTGGCAAGCAACTTGTCCAAGGGCTTAATTAAAAGTGATTGTTTGTTTCTCGTAGGTATTGTCATGGACCACGGTGCCCGCCACCCCGACATGCCCAAGCGCCTTAACAACGCCTACATCCTGACCTGCAATGTGTCTTTGGAGTACGAGAAGTCTGAGGTCAACTCCGGCTTCTTCTACAAGTCGGCCGAGGATCGTGAGAAGCTTGTAGCCGCCGAGAGAGAGTTCATCGACCAGAGGGTGCAGAAGGTAAACTGATGATTCATATTGCTCTAGTTTGTGGTGCTATTCCCAATATATTCAATCTGTGATGTTTTAAAATCGATTTGTGACTGTTTTAAACCATTTCTTTTACGTTGATGATAATTTGCGTTTTCCACTACAAGGATAAGTAAAAGGAGGGATGCATGATAATTGTAGAGAATTTAGTATTTTTTGTTAATCGCTTTATTGATGTTTGTTTTAGATCGTAGCTTTGAAGAAGAAGCTGTGCGACGGTACTGACAAGACCTTCTGTGTCATCAACCAGAAGGGAATTGACCCCATGTCCCTGGACGCCCTGGCCAAGGAGGGCATCGTTGGCCTGCGCCGCGCCAAGCGCCGTAACATGGAGCGCCTCGCCCTCGCCTGCGGTGGCGTCGCCGTCAACTCCGTAGACGACCTCGACGAGTCCAAGCTGGGATACGCCGGAGCCGTGTACGAGCACATCCTGGGAGAGAATAAGTTCACATTCGTGGAGGACGTCAAGAACCCACTTTCTGTTACCATCCTGATCAAGGGACCCAACAAGCACACTCTGACCCAAATTAAGGACGCCGTTCGGGATGGACTCAGAGCTGTCAACAACGCCATCAACGATAAGTGCATCATCGCTGGAGCCGGCGCCTTTGAGGTGCGTTGCTACAACGAGCTCATCAAGCACAAGGACACCATCAAGGGAAAGGCAAAGCTCGGAGTACAAGCTTACGCCGAAGCCATGTTCATAATCCCCAAGACTTTGGCCGTCAACTCTGGGTATGATGTACAAGACACCATCGTCAAGCTGCAAGAGGAATCTCGTCTTAACCCCGACCCTATCGGTCTTGACCTCAGCACCGGAGAACCCATGAAGCCGGCTGACGTAGGTGTCTACGACAACTACATTGTCAAGAAACAGATTATCAACTCGTGTTCAGTAATCGCCTGCAACCTCCTTCTCGTTGACGAGATAATGAGGGCGGGCATGGCGAGTCTCAAGGGTTAACACACTAGAACAATCAATTGATTAGAAGCATTGTTGGGTTCAATCCGGGTGGAGCTCGTTTTGTCTTTCCAAGTCTTGTTATTCCATAAGAGCTAAGAACAAACCCATGTTTTTAAGACTGACCAAGTGAGCTTAAATTGTTTTTTATGAAAAGTATTATTTTTATGCTGGTTTGCTTAAACAATTATTGAATTCCAACAATGTTTCATTTGGCTTACTTAATATTACATAATAATATGTATTATGTATGACCTACACATATTTTTGTATCACAATTCGATTTGCTTTCACCATTTTAATTATATATATCATAAATCACGTCACCCTTTGCTTTAACCCTCAAAAGAACTAATGAGCTAGATTTTTTGGGCATTTATTTTCATGATTACGAGAGTTGTGCATTTATTTGCTGCACAGTAATTAATATAAGTTGCTGCATGTTTCATGCAAACTGTTAACATTTATTAGTATAATTTGATCTGTTTGCTTTAATAAAAATACACTAATTTATATACTATCTTTTAATTATAATATAAAGAGATACATAAATCAAACGCTGGACACTTTCAAAAAATTTTTATATTCTGTTCAGTCAAGCAACAATGGCTCTATAGATAGTAATAGATGGATTGTCTCAGCGGTGTGTCCGGCACGAGTTGTGTGGAGAGAAGAGAAGGGAAGCAGCAGGTAGGCAGCCTAGCTACCCTTCTGGGCCGGTCCAATGTGGCTACCTGCAGGATATTCTCCATCTCTCATTCCTGCCAACCGGGGTTGGTTATTAAGTTTACAATACGTCACCTTAGTTCATATTTGTCCAACAGACCATTAGAAAATTTTACAGGAGAAGGTTTTCTTTCATTATTTCAATGAAACATCATGATAGGTGTTTAAGATAAAGCTATTTCCGTAAAGGTAAAGGTCTCATTAGTTTAAACAATTCTTAGTTAAGTGATTAATTATCATTTTTTAATTTTAAAATTTTAAGGAGATTGATCAAAAACTAAAATGGTCTATTGGACAAATAAGAACTGAGCGACGAATAGTATGTACATAACGTTCCCATTTCGATTGTTAATCAGACAAACCTTCTCCCTCTGCACAAATTCCAGCTAACTCCTTGACAGATTGGTAAGATCCTCGACTCTGGGTCTAGAAGACATACAGTCTGAGAATCAATAATTGATTCTCGTCAAATATAAGAATTAATAAAAGAACACAAAATTTCTTCTTCAAACATTTATTACAGACATCGAGTACACGTTCACATAGTACGGACAGTGAAAACTGCCAACTACTTAATGTAATAGGGTTTGTAACATCAAGATGGGTCCTCCTGGTGCACATAATAAACAGACAGAAAAGAAAATAAACAGACAATATTAAATATTTGAAATCACTTTTGTGAAGAATTTATGATAGGGTTTAAATCAAATTATTCCACTGTGGAATTGGTTTTTCATTAGTAATTTATGTAAGAATCAATGCTCGATTTTGGCAATACCTTTACTGGACAAGGGATGTTAACCATTAAGTACCTGAAGGTAAAAATCATGTGAAGGGGGCTCACTAGAATCCCTCATATATCACAGGCGATCATAATATCTCTTCATATTCCTTTTACCCTTTCCAGTAACACTTAAAAATTCTTACTATCTAACATTTTAACTGGACATCGTCGATCTTCTCCCAGCAGTCTTCTTCCATCTTCTCCCATCCGTAAGTAATGCAAAAGGTAAAAGAGATGGTACAAAACTGAGTGTAACTCATACTTATTAAATATTATTGTAGCCCTTTTCAGTAAAACGCGTATTTTACATTCGTGGCTTGTTTTGCAGTAAGGAGGCTGAGAGAAGAGTAACATCATTGGAGTTGAATAGGTGTTGCTCTCAACTGTAAAACGAGTAACATGATAATTCTTTTTTAAATGCAGTTTTATGTATTACTGCATGATTTTCTAGGATTACCTAAAAAATAGGTGATGTAAAAAACAACTTAGATTTGGCACAAAACTCATTTGGGGAAGTGTATTACCCCCTTTGGTGGGGTAGGGTTGATAATTTAACTTTTAATAAAAATACCTTGTAAGAAAGTTCTACAGGGGGAACTGTAAAATGAAAAATATATTTTTCAATGACACGTAGCTACAGATCCCATCCCTATATGTCGCGATGGGATCGAGTGATATACGTGCTGTTTTATGTGTTACAGTGCATTAAATAACACATGGACATTAAGCACATTAGGACATTATTAAATTTAAACAACATAATGTATTATATGTTCATAAGTAATACATTAATGTTGTGATGTTTTGAAGAATAATATAAAATCTGTTTCTGATAATGAATCAACACAAGATTTTCATTAAACTAAAAATGAATACATAATAATTTATGTCAGTTTTTATGAGAATGTTAGTTAACATTGGTGTTAGAATGCGTGAATTTGTTTCAAACATAAACAACTTTAAAATATTAATTACACATACAAAAATCTAAATTGACAAATCGATATTATTAAAAAAAATAACAAACAATTCCTAAAATTATAAAATATTAAGATAGGAATCACCGGAATGCTTAAAATTAAATGCAAAATATTTTTTAAATTCAGTTATTCGTTGATCAAATCTCTAAAAAGATGGGCAGTAAAGGATAGCTTAGTTAAATATATTTTTAAAATTTCAACATTTAAAATTTTCAGTTTGGTTTTGTATTAGATTTAGATTAGAGACTAGAATAAAAATATTGTACTATTTTCATTGCTTTATGTAAACTGATACATATATAATATTGATAAGACTAGATATAATTATTTTATAAATTTTTCATTCAATAATTTATTTCAATAATAACTTAACTTTTTATCAAATCAAAATTGTATTAGGTAACGCAACCAGAGTTCACCCAACAGTTCAGTAGATACTCACATAGATGTGTTGCTTGCATAGAGCACGATTGTAACTTGTTATTATATAACTTTATTAAAGAAAATTGCAGTGATAGAAAAACGTAGATTTTTATATTACAACACTGAAAATCACAGGATATTAGTTTCAATTTTGAAAAGGACAATTAAACTAATTTTCTGTTAAATTATTATGTTTTACTCACCAATAAGTTTGTGTCAACTCTAATTGGCTCTCTATACAGTAATAATTATCATTTCATATAATTTATGTATTATAATAATCATTTGAGGACTTGCTAACAAGATTCCAGAAAGAAATGAAATAAACATAACATATGTTAGGGTAAAAAAATATTCTAACATAAATATAACAAATTTCAGTTAGATTTATTAAATAAATATGTACAAATCAGGAAAGAATATTTAAAACACTTTTTATATGAAAACCAGACATTTCTTCATCTTACGCTATCCACATACACGGATAGATATATATGATCTACGAAGTTACAATAAAATGCATACGTTGTATATAAATGTGATGTGTGATGGGATGGATTACGTTATAAAACTAAAACAACACAAATTTTCTCTTTACGAGGGAATCTAAACTCTACAGGTACACTCTTTTAAGGCTATACTTTAAAATTCACTTAATATCTTAATTACTAACATTGAAAGAAATTCAGTGAAACTCTGTTATAAGGTTTTCTATTGACCGGAAAAACTTCTTAAGCGGGAAAATCTTATATGTGGGATAAATTGGACCATTGTACCCAACCACGCCATTCAGTCTTCAAGGGACCACTGTGTAGCATTTTGATTTAGCTATTTTATTACAGTGAAACTCTCTTGTAAGGATTTCCAAGGGATTGGAAAAAACTTCTTAAGCAGGAAAACCTTACATGTGGGATAAATTGGGCCATTCAGTTTTCAAGTGACCGAAAAAATTAAACTTCGTATGAAAATTTCTTGAGTGGAAAGTTCGCGAGTTTCACTGTACTTGTAATATTAAAATATTATGCTTAATCGTAAACTCATTTCAACCCATAAATTATCAAAATATGCATTGGAGGACATTTTGGCGGATAGTTCCTTTGTACACATAGATACTTACAAGTTATGTGACTGTGACGCAACGACAAGCAGTCTAACGATATACTACTCTTTAATGCCGGTTTTCCAACGGCCCTACCCCAAATACATTGAGCTTAATGGTTTTTTTCACGTGCAACCGTGGAATTAATATGATGTCTAGCAATTAAGATAAAATTGTTCTTTATCTTTATTATAAACATAAAATATAGATTTGACTGGTCAGTGGTTGAGTGGGCATCGCGTTTGGATCCCACCCGGGCGTCCCGTGTTCGATTCCTCGGCTGGCTAAGTCCTCCATCACAATACAAGCAAAATTTTCGGCTTTCTGTGGTGGAGATTTTCAAACATTGTTGGGTTATTCGTAACCCGGGAATGTTTGCCTTTCCTTTTAAAAAAAATAAATAAACAATCGAAAAGAAGATTTTGGGTTCACCCGTACAACGAAATAAATATTAATTACAGGGTATTTGTCACCGCCAAGTAACTGCATGAGAATGATATCAATTTTCCAATCTCAATCCAATGCTTTCTCTGCTAAATCCTTTCTTAGGATATTCCGGTAAATTATAGTTACATAAACATAAATATTTTCCCACCTCCAAAAGAAATTTAACATTCAATCATGATTGGATGTCATTTCTATCAATCGAGTAGTAGATGCGAATGCAATTTGCATTGTGCGCTACCAGCACCGTCAGTAGCGTGCAACTGACTTCAAACCTGTAGTCGACGTTAGCATACAAACACTAGCAAAATAGTATGGCAGATAACTCAAGTCGCTTGTAAGTATCTCCGTGTACGAATGGTCGTAGGAAAACATTCAGTCAAAAGAAAAAGATATTTACTAAATATTGTGACATTAAAAAGAAAAGTATCAAATAATAAAAATTGGGTTGCAGATTCTTGAAAATCTTTTGTCTAACAGAACAATATTCTCTCATATGATTTTCTTATTTTGTGTATATTTCAAAGCTGCATAGCTCACACTGGAAATGACGTGAGAGTCACAAATAGTTTCGTTAAACCCAAAGTTAAAGATAGAAAGTGCGGTGCAAATTGCACTGTTTAATTATTTTTACAGCTTCAGAAAACATTTTTCTGATTTGTAGTCAATTTATTCAAGATTGCGCATAATAATTTTATTATTATGTACATACTCGTATGTCGATCATCCAATTGATTAGTCAGACATCTCTGAAAACTCGAAATTTGAGTTGAGTATGCAGTTATCATGTAAAAGTGTTCCCTATATCTGGTACACTACTCAGATTACTTATAGACACCACCAAATCAATTATAATGCAGAAAAACTTGTAGTGAATTAAATTCAATGTTGATGATTTCTGGATCACTAGTAGGATATTTCAAAATATCATAATAATGTACCGGACCGTTATGCCTGCCAGTGTTATTTTATAACATATTTAAAATGTAAAACACAGACACATGTAAATAATATTTGAATTATGGTGAGCATTCGAATATTGCTTTACTCATTATCTCAAATCTTTGTATTTGGAGATGTCTGACTAATCAACTGGACGATTGATTTATTTATGTGTTACCATTAAAAACTTATTTTCAGAATGAAAATAATAATATCTTTGTGACAAATGACAATTGCCAATGAAACAAACAAATTGACAATGTTTTATGTTCCAGATCAAGAATTCAAGTTCGCAATGTTGTTAGCCTTAGTCATAACTTATCTTTATTTTACCGAGTCATAAATATGATAATTAAGTTTTATGTATTGACGTACATACTATTGGGGTAATAAAATTTGTTGCTCTCCCCTTGTACGGAATCTAAAAATAATTAGCAATTAACAAATGTTTGCATTGATAGCTAAATGAACTAGCTCAATGGATTTTAACGTGATATTTATTGTTTTAGCAGTCACAACACAATGTGAGTCGCAACTCTTATCACATTCAATTAGAAAAGCTTTCTAATTGAATGTGATAAGTGAAAAGAAAAAAAAATTAAATGTTTTGACGCACAAGTCAAAATAACATTTTAAGCTCACCACGCTTAATGAAATTGAATTGCAGACGTTTTTTATTGCAAATTTGACAGTATTAACACCCTAGTGACTGTACGGTTGAAATTTAAGAATTCATACAAGACTCTAAGTACAACAACGCCGCGCCATATGGAAACTATCTGTGAACGTGAAGTTTGTGACTAATGTGAGTAAAAGAACTGAATTAAAGCAAGTAGCTAATGATGCCAAAAGATGGTGCCACTTACGTTAACGAGTTTTTAACTGCTAGTTGTCATTAATATCACTTCACGCTTTGAAGTGACATCTAGGATATTAATTGCCTTCCTATGGGAAATGCTCAATAATATTGGGCAGTTCATAAATAAGTCGAAATGAATATTTTCAAAACTTCGTCAGTATTTAATTGAGAGGTTGAATTCAACGGTTAACCACCATCAAAGTTAATTAGCATCAACGCTCAGTACTAATTTGGACAACCTTGTTATTGTTGTTGTTGTTGTTGTTGTTTTTGTTGTTCATCGCATCTGCCCTGAAGATGGACACTGTTAGCCTGTTCGAAAAGTTGGTTGGAGAAGGAGGAGAAAGTAACTTACTTAGCGTTATTACCCCAAAAGTAAAACAACATAACGCTATTAGTCGTGAGAACCTTTAATCATAACCTGTCACAATCGTAACGTAATGTTTTAGCTGAGAATTGGCTTCGCTGCGGCTTTACTTTTCTTTGGCTTGCTTGGCGGCAATCTCGGCGCGCTCGTTGACGTCGATGGTGGCGAGGTTGAGGGATGCCACGAAGCCGTGCAGAACGGAGATGAGCGACTTGACGAGGGCAATGGGGGCCGATACGTACGCCACCAGGCGGAACAGGCCCATGCCGGCAACTGAAATTAAGAAATGGGTGTTTATTTCATCGAGCACCTAATTATTAGCAATTGATAGCAATTATTAGCAAATTATTGCAATTGATACCAAAATTTGCAGAATGGGCAGTTATTAATAGATTACTTATAAAATATAACGTAAATTTTAAACTTAACATCCATTGACCTAGTATACCCTAGACAAGCCGTCTCATAGTAAAAATCAGAAAAAAATAACCCCAAGTATCAGTAATTTCGCAATACAACTCATCTTCGAATTCCGCCGTCTTGCATGCGAATTCTCGGCAATATAAAACTGAGCACCGACTAATCCCATTGTGTGATTTGTCGAACTAACACTTCAATAGGTGATCACGTTTTGCATGCGTGACGTTTCGACAAGCTGTGTTGTGTATAAATGGTTTTCAAAGTGGGGATCGCGAGACATTCATAAATTTAATTAGACAAAAATATTTTTTTTACTTTATTATGTCAAGCGATTCAATTTCGGAGGCGAGTATGGGTACCGCCGCCTCGGGAACCATTTATTGGATAACCAACGCCTCTGCCATAGGTCATCCAAAGTGGTTCGCTACGTTTGGTGACTACGCAGAGTCGCCCGGGTTCATGGATTGAGGTTTGTCCGGGTCTTGGCGGCGGATGCGTCTGATAATTTTTAAATTTTGTTTTTCTGATGAACCGTATGGCTCGTTGTCAACCACCAAGCAGCAATTTCGTCGAAGTGTCCCGTTGAAAGCGGTGTACACTGCAAACCATACTTTAGATTCGTGTACAAAAAGTTGTACACAGTCCCGTATATGTATATATTGATCTTGAGTTTTAAAATAAAAAAAATCCATTCATCGTTTGCTTGAAAATAATTACGAAAAATTGACCCTTTTACCGCCCACGCACCGTGGGCTGCCCAGGTTGGTCGCTTATCATTAACACAGTGATGAGCAACCAGCAGCCCGCAAGCCCTTTTACTGCTTTCCGGACTTTTGACTACAAAAAATATCAAAAAAATTGCGCTAAAAAATATTCAAAGGCTTCTGTTCTGTTTTGCAAAATGTCTTAGCCGAAAACTATAATCTTTCTTAAAAGTTTTGAATCAGCTGCTCAATCATTAAGTTTTTTTTGTGTATAGGTAATAATTAAAAAATGACAGAAATTCGTAGTTAATTAAAGCCCGTTAGTAAGCGCTCAAAAAGAAGAGGAAGGTGAGATATGTAAATATGAATGTTAGAGGGAGCGCGAAAACGATAATATTTAAGCGAAAATTGTGAAAATGTTTAATAAAACATGACTCGTGTAAACTATTTTAAAATAGAACCAAAATCTCGCGGGAAATATCATAGCTTTAAAGAAAAAAATGAATTATGATTTTTTTCATATATATATAACTTGTAATGTAACAAAAATAAAGTGCTTATAATAATTTTCGAAATATACGATTTTCTTCTATCGGAAGAATTTCATTCAATTACCGTTTCGGCGTGGCAAATGTATAGATATTATCGTCAAAAACAACATATATTTTTTTAGAAACTTAAAAACTTAAAGTGTTTTAGAGAAATATGTTGTAAAACGGTAGAAATTCGGAATGCTGTGGCTTAAGATAGGTTAACTTTCGACCTTAATTGAAAAATAGTGCAGCGGTTTTTTGTTAAGATCTGCGTTTAATGTATTTTAAAGGTTTCCGTTTTATACAAACCAGGTCGCGTTTTTAAAAAGTTTAAAAACCACTGCCATATCGTGCCGCCAGCCCTTCGTCTATGTGTTAGTATCGGTGTGTGGTGACGTCACAAGCATTTGGGTGATTAAGTGACGTCAGAAACTTTGCTTGCCAAAAAAATAATACGTCAATATTATTACATTTATTAAAACGCTGCCTTAAAGCTATCTGTAAGGCATAATTTTTTTTATGTATTCAGATAGCTGGTTACATTATCGAAAATAAAGTCCGCGGACTGTACCTTGTACAATATTCGGAATTTAGGATATTTTTGTGTTTGAAAAAATTAATTCCGTCAGGACGGCTGGGACAGCAATTAGTTTCAGTGTGGACCGATAAAAATTAAAACACAAAGCACAATGCGATTCAAATAGTACGAAACAATGCTCGCACTTTTTCATAAATGGGCCTTGAGCCAGTTTTATTTGGTTTCTGGCGTCATTTTTAATTTCACAGGGCACGTCTTGATATACTTGGTCGAAGTTAACATCCCTTTAGAGAACATAAATGACCCGTCTTTAATGAATATTTTATATATTCCAACTTTAGAAAACAGACAAAAAATTAACGACCTAACCTTTTTATTAAAATTATTAAATTCTAAATTCAACTGTTGTGAACTCCTGCAATTGATAAATCTACACGTACCTACACGATCGACTAGACAAATATTAACATTTCATAAACACACATCTCATTTCAACTATAGTTTGCATTCTCCAATACAGCGTTTACATAACCTTGGTAACCAATATTTAAACAATATGGATGTATTTGATAATAAATTAAATTTATCAAACTTTAAACGACGTATGTGCCAACTATTTATTCCTACTTCTTAAACCATCTTTACCTCTATTTTTACTTACCATATATTCTGTGTTACCTGCTTTGTGTCAACTCTTATATTTGGTGTTATCTATATTTTATGTTATTTTTATTTTGTTTCTTATATTTTATGTTATTTCCTATATTTTTATCAAAACATGTACTGCACTTTATGTAAAAGCCCTATGGGCGTTTAAATAAATAAATAAAATAAAATAAATAAATATTAGATATTATATTTTAGATGCGTGTTAGCTTCATCAGTTAATAAGAGTATTTTACATAATTTTTTGTTAACCGCTCAGGCCTCAGGCCTATTCTGTCAGAAGGTCAGAATATTTCCGCTTTGCAATGAAATTCAAATAAAGGAATATTTCTGAATGTATTCGAAAACTCAAAATTGTTTTTGAAAGTTGGTGATGACATACGATTTCAAATTGTATTATTAGAAATAAACAATCGATTTTTAAAACATTTAAATATTGGATGCAAACATAAAAAAGTTTTAAAAATGGCTAACCTTATTATGTTTTTTTTTAATCTAAAATTACTGATAATGTAAAAAAAAGAAAAACACACACATTTTATTGTATAAATGACAATTGTATTTATTGTATAAATTGCTGACGGCTGGCGTAGTCCAGCGGTAAGGCTCTTGACTCGCAATCCGAAGGTCGCGGGATCAAATCCCGGCGTAGCAAATAAATTTTATTTGATTAATTTGTGTTATTTCACAATTTATTCATTTAAAATAATATATAGTATATTTGCGGCACGTTCCAGAGTGGAAGATACCCTCAGTATCGCCCTGGTGTAAGACCACCGTTCAGAATTGAAACATTGCTTGAAATGGCTTTAGCCGTGTTTGGTGTCCAGATCTGAATAGCCAGGTACTTCCCCACCTTCCTCTTCCCTATCTCCTTCCCTCCTCACTACCTTCAGCCTCACAACATACCCCAATCGGGGATGTCATAGTCTCACTGGCTCCAGAAGGGAGCAGTTGGGACTCTTGTGCGGTATTCATACAAAAATAAAATAAATTAAAGTTATTATCACCTCACTTCTTTGTCGTTTCATAAACAAAATAATAAATAAATAATTTACAAATTTTCATAAGTATTTTTCAAATTGCTGTTCAAAACCCTGGTTTCATAAAGATACACATTTTACTTCTTTTGTGTTAAATTTTGGATTTTAATATAAAGAGTGGTGTTTTCTCTTTCTAACACCTTTTATATCAGGGAGACAGAACAATTTCTATGAGACCTATACGAGTTGTTCCGAAAAGCGAACAAATTAGCCTGAGGGGTTAATGGCGCTTAATGTATTTGAAGTAATACTTGCTATATGAATATAAATTTAAATCTGTTAATGAATTATGTCAATATAATATTATGTATTCAACTTGAATAAATAATATAATGAATCCCTCTGCAATGAACATTATGTTGTATAACAGCAATAAATAATATAATGAATCCCTCTGCAAAGAACATTATGTTGTATAACAGCACAATCAATCTAGATAAAAGGTTATCTAAGAATAATAAAATCAAATCCCTTTATATATTCCCCATTGGGAGAAGTGTAGTGCAAATGGACTTGGATCGATTACTTTGCAGACATGAAATAGCTCAGAATAAATCAAAATCAAAGCTTGGAAATAAATTAATCAATAAAAGATTCAACCTGGAGCTCCAAAATACTTGAAAAATACCCTCGACTCTGTGCAGAAACGGGCGGTCCGTTTGATAGATTCTCCCATCTTAACGAATGGATTGCAATCTTTAGAGCACGGGCGTCGGAAGGGAAAGCAATCCATGTTCTACCGGTATTTCAATGAAAGATGCTCTGAGGATCTAGCGTCATTGATCCCTTCGGCACCGGTGCATAGTCAGGAGACACGCCAAACGCGCGCCCAACATATGTACACGGTTGACATTTGTCACATGAGAACGGGTCGTTTTTTCGACTCGTTCTTGAGTTCAACAGCCCGGCTATGGAACGATTTGCCGGCATCTGTGTTTCCTCCCTCCTACAACATGGGTCTCTTCAAGACCAATGTTCATTCCTTCCTCTCCTCAAAAAGACCCTCCACACAGCATCCCAGATGACATAGGCCCTGAGGGAAATTATTTTCCTCAGGGCCTCCTGTGTGGAGTTAATGTAAAAAAAAAAACCTCCATAAGTTGTAGCTAATGAACTTAATAATTTTTTAATTACACATTGTTAACATACGTCTTGTGTAATTACATTAGCTCATATTTTGCCTCTACTAGTTCAGATTTTTATGAAATTTGGATATATGAAGATATTTTTATAAAACCTAAATAATTTTTTTTATGTGAATACCTCACAAGAGTCCCAGATGGTCCCGTCTGGAGCCAGTGAGACCATGGGATATGTTGTGAGTCTGAAGGCAGTGGGGAGGGGAAGGAGAAGGGGAAGTACCTAGCTATTCAGATCTAGTCACCAAACATGGTTAAAGCCATTTCAAGCAATGTTTCAATTCTGAATATTGGTCTTAGACCAGGACTGAGAATATCTTCCTCTTGTGAATGTGCCGCAAATACAACTTATATTATTTTTAAATGATAAAACTGTGAAATAACACAAAAACAAATAAAATTTACTTGTGCACACCGGGATTTGAACCCACAACCTCCGGATGGCTAGTAAGGGCCTGACCCCTCAAACATGGAAGCCGTCAAAAATCATGTTGTTAATGAATTATATATACATACTTATGGGTCCCTCGGTAAAGTGCAGCAAGTACAGAGCGGCGTAGAACGCCTCATTGCCGCAGCACATCCAGAACAGCACCATCTTGTTGGTGTAGTAGAGCCGCATGATGGGATTGCCCGAGAGGTCCACGAACTTGTGCGAGGCCTTGCCCTGAAGAGTGGTGGTGTGCAGGTACAGCCAGTGGCACACAATGTCGATGGCCATGGACATCTGGAAGAAGAACTGGTGCTGCGGGTAGAAGGTGGCCAGCGTGACGCAGAGGCACATGGTGCCGGCGCGGTCCGTGAGCTGGTCGAGCATGGCGCCGAACTTAGTGCCTGGAATTATTTATAAATTTTGATAATTTCATTTCCTGCAGGAGGAAAAACTTCCTACAAAAAATAAAATAATAATAATGTTGGGATGATTTGCAAAGCACCATTTTTGTGAAAAATCACCTCAAGGGCGTTGTACAAATTTATAATTTATTTCTACAATCTTACTTTTAACAACAGACTAGATGTTTGATTATAACAACTTATGGCTAAAAATTGCATCCACTGGTTCATCAATCATTTTTTTTTTTTTTTCAAGAGCGGAGACGGTTTACATAAATAAAGTTCCCGTGAGCACTTAGGCCGTAGGCCCATTGTGCTATCTCCCATTTTACCTCATTCCTTTGACAGTAATCCAGTCCCTTTTACAAAGTTCACCAGGATTGTCATTGGAAATGAAGCTATGTCTTCTGGTTCGACAATGTGTCTTCCCAGGTCTCATTTCTCTTCTTCACTCCTCCGCGGTTCCCTGAAGGCCCCACGAGAGAAGAGGGCTTCATCTCTCCTCTCCACTCCTTAGTTCCCCGAGGGCTCCACGATGGAGAGTCCACCTCCCTTTGGTTCCCTAAAGGCCCCACAAGAGAAGAGCCCCACTCCACCTTGGCTCCCCGAGGGCCCCAGGAGGGAAGAGGACTTATCTCTCCTCTTCACTCCTCCTTGGTTCCCTAAAGGCCCCATAAGAAAGAGTTCACGGAGATGGCCTCATTTCTCCTCTTCACTCCTACATGGTTCCCTGAAGGCCCCACATAGGAAGAGGACATCATCTCTCCACTTCACTCCTCCTCGGTTCCCCAAAGGCCCCGTGCCGGAAGAGTGCCCTTCCCCTTGGTTCCGTGAAGGCCCCACAAGGGAAGGGTTCATGGAGGTGGCCTCAGCTCTCCTCTCCACGGCTTCTCCTCTTGGTTCCTCCTAAGGGCCCCAGGAAGAAAGTCCACGGAGGTGGCCTCAGCACTCCTAGATTCCCAAAAGGCCCCTAGTTTTCGAATGGTCCAATTTTTTTGTCCCACGAGTGACCAGGGAAATAGAAGGTCCACTCCAGCAGAGCCCCGAATGTTGGAGTAAGGTCTAAATACTCCGAGATGCGACCTTGTTTCTCGGAGGCACCGTTCTTGACACTGTTCCCCAGGACATTCAGCCTGAGCACGGTAGCTCACACCTTGGCTTGGGATGGCTATTGCAGATTTGTGTTTCCACTCCCTGAGCGATGGGTTCGCCACACTCCCTACGCTATCATCAATCATTGATACAAAACTATATGTACAATGCATTTGACCAATGAACGCGATGCTGCGTAAAAACATGGTTCCCGGGGCGGCAGTACCCATACCCACGATAATAATAATAATACAAGATAATTTAGGTAATAGAATTATATAACACAGTACGTGTTGCATTCGGTGTGATACTAAATGTCCATTCCCATGCCCTTCCCCCCCCCCCCGCGTCCCCTTCACCTCCTGCATTCCTCTTCCACCTTCCCCGCGTTCCCCCTCCCTGTCTGTATATTGAAGAACTTTTCATTACTAACCACCGGAGCGCCTACGCAAAATAAATAAATTTGCCTTGATTGCTCGAGATTTCCAGAAGATCATTTTTTAAATTTTTCGCCAACATTAAGAAAATCATACCTTCGAATTTTAACATGGAGACATAAAAACTTATTATAGTGCTTTACAGCCAATGAATTAACCTGTATTTACCATTTATTTCATATTTGTAGGATTTATAAAAAAAATATTTAAGTTAAGTTTATAACCGCGTGAATCCTGCATGTTTGTTACTTTGAAACTCCGTGAGAGGTACTTATTTGAGTCAACATAGAATATTTTCGAATTCCGTATGTTGTCAGTGGTATACTTCATAATAAAAGATGCATGTCTATGGAAAAAGGACTTAATTTTAACCGTAAACAGCTGATCAGAAATTCTGGGTGAAAAAACATTTTTAACATTGTTCTAAAATAGTCTACGAAGTTTTGCGACATCTATGGTCATAATAGATAAAGTATGTCAATAGTTTCATTTTAAAATAAATGGCTAGCCATGGAAATGTTTTAAATAATTACAATAAATGTTTTACGAATGGTAAGAAAATATAGTCAAATTTTGGACCGCTATCAATCGCAGAAAAATAAAACTGGTCCATTTTTCGACCATAATCGCTCCAGAGGTTAACATGAGATCGAAAAGAGCAATAAGGTACCTTAAAAATTTATTTTGAACACTTTCAATTCTATTTTTGTGTACTGCATAGCCTGGGTTCCACACTTGAGATGCGTGTTCAAGGATACTTCGAACGTATGAGAAATACAGTGTTTTGAAAGTAATAAGGTCTTTGAATTGTTTACAGGAACGGATTATGAAACAAACCATAGAAGATGCGTTAGTGACCATGTGGTCACCCTTACCGCAAAACCCACCTCCTTCGTTACCCTCCCCCTCCTGCCTCCCCTCCCTGCTGCTAAAATATATGAAATACACACCATTTTTAGTGCAAATTTCATAACGCCAGAGCTTACCATTTTATAGAAACACTTTTCTGCTGAAATGAAATGTTCTGCAAAAATTTTGAGTCAATCCATAGAATACTTTCCGAGATTTCCGAATACAAACATACGGAACTTAAATTTTTATATATACATATATAGATAACCCAAAGTTTTCTGGTTTCAGTTCATTACTTTCTTTGTATTGACAGAAGTCTTGATATAGTTCGATAGACGTAACAGTATTATTGTGTGTATGGAACTTACTCTGGTTGAAATATCTAGCAGCATAGCCGTCTACTGCATCCAGGAGTCCCGATATCACGTAACACCAGCAGGCCACGGCATAATGAGTCGGCATAAACCAGAAAGAAATAATCGCAAGGACAATGCGCCCATACCCTGGAAGAAGAAAAAATTCATTCTGAAACCTTAATCCAATTAGATATAATAATCATTAAACTGCACCATTTTCCTAACCGATTATGTTAGGGACGAAGATGAATATGTTTTCCGCCATTTTTCAAGCACAGTTTACACCACTCGGTCGATTAAAATCCGAAATACGTAGATATTGTAAACAGAAACAACACCCTTCCGCGTATATTACGAATTTTCAAATGTATTTATGTGCGAAGAAATGGACCTATGTATCTGACGTACAGATGACAGTTCCAAGTTCCAAACGAAAGGTGCAGACGAACGTCTGGAAAATGAGTTGAACAGAGACGACAATACAAATACGTGAAGCTAGTCAACGAAACGCATTTTATAGGCACCAAGCAGAAAAATAAATCATTGAATGCTTGGGTAAGCACTGCGTTTGGAAAATATAAACTTTTTTACTCGGGGTTGCACTTTTGTTTATCAGACTTGTAGCAGTGCGACTGGCGCAAAAAACGTAGGTCGAATCCTCTCCCGTTATTGGAGGAGGAAGCTTCCAAAATTTACCTGTAGAGGGCACATTCGTAAGTAGTGAAAAATGATTGTCGGTTCTCGTCGAAAATAACGATGATCTCTAAGAAATATAAAAGAAAAGTGAAACAAATACAATAAAAAGTGTCATAATGACTCCCTGAGTGTCTGTGGGTTGTAGCGAAAGGGTGTGTGTGTAGAAAGGCAGTGTAGTGTAGTGAGGTCATAAGACTTGTCATCTGACTGTCTCTCGTCCAAGATGGCTCCCTCCCCCGATCACGATAAGGAGCCGAAAGCGCCTGACAAGAGCCCTTCTCAAATTAGTGATAATAATTCGAGTGACATTCAAGTGCCAGTGGTGGAAACACAACAATATTTGGATACCAACTCCGGCGCTACGGGGGGCCACACCGATCCTGAGGTAGGCTTCTCTTCTTCACTGACCTCTTTACGTATTCGATCTCTGCATTTGCAGCAATTTTCAGTGATTGTGGTAGTTTCTGAAGTGCAGCGATCAAATGACCACTCTTCGGGTGCAATAAAAACATTGCCGTTATCTTAGAAATGTCGTTTTATCCGCTGTTGTTGGAGGTTCATCGTTGTCAGCCAGCCGCCATGCCATGCAGGTGCATAATATTACACCCGCGCTGCAAGGGAATCGCATTCTACAGGTCTGCGCCTCATCTATCCTGTCTCTGTCGCTATAACTTATATCCCTCGTCAATATTTTATCTTGGGAAGGTCAAGGTTATACTATCTTCCCAGACTTTTATTATAAACGACACAAATCAGCGATAGAGTTTATATTATTTAAATTTTCAGACAGCCAACACCGTACGTTCCCTATTCAAAACAACGAACGCGCAGGAATGCAAAATGCAAACCGTTCATTGTATCAACGCTGCATTATTTCAAGTTCCGATCTATAATATAATGTTATCGTCACATATTTCCACACTGTGCGAATTGTCAAATGCACAAATGCTGCGGAATTGAATCTACAAATATTAAAATTCACGACCCAGACTAATCAATAATACCATGTGCGACGGGTTAATTTTATTCGTGCTTTACCTTTGGACTTGTACATTCACATTTGAGCGAATTTTTTAAGCTTTTTTAGAGCAATGTATACCTGAATTAATAGTGTGGTTTGCCTCGAATATTTGGCAGGTAATTGCATTAAAAAAGTCCGAGGAAAAATAGTTATATTTATTATGATAATAATAACATGAAGTCAAGTATGACAAATGACAGGCGGTGTTGCCAGGCTTGCTATTTGACAATATCAACTTTTTTTTTATGTATATAAACCTACCTAGGTACTGCTTTATTACAAAAATAAAAATGTATTACAAGTTTTTATCAATTTTTTTTTTCTAAAGTTAAGTAAAATTTTGCTTCAACGGAGTTTCTTCACTTTTATTTTTCTTATTTCTTATTGAAAACATGCAACGAACAAATCTTATTTTTTTTTACAATTACCTCTAGGTGCTTTGATATTCTCAAGCTCCATAGCTCACGATAGAAATTATTTTTAGAGTTGAAAATAATAACCTAGAAATTTCAAACAGAAAGTTGTGGAAAATTTCTGCTTTAGAGGTATTTACCCAAAAAATAGACTTTATATTTGTATTTAATTTAGGTATGTTGTTCTAACCATACAGCAATCATAACAGAATTTCAACAGGAGAACGCTGGTCTCCAATTATTAAAATACAAACCCGCCGTCGGGTCGATCTGTGAAACTATTGATAGGTATGTTGTGTTTAGTCTTGGTAGCTGTATAACATAACCAACTATATAACGGTTATTTAAAAATACCCACAACTACGCTAGCGGCAGCTCGGGTATTTGGTTATTAGGTTGTGGCGGTTGTGGGGGTTAGCTCGGGTATTTGGTTATTAGGTTGTGGGGGTTGTTGGCGGTTATGAATATTTGACTAGCTAATAGAACTGAGTTGTTCTAAACCGTTAAGACCATGACAAAAAGAGACAGCGCTATATAGGCTGCATGTTCATCTTTCTTTATTTCTTTAGTGAGATGAAACGAGATAGACGTTTGTAGGTAGTGGGTAGTAGGTATAGCGCTATCCCTTCTGTTGGTCAAAAACTACCCGATACCCAATACCCATTCCCACCACTGAAAAACCAAAACCTACACGACCATGATAACTACTGATAACTAGAAAACTAGATAACTATCACAACTTCATAACTATCACAACTTCACTCGTCACACATAACCAGTAGTTGGCAACTGGCACCCCAAGCCATCAGTTGTAGCTACACGAGCCGGCGCGGCGTGCGGAGCTATATTTTTGTAATATTATACTGAATTTCTTTCGAAAAATTTTACGATTGCGGAATTTTTTAGAAGTAAAAAATAGTGTTTAATTATTTTAGTTTATTGCTTCGCTTATAATATTATTAGTATATTTAGACATTTTTGCGTAAGTGTAAAAGTTTAATACATTTTGTTTATAATTTGTGAAAGTTTTGTTAAAAAATTGTGACATTGTAAATATTGCAGGCAATATTTGGGCCGATTTGACAAACATAACGTGGATAAAAAAAGCGCCGTGTAAATTGTGTAAACTTGTTCTGAGTTATAAAAATTCTACGGGAAATTAAACTTCCCATCTAAAAACAACACATATTTCTGCATTTGCTGAATTAAATGCGTTCTCACTACCTGAAATCAAAAGTGCTACAGTGCCGAACGCCATTATTAAAGCGCCTGAACAAAGCGTTTCACTTTATGATGCTCCATCTACTTCACCAGGGCCACCAAAACCCAAAGGCAAATGGATGCATGTAAACCAAAAAAGGTGAACGCACAGCAAAAGGGAAAAATCGACGTGGGTTTGTTCATCGATAGTTTCCAGCCTTTTTGCTTGGTGGAAGAAAGTGTGTTTATTGTCGGAATTTCCCGTCCTAATTGCTAAGGTATTTTAACTCCTCGATTTCCAGTAATTTGGTAATTACTCGGTTCATAATAATAACTTTTTGCCAAAATATTAACGATTTATGTACTAGTTGCGCTTGGGAAATAACGTACATAAATATTATATTGTTTTGTAAAAATATTTGTAGACATATACAGGTTTGTTTCACATTGAAAGATAAAATAATGGTCCGTTATAATAATAGAGTCATGCCGTAAATAAAATATTTCTGAAAGTAATAACTATGTAATAATGGCAACAAGCTATCTACCTTCATTTACATGTATTTCTTTCGAGAAATTTTCAGTTCTTATTTATTGTAATCTTTGTTGTGTGAAATTTCACTGCAAATTCGATTTATCAAGGTATTGCAAAAAAATTACATTTTAAACTTATAATATATTTTCCATTGGAGGTATTTATTTAAAATTTAATTTAACTTATTTTATTCCTGTCTAAGATTTCTGATTGCTGCCCTGCTTGTAACTGGTAATTATATTCGTTAAAAATCGACAGCGCTATACGGGTCACATGTTTTGTCTTTATTTTTCTTTGGTGAGGTGGAACGGTAATACTAGATAGTTCGCACAGCGTTGTCCCTTTTCGTGGGTCAAAAACTCATCCGATACCCAATACCCACGGACAAAACCAAATACCTCCATAACTCCATTACCGTGATAACTACTGATAACTAATACCTAGACAACCAGCGAGCATCAACTGTAACCGGCAATAACTGAAATAACCAAATAACCGTTTTATAACCAGTTATCTACATACTAATAACCAGTTGGTTATGTTATTGAATTTCTGGCCAGTTACCCAAGACTAGTTGTGTTGGAGACATAATTATTAAAAGTCTCTAACCTTGCGTTCTTGTTTTCACAATGTTGTCAGTTATGCGGAGGAAGAAGCTATTTCATTTTCTCAGCAAAATATTCATGTATTATTTATCGTTTGCCGCACTGCAATAGAAACGAGGTGATTCAAAACTTAAATTCAAATATGCATCACGAATCGGAGTCATACGTTTGAAATAATGAATAATTCCCAAGTAGCTACGGCGTTTCTAGCTTTGTTTATTTAAGTTTTTATGGCAACTCTCGAATTGCAAATTGCAACACCCACGCTAAATTCAAACGTGATTTACACGGGTAATAATAGAATTATTGTATTTTTAAAATATTTATTCAGCGAATGAGTGCATTGTGTATTATTTCTTCGTAATGTTGCGACCTACATGCAAGCGGCTACGTAAGTACTTACTTGCAATAAATTCATTCAGTGCTTGCATTAATCACATAAATATAATTATTTAAAGAGGGGGTGCCTACCTAGGTACCTGCCTACACTTCCTACATAAATTATTTGACTTGATTGGATTTAATCAATTCATTCAACTTCTCCAAGGCTAAATTACAATAACTAGGTAGCCAATTACCCTGACATGAAATAAATATTTTTTTGGTTTACTAATCAATCTAGGTACTTAGTCATGAATCCAGAAGGGTATTTTTTGTCTTCAAAGTGTTATCTTCTCCAAGAATAAACTTTCTAATTAAAGTGTAATTATCGGAAGTAACCTGCCAGGTAAGTAAGTATGTTTTCGGAATTTGTAAATAATAAAATTAGATAGAGCCCAAGAATTCATAATAAATTTTACATCACCTTTAAAGCTCGTTCACACAGAGCTATAAATTTGCGAGCAGATATCTGTTGAATCGCGAGCGCTTATCTTTTGTACCTTCACACGAGGCTATCAAATATTTCTTCCTGTGGTAGGAGAGGGGGTCAGTTGAATTGGGGAGCGGCAAAGGAATACACATTTTTGTACTGAAATCTGTCAACTTGACATCTGTCATCCACCGGTCTAGGCAGCTCCGTAATTACAATGTTTTAGTCGGAGAGGGGGAGACTTATCTTTTGGCGTATCGCCTCTGTAGCGGTTCCGTCGTAAGATGTGTATTGTCTATGATTATCTGCGCTTAAAAACGCTTAGGTGTGAACGGTCTCAAGGGATTGTATGGAGAGCGTTATTTGGCTTGCGATGATCTTATATATTTTATAGCTGTGTGTGAACCAGCTCTTAAGGTGATTTCTCACAAAAACGGCGCTCTACAAATCATCCAATTATTATTTTTTGTGTCAACAAAGGTTTAGTAGTTATTGGGATATTCCGATTCTGATGTAATTATGGTCACTAAACTTCAGATGCATAAAATTGACCATTTTCAACTCGATATTATTTTTGTTTGTACTATCGGTAGGTAGGTACATCAATTGTTCTATTGGCAATACATATTTTTAATTAATAATATGCCTCCATTGACTTCAAAATGCTACATTGATGTAAAACAAACTCACCTAACATTTAATATACAGGGTGTAACATTACCTACACGACAGACTTTAATCATTGATTTCTGATATTATTTGTAGTAGAAAATGAAATGTCATTTTGGTCAAAGATATTTTTTCGATTAAAAACAAATAAAATGGATACAAATTAAATGCTAATAGCTAGAACTTTAGGCCAGCGCACTAAACGTCCCCTCCTCACCATCCCTGCGTGCCACGAGGCGTGCCACGAGGTGCCTACATGATATGAGTCCTATAATTTCAATACCCGCTATATCCGATTTTTAGCCAAATTGATCAGAGTATGACATCTTGTTCACATTTTTGCGAGGAACAAGTTGAGTAAAATTGAGTTTCAAAACCTCCCTTATCACGACCAAAAACCATGTTAAAACTGCGAGTGAGAAACAAAAACCGCTGTATCATTCAAGAAGTTACTATCAAAATCCGCTATATCGGAATTCAACCAATCACGAGCAGTTATTTTGCCAAGATGGCGGGCTTAGAAACTCACGCGACAGGTCAGTTGAGTTTCAAAATCCGCTATATCCATTTTATTTGTCGAAATGACTTAAAAATTGCTAGACATACATTGAAAAATGAACACTTTTCGAATTTAATATTACTCCAATTCATTATACATATAAAAAATTAAAATGCAATTTTTCCGAATCAGTGAAAGTTGATATAGCGGATATAGAAATTGAACGACTCGTATTAAAATACGCTATATAAATAAAAACGGCCTACTCACCATCCGACTTGCAGGACTGCGTGCAGGGTCTTTGCAAATCGGATCGTTTTTAGGCAAAACCACCAGCCGATTTATCCCTTTGTCGGGTCATCGTAATAATGATGCTGTGTAGATTCGGTTGGCGGTTCAGCATGCTGTCCTGCAAGCAGTTCTGCAAATCGGATGGTTATTGAAGCCTATTATGGTTCGATTTTACACATCGCTCATTATTCCGATTGCCTAATACTTTTTCTTGGGTCGGGTCAAACCTTGACGGGTCTCGTTATTATTTTTATTTGTCAATTCGACCTTACCCAGTTTTGATTGATTTCTCCACTGCCAATATAATAAGTTGCAGACCGTGCCTTGTATTTCGCTCCGGTTAATAAAACACTATGATCGTCATACAACAGCTGTCGATATTATCGGTGACCGGACAACCCAGAATGAAACCAACTCAGAACCACCTCAGAAAAGTCAAGAATGATGAAAAAAAATGGTTAAATAGGTTACGTTAGGTTAGGGTTATGGGCTATTTTAAATTTTTTTTTTCATAACTTTTAATGACTTTTCGAAGAGGTGTTGAGTTGACTTTGTTCTCAGTTGGCATGGAACCGATATTATCATTATCAGAGGGAGAGGATGAGTTTCACTGGTCTATGGGGAACTATTATTGATTTATTTTTGTGTATTGATAAATCACATGAGTCCACTGCCCAGAGCCAGTGGGACTATGACATTTCTAATTTGGTATGGCAAGTATAGGTATTTTTTTTTTTTTTAATATTGGCTCCACACAGGAAGCCCTGAGGAAAATAATTCCCCTCAGGGCCTACGTCATCTTTGGGGATGCTGTGTAGAGGGTCTTTTTGGGAAAGGAAGGAAAAGACTTCTGGGAAGGATAAGGGTATTAGGGGTGGGTAGGAATCTGGGGGTCAGTGTGTCCAGGAGTGACGGACGTATGAATCCATCCCTCCCACTGCGGTGCAAGGCAATGTTCGGGAGAGTACGGCTAGAGAAGTCAAAGGGACTCCCTCAACCATTCTCTCCCGATCCGGCCTGCCATGCAGCTGGTGGGCAGACGCATCCGCCGGACAAACCTCACCCCGTGAACCCGGGCACCCCTGCTAAGTCACCAAACGTAGCGAACCACTCGGAGTGACCTATGGCAGAGGTGTTGGTTATCCAATAAATGGTTCCCGGGGCGGCGGTACCCACACCCGCCTCCCAAATTGAGATAATTCGTCTTATTAAAAATTGCTCATATATTTGATGCATATACCGATATATTGTTTAGACAATGTCAATAATGTGGCAACACTGTGTAAATAATAACAGGTACATTTTCTGGTAGGTACCGAACCTATCCAAGTTGGTAAACATTAGATCATATCTCTGCACCGCCTTAAGCCAGGTCTGCCCCTCCACCCAGTCAGAGTCCGAGTTGTCCTTGACTCGATTATCTCCGCAACCAAATCAATCTATAAAATTATAATTTATTATTACAGGTACAGACATTATAACATTTATGTCTACTTCGGTCACTCACTTCCATTTAAAACAGTGTTCAATCGCCTTAATTTATTTGCAGTTTATACAGGCGAATGGGAGAACGGTCTGCACCTGGTGAATAATCCATGCATTACTAATCAAATCATAATTTAATGGTTAATATTTTATGCATTCTGACTGTTTTATAAATCTTTGGTAAATGAACTCAAGGATAAATTTATTTATACGTGTCAGTATAATGCACCAGTTTCATTTTTCTATTTACCCACGAAGATAAAGTTTGAAACTAAAATTAATATGATTGCAAAGAGTTTGATAATTTGGCTTCGAAACTTACGTGACTTGTACGAGAACATTTCCAATTAGTTGTTCGGGTGCAGTCTGGAATTTACCCCGATGATATTCGACCCCCAATATGATAGGGCTCCAAAAGAATTTCTTCCGTTCTTACTAAACTCCGTTAAACTAAAGTACACAAAGAGGAGACCGATAGGCGACGAAGCACCGCACAAAGAGGAGACCGATTATACTATCTCATTCTATCACAGGCTAAATCCTATAGATGTATGTGTTTGTCTCTTTTTAGTGTCGCTATTTTTTTTTCATTAAGTTTCAAATCACAACGGTGCTAAATAAGTTTAAAAAATAGCTCTCCTTACGTTTTTTCTAACTAAAATTACCGATAACAAAAAAATATATATAAACACATACATATTTATTATATACGTCATAGTTACCTCACTTTTTTGTCATTTCATATGAAAATAATTAATAAAAAATTCCCTAAGTTTAAAAAAATAAAATTTCAAATTGTGATTCAAAACTTTGGTTTCTTGAACATTTTATTTTTTTGCTGGTTATTTTTTAGATTTGACTGTAAAGCGTGGTGTTTTGCCTTTCTAACACCGTTTAAAACATATTTCTCTCTATGATGGTAAGAGAGTTACAGTGATTTATACTAGACCGATGAGCTTTGACAAATATGGTCTCCAAACGGGTTAAAACATCTACAATATTTTTAAAGAATCAAATTTTCAAACCAAAAACACATAATTTTGCATTACTTCGCCAACCGTAATATTTTGTTGAACCCCAATCAATATTCGCGACTGAATATAATAAAATATCGTGGAAAACCGAATCTGACGAAAAAGAAGACGAAGAATTAATTAATTTTGACCTTTGACTTTACAGAAGAAAATGCCTTCCAATTTTCCACCGAACCTTCAAGTATGATTACTGTCTGAAGACCATTTTTATTCCCGCCTTACAATTATAAAATATTATGGTGTTTGAATTAATTTTATTTTTAAAATCTGTATTTTCATCTGTAGAGGACAGGACGAAATGGATTCCTTTTCACTAGCTAATTGCACATCAATCAACATTTTTTTCAGGTCGTTTATGGAGGAATTCACCTGCTTTTTTTCACCACTGGCAATCTATTTGATTATCCCAATCAACTGACTGAAGTAGCTCGGGAGGCGGCCAATTATTTATTCGCGCCGATGAATCAAAATTTTGTAGTTTTCGGTTTCTGCTGCTAATGCTAATTTTTCAGAGTATCCCCAGAGATTCATCCGTGCGACCAGCGGGGAAGGCATCGGAAACAATAAATTAATAAATTTTATTTGTCTACAATTTTTTTTTATTATCATTATCCCCTTCAAAAACAATTCATAGCAACCTGACTGACTGCGAAAAACGGTCGGTTCGTTTGATGGATTTTGTTCTACCGGTATTTCAACGAAAGTTCTTCAGAGCAGTCGGAAGACATGCAAAATACATGCCCGACATGAATGACACTTTTCGCATGAGAGCGAGTCGTTCACCCAACAGCTCAGCTGTGAAATTATTTACTAGCTTTCGTGTTTACTACCTCCTACAACATTTGAAGCCTCCTTTTTGTATGAATACCGCACAAGAGTTCCAACTGCTCTGGTCTGGAGCCATTGAGACTGGCATCCCCAATTGAGGTATGTTGTGAGGCTGAAGGCAGTGGGAAGGGGAAGAGGAAGGTGGGGAAGTACCTGGCTATTCAGATCTGGTCACTGAATGGTGGTCTTACACCAGGGCGATACTGAGAGTATCTTCCACTCTGAAACGTGCCGCAAATATGTATTATTTTAAATGAATTAATTGTTATAATAACACAAATCAAATAAAATTTATTTGGCACTCCGGGATTAGATCCCGCGACCTTCAGATTGCGAGTCAAGAGCCTTACCGCTAGACCATGCCGGCCGTCAAACAATCATTACATTTCGATCTTATAAGTTTTTCTGCATTACAATTGATTTGGTGGTGTTTATGAGTAATCCTAGTATTGTACAGATAAAGGGTACACTTTTACATACAACTGCATACTCAATTCAAATTTCGATTTTTCAGAGATGTGTGACTAATCAACTGGACGATCGACTTTCTCAGGCATCGCTGGTTAAAATCCTTCGGGTACGTGCTGTTACACCCTGTATAATTGCTAGAGCAGCCGTTCGGGCGTAGTTCCGTTTCGCCTCTACTTGAAGGTATGCTTCCGCTACCACTTGCGGATGGCCTAGACTAGGTAGCTGGGAGTTGGTAATCGAAAGGTGGGAAGCGGGAGGTATCGGGGGATACGTTCGTTAATTATTGCGTTCATCCAACCAGCAGTTGCGGTTCCTATTAGTATTCTTATTACGTCTGATGTAATATCCGTAGCACGTGGCGCCGATTCAACGCCCTCTGCCCGGCAGCCAACCGTGGTAATGTCTGCACCGTCTGCAGATCTGCAGGACGCACTCGCAAGGCGTTGGCTTATAATGCAATGCAAGACGAATTCATCAACTATTGTAGCTGCGTTTGGAGTCTGGCCTGTTAAGAGTTCTCATCGCTGAAAACTGAGAGAACGCTATGGGAGGCGAAGATATCGATTGTCCTGATTAGTCAGACGTCTCCCAACACTAGTTTGAGATAATTAGGAAAGCAATATTCGAATAAATGATACAATATAACTTTGTGAGAACCACTTATATATTTTATTTACGCCGACCGATTTCGGAACGACCGTTCCTTCCCCAGAGCAAACATAATAATGACTTGACAATTACAAAACAGCGGGTGGGTAGGGATTAATGAAGATTGGGTGTGGGAAAAGGAACGGACATTGAATGGGAACATATCCAAGATCGGGCTATAAGATAATATTTTTTGTTTATTGATAATGGACTTATTATTTTTAAGGGATCAGTAGGATTGGCCTTCAGTAATTTTCTCCATGGACATAGACTCATTTTAACTTCTACCCTTTTTTATCGTCTCTTAACATAAAATTGAATCCTATCGTACTTTTCAACAATAATTGTTAATTCGTACAAACTGTAAACCATAACCACGATGTTTCAACATCAATTCACCGCTAAGCAAAGACTAACTCTCCTCAAATAGATGATCAGACAAGTGTACCAAGAACAACACTTAACGCTCAGCTGCGTTGGTGACACCCTTGACAACCTTGCACCGCAATTGGAGGGATGGATTCATACGTTGTCACTCCCGGACACTGACCCCCATATTCCTAGCCACCCTTCTTATCTTATTCTTTTCCAGAACTTCCTCTCCTTTCTTTCCTTAAAAAGACCCTCCACACATGATCCCCTAAGATAACATAGACCCTAAGGGAAATTATTTTTCTCCGGACCTTCCTGTCTGGAGCTAACGTAAAAAAAATATTCCAAAATTTACTTTCGTAGTCGGACAGGGGTCAGTCGGCCGAGTATGCTGCATTTTATGAGCGTCATGTAATAAAATTCCAAGCTTATATCGCTATCCCACCTGTCATAAAAATATTAAAATAATTTTCTCATAGAAACACCAATAATACTTGGCGCGGAAGTGGAGCGGTAAAAATATCTATTGTTTTTGGCCAGAAATAATATGCTTTATCTTAAAATGCTAGAGATATAGTTATACTTTTTTTTAAACTCGAATGCTGGTCCCGACAGCTGTGGTGCGAACACCTATGGCGAGACGAACGGAATGTGTAAATAATATCGCTACTTGTTTGAAAATAAACTAGATAAATCATCGGCCATGCATCCATGATCGAAATGCGGCAAAATAATACGAAAATACCCGCGTTTATCAAATTTTAGCGAAGATGTGATTTCAGAATTTGTGTTTCTTGGACGACATCCGTTCCAATTCAACGGCATTAGTATATTGATATCAGATCTTGACTGTTGGACATGTCAAATGGAAATGTCAGCTGTAGTGCCAAGACTGTCAGGTATTATTCATTGGATAATTTTATATAGCGCCGTTTGGTGGTAAAACCACGTCCAGGGATGTCTCTTCGCGTGGTTGTTATTTTTTAAATAGCACGAGAAATCTGAACGAAATCCATTCTCTCAATGCGTATGTCATATTTGGGTGTGCTGTGTAAAGTTGCATTTATTGTTATATGTATTGTGTGTTTCTAGGCATACCTGAATAACAGTTTTATGGAATGAATTAAAAGTCTTTGTTTTTCTAGGTATATACGCCTATTTAGGGGGAGCCTGGTCCAGCCAAGGTTTTTTATGACGTGATAACGTCTTATAAATCGATGAACGCCGGCTGCACTCACGAAAAAGCATGACTCATTGTCACGTTCCGCCTGAGCCGAGCGTGCAAGCGAGACCGCGGAACAAGCGTTCGGCCTAAGCGTTCGACTTGTGACGCATTTATCTCTCTTCCACTCCATCGTTATTATATGACGTTATCACGTAAAATTGTCATTCGTATACCGACTTTACAGACAACCATTTTTTTTTTTTTCAAAAATAAACATTATTTTCGGAGGGTCTGACCAAAGCGGTTGGAGTCCTGGAGTCCTTGGAAATTATCTGAAAGATGGAATGCAAAAAAAAATCCTTGTCCTTGGACATGCGCCTATTTAGGGGGAGCCTGGTCCAGCCAAGTTTTTTTTCAAAGATAAACATTATTTTTGTTTTATTTAGATGTAGCGGCCGCAAACGGAGGGTCTGACCAAATCGGTTGGAGTCCTGAAGTCCTTGGAAATTATCTGAAACATGGAATGCAAAAAACATCGTTTTTGTGTAAATGTTAAATGCGCATGAAAAGTTGTTGATTGCATAAAATGACGGACATGAAATGAAAATTGTCGAAAAAAAAAACGTTCTGAATGTTGCAAAAACTGCATTTATTTCTTTGAGTTTTATTCCGTGCCGCGCGTGCGTTCCGGCCGGCGCGGACCTGTGGACGTTCACCTTTACCCTGTTCTTTTAATGTTTTTTTTTTCTATTTAAGGCATACTTATTCTTTTGAGGATTCTAGCACGATACTACACGATACCGCATAATAAACCATACCACACGATACCACTCTGTATCATACGATACGTGACGATATCACACTACACCGAATGATTCCACACCACGCCGAATCGTGTCTTCGTGTGTTTTATTCGTGTGTGCGGCACTTTCCATATTGGAATGTTTGAGGTTTGAACCAATCCTTGTTAAAATATTTGTGAAGTTGCTGTTTTCAGTATGGAGATACTTAAAAGTATGTCATTTCATTAGGACGTACATCGAATACCGGCACACAATATCAGACACACCCATTGCCGCTCCACGGGAATAAATTAATCTACACCGCACACGCGCGAATATTGAACACTTTTATGGACGTACGTACCGCTCAGAGCCCCGTCGTGACCTCTCCCCTTTTCTCACGAACGAAGCATGTAACAGAAAGAGAGGTTACAATGGAGCTCTCGGCGACATAGTTCAGATTATTAGAGGTGTTTGTGTGACTAGAATTCAGAGCAGACACCTGATACGCTATACGCCTACATTTTTGTTAATTATTATTTAAATTCATTTATTAGTTAGCAGCGATATTAAGAGGGAATAATATAACCAGACAACCGGAAATTTTTCGTTTTAAAATCAAATTATATCGACTCTTTTCTACAAAAAAATATAATTTGATTCCCAAAGATTGTTATTTTATCTAGTAAAGTTATGTTTTAAATTTTGAAAAAAATGTATGTTTTTATTATAACAAGGTTGTACCGTTGGAGCCAGTGAGACTATGGCATTCCCAATTGGGGTATGTTGTGAGGCTAAATGTAGTGGGGAGGGGAAGGAGATAGAGAAGAGGAAGGTGGAGAATTACCTGACTATTCAGATCTGGTCACCAAACACGGCTAAAGCCATTTCAAGCAACGTTTCAATTCTGAATGGTGGTCTTACACCAGGGCGATACTGAGAGTATCTTCCACTCTGGAACGTGTCGCAAATATACTTTATATTATTTTAAATGAATAAATTTTGAAATAACACAAATTAATCAAACAAAATTTATTTGCCACGCCGGGATTCGATCCCGCGACCTTCGGATTGCGAGTCAAGAGCCTTACCGTACTTGGACTACACCGGCCGTCAAATATAATATAATCGTACGGTAAAGTAAATCAATAAATTATCTTGGAAAGCTACTTTTCTAGCTACTACATACTTGGAAAGAATTTTAATTTTAGTTCAAATAAAATCGTTAAGAAAATCCGCGCACATGTTTTGCGACGACAATACGTCAGTTTGTCTATTTATTTATGGTCTCACAAACTAATGTAGTTTGCTTAGACATTAAAAAAATTATAAAAATAATTACAAATAGTACATAATTTTAATAATTTATTAATCACCCTAAGGGGCCGTTCAAATAAGCAGATTTTTTGCAATTATTAACCCCCCCCTCAGTAAGGTAAGCAAAGCTCGTACCCCCCATTTAATCAAAAATAAGCAAAGCAAAGACCCCCCCTGTAGTGCTTACGTAATACTTGAATAGCCCCTAAGCTAATTTTGAATGAAATAAAATCTATATTGATTTATGGAATAATCCATCTTTCTCATCGGAACCGCCCCGTATAGCTGCAAGGGTACGAGAGCTGACTAATGGGCCTTTATTATTGGAATGTAATAAGTATGTCATTGAACCGTTGGCATTTGGTCCACTTTTTATTGATAGTTTCAAGTTATAATCCTGCCGCACATAGCTTTGTTTTAACCTATCTGTCTGTCGCGTGCGTTGTGCTATAAAGTTACAATGTAGCTGTTAGTGGTACGCCTTGTCGCTTAGCTGATTTCGGGACACATGTTAGTAATTAGCGTTTGCTGGGATTCATTTTCACAATGGAGTTTACAGTACTTACCTATGCCAATTCTCGTTTGCTCACTAAGTATATTTATAGTGTTACTCGTGCAAATAACGATAAAATTCTGATATAGGATAGGGTAACGCGTCGAAAATTATGAAAAAAGCTAGTTACATCGTACAAAACTGAAAAGTCACTTGAAGTGTCGCATTTTCAGTTTACGCAGTGTTACGAGGCTGAATGGAGCGGGTAAGAAGAGCAGGAAGGTTAGGGAATACCTGACTATTCACTCAACACAGCTAAAGAAAGCACTTTTAAGCAATGTTTCGATTCTAAATGTTGGTCCCTCACCAGAGCGATATTGAAAATACCATCCACCATAAAATGGTATAAATACCACGTTTTAGTTAATATAATGTTTTATTTTTATTTGTCCAGTGGTATTTGAATCCAAGATCTCTATATTCAGAAGTGCCATGAAAGTCGAAATTCTCTATATTATTGTGCAATGTAAGTCGTCGAAATTCTCTATATTATTGTACCATGTTACGTCGTCGTATTTCTCTATATTACTGTGCAATGTAAGTCGTCGAAATTCTCTATGTTATTGTGCCATGTTACGTCGTCGTATTTCTCTATATTACTGTGCAATGTAAGTCGTCGAAATTCTCTATATTATTGTGCCATGTTAAGTCGTCATATTTCTCTATATTACTGTGCCATGTAAGTCGTCGAAATTCTCTATATTATTGTGCCATGTTAAGTCGTCATATTTCTCTATATTACTGTGCCATGTAAGTCGTCGAAATTCTCTATATTATTGTGCCATGTAAGTCGTCTTACTTCTCTATATTACTTGTGACAAGGGGTATGGAGGGGTCATCAGCTCTGTGAAGTCACTTGTAAAAATCTGAATTTTGATTATTTTTAGATGTAAAATTGCAAAATATGTGACGTCACATTAGGGGGGAGGGGGTCTCACAAATGTGACGATATGTGACAAGAACGGAGGAGGGGGGGGGGGGGGGTAAAAAGATCATGAAATTCGTGTGATGTAATTTATAGATGGCCCCTTATCATTATCCCCTTCAAAATTCATACCAACCTAACTGACTGCAAAAAACGGTCGGTTGGTTTGATGGATTTTGTTCTACCGGTATTTCAATGAAAGTTCTTCAGAACAGTCGGAAGACATGGAGCGAGTCGTTCACCCAACAGCCCAACTGTGAAATTATTTACGTAATTTATGGATGGCCCCTTAGTTTATTTTAACAAAATATGTACAAGCATATAACATTGCCTATTACTTTACTATGTAGGCTGGCGTGAAAATCAAATTACGCTTGCATCGGATTACGTCAAAAGTCAGTAAAAAAGATTAAGGGAGATCCGCTGCATGCGAACCTTCACGTGAAATGTGTTGATGGTTGTATTTTTTTTCATAATAATTACATTTTTCCATTTTCACATTTGAATGTTCCATTATTTCACTTGATAATGCTCTGTTCACTATTTACGTCAGAGATGGGGAGGGAGACGCAATCCAGATTCCTGAGTGAGTCAGCAGATGAGTAGATTGCTCGGTGTGGTGGTCCCGACTCACCTGTTGTGGGTGGCGGGGCCACAGCGCCGCAGGCCTATTTTTAGAGACACGCGACACATTCCGGCCGTGGCGTCCAACCAACCTGGGATACCTAGCCACTCTATGTTCTGGCCACTGGCCGGTACATTACCCTCTTACAAACAGTTCTCGAATGGTCCAGTGTTCTCTCTTCTGGGATGCTGCAGCCAGGAACATAGATCTTTTGATTGCGCGGAGAAAGTATTGTGTTGACCCGCCCTGGAGCAAGTTCATAGGTGATGAAACGAATCAGTCTTGTGATAACGACCCCAGAAATGAATGCATTTTGTAGCCCAATGTTTTCTGCGTACATTACTGATTTGAAACTCGATGAAACGAAAAATACCGATACTAAAAAGGAACTAACACATACATATATAGGATTTAGCCTGCGAAAGAATGATATACACGTATCGATCTCCTCTTTGTGCGGTGCTTCGTAGCCTATCAGTCTCCTCTTTGTATACTTAAGTTTTCTACCGCGCGTAAACTGCACACTCTGATTTTTTTACATTAGCTCCACACAGGGGGCCTTGAGGAAAACAATTTCCCTTGTTGCCTACTTCTCATCTTTGTGGATGCTGTGTGGAGGATTTTTTAGGGATGGAGAGGAAGTTTTGGGAAGTAAAAAATGTATGAGGGGTAGGCAGGAATCTAGGAGTGACGGATCTACGAATCCATTCCTCCCACTGCGGTGCAAGGCGATGAATCGAGAGAGTCCGGCTGGAGAGGTCAAAAGATCTCCCTCAACCAGTCTCCCGACCCGGCCCGCCACAGTAGGTGGGCAGACCTATCCGCCAAGACCTAGACCTCATGAACCCGGGCAGTGCCGGGCACCCTTGCTAAGTCACTAAAAAGTAGTGTATCACTTGGGGTGACCTATGGCAAGGGGGGTCTCCTATAGTTCCCACACGACCCAATGTCTGTCATCTGGGACGCTGTAGCAAAGAACATTGATCTCTTGATTGCGCGGTACTGTCTTGACCTCTCCTAGAGCAAGTTCATAAGCGAATCAGTCGTGTGATAATGATGCCAGAAATAAATCCATTCCTTAGCCCAATATTTTATGCATACATTACTCTCCTACAGTTCCCACGACCCAGTGTCTCTCATCTGGGACTCTGTAGCCAAGAACATTGATCTTTTGATCGCGCAGTCAGAGCATTGCGTTGACCCCCCGAGAGCAAGTTCATGGATGATAAAATGAATCAATCTTATATTTTTTGTGATTATGACAAAAACAATTACTTCATAGCTCAATGTTTTCTATTGGGATGGGGACGTGAAGTATTGCTAATTTAATTAATTAATTTCTAGTCGAATGGTAAGGCTCTCGACTAGCAATTAATTCGTAAATGAATTTTATGTGATTATTTTCTGTTATTTCAGGGTGGAAGATGCTCTCAGTATCGTCCTGATATAAGACCACCATTCAGAACGTTGCTTGAAATGGCTTTTAGCCGCGGTTTGTGACCATACCTGAATAGCAAGTATCCCCATCTTGCTCTTCACAATCTCCTTCCCCTCCCCTCTACATTTAGCCTCCCGACACTCACCCAATTGGGGATTCCATAGTCTCACTGGCTTCAGGGGGTTGATTTTGAGTAGGGAATGCAATCTCGACTCGAGATCGTAAATTCGAGATCTCGCGAGATTAGACATTACAATTTCGCGAGATCTCGGAATTTTCGGGATCTCGTCCGACGCTCTCGTAGACGTTGAAGGTACTGATAAATTATCGACAACACCCGGCTCAGTAGTAGTACTTGATACTCTTCCGACTCCCCCATTCAGTAATTTTGTGTCAATTTTGTGGATTGACATCATATGGACGTGTAAACCTTTTGTAGACCCGGATGTGGTTTTGAGAACAGCTTTACGTAACTTGCATTGAGCAGTCAAATTATTAACTGCTTTCTTGAAGTATCTCCATACCGGTAAACGACTGCTAAACTCAACATACACTTGATCTGGATTATTTTTCCACATTTTAAGGTACGAACAACGTACGAATCCAAAAATTATGTTTATTTGACTCACATAAACAATAAAAAATGCATAATTTAAGAAAAAGTAATGACCATAACTGCACAACTAAAACAATTAGGTAACTATATAAACAAGGCTGCCTGCACGCACGCAAGTATCTCTTTCTCACTCACTCGACACAGTTTTATGTTATCTGTCCCGCTCGTCATCCGTCGCTAATATTCGTAAATAGTCGGGATAGTTTTCTTTCTTCGATCGACACTCCCGCCCGACCGTCAGTCGGTCAGCGCACCACTCGCGCCCCGAGTGGACGTGTGTAGCTTCGCTGACCACTGCCGCCAAATCCCGTCGATCTCGAACGGGATCACGTCGTATTATGGTACGGGCACACTTGCTCATTTGAAGCCAAAGAGCATGCTACCTAGTAGCAATTGCTACCTAGTAGCATGTGTGTCCGTGACGTTGCTAGTAATGAGCATGCTCATTTGAAGCCAAATGAGATAGCTGATAGAATCAACCGCCGTTTGATTTATGAGCATGCTCATTGGATTATCGGGTGGAAGGGGAAGCCTCTAAGCATGTGTGAACAGGCTGGCTTATGAGCATGCTCATGTCATTCCGATCTCAGTTCGCGCCAGGGATGGTATGCCCAAAAAAAATATTTCCCTAGATGTTGAGACAAAATTTCCCTAGATTTCGTTAAAATAATCACTTTTACGGAAGTTCGCAGTCACCGCTTTTATTATCTTTCTTACATGGTAATTTTTAATTTTGCTAATGGAAATTCTCGATTCTCAATGGCAACACTGGAACAACTAATCTGACACAGCTCTGTCACAGTGTCAAATGTATACATACAGAATAATAATCATCACACAGTATTAATACCCTTGCATCTGCGCGGTTGAATTTCAGAACCCGACTTCGATTGCAAATCTGACGCCACGCCTTACGCGCCGCGCCTCAAATAACATCCATGTTCATGAAATTTCAGGCAAATCTACCGTTGTAATTCGGTTTTAATTCAAGAATCTGTCAGCAGCTCGCATGTGTAAATTTCCCCCCCAGGTACTACGAATTTATAGAATTAAGTATCTTTCAGGATATGGAAAGGTGATACTTGACGAGTTGTGAATAATAAAATCACGCGGCTACACGCGATATATTATGAAATTTGGGAGGCGGGAATGGGTACCGCCGCTCCGGGAACCTTTATTGGATAACCAACACCTCTGCCATAGGTCACCCCAAGTGGTTCGCTACGTTTGGTGATTTAGCAAGGGTACCCGGGTTTATGGGGTCAGGTTTGTCTAGGCCTATACGCGATATATTTTGGCTATATATTATGAAATTTGGGAGGCGGGAATGGGTACCGCCGCCCAGGGAACCTTTATTGGATAACCATAGGTCACCCCAAGTGGTTCGCTACGTTTGGTTATTTAGCAGGGGTGCCCGGGTTTATGGGGTGAGGTTTGTCTAGGTCTTGGAGGCGGATGACCAGGACACACTGAACCCCAGATTCCTACCCACCCCTTAAACCCTTTTCCTTCCCAGAATTCCCCTCCATTTCCTTTCCTTAAAAAACCCTCCACACATCATCCCTAAAGATGACATAGGCCCTCTAGGTGTGGGGCTCATGTAAAATATATATTACATATGACGCCATTGCGTGTCTCGGTTACTAAGTCACGGTTACTTTGTCTCGGTGACTAGCTGTCACTGGATCACAGTGGATCCGAGGAACTGGCTATTTTTGGAACCAGTTCCTATCGGATTCATATAATGGTCACCAACACTCAAACTGGGTGAAGCCGAAACAAAAGCCGCCCGCAGGGCCTAGCATCAAAAACCTGTGGAGCGGATTTTTAACTACTAGTGAGATCATAATTATACAAACATCCCATTTCTTGCTGTACTTTTCCAAATAAAACACTTTTTGCCAAATGAAATAATAATTTCAAAATATGTATACACTTACAACTGAATTAAAAACGATATTCCTATTAAAAAATCACTTTGCAAAATAAAAATCAACCGCAATCACCGAAACTGAAGAAAATATCTTGTAATAAACATATTTAGATAAAAACGCAACTTGAAATCTAAATTTAATATCATTTTGAGTTGTCGGTGTTAAAAACAACATTGCTTGATTTATGTAAGTATATCAACAGTACATAAGATTAATGTAAATTAAAAATAATAATAATTAGCGACTAGCAATACGAGAAATATTGTCATTCGTAAAAAAAATTGTACAAAGTATTTGAGTTCGAAATTTCCCTAGATGTAGGGAAATTTCCTTAGACATACCATCCCTGGTTCGCGCCTGCGCGTTCTTGGCAAAAATGTCAAAATAGATCGCTAGGTGGACGAAAAAACCTTTCTTTTCGTGATTTATTATGGGAATCACGAATGTGTTTGGATTTTTATTATTACAAGGTCACCACAATATCCACAATAGACTTCCAAATTCCCCAAAAGTTCCTTTACCTCTAAAATGAAACCACATTCTATTGAAATTAGTATTTATTTTTTATAATTTAGACATATTCGAATTTTTTGACGTCTTTGACGTAAAACAAACTTTAGAATATAAGAACTCATATGCGGAATAACATTCCGCGTATGAGTATCTCGTTTTTATATCACGCTTTCAATTTTAGAGAGTAGCTCGTCAAATTTCTGCGGAAGCACTCATAAATGATTTTTATATCCGTTGATATCTTCTCGCATTTCTACTAACAAATGATTACTCGCTCCAAGGTTTGTTCTTCTAGTGATCCAATTGTGAACCCAAATCGAACTTTTTATTTTGTTGTTTTCTTTCGCCAAAAGTTTCTTCAGTAAATGAGTTGCAAGCAATAAAATTGCTTTATTGACTTCTGTGCGGACTCTATTGTGTCCTTGTAATTGTATATCCGTTGACATCTTGGACCCAAATCAACCATTTTGTTTTCTTTCTTCAAAAGATTCTTAAATAACGAATAATTGCGTTGCAAGCAATACGATTACTTTGTTTAGTTCTGGGCGAACGGAACTGACACTACACGATGACATTTATTATTTGACATGAGCATGCTCATTAAATAGCATGTGTGTTCAAATGTTGGCTTTGAGCACGCTCATTCCACGAGAAAGCTCAAACCAAGCCTGCTCGTTAATGAGCAAGTGTGTACAGTTGACTATTTGACATGAGCATACTCATTAATAAGCATGCTCATAAGCCGGCTTGCCAATGAGCAAATGTGTCAGTACCACTAAGCATGTGTGGACAGGCTGGCTTATGAGCATGCTCATGTCATTCCGATCTCAGTTCGCGCCAGGGATGGTATGCCCAAAAAATTTATTTCCCTAGATTTCGTTAAAATAATCGCTTTTACGCAAGTTCGTAGGCACCGTTTTTATTATCTTTCTTACACGGCAATTTTTAATTTTTCTAATGGAAATTCTCGATTCTCAATATCAACACTGGAACAACTAATCTGACACAGCTCTGTCACAGTGTCAAATGTATACATACAGAATAATAATCATCACAGAGTGTTAATACCCTTGCATCTGCGTGGTTGAATTTCAGAACCCGACTTCGATTGCAAATCTGACGCCACGCCTTACGCGCCGCGCCTCAAATAACATCTATGTTCATGAAATTTCAAGTCTACCGTTGTGATTCGGTTTTAATTCAAGAATCTGTCAAAATATGTCGCTACTTCCGTCAGCAACTCGCAGGTGTAAATTTCCCCCCTAGGTATACGTACTACGAATTTATAGATTTAAGTATCTTTCAGGATATGGAAAGGTGGTACTTGACGAGTTGCGAATAATAAAATCACGCGGCTATACGCGATATATTTTGGCTATATATTATGAAATTTGGGAGGCGGGAATGGGTACCGCCGCCCAGGGAACCTTTATTGGATAACCATAGGTCACCCCAAGTGGTTCGCTACGTTTGGTTATTTAGCAGGGGTGCCCGGGTTTATGGGGTGAGGTTTGTCTAGGTCTTGGAGGCGGATGACCAGGACACACTGAACCCCAGATTCCTACCCACCCCTTAAACCCTTTTCCTTCCCAGAATTCCCCTCCATTTCCTTTCCTTAAAAAACCCTCCACACATCATCCCTAAAGATGACATAGGCCCTCTAGGTGTGGGGCTCATGTAAAATATATATTACATATGACGCCATTGCGTGTCTCGGTTACTAAGTCACGGTTACTTTGTCTCGGTGACTAGCTGTCACTGGATCACAGTGGATCCGAGGAACTGGCTATTTTTGGAACCAGTTCCTATCGGATTCATATAATGGTCACCAACACTCAAACTGGGTGAAGCCGAAACAAAAGCCGCCCGCAGGGCCTAGCATCAAAAACCTGTGGAGCGGATTTTTAACTACTAGTGAGATCATAATTATACAAACATCCCATTTCTTGCTGTACTTTTCCAAATAAAACACTTTTTGCCAAATGAAATAATAATTTCAAAATATGTATACACTTACAACTGAATTAAAAACGATATTCCTATTAAAAAATCACTTTGCAAAATAAAAATCAACCGCAATCACCGAAACTGAAGAAAATATCTTGTAATAAACATATTTAGATAAAAACGCAACTTGAAATCTAAATTTAATATCATTTTGAGTTGTCGGTGTTAAAAACAACATTGCTTGATTTATGTAAGTATATCAACAGTACATAAGATTAATGTAAATTAAAAATAATAATAATTAGCGACTAGCAATACGAGAAATATTGTCATTCGTAAAAAAAATTGTACAAAGTATTTGAGTTCGAAATTTCCCTAGATGTAGGGAAATTTCCTTAGACATACCATCCCTGGTTCGCGCCTGCGCGTTCTTGGCAAAAATGTCAAAATAGATCGCTAGGTGGACGAAAAAACCTTTCTTTTCGTGATTTATTATGGGAATCACGAATGTGTTTGGATTTTTATTATTACAAGGTCACCACAATATCCACAATAGACTTCCAAATTCCCCAAAAGTTCCTTTACCTCTAAAATGAAACCACATTCTATTGAAATTAGTATTTATTTTTTATAATTTAGACATATTCGAATTTTTTGACGTCTTTGACGTAAAACAAACTTTAGAATATAGGAACTCATATGCGGAATAACATTCCGCGTATGAGTATCTCGTTTTTATATCACGCTTTCAATTTTAGAGAGTAGCTCGTCAAATTTCTGCGGAAGCACTCATAAATGATTTTTATATCCGTTGATATCTTCTCGCATTTCTACTAACAAATGATTACTCGCTCCAAGGTTTGTTCTTCTAGTGATCCAATTGCGAACCCAAATCGAACTTTTTATTTTGTTGTTTTCTTTCGCCAAAAGTTTCTTCAGTAAATGAGTTGCAAGCAATAAAATTGCTTTATTGACTTCTGTGCGGACTCTATTGTGTCCTTGTAATTGTATATCCGTTGACATCTTGGACCCAAATCAACCGTTTTGTTTTCTTTCTTCAAAAGATTCTTAAATAACGAATAATTGCGTTGCAAGCAATACGATTACTTTGTTTAGTTCTGGGCGAACGGAACTGACACTACACGATGACATTTATTATTTGACATGAGCATGCTCATTAAATAGCATGTGTGTTCAAATGTTGGCTTTGAGCACGCTCATTCACGAGAAAGCTCAAACCAAGCCTGCTCGTTAATGAGCAAGTGTGTACAGTTGACTATTTGACATGAGCATACTCATTAATGAGCATGCTCATAAGCCGGCTTGTCAATGAGCAAATGTGTCAGTACCATTATGCTTCGGGATTGATCCCGAAAAATGTTACGAGATCTCGCGAGATCGAGATCCCGCGAGATCGGGATTGCATTCCCTAGTTGGGAGCAGTTGTGCGTATTCACATAAAAATACTAGGTACTTTTTGTTTACTTAATCTTCTACGAGGAGTTTTCGCTTCGTTTTTGATTGAATGGCTCTTAATTAATTCGTTATTTAAACTAAATTATTTTTAGTGCTCAACTTGACTTAAGTTAGCCGAAGTTAATTAATAAAGTGTCCGCACTTCAGTAATAGCCGGATCAAAAATATTATTATTATTATTTTGAAAATGCCATGGTAAAACAACAATGTTGTAATCAATGTTATTGTTTGTTTAATGAGAAGCTTCCCTACCTTCGTTTAAGCAAAATGTTTTATACTCTTAAATAAATTTTATTTGATAACTCACATTTTTTCAAAAATCAATTGATTGTGTAAATAATGACGCTCGAGCGTTTTTTGCTGAAAATAAGTGATATTGCCTTTACTGGCTGCTACAATAAGGAACTCCAGTGAAAAATATTATGGCTTTAAAAAAATATGTTCATATAGACCAATAAACGCTGATTCTGAATATATAAGTTTTATTAAATAACATTAAACGTAGAGTTTTTAAAAAAATATTAAAAAGTCCATTTTAAAACGTGTCATTAAAACACCCTGTCAAGTTGGTATTGCTGGATTTTGGCGGCGTGACGTCACCGCGCCGCGTCACCTGGGTCAAAGTTGTATAGAAATGTAAGACGCAAGCCGTTCGACATTCCGTGTTATTGGTATAAACCTCTATAAAGAGATTTGGACATATAATAGTTTTTGTTTTTATTGAAACATTATTTAGGCCTAAATAATTCAGTATCAAAAATAAAGTATCTATATTAGTTTATCTATATTATTTAAAATATTCAAAAACTCTAACTGTACAAAAAACGACCATAATGCCCAGTAAAACGCTCCAATGCTGAAATTCAAAATGGCGGGAGTCGAAGAGCTGATTCCAGTTCCATACAAAATTCAGTCAAACATCAGATCAACTTCGGTTGATCATGATGACGTCACACTAGATTCGATGGTTTTCGGGGATCTTGAAAATTTAAAACTTTGAAATTTATTTTAACTATTAAAACTAACGTATGTTAGAAGGTTATTATTATTCATAAAAAAAATTTAAAAAATTGGACTGGAGTTCTCTATTATCGGGGACGCGTGGTGGGGGTCGCTACTCGCCGAAAAAATAGAACAAAAGGAATTGAATCTACTAAAGAGCTGACTAACCCACTCTACTAAAATCGTGGGGTTCGGACGCGTTTAGTTACTACTATACTCTCCACTCCACTAAAATACTTGGCGTGGTCGGACCTATCGTTTTAGTTTACTTGATCCTTCATCCCTTTAATTTTCTTTTCCTTATTTAAGTAAGTCAGAAAATAAATAGGATCCTTTTTATCTTCATTTCTTCCATCATCAACTTCAACACTCCTATTCCCATATATATTCTAAAAGTAATATCGAAAGATCAGACTTTATTGGACCAAGGCACGCCGGCCATATTAAGAGTTGCTAGAGGAGGAGGAGTTATTTGGGGGGGTCTGGTGATGAACACGAGTTCCACACAAAGGACTATCGGTCCAGGAGGGTTGGGAGACGAGATGGGAGGGGGAGGGAGGCAGGAAAACAAAGAATCAGCGTCGTCACAACCTCTATATTTACTCCCGTTAAATTATGAGATGGTAATACGATTTTGTCGGAGCTTTATTCAATTATTTTTTATCGTGACGGGAAAATTTTCAAACAAACCAGAAGAGAGGAATTTCGCCATGTGAAAAATTTAAAAAAATTACTTTTTGACTGGAGCAAGCTTTTATTCTACATGTTAATTTCAGTTTTTAATTTGATGTTTACAGAGTCACGGTTAAAGGCGTGTCACGTTAAAGGGTGGGAGGATTGTGAGAGAAGTTATTATTATTAAGGGTTGTTTTTGGTGGACTGACGTGTTATTGCTTTGACCTCACTGGTATAAGTTTTGGGATACCGCGCTGTAATCTGTACCTTAAATAATTGGTATTAAAAGTTTGACAGTATTGGATTATTTTATATCATTAAACTGGTAGTTAGTTACCACCCGGCTTTGTTCGAGTAAACAATAGTATTTTGTTGGTAACTATTTTGTTCACGTTGGACAATTGACAGTGATGGAACAAGTAATACTGGGTATTGTCTTATTTGTGGAGAATTAGATTATTATATATGTAAGCTGTAATTAACGTTGGAAATGGTTATGCAATCTGGAAATAATTGCTTTGACCTGTTCATTCCGGACAAATGAAGTAATTGGAAGTATTTTAAGGCGGCGCTTCCCGACTCAAAAAGAAGAAGATGGAGAGATATGTAATTACGAATGTTGGACAGAGCGCGCTAATATTTTAAGTGATAAAAATGAAGCGAAAATTGCGAAAATGCTTAATAAAACATGACTCATTTAAAATAGAGCAAAAATCTCGTGGAAGGTATCTTAGGTATCATTTAAAGAAACGTATGAATTTTTTCACTAATATAACTCGTAAAATAATAGAAATAGACTTGTTTTTAATAATTTTCGAAGCATACTTTGCGATTTTTTTCCCATAGCTTTCCAGGCCGCAGCTCTACCAACTGAGCTAAGGTGTCCCTATTCGGTCATTTTTAACTGTATCATACTTCGACTAAGAACTACCAATATTATCTTCATTTTCTTAACGCATTTTTTATTGGCTGTGCTATCTTTATGTATGATTCCAAGATTCAAACCCGAACGAAATGCTATCTAAAAAGTGTCTGGATAAATTTTTATCCATTTTATTTTAATACGCGACATCTATTGACTTTTCTTCAAGTCTTTACTTTATGGGTAAAACTTCAAATTGTAATATTTAATTAAACCAGTGGTCGCTCATTGGTCGAAATTCAACCATAATTTTAATGTTTTTATTTTTTATTGATTTAATGTATTTTTTAAACATAATTAAAAAAATAGCATTCTGCACTCCTTCTCTATATAAACTATAAGTATGCCAAATTTCATACTCCTCCGTCCGCGCAATTTTCGTAAAAGGGACACTATCTAGATTGCATTTAGTTCGTTAGGGTTTGAATCTTCCAATTATACATAAAGATAGCAGCACAAAATATGCGTTAAGGAAATAAAGATAATGTTGGCAGTTCTTAGTCGAAGTGTGATACAGTTAAAAATGACCAAATCGGATACGGATACCTTAGTTCAATTGGTAGAGCTTGTAGCCCGGAAAGCCGAAGGTCTTGGGTTCGAGTCCCAGAGGTGCCAATGTCTTTTTTTCTGTATCCAGATTTTTGATTGAGTTTCGTTAATATTGTCTTCAATTAATTAAATATTACAATATGAGTTACATATAATTAAGTTAACAATAAAATAATGTTTAAGTTTTTAATATCATTATTAATATATTTAATATGCGTATATTTTCCATTTCGTCGCTCTCGTTAAGCTCAGCGTTCAGCCAACAGTTCCACGGAGCCGCGAGAGTCGGGCACTAAAGCACTAAAAAGCCTGTTTCGTATTGATTTCCTTCCAATGTTCCAATCAGCCGGTCTCGTCGCATGTGTTCGCGGGAAAGCAATTTCCTTCGCACTCTGGAATCTGAATTCTCAATACAACCACCCAGATGTTATGCCACCCTGGTCGGAATTGCATTTTACGTTTATATTTCTATTCGTTATTTCTGCCTCTATTTTTACTTTAATCTGGTGTTTATTGAATTCTATCGTATACAAGCGAAAACAGTTATCTTTTCTAGCTCTTTTATTAAAGCGAATTACCATGATGATTAACTGCATATTTCGACAGTTCAAATACGTGAGATTGTGAGCATAAATATGCTAGTTTTTTTTTACAATACACAGGAGGCCTTGAGGAAAATAGTTCCATGCCAACTGAGAATAAAGTCAACTCAACACCTCCTTGAAAAGTCATTAAAAGCTATGAAAAAATCATTTTAAATTAGCCGATAACCCTAATCTAACGTAACCTATTTGACCATTTTTTTATATATTATTTTTTATCACTCTAAATGACTTATCGGAGATGGTTCTGAATGGGTTTCATTCCGAGTTGTCCGGTCACCGAGGAAAATAATTCCCCTCAGGGCAGATGTCATCTAAGTTGTGTTGAGGTTTTTTTTTTAAGGAAATGGGAGAAAGTTCTGGGAAGGAAATGAATATGAAGGGTGATGAGGAATCTGGGGGTCAGTGTGTTCAGGGTAGCTATTCCCGAGTAACGATCAATCGTTACTCGCCATGCGCCAGCTACGACTGGTCTACCCCACTCGTTGTTGTGTCGAATAACTTTTGGCGTTTGGCGTCTAAGAATGTTCCGGTCGACCAGGCTTAAGAATAACCACGTCGACCAATGTACGTACTTTCAACGGCGATTGCAAGCGACGAGGGTTTGGAGAATAGCTACCCAGGAGTGATGGACATATGAATCCATCCCGCGGTGCAAGGCGATGGGTCGAGGGATTCTGGCTGGAGAGGTCAAAAGACCGAAAAAATACCTACAATTCATGCTTCTAGACTAGAATACCCCCTTAACATCCTGTATATCACTTTTGGTACACTATATAGGACCCTACAGCCAGGAGTCAGTGGGAGTAGCCCCAATTTGTAAAAGATTCGGAAACCCATGTCTATCCAAATTCAGTTATAAGTTAGTTTTTGCTTAAACCATTATTTTCTCTTTCACCAGGGTGGTGATGCTGACATTTCCACTTCCATCCCGGAACCAAATGTAACTGCTGTATTATTTATCGATCCTATGACGCCGAAGGAAATGCCGACATGATGTTATTTTTGAAAAGGTCGTTAAATTTCCTTCGTTTAGACTCAACTCGCGAATCTGTCTTAATATCATATCGATGGCGTTATGATGTCACTTCCTGGTCCGGCATATTCTCAGAGCGGATATAAATAACATGTTATTATGGGGTACATGTAGGTCTACTAATTTGTTTGACGATGTTGATTTGATGTTTTATGAGTGTGGTTATGGTTTGTTTTCATTCTGAGATGAAAGATTCTGAAACAAGCCAAAAAAAAATTGCCATCCAATTTGAATTTGGAAATTTTTATTCATTTATATGTAAGGAACGAACAATTTATATAATAAGATATATTTATATACACATCGTGGGTAATTACTACAACTAGGTAACTCCGAAATCAGCATTTTTAGTTACACACCCAGCATAACTTTATTCCCTCGACTATGAATGTCACAAACAGAAATGTCGTAACTCATTGTAATCATCAAGTTATTTGAACATGTGTTTTTTGGCAATCTCCAAAATAACAGTATCTTTTATTCTATAATTAGGTAACTCTAGTTAACACAAGTATTTTTATATGTTTCAATTAGCCAACTAGATTTAGCTAGTTGTGGCACTAAAATTTATAGAATTGCTCAAGGCACCAGGACACTAAAAATTTTCAAACGGTTTCACATAAAATGCTGTATCTCCGTCAATTTTACGAATTTCTTTAAAACATTTGGTGAGAGCATTCTTAACAAATGCATCTTTCAGAAAATGGAATAAAATAATGACATTTTTTACAGTGTCCTGGTGCCTTAAGTTGCTTTGGTTACGTTTTTTGCATGTAACAATTAGATATAACGAAAATTGATTGGCCATTTTTTTATTTCCAAAATATAAGTATTATGGTTCTCAACACACAAATCCACGATTTAGCCATACTTATCAGTATACTTATACAACAACTGATTCATTCGATTGATTACCCTCTTATAATTCAATTTCCCAACAAAGCTGATTTCAGAATTACCCAGTTACTGTAATTTTTTTTTTTTTTTAAGTTTCTTTATTCTTTGAATTATTGTTTGTTACACAAATTGGGGATTTTTCGACCACCATACTAGGCAGATGCCTGTGTTGTGGTAGTCGATTTTCGTATACAGTACATTAACAGAAGCAATATAAAGAAATGTGCAAGAATATAAAAAATAAAATAAAAAATTTATACATATTAAATAAAATAATATTAAAGAAATTTAAAGAATACAAATGAATATAAAATAATGTAAATGACTAAAGAGTATGGAAACAATAAATGACTATAGAGTATAAAAGAGTATGGAAGAATATAGTAGAATATAAAAATAATATGAAAAGAATAGAACATAGAAAGCAATACATTAAAGAATACAAAAATTATATAATTATAAAATATATAAAGTCGAAGTAAGTGCTTTATAGAGTATGCAACTAAGAAAGGATAACGATTTTAATGAATATCTGTGTGTACGTGGTTATATTGGTAGGTACATTATTTCAAACCAATTACCCCACGAAATGAGGCTAAACAAGATTAATCCAAAATGTTATTTATTCTGAAGTTAATATAATCGTTTAAGTCGTTAGTTATGTACATTTACATTAAATTATTCTGAAAAAGGGATTATCTTGGTTCAAGTCTAAAAGTTATTTGCCGTAAAGACTAAAATTTCCTTCTAATAGTTTTTGCTTCAATTTATACGATAAACTATAAGTTTATGGTATACGCCATAACGTCCCCCGCAGTGGCGGCTCTTGCCTTTTGAGTTTGTTAGAGCGCTAAGTTTTGAAGATTCGACATTATTGATGTTCTGGTTTTTATATGAAGATTTTCAGGAATTTCAGTTTGTTAGTCCAAAACAATTTCTTATTTTTTTCGAAAATTCGGTTTTCGTATGAAGATTTTCAGGAATTTCAGTTTGTTAGTCCAAAACAATTTCTTATTTTTTTCGAAAATTCGGTTTTCGTATGAAGATTTTCAGGAATTTCAGTTTGTTAGCACAAAACGATTTCTTATTTTGTTTTTGAAAATTTTGTTTTTTGTGTTAAGATTTTCAGGAAATTTCAGTTTGGCGGTTTCCTGAAAATTTCATACAAAAACCTTTTTTTCGAAACAACATGAATTATGCCATATTTTTAAATCAGGGTGAATGTTATTATTTGATAAACGTTGGTACGTGGGCATAAAACATTCTGATAATTCAATTAACCGATTTATTTTTAAATGCTTTACATACTTTTCATAAATGCGTTTTCATACTGCAGATGATATCAAAAAAAAAAAATTAAAATAAGTATTTTAACAAAAAGAAAACATCTGCTAACTTTGATAAATTTTGCAGGTACCTACTTTCATTCTCATCTTCCGGCAATAAGGTAAGGAAGCAAGTTAGCAAGGCTGCTGTCAGATGTGCCAGTAGGTCTCTAGTAGTAGGTACTGGCCGTAAGACTGAGTGTTGCCTGTGTGCCACGCCGCCTTGTGACATTGTCGCGGCAGTGTTATCCAATTATCCCTCGCCCGCCGTGTAATTATTTAATTAGCCAGCTGACGACTGTTACAGTAGCAGTACGTAGTAAGTATTGCGTGTCTTGTGTCTTCTCGCCAGTTGCCTGACAGTAGTTGGCGAGGTCGCGAAGAGCCGAGTCGTCAATTAACAGTACGTAGCTTACATATCGGAGACTGATTACGTTTTTTTTGGTCCCTCGAACCGGATTCAGGAAAGCGTTTTCGAAATGATACCAAATTCTGGTCTAGAGTCGTCAATTACCGTACTTTCCTAAGTATTGTAGGCTGATTACAATTTAGTCCTTTAAGACAGATTCCATAAAACAAGGCGTTATTGAAAATATGCCCAAATTTAGCTATTGTGGTTTGGTTTTGGTCCCTACTGTGGTTTTAATTTGGTTCTTCGAACCGGATCCCGCAAACACGATATCATCACACAGACGTTATAAAAATGATACAATTTTTTTTGTGACATTCATGTGTTTGTTACATATAAGCATCGTACACTTCACTTTTCTTTAAATATTCACTGCGCTCCCAGCGACCCTGAATATAATGTAATCTTTGGGGAAAAATATCAGGGTTCTTTAAGAGAAGGATTTTGAATAGACCCATGCTGTTAATTTAAAGTCCGGTAATCCTTTACACAGTTGAGCCGTAAAATTGACATATTTTAGGCGTTTTACGTGTCTCCCGGCTTTATCAATGGGGCTAGTTTTTCAGAGCGTCTTTCATTGGACTGTCTTTTATTGGAGTTACCTTAGCGTCTTTCATTGGATTGTCTTTTACAGGAGTTACTTATAGCACTCCCACATGACTGACGTGTTCTACTTGTATACTCTGTTGATTGCAAACATTTCGTTAAAATCGGAGACTATAAAATAACAAATTGCCCGTTTTCGCAAAGCCAAGAAGATTTTTTTCGCACAATTTTGTGGAAATCATGTTCAACAATTACCTGCAAGAGTCATGCACGTCTTGTCTCTTGTCCAACTCTTATAGTGACTTCATGTGTCCTAAAATAGATTAGTGGATTCAATTTAATTTGATTGTTTGCTGCTGAATTGGGGGTCATATATCGCCGTATCACCGTTGTAGGGGGCTGTTCTCGTTGTGCTGCCATTACTTTGTCAAACAGTCGGTAAATTGTAAACGTACTAGATGTTTTTCAGAGTTCGCCTCGGTACCGTTTAGCGCCTGTGTAAATACGGCTTGACCTCGACCCGATCTTGATTGAATAATGATAATTAATAGCTGTAACAAGTTACGTACTGTCTGCCAATCGAAGGTCTTTCTTATTTTTAGTTATTCTAACGACGTTTAAATTAACCCGAATTAGAAATACCGCCGACGAATTGTCAATATTTTTAATGACCAATAATGTTCTTATATTCAGCTTTTGCTATGTTTAATGACCAGTTCTTAATAATCAGGTTCTTCCCAACCCTCATCTTCTCCTTATCCTTCCCCTTTTGGGAATGTCGTGGGGCAATGTTGCCATACTTTCACTGGTTCCTAGTAATTGAAAATATTGTGAAAAACTTGTGCTTTAACGTAGCATTACACGATCTCTTTTTTCTTTCGCTTTACGCGATCGCTTTTTTCATCTCTATTTTCATATCTACGATTTCAATTGGCATCACTTCAAACACACATGAACCATGTTGTTTGCTGTGATGCCAACTGAAATCGTAGATATGAAAACAGCGATCGCGTAAAGCGAAAAAATTTGCCCTTTTTCTCTGTACGGGAATCGGGCTGAAAAAAGAGATCGTGTAAAACCTACATACGAGGTTTGTTCAAAAGAAAAGGTGAATTTCAAATTTTTTCGAAAAGTACTTATTTATTCATCAATATCCATTTTCTCCCCTTCAAAGTAATCCCCCCCAGATATAATGCACTTATGCCAGCACTTCTTCCAATCCTCGAAGCACTTCTGGAATGCGCTTTTCGGTATGGCTATCAGCTCGTTCTTCGATTCTGACTTTATCTCATCAATTGTGGCAAATCGCTTTCCTTTCATTGGTCTCTTCAGTATCGGGAATAGGAAAAAGTTGCAGGGAGCCAAATCTGGTGAATACGGTGGTTGAGGCATGATTACGGTGTTGTTTTTGGCCAAATAATCACGAACAAGCATTGATGTGTGAGCTGTTGCATTATCGTGATGCAAAATCCATGATTTGTTTTTCCACAATTCCGATCGTTTGAGCCGTATTGCTTCACGCAAACGTTGCATAACTTCCTTGTAGTATTCCTTATTAACCGTACGACCTGTTGGCAAGAACTCATGATGCACCACGCCATTGTAATCGAAGAAAACAGTGAGCAAAACCTTCACATTTGATCGAACTTGGCGTGCTTTTTTCGGTCTTGGCTCTTTTCCGTTGGGATGATTGGGCCTTGTTTTCGACGTCATAACCATATACCCACCTTTCATCACCAGTTATGACCCTTTTGAGCAAATCTGGATCGTCGTTGACGTCATTCAACAACTCCTGAGCGATACTAATGCGACGTTGCTTTTGCTCAAAATTTAGCAATTTCGGAACAAACTTTGCAAAAATCGAAGAACACACAAAAACGTGACTAACTTATCCAGTTGTCAAAAACAAACCAATCCAAAATGGCTGATAATGCTAACAGAATGAACACAGCCTGCAAAAATTCACCTTTTCTTTTGAACAAACCTCCTAAGTAATATTTTTGCACACCCAAGTCACAAGCCGCCACTGGTGAGAACCCTCTTTCAACAAAATTGACCAAGTTTTTTGTTAGAAATTTTATTCAGTTTGGTCGTTCAATAAAAGTTATTATAAAATCCTGCAATCCTTTACACAGCTAACTTAGCTCTTGAGCCGTAAAACCGACATGTTTTACGCGATTTACCTGTCTCCCGGCTGTACCTACCAATGGGGTAACTAAAACTAAATCTCAGAACGCGATATATGGGATCACCAAAATAAATTTTGATTAGAAATATGTAAGATAAATCAAAATAAACCAGACTCGTTTACAGAGCTTAGATATTTAAGGCAGTATTCTAGTCTAAAAAGAAAAAAAACTTTTTTTTTCATATTTAAAAGTTTAAATATAAAAGATTTTTGGAAATTAGCATTATTTTAAAAGTTATAACCATTTTAAAGTCGCGGTTTAGACGGAAACCAAAATCTAAATAGATCAAAATTTTAAACGCATTTTTCTCAAAACTTCTTTTTTCGAGACGGTTGACACGATATCTCAAGTTCCACAAAACCAATTTACTTGAAATTTGGTCGAGCCTTCTCTATATATTACTCTATCGCATTAACTAAACTATAACAAAATTTCAATTTTCACTATTTTTTAAAAATTTGGAAAGTCAAAAAAACTGGTAAAAAAAGTCTTTTATTTTAGACAGCCGCCATTTTGCGAAAAAAATTTTTTTAACTTTTCCTTAGTTCGGGCCATAGCCGCATTTGTTAGGATTAAGAATTAATTTGTTTTTTTAAAGATTACCAGGAGGGTTGCAATCGTGTCAACCAGGGTGCGCCATTTTTTTTGAGACCCCCCACTTCAACACCCTGTAACTTTTTGAATTTTTAATTTTTTCGTTTGAAAAAACACCTACAATTCATGCTTCTAGACTAGAATACCCCTATTGAGATTAAGATAACCTGGATATTGGTGACGAGGTAAGTAAATAACGTGACGTTAATTTAGGAGAATGTTTTGTATTGCTGTGACCATTAAGTCCACGCATTCCAATTTTCGCACGTCAGGCAGTGTGATGATGAATCGGAGTGGCACTCCACCTTCGGCCCATAACCTGCTCCTGGCATTGTTGGCACGCGTGGCGCACGACACATCACGCCAACATCAACACGGCACGGCATGGGTCAACTTGATAAAATGATAATATATCACACTCTTGCGTTCCACTCCATGCTTGTAACCGATCCCCTGGCACCGTGGCGTGCCTTTCTCACAACGTAACTTCGGCCTGGGTTGGACGAAGAGTCATTGCACTGTCTAATTAGAACGGTTTTGCTTGAACGGCACCGGCCCGATTTATTAGTCTGGTCAAAAATGCTCGCGTTTTTGGCTTTCTTTGCGAGTGAAATGCGACTCTATATAAATTTATTGTTAAATTATACTTTTTTAAGTCGTGCTTTTAAACGACCACCAAATTAATAGTTTTTTCTTTTTTTTTACATTATTAGCTCGCCCGGAGTAATGTGTGCCCAGATTTCATCTTTGGAGATGCTGTGTTGAGGGTTTTTTTAGGAAAGACCCTCAACATAGGAACCCTATTTATAGGAAAGGAAGAAGATGAAATTTTGTTGAGGAAAAGGGATGAAGGGTGGGTACGGAGGAATAGGGGTCTCGGACGTATGAATCCATTCCTCCCACTGCGGTGCAAGGCGATGTTCCTGCGAGAGTCCCGCTGGAGGGGTCAAAACGTCTTCCTCAACCAGTCTCTCCCGATGCCGTGCAGTTGGTGAGTAGATGCATCGGGCACCGAGACCCGAACAAACCTCACCCCTGCTAAGTCACCAAACGTAGTGACCCACTTGGAAGAGGTGTTGGTTATCCAATAGATGGTTCCCGGGGTGGCGGTATCTACAACCGCCTCCCAAATAGTGATTAGATGACCAAGTATTTGTTTGGACAACACTATGCCGTTGGTCACAGATTCCATAAGTATATTACCTTGATCGTCCAATAGTGGCGAACAAATATCAATACATAACAGAATCCAACCCAACCCATCCCAAACCACCCCACCCCACTATTTGTTTGTGCCTAATCAAAATTTCGTGTACCTTTAATAAATAAATTTGTACACACAAATATGATTTGATTTAATTTGGTTACTTATATATTATGTCTTAACCCGTCAGGTTAATTTGTTCGCTTTTCGGAACAACTCATGTAGGTCTCATAGAAATCGTTGTGTCCCTTACTATCATATTCACGTACTTTAAGTTATATTCACGTATAAAAGTTAACCGCAGAAGACGTAAAATGTAGACCTTCTAGCAACCAAGGTTTCAATATTTTTTATATGGATCGACAAAAAGTGAGGTGACAATAACGCTTATAATACCGTTTATTCGACCGGTCAGTGGTTGAGTGGGCATCGCGTTTGGGTCCCACCCGGGCGTCCCGTGTTCGACTCCTCGGCTGGCTAAGTCCTCTATCACAACACAAGCAACATTTTCGGCTTTCTGTGGTGGTAGTAGGAGATTTTCAAACATTTTTGGGTTATTCGTAACCTGGGAATGTTTGTCTTTCATTTAAAAAAATAAAAAATACATTTGTCTAATCAAATATGTGTGTATTTTAAATTTTTTTATCGTTATCGGTAATTTTATTTAGAAAAAACGTAAGGTGAGCCATTTTAAAAACTCTTTTACGTGTGCATACAAAGTTTTTAAATGTCGAAGATTATATGTTCCTATCGTTTAATAAAATTGGAAAGCATATTTAACACCTTTCAAAAACAATTCTAGTTTTCGGATACGTTCAGAAATATTCAATTTATTTGAAATTTATTGTAAAGCGGAAATATTTTGATCCTCTGACCAAATACTGTTGAGTCCTGGGATATTTCGGTAACGGATTACTTAATTTACCATAAGAAATTTGTTGACTATAATATGGTAATATAAATTTTTTCTCTGTTTTATTGTACAACGTTGAGTAATTTTTATGGTTAACCAAATTTTACTATCTGGCGGACAGGCCGCTAACCGCCTTAGGTTTATTCTCGTTATTGACCCTTCTTTCTACTTTAGTCATCTAACAGCTGGCACTGCGATGTTTCGTGGCAAACCTCAGTGACCCAAACTAATGGCTGACCAATATGGAGAACAACATCTGTCCAAGCCGCAGACCACAAATGGATATGATGATGAGAGTGCACTTAAATTAAAGAAAACCTCCATTGCTTCTTGCATAACCATCATACCAACCTGATAATTATAGTCTAGATGTTAGTGTAAATATAATTTTAGTTACTGGTACGCTGGTTACACTGGCATTAGGAATAATCAACATAATTTATTGTCTGTCTGACGTAAGATGAAGGAATCTGTGCAGTTTTGCTATCGGATTTTTTTATTAATTTTTTTGTATTAGCTCCACCAGAAAATAATTTCCCTCAGGCCCTATATCATCTTTTGGAAGCTGTGTAGAGGGTCTTTTTAAGGAAATTAATGAGCGAGTTCTGGGAAGGATAGAGGTATGAGCGGTGGATAGGAAGCGGGGAGTCAGTGTTACCAGGAGTGACGGACGTATGAATCCATCCCGCCCACTGCGGTGCAGGGCGATGGGTCGAGAAAGTCCGGCTGGAGAGTAATGGTCTCTCTTAAGCCCATTTCTACCGATTTATTGCATATGTACTTTAAAGACTTTAATTTTAAAGCTTTAAAAAAATATATGTTATTCTTGAAGATAATATTTATACATTCCCCGCGCCGAAACGAAAATTTCATGAAATTCCTCGATAGAAAAAAATTGCAAAGTATGCTCCGGAAATTATTATAAACGCGTTTGTTTCAGTTATTTTACAAGTTGAAAAGTATGAAAAAATTCACAGTGTTTCTTTAAATGCAGACAACCCCCGCGAGATTTTTGCTCTATTTTAAACGAAACGTGTTTTAATAATGTTCACAATTTTCGCTTAAATATCATCGTTTTTAATATTAGCGCGCTCTCTCCAACATTCGTATTTACATAACTCTCCATATTCTTCTTTTTGAGCGGGTATAACGCACCTTAAACAGTCTCTCCTGATCCGGCCCACCGCGCAATGAGAGGGCAGACGCATCCGCCGCCAAGTCATGGACAAACCTATACACATGAATAATTCGACAGTACGTCAACGTTTTATCTCGCTCTTGTATCGTTTTAAAGTTGTGCATTGTTTTTTATGGAAAAAGGTAAATAAATAAAATCTCTTCTAATAATATCTAATGCTAAAGAATACTTCCATCGCGAACCAAACCACGAATTATGGGAAAGGAACGAATCAACTGCAAGCGACGTTTCGCGGCGTTATTGTAAAAACTACGACAATTTACAGTTGCAAAATCTTCTTAATTAGCAATCTCATGCATCTGTCGATTAAACCGATTAATAATGAATGTTCATAAGAGCGGATCGGGCATAATTAGCTAAACTGCAATTAACAATAAATTGTACCGTTTTCCCAACAGACAGTCATACGGTACAGATACAATATCTGCCAATGGCACTCGACATCGGCGGTGTGGGAATTAGTTTTGTTAGAATCGCTCTCTGAAAAATAAGACTTTATGTACTCTGCCGTCGTAACTAAAAACACAGTAATTACCAAAATTATCAAAAATGAGTTAAATGTGGCAATTTATAAAATATCGTTTTTTTATAGTTTAACCAAAAAAAAAAAACTTTCTAATTTTTGTATTAATAAATGATGATGTTGGTTTTGATATCGCAATTTAACCGCTTTTGGTAAGTAAAAACACTAAAAACGCATTTTTCTTGTTTCTGTAAGTAAATACACAGTTCCTATGTTGAAATGAAGATTGTAGATTGAATGGACTAGATTGAAACGTTACTTGAAATGACCTTAGCCGTGTTTGGTGACTAGATCTAAATAGATATTTCCCGAATTTCTTTTCCCATCTCCTCCCCCTCTCCACTCACAACGTGCCATAATCTTACTGGTTAAGGCCCGGCTTCCAGCATTTCTACCGATTTATTACATATTTTCCTTAACCTCTCCGCGAGTATGGATGAAACGGTTCGTCGAAGCGAAAAAATGCTCAGAAGAGTATGGACGAAACGTTTCGTCCGCGGCTATTATTCAAATACCATAATTTGAATTGAAGTGGCTTCTATTGACATCTGCGCGTAGTTTGTTGAAGTTTTGGAAGACATACCTACAATACCAAGTTCACAGTTTTAGTTTAAAAAATCTTTTTGCGTCATTTAGCGGTCGTCAGAGGAAGGAAGCAGTTTTTTTTTTATTTAGGTATGGACATGTTTTTTTTCGATGTTGATTTATTTTTATGGATCGATGTCGACGAGTTTTAATTCAAAACATTATATTATTTTTAGTTAATCTATGATAATTTATAAAAAAATTGACCAAAAAAAAACTCACTCGCGGAGAGGTTAAATACTTAAGTTTTAAAGCTCTTAAAAAGTGATTCTTTAAGATAATATCTAAGCATATCCCACGCCGAAACGGCAATTATATGAAATTTCCTCCATAGAAAAAAATTGCAAAGTATGCCTCGAAAATTATTATAAACACGTTTTTTTCAGTTTCCAAGATATGTATGTGTGAAAAAAATCATAGTGTTTCATTAAATGATATTTTAGACAATCCCCACGAGATTTTTGCTCTATTTTAAACGAGTTGTGTTTTATTAAATATTTTCTCAATATTCGCTTAAATATTATCGTTTTAATATTAGCGCGCTCTCTTTAACCTTCGTAATTACATATCTCCATCTTCTTATTTTTGAGCGGGTATACCGTGCCTTAAGAGTATTTGCGATTCTTGTACCATATTCACATTATACTTACAGGCACTTCAAAAACGTTAACAATATGGTAAGTACAAACGGAAAATCACATATATATACCGAAATATATATTATTATATTTTAAAAACTTTTTTCAAAGATACTAACTAGTGTCTACAAGTTTTTTGACAAAAAAATTGTATATTAGGCCAATTACAAATATGCTAAAAAAAATAACTCAGGTACGCCTCATACGGCATACCTATGTCTAGTAATATTACATTGTCGTGTAAACAAGCTTATGGGTCCGAGTGGTTGAACTAAACTGCAAAACTTTGACCCTTGATTGTGGAGAATGACTCTAATGATAATTGCTGTGTATTTACTTGCCACGGCAATACTGTTGTGTCAATGTTATTCACCCGCCTACATATTACTGCATTGTATGTGGATTAATTGAATTAATTATTTCCCAATAAAGTGAATGTTGAAATAATAAAGTCTTATGTTTGATTGGCACACATGGCACGCTTTGTATAAAAAACGGCAAAGTCAATGACACCCCTTTACTTTTAGGATCGGTTTCATAATGTACAGTTGTATGTAACCGATAGCTTTCTGTCAGGTTATTCCTATCGGTAAGATCAGCCGATAGCTGTATTGTGAACAAACGGATCATAGATACGGATCGTATGCTACTTACCACCACATTTTTTTAGAAAATAAATTAAATACTAATTTGACAGTTGTGATTGATTTGTTTGATGAGGCATATTATCTCAGATTGCTGTGGCAACAGTTTAAAAATATGCATAAGCTATCGCTATTGTTGATTACGGTTTAAATTACTTTATCATATACTTTGATTATAACTATGCCTAATTGTGCTTATGGGTAATTCTCATCAAATTTCGAAATTTCAGATGTAAATTTTTTCTTTTTTTTTTGTAAAAATTGATATTTTTTGCAGAAATCAAAAATGTAGCTATAAGAGATTTATTTTGGAGTATTGGTCTTCCATATTTTTGTATATAATACATACATACATATTTGTATGTATATACTCACACAACCGTCATCCCTAACTCCTAAATGCCGTAAGGCAATGATCGTGAGGGAATGATGAATTTTAACTAAAGCTACAAAAACACCGGCACATAACCTCAATTCGCTTTTAACATTTCGTATACGCATTTTACTCTCAAAAACGCATAAAAACAACAAAACATATACATATATACTAAAGTACCTTATACATATACTTAACGTGAGGGAATGACCGCCATAAATGTAACTCTTAACTATTTTCAAAGTAATATTTTTTTGCGCAAACCCACCTACAGTTAAGAAGAAATCGCCATGTTGAAAAAGTTGAGAGTGTTGCCAGGTTCTAAAAACTTAATGTTGCGTTCTTAAATATCGTTCGATACGTTCAGAAATCGAATATCTGTAATACGGTGAGGGAATGATTTTATTCGGCCGGACATATTTAAAATCTAATTTTATTTTTTATAAATTCGTCATTGTGCAGTGAAAGTTTTGATACACAATAACACTATCTTTTTAATATATTCGCAATATTTAATTTATAATAATATTGTTTAATTTGAGATGAACAGGCTTTTTAGTAAATATTTTTGGACTAAGGGACGACAAGGTGAGGGAATGACTTTTACGGTTTTTTTTTAGCGGTTACGTTTTCTTTTTAATCAAAAGTAGTAGTACAGATAGCGTGCATTGAAATAAAAAAATACATACATAGTTAAAGCATGTGACTCAGCAATGACTCGGGACTCAAATTTCGAAATTTGATGAGAAATACCCTTTTACTATTTTGAGTAAAATTATCACAAACTAAACATTCGCTGTTGCGACGAATGTTGTGTCAGTATTATTATCATATATCCCAGGTGCAGAACTAACTTACCAATGGTGATGACCCTGGGAAGACTCACTAGGTTAATTAACTGCCTTAAAATATCCACATTTCCTGCAATGATTTGAAGCGTGAAATAGCACTTATTATTATATTACTTTAAATAAATGTGTTAACAGTTTTTGCAAATAAATAAATAAATATCAGTCAGTGTGCTATCGGTCGCAAATTTTTGATAAATCTCGTGGTGATGCACTCCTAAACAAATTTTGATAAACCTTGAGGTTAATGGACTCCTAAAAATGGGATTCTGGTTTGAAAATTAGTTCGCTTAGAAATATGCTTTAATTAAAATACTCCGAGGAGAACACATATTTGCCTTTGAAATAATCGAGTATTTTTGATTGGTCTTTTTATAAGCCCAGAGAAAAAATAAAGTATCAGGCTTATAAAAACTGCTTTAAATTTCAAAATCTCCCACTTACGAAACATTTTCCGTAATGGTTTTATTGTTCAACGTCGAAAATTAAATTCTTAGAAAATTATCGTAAAACATTTAAATATTTGTGCTTGAGCTTCGCAAAATAAAATAAAACACGTTTTTTGGCAATTTTTTTTCTTGAATAAATCAAAACACGAAACGTTGAAGGTGTTAAACGGGAATTTAAACCTTGTCGCCATTAATATTTTTTGCATTGTTGCATAAGGAGTGTTATCGTTAGCGGTCTGATCCCGAATTTTACACGATGTTGTGCATCACTTTTAGAGCACTTTAAAACAAACCTCCCTTATTTAAGTTGATGTGTTTATGTTATAAATTCAGACAAAATTCGTTTCGACAGATGTAAGTTATCGGGCAGATAGAAATATCATCACAACCAGTAATATTTTGATCAATTATATGTGAACTGTTTTTAAGGATCCACTGTTCGATTTTCGACCGATTTCTTACACATCTCCCTTAAACATTTGAAGTTTTTAAGCTCTTAAAAAAATATATGTTATTTTTGAAGATAATATCTAGATACGTTCCATGCCGAAACGCAAATTATATGAAATTCCCTCGATAGAAAAAAATCGCAAAGTATGCTCCGAAAATTATTTAAAACAAGTCTATTTCTATTATTTTACAAGTTATATTTGTGAAAAAATTCACAATGTTTCTTTAAATGATACTTAAGATACGTTCCACGAGATTTTTGCTCTATTTTAAACGAGTCTTGTTTTATTAAGCTTTTTCGCCATTTTCAAAGAGTTTAAAAAATAGATCGTCATGTTGAAAAAACTACAGATCGCGCCATCTATGGCGTTCTCTCTATCGACAACCTTATTTAGACGTCATAGTACCTGGCCTGTGAAACAAAATTCGTTGAACAAGTCAATACGCATCCGACTCTTTATTTCGTTCTAATATTTTATATGTTGGAGATCAGTGAGCATTGTGAATGAATAGACTAAATTATTTATTTATTAGTCATCCCGTATGGCACCGGCACCTGGGTAAACAAGCCCAAACATGGGAGCTTTCGAGAGTTCATTGTTCGTTTGTATTATTCAAGAGAAAATCTGACAGACAAAACGGGAACTTTCGTTAGTTGATTAACACCTCTGGCTTTTGAGATTCTACCGAGAACTAGCGAGGAATGGTTAATAATAAATTGTACCAGTGGCGTGCATTCAAGGATTCAAGGTCGTGTTGTAAGGTACGTTTCACAGAGTTTATCTTAAATATAGTATATCTATGAAAAATATAGTATATCAATGTTATTCTATTCATCGTAAATAAGAGAAGATACTCGTTAACTTTTTAATGCATTATTTGAGTATGTAATTCCGAGTGGGTTTTTTTGGATTACAGCCTAAAAAGTGGGAACGTAATAAACGAGGGTCAGTCAAAAAGTAATGCCACCTATTTTTTTCTCCATTAATTGTAAAGAAATAGAAATGCAATTGTATAGGTCGAAAACCACACAATTGACGATTAATTTGTCATTTTTCAATATAATCTCCGTCCATTTCCAAAGTTTTGGTTCATCTTTTAACAGGGGCATGTATCCCAGAGTGGTAAAAAGCATGGTCCTGCTTCCTAAGGCCATCTATAGCTTTTGTTGAGCCAAAGACGTGCTTTAAGCTTTTTGAGGGTTGTGACGTATTGGACAGAATTTATTGTGCTTCCCTGCTTCAAAAAATTAACCATAACCAAACCCTCTGCATCCCAGAACACTGTCGCTATAACTTTCCCTGCCGATCGCACAGTTTTGATATTTTTCGGCCTCGGTTGAGTTTGTGTGATACCATTCCATTGACTGCCTCTTTGATTTTGGTTTTAGGTTCCATGAAACCCATGCTTTGTCTCCGGTCACAATTTTTGCAGTTTCATCACCGTATACATGTTTCAGTCTTTCACGAATGCGAATAGGCGTTTCACCTTCTGCATTCAAGAATTCAATCACAGAACGCTGACTAATACGAACACTGATATCGGCCATTTTGGAAGCGACTGCAGTGTACACCTGTTAACACATTAAGTTACTATTGCAGTAGATAGTAGGAGTAATTAATAATGATAACTTTTGGATAATTTCTATAGCGCCATTTTCGTGAGAAAATCAACTCAATCACGCTTTACGATTTCATTTATACATTTAACCTATTTATATTACAAGTGCCTTAAAACTAAGATCGGTAACTAATGACTTACAACTCTAATGACCCGTTCGCATTGGTAGAGTATTTTAGTCTAGTGGAGAGTTTAGTAGTAACTAAAAGCGTCCGAACACGTGCGAACACGTCCGAACATAAATTTGGTTAGTCAGCTCTTTAGTCGAATCAATCCATTTCGTCCTAATTTTTCGGTGAGTAGCGCACCCCTCCACGCGTCCCTGCGCACTAACATGCGCAAACCCGCCGTTTTAGCAGAGTACATTTGTAGACGCGCGGGAATGTTGTGGCATTGGAGCGAAGATGCAACACTAAAATTATTTATTAATGCTGCGATTAATCTCTTTTCGTATCTATAGTTTATTTATTTTCATTTTACTAATTAAATCTTTCGCCTCTTCTAAAATTTCACCTCTTCTAAGCATAACAATATGCTTAATTAGCGTATTTGCTTTGCTTTGTAGCAGCCCGCCAAGCGCCGTCATCTTGCAACGGGCGGCGGGGACAAATGTACTCTGCTTGAAAGAAATGTGAACGATTTTCGGCGAGTCAAGTGGCGAGTTACTCGCCTCTCGACTAAACTACTGGTTTAGTCAGAACAAGCCTTTAGACTAGTGAGTTAAAACTATACTTATTTTTAGTTATACTTAGTTGTGCGGCATTCATATAAAAATAAAGGAAATGCAAAAAATTAAGATACTGCCACAAAGTCAACAAAAAAGAATCCATTGGTAAGTACTGCACGCCAATGTACTACACAGATGGGTGCAGGTAAGCATTAACCAGTAACCAGCCATATCAGGCGGATGTAATTGCATCATGAATATTAACGTCTAATCCGCCGGAACGGTTCTGCCCGCCCCTCCCCGGAGAGAGTCTGGCCGGAGCTAGTCAAACAACGAATTCATTCATTTTATATTCATTATGAATAATGACTCCTTTGATGCATATTTCAGTGATGATTTTTGATTAACTTTTGGTTCTTGCTAATAAGTTTTGAAAATATATAAGTAGTTTTAAATATTTACTGGCGCAGGACGACCCTTGAAAATCACGGGATTCTCTGAATTATTGACAAATCAGTTTCAATTTTGAAAAATACAATTAAAATATTTTTTTGTTAAAATGTAACATTATGGGTAGGTACGTACTTTACTGCTTATCTGATTTTTTGATACAATCAAGTTGCAATTTTAAAAATGACACTTAAATGGAAAGCAAATCCGAGAGTGAACCAGGCAGACAGACACCCAACCCTGGTCGGGGCCTATGTCATCTTTGGGGATGATATGTGAGCTTACTCGGTATTGACACCATGTTTCACACGTATACAGGCTAGTGTAAAATGCATTGAACAATGTTTTTTTTTTAACATTATTGCTGCATTGGAAGAATCTTCGGGCAATCATATTTGAAAAAATACTGATACTTCTCCTCTGTCATTCAATATCACCATCATCCAAGAGGTCTTCAGTGATGATGTGCCCCAAGTATTTTACATTCATAGACGTGCTTATGTTTTCCTTGTTAAGTTGTACGAGGGGCATCTTCTCGGGATTTTTTCCATGGTGGAATGCAATTAGCTCCGTCTTGGGGTTGTACATCATGTTGTGGTTATTTGCGTATTCCTCACAGATTTTTTATAATATTCTCAACCCCTTGATTGACGGAGCTAGGAGAATCATGTCTTCCGCATAGATAATGTGATTTAGGCACAGATTATTGATACGACAGCCCACTCTGGTGTCCAGGCGATTTGATAATTTGTCCATGTGCGTATTGAACTAATTGGGGACATACACCCTCCTTGCCTTACTCCTGATCGCAAGTATATCGGTTGGGAGTACGTACTTGCCCACCGTACAACGTTTTCCTGCTGGGAGTGCCATCGGGATAGTGTGTTGATATACGTAAATATGTTCCGTAGTAGACGCACAGCTTTTTTTAAGTAATTGGGAGTGCTGCGGTTTTCATGGCCTATGAGATATTTGTGACTATTTTATGATGTCATGTCCGTTTTATCTGCCGGAGTTTATGACCGTGGCATGATTGACCTAGTCTGGAAATAATCATTAAAATCATAACTATATGACATGTGATGTACCGTGAGCCGTTAGCAGTGAATAGTGCGCAGTGTCGTCGATTACTTTGACATGTATTATCAACCTAAAAAGGTATTTTGCAAGGTGAATAATGTTAGGGATCTTTCGAAACGGTGACCGAACAACTCAGAATGAAACTAACTCAGAACCACCTCAGAAAAATCATTAAAAGTGATGAAAAAAATATTTAAAAAATTGGTTAAATAGGTTACGTTAGGTAAGGGTTGGGCTATTTTAAAATTATTTTTTTCATAGCTTTTAATGACTTTTCAAAGAGGTGTTTAGTTGACTTTATTCTTAGTTGGCAAGTAACCTTTCGAAACATTCAGCTTCCTTGATTTATGGCAGTGATGCGTTTTGGGCATCAGGTACAATTTGAGAGGCGGGCATGGGTACCGTTGCTCCGGAAACCATTTATTGGATAACCCAAACCCCAGCCTTGGTCACCCCAAGCGGTTCGCTACGTTTGGTGACTTAGCAAGGGAGCCCGGGTTCATGGGATGAGGTTTGTCTAGTAATAGAATTCTCACAATTTAACTTTAAAAGAAAAAATATTATTATAGAGATAAAAAACATTAAATTGATTAAAAATAAGGAAGGTGGTGCTGTTGTCTATTTTTACTTTTAATTTTATAAAATTTAAATAAATTTGCTAATAAATGTAGTCCTTTAACAACTGTAGTGTAAATCTCACTTGGTGGGAGGGGGGTGGGTCCCACCAAATCTCACTTAATCTCATCAAGGGAGGGAGGAGTCTAAATTGGAAAAAAACCGCTCACGTAATTAATAGATGCGCCCTAAAAAAATCTCGATAAGTCAACAATATAATAAAAATAAATGCTAGATTCCCGCCTATATTAAATGCTACCGTTCGTACAGCCCGCCATCTGTTGATTGCAGTTGTCCTCGCAAAGGTAGCAACGAACATAACATGTAACCGTAAACGTTGTAGTTTATTGCATTGTATCGATGGGAGCGACCTTGGATAATGTATATATGTAGTAATCAAAACAGATCACAATCTCACCGCGGCGAGTGATATAACCCTACACTATTGAGACTAGCTCTAGCACGATCAATTTTTTTACGAATTTTGGCAATCAACTATTTAAGAGGAGGGTATGGGTACCGCCGCCCCGGGAACCATTTATTGGATCACCAACACCTCTGCCGTAGGTCACCCCAAGTGGTTCGCTATGTTAGTTGACTTTGCAGAGGTGCGCGGGTTCACGGGGTGAGGTTTTTTTTAGGGTTTGGCGACGGATGCGTCCACCTACTGCATGGCGGGCCGGATCGGGAGAGACTGGTTGAGGGAGACCCTTTGATCTCTCCGGCCGGACTCTCTCGATTCATCGCATTGTACCGCAATGTGGATTCATACGTTCGTCACTCCTGGACACACTGACCCTCATATTTATACCTGCCCCTCATACCTCTTTCCTTCCTAGAACTTCCTCTCCTTTCTTTTACTAAAATTCCTCCACACAGCATCCTCAAAGATGAAATGGGCCCCAAGGGAAATTATTTCCTTACGGCCTCCTGTGTGGAGGTAATGCAAAAAAATATCAATTTCTGAATATTGAATGCTGGACCTTGGTGCTTTTTTGAAGGTACCTTTCTACCTTTGAAATATTTTGAATTTGTCATTACCATAGGTTCCATGACAACTCAACAAAGTGGCATTTCAACGAAGACTTTTCAAATGTGAAAGTCATTAAAGGTGCTGAAATACAAATTTCATAACGCCAGAGATTACTATTATATATAGCCTATTTGTTATTCTGATGTACGAGCTATATTATTGTAAAGTTTCATTCAAATCAATTCAGTAGTTTTTGCGTGAAAGAGTAACAAACACACATACATCCGTATATGTGTTTCCATATACATGTAATATCAACGGTATAAATATACCATAAGCACACATAACACAAAATCATAGGAAACATATTAGAAACAGTAAATAAAGATTATAACAGATAATTGTGGCGTTTGAAAGAGAAATGACACCAGAGATGCGATAACATACAAAAATCTATAGTACAAATAAAACTAATATTGATTGAAAAGATTTGATAGTATAGCCCTCTTGTACCTACCTTCCGTGCAGTTAAATAGATCTTCCACGTCTGCATATCTATTAGTAACTTCATGTAATCTAGGTACAAGCGAGTGTTTCGTATACTCAGTCCGGTTATTGTAGCATTTAATCAGGATTTTAGAACGAGTAGTAGTAAGATATTGAATATTGATTATGAATGGTAGAAGAAACCGGGGAAACGTATGATGGTAAATGAATCTAATGCTTGAGTAGTAGAAGAATGTGTATGATGCGATGTGTGAACTGAATGCAGCAAGGAGGTGTACCAATTGCAAAGGTGGACGGTGTTGGAAAAACAAAAGAATTTTGCTTTTGAATCTATCTTTCTCGATCTTTAAAAAAAAGAAAATACAGATTTCGGAATTGCGGTTAACCTGTCTACATAATATTGTACCTTGTGTTACGATGTTTGTATAATCTGCCTCAAACCGGTACATTTATTCGAAACGTGGTTATTATTAGAAAATTTGTGAACTTTCATTTTCGTTGAAAAGTGAAACCGTTCACCCCAATCGATCACTCACTTATCAAGCCAATTGTTTATCCAAGCGTATTTGACACTTTGCTCGAGTAGAACGGAAGGGCCACCGACTGTGACAAATGGATATTTAATAAAAATAAAAATAAACGAATTTTTAGAAATCATGAAAGTAAACACTGTACTTTTTTAATGGTTAATAAACAACGCCAACGAGTAAAAATTGACCAAACTCACTAGACATTTATTGAATTTTTGAACTTTTCCAAAAATACCGACCTTTTTTAATTGTGTCGTCAGGTATTAAGTTATCTATTTCATCTTTTCACTTTTACTCGTTTTATTTCAGAATGTTAGAAGCTTAGAGCTTTCGTCGATTTGCACTACTTCAAAGGCTAAATATGATGCTAACCTTGAGCAGTTTCGTAGTAACGACCAGATAATTATGATAACATTGATAACTAGACATCGGATTGTATGCACTAACAAAGTGCCAAAATATGCATGCAAAAATGCACTAAAAAAGGCCGAAATACCAAATATGCACAATGCAAAATCAGAAAACCATTTTAATTTTAATATGTTTTAATTAAAGACGGTACAAAATCAGCGAAATATTCTTAGAATTGTGCATAGTTTTGGTGAAAACATACAATTAAGTATTTTTCCAAATTTTCGAGCGCAAATTTGTGACGTTTGTCACCCAGTATTAATTTGTACGCCGAAAATGACTTCTCTACGTCAACTGACGTCATTGGACAAAATTTAAAAATTGTGCCGTTGATGTAGGCATTAATGTTCTTCATGTCTTCAAGACTCGCGTCTAACTTTTTACGAATCTTTTCTGATATTGGATGAGGAAGGGCATTGGCAAGTTCGACCATGTTTTCCAGTATTTCTATTGATTTAAATAGAGGACGGGTTTTTGTTCCCAATTTTTTCTGCAGCATCTGGTAACTTGTGGAAATTTGTTGAGATGAGGGCAATATTCTGTTTCATGGATGCGTCTTCAAATACTAGCTTGCTTGACTGAATTGCAATGGCCTCAGAACTGTCAAATTGACCAACTACTGTTTTACGGCCTCAAATTTTTCAGCATAGAATAACATCGCCTTTAGCCAAGCACCCCATCAAGTTATCATAGGTTTTGGCGGCAACGCTCGATTTGGCAATTGCTCTTCTTTGTAAGACTAAACACGCGACGGTGCTTTTAAAAACACTTTTTTGTAGAGGAAATCAATTATTCCCATACTCTTGAGATGAAACCCGTGAGCTTTATTTTTATTTTTTTTATTTATTTGTTTTATTTTAGTAAATTGTACATTTAAGTTTACAATTTCCTAATTAATTATATCATTTCATATTTCAAACTATATTTTTTATGAGCTATGCAGGTAATGTGCCGTAAATTTGGATAAAAAGTTTGCAGGGCTTGGCCAGCTTTCACCACGTATGGCGCGGCATTAGAAACAAATATGTACCTCCCGCTACTAAACGAAATATGCACGATTGGGAAAAAAGGCTAAAATATGCATTAACGCCGTAATTAGGGATATATATGCATTTGCATATGCAAATATGCAAATGCATAAAATCCGATGTCTATTGATAACATAACTTACGTACCGTTTTTTTTTTTAATGCGGCTGATTTTAATTAATTTATTGATTGGTCTACGCTCAAGATCTGGAAAACTTGGATTTTTCTGCGAATGTTCAATTTTGCTTTCTATTGCTATCCATGCAATATCCTGCTTAATAACCCCGTATGCATGGACATTGGAGGGTCTAGAGTCGATCAAATAATTGTAGCTTCGTTCAATAAAAAAGTAGAGTCTTGACGTGTGCGGTGAAGGAGGAAACCATATGTTTCCTTATAACGCCTTGGGAAAGTGGTGGGGTCCCCTCCAATGCTATCCATGCAATCGTAGCAGACACAATTATCCACATTCGTAACTTCAAAACGTACATTGTACAGTGAGTATTTAATTAACTTCTCGGAAGGGCCTTGAGGAAAACCCCGCCGTTTTACGAATTCCACGAACACCGAAATGTTAAAATGTGAACTTCGCTAATTAAAACGCGGACAGACCGTTAGACTCGTCGCCTCGATAGAGAATAATACTCCACAATCAGTGGCGTGTGCTCCGTACAGCCACATCAGCACTACCTAACAATCTACCATACCAAAAGCCTCGATGACAGAGCGAGTTTACAAGCTACTATCTGGGAAATTCACTATCTGTTAGTAGACTCGCTCAGTTTCATCGTATTATTTGCTAACTAGCAGATTGTGGAAAATCTACGAAAAAAGTTGAAAGGTGATCAACTTTACTCGCTAGTGTTTGCCTAAAGATGGCGGCCCACAACAGCTGATTTCGTCTGTCAGAATTAGTTCGGGCGGCAGCCGTTATTCTCGCTACTGGTTAGCGCTGCGAATTCAAGTTTTCTACAAAATGTCGACAGAGTTGCATGGCGCGGGAGTCGTTATTTTAGCTGCTGCTACTGTTGCTACTGAGCGAGTAGACAGTTTTGTGTGTCATCGTGACAATCTCACTCGCCGATTCACCCGCTTTTAAACTTACCTGCTAGTCGCTTGTAAACTAGCTTGAGTAATTGAGGCTTTACGCGAATACTAATATAAATAATGTATTAACTTTATAAATTTTTTTGCAAGAAACCATAACACATTAAAAATACGCGCCGCCGCACCGACCGCTGTAAGCAGGAACTAAATGTATAGACGTCCATATTGTCTTCATCCTACATAAATTTATTATGTAAGCCGAGTGCGATGGGACGACTCAAGGGACGGTTTCTTTGTGTTAGTATCGAAAAAGGCCGTACCTTTTCAATACGTAGCAAATGTTGCAATCAGTGCCACCTGTTAGTCCCTACCTCTATTAATTAGTACAACTTCACCAACGAAACATATTGGTTTAATTTCTTGGTCGTAAGTAATATGCGGTCGAAAAAATGTCGAAATTTTATATAATTCAGTAATCGGTTTTGTAACATGCGTATGTGAAACGGTTATTTGGATATTGCTTATTTTTTATTTTATTTTATTTGGAAAACCAACAGTTTTACAATTGTTTATAATATATGACAAAATAAGTGTTAATTTTTAACCAATAATTGGTTTTCGCCGACGTTTAATAAATTATTTAATGAATATAATGGAGAAACAGTTTAAAGCTATGCGGATGGGATGGTGGGAAGGAGGGGAAAGGGATGGATCTATTCTGTGTAAAAAGTCGTGTGTTTGTGTAAATGTTATTTATTCATTAAGTTTGAAAAATGTTAGGTACTGTGTTTAATATGTCAAATTGACTGTATGAATTGTTCAAGGTATGTGAAGCGCGGTGAATGAATGTATTTTGTTTAGAGTTAGTGTTGCATTGAGGAGGTAAGGTGAAGGTAATTCCAACTAACATCGGCTTATCCAAACTTAGCGAAAACTTACCGCGTATGTGGTAAGTTTTTTTATGTCGATTAATTTGTTGTTGAAGGGAGAAAACTAAAGTTGCTGATATAGTTACCCGAATAGACCAACAAAGGTGGAGATGGACAGGTCACATGATCCGCGATCCACCAGAGAAATGGTGCAAAAATGTCACTGACCGGTGTCCCAGAGACGGCAAGAGAAGTAGAGGACGTCAACAAACAAGATGAGAAGACGACTTAAAACTCGCGGCTGGACATCATTGGAGAAGAGTAGCGCCTGACAGGTCCCAGTTGAAAATGTTAGAGAAGGCCTATGCCAAGAGACAAACTGAGCTTCGGGATATATTATGAAAGATAAGAACATGCCAAAATTCATATCTAACAGAAGTTCAGAATAAAAAGGCTTATTATTATTATTATATTATTAATTTGTTGTTATTCCTACCGCCTCCCCTGTTAAAAATTTTGTACACGTCACTGTTCACAATATAGTAGTGGGTAGAGCGGTAGATACCTAATCCACAATTCACAGAATAATAGTGGTGTCCGGTTTCCGGGGAATGTGACCCGAAACCGGAACGGGTACTGGAACCGAACTGGGACAGAACAACGGACCCTTTTGGGCACTGGGGCGATGAATGGGATCCAATTCCGGTTGCAGAGTATGAAATATTATTTGCCCTGGAGAGTGCCTTTATTCCTTTCGTGTTGACAACATTATCTATTTTGAGGAAAAAGTTTCGACTAGTACGGGCACTATGGAAATATCCATTTCGAAGTTATTAGTAATCGGTAATGTTTAAAATTTATTCGAATGGATTAGCGTCATTAGTAATTGAGATTATCGTAATATTTTAATGATAGTTTATTTAATACAAAAATAATATTAATTACCTAATTAGACTTGTTAGATAAACTAATGGTTATTGCCGCAATCGGAATTGGAACGCACTGTTCACTATGCGACTGCTCTGACAACTAAGCTATCGGTCAACCACTAGATAATATCAGCCTTAGGGGGCATCCATTAATTACGTGAGCTCAAAATGGGGGAGGGGGCGTCCAGTAAAATCTCACCAAATCAAAAAAAAAAGTTTCACTTTTGAAGTGTCCCATTTTGCCGGCTGAAAAAATCTAATGGCTATTATCTTTATGAAAATAAATATAGTAGTGTAAGTCTCACGTGAGGGGTAGGGGGGTCCCACCAAATATCACTTAATCTCGCCAAGGAGGGGGGAGGGTCTAAATTGAAGAAAAAAAACAGCTCACGTAATTAATGGATGACCCCTTACTAATAAAAAAACACTTCCCAACGATTACGTTTTGGACTATAGAAACTCAGATTCGATTTGTTTTCCGAAAGAGCTGGCAACGTTGCATTTCAGAAGACCGACACGTGAAATTCTTGAAAAAGCAAGGTTTTTTCGGACATATTATTTTTTTATTTACTGTTGCCGCGTGAATTTAATAAGGATTCTTTTAAAGTGATGATTAAGTGACGAAAAAGCGACCCTAAAAAGAGACAAACAGAGATCTATAGAATTTAGCCGGCGAGAAAATTAGATAGAATAATCGGTCTCCTCCTTGTGCGGTGCTTCGTAGCCTCCCCACTCTTGTCTACTTTAGTTTTCTGAAGGTTTCACTTCTACCGAGTGTGAACTGCACACATGTTTTTTTTAATAACACAAATGTTTTATGCACGTATAAAACATTTTTCAAGTAGTTTTTCGATTCAGAAAGAGATATTCAACGAACAAATATTATACGATATTATTATTACGATGAAGATAATATTATTATATTATAGTGATAAATTATTATTGAAAAATTGTTATTCATGTCCGTATTTCTGATTTTTTTCGTGTCTCTTTTGACAGAATGCCACTCGAAACGTTTTATCAACATCAGCTATCTCGTTGGTGAGAATTACTAATCTAAGAAAAAAGTTGACGGCTTTAGTGACAAAAACCGCCCCCAAAATTGAAAAAAACTTGTTTCGGAAGCGACTTGTCAAAAATGCTCAGCCTTTATCAGAAGACTTTGCATCTGACATAGACAACTGGGGCTTATAAATATCTGATTTACATATTTTTAGTAACATGGCAAATTTAATATTTAAAGTGGTTTTTTTTCTGTCTTTAAGATTCAGGAAATCAAAATAAATTTTACGTAATGCGTTTTTTTTGCTCGTTGAATGATGAGACGGATAAGGTTTGAGGGTTGGGTAGGAATCTGGAGGTCAGTTGGTCCAGGAGTGAGAGACGTATGAATTCATCCCGCCGCCAAGACCCGGACAAACCTCACCCTATAAACCTGGGAAATGTGTACTTTTCAAGGCCGATGAGAACATTTGATATAAATATGTTCAATTTTGGACGCGGCTATGGGTATCGCCGCCTCGTGAACCATTTATTGGATAACCAAAACCTCTGCCATAGGTCACCTAGGTGATTCGCTACACTGACTCCCAGATGCCTACCCATCCTTCGTACCCTTTTCCTTCGCAGAACTTTCTCTCATTTCTTCCCTTAAGGCGGCGCTTCTCGGCTGAAAAAGAAAAAAATGGAGAGATATGTAATTACGAATGTTGGACAGAGCGCGCTAATATTTTAATTGATAAAATTGCAGCGAAAAAGCTTAATAAAACATGACTCGTTTAAAATAGAGCAAAAATCTCGTGGAACGTATCTTAAGTATCATTTAAAGAAACATTTGTGAATTTTTTCACAAATATAACTTGTAAAATAATAGAAATAGACTTGTTTTAAATAATTTTCGGGGCATACTTTGCGTTTTTTTTCCATCGACGGAATTTCATATAATTTGCGTTTCGGCGTGGGGGTTGTATAGATATTATCTTCAAAAATAACATATATTTTTTTAAGAGCTTAAAAACTTCAAATGTTCAAGGGAGATATGCAAGTAATCGGTAGAAATTCGGATAAACGGCGTAAAAAGACGGTCCACTTACCATCCCTTAAGATGGCATAATCCCTGAGGAAAATTATTTTCCTCAGGGATAAAAAAATAAAGAAATGTGACGTCAAACCCAACCCCTATAAAACACGTTCCAGGAATTCATAATATCATATTTATCTCGGCTGTCCCTGACCCAGTGTCCTAGTAATGCCGACTTCTATACTCCTGGAAACTCTTCCCACTTCGCAGCCTCCGAACCAGGCGGCCCGTCAGCCTCTGCCTGGCAGGTAACCCGGTGACCGATATTCCGTGATGACAGGCTGAGACGTTCACCCAGTTTATGCGGCCCTGGTCGCCGGTGTAGCCCAGATTGAAAGCGAACGCATTTTATTGTGTCGATAAATTTTAATGTTTAATGGATTTGCGTTGTTTAATCTTTTTAATGAAGCCGTTACCTGGTTAATTCAATAGTGTTATCGGAATATATAAATGTGTTTACGTTTCTTAATATATGTTATACTTTGTGTCGGGTTTTTCAATGCCTATGTTAGTTTCATAGCTCATGACGGAAGTGACGTTGCCAGCTAAATGAAGTGGTTGCGTTGTCTCCGTTCTTTATTGTAATTCTAAATTAGAAATCCATAATACAAGCTATCAAAATGCAAGATCTCACCTTTCCGGACTTTTTGCTTTTTCGAACAAAACGCGATTTTTTGCTTTATTATTTAACTAGCAGTCACACGTTGCTGTGGCTAAAGAAACAATGCCATTACGTAACTTTTATTAGCGACGCCATCTTCTGTTAATTTGCATATGTATCAAATTTATACGGCCCGCCCGAATTGAATCTTTGAATTCTCGGCTTTTCTCTACTATGATATGCCTGTATTATACATATAAACCTTCTTCTTGAATCACTCTATCTATTGGTGAAATCCGCATGAAAATCTGTTGCGTAGTTTAAAAGATCTAAGCGTGCAGACAGCGGAAGCGACTTCATTTTATGCTATATAATGATTGCCTATTTGTTTCGTTCCTGAATTATTTGCATCCGTTATTTTATTATTCATAATTTTTTTTTAAAGGAAAAGCTTTTACCAATGGTATGCAAATAAATTAAACCATTCGGGACTTAGGCGTATTTATACTCAGTACTCATAATTGAAATTGCCTTAGATATTTTTAGCATTTTGATCCGCGTAACCAGGTAGATTCTTCCCATCCTTCTTTTCCTAGACCCCCGTGTTCGAGGGGTAACCAGCGAGGGCCGACTAGCAATTCGAAGGTCGCGGGTTCAAATCCCGACGAGCTCAAGTAAAAATAAAATTTAAAATTTTTTTCAATAAATAATTATCTCTTCCACTTGCGAAAATAATCTATTTTAAATTTTTAACCGTGTCGTCTTCCTTGGCTGAAAATTTTATTTTTCTTTTTAAAATGTGTTCAATTCAAGATTTCTATCAATTGTCGCTTCAATTTCAATCATTACCGCCTTAAAAGAAGTACGTAGGTATCCTATCAATTGATCATACTTCAGATTTCAGATAAAACTTTGATAAAATATCACTTGCACTTGTGTAAGAAATCCACTTGAAATTTCTTTCCCTATCAGCTGCCACTACTTGGCTTTGTATAAATCAGGTCGGCACTGAAGTATCGAGTGCACCCTGATTTCACCTGGATTCTCTACGCCAGGCAGGTACTGTGTCTACCCCTGCCGGTACGGGGTAGGTTCCACCCTCAGGGGACCGCCCCTCACTACGTAGGGCTTCGGATCTACCCTCGTCCCTATTGACGTTTTCGCGAAAGTATAGCAATTTTCACGAAACTACTGGAAGCTAAAGGAAGGTACCTACCTAAGTGGAAATCCTTTGTTATTGACAATAGAGGGATTTGCAATACGAACAAAAAAAATTATACGGCTGCTTTATGATTGTTTTAAAATGGTTTTAAGACAGAGGCCTTATTTAGTTTGGGTTTGTTAGTAGCTTGTTAGTAGTTATTGATAAATATGACGGGTTCTCACCCAGGCATCACGGGTTTAATTCCTGCTAGCTATGTCCTCCATCATTACACAAGCAACATATTCCGCTTATAATGATGGTAGCAGGAGTTCTTCAATAAAATTTATTAATCGATATTTAATATCGTCAGGTTATTCGTAGTTTGGTCGATAAATTGCAACATTTAATAATTTCTATTCACGTATTTATATGTATACATACTGTGAAATGTATTTTTTTTCTATGTGTAAATACTTGACCTACCTACCCAGTTCGAGCCTTAACCCCTCAGGCTAATTTGTTCGCTTTTCGGAACAACTCTTATTTGTACAAAATTGTCTCTAAAAACATGAAACATTAAAATCTTTAATGACCTATATATCTTATAATTTAAAGTAAAAATAAATAAAGTAGCTCACATTCGTACTAGATATTTGATATACCTTTTGATCACAAAAATAATTTTTCAGTTTGGTTGGGTATTTTGATTTCAAATCCCGAATTAAAATTTGTGTGAAACGGGCTAAAATGGACCGCGCATAATACATAATAATATCACTCACCTATGGGTTTTGATCAGAACTCAGGGTTTTAATCAGGATGAAGAGATGAAAAGATTCAGATTTGTGGGACAGGCTGAGAAAAAAAAATTACACAACAAAAGGAAAACATTAAGGTATGTTTTTAGGTTTTCACGGCCAAAAATTATTTTTGTTATTGTTTTTGGGGTGTTATGCCGTGTTTCGCTACCTCCTTCTTTAGCCAACGTTTCGGACAGCATTACAGTGTCCATCATCAGGGCAGATGACCAAATGATATTGGTGAGAGTGTTTACTTATGTGTGTCGAAGCGATACCGTGCTGCCAGCTCCATTTCTCTACGAGCTGGTGTTAGAAAAAATTCAGCATGGTTTTTTGCGTTTAGCTTTGGTGAAGCCGTCAATTACTGGATACCAAGAACTATTGAGCTTAGCTCCGTCGTCTCTGTTAATATTGATGGGGTTTTTATGGATTTCAATTGCCTCCGTAATTAGGCGTGCTCTGTAGGTTTTGGGTCTTCCCAGGACTTCAGGAACAAATCCAAAGTAATGGCCGGTTTCGATTAAGTGCTCGGCGATTGCCGATTTGTCAGGGTGGCCAAGTTTACAAGCACGAAAGTGTTCCGAAATCCTTTTGGAGATCGTTCGCTCTGTCTGGCCTACATAGACCTTGCCACATCCGGAACAGCTGAGTTTATATACTCCATCTGTTTCTTAGTCTTTGCCGACCTCAGTAGGTCTTGGATTTTAGTTGTCGTTCCGAAGACCGTCTTGATGTTCTCTTTTCTCAACAGCCTGGCAATTCTGTCTGTTACATTATGGACGTAAGGCAGGAAAGCGCAGCCTTTTGACTCTTGTTCACCCCTGTCTTCGTTTCGTGCTGATTTGGCTCTTATGATTTGCCTTGTCTGCCTTGCCGGGTATCCGTTACGCTCCAGTGCATCGGTGAGTTTGGTCAGTTCTAATCCGAGTTTTGGCTCCTCACATATTCTGGTCGCTCGGGTTACCAAAGTATGGATGAGTCCTCTCTTCTGAGCGGGGTGATGATGCGAATCAGCGTGGAGATACCTGTTTGTATGTGTTGGTTTCCTATAAACTGTGTGTCCTAGGCTACCATCCTCTTTTCGCATCACCTCCACATCTAGAAAAGGCAAATGGTCGATAAATTGCAAGTTTTAATAAAGTAGTTTTCTAATCTTTTATCTCTTTATGGATATGACTTTCTGAAGAGTTTCGCTCTGAATTAAGTAATTGTTCGGTCTAGTCTTTAAGTTTAGTCCCTGTAGCAGTACGCCTTGTTTACCTTCCGATAGCTGATGACTGATGACGTAGCATTACTTTCGGAAGTTACGCAACAGAGTGCCAAAATTTGAGGATACCATAATTTTTGCGCCGACACTTGTGTTGTCCTCCTTTCTCTTTCAAGTATGGCCACATTAATTTATAATAATTACCTGACGAATATGTTGGAAGTTTTAAAATGCGATATTTTGCTTGCGTCCCGTCGCGGGGTTGATATTTTAGTTTCAGACGTGCACGCTTCGAATCGTTATTGCAAAGGTCGAGAAGCCATGATCAAGGGTCACTGTTGTAGTACGGTTCCTTCATACTTTTATTACATAGAGGCAAGTTTTTTTTTACATAAGCTCCACACAGGGAGGCCCTGAGGAAAATAATTCCAACCAGGGCCGATCTCATCTTTCGGGATATTGTGTGGAGGGTCTTTTAGAAAAGGATGTAGAGGAAGCTCTGGGAAGGAAAAAGGTGAGGGAGTGGAATCTGTGGATACGTACCTTTGCGCAAATTTAAATTGTATTTCTTCTTAATATTCTTTATCTTTAAAAACTTTTTACCGTTTATCTGAACATCAACAATGGTGATAGAAGTTGTATACATAGGGCGAAAAGCTCTATGTAAATACTAGTTTTCGTTTGTTTTATATACATCTGAATAACTTCGTATTACCATACTTCCCAAATTATTTTTCAACTGTCTCAGGCTTTTTGTTCGGTTTCGGAACATATAGGTCTCATGAAAATCGTGGTGTCTCCCTATCATGGTAAGAAATATGACCTAAACGGTGTTAGAAAGAAAAAACACTACGCTTTGTTTTCAAATCTAATTTAGAGCCTAAGTTTCCGAACGCAATTTGAAAAAGGATTGTGAAAATTTGGGAATTTTTTAAAATTATTTTTACATGAAACAACGAAAAAGTATCGCTTACAAATATATTTGCCTAATAAAATGTGTATGTGTTTTTTTTCGTTATCAGTAATTTTAGTTACCCAAGCATAAGGTGAGCCATTTTCAAAACGTTTTTTGTTTGCATTCAAAATTTTAAATTTCAAAAATGATATGTTTATTTAAAATTTAAAAAAAACTGATAGCGTATTTCATCACTTTTAAAAAACAGTTTTTAGTTTTCGGATGCCTTCAGAAATATTTTACCGCAAAATGGAAATATTTTGACCTTCCGACAAAATAGGCCCGAGGCCTGAGGGTTTAAAAAGCTTCCTTGAAGTGATATTTCAGAATATTAGACCAAGTTTTAGACCTGTGCCACACACAGCTATAAAAGATCATTTAGCTTTGCCTATTTCAGCATATCGCTCGCCATACATTCCCATTGGGAAAACACGCCTAGCCACATGAACTATTTAACGTTTATAGCTGTGTGTGGCACAGGTCTTATGATTATTTATCAATTTGCCTTGCGGGAAATTTTGTGTATTGTAAAGGGTGCCTGTCCGTGTAACGTAACAGTATGTCGCAGTTGTTTTGTGTTCACCTCGCGGTGGCACCTTGGATAACCTTCAGTCATATTTCAACTATAAATAAATAATACGGTGAAGTGAAAAGTGGGTCGGTTTAATGTTTATGTTTCATTCCTACGACAAGCCATTGCCAATATTGTTTAGGTACTGAATTCTCCCATTGCTGGCTCGCAATTTGACCCATCGCGCCTTTGAAATGCGACGCGCCAAACACGACGCAATTTTGTATCGATTCCGGTCATATTCTGGTCGGGTCGTTACCATCTTGTAACAACCTAATTTTCATTCGGTTTACTTGCGCCTTCATTCTGGCTTGGATGGTATTTGAAGTAATTTTGGTACCCTTGACGAATACAATTTGCAAAAATTGAACTACATTAGAAAATGACCACATATTATTACGATTTCCTTCGTTATCATCCATCCATCTCCACACATCTCGAAAGATGACATGGGCACTGAGAGGGGAATTATTCTCCAAAGGGTCTTTTTTTAATGTGAATACCGCACAAGAGTCCTAACTGCTCCCGTCTGGAGCCAGTGAGACTATGGCATTCCCGATTGGGGTATGTTGTGAGGCTGAAGGTAGTGGGGAGGGGAAGGAGATGAAGAAGAGGAAAGTGGGAAAGTAACTGGCTTTTCGGATCTGGTCACCAAACACGGCTAAAGCCATTTCAAGCAACGTTTCAATTCTGAATGGTGGTCTTACACCGGGGCGATACTGAAAGTATCTTCCACTGATTTTTCTGCCGTGATTCTTACGTTCCTGAGGATTGTGAACCTTTTACCTTTAAATTTTTCCTGATGAACCAGGCCCCTCCATTCTTCATCAATTACAGATCTGAATGTAATTTCACAGCTGTTTCGGTTGCTTGCGGGACTTGTTGCTTAATAATATTGTCGGGAAAACTACCCGATAGCAACCTGTCAAATATAAATCTCTTTAGCCGAGCTTAAAAAGTAACTGAAATACCGGCTTATACCGTTGTGTTTTAAATGGTGACCGGACAACTCACCTAACCGTTAGGTTATTGGCTACTTTTAAATTTTATTTTTTCATAGATTTTAATGACTTTTCAAAGAGGTGTTGAGTTGAGTTGATTCTGAATTGGCATTGAACCCTCTTCAGGCGCACCTAGTCAGAATCGAAATATTGTTAAAATTTAAATCAATTAAACCTGTTTTTTTTAAATAACTTTTAATGACTTTTCAAAGGGGTGTGCAATTGTTTGATTCTGTGTTGGCATGAAACCGATATAAATATATATTATTATGAATGCCAATCAATGTAGAATCAGGAACTAAGCAATCATAGGGTTATTTATATTACATTACATATTAGGCATCAAAGCCAACCATTGCCGTTTTTAACCTCCCAGATGCCAAGGAGGAAACGACGTAAATTTCGCAAAGTTTTGACTTTGACGTAATATTTTGTGCTATCGTATATTATATTTGCCCAAACACATTCCTTGAACAATTATCTATGCATAAAAACAACATTACTTGCGTTTATTTGATAATTTATAGGTTTTTCGATATTTTTAACGACTACGACGCTCGTAGTTTGACAGCTCAAATCACGGGAAAAATGAAGAGTCGATGTCATAAACAAATCTAATAAAAATTATTCCGAGTGGCTAGGTGTATTTAGGATACCTCATACGTCAAGAACAAGAATACCCCAAGCGATTCTGACCTTGTCCGTTAAAATCGCATTTAAAAATAAAAATAAAAATTGGCGTGTGTGCCGGTGCACACCCGGCAAAACGCCTGTTTTAAACACTGATATGATTTTCTATAATAATTTGTCAGTACGAATGAACCACGGTTGAAAACAACAACTATAACTCACCTGGTTCCAAACTAGTTCCCCACCTTTACCGGACAATTCTCGAAAGGGCCAATAAGTAAAAGCGAGCAATAAATAAAAGACACAGTGAAATGACCGTCGCGTGGTCCTGAGGAGCGACGTCCGACGGATGCTGTAGATCTGTGTACATGACTGTACTATGCAGACTGTAGATTAGACAGCGCGTCTTTTGCGGCCAAATGACCGAAGCCTAAAATAGCACCCGGCCAGTATGTTGTTAGCAAGTGAAAATGCCGAAAATGTGACACTATGTACTGTTGCTGTACTTGGTGGTTGGTTATATTGCCCAGTATCGTTCAGTGATGGGATTGTCAGTAAAATTTTCCCAGATTTGGGAAAAACGTCGCAAAACTGAGTTTTCCTCAATTCTTTTTATTTTTATCCCGGAAATACCATGTATACTAATATTATAAATGCGAAACTGCTCGAGTTTGTTTATTACGCTTCCACGCTTAAACAATAAAACGAATTTAAAAATTCTTTCACCAATAGAAAGCTAAATTATATGCGAGGACCATAGGCTGTAAATGGAGGAACTAGCGTCATTGATCCCTTCGGCACCGGTGCATAGTCGGGAAACACGAGCCAAACGCGTGCCCAACATATGTTCACAGTTAACATTTGCTCACAGTTAACATTAGCCACATGAGAACGGGTCGCTTCTTCGACTCGTTCTTGTGGTCAACTGCTCGGCTGTGGAACGATTTGCCGGCCCCTGTGTTTCTTCCTTCCTACAACATGTGTCTCTTCAAGTTCAATCAATGTTCGTGCCTTCCTCTCCTCAAAAAGACCCTCCACACAGCATCTCAGATTACATAGGCTCTGAGGGAAATTGTTTTCCTTAGGGCCTCCTGTGTGGAGTTAATGTAAAAAAAGAAGATATGGGTAAAAAAATGCTCACCGCCCGCCCGCCACATTTTTATATAAATACATAGATATGTTTCAAAACAAATAGTCTTACAGAATTTACTTTTCCTGTATTCAATGAATTTTCGGTATCAGACTTACGACGCTTATCATAAGTTGAAGAATTGTGTTATTATTCATTGTCATTCATTTATAAATTGTTCTTTTTTTATAACAATGTCAAACCAAGAAAATGCAAATTTCTTGGTTTGACATTGTTAGAGTCATTGCAGAGAGAAAATAATAAATAATTTGGGCATCCTATCATCGAATGTTGGTGGTGTCGTTGAACCGGGCGGCTGGCGGCTGACGGCTGACGGTTGGCGGCCATGCGCAGGCGGGCGGCTGACCGACTTACCGGCTTTCCGCTTTCCGGGCGCGCGGCGCCGCCTGCCGGCTAGCAGCTAGCAGCTAGCGCTCAGCGGCCAGTGGCCCGCGGATCAACAATGCGATGCAGACATGTGATGAAAGTCCGTTGTCGCCGAAGGGCGGAACGGGACTTGGGACTAGGGATTGCAAATCCGAAGCGGTTTTGGAAAATCCGAATTTTCGGATTTCTATTCCGAAAAAATTCGTTTTTTTTTTAAATTTAATGGTTCACAGTTTCGAATTTCAATGACCGAAATAAACCCGCTTTTTCTGATATATTAGAATTATAAAATAACTAGCTGGTGTCCGGCATGCGTTGCTATGCCATTTAATAAAGAAATTTTTTCTCCCTGCGTGTTCTTTCCCATTCGTCCCGTTCCCCTTCCGCCTCCCCTTCCGCCTCCCCTTCCTCTCCCGCGTCCCCTTCCCCTCTCGCGTATCCACTCCGCTTCCTCCACCTTCCCTCCCTGGTTCCCCCCCCCCCCCCGCGAACCCCCTACCCGAGTTCCCCTCCCCCACCCCACTCTCGCATTCCATACATTCAGTCCCGGTACATTTAGTTTTCAAACAGCTCGCGTGCCACCTATTGCAAATTTCATAATGCCAGAGCTCACCAGTAGTTTTATACAAAATAACGAACACAAAATTTTTTATTTATTTATTAACGGACTAACGTCCAATTTACAATCAAGTAACACGAAATTTTGGAAATGTACATTACAAGAATAAAGGATGGTATATGAAAGCAAAGACAAACAGATAAAACATAAGAAAATAGAAGTGTCAAGTCAAGTCAAGACTTTGCTAAAAATAGATTATTATAAAATATCATCAATTGTTTAGTGAGCGACAAAAATCATTAGGCTTATGCCAAAAAAATCAAGGTCTTGATGTGAGTTTACACATTCTGGATAGTGGTGAATTATAACCATAATTAGTCGAGTGTTGATTGAGGAAGAGCAGTTCTTTATTTCTGAGTCTACGAGAAGGTATATTGAATGAGATGAGTTGTAATAATGTAGGTGAGTCAATAATATAGTTGATGATTTTGAAGAAACAAATGAGATCAAATTTTTCCCGACGGTCTTCTAAAGGAGCAAGGTTTAGAGTTTGTTCGATTTCATTATATGAGTAATTGCCTCGTTCTAATCCTAGCCTCAATTATAATTAATTAATTATTATTAATTATCTAATTAATAATAATTAATTAATTAACAATTAATTATCCAACTTGGTGCAGTCGTTCAGAAGTTATGCGCGTACATACATTTCGGCGATTCATTTTTAGAGATAGATATTAAAACTACGACGCCTGAAATAAAATTTACTGCAAATATATCAACATCGTTTCCACGGCAACGATTTGTTTTGCTTTTCTTCTGACATTAGCAAAACTCGCTTTTATAAGGGACAGAAAACGTATAATAAATATTAATATTTATAATTTCATAACGCGAGAGCTTACCATTATATAGAGAATATTTTACTCGCATATAATGTGGCTTTCTCTTGGTGAAAGAATTTTTAAAATCGTTTTATTGGTTTATGCGTGAAAGCGTAACAAACAAACACACGCAGTTTCACAAGTATAATATTAGTATTATAGATATTAATAATAGAGGGTGTCCTATTGAAAATGCCACTTCTTATCAAGTATTCGTAGGGTGCGTTCTCGAATTCGTATGTATGTTATATTTATATTTAATTTCGGACAAATCAGTACTTTGTTCTATTATTCGTTGTTTGTGTTATTTCTTTTTATTTTATTTAATAATATTTTTTCTTTCTTATGTTTAATATTTTTCTTTAAATATAAGCACACTTCTTTGGACTAAATTTTGCATTTGTGTCTGAAGTGAACATTTGAAATTTGGTTATCTCAAATTAGCATCTAATTGGGAGGCGAGTACGTGCACCCCCGCCCCGGGAGTCATTTATTGGATAACAAACACCCCTGCCGTAGATCACTCCAAGTGGTTCGCTACGTTTTGTGACATAGCAGGGGTGTTTGTCTATTTCCTGGCGGCGAACGAGTTTGCCTACCTATTGCTTGGCGGGCCGGATCGGAAGAGACTGGTTGAAGGAGATTTAACCTAAACCTCTCCAGCTGGACACTCGATCCATCGCCTTGCACCGCAGTGGGATGGATGTACACATTGACCCGCAGATTCCTACCCACCCCTCTTAACATTTTTGCTTTCCTGAACTTCCTATCCCCCGTTTCCCCGTAAAGGCCCTCCACCCAATAACCCCAAAGATGACATATGCCCTGTGGGATTTTTTTTTAATATTACGTTGCAAATAAGTATTTTAAATGTTCATACATGAAAATCCAAATTCTGATTCCACCGTGAATATTCCGAATTTCTGTAAATCCGGATTATCCGGTTTGCAATCACTGGACGGGACATAAATGGCTTTCTGTCTGCTGTCATCGGCCGCTCTGTAGCCTCTGTAAAGCGAGCTGTTGATGGAACGCGATACCCTCAGCGTACACCCCTGTTCCTGTCCCTGTTGCTTGTTGTGCGTATAGAGTTGGGGTTTTCGTTACTTCTGGATTGAGTTTCAATAACAACTACTCTATGAAAGCGCTTGTTATGAATGTGACCCGATTATTATGAATTTTGAAGCTGGGATTCTAATTATGATCTGCTTGGCTGCATCTTGCGGTATTTTATAATGCATAAGTAAAATTTACAAAATTTTAAGAAACCCCCGACACAAAAAAGAGCTGATAACCTTGAAACGCCTGAACAGATTTTCATGAATTGTAGCTAAGAACCATCTCGATTACGTCAGCTTTCAAACAAAAAAAAACTGCATCATAATCGGTCCATTCGTTTAGGAGCTACGATGCCACAGACAGGCAGACAGACACGTCAAACTTATAACACCGCTCCTTGCGTCGGGGGTTAAAAACTGCTCTTATGATCATTTGTATGGGTACCGCCGCCCGGGGAACCGGTTTGATGGAAAACCAACACTCCCAGGATCATAAGAGCATCACGATACAATCGTATCGTATCGTATGCTCTTATGATCATTTGTATGGGTACCGCCTTCCCGGGAACCGTTTGATGGAAAACCAACACCCCTGCTATAAGTCCCCCAATAGTTTGCTACGATTGGTGACTTAGCAGGGGTGCCTGAATTAATGGGGTGAGATTTGTCTATGTCTTGGATTGAATCGGATGCATCTGCCTATCTGCTGCGTGGCGGGCCGGATCAGGAACGTTCGCCACTCCTGGATACACTGACCCCAGATTCCTGCCCACCCCTCCTACCTCTATCCTTCCCAGAACTTCCTCTTCTCCCTTTCCTTAAAAAGACCCTCCTCATAGCATCCCCGAAGATGATATAGGCCCTAAGGGATATTATTTTCCTCAAGGTCTGCTGTGTGGAGTTGTAAAAAATGTGTGTGCAGTTCGCACGCGGTGGAAGTGAAATCTTGAGAAAACTTAGTATACAAGAGTGGGGGGGTACGAAGCACCGACCGATTATGTGTTTGTTTCTTTTTAGTGTCGCTTTTTCGTTTCTTTCCTTCGGCTTCTATCAGCAGCACTTTCTTTCCATTCTGGCGCTTCAATTAGTCTTTTAGCTAAGCTCCAACAATTTTGAAGTCATACTCTTTGAGGAGTCTGGTTTCATCTGCCGGCTCTGTGTCGACCTGCCTCTGCCCGTCTCCTAGGAACTGTAGCAGTGGCCCCAGCAAGCTTTGTGCATCACATCTCGTGATGAGTATTGCCAAATACAGAACTGATGCGGTTTAAGTCCAGAACTGCATACTTTTCTGTCCGAATATTGTTGTACATCGGTACACCTCCTGTAAAGATAGATGTGTAATTATCAGTAATGCAAATTGAATTAATATTGTTATATTTCTTTGTTTCAGGTATGGATTTTAGTTTCTCCGTAACATCAATACAAGTTGGCGGAAACAGGTGATCACCTTCAAACTATTATATTGATTGCACATTAGACATGGGCAGCTCGTACATTTGGGAACCTCCCAAATAAAGCAAATTAACCCTAGATTACTACTCTACATCGCAGAGGCGCCCGCGTTTTTTATATATTAATCTCTCTTTTTATCCTTTGCGCGTATCGCATTGAAATTCAAGGACATCCCAGTCATCGGCAGCACGTGTCGCAGGACGGTTGTTGCGTTACGGTGAGTTTGCTAGTTTTTTGATATGGCCCTCCAAAGGGCCAAATGGCGCTCCAAAGACGTATGAGTAGCTTGTATGTAAGTTTTGCGCTCTTAATCAAATTGTTAAGCAAAATATTTTTTTGTTACTTTGTTACTTTTTTTTAGTTAATTACTTTATAATCGACTATTTTTTGGAGTGGCTTATTTTTTAAAGAGAAAACTGTTTAATTGCCTAAATTTCATTTGAGATTAAAGATTTTATAATAAAAAATATAAAAATATATTATAAAATTGTGATATTTTTTTAAAGTTATATACAAAATTACAAAAACAATTAAAACATATCGATCATACTTATAGTTTTTGAATAAAATCATTAGTCAATATGATGCGCCTCGCGGGCGTATGAGTAGTTTCTTTGTACGTCGCAACATGAGTAGTAGTGTAGGGTTATTTTTTTACATAGCAAATAATTGCGCTGGTATTGAAAATAACATTAAAAAAACACCAAAACATCAAATACAAGGATTTATTACGTACGCAGGCTGAGTAAATTTATAATTTTCACTAGAAAGATAAGCATCCATACTTAATCTATACTAATATTATAAATGCGAAATAAGTGTGTTTGTTTGTTACGCTTTCACGCATAAACCAATAAACCGATTTTAAAATTCTTTCACCAATAGAAAGCTACATTATATGCAATTAATATAGGCTGTATATAATGGTAAGTTATGAAATTATAAATATTAAAATATTATATTTATTATACGTTTTCCGTCGCTAACAAAAGCGAGTTATTGCTCACGTCAGAAAACAAATCGTTGCCGTGGAAACCATATCGGGAAATCGTAATTAATATCTATCATCTATCTGTATAAATAAAAGTGAACGCGCATAATTTTCGAACGACTCCACCAAATTGGATAATTATTTTTTTTTACTACTGGCGAGCTCTGGCATTATGAATTTTAGGTGGCACGCGAGCTGTTTAAAAAATGAATGTGGCGGAATGAATTTATGGAATGCGGAAGGGGGTGGGGGGGAATAATTGATACGTGCAAGTTCTACAGTAATTTCCCCCCAATACCATGCGAGCGAAGCCGCGGGTAAAAGCCTTGTGTAAAAATTTGAGACTGGTCGGTTGAGCCGTTACCGAGAAATCTTGCTCACCGAATTCAAAAACTCAGTTTTGAGGAAAACGCACTCAAAGTTTTAAGTGCACTAACTAACTCTTCGAGACATCTTTACAAATACGCGTTTATAACTTTGAGAATATTTGTCGGATTGCCATGAAATTTTCAGTGTGTATACCTACTTAAGAGCCATTAAGCAGCGATCGAGAATTTTAATTTCGTCTTGATGATCTTGCGATCATACCCTTGCAACTGTACAGTAAAGATTAATTATTCTCCATACCAGCATTTTAACATAATATCTCAATATCTATTTTATTGCATACAAAATTTGTTTTGATAAATACCTACAGTCAAAAATGCTCAAACTCGTTATTATGATAAAACTATGAAAATTATATACTTTTTGTAATTATTTTTTGATCATAAGTATATTTAATTTTTCGAAGTAAAATAAGAATGTAATTTTTTTTTTTAATTCATTAGTTTGTAAGACCGTAAATAAATAGACAACAAGGGCGCGGATTTTTTTTAATGATTTTATTTGAACTGAAATTCAATTTCTGAAAAGTAGCTTTCCCAAGTAATTTATTGATTTATTTTACTGCATGATTATATGATTTGAAATGTAGGTTATATAATACAAAATTTTGTTTAAAAATTAAACAAATCTGCCAATGACCTATAGCCCAGTCAATGAACGCATTGAACTGGAACATGCTAGAGGAAAGCTGAATTTTTGCAGGTGGATAGTACTTCTTATGTGGAGTATTTTCCAAAAAAGTCCCCACCCCTCCCCCGCTTGCTTCCTCCCCTGTCCCCTCCCAAACTTTACAATTTTAGAGTTCTACAAAATCCATTATATCTCTTAAACTATTATATGCATCTGAAAAAAAATTTCTCCGTTAAACTTCTTAGAAAGCTGTCTAAAAATAAGATGTCTATTTGTCTTTGTTATCTATTACGGTTTGGCAAATAATAATGACATTGTCGCAAAAATATTATTTTTTTTCGTAAAATTTTGATTTAAAGGTGAATATTTTTTTTATCTGGGGGGACACGCAAAAATATTTCATATAATTTATTTGCCAAATTTAATAAGCTTTAAAACGATGTATAATATTGCTTACCTTTATTCTTAATACTGGTCAAAATCCGATTCGATAGCAGGGCGGCACGGCGTGCTTGGCGGTCGGGCCTAGCTCGCTGTGCTTGCAGATGACCGATTTGAGCTTAGGTAGGTATTTATAGTTTTAAATTGAAACACCGAGTACTTTTTAATTGATTCACGATTTAAAAACGCTTTAACACTAAACTGTATAGTAATAGTAGTAATGGAGGCTTTCTTACCTTGCTTTAAAAAAACGTCTTAAAATAAAGGTGGATGCGAAGCTAGTTCAAACTCAGAGTAGGATTTGAGCTTTGCAGGACTGTCACGTACGCATAATATTCTATTGAATATCTGATTAGGGTTGATTATAAATTCTTTGTTTCTAACTTTGTTAGATTTATTACTGGCTTGAATATCAATCATATCCGATCTGTGTAGTTTTACTTCTGAAAAACTTTGCCCTGCCATTTTCTTCATAGCTTTGAACCTTACCTCATAAGCATCGTCATATGTTTTAGTTGAGTCTGATACTAATCTCGAAGAAATGCAAATTAATTCACCAGACTTTCGAGCAAAAGTATTGTGTGTCACCAGTATAAATTTTGTTAAGTCTTGTTTGAAAAGCTTCACTGATTGAAATGAATAATGGAGCTCCTAATATCCATTTACTGAGAAATCCCACACCCTTGCGTAAGTGCTCCTACTGTTTTTAATGACTTCATCAAGGATTGTTCATGTCAATGCATGTATCAGTCCAAACTCCTGAGCAAAACATGTTGTTAAGTAAAAACATATTGTAAGTTTTGCTGTCCGACTTGTCGCTTTGATTGTGTTTTAAGTGTCGGTGAAATGTTTAAGATTTATTGCAACTGATTCGTCTTCACAAGCTTATTCATGTGGCATCTTCTTGTTCACAATATTTCTTTTATTTCACGAGGAAAAAATGTATCATGAGAGTCATTGCAAATTATTTTGACGATTGCAGCGCCTGTAAGAACATAGGCTCTTACAGCTCTTGCATAAGCGTGTCCTTTTATCACGTGTATCACTGTGGGACCTCCGTACACAGTTTTCCATAAATCTTCGAGCCCACTTTCTTCCGTGATCCAATACATCCCAAATATGATATTTACAAATGAAACTTCCTAGTCATACAATAATTTTTGAAATTTCAGATGATCCACCATCCCCCGCTACCATTTCAATAGGTTTGAGAAAAAGCGGTTGGTCGAAGTTACAATGTCACACAATCGTTCATAAACCCGTTCCAGCTAACTTTTGAATGCACAATGCTAATTTTATGTCACTTCACCACAAATAATTGGTTGGAGATACAAAAGATAATGAATCGGCATGCTCTTTTCTGAAAGATATACATTCACTGACATCTTTGATGGTTACATCTTTCAAGCCGCTCTTTTTTCTCTTCGCGTAACAAGGTTGAAGGATATTTTCTTGATTAACGTAATTTCCATTTCATCACTGAAGACGAAGTACATCTAGACTTGTAAAATTAGAGGCTGGATTGATGCACATTGCACTTTATTCTTCCCACGGCATGAAATGTGCTTAGGCCATCAAATTTTTAATTTTTAATTTTTCATTTCAATGGCATTTTCGAACACAAATTGTTAGAATGTATCATCTTCGATTGTAGGAGGCCCAGCTCTTATTACAGATCTTTGGTATCTGTCACCTTCATGACACGACGAACAAATGCCCAATGACGACAACACTTCTATTAAATTCTTAGATCCGTACATTCTCTGTAGAAAACACAAACTTGTCTGAATTGATGACAAAAAGACCTTGGCCTTGCAGATGCTATTATGGCGTGGTTAATTACTAAACGTCTTCTCGTAACATCAGGTCCATTATCATACAATCTCTTCTTGGTTACAGTTAACGTGAACAGATTCAGAGTTTGAGGAACTAAATCATCACCCCCACGACTGATTTCCGAAACATCAGGATAGCTTTCACAATCATGTGGCATTTTTTTAAACTTCTTTTCTGATTATTTCTGCGGCAGCAAGTACAATTCTTAAACATTCCAGATTTGCATTCTTTTCTTTGTTTCTGTACCAGTCGCCTAGTATCTTATAACTTGAGTGAGACAGAAAAACTGTCATGTGCATGTATACATAAAATCTTGAAAATAGTCAATGTATACATAAAATCTTGAAAATAGTCAATTACTTGTTTTTTAGGAAATGTATATGAGTACGGAAGATCACTGCCACAAATGTCTTTTACTATTTTCCCTAATTTCTCTAATATAAACTGACATTCGTCAGTATTTTCTAAAAAACTACAGAGTTTAAGAAAATTTTTAGCTGAATTATCATATTTAGGTGTTCCTATATACTGAGTTGGTTTACTTTTACAGAACTTCTTGTAGCAAATGCCATGATAGCGAGCTTCTGCTACGACCAAATCAAACACACCTAAAAGTTTAGATTTTATTTTTGCACCCCATTTGTCATCTATGGCTAGCTTTACACTCGTAATTAAAAATTACGGATTACGTAAGATTTTGACAGGTCACTCCCAGGAGCGTTTACATATGCATCTGACTTGTGGTAATTAATGATCACGGAAGTGTTTCGGAAGTTCGACCTAAGTAACTGCTCATGCGACCGTTTACATCTGTAAATTTATTTGCGGTAAGATGGCTTCCTTTCAACAACGACCTGCTACTGTCAAATTTACGCGATTTTGTCAATAAAGTCGAAAAGGACCAAATAAAGTGCTGAAATAGAATTTGGGTTTAATTAAACAAATCTCCACGCACTTTTTTGCCGTCAAAAGCGAAAATTAATGGATTTCTTTCATTTTATTCGGATGACAGCTACCTGACAGCTGCCGACAGCAACTGACTTCGTATTCAAATACGTAATTTTAAAAACAGAAATATTGAGATTATAAAGGTTTGGACCGATAATTGAATAGAAGGATGCTCATTTTCAGAAAACTCAAATAAGTGGAAATAAATACTAGTTTTATAGGAAAATAATCCAATAAAAACAAATGTCTTTTGATTTTTGACATTTCGCAACGGCGCATTTTGGTACTATTTCTTACAAAAAGTCCCTCAGCTTATCAAACTGATTTTATAAGCTGTGAGAAGGCTGTAATTTCGCGCGGACGCGATTAGACCTGTCAAAAAACTTCCGGAAGAAGAAGTTCTGTAACATGCTTTAAATTACGTTAAGTGACTTTTGGTGTCGTTTACATTGGTAATTTGGCCATAATTCGCCTACACGAGCGAATTACGGGAAAAAACTTACGAATGTAAAGCCAGCCTATTATATTACAATGTTTCCCCTATTTCTGGTCTTAACACCAAATGTTTTGTTAACGATATTTATGAGATAGTTTAAAATCAAACGCTGTTTTTTATTATCAAAAATAATACTAACAAATAGTTCTCCGTGAAATTAAATGTATTTTCTAAATGCCTTAGGAATGGCTGAGGTGTACCTACTGGTCAATAGGCTACAATTAACATTTGTAAAAGCTTTAATACTGCTAGGCTTATTATACATTTTTCTACAATCTACGTGGACAGTTGGTTACGCTACCTAAAGTGGTTAATTTAACATAATTATTATCTCTTTCAATACTAGCGTTAATTAGCATTTGTAACCCTTTCTTTACTTTAACAAAATTTCCTGGAAGGTATTTTTTTTACATAAAATACACAATAAGTTCTCTTCAGACATTTTCAGTGGTTTTTTTTTTATTTATTAATTGTTAATTAATTTTTTCTCAATATTTTAACCTGATGAAGGAGGGAAAACGCACAAAAAACTTGATACACGGCTTGGCGCAACCACGTCAAAATATAACCACAAAACCGACACACACCTTAACCTTAAGACATATCTTTTTTTTTAACATATGAGATCAAACTGACCATATTTATTTATTTTTTCGTTTGTTTCAACTTGATAAAACAGTAAATAGCGACGCGACAAGAACGACATGTCGCTTGGCCTCGCCACTCCGTGTTACGGCCAGCCCGCGCACGCCGTTGCGTTTGTCCACTATTTTCGATAGAAATAAAAGATGTAAGTAAACATTGTTATGCATGGTTTTAAAGCTTATTAAATTTGACAACTTATTTGTCGAAAGTATTTTTTCATATTTTCTCAGACAAAAAAAATATTCAACTTCAAAAAATAATTTTGCAAAAAAAAAAATTTTTTTAACAACAATCTCATTATTATTGGCCAAACTAATGCAGATATTAAAAAAAGTTTTATTATAGAATTTTTAGGCAATTTTATAAGAAATTCAACGATGAAATTTTTTTTCTGATATATCTTTTAGTTTACGAGATATAATCGCTTTAGTAGAACCCCACATTTTAATGTTTGGGAGGGCACAGGGGAGGAAGCAAGCGGGGGAGGGGTAGGGACTTTTTTGGAAAATACTCCACATAAGATGTACTATCCACCTGCAAAAATTCAGCTCTCCCCTAGCATGTTCCAGTTAGGGCCTGTTTTTTGTCTAGATTGACTGGGCTACTACGGATGTATTAAAAATAAACTTGTGTTCTCAAAATTTTAAAAAAAGCTTTACCAGATAAAAGAACAGTCTTTCTAAATCGATTTAGAATTTTGTGTGGAAAAGAGTCAATACGTTTAAAATTTGATTTAAAAATGACATATTTCCGGTTTTCTCTGGTTATTTATTTCCTCTAAAATATAAATATGTACATTATGAACATGAAATAAAAAATCGATTTTTCGGCCTCCTGACTGCGGCTAACCCCTTAACTGGTACGAAGCGTTCCGAATAAATTTATATTGAATAACAACTATCAATCTCGAGATCTGATTCTTTCAATCAAATGAGCGCAGATATCTTTATTATTGAACTGCTGCGATTGGCAGTGAACTCTGTGACCCCTCCGAGAGACAGATATAACTGTGACGTCACCGGGCATAGTGCCGGAGATATCATCCGACTGAATAGAAAATTATTTTCCGCGCAATGTCGACTCAATGACAGCACAGGGAGGGGATCTCTGACCACCGCCCTTCAGCCTCCCCTGAGAATCGACATCTGAATCGAACTCTTGGCTTGGTGATTAAAAATAATATTTTGTTCACAATAAAAACACATAAATTTGTTGTAGACCACTTTTATTCTATTACACTCTACCGGTTTCGGAAGTACCCATATTACACTTATTAATCGAAGGCCTGTTCTCACCGATAAATACATATTTTTTTACGAACAATATAAGGCTAAAATTTTGGTAAAATATCGATTTATTTTTTTTGAGAAGCCGCCATTTTGACAAAAAAAATTATTTTTCTCTATCCTTCGATTAATTAGAGGAATATTTATTATTATAACGAAATCCACTTGGTTTTTTCATTTTAAATGATCCAGTCTAGAGATATGATGGTCACCGCAAGACGCCTTTTTTTAGAGGAGCTTCTGGAGATCAGCTATAGCAGCTTTCAAAATTATTATTTTTACAAAAAAATATTCTTAAAATACTGTTAAAAGTTACCACAATATGTGTACAAATTTTTAGTATAATACATTTAAAAGTCTTAGGAAAAAATCTTGAAAAATCCCTTTTTTTGAGCCTCCTGACTGTATGCAACCACTTAAACATTGCGAAAAATAAAATAAAAACTTTAGTTTGATGCTTGTTTCAAACTTGTGTAATATAAATATGAGGCCCCTAGAAACAAAGACGAAGTGTCCACCAAACGTCGAAAATGAGTTGAATATGCAGTTTTATAGAGAAAAGTTCATTCTTTCTCGATAATATATCTGTTTTTAACATAAATGTCCTTAAACCATAATATTTTGGCTTTAAAGTTTTGTTGTTGTAACAAATACGGAAGTGTCCACCTCCTTCTCAAACAAAAGCGGCAGTTTTCAAATAGCCAATCAGGACGCTCTATTCGTAATGGCCGCCATACTTTCTTCATACAAACTAGTGCGGAATCGACAATGAAACGTGCACCGACAAGTTATTTTTTGGGTTGTAATAACCATTTATTATTATGGGACGTTACATATTCCAAGAATGGCACCATTCCCCGATACATTGCGACTGGAATCAGCAAGGAAACGCGTCAATCGACAACAAAAAAGGAACGCAAACATTGCCAAGAAAAAACGGTAAACCACCATATGTTGTAGGCAAATGCCAAAATATGACATTTTCTAGATATATCTGAATTTGTTCACAATTTTTTTAAGGATCTGGATCGAGTGGGCTAGGTCGTGTATTTTGACAACTAAACCCTAATAAATTATTTAATAAAAATGATTAATATAATATTTCAAATGATTATTTAAAAAAATATTTGGAGTATTTTATCACTTTGGCGGTGACTGGAGAAATATTCCTGACTTAAATTTCTACTACAAATTTCCAAATGCTTTGTCTGTACTTCAAAAAGAAAAAGATGATTATATCCATGTAGAATGTAATGGACGATCGGCAGAAATCGTGTCAGACTTTTTAATGATTTAGTTAATTCATTATTCTTGTCACTCCGCTTACTGGTTAATACGCAATATTTCTTATTCAAACAGTTAGATTTAGCTTTATTATCACGAAGAGTGAGTATTTGCGTCGGGGAGACGATAAAATATGCATGTTACATTTAAATTTTGTAAAAATTATTTCACTCGCGCGGTATCCGCCATTTTTATTTTCATCATATTTTGGTTTACATTTCATAGACAATCAATCATCAATCAATGCTGCCAATCATAGAAAAATATTATTGCCATATAAAACAAAACTTTATTCGGGTTATGAAGTGAATGCATTATTGACAAGTTTGAACCCGTATTTTTAAAGCAGAAGATTAGGAAAGAAAGGTTTTAGAATAATTAAACAAAGCGGTAAGGCTCGTGACTCGCATTCCGAAGGTTGCGGGATCGAACCCGGCGGGGCAAATAAATCTTAATTGATTACTTTGTTTTATTTCACCATTTATTAATTTGAAATAATATATAGTATATTTGCGGCACGTTCCAGAGTGTAAGCTACTCTCAGTATCGCCCTGGTGTAAGACTACCGTTCAGAATGAAACGTTGCTTGAAATGGCTTTAGCCGTGTTTGGTGACCAGATCTGAATAGCCAGGTACTTCCCACCTTCTTCTTTCCCAATTCCTTCCCCTCCCCACTACCGTTAGCCTCACAACATACCCCAATTGGGGATGTCATAGTCTCACTGGCTCCAGACGGGAGCAGTTGGGACTCTTGTGCGGTACTCATATATAAAATAATAAACCATTCAAAACCTGGTATGTATGTCAAAATTATGATGACATCCAGCTTTCGCAGAATCTCAACCCAGGAATAATTCGAAATAGGTACTTTTCCGTTTTTATTTTGACGAGAATTTATTTTATAAGGTTGGTACTTCCGACAAATGTCATATTTGATTACATTAGTTAAAAGAGGAATATTCCGTATTATCCGTGTATCGAACTTCAACAACACGAAAGTTCCGTATTATCCGTGAGGTGAGCTTACACAAATTTACCAAAAAATCTAATATCTATTTCTCGGAATTTATGAATATTTTAAACTTGATAAATTCTTAAAGTGAACTTTAAGCTATTCATATCATTTCCATTTCATATAATTTTTTAAAATTAAAAAATGTTTTTTTAAATATTGTTTTCTTACTTTGACTGCAACATCTTCAAGATTGACATTTAAATCAAAACCGGCAGTGTCCAACTGTTTGTGAAACAAAACAGCAAGTGTCCAAATGATTGAAACAAAAACGGAAGTGTCCATCAAAAAAATGCATTTTTTAAAGAAACAGGGGCATTAAGATACATAGATGATTTGAAATATTATTCTGAAACCGGTTTACTTGCATAATATTAAATGTTCCTTCCATATTGATGAATAACGGATTGATTAAACGTTTTTTTCAGTTTGCCAACAATTTAACAAAGTGGACACTTCCGTCTTTGTTTCTAGGGGCCTCATATGTAGAGCACGGTTTGTATTTTCCCATTTGACTGAATCATCTGTTTACTCAAGGGTAAGCCAAGACGGAATCGGAATAAATTGATTAAAATGTTGGGGTAGGAGGTGGGATTAGGGTATATTGGGTTTATTTGGGTGGGTGGGCGTTACGCCCTACGCCCACCTAGAATCCAACATACGCAGAAGTTACGCACAAAGTCTATTCGTAATAACAATAAATACTAACGGGAGTTTCTTTAGGGCTATATAAAGAAAAGGGACATGTTGAATATGGGTAGAAAGTCTGTCCTCGCGGAGAAAGGGTACATTCACAGTTTTGATTTTCGGTTCAATTTTGATTCTGTCTAATGGTGTCCTATTGCCTACTATAGTGGAATGGGGAATGGCTGTGGGTCATATATATAAACATAATAATTATAAAACAGAAAAACACTTTGTACGAGATCGTTCTCCCGCGAGATGTCCTGTCAGATTTGTGTGATTTTCTAATCTTGCATACTTGCAGGAATTCGTGTTTAAAACGACCCAAACTAAAATACGTGACAGCTCACAGCTGACATTTTGACATCGGCCGATAGAAAAAGCAAATAACAGCCGTAGAAAATCACACAAATCTGACAGCACTTCTCGCGGGAGAACAATCTCTTATCACAAATTTTTTAGGGAATAGCCTTTCTGGTGACATTAAATTTGCTCTCATCAGGGTGTTAAACCCACAGGCGTCGACCATTATGAATATTTCCACTTTGCAATAAAATCCAAATAAATCGAATATATGTTAACGTATCCGAAACCAAAAAAAAATGTTTTGAAAGGTTATGAAATACGCTTTGATTTTTTTTTAATTATAAATAATCATTTATTTTTTTAAATATAAATATTTTTAATGCAAACTTTAAAAATTTTTAAAAATGGCTCATTTTACGTTTTTTCTATCGAAAATTACTGGTAACGAAAAAAATAACCAACCAGTGATTCCTAAAAAATATAAATAACATTTTGCTCTCCGGTGACTTTTTGATGTTCATTTTTTTTTCAAATTTTTTTCGTCAAAACCAAACAACTTTCTTTCTTCCACATTAGTCCTCACGTACAAATAAATCATTGCCCTTTGCAAACCTCTCTTGTAATAATATAATAGAGAGAGTGGGTCACCTCAAATTTTCGGTTGGGTGACACAACCCGCCCCGGGCCGCCACAACATATCATTACCATTATCACGGATACAAAATACAAAAACAAGCTGGCACTTTGGTTGGGAGGGTTCTAACTTCACTTTACCTTGTTTTGAGATGTGAGTTGTCAAAGTTTACAAAGACGATTTCTCATTATCTAGTACAGATACTTTACCATTTTAGAATATACCTAAACGTGCAGATAGAACCATATGCGACCAGCTAGGGCATTGCGTAAAAGGTTCTAACTACATTTCCTTAATGCTATTCCAAGAGGGCCACATTCTATTTAAATGTTTTCCTGTAATAAATATGAACTAAAATTCTTTACAGAAGTTTGAACCTCAAAAACAGATATCGTTAACCACTCCGGTCTATCGCCATTGTGCAAGTTTTTTGTCTTAAACAAACTGTCAGATTTATAAAAAAATTGTGTTATTTCCGCTCCGCAATTAAAGCTCAATAAAATAGATATTTCTGAACGTAAAGGTTATAAAATTAGATTTCATATTCTATTATTACAAACAAACATTTGTAAATATTAAAACTTAAAATGTAAACATAAAAAAAAATTGTATAAATTACTCACATGATGTTTTTATGTGAAAACGGTACTAAAATCGCGGATTATGTAATAAAAAAACGCTTATTTTAAGGTACAAATGTATAATAAACAATTTTGTCACCCTACTTTTTTACCATTTAATTAAAAAATTTAACACCGTCTAACGGCGCGTTTGCGATTTGGCAGGTGAAAACTGTTTCTACAAAATAAGTATTTTTTACCCTTGTCTATGGACAACGTTGAATAGAGATGTGTAGCGGGTTATATTGTAGATATTCTCATTTTTGTTTTAGGGTTGTAAATAGAACAAAAACGGAGTTATAAAGGTTTCTGTGGGAACAATAGCAGTCAAGTACAATAAGCTTGATAACAAGCTTATTGTACGTGACTGCTATTGTTATATTGTCGTGTAAACAAGCTTAGGGGATGGAGGGGTTAAATAGAATACAACAATTCGTCTTTGCAAACTTTTACACCTCAGAACATTGTAAGGCAAAGTTAGAAACCTATCCAATCAAAGTGACGAATTAAACTGCAATCGTAACAACGATTAACCGTCAGAAACAAACAAAATGGCAATTGCAGAAGGTTCAAAGTGATAGGAAAATATATTTAATCTTTAAAAGCTTGATAGAAAAAGCTTAGATTAGCTTAGCTTCGTCAAGCAAGTAAATAGCTCTGAAAACTATTTTGTTTTTAGGGAAACGAGCAAAAAAAATGGTTTTGCATTCAAAGGTAATTTTTGAAAAAATATCAGTTGGAACCTTGTCCAACAATGTCCGCAATGTGTGTTCCGCGCTTTGGTAACCGTATAAAACAGTCAGTTCAGTGTGCGGTGTGTAGTGTGTACGCAGCTTTATGGGTGTCGATTACAAACCGGCTCCGGGTGACTTTCACTGTCTGCCGCTAACAGCTAACAGGCTTTCTGGGGCCCGCCGGGCGGTAGGTCAGGGTCTTCCGCCGCACGAGGCGCGCCCGAAAGTGCGTGGGTGCTGTAATGCGACCCTTTTTATGTTACCAAACCATTTGTTGAACCCGCGACTCAAATTTGTTTGCGGAATAGGGGGCGTGTTGTGTTGTCAGAAATTTGATTGACTTATGACTTTTTAATTCTAGAATCATTCTTAGAATAACCTTAATGATAAAGGAATAAGAAGAACTTTACGGTACGCCTCCGTAGCACAACTATAAGTTTGTTGACTCAGGACCCCGGGCCCAAGGTTCGTAGAAAATGCGTTTAACAAGGTTAGCTCATACGGGCATTTTACGAAAAAATACTCGTCGGGCCGTTTTCGAAATTTCGGACGCGTGACGCAGCTTGAAGTAAAACACTGCCACTTATTTTGCAGTTGATTCAAATCTTCCATTGGAACATGGACTTCAAGCTACGTCACGAATTTTTAGCCAGTCACCGCTCTATCGATGTTAAACGCATTTTCTACGAACCTTTCCCTGGGCCCATGTTTGTGGGGAAGTACCTGGCTTTTCAAATCTGAAGAGCTACTCTATATCTTTTGTGAGAACGAGATCGTTCTCCCGCGAGATGTCCTGTCAGATTTGTGTGATTTTCTACGGCTGTTATTTGCTTTTTCTATCGGCCGATGTCAAAATTTCAGCTATGAGCTGTCACGTTTTTAGTTTGGGTCGTTTTAAACACGAATTCCTGCAAGTATGCATGATTATTTATTCGTTTAAAGCAGTGATTTCCAAAGTGGTCCAGGTGGACCCCCAGGGGTCCACGGGAGACTCGACGGGGGTCCACGTAGACGTGATAAAAAAATGGGGGTCCACAAGTTGTAAGTGGGGGTCCACGAAAATTTTTCTGCAGGCTTATTCTCTATCTTTTGTGGGATCGTTATCTAGAAAAAGGATGTGATCTCTTGTCAAATTTGCGTGATTTTTACGTATTTACTGTAACACATTTTAGTTCAGATCGTTGTAAACATGAATTCCAGCAAGAATGCATGATTATTTATTCATTTAATGGACGTTGTACATATAAAAAGCAAATAAATCACACAAATCTGTCAGGAGATCACGTCCGTTATCTCAATAACAATCCCACAAAAGATAGAGTGTAAAGCCTGCTGGTTTCGATAGTAAAGAACAAAAATGTTGGCTTGGCTATACCTGACGATGTAGGTAGATAGTACACTAGTATTTCGGTGAAAAATTGTCATTTTGAGACCCATCTCATATCACCTTAACCCCCCTCCCCCCCCCACCTTGTGACAGACTACAACTCCAGCGTTTTGCTCTCGAGTTTTGGGAATATGGTAGAAATGTTGCAGCAGGGGGTCCACCGAAACCAGTAAAATTTTGAAAGTGGTCCACGAGAAAAAAAAAATTGGGAACCTCTGGTTTAACGGCTGTAGAAAATCACACAAATCTGACAGGACATCCCGCGGGAGAACGATCTCGTTCTCACAAAAGATAGAGAATAGCTCTTCTGATCATTAGGATGATATTCATGAGGATGCTAAAAACAAGCATGATCATTTATCAAATGTGTATAGTTGATGAGCGTGCTCATAAATGACCATGTGTGTCAGTAACACGAATATTCGAATCATTTTATAGCCCCCTTTTTCACTTCACATCACAGTAGGTACCGCATTAGGTTCTCAGTGAATTAATGAATTAATCATAAAACTATGTCTAAGGAAGGGTTAATACACACATATAACACCATTCCACTGTTTATTAAAATGAATATATTGTCCCCGTGTGATTTTTACCGCTCTGCAGTTGTCGCCCGCGCGACATCAATGGAGGGAAATTCTTTGAAAATTTCCGTACGACAAATTCCCCGCATGTCCGCTGTCACAGATCTGACGTCTGACAAATAATAATGAATGTGGATACCGTACCGTGTATTATACGGTAAAACATGTTTGACGGGATCATTCCACGATGCCAAATTATATTGCGAAATGACCGAACTTGTCTCGTAAGAAAGTTATTGCCGGCGAATGTTATTATTGTAATTATTAATTATTTTATTTCTGTTTCATGGCTGGAAATATTTCAGAGTTCAGCAATAACTTTTTCGGTATATGTTTTACGCTTATTAAATAATAAACGTAAGTACTATTGCCAGAGTAGGTACTGCACGTAAAAATCCTACTCTTTATTTAATCTTGAGTTTATGAACGCAAGTTTATTTCATGTTTTTATTTTGCAACTAGTTGAATCGGCCACGCCTTGCCACACCGCCATCTGTTAATTTCCATACAAATCAAATTTACACATTGATATTTGGGAGGCGGGAATGGGTACCGCCGCCCCGGGAACCTTTATTGTATAACCAACGCCTCTGCCATAGATCACCCCAAGTGGTTCGCTATGTTTGATGATTTAGCAGGGGTGCCCGGGTTCATGGGGTGAGGTTTGTCTAGGTCTTAAAGGTAGATGACCAGGACACATTGAACCCCAGATTCCTATCCACCCCTTATACGCTTTTCCTTCCCAGAATTCTCCTTTCCTTCCATTCCTTAAAAAAACGCTCCACACAGCATCCCCAAAGATGACATAGGCCCTGAGGGAAATTATTTTCCTCAGGGCCTCCTGTGTGGAGCTCATGTAAAAAAAAATACTGCCCGCTTGCCACCCCGCTCGTCCATCACATACAGACTTTCTCCTTAAATTATATATTTCAACCAATTTACACAAAATCTTGACAAATAATATACCTAAAACTTCCTCATGAAACACTCGTATCTTTTGGTGAAAACGCATGAAAATCCGTTCAGTAGTTTTTGAGTTTATCGCGAACAGACAGACATACGCGGCGGAGGACTTTAATTTATAATAAGTAGAGATGCAGAGATTAATGGAAATTCAGGTATTCGAATCTATTTTCTAGAAGAACTGAATAATGGTAGTTTTTGCGTTTGCGTTTACTAAAAATAAATTATTAGTTCGTTTACGAATGAGTCCAGATTTGTCTCTTATCATTTTATTTTGTTAATCTCCCTTGGTCGAAAAGTAGTCATTTGGTTCCGAACTTACAACAGTTCACAAATCTTAACATTGTAATTATTAGTAATTTTAAATGTTATTATTAGTAAGGTAAGCAATCTAATTTTTAGTAATGTTAAATTGTTGTTCGCTACTTTAGATAGCCAAATCATAAATCAAAATATCCAGGTTCTTCCCAACATTCCTCTTATAATCTTTTCCCTTTGAACTTCCTTTAGGCCGCGGCAACCGAATGTCTACCGTTTGATAACATATTTGTCTAGAACACTTTAAGATTTATGTTTCTAATAAAATGTATGTTTTTTTTTAAAGATAATATCAATATATTTGCCACGCCGAAACGGTAATTATATGAAATTCCCTCGTTAGAAAAAAAAGTATGCTCTGAAAATTATTAAAAATACGATATTTTCTGTTTTAAGCTCTATTTTAAGCGAGTCGTGTTTAATTCAACATTTTTCACAATTTTTTCGCTTAAATATTATCGTTTTTAATATTACCGCGTTCCCTTTAACATTCGTATTTTCATATCTCCCCTTCTTCTTCTTTTTGAGCGCTTACTACCGGGTCTTAACATCATAATCACAATATACATTGGACGCGCTATAGTTCCCCTGGCGTCGGGCAGTTGGAACAATTTTGCCGTTATTGGGTATGCGAGAAGATCACCGCACTAGCGGTTCCGCCGGAAACCGTATTGACGTTATAAGTTTCTGTTACATGCGCCGTTTATGCGAAAGAGGTAAAAGTTACGACGGAGTTAAAACGGCACGCCATTAGTGTATTACGTTGTCTGCGCAGACCATTACACACAATACAATTGTAATTTATACGCACGTGTCCTTTACGGCATCTTTTCCGCAGTTTTTCTTCCAAAAGATTATCCTGGTATATGTAATTCAGGACTTGCTACGTAAAATAATAACATCTCACTGCAGAGGCTATGCAGAGAGCCGCAGTAGAGAACTGGGCAACTTACCAATATTTTTTCTTCCCGGTCGAGAAAGAGTAGGTGGGAGCCATGAAGCTATGCAGAGAGGTGAGTATGTAGTATGGATGACTTATTGGACTTCCCTCACGACATTCTTTCTCGCTAGCCTCGTTGGCTCTACCCGGGGTAAATAGCGACTACCCGCTGCCATGTAGACCAAGTTTACAGAGTGACCGGTACTTGATGTTGAATATCGAGAATCATGACAGTAATCGAAGATTTAAAAAAGGATGAATGGCCAAAGTTCCGCCTTTTTTGTGTTGTTCATTACAATTCGTTACTTTTTTTACATTTACTCCACACAGGAGGCTCTGAGGAAAATAATTTCCCTCAGGGCCTATGTCATCTTTGAAGATGCTGTGTGGAGGGTGTTTTTGAGGAGAGGAAGGAGTGAACATGGGTCTCTTTGACCTATGTTCACTCCTTAAGTTGTTCTTCATGAGAAAGCTGACAGGACGACCACAGAGAAATGAGAACATAGACAAAAATGCGTAGAAATATTTAGCAGAAAGGTGACAAAGACGTTAAAGTTAAGATTAAAAGAGTCTACTCACCGAAGTTAAGAAAAATGATGAGATGTGAAATACTAAGTACTAAATGATTTTAAATATTAGATATAAGACAAAACAACACTCAACATATATTACTATTATAGATTCATCTTTACTACGAATTGGTTTACACTATAAGTACAAAATATATGCTTAGGATAAATTGAAGCTTTTCCTACTATTTCGAACGAGAGGAATTAAAATAAAATTGTTTATTATTAAAAAATGAAGCGTGAATTAGTAAAAAATGATTTTTTTTCATTAGAAACGTATGAACGCAACTGTTCAGATGGTGTGGTCGGTGGACCGCATTTTCTAGATTACTTTCCTCATTAAGGGTTTGCCATCTACTCTTCAGGCGCCGTATACCCGCTCAAAAAGAAGAAGATTGAGCGATATGTAATTACGAATGTTGGAGAGAGCGCGCTTATATTTAAAACGATAAAATCGTGAAAATGTTTAATAAAACTCGTCTCGTTTAAGATAGAGCAAAAATCTCTTGGGAAACATCTAAAATAGCATTTGTGAATTTTTTCATACATATAACTTGTAAAATAACTTAAACAAACGTGTTTATAATAATTTTCGGAGCATATTTTGCGATTTTTTTCTATCGAGGGAATTTTATATAATTTGCGTTTCGGTGTGGGGAACGTCTAGATAATATCATCAAAAATTACATATATTTTTTTAGAGCTTAAAAACTTCAAATGTAAAGGAGATATGTAAGAAATCGGTAGAAATTGATGATATTTCTTGTACCAGTCACCCTGTTTGGGTGGGTGAGAATGCTGAGTATCCTATCCCCTAACAAGCATCATAAAGTGTGATGTAAGAAAAGTCTGTCTTTGCCAAATTAAAGCCTTGATGGTAATGAAACTAACTAAAGAAAGAGCCCGAATATTCACTTGGGCTTTCACTAAAAACACTCCAGATCAAATAATAAAAAATCTACCAGTTTTCCATGGATATGGTAGGGGATAAATCCACTAGCCAAGAATAAATCAAATAATTGGGTTTCTGAGCGTATCCAAAAACTTAAGATTGATTTTGAATTGTTTTACAATTTCTGAAATATTAAAATTAATACAAACATAAAAAAGTCTTTAAAATAGAACACCTTACGTTTTTTCTATTTAAAATTACTGATCTCGAAAAAAATAAAATACACATATTTTTTAGGCAAATGTATCATAAAAGTTATTATCACATCACGTTTTTGTCGTTTTTTAAAAATATTATTATCGTTATTTAAAAAAATCGAGTGTAGTTCACACGCGGGAGAAGTGAAACCTTCACAATAACTCACAATACACAATACATAATCTCAACCAATAGGAGTCTTGAAAAGTGAGCTCATAATCAATGCGGTAAGGTTTCATTCTATCTCATTCTCTAGCAGGCTAAATCCTATTTATGTCTCTTTTTAGTGTCGTTTCCGTTTCATCGAGTTTCAAATCGCAACGGTGCTAAAGAAGTTTCTCGAATTCTCGAAATTTTATGCACTTTTCTCAAATTGGTATCGGAAACTTTGGTTTCATAGAGGTGCTCATTTAAATTTTATGGTAAAATTCTACATTTGAATATAAAGCGTGGAGTGTTTCCTTTCTAACAAGGTTTAGATCAAAGGTTTCCAAATTTTTTTTCTCGTAGACCACTTTCAAAATTTTACTGGTCGTGGTGGACCCCCTGCTGGTACATATTCCCAAAACTCGACACGCGTTGTACTGAATATTGAATGGCGTGTGGTCTGTCACAACGGAGCAGAGCCGGATCTACGACTTTTTCAAGCGGGGGCAAAATGGACCAGAATTCGAGATTATATTTGCCACGACGGAGGGGGCGTAATGAGATATGGGACGGGGAGGGCGTATGGGTATGTTCCCATCCCAGTACAGTACACCCATATCCCATTACGCCCCCCCCCCCCTAGCTGGGCGTTTTAAGATCTCACGCGTAACCAAAGTACAACAACAAGGTTATGGAGTGGGCGTAATAGGATATGAGACGGGGGTGGGATGGGACATGGATAAGGGGCAAGCGGGTGTCCACGAAACCAGTTCCTGTTACAACTTGTGGACCTTCATTTCTTTATCGCGCCTACGTGGACCTCCGTCGGGTCTCCCGTGGACCCCTAGGGGTCCACCTGGACCACTTTGGGAATCACTGGTTTAGATCGTATTTACACCATTACAATAAGGGAGATACAACGATTCATATGAGACCTACGCGAGCTGAAACAAATTTGGTATCGTGTGATTATACGGGTTAATTAACTAGAATTGAATAGCCAGTTACTTAATATTATATTTCCTCCATAATTTCCTCTTCGTAACCTTCCCAGTGCCTCCAAGCAGTAAGACTTGAGCTGTTCGCATAAAAAAGCAATCACGTCGCCTACATATTGTAGAAATAATTTTAAGGGGTTGTTAACCCTCGCTGCGAACTTATCGCTTCCCCAGCTGTCGGAACTGCGATAAAATATATTGAATTGGATCTTTCGCAGCAAGTCATTAGTTTTCTTGTCGCTTTGCCAAAAATTTCACCGATAAAGAACAAGCAAGACTGGCTTCATCACTACTTATTTAGTTTGTTACTTATTCAATCGTTACTGTTCTAAGTTACTGCTAGTTCTGTGATTACTGTAGTAGAACTCGATTCCAAAAAGTATGTTTCTAATAATTTCTTTTTTAATAAATTAAAACCAAAATTTCATCCGAAATCATAAGATATGTGAGCAGGTACTTAAAACCTACCTAATTAATTATGAACCATATATTTCAAGTAACATTGTTTTTTTTTCAAATAAGGAATTATACAATTTATTCAAAGAAACTACTACTATCTCAATTATGATTCTTTTTTTAAAACATTCTTTAGGCAGGTAGGTAAAATGACATTGAAAAAAGGAAACAGAAAGTCCAAATTAACACATTTAAAAAAAATCATCTTTATTTGACCATAGTCACAGTTAACCATATAATCAAAGCAAGGCTTGTTTGATGTCTGATTCAGGCCCTGATAGAAATTATTTTTATTATAAAACTAGCTGTTACCCGGCATGCGTTGCAATTTCATTCAAAGAAATAAATTGATTCTCCCTTCATGTCCTTTCCCGTGCGTTCCCGTTCACCTCCAGGATCCCCTTCCCCTCACGCGTTCCCCTTCCACCTTCCCGGCCTTCCCCTCCCTCGTCACCTCTCCCGCGAAGCCCACCTCCCCCGTTCCTCTTCCCCTCCTGTCTTTTCTCCCTGCCGCAAAAATATATAAAAATACACACATTTTCATTTATAAAAATTTCATAACGCCAGAGCTTACCATTATATACAGCCTATAACCTTCGCGGGCGTGCGCACAACGAATCACCAAATTCCATCGCAATCGGATGAACGGTATGGCAGCGCATAAGAACAAACAAATAAACAAACAAACAAAAATATTTTTTATATAAGATTACGCCTGTGTCATCATTTGGAAATTATTTTCCTGTATAGAGTAAAATAAAAATAGATAGTAGATTTAACAATCTTTTTTGAAATAACGACCGCACTCTAACGGATATTTTAACTATCGCTAATGGGCGCTATTTTTACCTTAATTAAGTCGTACCGTGTACAGGTAAAATTGTAATATCGTTATTAGTGTTGTTATTACAAAGCAGTTTCATAACATGTTTGAATTACGTAGAATTAATCGAATTTCTTTGATAGCTTCTGGGAATAATAAAATGGTAGATTGTTATCCGTTCCAGTACCGCCTCTTCTGAAATCTTAATTAGAGAGAAACTACATACTAAATGCCCTTTTTATTACCTACTATCTCAGGGTGGGGTGTTTCAAATTCTTTCATATTTGATGAACATCGAATCCGCCCTCAGCTAATCGCAATTATTATAGGCTAAAACCGCCCGAGACCGCTTTAATGTCAAAAATTTAAAGATTCAGTTTGATTGTCATTAAATAATGTGTGAGTTAAAAGATTTGACCCGACAGTTGCCCCCCCCCCCCCCCCGAAATTACAATTATTATAAAATTACTAGCAGACCCGGCAAACGTTGTTTTGCCTGAATTACTTTTTTAATTTTGATTTAATTACTAATATTGCTATTAAAAAATAGGGGTTGATGGAAGAAGGGTGAAAATTTAGGGCTGTATGTATTTTTGAATGCCTCACCATAAAAAAATAAAAATAAAAAATTTCGTCCAAAAAATAAAAAAATAAAAATTCGGGATGGACCACCCTTAACTTTTAGGGGTATGAAATGTTGACCGATTCTCAGACTTACCCGATAAGCACACAAAATTTCATCAAAATCGGTCCAGCTGTTTCGGAGGAGTATGATAACAAACACCGTGACACGAGAATTTTATATATTAGATAATTTTTTGGGCTTTTTTTACCAATTTCAAACCTAGCCCCGGGCCCTAAAGGCCCCGTAACCGCTCTCGAAAAGAAGAAGATGGAGAGATATGTAATTACGAATGTTGAAGAGAGCGCGCTAATATGTAAATCGATAAAATTGAAGCGAAAATTACGAAAAAGCTTAATAAAACATGACTCGTTTAAAATAGAGCAACAATCTCGTGGAACGTATCATTTAAAGAAACATTGTGAATTTTTTCACAAATATAACTTTTAAAATAATAGGAATAGATTTATTTTAAATAATTTTCGGAGCATACTTTGCGATTTTTTTCTTTCGAGGGAATTTCATATAATTTGCGTTTCGGTGTGGAACGTATCTAAATATTATCTTCAAAAATAACATATAATTTTTTAAGAGCTTAAAAACTTCAAATGTTTAAGGGAGATATGTAAGAAATCGGTCGAAATTCGAGTAGCGGCTGCTTAATAAGTTGGTATGGATATCAAACGAATTTATTCACAGTGTCGAGTTGTTGTACTGATAGGTTGGTTTATAAGGTACTACCTTTTTTCGCTCTTAGAGGAAATTACTGTAGCAATTAGCAATAGGTACATAATGTCCTTTCCCGTGTCCTTTTCCTCTAAGAGCGTTCCCTTCCACCTTCCCCGCTTTCCCCCTCTCTCGTCTCTTCCCTCTCCGCGAATCCCACCTTCCCACTGCCTTTCCTCCCTGCCGTTAAAATATATGAAATACACACATTTTCATTTATACAAATTTAATAACGCCAGAGCTTACCATTATATATAGCCTATGTTACTCGCTGATAATGTAGCTGTCTCTTGGTTATTTGAAAGAATGTTAAATATTGGTTATTGGAACGAATTTTAAAAATCGGTTTAGTGGTTTAGCCGTGAAAGCGTAACAAACAAACACACTCACTTTCGCATTTATAATATTACTAGCTTTTACCCGCGGCTTCGCTCGCATGGTATTAGGGGGAAATTACAGTAGCGGTTGCACTTATCGATTATCCCCCCCCCTTTCCTTCCCCAAAGAAGCCTTGTTTTAGATTTTTTTCAGAATTGAAACGTTGCTCGAAATGGCATTAGCCGTGTTTAGTGACCAGATCTGAATAGCCATGTACTTCCCCACCTTCCTCTTCCCTATCTCCTTCCCCTCCCCACTACCTGCAGCCACACAACATACCCCAATTGGGGATGCCATAGTCTCACTGGCTCCAGAAGGGAGCAGTTGGGACTCTTATTTTTATTATCTTATTTCGGTATTTCATATAACAAAAAAATAAAACTTTTGTGCAAGAGACGCGCACTATCCATAAAGAATTATGGCGTTTTTCCTGTCAAATTCTTGAGGATCATCACCTCTCAATATTTATATCATGTACAAATGTTCCAAAATCGTTACTGAATGTTGCCAGTGTTGATAAAATATATTTTTTCATTTCTACACATCATTAGTACCCTTTACACACAGAGTTCGGAGCGGGGCGTGCCCCGCGCCACTTCAGGCCGCCGCGCAGAAAAGTAAAGACCGAAAGTAAGATAACGGTTTACAGCGCAGTTCACTGTGAGACTTTTCTGCGCGGCGGCCTGAAGTGGCGCGGGGCACGTCCCGCTCCGAACTCTGTGTGTAAAGGGTACTATTATCACTGTACCTACCTACCTCAATATTCCTTATCTTGAATTTATTTGCACTCCAGATAGAGTATTTGGCGTAAATATAATTCGCTCTGTAGGTGCCTACCTACCATGTACTGACTCATAACCACTTATGATTAATTCATGTTATTTTCTCCCTTTGATTATCATCTTATCAATATTTTGTTATCCTTGTGTATTTTTCCGCGAAATACAACAGTTTGTTTTTTTTTTTTTTAATTCTGGATTTCGTAGAATGTGATTGAGTTGGCATGGAACCCTCTTGAGGTCCACCTAGTCAGAATCGAGATATTGCTTAAATTGGATGTGTCTATGTTTAGCTGCTTTTATGAATTGCTAGGTGCTTCCCACCCTCTATAATATAAATAAATCATTTGGACTGAATGAACTGATTTTGTACATAGAATCAAGAAGAACACAAGAAATGCCTTTTCAACTTTCGTGGTCCAAATATTTGTCCAATCTTGCCGAATTTCTAATACAAAACTGTGTTTACGAAATTCAAATGGGATGAAGATCTACTAGGTATGTCAGGCAAGTGTAAGTGAGATGAGCGCTGGGCTAATATGCTAAATGGAACACTCGTTTCCATTCAAATTTGTATGAAAGGTACTTTCAGTTTTCTTTTTTATTCAATGGTTTTTGCAAACGATTTTGCATAAACGAGAGCTACTCTTTTACAGTCGTCACCATGATTGAAATGGCTGTATAAAGACGCGGACCGGTGGCGATACGAGTGTGCCACCCTGCATATGTTGCCATACATATGTCACCACGTAATATGCAGAAGAAAACCGTCCGGTAACCACCGACTGCAGTCTATCAGCGCGCTAACTGTGACTGACTTTGCTGCCCGTGCTTCGCGTTCTTCTGATAATATCCGATAACGCATGTAACCTTTCCACGGGATAACACGTAACCGATAACAACAACGTCGAAAATATTGTTGTCTGTTTAAACTTTCCAGTAATAATAATTTATCACAGGCGATAAGAGCTGTTCCGAGTTCCGACCTATCTAAAGGAAAGTAGGTGCGCGCGCCGGCGCGACTATCACCTTTCGCCATAATAAATATTATAAAATATTTTCCTAGCATGTTCATGTTTCCAAGCGCATTTTCCTACCGCTCCGCCTACCGCCTGGCAACAACTACAACTATGTATTTATACAAACACTGGCAACACAGGCGACAGCGGCGCCTCTAGCGGTAGGATTGCGCACTGCGCATTGATGGCGGCCGTGGATAGTCCCGGAATGTGTTCTTTTTACACGTACGATTTGTAACTTTACTATTATTTAACGACTTTGAAAGTTTTGTCAGTGGTTCTAGTGTCAAAGTTTCAGTGTCAATTGACCTTATTCTGTTGTTACAAATTCGCATCATCGCCTATATTTCCGCTTTCTCGGACTGTGCAATATGTTTTTTTAGACCAACGATTCTCGGCTCCAGGAAATCGAAGCCGGTGAAATTGTGTCGGAAAGTTATTGTGAAAGTTCAAAATAAACATTAATTCGGAGGTATGAATATTGATAAATGTTTTTCACGCGATCTTCGCTATTTTTGCCGAACGATGACAAGACGTTTTTCGATGGCGGCCCTTGCAGTCTATCCAAGTGACCGAAGACAGCCGAGATCCAATTACGTCATGAAAATGCATTTCAAATATATTTAACCGCCGTCTGTACAGGCTATATTTACATTTCTCTAAAATTTCATTTAGTCAACCGCTTTTCCTACGTTTCTGGCTCGTACGTGTCATAAAAGAATACTCATGAAGTAAGTTCTGTGCTGATAAATACATTTGAAAGTCGCCCCAAGTCAACTCATCGAAAACGTTTTGTCATCATTTCCTAAATTCTTTATTGAAGTAATGTTATCATGTAAATATATTATTTCACAACATTGAATAGGTTACAATCCCTCTTTGCCGAAGTTTGCCTGCACACAAAAGTATCATATTATTGAAGTGTGGCATAATGAGAGAGCACCATGCGTAGTGTTGTGGGATAGTGAATGACTTGCCGATATCGCCAGAGGCTCTCTTGAATTGTACCAACATTATTATGCACTAACTATTGAAATATTCACGATTCCCAAGAAACTATTCTCCTAGCTGCAATGATTCGGCGTTTTCTGCATTGCGTATTATTATTTCTCTCTTCTTTTATAGTTTTTATTTTATCAGCTGTCCTGTGACAGGGAGAGCGATAAACGACACATTTGCGGCTCGAATTACTCCTATTAAAAATATTGACTTGTATGTGATTATAATATTATGCTGACCATTGATTTAGCATTGCATACGTTTATAATTTATTATTATTGTTATTTTGAATTTACAGTAATTCTAATAATACGTGGTGGGTATTGTTACCATTTTACTGTTGAAGGTGACTTAACATTTCTTAAAACATATTCGTACCTATCCCCTACTTTTAGAAATTTCATTTACCCTTTCTACCAATTTTCTGTGATTAAATTTAAATATTAAAAAAAGCCAAAATTCACAATTTCTTACAAAATTGAACATTAATTTAAAAGTTCAACATTAAAGTTTTTTGTTGTTGTTTTTAACTCCAAACATAAGGAATCTGTAGTTAAAATCCTTCAGGTATGCTCTGTATATATAAATAGAAAAGCTTATGTTATTGGTTTCTTTTTTAGGTTACCAAGTTTAATTTGTAGAAATTCATTTAAATTTTAAGTTTATTTGTGAACAATTTCTGCTATGTGATTATTATTACGTATTATAGTTGTTTCACCCCCCGAAGACTTATCAAACTGTTTAATAATGCCTAAGGAAGAAAAACAGCTGTCGTATGTAATGATAATTAGGTATATAGTAGAACTTGTTCATAAATAAAACTTTTTTGATAATTATATAGTGTCGATGGGTTTGTTTTTTATAAATATCTACAGTTTCCGAAATGGATGAAATTTTGGAAACCCGACCTTCAAAACAAGAGTAACTTGTACACGACTGTCTGTATGTGAGATTTCTAACAACAACCCACTTCTCCTTTTCCCCCTTCCGTATTAAAAGCAGAATTTTGATACTTGATGTAATTTTGCACACTCGACATTCATAATGTGAGGGAATTTACTGTCTACCTTTGATTTAAAAAGAACTAAAAAGAAAGTTAATAATATAATATTTTCTACTAAATGCAAGTTGAATTAAATTTTTGCACAGTTAAACGTTTTAACTGTGAAATAACGTAATCTTACTAAAACTTCCAGATGGTGCCGTTTTCGTTTATTATTTAGAACAGTGTAGAATCTTCCGATTAGTATTAACGACATAAGCGATAACAAAGCAAAACTCAACTCAAGCCAACAAATAACCAAGCTCATCCCCCTTTCCCGATCTTAACACGGCGTCAGCACAGTCAAAATATGTAGCAACGATAGTAGGGTTGGGTCTAGGAGACCCGAATAAAAACTCGCTATGATTTCAATATTTAAAGAAATTTAGTAACATATTGCAATAATTTGATAAAACGACTATATTGTTTGCGAGATTTTGGGTAAAATAAAACAACTTCATATAAAACTATCTTTTAATGACATTTTTATAAAATTTTAACAAAATTGACAACCTCTGTCTTAAAGTTATAAAATTGAAATAAAACATAAACTTTTTTCTCAAAATGTGAACTAATATCATACAAATGAATGAGATCTATAGTAGGACTAAGAATAATACATCAGTTTCGTGAGTTAGTCTTACATGTTATCATTTGCATGAAGACTAAGACAAGATGTAAGACTAACTCATATCCCGAAATTACGACACGAAGTGTATGGTTGGGTCATATTTACCTTTTTCGTGTTTAGCCACGTCTATCCACCGTTGCGGCCACCATATTACTGAACAGCGATAGCCAGCGGGGAGGGGAGATTGTTAGCTCCAGCTACTGAGAAGTATGGCAACGTCGCACAAATTTTTTAAGAAATAAGCTAATTTTAAAATGGCGCGGGTCAAATTGACCCAACTGTGCGAACACCGGGTTAATGCAGAATTTAAATATTCTCTCTTCATAGTCTAAATAAATACAAAGACAGGTTATAGTCGCACTAAAAAATATAGCACATTCTTGTTTTATCTTTCGTAGCTAAAACGAAACGCGTAAGAAAGAAACAGCAATTCAGAATTCGGCAATGCAGGTGAAATAGCAGTACAACGGCGCCTGCGTCTCTTGATTTTTGTATCAAATGAGAATCGAAACGCATGAGAAAAGGATAGCGATTCAAAGAATGTTTGCGTATGGATGAAATAGCTTTATTGTCAACATTCCACCCCCGGAAACCAACACCGAGCGGCGTAGCAGAATATGACATGCTGTTACTAAGGTTTTCCTTCCTAAGCTTTTGTGTTTTTGCATTGCCTGTCTCGCTTTATTCTCTTTCGACATTTCCCGATTTCGGATAGCCAATTTGCACCTCTTAAAAGCACAGGAAGGCATTTTTTCACAAAAAAGAGCCCAGAGCAATGTGATTGTGACAGTTAGTGACGTCTTATCTGACAAAACGAACTTATGTGCGATACTAAATGCAGTAAATCTCAAGTATTTCAACTGGATCTAATTCCCGCGCATTGTCTCAGTAACCTATCTTCTCTTTTAATTCATTTAAGGCTCTGTCAGTTTTTAAGGAATATTTCAACAACGGTGAAGAAATCGCCCAAAGTGGTTGATGATTTTCCAAAAGCTTACAAAATTTTTTTACCGAATCCATGTTGATTTAAATTTTTCGTCAAGTGAAAAGTTTTAACCGTGAACTAAATGATCTCTTTCTAAAACTGCCAAATGACAAAGTGTGAGAGTGAGAATGAGAGTGCTCTTTAGAGTAGTGTGGAACATTTCAAAACAGTGTGAACGATATAACTTATGACAAGTCCACTCTTCAAGCCAGCAAATAATCCATCCGCGGATATATATATTACTTCTATCCCCGTCGAAATGCCACCGAAGAAAAGAACTAATATTGGTCAGAGAAACCCTGCAGCCAAAAGACAAAAAGCTATCCGAGCATTGCAGACAGCTGAACAACGGGAGCTTCGTCTACAACAGGAGCGTATGAGAGCTTCTAGGGCAAGGGAAACTTCAGAGGAAAGAAAACTACAGCAGAAGCGTGTGAGAGCTTCTACGTCTAGGGAAAGAGAAACTTCAGAGGAAAAAAAACTACAGCAGAAGTGTGTGAAAGCTTCTACGTCTAGGGAAAGAGAAACATCAGAGGAAAGAAAACTACAGCAGAAGCGTGTGAGAGCTTCTACGTCTAGGGAAAGAGAAACTTCAGAGGAAAGAGAGCTTCAAGCACAGCAGAAGCGCCTGAGAGCTTCTACGTCTAGGGAAAGAGAAACTTCAGAGGAAAGAGAGCTTCAATCACAGCAGAAGCGCCTGAGAGCTTCTACGTCTAGGGAAAGAGAAACTTCAGAGGAAAGAGAGCTTCAAGCACAGCAGAAGCGCCTGAGAGCTTCTACGTCTAGGGAAAGAGAAACTTCAGAGGAAAGAGAGCTGCTTATACAACAAGATCAACGTAGAAAAGAAGAATCAGGAACGGTGGAATAAGGTGATATAAAAATACATACTTAATTTAATAACATAATTGTGAACCACCTCCCTAACGTGCAGTGCAGGTGTACAAAAAGATTGCAATTCAAAGTGTGTGTAATACATATATATGACTGTGGGATTGTTTTTGTACAAATCTACAGTTTTATTCCGAGATTGATGAAATTTTGCACACTTGACTATCAAAACAAGAGGAAAACAAGAAACAAAGAATTCGAAAAACCAGCACCATCCCCTTTACCCACTCCTTACAGCAGAATAATGCCTGGACAATGCTGGGTGCTTCAGCTAGTAAGCAATGAGTTTTTTTTTTAAATTTTAATTTACACAAGTCTTACAAACCGAGTATATTCAATTTGAATACCATCTCCCTTTGTCGGATGTCGGGGCTAAGGTCAGGGTTGGTTGGGATGCGCACCGTGTTATTATTTACATACTGCGAATGTTCACAGATTTCATAATACAATTTTGTTCCCACCTGGCAACTCCAAAGGTCACAACACACTCATTATTCAGTTGCCCAACGCTTGTCACAACTCTTGTGCCGTTCCAATATCCTATTGAAATAATAAATATGTAATCTGTTACTTCAAGGAATTTCAATAGGAAATAATATAATAACCACATTATATTTCACACCGTTAATTTTTAAATCGAGTTTATCAAAGTTTGCAATGCTTTAATAATATTATTACATGATGTTATTATTCCTTTCTTGGCCACGGCTGCCATAATTGTAAAACAGTTATGTTAAGAGTAGAATCTAGTTTATTTTCAATCAATAACAGTTTTAAATGTTTTATGTCTTGAATTGGTGCTAAATAAAGTGTTTAAACAAAGTTTTTCAACATCGACGAAATCGTGGCGAATAGCTTTGATATTTCAAATAATTTAATATAAATCAATGCATATCATTCAGAAAGGCTATTCCCTAAAATTTGTGATAAGAGATCGTTCTCCCGCGAGAAGTGCTGTCAGATTTGTGTGATTTTCTACAGCTGTTAAATGAATAAATACTCGTGCATATTTGCAGGAATTCGTGTTTAAAACGACCCAAACTAAAATACGTGACAGCTCACAGCTGAAATTTTGACATCGGCCGATAGAAAAAGCAAATAACAGCCGTTGAAAATCACACAAATCTGACAGCACTTCTCGCGGGAAAACGATCTCCTATCACAAATTTTAGGGAATAGCCTTTCAGATAGAATTTTGATAAATTTAGTTTGACAATCTAACAAAAACGTTTCTTTGTGTACCTTGAGTTCAATGAGTATAATACATTATTTATTCTTTCAAACTCAATATCAAAGTTACATTCAAACTGAATTTTTAAGTACTATTTTGTAAATTAGTTCAAATTATTCAGATTTTTTTTAATACGTTCATTGCTATATTGTAGGGCTATCTTGTATCAACAACGGTTTGTTTAGCTGACGCTGGACCAATGTTTTACTTTGTTTCCTACACGGTGAGTGATGTAGAATACCTTGCTTTGTATAAACATTACTTCTTTTAATGTATTTATGCCATCCATTGATGTAAAAAAATGGTAGAAGAGTCTTTGCTAATGAGATGTGCATCCCAATGGATTGATTGTGATTTTTCACAAAAACAAGCTCTTATATTGTTTTATTATTATTAAATATTGTAAAGCGGGAAAATTTATGTAAAATAAATTGTTTCTCCTTTGGAATGCAAAATAAATTGTTTCCTTTCCCCTATTCTGCGTCCCCTTTCCCTTGCGTTCCCCTTCCACGCCTTCCCCCTCCCTCGTCATCCCTCCCGCTAACCCTACCATCTTCATTACCCTTCCTCTCCTGCATATGTACTTGCCGTTTTGTCAATAATATGTTTTTTAACTGATGTACCCGCCTCTAAATCAGCAATCAAACATTTTGGTTTTTGGCTGTTACAGCAGTATTGCTTTCTTGCGACGAAATGGAATTATAAAATGGTTGAACTTAACTTTTAATTGTTTTAAATTATTGAAATTTTTTTCTTAAAAAGATAGAGAAACATTCCCGGATTACTAATAACTTGACAATATTTGAATTCCTCTTACTACCATCATAATTAGTAGAAAATGTTCTAGTGTAACAATGTAGGGCTTAGATAATAGAGGATTGAACCAAGGCGCCTGGGTGGGAACTCAACACATTCCTCTCAGCTACTTATGGGTCAATTCAACTGCATATTTTGATAACAATCGCTCGACATGAACATTAAATCGGTGTACCGTTTTTTTTTTTTAGATTACCTTAAGAAGTCAGGTATGCCCCATATGTCTAGTAATTAGACACGGGCAGATTTATTCCCAGAGCTGAATCGATTCAGTGTGATTCTCCTGACCTGACTTTGAATTGATTCCTTTAATTCATTCCTTTAATTCAATGTCTTCCCAAAAAAAAAAAGACCTCGCCTTATTTATATGTAATGTAGGGATTTATTATGTACATTGCAGGCTGAGTGTATTTATAATTTTTCTTTGAAAACCTGTTTTTTAAGCTTTACACTTTATAGCACAAAGTTTTTAAAGCGAGAACTTTTGAGTAACTTTAGTAGGAAAAAAATATATTTCGAACCACCAAAAATATGTTTTTGTTCAAATGTACCTTTACAAGGAACAGAAGTTTCGTTAAAGACATAAATTTTATCTTTGAAAAAAAAATGCATTGAAAAAAAAAATTCGGCTTGACCAAACTCCCCCTTAATTAAATAAAACCTCTAATATTTTGAAGTTTTTCCATCTGAAGACACAATCTTGTATATTCTATCTGAATCTAAAAAACATATGTTTAATGTAAATAACCTTGTTTCTGCAGCATTCCGCACTATTTCGTATTATTTCAAGTTTATGCTTCACATTACGTATTATAAAAATATGTATGTTGAAATACGCTCCAAATGTTAACTGCACCTTTTAAGTTCGCCACTATCAATGGTAAACACTTTTTATGCATTTGCATTGGTATCCGATTATGATTGTAATACTGAAATTAACATTTTTTCAGAACTTTGGAAACTGAAATTAGCGATTTTGTCAGAGCTTTGGATACTGAAATTAGCGTTTTCGTCAGAGCTTTGGATACTGAAATTAGCGTTTTTGTCAGAGCTTTGGAAACTGAAATTAGCATTTTTGTCAGAGCTTTGGATACTGAAATTAGCGTTTTCGTCAGAGCTTTGGAAACTGAAATTAGCGTTTTTGTCAGAGCTTTGGATACTGAAATTAGCGTTTTCATCAGAGCTTTGGAAACTGAAATTAGCGTTTTTGTCAGAGCTTTGGATACTGAAATTAGCGTTTTTGTCAGAGCTTTGGAAACTGAAATTAGCATTTTTGTCAGAGCTTTGGATACTGAAATTAGCGTTTTCGTCAGAGCTTTGGAAACTGAAATTAGCGTTTTTGTCAGAGCTTTTTTGGATACTGAAATTAGCGTTTTCATCAGAGCTTTGGAAACTGAAATTAGCATTTTTGCCAGAGCTTTGGATACTGAAATTATCGTTTTCGTCAGAGCTTTGGAAACTGAAATTAGCGTTTTCGTCAGAGCTTTGGAAACTGAAATTAGCGTTTTTGTCAGAGCTTTGGATACTGAAATTAGCGTTTTCATCAGAGCTTTGGAAACTGAAATTAGCGTTTTTGTCAGAGCTTTGGATACTGAAATTAGCGTTTTCGTCAGAGCTTTGGAAACTGAAATTAGCGTTTTTGTCAGAGCTTTAGTTACTGAAATTAACGTTTTTGTTGGAGCTTTTGTTAAAACATCAGTTTATTTATAATTTAGCAAGGATTTTTTTTAAAAAGTGTTGGTGTTTCTTAGACACTGCTTGTTATTATATTTATTTCTGGTAATTCAGTAAAAAAAAAACTATTGAATAAATATTTTACGCATTAAGTATATCTTTATTGTGACAAAAAATTTTTCAAATGCAATAATTTTATCAAGGTTCATTTTTTTTAGTGTTGCCAATTTGGTGCCACTCTATTTTGTCAAATCTGTTAATTTACATTTTGGGTGGTATATATTTCAAAAAAATACATGTGTAATATTTAACTGTCGCTATTTAAACTTTTGACTATTTCCCTTTGAGCATGAATTGAGTTTAGTGTTTTCGTTTATTTTTTATATACCTACATAAATCTTATTTTAAGATCCTGTATTCCGAATGTAATACATTCACCGAATTTCTAAAACATTCACTGGATGCTGCAAATTACACTTAATTTGAATACAGAATAAAATTGATACAAATGCATTTTTTCCTAAAAAAATACTTACAATATGTTAGTACACATTGCAGATGTTTTTAAAAATTACGTGGCAAGCTGTTCGGCTTCGCTATATCTGTAAGCGCTAGGCGCGTTATCAGCACCATGCTGTCTGGCTTCGCCTTATCCATTCGTGCTAGGCGCGTTCTCAGCATCACGCGAAATTACGTAATACGCGCTAGGCGAGTATTCAGCACCCAACGCGTTAAGTTATTAAGTTCTTAATGTGTTATTTTTGAAGATAGTGCCTGTACATTTACCGAGCCGAAACGGTAATTATATGAAATTCCCCCCGATAGAAAAAACTTTAAGTATGCTCCGAAAAAACACATTTGGTTCTGTTATTTGACATGTTAAAGGTATGAAAAAAAATCGCAGTGTATCTTTAAATGCTAATTTCGACATAAAGAGATTTTTGCTCTTTTTTTTGTTACATGAGCTCCACGCAGGTGGCCCTGAGGAAAATATTTTCCCTCAGGGTCTATGTCATCTTTAGGGATGCTGGGTGGAGGGTTTTTTTTTAAAGGAAAAGTAAAAAGTAGGAGAGTTCTGGGAAGGAAAAGGGTTGGGTAGGAATCTGGGGTTCAGTGTGTCCTGTCTTCCGCCTCCAAGACCTAGACAAACCTCACCCCATGAACACTATTTTAAAAGAGCCGTAATATTTTCACAATTTTCGCTTAATTATAATCATTTTTCAACATTAGCGCGCACCCTCTAACATTCGTATCTACATAACTCCCATTCAAACCATCTTCTGCTTCATTTTGAACGCTTACTACCGGGCTTTAATGACGATGATATAATCATTTGAGTAATAGGATAATAGATATTTAGGCATCGTTTTGCAACAACCAAAAACAGATATTTGACTCATTTCGTTATATTTGTTTGTATATTAGGCCTAAAACCAGAAACCAGGAAAACCAGAGAATAACAAAAAATTGTATTTGTCAGAATCTGTTATTTACAGGAATGAAACTGGCTAGATTAAAGATAATAGTATATATCGTTGTAAGAAAGCAATACTGCTGTTTGCAGAGTTTTTTTTTTATGCGTCGATCTATCTGGGTCCCGTAACTCTACAACGATAAATAAAAACTGTACGACATAGGAAAAACTAGCTGTTTTATCAATAATACATTTTAAAACTAGCTGTTTTATCAATAATACGTTTTTTTTAACTGATGTACGCACCTCAAAATCAACAATTGGTCAATTTGGTTTTTGGCTGTTACAGCAGTATTGCTTTCTTGCGAGATACATATATATTTTTTTATAAAGAAAGATAAACATTCCTGGATTACGAATAAACTCAACAATGTTTAATCCCCACATACACTCTATTTCTAGAGAAGCATGCACAGTGGGCGTTCATGACCATGTCGATATAGACATGCAAAAAAAATTCCAAGTAGGTGCTGGGCTCCAAAAAAAAATTTTTTTCTATTGCATTTTGCATCTGAATAACAGTCATGTCACCAAATGAATCTTTGTTTGATTTTTTTAGGATAACTTTTGCAGAATATCATTCACATTATTATTGAGAATTTATAGAACATAATCCGTGTGCTGTTTGAAAGATGATCACAGATATAAACATATATGCAGAAAATGTTGCTTGTGCAATGGAAGACAGCTAGGCTAGGCAGGTGATGCCTGGATGTAGTAATAACCTCAAGGGAGCTGTTAGGTTATTATCAGCCCCTCGGCAAGTTGGCGCTTGAAGCAGACTGCTCCAATTGCGCCTGCACAGGATCTGCCCTGGGCAGAGGATTGAACTATGGATGTTTGATGATGTCACGATCCGATGATCTGGAATGATGTAACAACTGATTGTCTATTTAGCTATTTCAATATTAGTCCTCTAAAACAAAAAGAGTCACAAGTCACCATCGTAGACAACCACCACACTATAAAGTACCCCGCCTGTCGCCTAATGTCTTATTCGTGCATCATTAGGTTTAATGAGTGCAGAAGACATTTTGTTGAGTTAATCTACCGTTAAAACCCAGAAACCGACCATTCTCTTTATCAGACCATCGGAAACGCAAATTTCTGTAACAGTATATATAGACTGCAGATTAACGTAAGAATGTAAATTGAATTTTGCACCTGTTGGCTAACTGGTTACAAGATGATATCTTTAAATTACAAAATGCGCTTTTGGCTTTGGAAACATGAAATTGATTTTATTTATGACACATTGGTCTATTGTTTTTTGTGTTTTGATATTAATTCTTAAGTTTCATAAACCTCACAAAACTGGCTTTGTGGTAAAGTTATCATTAGGAGCATTGATTAATAAAAAAATTAAAATTATTTATTGATCATTCAAACAAAAGTTTATTAGGTTTGTAAATTTTTTAAACTTTTTCTAAAAATATTTTAACCACCCTACTACCTCTAGGTTATTATTAAAAAAGTAGGTAAGAAAACATCGGGTCTTTAAACGATTATATAAACCATTCAACTGGGCATACTGTACAGGGCACGCAGATACTTTAATAGTACACAACTGCTAGCCCTGTACAAATCGCAAGTGCGCCCCACGGTTGAATTTGGCAGCCACCTCTGGTCTGGAGCCCCAAAATACCTGAAAAAACCCTTGACTCTGCAGAAACGGGCGGTCCGTTTGATAGATTCTCCTAATTTAACAAACGGATTGCAATCTTTAGAGCACAGGCACCAGGTGGGAATGCTGTCCTTGTTCTACCGGTATTACAATGGAAGATGCTCCGAGGAACTAGCGTCATTGATATCCTCGGCACCGGTGCATAGTCGGGAAACACGCCAAACGCGCGCTCAACATTTGTACACGGTTGACATTAGTCACATGAGAACGGGTCGTTTCTACGACTCGTTCTTGAGTTCAACAGCTCGACTGTGGAACGATTTGCCGGCCTCTGTGTTTGCTCCCTCCTACAATATGGGTCTCTTCAAGACCCATGTTCACTCCTTCCTCTCCTCAAAAACACCCTCCACACAGCATCCTCAAAGATGAAATAGGCCCTGAGGGAAATTATTTTTTCCTCAGGGCCTCCTGTGTGGAGTTAATGTAAAAAAAAAAAAAAAACTTGCTAAGAGAGTACCACTGACTTACAGCGGCGTGACTTGTATGGGAGAAACGAAAATACCCGGACACATCTCTTAGCTTCGCTATAACGCAGGAACAAACTTGATGTATACGAACGTACCACGTACGTTTTGTGGGTTTCGGGTATAGTTACTTTTTTACCTGAACGTACGTGATACGGCTTGTTGCGTTTGGGCGGTAATATAGCGGATGTATCAAGTACGTTTGTGTGTGTAGGGCGGTTAAAGTTATAATGTTTCTGCAGAGTAATAAATAAACTTAAAAGTATGAAAATAGAGTTTATCTCCAACATTTATTTTTAACTTAATAAATGAGTAAAACCTCAAATTGTAATATTTAATTAAATGAAGACGATGTTATCGAAATCTGAAAATAGAAAAATCAGAAAAAGATACAGTCACGTCTGGAACTCGAACCCAAGACCTTCGCCTTTCCGGGCCGCAACTTATCAACAGAGCTAATGTGTTCCTGTTCGATTTGGTCATTTTTAACTGTATCTATACTTCCGACTAAGAACTATCAACATTATCTTCATTTTCTTAATGCGCAATTTATTGGCTGCTATCTTTTTGTACGATTGCAAGAATCAAAACCGAATTAAATGAAATCTAGATAGTGTCTTGGATAAATTTTCCATTTTTATTTTTAATATGCTACGTCTATTTTTCTGATTTTTCTGTTTTCAGATTTTCGATTGAGTTTCACTAATATTGTCTTCATTTAGTTAAATATTTATCTCCAAAATTCAAATTTCAACATTTGTTGAACTGTGTTGTTGGGATTAGTGATTTTTGTCAGAATTTGGACGAAATTTACTAATAAATGTTTTTTAAATTTTACGCTATTGATAAATAACCATTTACTGTACATTAATTTCATACTTGCATTGCAATTTCAAAGTGACTTAGAAAGCGGTTTTGTTGTGATCTTTGAACTTTTACTAATAAATGTATTCTAAATTTTACGTAAATTATTAATGCACAGTAAATGGTTGTTTATCATTGCCTAAAATTTAAAATACATTTATTAGTAAAAGTTCAGAGATCACATCAAAACCGCCTTCGAAGTCACTTTGAAACTGCAATGCAAATATGAAATCTGTTGAAAATGAAACATGTATCTTAACTAAGTAATTCATAAGATATCAGCAATCTGTTGAATGAATTGGTTATTAAAGCATGCTCTCTGGAAACTATTAATATTTTCCGAGGTCAGATTATCTGTCTGCATGTTGCAAACATAAATACATAAATTGCATCTGCCTACTTAACCCCCCAGGGTAATTTGTTCGCTCTTGGGAACAGCTCACAAAGGTCTCAAAGAAATCATTTTGTCTCCCTTAACCTCTCGAACGCCAGCCATATATCGATAAACTGCGCTGATTTTACCTTGTTGCTTTCTGGTCTAAAATCCATATAAAAAACAAAGGAATTGATTTTTTTTTTGCGATTGTTTTCTGTTAATATATCTTATTATTCATGTATATTACGTGATAATATCATAAGAGATTTTTTCAGAATAGCTAACTAACTAAAAAAAAGATTGAATAATCTCCCATTTTGTAAATAATTGTCAAGAAATATAAGAACCCAAATATTAACTGATTTTATTATTTCTACACTAATCTGAATACACACCCAACATGAAAAAACACAATTCAAAGGAGTTGAAGACCTTTATATGCATTTGAAAACGCAAAACTTCGATTTTTCGCCTTTGACAGTTGCAAAATTTCACCCGCCAAGTCATAGACAATGCGTTTAAAAATATTCCAGAGTAGCTAGATTAATGAAACCATTGGTTACGTCAAGAATGATATTGGCACAAGCGATTCTGACCTTGTCCTTTGTACATTTTCTTTATACATAATGTTAATGTCTCGGTGAGATATATTATCTAAATGGTGTTAAGAAAGAGAAAGCACCATGCTTCATATTCAAATCTAAAAGTTAACCACGGAGGGATTAAAATGTCCACATATAAGAAACCAAAGTTTCCTTTTGCAATTTGGGAAAAATTTTGTGAATTTTTTATTAATTATTATTACATGAAACGACAAAAAAGTTACGTTACAACAACGTTTATAATACATTTGTCTAATGAAATGCGTGTGCATTTTTTTTAATCAGTAATTTTAGTTAGAAAAGTCGTGAGGGGAGCCATTTTTATAACTTCTATATGTTTGCATTAAAAATTTATTTGTTTATTTCTAATAATAAAATTTGAAAGGTTATTTCATCACCTTTCAAAAACAGTTTTTAGTTTTCGGATACGTTCAGAAATATTCCATTTATTTGGATTTTATTGTAAAGCGGAAATACTGAGACCTTCTGACATGCTCTTCCTTCTGATGATCGAGGCTTGAGGGGTTAATACATCCAGCGTCTTAGAGAGAATAAATTATCTCAGGTTATCAGATACTGATATGCATTTAGCCTTTTGTCCTACAGCTTGTTATCTCAACGCTTTTATGAATAATTCAGTTTGCTTTTGGATAATAACGCTGTTGCCTAAACAGGATACGGCTGTGGTGAGATTGTTCAAATGGTTCCATGTTTTCATATTTGCTTCTATGTCCTGTTGTTTGGGGACATAATTGCTTTTAAAAATTGTGTGGTTTCGTCAGGGTACTAATTGATTATAAATTGATAATTATTTTTTCAGCGGTCACTTTTAACTCTGGTTCTTAAGATTATTAGTATAAATTGTTTGTGAAACAGGTTGTTTTTTTGACAAGCAGAGTAAATGAAAAACAGAACAAAAATCAATGAGAATTCTGGCATGTTTGACCTCGTCTTTAGTTAGTGCCAATTGTTTCACAAAATTTGAACAATTTTCAAGTTCTGTGGAAGCTCTATTGAAGGTCTGTTATTATTCCACTGTGGGCCAGTTGTTTCACAGAACTGAAATAATAGTAAACTTGAATAGAACTCGAAATTCAACTTTGAAATTTGATGAATTGTTAAAATTCTGTGGAACAACTGGCTGACATTAAAGACTCTTTGTTCGAAAGGATAAAGGAGATGAGTGAAAATGAGTACACTCAACCCTTTATCCGTTTCAAAGCCTTCATTGTAGCTTGCGTCAAATATAAATTATTGCGATTAAATAAGTCATTTTATTGTTTATTTAAAAAAAATTATGATTGTGTTAATACATACTGAACTTTTTTTAAGATTGGCATAATTTTTTTCTGTCTTTCTCCTGCTTTATAATTTATTATCTACTTGATAATTGTGACTTTTTCCCCTCTGCCTTGTAGCTAAAGAATAGACATTTTGTCAGAGACATTTCTAGACTTTCAAGAGATTGTAAAGGTTCCTGTTTATTATTCACAGTAAATACTGACGTTTGGTTGTTTTTGTTTGTTATAGGAGAGCGGGCAGTTGGAGAGTCTGGACGAGGGGCAGCTGAGGGCGCTTCTAGACGAGGCCGTCACATACAAGAGGCCTAAGGACCGCGAGGGGAAGAGCTCTCTATTCAAGGTACCGCCCTTCCCTTCCGACCTCCCATGTTGCCTCTCTTATATTGTTTCGGTGACCAGACAACTCAGAATGAAATCAACTCAGAACCTCAGAACAATATTGAACTGTCCTCGTGTGAATTTGGCATAGGAATTTCTCTTGTATTTTTTCAATAGTACAAAGCAATTGAAAAAAAAATAGAGAGCAATTCACACACAGTAGAAGTGAAACCTTCAGAAAACTAAAGCAGACAAGAGTGGGGAGGCTACGAAGCACCGCACAAATTATACTCCAGATCAGATTATACTATCTCATTTTCTCATAGACTAAATCCTATAGATGTAGATGTAAATCATATTGACGTGATTTTCTCACAAGAATGGCGCTATCAAAAACATCCAACAATTATTATTATTGTTTGTCTCTTTTTAGAGTCACTATTTTTCGTTTCATCGAGTTTCAAATCACAACGGTGCTAAAGAAGTTTTCATTTAAAAAATAAATGGTCCGGGAAAAATTAAAAAAAATGCTCAATCGTCGTGATTTAACCGACCGATTTAAAGGCAAAATGTGGAAAGGGATTGCTAATGGGCTTTGCTTAAGGAAAAAGCAGGCCTTTTGATGTGATTGAAAATTCAATTCAACAATATTTCACTTGTTACGAAAAATGAGGAAAACAAAAATAAATTCAGATAGAAAATTAAAAGATGGAAGAACAAAAAGCAATGTTTATGTTTATGCAACAAAAAATTTATAACAAAAGAATAAAAAATATACACGTAACACACAATGTGAAGACAGGTCTCCAACGACCGAAACCATGCGCATCATGTAAAAAATGAACTAATCCCCCATCCGCCGGCCCCTCCTGCCTTCCCGCTTCACCTGGGAGGGGAACGTTTTCCATCACCCGTGGTAAAGCTTGAACACAGCGTTTTTGAACAAGAATTGTTCATGTTCATGGTTTCGCTCGGAGGAGACCTAGCTTAAAACACACATCATTGTAACTCATAATATATGCTAATTAAAACAAAAAAAATTATTCATTTACTGACTTTAAAATACTTCACTAAAACTTATTAGTGCTTTATTGAATTTTGTTTTGTAAAATGGGGGCCTCAGCACAGTTAAGCCATCCAGTGAGGCCATCAAAATTATATTGTAAAATGTAAATTATTGTACCAAACAAAATTGCTTCATCCATTAGGAATGAAATCGGGTGATCTGTAGGGCAGCGAGTGGTATAAGTAGGATTTCTCTAAACAGAGTGTGATGTTTGTTTTCAGGAGCTCCTGCAGGAGGTGGAGCAGGACACTGAGCACGAGTGTGTGCTGGGCTCGGTGCCGTCGCGCCAGCGCCGCCGCGGGGGTGGGCGGCCGGGGGGCTACTCGAGCCGGGCCCCGCTGCTGGCGCACTCGGGCAGCCTGCAGGACCTGGCTGCGGAGGCGGGCCCCGCGCGCGCCCTCCCTGCGCGCCACGCGGCCCGGCGCTCGCGGGTCAGCGCACGCACGCTGCAGGGGGGCAGCCTGCCCGCCAATGTTGATCAGGTACATATCCCGTACCTTCTAGTCACCGAGAACTGAACACAACCTGTAACCTGTGTTTTAGATGATTTTCATTTGAAAAATGTGTAAGAAGATTATAATATTATAGTCGATAGAAAGAAAATTTTGGAATTAACTCATCCTGTGCCAAGCCGCGCCGGCGCACGGAACAAAATTAAAAAAATATTTTAGAATGCGATTTTAATCCTTATGTATAAAGAAATTTATGAAGAACAAGGTCAGAATCGCTTGGGACATTCTTGTTTTTGACGTAACAGATATTCTAAACACACCTAGCCACTTGGAATAAATTTTATTAAATTTATCAGTGACTTCCAGGCTTCATTTTTCCTGCGATTCGAGCTGTCAAACTGTGAGCGTCGTAGGTCACGAAAAGATCGATAAACCTATCAATTTGCCCAATAAACGCAAGTAATGTTTTTTTTATGCAAAGTTTATTGTTCAAGGAATTTGTTTCGGTAAATATAATATACGATAGCATAAAATAAACCCACAAAATATTACGTCTAAGTCAAAACTTTGCGCGAAATTTACGAGTTTCCTCCCTTGGCATATGACAAATTAATATAATATAAATTTATTATAATATCGAAATTACAGATAAGGCTCTTATTAACACATTCATTGCTACACATTTTCTAATAAATTGATTGCATGCTGCAGATTAGATCCAATTTTAGTTTAGCTAGATGCTCGTGAAATTTTCTTATCATTTACTGTGTATATAATCAATACGAGCTAGGCACTTACTGGGCACCAAACTAAATTTCGTAATACATGCTAGGCCCGTTTTAGCAGCCAACGAAATTTCATTAGGCGCGTATTTAGTAGTCATGTGTTAAGATTGAATTACTGACTCTAAGTTAAGGCCTGGATTCCCGCATTTCTACCGATTTATTACATATTTTCCTTAACCCCTTAAATGCTTGGAGCAAACGGGTAAATTTCGAGATGTTTTGACTTTTACGTAATATTTTGTGGGTTTATTTTATGCTATCTTATGTAATATTTACCGAAACACATTCCTTGAACAATAAACTATGCTTAAAAACAACATTACTTGCGTTTATTCGATGAATTTATACGTTTTACGATCATTGCATCGACCGCGGCGCGAGACTTGACAGCTGCCAACTGACAGCCGAGAGGCGGGAAAAAGTTCCAGGCCCGTGTCATAAACAATTTCAAAGAAAAAATATCGCTGCGCTAGGTGGGTTCACGGTATCTTATACCTTATGAACAAGAATGCCCCAAGCGATTCTGACCTTCTCCATAGGTTTTCTTTATACATAAGGGTTAAAATCGCATAACAAAATTATTTTGAATGAATTATTGATAAAGCTCTTAAAAAATATGTGTTATTCTTGAAGATAACATCTACACATTCCCCATGCCAAAACGGCAATTGTATGAAATTCCCTCGATAGAAAAAAGTATTGTATACTTGGGCTGCAATTTAAATGAAAGATGGGATCCTTCAGTTGAATTGAAATGCCGCATTGAGCAAGCTCGTGCAACCTTTATCCGCATGAAAAAGATGTTCTGCAGTCATGATCTCAATCTTGGAATGCAAATGGTCAGATACTACTTGTTTTTGCTATTATTTTATGGAATGGAAGCATGGACGCTTACTGAAAAACTGACAAGGCGACTTGAGGCATTCGAGATGTGGATCTACAGAAGAATACTCAAAATAAACTTGATGGACAGAGTTACGAATGAAGATGTTATGGTTCGGATAAATAAAAAAAAGAAGTTATTACAACAATAAAAATCCATAAACTTCAATATCTATGACGTGTGATGAGACATCCAGAGAAGTAGAGATCTTGCGTATAATACAGGGAAAGATGGCCGGAAGTCGGGGCACTGGAAGAAGCAGAGCATCGTGGCTAAAATACCTGAGACGGTGGTTTGGCCAGTCTACTGTAGAGCTGTTCCGGGCCCCAATAAACAAAGTCCGCATAGCCAATATGATAGCCAACGTCCGTTGAATGGACAGGGCGCGAGAAGAAGAAAAAAATCGCAAATTATGCTCTAAAAATTGTTATAAACACGTTTTTCAGTTACTTTACATATTGTATGTAAATGCTATTTTAGACATTCCCCTTGAGATTTTTGCTCTATTTTAAACGAGTCATGTTTTATTCAACATTTTCACAATTTTCGCTTAAATATTATCATTTTTAATATTAGCACGCTCCCTCTAATATTCGTATTTACATTATCTCCTTCTTTTTGAGTGGGTACTACCGGGTCTCAAATAAATAATAAATTAAGTAATCATGGCGTATTTAGCCCGAATTTACAGTATGTTTAGTTACAGTATAGCTTAAAGTGGGCTGTTTAGATTATTTTAGTTTATTAGTAAGGCTTTCACACACAGGGTTGGTTGTTCATCAATTATATAAAATTTACACCACATTTACAAGTCAGGCAGTAAATGTACAAATTTTATAGCTACATGCATAAAAAAAAAAAACAAAAAAACATAGACATTCTGGATGCCTGTGATATTCGATCTTCCTCTGCTTTTCCATCCTTTCCTTCCACTTTGCCAGTAACCATGAATTTCTCCAGGCTTGAATTCTCAATTTGCGAAGCAATGTGTCTTAAATTTCTTAAGGATACCCTGTGGATAGACAATTGATTGCTTTATTATGTATGCCAAGCTCTTTCAAAATCGACATATTAGTGCTTCTGCATTTTTCCCCAGTTCTGCATATTCAGGACGTGTATATGTTTCCTTCCATTTTTTAACTAACTACCCTAACCTAACCTAACTACCCTTTTATATGGAAGCTATTGTCAATTGATTTATGCAGAGTATGTTTGGCTTGGTACATAAATCCACAGCATTAAAACATGTTTGAATTGTAATTCCAGCACAACTTTGGCGTGGTGGAGAACCGGCGCAGCTTCCTGGAGGACGTGCGGTGCGGCGGGGGCGGCGGTGACTACATCGCCACGGTGCGCTGCGTGAACCCGCCGCTGCTGAACCCGAACGAGCGCCACGCCGACTTCATGCTGCTGGAGCTGGGCCCGCTCGGCCGTCGGGCCGCATCGCCGCCCTCGCGCTACTACACCACCGAGGATCTGGACAGCAGGTAACACACAAAGACCACCATTCAGAAACTAAACTTCACTCAATACCGCGCCGTATACCTTTTAGACTGCCATCCCAACTTCATGTTGCTAGAGCCACCTTTACATCTGCACAGGAAGTATTAATAGAAACCTTTAGCCTTAGGAATTTAAAAAACATTAATTGTTTAATTTATAAGGTCTCATGCAATAAAAAACACTCTGGTTCAATATAAGTATTCGAAATTTATTTACAAGTTTCTTTTAGAGCATGTTCACACGGCTATAAAAGATGTAGCTTGGCCTATTTCAGCATATCACTCGCCATATATTCTCATTGGTAATGTATGGCTAGTGATATGCTGAAATAGGCCAAGCTACATCTTTTATAGCTGTGTGTGAACACGCTTAATATGACTTTTGCACTTTTTTAACACTAGACTGAATTTGATCTACACGGCTCGGTCCCGTTCCTGTCTACGACATTTCTTAGTTCGCTGGCTGATTAGGAATAAAGCATCCTATAGTTTTTATAAAGATGGTAAAACTAACACTAATGCATGCGCTAAATGAAAACAAACATACAGCGCCCTTGAGGTGATTTTTCACAAAAAACGGCGCTCTACAAATTATCCAATTATTATTATTATTAGCTGTCATCTCAAAAAATGACATTCTAGGCCAGAAATCTGTTTTAACATAGATTGATCAATGATCAGTTCATAAAAACGACGGTAGACATTTTAGCTAAATGCCGAACCAGCTTCTCGTACATTTTATTTCACAGAGGGCAATGGTAGCTAGTTATTAATTTTAACACCCATTCTAGTTCCCTCAACTCTTCGATCTATGGAGATCTTCAAGGGCTAAGTAATTTGTATTCATCATTCAGTTGTGGACCAAAAGCCAAAACTATATTATTCAATATTAATTTATTTTTTGATCAGTTTAATCTTTCCACTCCTGGATGGATGGCTATCCAGAGGGGTGATTCCGGTTCTATTTAAGGATAAGGAATTGTCCTTAACCTTAAAATTAGTAACTTTTTCGTTGCCAACCTATCCAGAGATGTGATTCCGGTTCTACTTAAGGACAAGTTTGCTGTCATCCGAGAGAACTGGAATCGCATTTACCTTAAATTCATTAATTATTTTAAGGTCAAGGACAATTCCTTGTCCAAAAAGTAGAATCGGAATCTTTACCCTGGGTTTTCCACTTTACGTGCCAAATGTGTCCTGTCTTTAAATCAAAGGTTCCCAACTGGTTGATCGCAGATTCGTGTTTGTTAGTTGATGAAATGGTTTACTAGTTTAAGGAACTTAAAAAGCAACAGCAAAAAGCTGTGAAGATTTTGAAACAGTCTTATTAAGGCCTATTGAGATATAAGCTGCGGGTAGCGAAAAACATCAAGAGGTATTCTGCTGAGTATTGTGTTTCGTTATCCATTTCTATAACAAGATGTTTTTTTTACACTGATCATGCACAATTACAGTGTATGTATTTATTTACGAGCGGCGCAAATGTGACTGACTAGACAGGCGAAAATCAAAAACGAAACATAGCGCAAAACGAAATCCGCCTAAGTTTGAACAGTGAGAATACCGTACACCCACTCGTTTTCGCTACCCATAGCGGCAGCTAGTGAATAGGCCTTTAATCTACATTTGCGGGGATCTATTCAAAACAAATCTATGGTAAATTTCAATCAATCCCATATTTAATTACTACCAAATGACAACCCTGTTTTGACGTCCAAAACTTTGGCATAATAACTCAAAAATAAATCACGATACCAAATGTATTTATGCGCCTTTTATTAGAATTAAATTATTCAGTATTCAAAATTATCCTCTTATCCTCTGATTAGCTCAAAAGCATAATATTTTTTACAAAGATTAAACTTTAAAACGGTTTACAACTAGAAAAATAATTATGTGGTTGTGTGTTCAGATCCCCTAACATGCCACGCGTGTCTGTCAACTACACGTCGCGCGCCACCCTGGAGATCGGGTCCCCGCCCGCATCGCCCCCCCGCTCGCCCCCCCTGCAGCTGCCCACCTCGTACAGCAGCGTGCGCTCCGTGGTGGGCGGCGAGGAGGGTGGCGAGCCGACCGCTGGCCCGCCGCTGCCGCCCACCTCGCTGACCACACAGGCCACGGTGACGGCGGTCACCAGCGTCACGTCCGCCACGCCGCTGCCTATCACTACCGCCAGCTTCCTCAATATATCCTCATGCAACATGCTGCCACGCCTCGCTCTGGCTGGGAAGCACGACGGGAACGATTTTAAGGTAACCTTTGTTTTTCCTTCCATAAATAATTAGTAAAATATTTTTCACATACATAATCAAATTTTAAATCAACGAGAGAGAGATCAATGGGAATCCACAAAGACATCACCATCACCTGTGTGTCGAAATTTCAGTTTTGAAATAATGCAGTTAACCCCTCTGGCTAATTTGTTCGCTTTTCGGAACAACTCGTATAGGTCTCGTAGGAATCGATGTCTCCTTCACTATCATGGTCAGATATATGATCTAAACGGTGTTAGAAAGAGAAAACACCATGCTTTAAACTCAAATCTAAAAGTTAACTACAAAATAATTCAAATATACACCTTGACCACGTGAAATAAATAAATATGCCTCGATTACTCGAGATTTCCAGAAGATTGTTTTTTAAATTTTTCGCTAATATTAAAAAAATCATACCTTTGAATTTTAACATGGAGATATAAAAACTTATTATAGTGCTATATAGCCAATGAATTAACCTGTATTTTACCGTTTATCTCATATTTGTAGGATTTATAAAAAAACAATAAAAAAATCGTAAAGTTTATAACCGCGCGAATCCTACGTGTTAGTTACTTTGAAACTCCGTGAAAGGTACTTATTCGAGTCAACATAGAATATTTTCTATTTCTGTATGTTGTCTGTGGTATACTTGATAATGAAAGGTGCATAGCAGCATATCTATGGAAAAAGGACTTTATTTTTAACCGTAAACAGCTGATCAAAAATTCAAACAAAAAATACTTTAAAAATTTATTTTTAATATCGTTCTAAAATAGTCTACGAAGTTCGGATTTGTGACATCTATGGTCATAATAGATAAAGTATTTCAATAGCTTCGTTTTAAAATAAATGGCTGGCCATGGAAATTCTTTAAATACAATAAATGTTTTACGAATGGTAGGAAAATTTGGTCCAATTTTGGACTGCTATCAATCGCAGAAAATAAAAGTTGTACATTTTTCGACCATAATTGCTCCAGTGGTTATGAAACCTAAGCTTACAACTGCAATTTGAAAAAAAATGAAACTTTGGGGAATTTTTTATTAATTGTTCTAAACATGAAAAGACATATGAACTTTCATCATGCAATTTCCCAAATAAAATATTTGTTTTTATTTTTTTCAGTAAATTTAGTAAATCAGTAATTTTAGTTAAAAAACGTAAGGTGAGCAATTTTTGAAACCTTTTTATGTTTGCATCCAAAATTTTTAAATTTCACCAATTATGTGTTTATATCGAATTGTAAAATTTAAAAGCTTATTTCATCACCTTTCAAAAACAGTTTTTAATTTTCAGATGTGTTCAGAAATATTCCATTTATTTAAATTTTATTACAAAATGAAAATATTTTGACCTTACGACAAAATAGGTCCGAGGCCTGAGGGGTTAACTTAATGGTGATATTTCAAAGGCTCAAGTCAAAAACGTACTAATAATTTAAGAGCTGAAAGTCGAACAACATTATCTCCAAAAAAAACATCAATAAATCTAGGGTTTTATTTGAAGACAAATTTGCTCCTCGCAACAAAAGGTTAAAAGCAAAGCGTCTTGCAATCTTTTTTTGACTGCGAGATAATGGACTTTCTTTTTGATAAATATTAGTCCGTATGCCCTGTCTGGACTTTGTTGGTGTATGCGTCAGTGATATAATATGTAAAACAGCCCTTGTGATAATTGACTTGAAAGAGTGAAGTAAAAAGACAAATAAACAAACTGAACACTTTCATTGTTTTAGTTGTATAATATTATATTTGTTTCGGCAGGCTCTCGATGAAAATGGCAACTCGGTGCAGACAGTGACCCCAGCCCTCAGTTCCTCCAGCCAACACATGAAGAAGCCCAAGCGCAAACAGAAATGCAAGAACGAAACTGAAATCAAGTCTGACGACATCGATGGTTACCGCGGAACCCAGGCCATCGACGACATCATCAAGTTCATCGAATCAAATGCTCCCGATACCAAGCCCAAACCACATCCCAAGGCCAACCCTGCTCTCAACGGGAAACTCTCCGCCAGGGACGGGAAGGCGGCCACTCGTGAAGAGGGGCAGGACAAGGGGGGCAAGAAGAGGTCCACGGAACGTCGGACCAAAGATTGCAAAATGGACAAGCTGAAGAAATCCAACTCAATGGAAGAACTTTCTCACAGCAAGCTAGATGATCTCACTTCCAGCTCCAAGGATATCCTCAGTCTCAGGAAATCCAAGAAACAGTCCACCTTCGACCAGCCGGATATCAATGATCCCAAGAGAAGCGACCGCCGATCTTGGGGAAACGACGGCTCCGATACTTACTATCCGCACGATAATCATATGGATGTGGATGATAACTTCTCCGCTAATGTCTCCAACAGCTCCTCCACGCAGTCCTCCGTCACCGGCCCTACCCTCAAACCCAAGAAACCTAAGCCTGCCAAGGTCTCGTACACCCAATCTGCCGATCTCGTTATCGAACCCGTTCTGGAGACTTCAGACTTCCAAACGGTAACTAGTAAAAAGAAAATTAGGAAGAGACACAGTCCGTGCGATGAGACTCGCGGACGGATGAACAATTCCTTTTCACACAGAGACTACGGCAAACATGGGCGAGGATTCAACAGCGGACTTTCCTTGAACGACAGGGATGCTATCTACAAAAGGATCGGACGAGCGGGGTCTGCCGAGAGGAGGCACACCTCCGCCTCCTCCCCGCCCTCGGACAAGAGCAACGATTCCAACGATGATTTGGATTCTGTGCACTCCCTGCCGGCTGAAGCTTCCGGGGAGAGGTTGCAGGCTTCCTACGCTGACATGGCTCGGGCCGCTGTGGCTTCCGTTATGGCGCGCCCTCCGCCTGCCCAGTCCCCCCCGCCGGTCCCCGCTCCCGTCCTTCCCCAGAGACACCACAACGTCCCCGACCTCATAGAATCTTGCAACTACTACTCCAATGAACGACCCGCCCCTGACAAGTACCTCGATGTATCCACCGAGAACACCAAGAACCTCTTGAAGGAACCTACACAGACAGACAATAGTTTACCCCATCCTATCTACAGCCAGGAGCAGTACCCCGCCCTGGAACCGCGAGCGCAGAGGCTATCTGACAGGAATAATGTAAAAAATAAATTAGATACTAAATTAACTAATAGCGTAAATAAAAATAATAATCAGGTTGCTTCGAAAAATATCACAGGCGACCGAAAACTAGTAGCCAAGACCAATTCTATCAAGTCCTGCGAGGATGACGAATTCTCCGTACAGGTGGAGAACGGTATGATGCCCGATGACCTAGACACCACTCCCGACCATTACGTAGCCTTTGTCGAACACAGCGCCACTAACAACCTGCCCCACCTCGATGACGGCTACACCAGCATGGACAACGAGACTAACGTGAAACTGAACCCGCTGCCTGCGAAACTGGACAACTTCATCAGTAAACCACCTGATGTGGTTCTGCCGCTGGCCGACATGAACCAATCGGCCGACAACCGTCCCGCTGTCATCATACTCAACGAGGAACTCAAGAAATTCTCCGACAACATCCATGACATTGACGGAATTACGTTTGGATTCGACATAAACGAACAGCTTCTAAACGGCGATGTCAGTTCCGACTCGGGCGGGGATAATCCAGTCGGGTCGGATCTGAGCAAAGGCGACGAGACTCCGGAAGAATTGTCATCTCCGGAAGTTTGTATAAATGTCAATGCCGGCACCATTATTTACAATTCTAATATAGAGTTTCCTTCGATGTCAGAGCTAAGTTTGAGCGAGGTGGCGAAAGGGGGGGTGAGCGTGGTGCTGATGGGCGGCAGGAGACAGAGCACAGAGGGGGAGGGGGACGGAGAGGAGGCGGGGGGGACGGCCAAGGCGCTGAGGTTCCTGGCGCCCACCGTCGGAGTCAAGGACTCTTATAACCTGGAGAAGATTGTGCACTATGTTGGGATGGGTAAGATATTTTTACATATTCTTTACTTGAGGCTTTCTAAAGATAAGTTTTTTCCTGGACTCCGAAACAGTCACAATTTCATGTTTTTAATAAATAAAACTTTATTTGAATTTCATATCGGCAGCTTAGGATCTACTTCCTCATATTTGAATATAGGCCTTGAGACTTATTTATATTTTCAATCATTTTGAAATAGCGTTAATCTGTTGACGGCCTTTGTAAGGCTCTCGACTAGCAATCTAAAAGTCACGGGTTTAAATACGGGTGTGCAAAAATAAATTTTATTTGATTAATTTGTGTTATTTCACAATTAATTAACAAATATAATGTATTTGTGGCACGTTCCAGAGTGGGAGATATTTTCAGTATCGTCCTGGTTTAAGACCACCTTTCAGAATTGAAACGTTGTTCGAAATGGCTTTAGCCATGTTTGGTGACCAGTTCTGAATAGTCAGGTACTTCCCCACCTTGCTCTTCCCCAACTCCTCCTTCCCCCCACTACCTTCAGCCTTACAACACCCCCTAATTGGGGATGCCATAGTTTCACTGACTCTTGTAGTGTAGTATTCATATAATAAAAAAAATTGTCAAAGGGAAGCAAATGTTCTGATCCAAATTGTTGTATTTATTAACCCCTCAGGTTAGAGAAAAGAATTAAACAAAAAAATGCAGACAATCTTGTAATAGAACATGTACTAGGGCTTAAAAAAGTCTTTGTTGTTCGTCTGCCGAAGCAAGCCTACCACCTGTTAGGTCATGTACTTTTGTAAGGATAGATATTTGATACTGGTCGCTTTCAGCTTGTGTTTCAAACCAAAGCAAGGCAATATCTAAGCAAGTAAACGCTTCAGAAGAACCAATTATGTTTTCATCTTCATTATCTGAACTTGTAGTTGATGAGGTGCTAGCGGTGGCGACAGCCTTATTATCATGAGGTCTAAAATTTCGCTACCCTGCATAATTTGGTACCCGGGATCTTCATCGTCGATATCCATCCATTGTTCAACCTCTTCTTCATCACATTCGTGGCAATCGAGCTTTTTTACCACATCTATCATTTCAGACATATCTTCCTGTTTCTCATTTACACATACACTTTGAGGATTTTTCACCATACACAAAACTTTATTCCACGCTTTTTTCAAAGGGTCGGGCAGGCGTAGTAGTTCGGATAAGCGGTCGTTCGGTTGATCGACGTTCGGATTATCGACGCTCCACTGTACATTTATTTTGATTTTATTGCAAAGCCGAAATATTTTGACCTGACAAAACAGGCTAATAAATACTGATTTAATTCTAAAGAAGCTTTATTTTACCTTATTTTTTGCTTTTGCCTTATTTTAAGTATTGATCCAAATTATCCATCTTGCATAATAATTATTTACAAAGAAATAATAATTTGTATAGGTGTTGTTCTTCTTTTTAACCTACAAAACTTTTACCACTGTGTCACATTTCCACCACTCTGTCACATTTTGTTTTTACTATAAATGTATTCTCTCTGGATCTCAGAGGGGAAATTGTAGCAAGGAGGAAGGAGGCCTAAAATGCCTATTGAGGGTGACAAACATGAGCTGCGTGTATACCTATTTCGAATGACAACCCACGTGACAGAATTAACGTACGACAAAAGTTGTAGGAGACAAGTTTTTGAGATTTTTATAAATATTTTATTAAACATCCTTAAAAATAATAATCGCTGTTATTTGATAGGTTATACCTTTTGGAGTTTAAAAATAGTATAAATATTATGTCATATCATTTTTTTGTAACATTATAGAATATACGCAAGTCGAGGTGGCAGAAGACAGCTGTGATTTGTATGAAATACACTTCTATCACGAGGATTTACAACTCTGTAACGTAATTTGTATACAAAAATATAAACACATATTTTTTTAAAACGCACAGTCATTAGGTCTTTAGTACAGTAGATTTTAAAGTAATTATATAAAAATAATATTGGTAATTCTGTTGAATTTTTCTCCACTAACTGGTGGAGACAACTTTATGTAGATTAAAAAGAACGACCCATAGGGCTGTTCTTGTGAAAAATCAATTGAAGGGTGCTGTGAGGAGTTTGTTGTGATTTGAGGAAGCCCGAATTCCTCGTCAAATATGTACATACATTGGTAGAAGAGACAGATGCAATCTCCAGCCATGTTAATTAATATGTTATTTGATGTTTTCAGCTTGGGAGGACATCATCAAGTCTCCTGGCGGAATGGTTCGCTATTACAGCGAGCAACAGTAGAAGGTGCCACCACTCGCCCCTTCCCCTCCCCTCTCAACGGGGGGTGGGGGGGGCTTAACGACCAAAGTGAAATCATTTAATAATAAGTGTGATAAAATCAAAAAGTGTAAAAATCATTTAAATGTCTTTTTTTATTGTTACAATCGGACTGGACATTAGTGAATTAAGAGGACCCTCGCAAGTAAAAGAAAGTGGTGTATGTACTTTAAAAAAAGCTGTGCACACGGTGACGTTTTCTCCAAGTCAGTTGTTCTGATGTACGTTAAATCGCGTATAATTCGTTTTGTAGATAGAAAATGGCAAACGCCGGGTCGTATTTGGCATTTCAAATTACGCAACTTAATAAATTGAACTTTTGAACTGGGAGGCGTTTAACGCAAGTTTAGACAGGGCCAGGGCCCCAAGGCTGTGTTGTCAGATAAAACTGTGTACACATTCGTTTGGAAAAGTAAAGCGCGATAAATTTACAATTCTCTTAATAAATCAAATATACAATACTTTTGTATTACTATCGTTGATTTAATGATTAATCCGTGAAGATATTTCATTAAATGAATTTGCAAACTTTAACCAGACAGATCTGTGCACCTTTCTGCAGTTGGGCCTGGTCATTAGTCATTAGGTCCGAAGCAGACGGAAAAAGAATAGTTTAATAATGATTTAGGGAAAAGGAACGAATCGGGGGATATTTTTACCCTAGTTTTTATTGTTATTCATTTTTATGTTGAATATTATTTCCTTCGCTGTTGTTGAGTTTTGTTTGTTGTTATTATATCCCGAATACGGTTACGCTAAAATTATGAGTACCCTCTTTCATCTTGTACAGTTTTTTTTATTTTATTTTTTTATTATGTTTTCTTTTTCAAGTCAAAGTGGAGACATGGAACGAGCTCTGGGACCGTTGTATCGTTGCATTTCTAACACAGGCATTCTAGAACTAGCTGCTTTGCCTTGAATCCATCCTAGATTAACATCCTAGAATCTGTATTTAATATATGGACGGCCATTGATGCTTCTATCCACGTGGGATTCTAATTTCTGGACTTTGCATTTAATGCTTTTAAAAATCTCTTACAAAAGTGAGTGTTATTTATTGAGAAAGGACGGCTGAGCCGGGAAATGTGTCCACGAGATTTGTTAAAGTCGAGTGTTTGTAAGGTTATATATAAATATCAGTTCCTCATCATTTAATGGTAATTATGTAACAGAGGGGGCATCTGGGCATCTGCCGACTGTACATATTGGGTTAGTGCGGAGAGAAAGTTTATCTTCACATGTGGACATTGTGAATATAAAAGAATGGTTGCGTATATATTCTTGTATCGACAATAATATGAGACGTATATATTTATGTAAAAATGGTTGATGAAATATTTTATTCAAGATTTATTTATGAAAACGAGAAATTAAACGAGCGTGTATACCAAAAAGAACATTTGTGACAATTTTTAAAAGGAAAATGTGTTTGGAACTAGCGCAGGTAACGGACTGCACATTTCAACTATAATGTATATTGACATTTTATTAAGTGTATAAATATCGAAATATAGACAATTCTAGTGGGAGTTTGTTATTCTAATACCGTGACATTTATATGTGAACTAATTATGTTTTAAAGACAAAACAGACAATTCAAAGAAAGTACATTTACTTGGCATTGAATGTGGGCGCCCTTGTTGGTTGGCGAGGCATCATGCGTCATGCGTCGTGCGTCACGCGTCATGCAACATGACCACCACCGCGCAACAAACAATCAACAACAACACTCCAATCCCAACCAACAATCCGATGCTCGACATTCTGTGAATGTACCATAATACATATATCTATATATTTAAATATTTATTCTTATATATTTCAAAGTCATTTCTCTTTATGTGAAGTGACGTTGATCTTAATCCTGAATGGACTCAATATGCAGAGCGGTGAAACCGAGAAACCAATCTTTAACGTTAATCTAAATAAAAAAGCAAATCAAATATAATTAAATGAAAAAAAAAAATACAAAAAGAATAATAAATGCTTAATTAATGTGTGCGCTGTTCTTCTATAATTTTTTTTAAAAATAAGCTTCGGTTTTTTCAAGTCTTCAATATTGCGTCAGTTCAGGAAGATTCATAACTGAAGTCGTCAAGACTGGTTCGGATTGGCTGATGGCTGAAATGATGGTAATCTAGCACTGGCCTCGCTCCAAAGCCGGCGGGAACATTTTGATCTCTTTACTTATGAATCTGTCTGCGAGCTGATTCCTTGATTCAACATGTGTCGGATTTGTTTTTCTTTTTTAGTTTTATATACAATTTTTAATGTAATTTGGCTGATTTGCTTGGAAATGCTTGGCCAAATTTTAACCCACAAAGACACCCGGCACCCCACCAATTACTACCCCCCCTCCCCCATAACCCCCCTCAACCCACACAATCCATCTTTTTATAATTCTGGAAGTTAATCCATAAGCCCAAACAAATGTTTCTTTAATATAACATTATCAAAGACAGTAACAGTTGCATTTTCAAACAATTTGCATCGCCCTTTTAATGTTAAGATTGCATCACCAATCCATTTGGTCCAGTGTTTGCCAAACGTGAACATCCAACATCGTAGATATACTTTTTGAAGACTAAAGCAATCTCAACGGTTGTTGGTCAAAAATATTAGTTTCGGGTCATTGATTGACAAAACCAAGATTTAAGTTACGATAGAGTCATATTATCTTTAAATGCAAAAGAAATCCATGATCTCCATTAAACATGTACTGATTTTTGTATAAAAATAGTTTTCAAAACATTTTTTCGTAACGTTAGTTTTCGGGGGACTATTTATGTAAATGAAATAAAAGTGCATTTGAATTTAGCTAAATATATCTGCTTGGCTGATGTAGGAGATTCCGAAGCGAGCTTTAGCGAATAAGGCTTATCATCCTTTAGCAGAGACGAGCGATATCAGGATATATACAGGGTTGACCTTCCAATGTTACATGTATTGTTTACACATTTAAACTAATCCTCCTTCCTTCATTCGTTCATCCTTCTCGTTGCATTATTCATGTTGGATTTATTTGCCCTCATGCCAAACAAAGAAACAAGCCGATTTAATGATACATACTACACACAACTTGTCTGCAACGGATGTCTGGGAAAAGGTGGCCTCTAGCTTTCCAAACACGCAATGTTACGCTTACTCTGTCGCTGTCTGTGATGTCTGCAAACAAGCGACACTTGCTACTTTGTAAGGTTTATTATTCAAGTTTTGGATCTAATATCTTTATAGATTAATATCTTGGCTCATGTTGTATGATGTACCTTTCCTGGAGTTTGTTTGCAGAGTTGGTTGGTTGCCTGTCAGTCGGTTACAGCCGACTTCTTCCCTGAAAACGTCACTATTGTTGTAATACATAATAATTAACATTTGCTTTTCCCTGGTTGTAAATTCCTCCAGTTAACAAACCATAATAATGATATAATATTTGTTATAATGTAATAATTTAAGTCGATGACTAATTCTAAGTAAAATGTAATATTTTGCGTTGCCAGGTGCATTCTGAATGTCTTCTGCCTTTCCTAGTTATTGACAAAATCAATATTCTTGGTGTGTATATAATGCCTGTAAAACTGAGCGGAAATTGGGATCGTTTATTTTATAAATAGCTTTTCTCAGAGCTGACCCCCTTCACTTCACTTTACTAGAGCCGAGTTTGAGTCTAAGCGATGTACATTTGTAAAATGCGATTTTACCAGCTTTTACGGGAGACGGCCATTAGCTTTAGCATCCGAGGACTGGAAATTTGTTGAATTTAATTCTTAAGTACTTTTGTATCACTCGTGTAACTGATTTCAAATTGTGTATTTTTCCTGTGATTGCATTCTGAACGCCTCCAGAAGGAACCGAGCCAATCAACCAGTCTCTGTAGCTTACAGTTTAACAGTCAAGAGCTGCAGTAACAAACCACAAACACATTATACAACAGTTTGAATCCCTTTTGTATCTAAACCATGTTGTGCATTGTTATTCTACTCCCGTGCCCCCAAACAAAACATGTTTGAACCAACTGACCAATAGCATTTTATTAACATAATATTGTCATTTGGATAATTTTAGCATTTGGATGTCTCTGTGGAAATCAGTATAATTTGTTTGATTGTTAAAGGGAAGTTCCCCGGCCTTAGTAGGAAGAGTAGATGTAATGTTAGGTAGTTAATTCTGGAGGCGTCTAGAGCTAGAGAGTCTTATCGTAGCCACGGAGCGGAGCCACCTCGTCTAGGAGTATATTATATGTATATAGGGAATATAGATTTTATGGGAAGAGAGAGAGAGAGAAAGCTAGCAGGACCAGAAGCAGGAGGTGTGAGGTGATGTACGTGTGTCGTGCTCGGTTATTGTATTTATTATTATTAAAAGAGTTTTGTTTTTATTTTCCTAAGATGGCGTTGTCGCCATGTTGCCGTTAAGTTGACGCGGATCCCAAATTTCTCTCTTGTTCCATCTCTCAGTTGGTTTGCTACGAATGTTCTCCATAACAAAGTATTTTTGATTTAGGCATAACAATCAAAGTATAAATAACTGTGTTCATTTTTGTGTAAATTCTCCGCAATACGACAGACTTAACTTTGTATTAAAGATTACATTGTTCCATTTTGATAAAAAACATTTTATGTAGTGATTTGGAAGTGAGAAACACATTGGAAATGTTACCAGTAATGAGTAATGTCAGAATTGAGAGGAGAAAATGTTATAGTAATTGTTGATATTTTTGAACTGTATAGAGAGGGGTTGAGAAAGCAGCTGTGACTGCTATTCGCACTTCCTTATTTGTGTCTTCGTTTCTTTCTGTTATCACAATTTAAAAACAAAGACATGACTCGTCGTGTCTGGAATTACTTCCTAATTAAACATTGTTATCTCTTATATGTAGCATTCTGTTTAAGCTAAAACGTTTTGCCCGACCAAATATCATCGAGTGTGGTAAATTAGTATTGCTAGAAAAATGTATTTAAAAAATCTGAAAAAAAGTTTCATTCCAAAATTGTTTGCCTTTGAATTATTTGAAAATTGCTTTGTTTTGAATGACGAATTGTAATTTTAAAGTAATAAACCCTCGGACGTAGAGAAGTAGTATAATTTACTTGTGAATTAAGTTAAAGTTAGGAACCATTTGTTGCATTTCTGATAGCTGATGTTTTTGGCATCCAAGTTTTTGAAGCACACTCGATTCATTTTTGAGACGGTGAATCTGTTAAATGTTGATATTTTTGCATATCATTACGCCCTTTCACAATAGATTGTAAACAAAATATTTAAAAAAATATATGATTATTTGAATGAACCCTAGGACCTGTTGTGAACTGACCTTTCCCTTGTAAAGTGTTGCCGGTGTAGAATATACAAACCGACTCAATATTCTCGAATACCCACTATATTATTTATAAAACCCTCTCGAAATGGACTCTAATAGAAGTATTGTACTTTTTAATCCACCGGGAACGCTTTACAAGGGAAATGAAGTAAGGAATAACACCGAGGAATAAAAACATTGAAGGAAGCCATTAGTGGTGTTTTTATTTACTTTTATTGCTATAAGGCTGGCTGTGCTGAGCTCTCAAAACACTTGATGGATGTAAAGGAAATTTTTGCTTAAGGGAAAAATAAAAAAAATAAATTGAAAAAAATACATTTTGGCAATTTTGTTTCGTAATTTTTTTTTTGTTAAGTCTTCTAAAATAATCCCAGAGATGACCAACAACGACATAACATTTTCCATAGATATTGAAATCAAGAAAAAAAAACTCCAGAAAATGGCCCGCTTGATTCCAAAATCCTGCACAGAGTTGTGTGGTCAACAATAATAACGTTATATTTGTGTAGCAAAGTTTTTTGTCATTTCACTTCAAGTGGGCTTAACTATAACCAACTTTCTTAACAATATAAAAAAAAATAATTCTACAGTGCTCCTTACGAGTCTATTACAAAATTTTGATAAAATAATATGAAATAAAGAATATACAGTATTTACGAAGCAATGACAAGAGAGCAAAAATTAACAATAACAGTGCTGTTATAGCACAGGACAATAATAAAAGACACCGGTGCTATTGTAGCACAGGAGAAAACATGAACTTTAAAACTAAAATATAATATACTAACAGGAGGCAGTTTGCATTGAGAAATGAGAAATATTCGGACATTAAACATAAAAGTACATTAAGGAGGAAACCCAAACCAAACAATTACCGGAAATTTGGGAACATGACTTATTACATAAATATATTAGGATTCAGAAATGGTATGATTTTTTAAAAATAATTTTGTTTTTAAAGCCCGTTTAAATTCAGCCAAATTCTGGATATTAGTAAGAGTTGAGGGAAGTTTATTTCAAATGAGCGGGCCAGTTACACGAAAAGAGCGATCATAGTAAATGGTTCGATTTGACCTAGAAAGTTCAATTAAATGTTTAGTAACATCTAGATCCACTGACCTTCAAGTAAGCTGTCTTATCGCTTAAGTTTTGTCGGGCACATAGTTCCAATGTATAGGCTGGCGCCATTCCTTGCAATGATTTGAAGGTCATTAAGCAGATCTTCCACTCTATTCAGGGCATCGAAGCCAATGAAGGCGATCCCTTAAAAGTGGGTTTATGTGACGGTACTTAACTTTTCACCAAAAATCATTCTCGCCGCAGCATTGAAGACAGACTGTATTCTATTAAATTGTGTCTTAGGTAGGCCAGCATATGCACTGTTACAATAGTCCCAGGTTTGGTTTATTTATAAATAGTCCATACGTGGAGATAACAAACGAATTTATGAGGGACTTTGATTTGATTTTATCTGCTTTTGACGGAAAAAGCCTGAACTCACAGCTTTTGCGATTCAAGAGAAAGACTTTTGTCTAAAGTGAAATCCAGAAATTTTATTTCTGTAGATGGGATTAATTATATTACAGATAGGATATATCCGTATTCAGGATACACCTGAATACGGATTGGACTGAAGTCGATGAGGGCTTGCGTTCCACGAGAAGCTGTCCAAATAAATTCCGTCTTTGTTGTGACCATTATGACTTTTATAGGTAGAAAAAGCAGCATCTGCAGCGTAACGGTCAATTTGACTTGTCCTCTGGTGTACTTATAAACAATGTGCAGTCGGTTTAGGGGAATTACGGAATGCCTAATTACACAAAATATAACTTGGTGACCCCAAAGGGATGTGCAGAGAGCCTAATAACATAAGAATCAAACATATTTTCATTCAAATGCATCATGGAAAAATCTGCTTCTCTATATACTGAGTACACCAGCGAATAACTACAAAAAAATCGACGCTGTGTAAATTCGTTTGATAACTAATCAATATACATTATAAAAGAAGGTCCAAAAAAACGTGCGGCTTGCAAAAACTCAGAAAAGAGGCCCGGTACGATCAAGGGAGTTATATGGTGTGGTAAATCTCCATCTCCCTTCCAGGATGACGGTTCCCGTTTTTACCTAAAGGGCGTGCCTTTGAAGATATAAGGGCTGGAAGTTTCACCCTCTTAAAATTTCTAGAACAGTCTTCCGGAAAATTCTAGAAGGTTCCATAAGAACTCTAAAAAGTTCTGGAAGGAGTGGCGGAGTATGTCGTGGAATGTTCGGGAATGGGGAATCGGAAACATCATGGTGGAACATTCCAGAACACTCTCAAATGTTGTCCTGAGCGAAGCCGGGTAACCCAGCTAGTTTATTATAAAGGGTATTTTTGATGTTGATTTTACGCTTGAAATTGGTACATAATCCAAAAAATGTAATTTTATAGTAAATATCATTTCACGGGGCCAATTGTCGGCGGATCAACAGTCGGGTCACCTCCTTCAGCAATGCAAATTGTATGCGGGCATGTCTTTTTTCATTCCCATTTATGGGCACTGCCAGTTGAGTTCTGTGATGCTGAATGTAAATTTGGTGACCTCACAAAAAAGGCTTCACAGGTGTAAGAAACATTGGCAAATAAATATTAATCTTGAAATGTGATTCCTGACAACATGTATTTTCAATTTTCGAGCCATCTCTTGGGCCAGCTCATAGCCAATTTCAGAGAAATGCTTGTGTGAGCTTAGGTGCCACAGAAACAAGATATTTTGTCATTTTGACAACCAGTCGTTCAGCTCGATCGGATGTCGGGAAGTGGGTTAATTTCCATTTCCAATATTCCACTTCATTCAATAAATCAAGAAGACATTTAAAAATTTACAAGATTTTCTGGAACTTGCTTGATTAAAAAAACATTGAAAGCTTCCCATTGCATAATATGGTAGCAGGAGCGGCAGAGGGCAGAGTAAAGCAGGAATGTTGCATGTAGTCCAATTATCTGATTTTGGCTGCCGGATTCATGAGCATAAATAAAGGTTTGTATCTTATAATTTCCAGAGATGACACATTTAATCAATATGTATTATAAAAGAAAGTGTACAAAAATGTATGTCCCGTTAAAACTCAGAAACAAGTCCCGTTACGATCAGGGGATCAGTTATAAGGTGTGGTAGACCCCTATCCCTCATCCATGAAGGAGGTTCCCGTTTTTACCTGAATGGCGTGCTTTTGGAGATATAAGGACTGGAAGTTTCGCCCTCTAGAAATTTCTAGAACAGTCCAGAACATTCGAGAGCATTCCACAACATCCCGGAACATTCTGGAATTTTCGGGAATAGGGAATCGGAAACATCATTGTGGAACATTCCAGAACACCCTCGTATGTTGTGAATAATGTTCTGGAACATTGTGGACTCTTCAAAGCCTTTTTGTGTGGGTGGGGGTATTCATTGATACATAAAGCAAGATCCGTCGTAGGTTAGAACGTCAGCTCAATCTCATATAACTCCCTGAGCGAAGCCGGGTACCCCAGTTGGTTCAAGTATAAAGTGAAGAAAAAGCACTTTTAAATAATGCGGTGCGGGAATGGGTACCGCCGCCCCGGAAACCATTTATTGGATAACCAACACCTCTGCCATAGGTCACCCCAAGTGGTTCGCTACGTTTGGTGACTTAGAAAGGGTGCCCAGGTTCTTAGGGTGAGGTTTGTCTAGGTTTTGACGGCGGGTGACCTGGACACACTGAACCCCAAATTCCTACCCACCCCTCATACCTTTTTCCTTCCAAGAACTTTCTTTCCTTAAAAAGACCCTCCACACAGCATCCCCAAAGATGGCGTATGACCTGAGGGTAATTATTTTTATCAGCCTCCTGTGTGGAGCTAATGTAAAAACAAATGTGAAATAACCATAATTCAGAAACGAAAAGTTGCTTGAATTGATAAGGGACCATATCTGAATAGCCAGGTACCTTGCTGTCCCCACATGACCATTATTATTCCAATTATTGTAGATGCCACGTTCCACTGGCTGGAATGGTATGACATAAAACTTATGGCGTCTGCAAAAACGAAACATCTAATTTTGAAGGGTAAGATTTTAGATTTATTGGACGGGTTGTTTCACAGAATTTAAACAATTCATCAAATTTTAAAGGTACATTCAAGTTCTGTTATTATTTCATAATAGGCCTGTTGTTTCACGGTACTAAGATAATAAATAATGACAGAACTTGAATAGGACTCACAGAATTTGAATTCTGTGAAACCACCCTCCGTAAAAATAGCAACATAAATATACCTTCAACATAATGAAAAATATCAAATCTACCGGTAGCTACTTAGTACCTACCCAAATTCAGGGGTGAAAAAATCATCCAAGAAATACGTATTTATCTCCTAAATACTTTTACTTCTCTGTCAAGATAATAATATTTTCTTCAAGCGTATTATGTAATTTGTTCTGCATCGATTACACGGATGACTGCATTGTTATTTGTGCAGTGTCAAGTCGAGAGCGGGCGTCGTGATCGGTGACTCGAAATAACTGATATCTGAGTAAACATAGGTAATGAACGATTAAAATGTATTTTATCGCGAGCGTTTCCTTCCCTGCTCTACTATCTAAATGAGAAGATAAGCGCACCGATAATAGAAGGAATTTCAGAATAATTCTGACATGCGAAGATTTTGTCAATTAGCGCCGGCCATCCTCAGATTTCAAACCTGTCATCAGCCAACTACGGTTTTCGCGTGCTCGGTGAGTTGCTCGAAAGTCGGCGGAATTTATATTCGATTATTGTAATAGGCGCAAAATAAGGTCAATTATTGTTTTACGGTCGCAGTCTTTCCATTCGACCTCTCTCGCCTTGAGATAAATTAAATAGAAAGTGCACATGGTCAGATCTATTTTAAGGCCATTTCAAATTTATTCATTCGAATAAAAATTTTGTCAAACGGCAATCTGACTGCTGATAATTTTTAAAGTGCATTATTTTGTGAATAATCTAAGTTTCTTATTGCTTGTGCAGCTGTGTCGTTTTGCATTTAACACCTGTTGTGATTTTTTTTTACTTTGTCACCGTTTGGCGTTTGTCACATTCCGTTTTGACATACGTAATTTGAAATGTGTTATTGACGTTTTGCTCATAAAAGATTTACAAATTGCAGAAAATGGGTACTTCCAGCTCAAAATCCTTTTCCCCGAAAAACTCCTCTGGATCTCCTACGAAGGTCACTAAATGTGAGTATACCAGAACTGATATAATTTATATTGTAACAAATTCAAAATAATTATGTTCGGGTGATGTGTCAAATTTGAGGTTAGAAACGAAATCGGCGTTTATTATATAGGTATCGCGTAATGAGTTTGCAGCGGAGTTCTCGTTAGGATTTCGTTTATTACATAATTATAATAAGAATCCAGTTTACGGGCGCTCCATTAGTAGCGCTGAATATTTTATAAAAATCGGTTGCGGTCTCGTTTGACAAGATAACAAAGGATATTTTAAAAAAATGTTTAAGCTGATATCAATCGGAAATTATTGTTTTCATTTCCTCTGGAAAATGTATCGTAAGTGACCACAGGCCACAAATATATTATTTACTCAGTAAATAACGATTATTTTGTAAGCGAATGGGCTGACAGGAAATGTTAGTTTCTTCATTTGGCAGTTGTGAGGTTTCTCTCACAAGTCGGGAGGCGATCGATCTGAAATTACGTTTCTTTTGGTCTCTCTAAAATAATTAATCGCATTCATATTAGAATCCAGTTTTACGAAGTTATTACATATATTGTACTATACAAACATATTCTATTAAATAAAACGCGACTTTTGAACCAATTTAGTAGGTACCATTTACTATTATTACTATTAATTACAAACCTACTCGAGATATACAAATTGGTTGCAGGTTTGTTGTAAAAATTGATTAAAAATGGCTAACCAAATTTATATTTTGTATTGTTATTAGAGAACACAATTATTGGTAAAAGCTGGGTCAAGGTTGCACCTTTTGTTTAAAATATGTTTTTTTATATTGACCTAGAGATATTGTGGTGTTTGATTTTGGTCAAGCTTAAAAATTCTAAACCAACAGCCAAATCATTAAGGTAAATAATTGGTTTAAAAAAAATCAATAAGTTTCCAGTGTTAGGGTGTTAGACTCTGTTAATTCCATGTGTTAGATTCTGTTAATTCTGTGTGCTGTGTTGATGTTAGATTGTTTTTAATTAACACGGCAAAGTTGTGAAAATGGATTAGAGAGCAACCTTGCTAATACCCATAATCTCTGAAGTACTTACTTTGTGACCCACATCTAGTTACTAATTACTTACTACTAATTAAGACTAATTATTATCACATTACTTAATTTAAAAAAAAAGATGTTAACATTTTTGCACTCTGTTTTTCAAGTGTCTTATCCGTGATTCATACAATTATTTAGATTCTATTGATTTTTTTTAAATGCGTGAATGAAAATAATCCTGAATTAAAAAATGAATATCTCAACCAATCGTGAGCATCTCTATAAAACACCTTCTGTCTCTCTTAAGTTTCTTATCCACTCGAAAGATGGATATTTCCGGGTGTTTGGTTTGGCCATTGGGGTTTAAACCCAATGATCTAGATTTCACTGTTTATCACATATGTTTAGGTTTTCATAAAATTAAAAAAAACTTTGTTCAATTTATAATTCATACAAACCATCTACCCAAATTTGGGTAGATGGAAGGAATGGGTGGGTTATATGGAAGACGAATATGGTATTCATCCACACTTTAAAATCACCTAAGTTTTGTTTTCTTAACACTTCTTCTATACTAACTAATAGTTTGCCTAATCCATAGCTAGTAATGAGATAGAGCATTATAGAAATATATTATATATTTGTACAGCGCCCTTGAGGTGATTTTTCACAAAAAGGGTGCTATACAAATCATCCAGATATTATAATGATAATAATAATTATTCTTGATCTTGCAAGCTTGGCTATCTTCCAATCAAATATACAATTGATTTTGCTTGTCATTGAAATAACAATATTTTTAATTCTCAGGAAAAGAGCAACATGCTTCTGAATCAGAGAAAAGTCTTTTTAATATTAAATTCAATTAACTCGGTGTTTGTCCCGTTAAGACAAGAGATCCTGGATTCTTTTTATTTTTTGTGTCTTGTTCTTTTTCATATTTCTTTTAGATTTATGAGTATTATCTTCTTCTTAATGACCTTCAAAGCATTGCAAGGAATGGCGCCAGCCTATATATCGGAACTATGTGTCCGACAAAACTTAAGCGATAGACAGCTTACTCTAAGGTCAGCAGATCTAGATATTACTAATCGCTTAATCGAACTTTCTAGGTCAAATCGAGCCGTTGACTATGATCGATCTTTTCGTGTAACTGGCCCGCTCATTTGGAATAAACTTCCCTCAGCCCTTACTAATATCCAGAACTTGGCTGAATTTAAACGGGCTTTAAAAACAAATTTATTTAAAAAATCGTACCTCTCATGAATCATAACTCCTTTTCAATATAATCTAATAAGCAATGTTCTTCAGGTTTCCGGTAATTGTTTGGTTTCGGTTGCCTCTTTACTCTATTTTTATGTTTAATGTGCACTCCGATTTTTTTAATTTCTAAATGAAACTGCCTCCTGTTCTATGTTATATTTAACTCTTAGGATGGGTTGTTTCAAAAAATTTGACGAATTCGTCAAATATTTGACGTTAATTTTCACATTCTGTGTAAGTTCTATTCAAGTTCTGTGATGATTTCAGTTTTGTGAAGCAGCTGGCCTATGATGATAAAAAAACAGAACTCGAAAAGAACTTACACAGAACCTGAAAAATAACTTCAAATATTTGATGAACTCATCAAATTTTTTGAAACAACCCGTCCTTAATGATTCTTGTTTAAGGGCACCGTTATGGTTTAGCATTATCTATTGTCCTGTGCCAAAACAACGCCGTTGTTTGTATAAACTGTATATTCTTTGTTTCATAGTTTTTGATAAATTTTGTAAGGACTCGTAAGGAACACTATAATAGGATTACTCTTAAGTTTATTATAGCTAAGCGCACTTGAAGTGAAATTACACAAAACTGCGCTATATAAATACTAAGTTATTATTATTATTATTATTCTTCAACAATAATAATTGTTTTCTTTCTGCAAAAAGTGTTTCTTATTTTTTACTCAGAGACATTGCACTTTGACTAGCTTCTGTGGAAAACCAACACCTTATATTATGTAAAAAAATTATCTTTTAACAACTTCTTCTTTTCCCCATCTCCTTCCCCTTCCCACTCCCTTCAGTCTAACAGCATACCCCAATTGGGGATACTGTAGTCCCACTGGCCCAGACAGACGTGATAGATAGACGTGCGCAACTGTAGTATATAGGATTAGAAATAGTTTCAACACCCTTCAACAGATGTCGTTAGTATAGATATTTTATATACAGTTTTTAGTCAGTTTTTAGTACCTTAGAAGAGTATCATCTATCGTCGTTCGCATCTAATGCACTAATGGTTACGGAAATAACTGATTGCTTACGATAGACCATTGGGTCTTTGTGGGTATTTTTAGTGCGCTACTTACATTAATACTAAGACAAGGAGTGACAAATTTTTGATTTTTTATTATGGATCACTTAGCTAATAATGGCGATCTTTCTATAGAAAAAAAAACTGTTTTTTAAAGTCAATACGGTTTTTACACTTTCATATACACTGGCCAACAAAATGTAAAAAACACGTCCATTTTCCAATATTGCAAAATAATTTATTACTGGAGTTAATAAATCTTCCAGCCAAGACACCCGATCAGTCCACGTCCGTCGAAGCCCCCAAGATGCCCCCCGTAGACGAATATATCGAGGCTGTGGTCTGCAACACTGCCGACCTGAAGGAGAATGAGATGAAGGCTTTAGAGATGGGCCCCGGGGGCGCTAAGGTCCTGGTCATCAAGCAGGACGGGCAGATCTCCGCCATTGGAGCCAAATGTACCCACTATGGGGCCCCGCTGGTTGGGGGCGCGCTGGGCAAGGGCCGCGTGAGGTGCCCCTGGCATGGAGCCTGTTTCAACACCAAGACAGGGGATATCGAAGACTACCCTGGACTGGATTCACTGCCGTGCTACCAGGTCAATGTGGCTGATGATGGCAGTGTAAAGGTGAGAATAAAACTTTTTACACTTTTTATTTTGCATAATTAAAAAAAAAAATTGTGTAATCTGTCTATTTATATAAAGAGGAGTGTCCTTGGCAGGCAACATGGATTTGATTTTTATTCAAATCTAAAGTTTTATTCTGAGGGTGATGAAATTTTGCTCCCTTGACCTTCATAACAAGAGGAAGGTCACTGTCTACATTTGATTTTGAAAAACTCTGTGTAAAGCCCGGGGAACGCCGGGGACTTCAGCTAGTTTTTTAAATAATTATTTTGTGTTTTGTGCATTTTATTTATTTATTGTGTTCTTAATCCAGTATCTATTTAATTTATTTATTGTGTACTTAATCCATTATCTTTTTAATTTAATTTATTTATTGTGTACTGAATCATTATCTATTTAATTTTATTTTTTTATTGTGCACTTTCCATTATCTATTTAATTTTATTTGTTTATTGTGTACTCAATCCATTATCTGTTTAATTTAATTTATTTATTGTGTACTGAATCATTATCTATTTAATTTTATTTGTTTATTGTGCACTTTCCATTATCTATTTAATTTTATTTGTTTATTGTGTACTCAATCCATTATCTATTTATTTTTATTTATTTATTGTGTACTCAATCCATTATCTATTTAATTTTATTTGTTTATTGTGCACTTAATCCATTATCTATTTAATTTTATTTGTTTATTACACAATAAGTACACACTTAATCCATTATCTATTTAATTTTATTTATTAATTGTGTACTTAATCCATTATCTATTTAATTTTATTTGTTTATTGTGCACTTAATCCATTATCTATTTAATTTTATTTGTTTATTGTGTACTTAACCCATTATCTATTTAATTTAATTTATTTATTGTGTAATTAATCCATTATCATTACATTTTTGTGTAATTTTATATTTTTATGTAAATTTTTCATTGTTTTTTTTTGTGTAGTTTGTGCATGAAAAACAATGTCAGTATGTAATTTTTAAGATCAGCAGCGATTATGGGAAGCAACAAAAATGGAAAGTTTAAACAAAATATATTAGCAAGCTAGTTTTGCAGCACTTACCTCTACCAACTGTCAATAGCCATAGTCCTACAGTGAACAGTTCTATTTTAATATGGATTATAATTTATTAATATCTCTAAGATAAGTGGCCCATACAGGTTATCACAGATTACTTTTGTGTTTATCTTGACTATAAAGCGGAAACTGTGTGTGTGTGTGTGTATGTGTAACAGTAAATCTCTTTAACATAAAGTTTTGGCAAATTTGCACCACTTGATACATTCCATTTAGAGTCTCTAGGTCAAATTTGCACCACTTGATACATTCCATTTAGAGTCTCTAGGTCAAATTTGCACCACTTGATACATTCCATTTAAAGTCTCTAGGTCAAATTTGCACCACTTGATACATTCCATTCAGAGTCTCTAGGTCAAATTTGCACCACTTGATACATTCCATTTAGAGTCTCTAAGTCAAATTTGCACCACTTGATACATTCCATTCAGAGTCTCTAGGTCGAATTTGCACCACTTGTTACATTCCATTTAGAGTCTCTAGGTCGAATTTGCACCACTTGATACATTCCATTTAGAGTCTCTAGGTCAAATTTGCACCATGTGATACATTCCATTTAGAGTCTCTAGTTCAGTGAAACTATTTTCAATTCGCAATGTAATTTCAATTGTGAGCTATGGAGCTTTAAAATATTCATTCACTTGTTGAATAATATGCTATATTTTTCCATTATTCACAATTTATTTTTTTAAGTACTAACTAATAATGAAAATGAGAAAAACGTTTAATTCAAATGTTTTTAATTGGCTGGTCAATAATGCATATGTTACTTGCGTCAAAATATAAATATAACAAATATAATTTCATTTTGTAATTCGAAGACTCTTACAGAAATGATGCCCAAAAACCGCCCGATGATGGTGCTAATTTATTTAAAACCTGACTAAATCTTCTAGTTGATTACATTACCGCCTAAAAATATCCCGTGCCAAAATGCACCGTCATTCTGTGGCCTTGTTCATCTTCTTACCAAAGTTCCTATAACCTGTTTTCTGTCAAGCGTCATGGCATGACGACTCAATAAATTTTTAATATAATGTGTCCAAAAGTCGGAAAACACCCATTAAAAAAATAATAACCAGTCTTAGAATGGCCTTGAAATCTAAACTAGCTGATTAGTAGTTATGGTAAATTTTCCCACATCTGGATAATTGTTAGTATTTAGTGTGACACATCTTGCAAAGTTTGGAAATCCATATCAGAAAATGCTTTCTAAGCCAATTAGCGCTGTACATAATAAATTATTTATCTAGGATATGGATTATTTTAAGAGTGAGAAAACATGTTGATTCTTAAAATGTGTGATTTGATTTCACTGGAATGAATAATTATATTATCAGTACTCTAGATCAGTGTTCCGCAAACTTTTTGTGATCAAGGTACACCTACCAAAACAAAAAATTTTCGAGGTACACCAAAGAAAAAACAATGTTATTTAATATTTATCATTAAAATCAATTTAATATGAAAACACGTTTAATGAGAAATGTGAGCCTGCTTAGCTGAGCACAGGTGATCAAAATTTAGAGCAATCGTTGATAATGCTTCTCTCATCTCTTGGACGATCGTCCCTAGGGGTTCTCTTTTTTTATATCGTAGTGGGAGTTGAAAACCCCGATTCGCATAAATAGGAATAGGTCGTGGCGAATGGTAAGATAATTGCAATACCACGCTTTAAAATCAGTGGATACTCATTTTTTATGCGCAGCGAAAAATGTGCTAGCTCTATTTTGGAAAATTTTACTTTTAATGTCTGCCGGCCTACATCTTTTGTGGGATCTTTTTTGTGAGATCTTTTATCAGATTGTGTGATTTTCTATGGCTTTTTCTATGGGCCGCAGTTTTGTCTTCAGAATTCTTCCTGATCGTTCGGTAAGTGTCCAAGGGAAATGCTATCTAAGAACGGATTTCGAACCTATTCCATAGGTTGCAGATCACAAATACGAGTTCATTTTTTCTGCTGTGTTTCACTAGCCTGTGCTTCGAGTGTTTCACTAGCCTGTGCTTCGAGTGTTTCACTAGCCTGTGCTTCGAGTGTTTCGCTATCAAAGCCTACGCTCTTTTTATTTTTTAATTTTTACGGCAGCCATGACATTTGGGAACATTTCGTTACTATATACCATTGGGCGTGGCTGATCCATAACACCAACTTAGCTTTCAATCTTATCCGATGACGTTAAAGTATTAGAATTCTTGCCTTGCTTTTTTGGTTGCTCTCATTTAAATGGGCGAATATGTCCGCCTGACCTATTTTACTACCGATCGGATCGCCTAAGCTGATGCAGCGTTGCAATGTTATTTTGTTACTATGTAGCATTGCGGTGAGGCACACCAGCTAACAACCACGGTACACCACTGTGCCGCGGCACACACTTTGCGGAACACTGCTCTAGATAACGTTCTGAAACTTTAAAATTCATTTGAATGAATTATTTTGAATTAGTAATCGAAATAATGTTCCAGAACTTTTCTCAATGTTTAAAATGCATTCGGAATTCCTAATGGAAACAACATTCCGGAACATTTCTCAATATTTAATATTTGAATTAGTGATCGAAATAATGTTTACAAACTTTTCTCAATGTTTAAAATTCGAATTAGTAATCTAAATAATGTTCAGAAATACTTACCAATGTTTAAAATTAATTCATACATTTGTAATTGAAACAATATTCCAGAACATTTCTCAATGTTTAATATTTGAAATAATATTCCGAAAATTTTCCCAATGTTAACTTCATCGAAGCAATTTTAAAAATTTTTTTTTAGATTTCAATGTGTGTTTTTTTTATAGAACGACCACACACACAGCTTTTCGTTTCAAAACAATATTTCCACAACAGAAAATCAGCCTTGTTCGAATTTGATATTAAAAATATTGCTTTATAATTTTCAAATGTTTCAAAGAACAGTTCCTATAAAAATAATAAGTCATATTGATTAAATAAAATTAAATATTTATATAACCTTCTTTGAAATGAAAAAAGAAAGGTAATAATAAATAATAATAGTCCATTGTTGAATGGTCAATATAAGGTATTTGCTTTATACAATGGAGAACTATAGAATATATAAAAGAGTCGATCACTGTTACACTTTATCAAGGTCACCTCGGAAACTGTGTTGCGTAATATAATATATACGTCTTGGTCAATATACAGGTTGTACCAATAAAATCATTTCATGATAACAGAACATTTTAAGGAAATCTTGACTGGGAAGACTATAAATTAGATTTTTTTTTTGTGTCGGTGAATACATAATGATGAGCTCTGGCATTACGCAATTTGAACTGCTTTTAGCCAATTTTGTAGGTCAATGCTTCTTTTTAAGCTCGCAATGTTATCAACAGTTAAGTTGCTTTATGTTATTAAAAAATGCCATAAGACACAATATGTATTATAATTTTTTTTCTATATTTTTCAATTGCTGTTCAATGAGTAAAAATATTTGTAAAAGGTAGTAGTGAGTTTTGAAACTTTCAGACAAAACCGAGTACAAACCACTAGAATGGTTTTTTATGTGAATCACGCCAAACTATAACTAATAGTTTTTTGTTAATTTTTTTTATAAATTACTAGCTAGTTCCCGGCATGTGTTGCATTGTCACTTAAATAAAGGAATTGTTTCTCCCTGCATGTTCTTTCCAATCGTCCCCGTTCTCCTTCCACCTATCCTTCCCCTCCCGCGTTCCTCCTCTACCTTCCCCCCTACCTTCTCCCGTGCTTCCCTCCGTCCCGCAAACCCCTTTTCATGCCTCCCCCTCCCCTCTCTCGTGTTCCGCGTTCCCCCCCCTCCTGCGTTCCCCTTCCACCTTCCCCGCCTTCCCTCCATGCCGATACACGAAATACACACATTATTCAAACTACTCGCGCGTCACCTAATGTAAATTTTTTATGAAAATTTCGTAATGCCATTTCTCACCAGTATGTATAAAAACCTTCGCTGACGTGTGCACAACAACTCACCATAGTTTCATCGCATGAATAGTACAGGAAATAATTTCATAACGCCAGAGCTCACTATTATATATATATAAATAGAAACTATACTATATTATATATAGAAACCAATTTTTCTCAGTCAGTCTCTGAATAAAACTGTAGATTTTTTATAAAAAGCAAAGCCAGGTCACCTGCCCGCCACAGACACTCTTCTTTGTAAATATAGATTGATTCATTTACTATCCTATCCTACCAATTTGGAAGGTGGGTATGGGTACTGCCGCCCCGGGAACCATTTATTGGACAACCAACACCCCTACCAGAGATCACCTGTAGTGGTTCACTAAGTTTGGTGACTTACCAGGGGTGCCCCGGTTCATGGGGTGAGGTTTGTCCAGGTCTTGGCGGCGTATGCAGCTGTCCACCCTATGTGTGACGGGTCGGATTTGGAAAGACTGATTGAGGGAGACCTTTTTACCTCTCCACCCTCTCACCCAGTGGGAGGGGTGGATTCATACGTCTGTCACACACTGACCTCCAGATTCCCACCTTTTCCTTCCCAGAACTTTCCTTTCCCTAAAAAGACCCCCACACAGCATCCCCAAAGATGACAAAAGCCCCGAGGGAATTTTTCTCCTCAGGGCCTCCTGAGTACGGAGCTAATGTAAAAAAATTATATTTTATTATTATTTATTGTGATGTTTTTTTTTGGGTACACTGTATTTGTTTGAATGGCTCATGGCACACCTGACTATTTTAATATAATCAATTTCAATATACGTACATATTTCAAAATGCTGTAACTATGTAACCAACAGTGGGTTGGTAGGTTCTTGGCATCAATATAAATTACATTTTTTATAATTACATTGAGTTTTGTAAGAACGCTTTCAATTTTTGGGAAGGCTGTGAAATTTAGACTTTATTTAGTTACACAGTATTATCAATTGATTACGACACTAAGATTAACCTCAAACAAACCTTACCAGCCATGACCACCATCAAAATTGTCATTTGCCAAATGATAATTTTCAATAACTCAACTCAAGTATTCAAATTGGAGTAGTGGGTATGGGTACCGCTGCCCTTGGAACCATTCATGCCAGTTGTGAGAACTGTCTTATTGTTAAATAGAATCACTTTGAATATCGATATTATTTATTCATTTAAAGGAACATAAACGGTCTTAGTAATATAATATACATGAGAGGATTTTTTATTAGATTTTTTTTTTTTTTTTTTTTTGGTTTAAGGCAATTCACCCTGGAGAGAGTGCTTTGTGCCGGTAATATTTAAAATGGATAAGAAATTTCGGTTAATCTAATAGGAAAATAATAAAACAAATTAAATATTGGACTCATTTAGATCACTAAAACAAATTAAATATTGAATTCATTCAGGTTAATAAACTTACATAAAGCTGTATGAACACGAGAATTGTTAAGAGATAAAAGGTATGAAATGTTAAGGGGGGACTGGTGTGTGATTTTAATAAGCCGGCGGTATATGTTCTTGAAAGATGAATGGTTTTTACAGTTAAAGAAAACGTGGTCGAGGGTTTCCTCTTCCACACCGCACTGGCAGAACGGATCATCTAAAACTCTAATTCTAGACAAGTGAGATGCAATTGAACAGTGGCCAATTCTCATTCTCGAGATACATGAAATGAATCGTTTTGAAAGTTTTTTACCGTGGAACCATGGCTTAGCAGGGATATGGTTTTGAATTCCCGCATAGAAAGATCCAGTTCTTATTTTGGAGACTGCCCAATTTTCTTCCCAGGCACGAGTCATATTAGATTTAAGAATCGGAAAGACATCGGATATAGGAATTCTAAAATTTAGTGGGATAGTTCCGGAATCTGAACCAGATTTGGCGAGAAAATCGGCCATCTCATTACCCTCGATACCCAAATGGGCAGGGACCCAGGCCAATATCGTCTCAAACCCAGATTCACTAAGAGAATTGAGAAGATTTTTTATTTTACATATAATATTGTCTTCCGGATAACGTAAAATATTTGACCTAATTTTAGTTAGAGCACTTAGCGAATCAGTACATAGTAAGGTTCGATGAATGTTGAGAACCTGGATTTGATTTAGCGCTTGTTCAATTGCAAAGCATTCGGCTGTAAATATGGAAGCTTCTTTCGGTAATTTATAAGTGAGATTGATGTTGAATTCTGGACTATATATAGATGCTCCACAACTTTTATTTTCAAATTTGGAACCATCCGTGAAAAGGATGGAAAATCCAGGGAATTTCGAAGCCACTATGCTTTTAAAACAATCATCCACATTTTGAAATTTATTTGGGGAAGATAAAATATTCTTCTGAAAGACTGATGTTATTGTGTTTGGCATAAAAGTGATTGCCTTAAATGGAATATTGTATATAGGAAGATTGGGAACTTCTTGAAGATATTGGAGGGAAGATGATAGAGAATTATAGAGATGAAAACTTTTAATTAAGAGAGGAAAACATTGTTTTTCTCTCAATCTTTTGTTAGAATTCAAATTAACACTTAACCTATTAAGACTTTGTTTAATAGGATGATGTGATAACGATAAAGCCTTGAAAATATATTTATTGGCAAGGAATTGCCTTCTGAAATATAATGGAGGCTCCACACATTCCACCTGAAGAGCATTAATTGGAGAAGACTTCATAGCTCCAATAATCATTCTGAGGGCTTTTGATTGAATTCTTTCCATTTTCTTATCTAGATATTTAGGGAGTGGGTCAAAAAGGAATGAGCCATAATCCAAGTGGCTCCGAACTAGGGAATTATACATTAATTTAAGAGTGGTAGGGTGAGATCCCCACCATACTCTGGAAACTGCTCGCATCAAATTAAGTCCCTTTTCACACTTTGTAGAAATTATCTGAATGTGTGGAAGCCAGGAAAGTTTATGGTTCAAAAGAAGACCAAGGAATTTGATTTGAGTAGCGGTTTGTAGAGGCACATTATCAAAAGAAATTGAGAATTGGGGAATTTTTCTTTTGCGCGTGAAAGCCACGACCCTTGTTTTAGATGCCGCCAGATTCATCCCATTTATTGACAACCAGCTTTTAATATATTGTAAAGCCAAATTCATTTCCTTAGCTGCAAGAATAATATTTTTATGTAACAAATATATAAGGATATCATCCGCAAAGTAAAGACGCTTGATAGAAAAAGGAATTACTGAGTCTAGGTCGCTTATATAAATATTAAACAACAGAGGACTAATAACAGAACCCTGGGGCAAACCTCTCCATAGTTTGCGCCTTAAGCATTTAGAGGAAGACTCAATAATAATGGACCTATCTGAGAGTAAATTAATAATAAATTGGACTAATTTCGGGGGTATTTGTTTTTTAATTAGCTTTTCTTTCAAAACATTCAGTAAAACATCATCGTAAGCTGATGAAAGGTCAAGGAATGTGGCCAATGTATAAGAATTTAGGGATTGGGAAACTCGGATATCAGTTGTGAACAAACTTAAATTATCCATTGTAGATTTCTTTTTCCGAAAACCAAACTGATTTGGTGAGATAATATCTTGACTTTCAACAAACCACTCTAATCTGTTCTTCATCAAACGCTCCGCTACTTTCATCAAACATGATGAAAGAGCAATAGGCCGATAAGACGAAATTTCAGATGGATTTTTTCCAGGTTTTAAAATGGGAATGATTTTTTGAGTTTTCCAATCATCCGGAATTAGTCCTGTTTCAAACATATTATTAATAAGAGATAAGAAATATTCAACCGCCATATCAGAAAATGATTTAATGAAACTATTAAGTATTCCATCGGGACCCGGAGCAGAGTCAGAAAGGGTTCTTATTACTAGTTTCATCTCATCAATGGAGAAAGGAGCATCTAGCCAGTTAGAGTGAGATGGATATGGCTTAATAGAAGGCATTTCTTCACATCCGGCCACTGATGGGGGGGCTATTTTATCCGCAAATCCTATAAGAATTTCTTCTGATATATGCTTGGTACTCGGCGGAGAATACGATGATCCGAATTTTTTTAAGCTAGACCAAACTGAAGATTGGGGAGTTTCCGGAGACAGGTTCTCACAGAACTTCCGCCATCCAGCGCGTTTTTTATTTTTCAAAATTCGTTTGGTTTCTGCCTGGGCTTTTTTAACTGATAAAAAATTTTCTAGTGTCATACACTTACGAAAAGAGGAAATTGCTTTTTTACGAGAGTTGACGGAGCGAGTGCATTCCTCGTCCCACCACGGATTAGAGTGTTTTATTTTAATGTTCGCATTGCGTTTCGGGATGGATTTTTCTGCTGCATTTATAACCATAGAGGGAAACGTCTCACATTGCAATCTGATGTCTCCCGGGGACGATTTTTTTTTTAAATTAATAAGCTATTTATGTTTTGAGAGCGAGTCAATTTTTTTTACAAATCCATTTGCGGAAGCGGCAGTATTAAACTCGATAGATAATTTATATCGCCCTTCCGGTTTAATTGAACCATTAACAATACCAAGGTTATTATTTTTTGAGTCAAATAAGAATTTTCCAAAATCTAAAGGATGAATAAGTTTTCCTTGTTCAGTTCTCTGAACAATTACGATAAAAGGACCGGAAGCGGAAGCAGGATAAAGTAAGTCAGTACTTTTTGTATTATCGCTAGCTAAAGTACTTGTCTGGGTGTTACTATTGGGGTTAAGGTCGTTAGAGGTCGAGGTTTGTTGAATCGGCGGTATAGATTTAACTTTCGATGGGATGTGAAGGCTATGCGATGGTCGTCGTTTACGAGATGGAAGCGTAATAGAAGCCTGGCTAGTGTTAGATTCCGAATCAGAAAAATCTAATATCGATCCTGGGTCGGGAGGTCTATCTTCGTCTTCCTCCATTATATAAAAAAAAACTTAACTTTTAAAAATTAAACTGAAAAAATAATACGCAGTCTATTTCATTGACTGTACAAACAAAAACGGATTAGCCGTAAGTAGGAATGCAAACAAATAAGTATACGATAAACAGAATTAAATAAAATGTAACAATAATCTCTTATCTGTATGAGGCACGGGAACGGGCGAACGGCACTAAGCAATAGGTAAGGTACACACAACCACTGTTGACCGCGGCTCGAATCGGACTGCTATTAGATTTTTACAATTTTGTCCAGTGCAAGCTACACCTATAAATATAAATGTAAACTTCAATAATAATATTATCGAACTTTCCCAAACTTGTTCACTGCTGGGAATACAACTAGATGCAAATATAAACTGGAAAGAACATGTTCCAAAATAGTAGCCTAAATCAGTAGCTTTTCTTTTGTTCTAGGTACACTGAGAAATATATCAAACATCGAATCGGTAATGGCCGCATACTATGGTTATGTATATTCAACAATAAAATACGGAATTATTTTTTGGGGAAACTCAGTAAACGCCAAAGATGTTTTTATCATCCAAAAAAGATGTTTAAGAAAAATGACAAACTCTGCTAATCGGGATTCATGTAGACCTATATTTAAAAATTTGAAAATTCTTACAGTCACCGACATATACATAATGGAGTTATGCATGTTAGTGCGATCATCTCCAGAAAAGTTTCCACAAAAAAACTCTACACATAAATACGCTACAAGGTTTACAGAAAATTTATTAATACCAAAAGCAAACAAAACAATTTTCCAAAAAGGACCCTTTTACATGGCCATTAAAGTATATAACAACCTTCCACATGATATTAAACAAATACCAGATACACTCAGATTTAAGTCATCACTAAAAACATTCCTTCTGAACAGGTCTTATTACACATTAAGTGAATACCTCACATAGGTACAACTGTTTTTATATTTATGTTTATATAATAAATTAAAACAAACTCAATTTGTATTACACCACTTTTATATTTATATTTTATTTGTGTTCATTTCTGTATAACATGTTAGGTTAACTGGAAGAAATAGGATGTAGGTACCTATAAGTTATACCTTTTGTACTAAATGAAAATTTTGTACAATAAATGATTTTGATTTTGATGATAAAAAAACAGACCAATTATTAATGTTCACAGATAGGTATTTAGAAACAAGACTAACTGAATGTAAACTAGAATATTTAAGAAAAATGAAAAAAAAAACAGAAATAAGCAGCAATTTAAAAAAATAATAATAGTACAAATCTAAATCCAACAAATGATAAACCAATACACAACAATAAAATAAGTGTGATTATAACTGAAATAAACTGCAAAATAGGTATTTGGTTTGGGAAGGGTAAGGGGAGGAGAGGGATAAGGGAAAGTTGCCACGCAAGTAATATAAAAATATTAGATACAATTAATTTAATCATCATGAATAAGTGTTATTCGCACCTAGAATGTTATACAATGAAGTTCTGTAGCGACAGTAACAAGCAGTAAATACGTCAGTTTAACATCAATGAAGCACAATTTAGACGGCAAGGTTTGTTGCTGTTAGTTTAAATCTGCTTATCTTATCTTAAATATTTTCTCTCTTTTAAAAAGCTTTGAAATTTTAATTTTGTAATGTTTTTAAAATGAATAAATTGAATTGAATTTATTGAATACCTCTGCCAAAGTTCATCCCAAGTGGTTTTCTACGTTTGGTGATTTAGCAGGGGTTCGTGGGGTGTGGTTTGTGTGGGTCTTGGCGGCGGATGCGTCTGCTCACTTACTGCGCGGCGGGCCGGATCGGGAGAGACCATTTGGCCTTTCCAGCAGGACTCTCTCGACCCATCACCTTGCACCGCTGTGAGAGGGATGGATTCATACTTCTGTCACGCTTGGACCCACTGACCCCAGATTCCTACCCATCCCACATTCCCTTTTCCTTCCAAGAACTTACTATTCTTTAAAAGACCCTCCACACAGAATCCCCAAAGATGACATAGGCCCTCTGGGCCTATACATATTTCCTCTGGGCCTCTATTATAAAAAAAGCACTAAAATGCTTGAGTTTGGTCATATCAAGAGTCGGTACAATGGAAAAGTAATATATTAGATGATGTATGAATATGAATGACGCATGGGGTTAGAGCTGTGTGAGGTCCTCTCTGCTTAACCCTGTGGAGAATTAAAAGCTGTGATGGCTTGTTAGTAATTTCATCTCTTCAGAAAATTTTAAACCTCATTTCTGGAGGTGATTTTGACAAAAACGTTAGCAAATTATTATGAAAATGATATAGACGCACCCCACAATCATATTAGAATAAAAAGGATTATTTTTATTGGTTCCGCAATGTTTTGAACAAGCAAAATCCTGCTAAAAATATCGATGCTGGAAAAGATAAATGGCTGAATCGTTATATAGCAATACGGCACTTAAGCCATTTTTGCTTTCCAATGTCTATATGTTCTGTAATGTTTTTTTGATAACTTTCATCAGTACTTAAGTTTTCAGTAAATCCCAACATAAAAGTTATAGAGATTTTCATCGTAGAAAGTGAAAACAAATAATCTACATTTGAACTTTATCGATCCGTTAAAGAATAAACACCATAATAATAATGATTTGCTCACAAATGAAATATATTAATTTGTATTGTTTAATTTCAGGTGCGAGCAAAGCGAACAGACTTGGAAACAAACCGTCGCATCAAACCTGCGGGACTCCGCGGCGCCGAGGACAACACCAACTATGTCATCATCGGAGGAGGACCCTCGGCCGCCGCCTGCGTGGAGACACTGCGCCAGAACAACTGCACCGGCCGCGTCATCATGATCTGCAAGGAAAACGCCCTACCCTACGACCGCATCAAGATATCCAAGGCCCTCGACGCTGATATTCTCAAGCTTCAACTCAGAAGTGAAGAATTCTACGCACAAAACGACATCGAAATCCACAAAGGCGTCGAAGTCACTAAAGTCAACACAGATAAGAAAACTGTTTCACTTTCCGACGGGGAAAGTATGAGGTACGCTCATCTGTACATCGCTACGGGCTGTAAGTCAAGGTTGTTACCCATTGCCGGCAATGATCTGAAGAATATCTTCACGTTGAGGACGATCGCTGACGGTGGAAAGATCCACTCCGCCATTGGTGTCAGTAAAGACAAGAATGTGGTCATCTTAGGGGTTAGTTTCATTGGAATGGAAGCTGCAGCGTACTGCGTAGGCAAGGTTAAGAGTATTACAGTCATCGGCAGAGATAATGTACCATTCCTGCCCATCTTTGGTGAGCAGGTCGGTGCTAGCCTCATGAAGATGTTCCAGGATAAGGGAGTGCAATTCAAAATGAACAATAATATCAAATGCTGTCACGGACAAAACGGCGTCCTGAGTTCTGTCGAATTAAACGACTGCAGTCATTTAGAAGCTGATATTTTGATAATGGGAGTCGGATCTCTCTACAACACAAGCTTCCTGGCAGATTCAGGTATCACGATGGAGCAGAGTGGATCCATTCCTGTTAACGACAGACTCGAGACGAATGTTAAAGACATCTATGCGGGTGGAGATATCGCTTACGCCCCCGTGTTTGCTTCCGGTGGCATTAAGGCGGCAATCGGCCACTTCGGTCTAGCTCACTACCACGGACGCGTGGCCGCCTTGAACATGTTAAACATCGATACTCCCGTCAATTCCGTGCCTTTCTTCTGGACCCTTCTGTTTGGCAAGTCCATCCGATACTGCGGATACGGGAAATGGCACAGCTTGAGGATTGAGGGAGACGTGAACGAGCTTAAGTTTGTGGCTTTCTATTTCAACGAGGAGGGGAAGGTTATTTCGATGGCCTCGTGCCAGAAAGACCCAATCGTGGCGCAGTTTGCCGAGCTGCTGACCCTCGGCAAGACCCTACATTCCAAGGATCTGGAAGTAGATCCCTTCGCGTGGACCAAGACTTACTTAAATTAACTAATTTACTAGTGATTAAATAATACCCATCCATAGGAATCTTTCTTGTGTACTACGCAACTTATAGCTATGGATGAATTGAAGATTCCAGAAAACCAATGTCCATCACTTAAGAGTCAACACTGTATAGTGACAACCCGAGTTACGTAACACGTGATTTACGTAAATTCGCAAGTACGTAAATACGAAATCTCTAAAATTAGAAAAAAAAACTGTAAACCCTGATAAAATTTTACACCCCAATTATTTTATTTCAAACATCTAATATTTAATACCCAAGCGCGCTTGCTTTTGCATGTTTTGTAAATTCTCGTTGCATTGTATTAGCTCGTTCAGGGTTATTCGGCTACTATAATGCCTCGAAGATCGTTCGGGGGTAGCGATGCGATACATTTTAGGTCTATTTACACGACGTTTGTGTTGAGGCTGCGCGTGGTTAGCTACGCCCCGTTTTCAACCACTTTGCATTTTTTCTGTCTGCAAATTTTTGTATTCCATGTCCAGTCAATCCTGTGAAGATGATATGAATCGCATGAATTTTACGACTGTTGTGAGCTAAATCGGAGTAATCAACATTACACGAACTCTAGTACTTACATTTATCACCGCTGCATAGTATTAAAATTAAAATTATTGGACTTTCGTAAATTGAAGTTATGTAAAGGTCTTTGAAACGCAATACTTACGTAACTCAGGGTATTATTGTATTATATTTATTTACAACGACAGGTGATTCCATCTAAACATCAATGTTTTGCCTTTGTACAATAGTATGTATTAATATTATTACTTAGTTTAAATTTAGCATATTCTGTTAAATTCCCACAATATTCCCTAGGCACTGTTACTCAAGGGCTGTCCTCACTAGTAAATTATTGTAAAAGTGTTATTTTTTTAATGGACAGAGCAACTTCGTTTGTTAATAAACGCATGTTAAGATGCCATGGTGCATAATATGTAAAAACACGTCTAACATGGTGCCAATAAGAGACATCAAAATGTTAACATTTTACATAAATAAATGTCCATTAATTTATGTACCTATCCGCTTATTTTCAATTATATTTTGATTCTTAATAATTTTGACACATAGAAAATAGGTACCTTCTTATCTACACAGAATGATGACAGAGCAAATCTGAATTATATAATCGAGAATTCTCAATTAAATAATTCGGGTTTACTTTGTACATTTTACAATATTTATTAAAATTCACACTCTTTTATAATATTTTTTTAGAATGCATAAATGTTTTACTTTTCTATCACAGAAACCTTGAAGTGCAAGTCAAAATGGTGTCTAGAGGTAATTTTTTCTATTCTTTAGTGAGATATAATTTACCTCTTACGGAGGTAGCGCAGTATTTAAATAAATTATTAAATATTTTTTACATATCTAAGAGCTATTTTTTTATGAATCTTTTATTATATTTTTTTAATTTAATAACTTCGCTCATAAGACTAACTATATTCCAGTTCGTGAGAGAAAGATTTTGGTACATAATACTTATTTCCCATTGCGTTCTTTCTGTTCGTAAAGTTCTAAATGATGAATAGCGTGGAAAATGCGTCAAAATCACGCACTTCTTTTAGTGCTAAGTACGTTCTTTCTCCGACATGAGTATGGTTTAAGGTAATCTATTTATATAATTTGAAATGTATATATTCAAATGTTGATAAACATTTTGTACAATACGTTCTATAAAAATATATTAAAATTCACAATGGACTATTATTTTAACAAAAATTAACTCTTATTGGTATTTTATAAATTTGGTACCTATTTCTAAGTGGAAAACATTTCTCCAGTTCATAAGGGGTGAACATTATATCACAGAATAATTTCTGCAAATAGGCAACTCCGAATTAACATTTTCAAGTTATACACAAAAACCATACCTTTATTTCCTTGCTCATGTATGCCTCAAACCCTTAATATGTGTCTGTGACATATATGCACCTCATGTACGCCAAAAAACCCATAATATGTGTCTGACATACATGTACTCTCATGTACGCCACAAATCCATAATATGTGTCTGTGACATACATGTACTCTCATGTACGCCACAAACACGTAAAATATGTTGTGGCGAACATGGGCGAGGAAATCAGTTGATTTCGGAATTGCCTATTTGTAGTAATTAACCCCTTGATTTTATAGATGCAATGGGTTCCTATAAAATATAGTTTTGGAACCAATTCTATAGATTGTAGTGATGGTTTTAGACTCTATAAAAAGAAAATACACTTATGGATGTGATGTGTGCATTATTATTAAAATAAGAATATATCTTTGATATACTTATGTTAGTGATAAGTTAATAGATAATAAATAAACAAACTAATAATAAACTTTTTAAGTAATAATTGAACATTTCAAAGGCGCCACTTCAATTTGTAAAAATTAATCGGTCAACTTGAAATAAAAAAATGTGAGGTGTTTTTTCTTTGGAAGAGAAATATACAAAACCATAGAGATTTTCATAGAACGAATTTGTTTATTAAGTAAGTACTTTTTTCTTATTGCGATTCGTTTTTTTTCTTTAAACAAACCGGGGCACTTTTGATATCTAGTGATGATTACGGTACATAATCATTTGTACTTAATTCCATTTATTTTTAATATTAACTACCAAGGTATGTTATATAGTATATTTACGTACTATGCTGTTAAAAAAGTCTTAGTTAGGAAGTTGTTAAAAATATTCTGCTATTTGAAACAAAGATATAGTTATATAATGATACAACAATATTCATGTTGAATTAACTGTATGGATAACTTAGTAGTAAGTATTTGAAATGTTGAAGGCATAAAAATAAAGCACACAAATTCTAAAGATCGGTGTTAAGTTCTTAAGTAGTACAGTGGTTGTAACACAATCAATTTATAGTGAGTTTGATAATCAAATGTGATGCAGCCATATGTGGCTGCTGCACTGCTTGGATCATGTATGAATCCGCAATGAGAAAGTCAAGAATTAATTAATAATAAATCAATATTTTCAGTTCTTATAATTTAAAGTACTCTTCTGCGTGTGCAGGCACGGTAAACCTTGAAATACAAATAAAACACAAAAATTAATGAATTCAAGATATCTATCAACAAATCTCATAAAAAGATTACTGTTTTTTTTTTCTTTATTTTTAGTTTATTTGAATAATCGAGTCAGATCCGAGAACTTCCAGCTAGTGTACTGAAATAAGGTCGAACCAGTGTAAATTTGGTTAGGATTAAGAGTTTGTAATATACTAAAACAATATTTGTAATTTTTCTCGACCTAGCTCAAAAACTACACGTGTTTTCATTTATCGATGAATCGCGGCCGTGAATACACTGGTTCGACAATAGGACAAAGCTTGATTAGAGGAAATACTTTTCCACCAAAGTGTCTCTAAAAATTGTGCCTCAAATTTTATATGTAATGTTCTTACATAGATTATCAAAATAGAAATAGAAAAATCCTGACACATTCACATAGAAATAGGTAAATAACATTTATTTGAATAATTACATATGTCTGCAGAACCTCAGATTAGTAAATTTTTTATTAGTGAAATTATTACCTCCAGGGAATTTGATTTTTCAAAAAATATTATTGTTCAGTATTCTCTTAAAAAATTCCTGAAAAGACCTCATTTTAATCACTGAAAGTACCCATCCGGATTAATGATTTTTTCAGGCATTGAATAACAAGGTTTGTAGAAAATGCATTTAATAAGGTTGACTCATAACAAGCCTTTTTCGAAAAAAAAACTCATTGAGCCGCTTTCGAAATTTCAAACGCGTGACGTAGCTTGAAGTAAAACACTGCCACTTGTATTTCAGTTAATTCAAATCTTCCAGTGGAACATTTTTTTTTTACATTAGCTCCACACAGGAGGGGTCCTGAGGAAAATAATTTGTCTAAGGGCCTTTGTCATCTTAGGGGATGCTTTGTGGAGGGATTTTTTTAAAGAAAGGAAGTTCTGGGAAGGAAATAGGTATGAGGGGTAGTTAGGAATCTGGGGGTCAGTGTGTCCAGGAGTGACGGACGTACAAATCCATCCCTTCAACTGCGGTGCAAGCCGATGGGTCGAAAGATTCTGGCTGGAGAGGTCAAAAGACCTCCTCAACCAGTCTCTCAATCCAGCCCGCCACGCAGCAGGTGGGCAGATACATCGGCCGCCAAGATCTTGACAAACCCCATGAACCCGGGCACCTCTGCTAAGTCACCAAACGCATCGAACACTTGGGGTGACATATGGCAGAGGTGTTGGTTATTCAATAAACAGGGGTCCCCAACCGCCTCCCAAAATGAACTTCCGAAAAACGTGGACTTCAAGATATAGTTACAAATTTTTAGTCAATCACCGCTCTACCCCCTCAACGAGCTAACCTTGTTAAATGCATTTTCTATGAATCTTGATTGAAGATATAATAAAATTTTGTTTTTACCCCAAATCTATCCCAATATTTATAATGTTGTTGAAAATAAGTAGTCCATAATATTATTATGTAATTTTTTTAATACCATAAACAATACTGTCTATTGAGTATTCAGTGGTGTTATTTGGCTTTGTATATTGTGATAAATAATAACTCCTGTATATACCCCAAGTATAGACACGTATTATCGTCCAATACCAGTATTAAGGCGTTAAATTATACCATATTTTTACGTAAGTTCGCACCAAATAAAATGTAAGCTTCAACTAATGTGTTTTTATTCTACCAAATCTCACCAACAAATATAAATATATTATTTACCTTTTTATGAAATGAATTACGTTCAGTTTGTCAAAAAGTCACTAAATATTTATATACATATACCATCAGTATATGTATATAAATATATATTTTTTAAATTATTAAAAGAAAGACAAACATCCCGGATTACGAATAATCCAGCAATATTTGAAAATCTCCTACTACCACCACAGTAAGCGACAAATGTTGCTTGTGTCGTGATGGAGGACCTTGCCAGCCGAGGAATCGAACACGGGACGTCTGGCTGGGGCCCAAACACAATGCCAACTCAGCCACTGATGGTCTTCATACCCGTACTGTACTGTAAGGGGATATTGGAGGGGAAGGGGCGGCAGAAGGGGAACGGGACGAATGGGAAAGGACACGCAGGGAGAAAAAATTTATTAAGTGGCATTGCAACGCTAATCGCTAGTAAAGAATAAAATACAAGTGGGTGATTTTTTTCTTTCATTTTATTTTCAAAACAAACATGTCAGCTGTGGTTTTTCCACAAAAACAGACCACCGATAACCAATACACGTTACCTTTTAAATTCACACAATATAAAAATACTTTTCTACAAATTTTAAAAGCACAATACACCTCTTGGAATACTTTTAAACTGTCTAAAAAAGATGTAAAAATAAAAACATTGTAAAGATATATCTCCAAATTAATTGTGCCATTTTTTTGGTTTGACAAAGGGCGAATCAATCGATGTTATATATGTATTTTTAAATAAATTAATGCACATCAAAAGTTTAATACTGTTATTTCCAATAAATTAATATAAATAAAATATAAATACCGAATCAAAGAAATAATTGCATATTCTCAGTGAAAAAATTACAGACGGCTAACTCAAGACTTAAGTAACTTTAATCATAGGATTAATATTAGTCAGTGGTTAACCACACGGGTAATATACACAACTTGACGAGTAGTGCTAATCGACAGTTAATAACAGCCGGATAGAGGTTGTGAAATATCCCTTTAGTTTTTGTAAATTGTCAATTTGTTATAGAAATGAGCAATGGTTTGGCATTCAAAGGTCTTTTTGAAAAAAATGTCAGTTAGAACCTTATCCAACCAAGGCGACAAATATGAAACTACGTAATGAAAACCATTTTTTTTTATACACAATTGAATTAAGGGTCTACTATTCGTGAACACAGCGCTGAAAAAGAAGAAGATGGAGAGATTTGTAATTACGAGTGTTGGACAGAGCGCGCTAATATGGTTAGTCGTAGAATAGCAGCGAAAATTGCGAAAAAGCTTAATAAAACATGACTCGTTTAAAATAGAGCAAAAATCTCGTGGAACGTATCTTAAGTATCCTTCAAAGAAACATTGTGAATTTTTTCACAAATATAACTTGTAAAATAAAAGAAATAGACTTGTTTAAAATAATTTTCGGAGCATACTTTGCGATTTTTTTCTATCGAGGGAATTTCATATAATTTGCGTTTCGGCGTGGAACGTATCTAGATATTATCTTCAAAAATAACATATATTTTTTTAAGAGCTTAAAAACTTCAAATGTTTAAGGGAGATATGTAAGAAATCGGTCGAAATACAAATAGTAGACCCTTAAGTAGATGATTTAAAAAAGAAATACTTTCATCTTTGATGAATGTGAATTATGATTGCAAATTTAACATTTGTGACCTAATTTATCACAGACAAAAAAGGAATACATATTATAGATTTATTGCAGTCAGAATTGACACAGTAGTAGACGATGCATTGCTTACGTACAGCATGTTTCAAACTTGTTATTCGACTTCAGAAAAGAAAACCAACATGTACAATGTAAAGAACGCACTATAAAACTTTTCGAATACATACAAAATGTTAAAACTTGTTGAATATTAAAATTCCAACAGCGTGCACTTGTCTCTTTTTCACTAACAACAACAAGTAGGCAAAAGCAAAACCAAATACTGTTTCTCAGTGACATTTCGCAGACATCACTGTCATATATACATCGATCGTCCAGTTGATTCGTTAGACATTTTCAAATACTATGTTTTGAGATAATAGGGAAAGCAATATTCTAATGCTCGCCATAAATCAAATTATTATTTACAAGTGTCTGTGTTTTACATATGTATTAAATAATACTGGAAGGCACAATGGTCTGATACATTAGTAAGACATTTTGAAATATCCTACTAGTGACCCAGAAAACATCAACATTATGTTTAACTCACTACAAGTTTTTTGCATTATAATTGATTTGGTGGTGCTTATGAGTAATCTGAGTATTGTACCAGAGTTATTTGTACACTTTTACAAATAACTGAAATCAATTCAGATTTCGGAGATGTCTGACTAATCAACTGGACAATCGACATATGCATATATGTACATACATACAACACTAAGTATGTGTAGTTTGGGTCAACTCCAATTGCACTATAACTGATTTTACAGGAAGCAAAACTGGGTGAACGTAAAATACATACATTTTAACAGTAGATTTTGTAATTGACAGTTTTTTTTAATCATTTTCAGAGATGCATAAATTAAAGTTCATAATTAGTGTTCAGAATAAAAGCGCTCACAACTTCTGGATACAATATATTTCTTCAACTTCTTCATAAATATATTATAAAAATTACAATAGACCCGCCACCTTTTCCCTTAATTCATAATGGAATGGTATAAAACACAACACGATAATGCTCCACTTTCCAAAATAAGGGGCCATCCATAAATTACGTCACACGAATTTCATGATTTTTTGACCCCCCCCCCCCCCTGTCACATGCTGTCACATTTGTGAGACCCCCTCCCCCTAGCGTGATATCACATGTTTTGAGAACATGGGGTTTCATTGATGTTTTCTTTCGTTTTGAAAATTTGTACAATCGGACGGACATGCCAGGAAAATTCCTGTCATCCAGTAAGCCTAACTGCATGTGACGTGACAAAGCTGATGACTCCCAAGTAGGCCTTGTCACACAATGTCACACTTCTCTACACCCCTCCCCCCCTTAAGGTGTGACATAATTTATGGATGGCCCCTAATAATATTGGTAATGTATATTTGAGACAATGAAAAAAAGTGATTTATAAAAATGATAATATATTGATAAACTTCATTTATGAATGCATTAAGTAGTACGTATGTATATAGGAATATGTTAGCATTAACCATCTTTAAACAATTATGTAATAAACATGTAAAAATTAAGGATATAATATGTAAATAAATTAAATTACACCGGTACACAGCCTTCCAAAGCTTGTAAACATTGCAGGAAGAATTTTGAGATAAAAATCAGATTATATGTATTTAAAAAACAAAACAGTCACAATTTTTTCTTAATTACTAATTACTAATATTATCGGAAGATCTATAAACGGTTGAGGGCCGTCTGTTTCAACAGAAAGCTAACTAAATTTTAACCGTCAATTAAAGTAACAAAGATGTTAAATAGGACTGTGCGCTGTTTCAAATGTACTTTTGCTAAAGTAATAATTTAATAGAGTAATAGTGTGACCAGTCTAAAAAGCAGAATATCCTCGAATTCAAGTGAAAAAGCGCACTGCATAATTTTTTGATGCGGTCACACCATATATTAAATTTAAAAATCAGAACAACTCTTAAAATATCGGACTATATTTTGTTTCGCGTTGTAGGATCTGACAGCTTTGTTCCCATAAATTTTTTTAACAATTAATAAATGATGACCTATTACAATATACATGATATTACACAGAAAAAAGTACTACTTACTTTCCAGTAGTTGTAATATCTCCTTGAATTTGATGTGTCACGATTTTTACGAGATCTTTCGACATGCGATCCTGCGCCAAAAATTCGGGATTGTACCAAATAACTATATTATTCGGTCGAAATGTTTTTGGTTTTCACTGCAAGACATATTGGACGAGGAATTCATCGTTACTATGATATTAATCACAATTAAAAATCAATGTTTTAGCACAACAGTCTCCAACAGAACTGTCAGATATGTCAAAATGGCGGAATAACTATCGGTTTTTGGAAAGTAAAAGTAAAACAGGCAGTTAAATTGATTGAAGAACGCATTTTTGTGATATTTAACAGTAGCAATTTCTTTTACTCTTGCTTGTACACTAGCAACAGTTAAAACAGACGGCTCTTAAGTACACAGTCATATAAAAAAGGAATAATACAATACTCTTAATTATTATAAGTCTTTAGAAAATGATAGCATAAATAAATATTTTGTCAATTTTTATTGGAATAACTTTTGAAGGTTTTACCTATCAATTATATCATTGATGAAGAAGTAATACTAATAAAATATGAAACAGAACGAGACACAGAAAAATAAAAAGGTAACGGTCGCAACTGGATCTCTTGTCTTACCAGGACGCAATGCCTTAACCAACTCAGCCATTGTGACCCATATTTTTTGTCATTTTTGTCCATCTCATGTTTCAAATTCAGAATTAACAATATTATGCTTAACTAATTTTCCTCATATTTCTTTTAGATTTATTAGTACTTTTTTTTTTTTTCAATAAAATATTTTGTCTGTCTTTTAAAATTGAACAGATAAACAGATTAGAAGTGTAATCTCAACCGATTTGAAAGGAAACTGATGTCGCCAATTTGCACAAGACCTTTTGACTTCTAGGCCCCTAAAAGGTCAATGAAACTGCTTATCTGATGTGGAGGGGTAAGGCTCTCGACTAGCAATCCAAAGGTCGCGGGTGCAAATTCCGACATGCGCAATAAATTTTATTTGACTGAATATCGCTATTTCACAATTCAATAAATCAAAATAATATGAGATATATTTGCGGCATGTTCCGATAGGAAGTATATGATATAGTGGAAGATTCAGTATTACCCTGGTAGAAAACCCACCATTCAGAAACGAAATGTTACTTGAATCTTTTTTTGGTAGTTTCTAACGACTTATTTAAATGCCTCGCAAGTATTAAATTAAAACATCAGCAATCAAAATCAACATGCAATGTTTTCATACACCAACAAAATAAATATATAAATAATATAAATACAAGAGGTATTGGGGCAGAAATTCTACATCCTAAGTATTAATATCCTAGAGCTCCACCTTGACGGCGTCAGACTTGCGGTTCTTGGTGCGTCTCCTTGACTTGGTGTTGGAGAGTAGTTCATAGGCCTGCTGGACCTCGAGGAAGCGCTCCTGCTGCTCCTCGCGCCGCAGCGGGTCGCGCTCCTTGTCGGGGTGGAAGGAGCGGGACAGCTTGCGCCACTGAACTGTGATGTCGTGCTGGCTGGAGTCGCGAGTCACGCCCAGGACCTGGAAACATTACAATTAGCTCATATTGCAAACTTATGTGTGCAGGTGATAATATGTGATAAAAAAAAACAGAATGTGCAATTTACACGCGGTAGAAGTGAAACTTTCAGAAAAATAAAGTAGACAAGAGTGGGGACGCTACGAAGCACCGCACAAAGAGGAGACCGATTTTACTATCTCATTCTCTCGCAGGCTAAATCCTATAGATGCATGTGTTTGTCTCTTTTTAGTGTGACTATTTTTCATTTTATCGAGTTTCAAATCACAATGGTGCTAAAGAAGTTTTCACTTTAAAAAGGTTTCTTTGATAATATTGTCTGTAGAAGGATTGGAAAATGAACTTAGTAAAAATAAAATAATTAATAAAAACATTTATTTTGCAAACAATAGTTGAAAGTTTTTTTACATTGTTTTGTTTCTTACCTTATAAGCATTCTGTTCCCCAGTGAGATCGGAGAGGTCTATAATCTGTTTCCATATCTCGTACCAGCCATGGTGTTGTCCGTAGCTGTATGTGTCGTACAGACTCTGCTTCAGGTCCACCCACCTGGAATTATTCACCACAATAAGGAACTCCAGCGAAAAATATTATGACTTTAAAAAAATATGTTCATATAAACCAATAAACGCTGATTCTGAATATATAAGTTTTATTAAATAATATTTAACGTAGAGTTTAAAAAAAAATTATTAAAAAGTCCATTTTAAAACAGTCCATTAAAACACCCTGTCAAGTTGGTATTATTGAATTTGAGAGGCGTGACGTCACCGCATCCATAATTCTCCAGTCACCGTCATATTTGTACGAAGATATGTCGAGCCATCCATAACATTCTGTATTATTGGTTTATAGAGATTTGGACATATAATAGTTATTGTTTTTATTGAAACATTATTTAGGCCTAAATAATTCAGTATAATCAAAATCAGTAAAATCAAAAATAAAGTATCTCTATTAGTTTATCTTTTCTATATTATTTAAAATATTAAAAATTTTAACTGTACAAAAAATGATCATATTGCCCAGTAATGTCTATTAAAACGCTCCAATGCTGAAGTTCAAAATGGCCGGCGATGAACAGCTGATTCCAGTTGCTTACAAAATTCATGCTTCAGTTTACATAATATTGATTTCGATTCGTAAAGCTAAAAAACAATAATTTCAAACAATTTTTATACCACTCTCCCGTAATAATATTGAAAAACCTAGATATACCTCACCCCATGAACCCGGGCACCCCTGCTAAGTCATCAAATGTAGCGAACCTTTTGGGATGTTGGTTATCCAATAAATGGTTCCCGGAGCGGCGATACCCATTCCCGCCTCCCAAATTGTAGTTGTTTCACCAATGATACAATATATTATATAGTACGTAAAAGTGAGATAAATTACCAGGGACTGGTGAAGAAGTGGTGAATGGCTTCGTGGAGCGGCACCTCGTCTCCGTTCATGTCAGTGACGGTGCCGTTGAAATAAAGGAAGCCGACCCACAGGGACAGGTAGATGCACGCACACAGGCCCAGCACTCCCAGCCGTCTAAACATTACATTACACATGCTAACATTAAAACCTACAAACTGTTATAAAATATTAACAAATGATATTTATCTATAATTTTTTAACCGACATTAAATATTGTTCGTCTCCGATCAGGGTTCGTCTCTGATCTCCGATCAGTTCAACAGCTCGGCTATGGAACAATTTGCCGGCATCTGTGTTTCCTCCCTCCTACAACATGGGTCTCTTCAAGACCAATGTTCATTCCTTCCTCTCCTCAAAAAGACCCTCCACACAGCATCCCAGATGACATAGGCCCTGAGGGGAATTATTTTCCTCAAGGCCTCCTGTGTGGAGTTAATGTAAAAAAAAAAAAAGGGAAAAGGCCAACAACACGTCGCCTTAGTTCTTATTTGTCCAATAGACCATTAGAAAATTTTACAGGAGAAGGTTTTCTTTCCTTATTTCAATGAAACATTATGATAGGTGTTTAAGATAAAGCTATAAATGCGTGTTTATCATAAAGTGAAGGTCTCATTAGTTTAAAAAATTTTAGTTGTGATTAACTATCATTTTTTATACTTTATTTTTAATTTTAAAGTGGAGATTGAACAAAAACTAAAATAGTCTATTGGATAAAAAATAAGAACTGAGGCGACGAAAAGTCTAAATGGAGATTCTAACCCTCAATATACGTACCACTATAGCTTTTTTTATGTTTAACTAGCTGGGGTACTCGGCTTTGCTTTGAGAGTTGATATGAGATTGAACTGATGTTCAAACACTTGATGACTTTGACTTGCTTTATAAACCCCTGCCAATGGGTAGCCCCACCCATACAAAAAAGGCTTCGAATGGTCCACAATGTTCCAGAACATCCTGTTCCTGAACATTTCAGTCCAAAACTGTTCCACAACATTCAAGAATCCGGGATGTCCCACAATGGTCTGGGATGTTCCAGGATGTTCCTGAACGTTCCAGACTATTTCCGAACATTCCACAAAATTCCTGAATGTTCTGGGATGTTCTGAAATGTTTTGAAATGCTCTTGAACATTCTGGAATATTCTAGAAATTTCTAAAGGGTGAAATTTCCAGCCGTTATATCTTCAAAAGCATGCCCTTCAGGTAAAAAGGGGAACCTTCTTCATAGATGGGGGATAGAGGGCTACCACACCATATAACTCCCTTGATCGTACGGGGACTCGTTTCTGAGTTTTAGCGGCACGCACATTTGTTACACTTTCTTTCATAATATATTTTGATTATATTTACAAAATATCATTGAAGAAGAAGATAATACTAATAAATCTAAATTAAAATATGAAAAAGAACAAGATTCAGAAAAATAAAAAGGTAACGGTCGCAACAGGGACTCGAACCTAGAATCTCTTGTCTTACCGGGGCATGTACCTCAACCAACTCGGCCATTGAGAGGCCTCTTATTTTTAAGTTATTTTTGTCAAGCTCATATTTCAAATTTAGAATTAACAACTAAAAATGAGGTGTACTCGTTTTATAAACATTTCAAATTCATGTAGGTAATTAAAAAAATATAATAACCTGATCATGGGTTTTTTCTTAAGGGGAGTAGTGCGCCAGTCTTTAGAATAGCTGTCAAACACAAAGGCACAGACCAGCGACATGGCGGCCATCCACACGCTGTCGTCCACCAGGTAGTGACGCAGTGGCATGCAGCAAGCGGCCGCCACCAGACACCATGTAATGCCGCCGCACTGGCGCCCAATGTTGCCCACAGTCCAAACACCTGGAAAGTTTGAAGTTATAAAATTTAAAAAATAAAACATATGAACATCTCTAACATGGCGGAAAATACTCTGTACATCTTTAATTACGTAATAAAATCTTTAATTACGTAATAATTAATGTAATAAAAAAAAACATACCCTCACTAGAAAAAACATTATGCATATTATAATCATGTTTTCAAAAAGGGTTAAAAAAATTAGTACCCAATTAGAGTCCTATTTGTAATCTTCTACCTAAGCTCTTTGAAAAAATCATTCTAATATTAAATACGTTATAAACAATTGTCAACATGGGTTTTTCTTATCTAGATCTACCTTCAAAAACCTTACAGTATATGAAAAGTATAAAAAGATATCATTGGCTAATAGGAAACGGTTAGACTCCGTCCATACCGATTTTTCTAAGGCTTTCGATAAAGTCTGCTACAATCAATAAGCTCGGAACATTAGGGATAAGTGGAAAATTATGATTAATTGCTTATTTAATAGATTATTTTTTGTTAATATCAATGACTGTCGTCTATCTGTTGAAAATATTGCTAACAGCGGTGTCCCACAAGGATGATTATTTATTTTATTCATCAATGACGTTACCTGCATTTTCAACAGTGTCGAAGTTTTACTCTATGCCGACGATATGAAACTGTTTAGTGATATTTACGATTGCATAATCTTGCAAAAGAACCTTAATAAACTTCAGCTAAATATTAATAAAAGCCAAGTTATGAGGTTCCACAAAATTAAACATCCAATAATATACAACCATTCGTTGTGTAATATTGATTTAATGGTAACGGATGATGGTGATATTGAACGACAGAGGAGAAGTATCAGTGTATTGTCCAACATGATTGCCTGAAGATTTTTCCAATGCAGTAACCATGTAAAAAAAACATTGTTCAATGCATTTTGCACTAATCTATATACATGCGAAACTTGGTGTAACTACCGAACTACCTCGATGGAACGACTCCGGATCCAATATAATGATGCATGTAGAATTATATTTGGATTCAGAAGATATAGCAGTGCATCGACAATGTTCACTGAACTAGGACTGCACGGATTCGCCGGTCTAAAGAGACATCGGGTCACTGGAGCCAGGATGCGGCTAATGGCTTCCGACAATGCAGTGGTGACCGCAGCGTTCCAGCACCAAACCCCACTCCTGAGTGAGCGCTGGGCCCGAGCTTGAAGAATAGAATTAATTGCTTATTTATTTTTTTATATTTAATTTTTATATATATATATTTTTTTTCCTATTCTATGTTTAAAAAAAAAAAAAAATTTGTTAAAATATGTTATAAAATATATTATATAAATATGTACAATCATATGGGACGTGTGGGATTGCACTATCCTCCCCACATCCTGGAATAAAAGTTATTATTATTATTATTAATCTCTGTAGTCGAAATACTTGACCTAGGCATCATTTTTGATCAGAAACTGCTTTGCATCACATACAATTGTTGTTGAGATTCTGAGTTGTCCGGTCACCATTTTTTCCAATGCTCTGTATTATTATTAACTATAAACTAAACGATCTATTATAACAACTTACGGCCGATAGATTGCATCCACCGGCGCAGCAATCAATAATATTTGCCTTGCCACACATGTCGTTTTTACTATTATATTCAACAGCTTGAATGTGGAATGATTTGCCAGCTTTGTGTTTCCTCCCACCATCAACATAATCACTCTTTCATTTCATTAAAAATACCCTACGCACAGTATCCCCAAAGATGAGTTAGTATATATAAAAAAAAATTACCTAGAGCAACAGAAATAGGTGTCAGCCAAATGAGGAACTTCCAGTTGACGCCGCCAAACTCGTCAGAGGGGATTGCCGACAGGAACATCTGCCCCCAGGAGTAGCTGACCATCACGGCGGCTATGAAGCGGTTCGTGGAGAATGGTGGCTGAAATAGTACACAAACCAGTTAACGCACTATTACGATAGAATAGACACTTTGATATTGCTTATACAGTTTAGTTTTGTGCATCGTAAGTGTGCTTTTATTATGCTTTGTTTATTAAAAAAAATTAGAGTCCTTGTGAGAGCCCTGAAGGAGTAACCATCTGTCACTTATACCAGGGCGGGAAAGCGGTTGGATTACCTCAAGTGCTGAACAAGTGCACTCGGGGAGAGTACGATTTCCGTGACGCCGCAATTTGACGATGTATTCAGGTAAAACAGCCCAAAATAAGACGAAAATGAAGAATAAAATTTTTTGATATCTCGCTTAGTTTTCGGGATATTGATACTTAAAGTTTTTGATTCCATGTAGAAAAATTTTATTCTACATTTTTGTCTTATTTTGGGCTGTTCTACCTGAATACATCGTCAAATTGCTACGTTTATAAATGACTATCAGTTTGTCGTATCATTTTGATGTTTACAAGTGATGTTATTTGATTCGCAAATTAGCGATTGATTATTGCTTAGCGAGGATTTTTTTAATTATAATCTTTATTTATTAAGTTACATAGGTGATTGTGCTATGCCTGTCTCACTAGGAATTCCCGTGTTGAGAGCAGGCACAGTTTAGCATAAGTAGTTTTAACACAAAAATAAAGATAACAACAATATTATTTACATTTAAGATGAAGCCATGCGACGTATTGCAAAATCATACAAAATCGTGTATTTTTGTTTTGAAAATTTAATCGCTTGCAAGTATTATATATGCTTCAATTAAATACTGCGTGTAGAACGTATCTTGGCCCTTAAAAATATCGGTCATTTTTTTTATAAGTCTTTTGATAAGCCTAGAAAAAAATAAAGTATTAGGTCTATAAAAAAACACTTTCAAGTGCAAACTCTCCTACTTATAAACCCTTTTTCGGATTTAGTTTTATTGCATAATGTGGCAAATTTAGTTTCTTTTATGATAATCGCGAAAAAAGTTGATATTTATGCATGAACTTCACGAAATAAAATAAAATGTGCATTTTCGCGTTGTTATTTTTGACGTCAATCAAGACCGCCGGCATTCGACAAAAATGTTATTTCAAAGTGAACCTTATGCCATGGACATAAGGACCACACAATCGTCACCGCCTTTTTGTCGCACTCTCCACCCAACCGTTGTGGTGGACAGACCTGTCTTCGTTTCAGTGACTCTCTGCGCCGTAAAATGTTATTCGAGTTTACGTACAATCGATTTTTAAATTTCCTAATTATATATGTAGATGTTTGAATGAACCGGTTAACCACTTTATAATTTACTTCATTTATATAATAATACTCGTATTTGAAAAAAATATATATAATTCTATTGCCAAATGTCGTTTGAAGTAGGCAATAACTTTGCCTATGATTTGACATTTACAATTTTAAATCTGGCGCGCTTTTGAGTATTAAACAGTGACAACAGTACCGCACAGTGAGCAAATTTCAATACATGGTTAACAATTTAATATTAATAAATTCGTTTCATTTTCCGTATAAAACGACTTCCTTGAAGTACTCGATTCACATTTTGAATAAGTTATATTATTTTTATTTAAAAAAACGCGATTTTTAAAATTCCGCCGCAACATTGATGAACTTAATTATTTTTACCTTGATAACACTGGCATAAATCTAACTATGCACATCAAATCTCCGTAGAAGAGAAACTTATTAACTTTAATTAATTAACTTTTATTGCCAAGTTCTTACTTTCGGGGAATGACTAAATATATTTTTTTGTTTATTAATACCTAAATTACAGTCCGAAGCTTTCCCGTTCAGTTGTTAACCGCCAAGCTGTTGGTGAATATTTTTGTTGAAAATTGTTATTTCCAATATTTTTATTTTTAAATAAATGCAAATTGTTCAGAAGAATTTTAAACAATCCAATTTATTAGCAGTTCAAATACAATTGTAGGCCTCCTGGTCAAATGTATTTGACGGCCTCCGTGTTTGAGGGGAAAGGCTCTCGTCTAGCGATCCGATGGTTGCGGGTTCAAATAATTAAATATAATATATTATGGTATATTTGTGGCATGTTCCGGAATGGAAGATACTCTCAGTATCGCCCTGGTGTAAGACCAACATTCGAAATTGATACGTTGCTTAGTGACCAGATCTGAATAGTGAGGTACTTCCCCACCTTCCTCTTCCCAATCTCTTTCTCTTCCTCGCTACCTTCAGCCTCACAACATACCCCAATTGGGGATGCCATAGTCTCACCGACTCCAAATAGCAGAAGTTGAGACTCTTGTGCAGGCGCGGCTGGCGCAAACGTTCAATGGTGCGCTGAACCGCCAACAAAATTGAACAACAATTTACCTTATTTCGGCTCTTTGTATTTCTATGTAATGTTTTTAATTATAAAATTGAGCCCAATCTTTAAATATAATCACAATTAATTACCTATCTAACAATGTTTTGCGGCCAAATAAACGCAGTGTTCCCGCCCGCCCGCCCCCTAATACGGCGGCTAGGAACGAGGAACCGAGGAACCGAGGTAGGTACATACCAATCCGCGCGCCAGAACAAAGCGCCCCGTAGCTTGAATGAAGCTCGTAGTAAAAAATCCCAAAACGTCGAAATATGTCGTACTAAACCAGTCATGGGCAAAGTACGGCCCGCGGGCCAAGTCCGGCCCTTCAGGCTAGTCAATCCGGCCCGCGACATTGTTTTGAATAACCCTACCACAATTTACCAATTGACGAGTTTGGGATTTAAAAGACGACTCTTTCATGTAAGAAAAAGGAATGGAAGAATGTGAACATATGGAAGATATTGTATGGCTTTCAGACTTTGCATTTTTTACAGATCTTCTCAGATACGTACAATCGATTTTTAAATTTCCTAATTATATATGTAGATGTTTGAATGAACCGGTTAACCACTTTATAATTTACTTTATTTATATAATACGTCAAAACGTCGAAATATGTCATACTAAACCAGTCATGGGCAAAGTACGGCCCGCGGGCCAAGTCCGGCCCTTCAGGCTAATCAATCCAGCCCGCGACATTGTTTTGAATAACCCTACCACAATTTACCAATTGACGAGTTTTCGGACGAGTTTGGGATTTAAAAGACGACTCTTTCATGGAAGAAAAAGGAATGGACGAATGTGAACATATGGAAGATATTGTATGGCTTTCAGACTTTGCATTTTTACAGATCTCAGATACATCAATAAATTTAAACTTAAACTCCAAGGAAGAAATCAATTAATCAGTGATATTTGGGATCATATCAGGTATTTCAAAATGCAATTGAATCTATTTTCCAAACAACTAGTCAAGAAAGACTTTACTCATTTTCCAAGACTAAAAACTATTGCAGTTAGGGAGGACCAACTTAAGAACTATGAGAAAAGCGTGAAATGTCTTCAGGAAGAATTTGAACGAAGATTCCAAGACTTCAAAGTTATAGAACAGGACCTGGACATTTTTAGCACGCCATTTAATATAGATTGTGAATCAGTCAAACCAGAATTGCAGCTCGAACTGATTGAGTTGCAATGTAACACTGAATTGAAGCAACTGTTTCTCAACGTATCCAAAATTGAGTTCTACAAGGCCCTGTCAAAATCAAGTTTCCCAAACCTGAAATTTCACGCTCAGAAGATAATTGCGATGTTTGCATCTTCCTACATCTGTGAACAGGTGTTTTTTACTATGAAGCTTCGCAAAAACAGCGTTAGAAACCGATTGACTGACCACCACTGCGAATCAGCTCATCCCAGTTTCTACCAGATTATGAAAAACTTTTAGAAGCTCAGTCACAGTTTCATCTGTCACATACGCCTTCATACTCTTCTAAAGAATAATTAATTTTTGTTACTTTTTGCCTTTGTAGCATATAACATACTTAATATTATGTTTGATGTAAAAATTAAAAAATAAAGTATATCACTTTTAAAAAATTATTTTATTAAATTGTTTTCCGGCCCGCCTAGATAATTTTTTGATTTATCTGGCCATTTCGTTTAAAAGTTTGCCCATCTCTGTACTAAACGTATCTAAAAAACGACTAACCGCGCGCCGCACGGCCACCCGAAGATCTTCGGGATTCTTCGGAAATATTCCGAAACTTTGGTTCTAGCGAAAGTAGGGTTTGAACAAGATAATATTAAGTAATAATATTTCTCTTCTAAAACGCAACCATTAGTCAAAGGGTCAGTTATGCGTTCGCACGATTTTATCTTGTTCGAGCCCTTGGGATATACCTTTTTGAGATTATTATTTGTTTGTTTGACAGTTGAAAATGACCTTTTGTTGTTTTTTGTCACCTATTGCGAACTTTATAGGTCGTCAGTAACAGACAGTAAATACCTGCGACCGCTGGCGATCTACTCCTCTAAGTGAAATGTTTCTTGTGTGTTAATTATTGCGTTTTTAATATTATTGGAAGGTGGAGTCTTTTATTTTTATTTTATTATTTATTTATTTATGTCTATTCTTGAATACACAATTTTACAATTGATTACAGATGTTTACAAAGGAGTACAAAAAAACGTTAATTTTCAGTAGCAGTAAGCAAAAAGATTTTTTTTTTTTTAAGTATTATGTTGGGTGTAAGGTAGGTTTGAGAAGGTAAAACTGTGTGTGGGTAATATTGTATGTTTCGTGAACACCTCACTAGGAGAACCTGTGCTGAGGTGTTGACGTGCTTGAAAGTAAGAGAATCATCAATAGGTCGAAATTCGAGCACGACCTGCAGGTCAGCAGAAAGCTGGCTGCCTGCCCGCATGGTAGCAGAGCGTTCTGGTCGCTTGCGGGCTCTATAGGTCGCAATTTCTGCAAACCCAGTCTGCCACCTCTTACCAGACCTGACGGCTCTCTAGCAAATACCGCCGCCGAAAAGGCTAACTTATTAGGCAAAATGTTCGCGGAAAACTCGACCCTCGATGACCAAGGTGCTATCCCGCCGTCGGTTCCTCACTGCGGTTTTCGTATGAAAAAGCTGAGGATTCGGCATCGGGATGTACTCCAAGTCTTACGAGGGCTTGATGTTAATAAAGCTAGTGGGCCTGACGGAATACCTGCCCTGGTATTGAAGAGGTGCGCTGCAGAAATAGCTCCAATTTTGACGAAGCTTTTCAAAATGTCCCTGAAGTCTGGGTCTGTGCCCTCTGGTTGGAAAAAAGCGATCATTCACCCTATTCCAAAGAAAGGTGACCGCTCTAACCCGGCCAACTACCGCCCCATAGCGATCACATCTGTTCTGTCAAAAGTGATGGAACGTGTGGTCAACGACAAACTACTCACATACCTCGAGAAGAACAAAATTATTAACGACCGTCAATACGGATTCCGGCGGAACCGCTCGTGCGGTGATCTTCTCGCGTATGTGACACATGTTTGGGGGCGGTGCCTGGAACGCTTTGGTGAGACCCAAACCGTTGCACTGGATATTTCCAAGGCCTTTGACCGGGTTTGGCACCGAGGGCTTGTCAACAAACTGCCTTCTTACGGACTTCCCGCTTCCTTGTGTACGTGGATTGCCGACTTTTTGAGGGAGAGGTCGATTCAGGCGGTTGCTGATGGTTTCACCTCTTCCTCGCATTCGATAAATGCTGGCGTCCCACAGGGATCGGTTCTGTCTCCGACTTTGTTTCTGTTGCACATCAATGACCTCTTGACATGTGCACCGATTCATTGTTACGCGGATGACAGTACAGTCCATGATAGCTTTTTGTTTGACAAGCCTCCAAAGGGCTCACAAATCCCAATGGCTCGGAGGGCTTTGAAACAAAGAATGGACGGTTACCTTGAGAGTGTTTTCTCTTGGGGTAAGAATAACCTCGTCGAATTTAATGTTTCAAAGACCCAATCATGTCTGATTACGTCTAAAAGGGATCGGAATGATAATCTAGTCTCCTTCAACGGAAGCAATCTCCCGAACAGGCCTTCCATTGATATGCTTGGTGTAACTCTAAGTGACCAGCTCAGGTACGGGGGCTCCATCGAGGCCAGAGTTAAGTTAGCCTCTCAGAAACTGAGCGTACTGTACAGGGCCCGCAGATACTTTAATAGTACACAACTGCTAACCCTGTACAAATCGCAAGTGCGCCCCACGGTTGAATTTGGCAGCCACCTCTGGTCTGGAGTCCCAAAATACCTGAAAAAAACCCTCGACTCTGTGCAGAAACGGGCGGTCCGTTTGATAGATTCTCCTAACTTAACAAATGGACTGCAATCTTTAGAGCACAGGCGTCAGGTGGGAATGCTGTCCTTGTTCTACCGGTATTACAATGGAAGATGCTCCGAGGAACTAGCGTCACTGATCCCCTCGGCACCGGTGCATAGTCGGGAAACACGCCAAACACGCGCTCAACATTTGTACACGGTTGACATTAGTCACATGAGAACGGGTCGTTTCTACGACTCGTTCTTGAGTTCAACAGCCCGGCTGTGGAACGATTTGCCGGCTTCTGTGTTTCCTCCCTCCTACAATATGGGTCTCTTCAAGACCCATGTTCACTCCTTCCTCTCCTCAACAGCACCCTCCACACAGCATCTTCAAAGATGACATAGGCCCTGAGGGAAATTATTTCCCTCAGGGCCTCCTGTGTGGAGTTAATATAAAAAAAAAAAAAAAAAAAAAGTGGGACAAGTATTTATTTGTGTTGTAGAAAATTAGTTATTTAATTATTATTTTTTTTTTTATACATTTTATTATCGCATACACTGATTATTTAGAATGAAAAAATATTTATAAAATACAAATCCATATATACACATCTATGCACATGTTTATATTTATAGACATACATACATATAAAGTTGCACACACCTACACATATTTATTAATTAAAATAACTGTAAATTGCATATTAATAACTACCTAAAAAATTATATTTAAAAAATAAAATTAAAAATTCAAAATTATTAAACATTTTTGATTAATAAACTATACAAATCTTAAGTACGTTCCAATGTTTTATAAACCTAGTCTATTCCGTGCGAAGGAGAGCGGTTCATCTTGGTTCATGGGTTTAAAAAACAGTCTTTTCTGCCTCCTGTAAAATTTGATAAATGAAAGTTACTTGTTCTACAAATTAGGCCCATGATTTGTTAATCTTACCGTGTATTTTGATAATCATAAATAAGTATTCAATATAATTATAATGTTCATATTTTTCACAAATTTTACCACAGTGTATTGCAGGGCGGAACTCGGGATTTATGAGCCTGACGCCCCTTGTCTATTATTGGTTGTCAAGTTTTCTCAAGTATTTTATAATCCCTCGCAAAACAGACGATTTCGAATTTTTCAAGGACTATGGGATCACCTTAAAGTAAAAGTACAAGGACAATCAGCATCGTACCAATGGGAAAGCATGCAATAGGAGGTTCTAAAAATATTTTTATTGCCAGTGATCCAAGAATTGATGTCTGATTTGTATTTTACGTATTTAGTGTGCTGTCTAATGGTCAGTGGAAGTGTAGGGATAATTGGAAACGAAGGAATAAGTAAGAGATTTTGCCCTTTGGTTCTCGTATCACGAACAGTTTGGATATTGTCAAAAACAGTTCTATGTTTGAATAGGTAAGTTAGTATGTTTTTGGCACACCGATTCTCCTAAAGATTTCGTCCTGACTGCTTGTGATCAGTAGGTTTAGAATAATCTTTATAATTAGTTTCTGGGCTTCAGAGATCGGATCAATGGCGGCAGCATTAGCTCCTCCCCAAGCTATGATACCGTATGCGGTGCGTTAATTTTTAATTAATTTTTGTTGGTGTCTTAACACAAGCGCAGTATTTAGCTCGTTAGCATGATACGGAATACCGCATTTAAGAAAACTTTCAAAATATGTCGTGTATGGCCGATTTAACACTTGTTACATTGTCGCAAAAGACAGAATCACCCTTCAGATGGTCTTGCTTGAAAACTTGTAAAGAAACTTCTTGGGCATTCAGTTCACTTGAACTTGTCATATTTTTGAACTTGTGGTAGAGAGGTAAGCTCCTCGGTACTAGAAATAGAGGTTGCGGGTTCGAAGCCTGGTATGGTTTTTTTCAGTTTTGTACACAGTCGATTCTGTTTTAAAGGGACAGCCAGTTATTTGGGCCAAAACCCAAATAAAGAAACTAATACTAATTTACTTTGGTTATCTGGGACACTATTCCATTTAATTGGGACAAATTCCTTTCTGAAGAAGATGCAAAACAAGTCTCAGTAAACGAATTTGACCGTGGCCAAATCTGTATATCCACACACCTAGGTTATCCCTGTACTCCACACTTTATAATACTCCCACAATTTCTTCAGCTTCACAGCATTCTCCTTAAATAAGGATGCCAAAGTCACACTGTCTACAGATAGTTGGAACTCTTACGCACCATAAAACTAACAAAATAAAAAACTTGTTCTAAAACCTTCCTCATCATAAATTTCTTCCACATCTTTCTGGCAATAAAATAATATTAATAAAATTAAAATAACATACCCGAGGGTTTCGTAGCTTCTTGATGTTTAACGCCATAATGAACTCGGGATCTTCATTAGCGTCCTTGACGTAGGTATTCAGCTTGAACAGGTCCCCAATCCAGCCCATCCCGTAGCCCCCGAGGGTGCTCCACCATACGAAGGCATGCCTGTCTCGACGCAGATAGAAATGGTGCAAACCAAACACCCCCCCGAACAGCCATAAGATGAAGGTGACCAAAAGAGACTTGTCATGACCATTTCCCTTCGACGCCATGTTGCTTAAGATTCTATTCTATATTTCTTTTTTTTTCAAATTATTCACTCTCTCTATTCTTTTAGAATGTTCTATTTAATTATTTCCCTCAAGAATGTTCGATTTTTCAATTATTTCTTTCATTCAAATTTTCTTTTCATTTTTTAAATTTCACTCGAGTCACTTATTATTAGTTCTTTACACATGTTCCGTTCCAAAACTTAACTATTATATATTTGGTTTATTTATTCAGCCGTTTTTGCCTTTTCTGCACTAAACTTATTGCTATTTATGCCAATGACGCATTCATGACGACTTTTTTTTATTATTTCTCTCGACAGAAAACTCAATACTAGAACATAATATGTAATATTATGGAAAATATGCAACGATCGTTTATTTATCCAGTTGGTTTGGCGTGCAGAAATTTGCTACAAATTAACACAAATTGTGCTTATTTATGACAAAATTTCACAATGTTTTCTTTATTTTATTTACAGTAAACTAGTACTTGATATTATTCATTTTACGGAAAATAAGCATAGATGATCACGATTATTTACGGAACTTGGCAACTGATTAGAGGTTTACGACGTTTACTCGATTTAAGCATTGTTCTAACACGTATCACGTACTTATCACAAAATATTGTTTCACTGCGTTGTGAAACCGTTTGCTATTTTCACTACTATTTTTTTGTTATGACAGAGAAGATCAATTTCTAACCCCATTTCAGATTAACAGAATTCGCACAGGTGCAAAACGAAGTTGCCGACGAGTTAATTATGAAATATACACGAGAAATCGAAAAGAACACGTCAACTCTTGGAATTTAATCAGTCCATTGAATTTACCGTTAGTTTCTTAACCTACTTTTCGTTTGTAAAGCGGACACACACAATGTGTGCTACGAATGTCAATGTCAATAACAAACCCGGCATATGAAATTTAAGGAGTATCAATTTTATAACCGTGATTGAATAATACTTAAAGGTATGATCTTTTCATTATTACAGCATTTTTTTAAAATACATTCACCGGCTTGGCGATACACTTGAAACTTTGTAGATTCATTTCCTTTCCCTGTATGCATAAATAAACCAATCCCCAATCCCCTGTATGCTTCTATAAAAATATTACGAAATACGACGTGTGTCAGTGTGTGTCTGCTTTATAATGAACTGTCAAAAAATGTACGAGATTTGGTGTTGCCAAGAGGAACGAATTTTAGAACATAATGTACAAAATCGGGCTAAATAAAACGAAAAATTTGGGAAAAAAATCTTATATATATAAAAATCAATATTATTTGTTCGTATTTTATGCGCTGCCAAACCGTTTATTCGATTTTTATGAAACTTTGGTGATTTGTTGTGGGCGAAGGTTATAGGCTATATATATAATGGTAAGCTCTGGCGTTATGAAGTTTGTATAAATGAAAATGTACCTATTTCATATATTTTAGCGGCAGGGAGGAAAGGCAGGAGGGGGAGGGGAACGGGGGAAGTGGGGTTCGCGGGAGGGGTGACGAGGGAGGGGGAAGGCAGGAAGGGTGGAAGGGGAACGCGGGAGGGGAAGGGGACTCGGGAGATGAACGGGGACGCATGGGAAAGGCAAGTCTTCCATCACGACTCAAGCAACATTTTCGGCTTACTGTGGTGGTAGTAGGAGATTTTCAAACATTGTTGAGTTATTCGTAACCTGGGAATGTTTGTCTTTCTTTTTAAAAAAAAAAGGAGAATCAATTTATTTCTTTGAATGGCATTGCAACACATGCCGGGTACCAGACAAGATAGTACTTAATAATTTTGGATCAGGATGATCAGGGGCAGACACGGAATTACAGAGCAGGTGCAGGCAGGGCCGGTTCCATCACGTCTTGTCCCCTGAGTAAGTTCCAGTGGCGCCCCCATTTTTTTATTCAGAAGAGTATAAAGAATGCAATAGAATAAAGTTTTAGAAAAAAAAACACAATTTTACAAAGGACCGATTTTTAAAATATTACCACAAACGCCACAAATGAGTCTGCAACTAGAAATTTATAACTGCACTCGGAATGCTAGAATAGTTTCCTCTGAATTGCATCAACAGAAGAGTCCATAACTCAAACATAGGAAGAGTTGTTTCACAGAATTTGAAAAATTCATCAAATTCAAAGTTAAAATTCATGCTCTGTTCAATTATTTCATGACGGGTCAGTTATTTCACAGTACTTGGATAATAACATTAACTTCTGTGAAATAAACCGCCAATAGTTTTGTTGTTTAGCTGCGCCGAAATGTCAAGAACCTATTTGTGGAGTAAAATCAGCGTTTCTAAGAATGCAATATTTGTTTTGCTTTTCTGGTTCCCCTGGTAGTGGGAAAATTGTGTTTCAAATATTTTACATCGACAGCAATCTCTCCCTCCACCTCTAGTTCCAGTATTTATTTTTTTTACACTAACTCCACACAGGAGGCCCTGAGGAAAATAATTTCTCTCAGGGCCTATGTCATCTTTGAAGATGCTGTGTAGAGTATGAATATGATTCAAGGATTAAAATAGGGAACATTGAAATCATAAGCCAATCATGAGAGCATTATCGCATTTTTCAGCTGATAAGCCGCTGCTACCTGAATTTCTACCGATTTCTTGCATATTTCCCTTGATAATTTAAAATTTTTAAGCTCTTAAAAAAATATATGTTATTTTTGAAGATAATATCTATACAATCCCTATGCCGAAATGCAAATTATATGAAATTCCCTCGATAGAAAAAAATCGTAAAGTATGCTCTGAAAATTTTTATGTTCAAGCCTGTCTCTAATATTTAAAAAGTTGTTGTGTTTTATGAAAAAATTCAGTGTTTCTTTGAAAATTGTTTTAGACAACCCCCACGAGATTTTTGCTCTGTACTAAACGAGATGTGTTTTATCAAACATTTTCACAATTTTCGCTTTAATTTTATCATTTGAAATATTAGCGCGCTCTTTCCAACATTCATAATTACATATCTCTCCATCTTCTTCTTTTCGAGCTCGGATACGGCGCCTTAATATTAAAAATTATAAAGCTGGGTTTAGACCAAACAAGCAAGAATGTTAAGCAAGAGCCAGAACATTCTATTCCTGTTGGCCTGGTGTAAATGCCTAGAGAACAATACTTATCCACAAAATATTTTAGTTGTGTTATGCTGCGTGTACATTTGCGAATCGAGAAGAGAGCCGATCCACAAATTATGGGAAATGAATGAATCAACCGCAAGCGGCGTTTTGCATCGTTTTTGATTGTTTTGTGATTATTTTCACAAACTAATCGAGCGAATACAGAATAGCAAGCGTTTTACGCTTGTGTTTCCTGTCACTATACTCGTTTCGTTATAAGCGTTTTTGAGCGTGGCCCATATCACCATTTCGCTCGCCTTACAATTCCATACGAACAAGTCGTATAATATATTATAAGTATGGGTGTGGCCTAGATGTTGTGCTGTGATCTGCTAGCAAGGTTCCACAACAATTCAACAAAGTGGTATTTCATAACACCCTTTTATGGGCCGGTTTATCAGTATTTTTTAGGGACCGGAATATTAGTATTTTTTTAATAATGGTATCACTAAGCTTATCTTGCTAGGGCTCCTACCAGCTCCTATCCTACCCGAGAGCAACTTGACGGATGAATCCATGAATCTCTCTCACAGCAAACATAAAAATTAACCGATATACTGGCCCTATACTGTAATTATGACAAGACACAAAGTAAATGCTTTCTTCAATTATGATTATTTTTTTTATTCACAGATGCACTCTGAGTGACAATTTTATCTATTCAATTTTTGAATAGATAAATATGTTTGCTTAATTTTATACTTATTGTATAATTTTAGGGTGTGTGACATTTTCAAAATTGGAAATGATGCATGTGTTGTGGCGAAAATGATAAAATTACAACAGAATCTTTTGATTTCCAGACAATTTATTGTTCAACAATACTTATATTCTAAATAAAATTTTTCAGTTTTCATCTTAAAAATCAAGTTACATTCTTACAATTTTACAATACAATTTTAATTTACAATTTTTCAGGGGTAATATTAAAGTACAGTATCTATTCGAAATTGTGATAGAAATAATAAACTCATTTATTTGCTGCCATGGACTGCTTCTCAAAACCAATAACATTCACATTCAAAATTTTTACAATAACAATTTATAAAAATTAACATTTTATAATTACGTTATTACAAGGGCTGTGAAGGTGATGATTTTACGCGCAATTCGGTAACACTGGCATGTAGCCTGGTTCCCCCTTGCCAAATGCCCTTCACGCTGCACTTTCTGTGACTTAGTTTAGTTTAGCTTCCACTCGCTGCACCCGCCAAGTGTGAATAACGTTCTGTAATTCGTGTTTTCGGAGCTCTGTGATATGGTAATATCAGAAAGACCACTATTGACAAAATTTTGACAGAATATTTGGGATACCACAAGGTCTGCGCAAGGTGGATCCCAAAAATCGCAAACAACAATGGGTTGAAGGAGCCCGAATTCCTTGACTGCTATGACATCGATTGCGAGGAATTCTTGGACTCAATAGTGACTGGGAACGAGACCTTCTAAACCAACCTTTTGCGCTCATACACTTTTTCCGTACACTTTATGAGGCTGAGAATGAATGTCTAAGAGGGAATTGTTCTTTGCACACAAAAAACGAATTACAGAGCGTAATTCACACCTGGCGGGTGCGGCGAGCAGAAGTTCTATCACGAACAGCTGCCGTGTTGAGACTAAGCGCCACAGAGAGTGCAGGGAGGTGGGCATTTGGCGCGGCGGAACCATGCTACACGCTAGTGTTGCTGGATCGTGCGTAAAATTGTTCCACGCGACCGTAGCACCTTGGAGACCTTATTTTAGGGACCTTGTATTAGAACATTATCTTTCTATGGTTTGTTTAATCCAGGTTAAGAACTGCGCAGCATCTGTAAAAACGGCATAGTGGTTGGGATCACACACGGTCTCGCTTTGCCTGGCAACACTGATGGACACCACCCCACGCAGGTGCCACGTGTCGGTGTAGCCAGAATATCCAACCTCAGGGAACACCATGCCTCCGCCCGAGTCGCCGTTGCAAACAGAAGTCCCTGGACAGAAAATATATTTATTTAAAAATAAAGATTCATGTAAGAAGGTACTAATTTACCCATTATGATAATTATTATTCGATTTGTAGAGCGATCAGCGCGAGTGCACTTTATAGCCACAAATCTTTTTTTAACCATGGCAACACTGACCGCAGCGCGGGGGCAGCTGTCATCGGGAGATTTTCAAAGCTTCATTCGCTTCTCCGAGTTCTTAGTCTTAGCAACGCTTGACGCTTTACATAAATCCTTCTGATAAAACGTGTCTTTAAATTGTACTTGTTCAGTTAATAAACGTGAAGAATGTTACAACTTCCTTCTTTCATTTTTAACTCATAAATGACAAATATTAGCACGATTACACGACAGTGAATCGGTAAGTAATGGCGGATGAACGTTATACCCCCATCGCTAAAGATTATTAACTGATACCAATACAGTGAAACCTCCATCTAACGTTTTTGAAAGATCCTATTGAAATAAACTATGAATGCAGGATAACAATGAATACAGGAATATAGAAAAACTCTACAATCATGTTTAATATTCTAAAAAAAAGAAACATATTTGTCACATACATTATCTTAATTTTTCTAATGCATAAAGATAGCAGCCAGAAATTTTTTTTTTCATTTGAAATGTGTATTGCTTTTGTTCAAATGTTTGACAAGTGCTCGCTAGTTGATGTCGTAATTTTCCAAGTTTACTAACATTCGATAGATAATTTTTTTTCTTTTGAATGGCTAAGATCCTGAGACAAATATTTTTTTTATAAATATTTTCAGTTTTACAAATTCTATAACTACAGATTTTCACGGGTCTGCACTAGAATATATCGATGGTCCCGAAGAATAATGTCGGATATTGAAGTTTAAAGTTTTTTTTTTATTTGAGCAGTTTAAAGTTTCATTTCTGCATTTTTACTGTTGTTGAGATCAAGAAATATAGTGTTGTTTTGACATTTTGCATTTCATTTAATTTCATTAACAATTCAGAAAATATAGACTCTTAAATCAACAAAATAGCCAGCAAAACAATTGTCAATTTGGGCAGATTCGACATTGTTCTTCGGGACTGTCGATATATAAATTTATATTCTTTTCTCTGGACAGGAGGCCTTTTAACTCTGGACATTGGAAGTTATCCACCACATACCCGCCCCGGTATAAATAACAGATGGTCAGTTGCTCTTTCAGGGCTCTCACAAGGACTCTAATTTTTTTTTTATAAAATAAAACGACTCTACATTTAATAAACAAAACTAGACCTCCATTGTCCCTAGACACATTGTTAGGCAGTAGTATGCAAGTGCTTGCTATTGAGTATAAAGTTAGTATTTATGAAAAGTATAAAAATCTTACCTAAGTCTCTTTTGGGTATTCCCCTACCCTGCCTAATTTTTATGTACATATAGCACAAAACAAAAATTAAATAAAAATATTAACAAAAGGCGGAAGAAGATCTAGAAACGGAGGCGGCACGACGCAGATTGCCTGGCAGCCCTGTTGAGAGTGTGTCGGTGATCAGGCAGGCCGGGTACGAGGTTCGGATTCCACGCCTCTAAGCCGACTTCCCGGTGGCGCCTCTACAAGAGAAGTGATTGAGAAGTGGGGGGACTAGACACCCGAAGACCATGAGGATATCAGCGTCTGGTTGTCGGAGGCGGGGTTTAACTCTGGACATTGGAGGCTTTAAGGAAAATCAATTTCCCTTTGAGCCTGTGTCATATTTGGGGAAGATGTGTGGAGGATATCATTACCATTAGTGAAGCCGGCGCAGAAAGAGCGGTTTGAGGTGAAGTGCGAGAAGAAATCCTTGAAGGACCAGATACACGTGAGCTGCTCCACAATGGGCATGCGAGTCATGGCTAGCTCCTCCTGCAGCCGGTCGTTCTCGTCATACCCCCAGCCCACCACCTGCAAATGGTAAAAAGACAAATCAGAACACTTTACATGCCCGCCGCCACCCTGTGATGTCCAGCATTTCTTTTTCCATAGAGAGATTAAAGGTCGAGTACCTACTGACACGCAATACCAAGCAAAATCCACATAACTATTACGTTACACTTACTAATTAACCAAATTTTTTTAAAGCCATGACTTTACATAACTTTTCAAAAGTGTTCTGATTTGTTATAGTTCTGAATTGTTTTAGAACTTCCGCATGTATAGATATTTACAACAATAATCACTGCAAAGAATGTAATCGAAAAATTAATAATAATGCCAAGCACAGGCAGCCCGTGACTGAATTTGACAGCAATGAATTTCACTTTAACCACTCCGACCCATCAGCTTGTTTACCGAAAGCACCACAAAGTGCACCGAAAGTTGTATATGGAAAATAAACGTTCATATTCACAAAGTCATTTAGTTAGTTAGTTTATCACACGTCGCACGAAACAGCGTGCGTATCACGTGAACCCATCACGACGCGTAGGGATGGATCAGTGGCAACGTGTGAATGAAATTTTTATTTAAATAGAAAAAATCATCAAAATGACATGTAAATTTTTTACTCCAAAAATGCTTAGGAATCGCTGGTTAAAATCCTTTGGGTACGTTTTGTTACAACCTGTTGCTATACCCCATATAGACAAACCAAGTACAAATGTTTTACTCCAAGAAAAGAACAGAAATATTATATGAAAAGATAGTTACGGATCCCTCCCTCCCGACGACCTTGGTGAGATCTGTCTCACTATCCGGCCACAAGCATACGGGCCGCACCACGTTTGAATACTCCGCGTCCTTGGTGAACTTCAGCACCGCCAGGTCAGCGTAGAATATAGAGGCGTTGTAATCTGGGTGGACGAAAATCTTGCGAACCTGCAAAACAGTAAAAAAAATGACATGAATGGTAACAGGCAGAAAATGAAACAAATCCTAGAGCCGCCTTTACTATACCTACAAAATTCCATGACTGTTCCCTGGCATACTTTTATACAAAACGCAGCCAGTTTAGGGAAAATACGGTATGTCTACTTACACAAAAAGTTAAGTATCCTCAAAGGGGTGTGCAGAGAATGTACCGAATAATAAAAGTATAAAATGTATTTTCATTCAAATGCATCAAGGATAAAACTACTAAAATAAATAAAGAGTATGGATTGGCTTACAAACATGATCTGAACCCCGTCAGATGTCTTGCGCAAGTTGAATTTGCCAAGGTGCACGGTGAGTGTCTGTGCGTTGACAGTGCGGGTCGTGCCCGTGCGTGTCACGCAGTGTGCCGCCGTCAGCACGTGGCGTAGTGACACCAGCGACCCGCCGCAGATGTATTTGCTGTCTACCGTCTGGAAATTACAACAAATAAGAGTAAATATAAGAGTAACAAACCAAAAAAAAAACATTCTTACTATGTTTAAGAGGAAAAACCTCAAAAAATATTCTCATTTTGCCTTACTAAAAAATGTCTTGAAAATTTTATTAATTTATAAACGACCGTGCATTTAAAAACCTTACTAATCAAAAACTGACAAAAAATTGTTCATGGAAAGATATTATACATTGCTTATATACAGCCAAAGAGCATCTATTGTATACACTTGTATTATTTATAATTTCTCAATGAATTACGGAATTTTTCCAAGGTATTTTAAAGTCCTACACATTTTTAAATAACATTACTTTCTTGGAAGTTTTATTACATTTACAGAGAAAAAAAAATATTTCTCTGAATATAAGTAGCTATCCTGGGGAAACCATAAAGGATAGATACAATATTTAAATACAGATAAAGTTGGGCGAGGCAACTACAGAAACTGTGTGAGGAGAGGATGGAACTGCCATGGACGGAGGCCGAACATTCAGCGCAAGTCAGGGGCGTATGGAGGAGCCTTGTCGATGCAGTGGGTCCCCGACCCAAATAGGATAAGGGGAAGAAGATGATGATGATATAAACAAATCTGGTAAGGCAGTACAATTTATAAAAAACATAATTTTGCAAAAACCAAGTAAGTTATTACGAAAATATTGTCAGCCGGCTCACTGCGGGTGCTTGTCATTTTACCCTGGCACACTAAGGGAAGAAAAACCTCAGAGAACCATTCTCATTATGTTTAAGAGAAAAGAAACCTCAAGAATGTGACAAAAAAAATCAATTTTACTGTGAATCAAGCAGGACTTTTTGATTAACTAATCCTATATGAAGTTTGTTTGTTTATCCTTCTTTAAAGTCGCAACAGTGTGCCTGATCTACATGATTTTATGCAGGGGAATAGTTGGAAGACTGGGAATGATATAGGCTACTTTTCATCCCGGAAAACTTTTCATTCTGGTGGAAGAATTCTTTATTGTTAATTGCTCCCTAATACCATGAAGCTACGAGTAAAAGCTAGTGAAAAATTATCTCTAAATCATCTTATTGATAGGCCACCATTTAGAATCAAATCGTTAGATATGGCACTAGATCTGAATAGCCAGGTCCTTCCTGACCCTCCCCTTCACATTTCCTTCTCAACTTGTACGGGACAAAATTGACTAATATTATGTCTCATATTTTTTTTTACATTAGCTCCACACAGGAGGCCCTGAAGAAAAAAAATCCCTTGCCTGTGTCATCTTTGGGATGCTGCGTGAAGGGTCTTTTTAGGTAAAGGAAGGAGAAGGAAGAAGTTACGAGAGACGGGTGGGAATCTGGGGGTCACTGTATCCAGGAGTGGCGGACGTACGAATCCACCCCTCCCACTGTGGTGTAAAGTGATGGATTGAGAGTCCAGCTGGTGAAATCTAGGTTAGATCCCCCTCAACCAGCCTCTCCCGAACCCCCCGTCACGCAGTAAGTGGGCAAACGCATTCACCGCCAAGACCTAAATCTCACCCAATGAACCTGGGCACCCTTGCTAAATCACTAAACATAGCGAACCTCTTGGGGTAACCCATGACAGGGGTGTTATGGGGTATCCAATAAATGGTTCCGGGGCGAAGGTCACCCTAGTTTACTCCGCGGATTGAACAAAGCTATAGAATCACCTGTGACTGGTAGAGGGCCACGTGCCAGGGCCACTGCCCCATTCTGGCGAGGACCCCGTTCACTATCAGGGGAGCTGCCTGCAGCGCCACTTTACCACAAGGCTGCTGGAAAAAAAATAAACAAACATTTCAATTTCGGAGGCGGCCAAAACACTTTAACGTTTGTTCTGTCAATGAAGAGATTCAATAATTGAGTTTAGTAAATATTATGAAGTATTTTCATTTGATCGTGTCCTGTACAAACCTGTGAATCTTCAGTTGATTGTCTGGAACCGGGCCTGGTTTGGGGTGGAGTGGGATGGATCTTGGCTTCAGGAGGAATCCGGTGATCTCCCTGGAAGTAGTCGTTGGAGCTGGAGGAACCGCCTCCTCGTGCTGACTTTCTGGTGTTGCTGAGTTCCACAATTTATGGATAAATGCAGAATACGGATTATTATCTCAAATATTTTCATGGGTTGCCACCGGGGTTCCAGTTGCAGGACACTGGTGTGGAACCAATTAAATATCCATTGATTTTTGGAATCGGTTCCTCAAAGAGAAAAACCATTGAGTGACTAGAGAAATTCTGAGAAAAATGAACCAGTTCCTCAAAAATTCGAAAATAATGTCATATTTGAACAGAGGATAGTGAATTGGTACTATAAAAATCTTACTCTGCGTTATCACCATCATCAGTGTCATAGTCGTGGTTGGCGTCGGGCTGGGCGTCGCGCGTTTGTGTAGAGGCGGAGGTCATCTGAGGGCGCCGGCTGGTACCGCTCCTCCTGGGGGAGAGGGGAATAAACTTGGTGGAAGGTTGGCCGGAGCTGCAAAATTACATCACGCCAATCGACATTTTGGACAGCGGTCTCGAACTTGAATATTGCCTAAATAATTGCAGATCAAGAAAGACTTGAATAAATAGAAGAGTAACCATTAAACTAAAGCTAAGAAAAGTTGTTTTAGAGAATTTAAAAAGTTCATCAATTTCAAAGTTAACATTTCAGGTCTCGCTTACATCCAAAAGCCTCTGCCTGCACGGCCTCAAACATCTTCTTGGAGTATAATTTACTTTGCAAGCAACACTTCAAATACGCACTGTGTGTCATACCTATTCATTATTACTTGATCTTTAAGTGATCTTTATAACCTGTTCAAATAAATACTCGGTGATTTAACCCTTAATTTACCCGGTAGGTCCCTGGGACTCCATTGAAAACTTTCAGCGCTCTAAAACTGTTAGTTTTTGGAATTACAAATTGTGCGTTCCAGTACCTTCACGCTGTGACGCACCAAACGTGAGGGAGAGCGGACGTTGATGCTAGATTGATAAGTTATCACGCTAGTGGAGTCCGTGGGACTCCATCGGGATATTAATGTTATAGTTTTATCCTATGAACGGTATGGAACAAAAAAAGCAAAAAAAAGAATCATGATTTTTTTTTTGCTTTCTATAAGAATTGATTATGTTTTTGTTATATTTCTTTAAAAATTAAATTGAAAAATTGTTTTGTTTTTAAAATGTTGAGACTAGAAGTTACGTCTCGTAATTTTGTTACAAAAAGTGCCATATTCTAGAAGTTCCTTAATAAAAGGCTGTGATTCTACAATTTTAAGTAAAAACCTATGCCATTGTAAAACCAAATATATAATAAATAAATATAACCAGCATTTCATTTAAAAAAGTGTTTATTTCGTGTTAAATTTACGATTTTATTTCCGGGAGTCCTGGGGACTGCACCAGGTAAATTGTGTATGTATGAAGTCACCGGGTAAATCATGGGTTAAGGAATCATCTTTTATTTCTCTCTACCACAATAAGTTACGTTTCAATGCGTTTTTATCCAACCCTGATGAAGGTTCAGGTTGTTTTTCATGTTATTATGTGTTTATACACCTCTGATGAAGGTTCAGGTTGTTTTTCACATTTTTATACACCACTGATGAAGGTTCAGGTTGTTTTGTCGGCATTTCCAATATGTTTTTATACACCCCGAAGAAGGTTCAGGTTGAACCTAAACCAGTTGGTTAATATATTAAAGATATGTAATAAAGTGATATTCAAACAAAGTTATTTTATTGTAATTGAATATATTACGTTAGGTTAGGTTATGGGCTATTTTCTTTTTACCACTTTAAATTTGGGAGGCGGGAATGGGTACCGCCGCCCCGGGAACCTTTATTGGATAACCAACACCTCTGCCATAGGTCACCCCAAGTGGTTCGCTACGTTTGGTGATTTAGCAGGGATGCCCGGGTTCATGGGGTGAGGTTTGTCTAGGTAATGGAGGCAGATGGCCAGGACTCACTGAACCCCAGATTCCTACCCACCCCTTCAACCCTTTTCCTTCCCAGAACTCCCCTCTCCTCCTTTTCCTAAAAAGAAACCCTCCACACAGCATCCCCAAAGATGACATAGGCCCTGTGGGAAATTATTTTCCTCGGGGCCTCCTGTGTGGAACTCATGTAAAAAAAAAGACTTTATATCACTTTTCAAAGGTGTTGAAGTGCCACTGTGTTGAGTTGTCATGTTGTCAGTTGGAATCAATACAGACTTCTAAATTGCAATTTTTTTTTAGATATTAAATCAAAGCAATAAAAAGATAACACAGTAAATAATAATAAAAAAAAAAAACGAGTGTGACCAGTGGTCCCCAACCTTTTCATCGCCGCGGTCTGTTTGATAATTTTACCGTGGCCCACTGAGAGGGGGAGGGGTTAGATAGATAGATTAACCAAGATAATCTATCTAATCAAAAAAATACACCCTATAGCCCCATCTTTAATTTGTTTCCTGCCATCCATCCCACCCCATGATATTATGGTTGTGCTGCATTGTTATTCTAAGGTTGATAATTACTTATTTTATCGTATATCTAAATATTGTCATTTATGTTAAAATGTAAGATGCATCAGACTTTTTATTATCTCATTGAATACCTTTTGTACATTTACTTATGATTATATATACACTGTTGTCTCCTTCCCGTTAATTGATATTCAAATTAATTTACCTCCGTCTAATTATGTTCTTTGTAATATTATTTATCTTTTTCTGTATAGATGTACATTGTTGTCTCCCTCCCACTAATTGATTACCCTTTGTAGCCCTTTCAAATTAATTTGTCTCTGTCTAATTCTTTGGTAATATTCTTTCTCCCTCTGTCATTCAACTTATATATAACCGATAACTCTGCCTTAGTATTTAGTTATTATTATATCCTGATGAAGCTTGGTCGAAGCGAAACCGGTAGATATATATAAAATAATAAATTTGTGGTTTAAATACCAAAGTGTTTTAATTCTTTTAAATATAATGTCTAACCACAAAGTAATTGCTTCTTATGAAAAAATCAAATCGTCTTGTTTATTTGGACTTTCTTATTTGTATTTTTTCATTATTGTACCTACCTGCCCGAAGAAAGTTTTAAAAAATAATTATCACTGGGTTTTTTCTTTGAATAAGTTGTATAATTTCTCATTTGAAATATTTTATTATATTTTAGGTTCTTTTCTTTTTATGTCTGTTGTTGAAAAAGAGAAATGATTTTATAACTTACTTTCCATTTCCAGACGATCTCGAAGAAGGATATTGTTGTGATGGTGTTACTCTTCTTTCCTGGATGCTGAAAATGTATAAATAACCTAATAACATTAAAAAATGCTAATACAACTTGGAAAAATATTTGGAGATACAAAATTATATCAAATCAGAATTTCTTAGTAGACTAATGAATTTGTAGAACAACATTATTATATTATTACATAACAGGCTGCCTTCACGTATATAAGTTTTTTCCCATAAGTCACTTACGTAAGTGACTAATGGCAAAATTACCAATGAAAACGACACCAAAAGTCACTCACCCTAATTTATGGCAAGTTATAGAGGTTGTTCTTTCGTAAGTTTTTTTCAGATCGAATCGCGTTCGTGCGAACTTACGGCTTTCTCACAGCTTATGTAATCAGTTTGATAACTTGAGACGCTTAACCTAAGAAATGGTACCAAAATGCGCCAATGCAAGGTGTCAAAAATTAAAAGATAGTTTTCGTAGGATTTTTTCCTAATAATAAAATTTATTATTAGAACTAAAATCTGATTAGGATACTTACATTATTATTTCCAAAAGCAATATAAAAAATAATACTAGATAAAACTCAAATAAGCACTACCCAGCAAAACGAATGTAAACGGAAAGAAAATTTTCTGATCCTAAAAACTGAAGAGATATCATTTAATTTTCGGGTGGAGAAAGCTTTCTGAAAATGATTATCCTTCTTTTTAAGATTCCATGCCAACTGAGAATAAAGCCAACTGAACACCTCTTTGAAAAGTCATTAAAAGCTGTTAAAAACATAATTTTAAAATAGCCCGTAACCCTAACCTAACGTAACCTATTTAACCAATTTTTTATATATGACTTTTCTGAGGTGGTTCTTAGTTGGTTTCATTCTAAGTTGTCCGGTCATCCTTTTTAATTATCGGTCCAATCCTTTCTAACCTCAATTATTCTGTTTATAACATGACGTATTTGAATTCAAAGTCGGTTACTTCTGTCGTGTAACCGACCGTGTTAAGTCGGTCTGGCTGTCAATCGGATAAAATTAACGAACTCCATTCATTCCCGCCGTTAACAGAACAAAAACGCATGGAGAATAGTTTCTATCAAGCCATCTTCTATTCCAACACTTTATTTGGGCCCTTTCATTGACAAAATCGCGTAAATTTGACAGCAGCAAATCATTAATGATAGGAAGTCTTACCGTAAATAAAATTACAAGTATAGCGGTCACTGTGAGTTAAACGTAAATTAAACTTCCGTGAGCATTACTTACCGTAAGTTGGATGCGTACGTAAATGCTCCTGGGAGTAACTTATCAAAAATTTATGTAAGTCATAAATTTTACTTATGAGTATAAAGGCAGACATATATTGAAAACTTACGAAGATTCTGGATCTGGCGACCGGCTGGTTAGAGTTCCTCCCTGATCATTAGTTTGCGTGTAACTGTGAGAAACAGACGGGACTAAGCTTAATGCGTATGATTTCTCCCTTTCATCACTATTCGTTCTACCGTAAGTATCTTGAATGTCGTACCCACTACTGGGACTTTCGGTTGTCCTGACATTCCCCCTACCAGGACTATTTTGGTTTTCATACCCTCTACCGGGACTATTTTGATTGTCATACCCTCTACCAGGACTATTTTGGTTGTCATACCCTCTACTGGGACTATTTTGGTTGTCATACCCTCTACCGGGACTATTTTGGTTGTCATACCCTCTGTCTGAACTTTCAGTTGGCCGAGAATTCCCTCTACGGGAACTATCTTGGTTCTCATACCCAAAACCAGGATTCTCTCGTCTACTACCTGGCCTTTCTGTTATACGGTCTCTGCCAGAATTCTGTGTATACACACTCTCTCGGCTTCCAGAGTTTGAAGGGTACACAATTGCCGTATCGGTATTTTCTCTTTCATTGCTGTTATCTCTACCGTAATCTCTATTATCTTTATCTCTGTTGCCGTTGCCACCATTGATGTTTACTTTTCCCGAGTTGGATTGTACGGGCAACACAGGTTGTATGGAGTATATTGATGAGGGGCATATTTGTTGCCCGTTTAATCGCAGTGTTTGCACCCTCGGCGTTGAGTAAAGCGAGTTGTAAGTAACGGAGATTGTGATCTGCAGATGGGTTCCTGGATTTATGTTCTGTTGCTTGTTTTCTATTTTGTACGATAAGTTGTCTGAAGACGAGACTTCTCCAAATGAGCTCTGGAATAGGAAAAAAGAGTACATTAAAGGTGTTGCTAGTTCATATTGAAAATCTTATCTTATACGTCTGGGACTACATCCTCAATTTAGGGATAATTTTGTGATGCCGAAGAGAGCGAAGGGAAAAGGACGAGAGAAGGAAAAAAAAAATTGGAGAAAACACTAATACTGACAGTAATAAACATGACAATAAAAGAAACATTAATGGGAGAAATCACTGCACCCTAACTATTTCTCACAGATTTAATATTTTTTTATATAAAGTCCACAAGGAAAATAATTTCCCTCGGGGCCTAATGTCATATCTGGGGATGCTGTCTTTTAAAGGAAAGAAATGACAAGAATATCAGGGAAGGAAAAACACTTGAGGGGTGGGTAAGTATCCGGGGGTCAGTGTGTCCAGGAGTGACCGACAAATTAATCTATCCTTCCCAAAGCAGTGCAAGGCGATTAGTACAGTTGGAGAGGTCAAAGAGTCTCCCTCAATCGGCCTTCATGCAATTGGTTGACAAATGCATACGCTGTCAAGATCTGAACAATGTTGCTAAGTACACTATCTCACTTTTTCTAATGCCGGGGAAAATCTTCGAGAAACGATCAAAATAATTGTATTATTTATAATAATAAATAATTTGCATGTATTTTTAATGAAATGTTATTCTTGGGCTTTTACTAGTGTTTTTTATGCAATGAAAATACTTTCTCATTACACACAAGGGCAATTTGACAATCATTTACGCAATGATAACACACAACCCCGTGACAGTTAATAGAAAATGGTGAACGAAATTAAATTAAAAGAAACAACATTTAGTGAATCTTTCCCTCGCCACTTCTGAGATCTCTTCAATGTTTCTACAGTTTGTAATGTCATTCTTTCTACGCACATTCTTGAACCTGTGAATTTTCAACTTACAGCACCATCCATGGAAGATGCTTCTCTCAATTAGACTTAATAATAGTCTCTCTTAGAATCTCTCACCGAAGTTCAGAAGTAGTGTTTACTTTACACCTGAAATATTGTTTATTCCCTTGCGGCAGCTCCGCACTTTTAGACGCAGATTATGGAAATAACACTTTGTTTCAACAATTACTACAAGAAACAACTCTTTACATGCAAAATAGGTTATTAGGTTCTAGTTTGGGTTAACTAAGTAATGCATGTATATTTAGATTGAAATGAAATTCACGAAAAAGTCAATCCATTGAAAAAAAAATGGTAGCAAATGAATCAATTTATAAGGGAAATTTTGAACTTTTAATAAAAGTAGAATTTTAATGCATCTTTTACCATCTATCAAAACGTAATCAGTTGTTTCTTGTATTAATTAAGTTGAAATTTAAGGCTTTCACTCACGTAGAAACTGAAATAAAACCAGTTGTCAACGCAATTCGAAATTCGTGAGCGCTACCACGGCAACCTGTTAACCAGGCAACTGAAAAGCAACTGCCACACAAGCAAAAGTGCTGGTGCATTGACAACTGGTTTCATTTCAGTTTCTCCGTGAGCAAAGGCCTTTAGTGTAATTTCCAAAATCTGTGCCTCATAAAATTCCGGCTGTTTGTGGAATATTTACCCTTTAACTTAGGAATGTATAGAATATATGTGTATGTATAAAACTTTGGTGTTGCGCAGGGCGGTTAATTGGCTTCTGGACCACCATCCAAATATGAATAAAGTATACTCACGCTAAGGGAATCTGCCCTCCTGTCCAGGATGACATCAATCCAAACCCCATACAGCCGCACATCGGTGCTGATTTTGAGGCCCCCATACCACTGCCCTTGCACCGAGGAAGTCTCGTCGTACGAGAACACGGCGGGGCAGGGCGAGGTGGGCACTGAGGAGGCATATTGCTGACCCTTGGCGAGCAGGAGGTTGGCTAATATTCCTACTACTTCCAGTAAGTGACTATGTTTGACCTGGTATTATAAAATAAACAAAAAATTGGAATTAAAAAACTGTCCAAAGAAGTGAAGCTAGCCGTCCATAATGGAGTGCTGGTACCTACCCTGGTATACGGCAGTGAGGTATGAAACTGGCAGAGGAAGGATAAAAGTAGACTGAATGCTGTAGAAATGAAATCCCTGAGTCGTATGTGTAGTAAAACCATGTACGGACGCATGAAAAACGTGGAGATCCCCAAAGAATGCAAGACTGACGTAAGCGTAATGAGTAAGATTAAGAAAGGGACGCTCAGATGGTTTGGGCATGTAGAGCAAATGAACGAAGAAAGGAGTGTAAGAAGAATATATGACTCAAATGTGAATGGTAGAAGAAGTTGGGGACGCCCGGAAGATACGTCATCGTAGGGACGTCGAGGAAGATATGACATCACCAAGTGAATCAGATACTTGAGTCGGGCCATGTCAAGAGTCTGAATAATAGAAGAGTATGTATGAGACGATGCATGAATGTGAACAAGGCAAGGAGTGTGTGCCGAGACCGAGTTGTTTGGCGGTCCGTCCTCTCTGCTTACCCCTGCGGAAACGGCTGGGATGGTTAGTTTAGTTTTACTTAGTAAAAAGTGGCTAAAAATTCCATTTGGACTTTTTGGCTACTTTCTTTTGAATGAATTTAGAAATTTTACAAATGTTTTGAAATGCCAAATAGAAATCTTCCTGTTATTGCAGGCTCGAAAGGGATCATTTATGAATGTAATTATACCTTCCGGATCAGACTCAAAGAACAGCTTCGAAAATTTAAATTTAAATTTATATTTTAATTTATTGTTATTGTATTTACATAATCGACTTTGACAATTTGAATTTTTAAGTTTGTCTTTGATATATAATTTCTTTTTATCTATGGAAATGGGAATTCCAGGTTCCTGGCATCCTGGCTAATGATGGACATCAACTTCCAAAACCCTGAAATAATCGAAAATGGTTGCATCAAGCTATCTCGGGGAATTTATCATTATTATTTGATTTTTTTTTTAATTTCTTGTTTAATAGCAATCATTGGGATTTTCGGGTCCTATATTCGGATGATATAAATTTACGAGTTTCGCGACATACGCTTATTTTGAATCAGCCACCAAAAATGTAATTATTTTTAATTTGTTCTTTAATTTTTCGGAATAATAAAAATCGATAGCATTTAGCGTAACTCTTGGCTCTACAACCCCTGGTGAGTCTTGACCTCCTCAAGAGTCTTCCTCCACTCATCTCGGTTTTGGGCCAGTTCTCTCTAGCTTAGAAGCTCCAAGGTAGATATATCTTTGAGGACGTTGTCGCTCCATCTTAATCTTGGCCTTCCCAGGCTCCTTCGCCCTATCGGTCTTGAGTTCAGCAGGGACTTTGGTGCAGGGAATTTAGCAATCGATAGGAGATATAAAAAATTCGCAAGCGGGACATAATTTCTAAATATATGATTGTTTTATTAAAAAAACATAGTTTTAGAAAATATACCTAAATCGTTTTACGACACCACTGACTGCAAAAGTTGTGTGAAGCTGTGTGTACCCTACCTCTGCAGCCCTCAAATAAAATAAAATCCCGCATGGATAAATTGGCATGTGATCTAATAATTTGTTACAAATTTAATTTATTTATTTATTGGAACAAGAATACATATACATTATAAAAAAAAAACTTTGACTGTCCAACTAGGAGATTTCCCGTTTTAGGACAGTCAAATTGCTAGGTTTAGTTCACATTATTATTTAAACATGTTGTTTTTTGTAGAACTTAATATTAAATGATGTTTACAATTGTAATTGTTAAATTCACAGTCAAGTACAAGGTTATAAAAGCCGTAAAGCAGTTAAATATAGTATTAGTTGTAAAAGTTACTGAGAAAAGTTACAAAGTTTAAAATAATAAAATGCTAATATATTAAAGCTATAAAGAAAAAAAAATATAAACTCATTGGTTGTGAAACAGAAAATAAAAACTAAATCTTTCCTCGATATATTTCCTATCCGAATTTTCGAATAGGAAATACATCGAAGTTTTTTAAAAATTGTTTTTAAGAAAATATACGATAGGTTTGAGTAAAGGCATAATCTATCTTATACATCTTATAATGTATTTAAAGTATGTTTTTAAAGTTTGATTATACATTAGTGAGTCAGCATGTTTACTTTTTAAATTAAATGATAGTTTCTAGAATAATAAACGGCGATAATATCATATACATAAGCAGATTACCAAATAAATATTATTTTGTTATGATGCCGCTCAACTAATTGACATCCGTCTGCCCTCGAAAATGATCGTGATCGATTATATCAAAGCCCTAAATAAATTACGTTTCATTTCCGTCAACACTATGAAGCAACAACAATGAAATCTTAAATACAAACAAAACCAGTTGGTTCAAACTCCTTACAAAACCAGAATGAAATGTTGATTTGTGGACTGAGTTCTGTGATTCGCGACGTAAGAATCAATAGATTCAGTTGCGCCAGCCAAACAGTGCGTTTTAATGTTTTTTTTTATTATTTGTTTTTAAATAACGTTTTATAAATTCCAAGTATGATAATATATAATAAAACTTATATATTCAGAATCAACGATTGTTATTGATCATATGAATATATTTTTTAAGTCATAATATTTTTGACTGTGGTCCCTTATTACGATTTTTAAATTTGAATACAAATTTAGAAGATAATGCTATCATCAGGTAGAAAATCAATTGGTTTTAAATTATGTTATCGCAGATAACGTTTTAAACATTGAATTGATCTTTTACTAGGCTCTGGTGTTCTGATGCTTTCGGTAGGCTGTTAAAGTATTTTTTCTTAGATATAATATACTAACAGACCCGGCAACACGTTGCTGCAGCTAACGAAACACATCGCCATTACTCAACCTTTATAACCAACGCCATCAGTTAATTTGCCGCCAATCCACAAAACACAAGTTAATTAAAATCCACACCGTCCGCTTGCTAGCCCGCTTGCCAGCCCGCTGCCCGCTTGCCAGCCCACTCATTTTCTTTATATATTTCAATCAATTTACACAAAACCTTGACAAATTATACACCTAAAAACCTTCCTCGTGAATCACTCTTTCTATTGGTGAAAACCGCTTGAAAATCCGTTGCGTAGTTTAAAAGATCTAAGCGTACGGACAACGGGAACGGCTTCATTTTATACTACGTAAAGATTTGTTGTATACGTATAAGACATATTGGGTTGTGCAAATGAGGAGTTACATTCATTTCTCTGATGGAATTACGTGTTTTTGTTGTGTGCGACTTTCGGTTATAACCCCGTTTTGGTTGAATAACCAGATAATTACTATTTTCCCATTAATGTAAAGTATTTTGTTTTTATGTGGTTGTTTTAATGTTGTTGTGTACACGTTGTATTAAAAAATAAACATGTAAACACGTGGGCGGGAAAAAACAAATAAATAAATAATATTTTTCAAATTCCTACTTCCATCATTTACTTGCATAATGACGGAAGACGTAGCTTGGTAGAGGACTTCCTACGACGCCTAAGTGGTCTAATCGGATCTGAATAGCAAGACTAACCCATCAATCTTCTTACCCAGTTTCTTTCTCCCACAACTTCATTTAGCCTCGCAACATACTCGAACGATTTTCGGCAAATTATTATGGAAAGTTTGCAAAATGTCTTAGTAATTACTAAAGCCTCGATTACATTGAACCAGTTTACAAACTACTAGCCGGTAAATTTAAAAGCGGGTGAATCGGCGAATGAGATTGTCATGATGACACACAAAACTGCCTACTCGCTCAGTAGCGACAGTAGCAGCTAAAATAACGACTGCCGCGCGAACCAATCCTGTCAACATTTTGTAGAAAGCTTGAGCTCGCAGCTAGCAAACTAATTCTGACAGTTACGAAATCAGCTGTTCGTGGGCCGCCATCTTGAGGCACACGCTGGCGAGTAGCGAGCAAAGTTGACCACCTTTCAACTTTCTTCGTAGATTGTCCACAATCTGCTAGTTAGCAAGTAATACGACGACACTGAGCGAGTTTACTAACAGATAGTGAATTTCCCAGATAGTAGCTTGTAAACTCGCTCAATGTCATCGAGGCTTAAGGGCCTCCGCTCACGGAGAAACTGAAATGAAACCAATTGTCAACGCAATTCGAAATTCGTGAGCGCTACCATGGCAACCTGTTAACAAGGCAACTGAAAAGCAACTGCCACACAAGCAAAAGTGCTGGTGCGTTGACAACTTGACTGATTTAATTTCAGTTTCTCCGTGAGCGAAGGCTTTTAGTACTTGTGGAACCCAAAAATCTGGGATAAAATGTGAGATCTTTGCGGGTTCTTTGGCTCTAAACTGCAAATCACATTATTTCCAAATTAATATTTTGAGTAATGATATTAATTAAATCGAATGGCCAAATCGAAAACCAAACACCCTTCGCTCGAGTGGTTTAATTGAGGATGTCAATAGTCCCACATAAAAAAAGTACCTACCTACTAAAGCTGTTTTTTGTTGGCTTCTATTTGAATGAAACCTGACTATTATATTGCTGTTTTCTTCTCCTTTTAAAGAAGAATTAATGAAGGAGTCATTAATTTTCCTAACCTTTCAATAATAAACTCATTTAATTGAACAATTTACGACATAAATTTGCATAATACGGTTTACCGCAGTAATTTAATAACTGGAAATAAAATGCGCGTACCTACTACGGTAGGAAAATATCTACAAGGATCCAATAATCATGTTTTGTACGATTCCGTGACAGCAGATCCCCGACAGATGACCTCCCGGCAAACGCGGATGGTTGAGGGAAAATTTGGTTTACTTACACAACACATAACAACTAAATGTTCCCGAAGAGGTGTGAAGAGAGGATATACCGCCGAATAGCAGATAAAACATATTTTCATTAAATTGCAGCAAGAATAAAACTACTTGTACAAAAATCGACACATTAAAGAAATTCGTTTGATATCATATCAACTTATTATAAATGTATTTCTAAGTCGGTTTTATATTTGAAATTGGTAAATAATGCACAGATATTATACCTACCTAATTTTGAAATTACAATTTCGGGAGGTCAGAGATAATTCAAAACAAAATACTTGATATCAGGAAGCTATTCATAAAAAAAATTATCTATATAAATTGCATAAAATCATCACCTTCCCACATATCGCACTCCCAGAACACTAGAGCTAAATCTAATTTACAAGTGCCAAAAATAAAATCCACTCTTGCTAAAAAACATGAATCTTACCTCGCACCTTCCATATTCAACATTTTCTTAAATGAAACACAACACATAACTCAAACCAATAGAAAACGTACATATAAAAACTTTAATACGTGGTTATTAAACTAAAAAAGGGATTGCATTAACAAGCTACTTGCAAACTGAACGTGTTAATTTTTTATACGTACTATATTATTATTTAAACATATATTAAAAATTAAAAAAAAAAAAGAACCTTCATACTGAAAATGTTCAATTACTTTATATATGTTTGTAAATTTTTTATATTTAGATTATTATATGTAGGTTATCTTTTGTATTTTTATTTATGTTTTTCTTTTGTACTTTGTATTATTATTAATATTTAAGTTTTTCTTTTGTTCTTTGTATTTTTATTTATTATCTTTTATATTTTTTTTTGCTTTAATCTTTACTGATATATGTAATTATAGATACTGCTACCCGGCTCAGAACAGATATTGTCTAGTGAGTCGGGTAGCGCACAAATATGTAAATGTAAATAACTCTTGATATTAATAAACGCCCGGGTTACCGGCACCTTTAAAAAAAAAAATTGTCGGGTCATCGTTTTGTACACGTACGTGAATCAGCAAAACAAAATCGATTCCAATTTTCATATTCCTAATGCAAATACAAATATTAATTGTATATATAAATAAATAAATGCAATTGTTCACGTAACACAAAAATCGGATTGTTTGCCATCAAAATCTCTCATATTAGCTCTGGCGTCCTGAAATCTTTTTTTTTTAATTATTCCCACACATGAGACCCTGAGGGAAATAATTTCTATATCGTCGCAAGAAAGCAATACTATGGCAATACTGCTGTAACAGCCAAAAACCAAATTGTTCAGTTGTTGATTGTGAGGTGTGTACATCAGTTAAAAATCGTAGGTATTATTGACAAAACGGCTTTTTTCCAACATCATACAGTTCTTATTTATCGTTGTAGAGTCACGGGACCCAGATAGATCGACGCAGAAAAAAAAACCTCTGCAAAATGGCGTATAAAAAGCATTTTAATAGGTAGTGGTGGTTACAGCAGTATTGCTTTCTTGCGACGATATCTTTGAGGCTCTTTTTTTTTGAGGGGGTTCTTTTTAAGGAAAGAAGGAGAGGAAGTTCTGAGAAGACAAAGGGTATTTTTTTACAATAGCTCCCCAGAGGAGACTCCGAGGAAAAAAATCTCGCAGGGCCTTTGTAATATTTAGGGAGTGGTGGGTCATTTTAGGGAAATCTGGGAAGGAAATGTATGAGGGGTGGGTAGGAATCTGTGGTCAACGTGCTCAGGAGTGACGGACGGGCGGTGCAAAGCGATGGATCGAGATAGTCCGGATGGAAAGGTCAAAAGGCCTCCCTCAACCAGTCTAAATCTTTCGATCCAGCCCGACAAGCAGCTTGCCGGCGGGCAGACGCATCCACCGCCAAGACCTGGACAAACCTCACCCCATGAACCCAGGCACCACCCAGTCACCAAAATAGCGAACCATTTGGGGTGACCTATGGCAGAGATTTTGGTTATCCAATAAATGGTTCTCGGGGAGGCGGTACCCATACCCGCTTCCCAAATTGGTTAGGTCTCCCTTAACAAGTCCCCCGATCCGGCCCGCCACCTAAGGCCTGGACTTGGGCACCTCTGCTAAGTTACCGAACGTAGCTAAAAACTTGGAGTGACCTATGGCAGGGGTATTGGTTATCCAATAAATGGTTATCGGGGCGTTGCTACCCATACTCGCTACTTAAATTGGGGTGATGGGCGGGTAGGAATCTAGGTGTTAGGAGCAGATCCAAGGCTCAAAAGGTAGTCATTAAACATAAACAAGGGCTTAAAAGGGAGGGGGGCCAAAAGTCTGTTTAGTTTGTAATTTTTAGGCAAAAAAAAATACTTAAGGCGGCGCTATTCGTCTGAAAAAGAAGAAGATGGAGAGACGTGTAATTACGAATGTTGGACAGAGCGCGCTAATATTTTAAGTGATGAAATCGCAGCGAAAATGGCGAAAAAGCTTAATAAAACATGACTCGTTTAAAATAGAACAAAAATCTCGTGGAACGTATCTTAAGTATCATTTAGAAACATTGTGAATTTTTTCACAAATATAACTTTTAAAATAATAGAAATAGACTTGTTTTAAATAATTTTCGGAGCATACTTTGCGATTTTTTTCTATCGAGGGAATTTCATATAATTTGCGTTTCGGCGTGGAACGTAACTAGATATTATCTTTAAAAATAACATATATTTTTTTAAGAGCTTAAAAACTTCAAATGTGTAAGGGAGATATGTAAGAAATCGGTCGAAATTCGAATAGTAGACCCTTAAGAGGAACGGTAACGCCAGAGCTCACCATTATATACACAGAAATTATCTTCGCAGAAATCTTCGAAACGTGCGCACAACAAACCACCAAAGTTTCATCGCAATCGGATGAACGGTGTAGGAGCTTATACGGACAAACAAAGAAACATTCATTTTTATGTACATAGAAAGATTAAGGTATTAAAATATATTTTTCATTTGGAAAGGTTAAATAAAATTAAATACATGGTATATTTTTAATGTTTATCTGATTAGCTACAGAAATAAAAAAAGATTTACCTATAAAATTGTGAATACCGCAAATTAATGCCAGTTCCTCGATAAACTTAGGACTCTGTGGAACTATGGCATCACCAACTCGAATAGGTACCTACTCGTAAGTGACGAGAGCGAAAAGAAGTGGAAAAAAACGTATGTTTCAAGTAACCTTATAATTAATTATAATGTTAACCCCTTGAATGGCAGGAGACCATATTTGTCCCAGCTCACATGCGTCACATATAAATCGCCGTTACTCCCTTGTTATCAAAGTGAGAATTATGTTTTAAACTGTGTTAGAAAGGCAAAATACCACGCTTTATAGTCTAATCTAAAAAATAACGACCATAAAAGTAAATACACTTTTATGAAACCAAAGTTTTGAATCGCAATTTGAAAAAAAAAATTGAAACTTTGATAATTTTTTAGTAATTATTTTTACATGAAAAGACAAAAAAGGGAGGTGACAGTAACATTTGAAATACATTTGTCTAATAAAATATTGGTGTTGTTATTTTTTTTCGTTATCTAAAATCGTTAGTTTCGTTAGTTAAAAAATCAATGCAGCAGCACTTTTTTGAATATTGATTTTTTTTCTATTGTTTTACAATTCGTTCTAAATGAAAAGTTTGAATGTTTCTTTTAATATTTCGTTGACATTTTAAGTTCCGTAACTATATTTCCAAAGATTTAAAAGTGTAATCTATACTAATATTATAAATGCGAAACGCGTGTGTTTGTTTGTTACGCTTTCACGTATAAAACAATAAAACGATTTTAAAAATTCTTTCACCAATAGAAAGCTAAATTATAAGTGAGGACTATAGGCTGTAGGTATATAATGGTAAGATATGGCGTAATGAAATTACAAATATTATTTTATATTTGTAATTATATTTATTATACGTTGTTTTCTGTCGCTAACAAAAACGAGTTATTGCTAAAGTCAGAAAACAAATCGTTGCCGTGGAAACAATGTTAATATATTTGCGTGAAATCGTAGTTAATATCTATCTATCTATATAAATAAAAATGAGCGCGCATAACTTCCGAACGACTGCACCAAATTGGATATTTCTTTTTTTTACTACTGGTGAGCTCTGGCATTATGAAATTTGGGTGGCATGCAAGCTGTTTAAAAACTGAATGTGCCGGGAATGAATGTACGGAATGCTGGAGAGGGGAGGGGGATTATTGATAAGTGCAAGCGCTACAGTAATTTCCCCTAATACCATGAGAGTGAAGCGCTAGTACTTAGTAAACGATTTAATCAAAATGAATCCGATTTTTTTTTACCTAAGCTATTCCACATTCGGTTCATCTCCTCTATTATTATAATTATTCAACTTGTATTGCTACAGTTCTTTTACTCGATTCTTAGGAAAATGCATATGTAATTAGAAAACTTAATATTCCTAAGTATATATAATTCTTTATCAATGAAGAGACACATTTCCCTAGTTACTAGTAAATGATGATCACTCTTATAAATAATTTGTATTATATTAAGTACCTACTTACTGGTAAAACCTGGTATCTATAGGTATTATGAATCATAATTATCATTAAATTGACGACTGATTACAAAGCGTAAATAGGATCGCATTCATAAATAATAATAAGGTACTTACACTCATTTTCATTCAAATAAATAGTTAAGCATTGCTATAGCATCCTTCTTGGTATCCTGATATTAGTATAATTGGTGACCGGCCAACTCGGAATGAAACCAACTCAGAACCATCTCAGATAAGTCATTTAGAGTGATAAAAAATATATATTAAACATTTGGTAAATAGGTCATGTCAGGTTAGGGTTATCGGCTAATTTCAAATTATTTTTTTCATAGATTTTAATGACTTTTCAAGGAGGTGTTGAGTTGACATTATTCCCAGTTGGCATGGAACCAGTATAAATAATTACCTATACACATTTTTAAAATTCAATTGTTTTACAACGCTACCCGCTTTACCCGCTAAACTGCCAAGATACAAGCTTTTCACCGACGTATCCGTAGCACTTCGTCGACGTATCCGTATGCATTTCATCGACGTACGTCCTCGTACGTATCCGGTATGCACTTCATCGGCGTTCGTCCTAGGAAAATCTCCCTTCTCACACGTCGTGTATGAAAACGAAAAAGGCAGCAGATACCAGAATATCTTAGAGATATTTCGCGAACGTATTTTTTTTTGAATCGTAGAATTATTATGGTATTGCCAGTCATAAAAACAAGCAAAAAAAATTAAATGCTTTATTTCATGAAATATTTATACCATGATTATAAAATTAGTACAGGATGAGCACTAATTTATTTATTTATTTATAAATAAACGCCCTTTTTCGGGGCTTTTACATATATAGCATAGAAAAAACATTTTATTGTACATAACTGAACTGCCTCAATAACAATATTTTAAATTTATTCAAAGATAAATTGAAGATGTCCACTGACTTGGTATAATTGTTTCCCTCCATTAGTATTCTGGGCAAAGAGGAATACATATGGTAGTTAGTCCCAGAATTTCTGCACTGAAATAAATCCTGACTTCTGGTATTACGAAGTGGAATTCGGAAGCTTATCAATTCAAGTAATACCGGACTATCAACTAAATCATTTAGAATTTTATATAAAAATACCAAGTCAGTGAAAATTCTTCTGTCTGACAATTTAAGCATATTCATATCGTTTAAAAGTGTGTTGTAGTTTAACATATTTGCTGAAATACCCATTTTAAAATTTAGAAAACGTAAGAATTTGTTTTGTATTCTTTCAACAGCTTGTACGTGCATATTATAATGAGGATTCCAGACAGGAGAATTGTACTCAAGTTGGCTTCTAACATAAGCAAAATATAACATTTTAATACACTTTATATTGTTAAAGTTTCTAGTTAGCCTAGTTATAAACCCTAACATTTTTAAGCCCTTATTACAGATTTCTGTTATGTGGTTAACAAATGAAAGATTTGATTGAAAAGTGATGCCCAAGTCTTTAATTTGCATTAATGTCTGAAGAGCATTGTTATCAATGTTGTAATTAAATATCACTGGATTTTTTATTCTAGAAAATCTAACAATTTGACATTTTGAGATATTTAAATAAAGTCTATTTTCCATACACCAAATTAACAATTTGTTGATATTATCTTGAAGAATGTTGCAATGATAAATATTTTCAATAATTTTAAAAATTTTGAGGTCATCAGCAAAAAGTAAGATAGATACATCATGAAATATTTTATTTATAAACAAGATAAATAAGATTGGGCCAAGGTGTGAACCCTGTGGAACTCCACTTGTTGCATTAATTTTTTCTGACAGGGAGGATTTAATTCTAACTATTTGTTGTCTTCCAGTGAGATAGCTTTTAAACCAGGCTAATATATTGCCGCGTATACCAAGCTTTCCTAATTTCCAAATTAAGATTTCATGGGAAACTGTATCAAATGCTTTACTGAAATCAGTATAATAACTTTACCGTTAAAATAAAACGAGATTATCGTTACCTCTATATCTATATATATAAAAATGAAAATATGTTTGCTGCTGTCTGTGAGTCTGTGTATATATGTATGTATGCTATGCGTTGCTAAACCATTCATCCGATTGCGATGAAACTTCGGGGATTTGATGTGCGCATTCCCACAATTCTTACTATATACAATAGTGAGTTCTGGCATCATGAAATTATGCGTTGCTAACAGTTAATCCGATTTGGGGATTTGATGTGTGTTTGCCACCGATGGTTTCTATATAGTGCGGTTCTATACAGAAACTATGTATAAATTCATATTATGTACAAATTAATGTAAAATACGGGGTATAGAAACGTTATACCCACTTTTTTGGTAAAAAGATAAAATTAGTCCGGCGTGTGCGGCTGTTACCATAGATATGTTACGATACGGGCCAATCGCAACCATACAACGTTGCCACAATCGCGCCCGGCAAAATAGCAGCAACTTTATCGGGCAAGTTTTACCTTACACAACTCGGTCTCGGTCTTGGCACACACTCCTTGCCTCATTCACAATTCACATCCAACATCGTCTCAACATCCTTTTCTATTATTCTCACTCTCGATATGGCCCGACTCAAGTATCTGATTTACTTGATCGTGCCATGTCTTCTTCGGGCAGCTTCGACTTCTTCTACCATTCAAATTTGCGTCCACATATTTTCCTTACACTCCTTTGTTAGTTTTCTCATCTCTCGCTCAACGAGCCCAAAACATCTGAGTGTCCCTGGCTTAATATTACCCATTACTCACGCTTAAATCAGTCTTGCATTCTTTGCGGATCTAATTAATTAACTTTAAAAGGATATATTTTGTAAAATCTACAGTTATGCCTGTGGATCACTCAGAAAGGCAATTCCCTAAAATTTATGATAAGAGATCGTTTTCCCGCGAGAAGTGCTGTCAGATTTGTGTGATTTTCTACGGCTGTTATTTGCTTTTTCTATCGGCCGATGTCAAAATTTCAGCTGTGAGCTGTCACATATTTTAGTTTGGGTCGTTTTAAACACGAATTCTCCTGCAAGTATGCATGATTATTTATTCATTTAACAGCTGTACAAAATCACACAAATCTGACAGCACTTCTCACGGGAGAACGATCTCTTATCACAAATTTTAGGGAATAGCCTTTCAGGTCAATTTGTTCGCCTTTCGGAACAACTCATTTAGGTCTTATAAAAATCGTTGCGTCTACCTTACTAGCATGATAAGAAATATGATTTAAAAGGTGTTAGAAAGATAAAACACTTTATATTCAAATATAAAAGATTAAAATGAACACATTTATGAAACCAAAGTTTCAACCGGAATTTGAAAAAAAAAATGAAACTTTGATATTTTTTTATTAATTATTTTTACTTAACACGACATAATATTGAGATGACGATAACGTTTATAATCATCAGCTGATACCCGGCATGCGTTGCAATGCAAATCAATAAATTGTTTCTCCCTGTTTTCCCTTTCCCATGCGTCCCGTTCCCTCCCGCGTCCCCTTCCCCCACGTTCCCCTTCCATCTTCCCCTCCATCGTCATCCCTCCCGCTAACTCCACCTCCTTCATTACCCTTCCCCTCATGCCATCCCTCCCTGCCGCTGAAGTGTATAAAATACAATAATAATTTAATTATAATAAAATAAGAAAATTATACAAATATAATTTTCATTTACACAAATTTCATTTCGCCAGAGATTACCATTATATATAGCCTATAACCTTCGCGGGCATGCGCACAACAAATCACCTAAGTTTCATCGCAATCGGATGAGCGGTATGGCTGCGCATAACTTACGAACAAACAAACAAACAAACAAAAGTTGATTTTTATTTATAAGAAGAAGATTTGCCTAATAAAATATGTGTGTGCTTTTATTTTTTTGTGTTCAGTAATTTATTTAGAAAAAACGTAAGGTGAACGATTTTTTAAAGTTTTGCATGTTTGCATTAAAATATGTATATTTTAAAAATTATGGTACGTTTATTTAGAATTATAAAATTTGAAAGCATATTGCATCACCTTTCTAAGACAGTTTAATTTTTTTTAGTGCGTTCAGAAATATTTTATTTATTTGGATTCAGAATATTCCATTTATTTGGATTTCAGAAATATTCCATTTATTTGGATTTTACTGCAAAGGGGTCACCCATTAATCACGTGAAGCCTTTTAGCAACTTTTTAACCCCCTCCCCCCTGGTGATATGTGGTGAGGTTTTAGACTACCCACCCCATACCCAAAATCACGTGTGTTTTTTTAGTACAAAGTATATTAAAATTTTCAGAATATTATCTTTAAATACAGGTATAATCTGATTAAATTTTGGAAAATTAAGCATCGTGTTAAAAATGTTCAGACAGACAATAAGGTCGCGCCGCTGTTTGGTTTAGAAATCATGCGTTCAATGAAAAATAAATATATGTGATATCTCATTATATCCCCCTCTCCTTGTGATATTTCGTGATTTTTCCGAACCCCTCCCCCCCTTTCGAGCCTCACGTGATTAATGGACGACCCCAAAGTGGAAATATTATGATCTTCCGACAAAACAGGCCCGAGGCCTGTGGGGAATAAATTAGTAACGATATTTGATTGTTTCAGTGGAAAGTTTTATAAAACCTGCATGGAAAATTTCAGATAACTATGCAGCAATGCCAACTTAAGTGGTATAATCATTTTTATTTTAACACTTTAGTAAATAAAACAAGTTCCCATCAAGAAGAAAAAACAATAAATTAATATTCGATGAAATCAAGCTTAAGCCATGATTACACACCAAGTTTACAAGCTACTATCCGGTAAGTTTAAAAGCGGATGAATCGGCGAGTGAGATGGTCATGATGACACACAAAACTGTCTACTCGCTCAGTAGCGACAGTAGCAGCTAAAATAACGACTCTCGCGCGAACCAATTCGGTCAAAATTTTGTAAAACATTTGAGCTCGCAGCTAGCGCCACACGCTAGCCAGTAGCGAGAATTACGGCTCCCGCGCGTACTAATTTTGACAGTTACGAAATCAGCTGTTGGTAGGCTGCCATCTTGAGCGAGTAGCGAGTAAAGTTGACCATCTTCCAACATTTTTCGTAGATTGTCTACAATCTGCTAGTTAGCAAATAATACGATGACACTGAGCGAATTTACTAACAGTGAATTTCCCAGATAAAGCTTGTAAACTCGTTCAATGTCATCGAGGCTTCATCCGTAGTTGGATTGTGAATCGCATGCTCAAGTTCAGAGACGTAAACAGATTGAGCAATATTAATAATAGAAAGACAGGAAATAAATTCAAGCATTTCATATTATTTATAATTAGTAATATTGTTTAGATAATATTGTTTTTATACTTACCAGGTCTTTCAATAAGGTCGCTCGATTTTAAAATGTAAATAAAGCATGATGCGTGTGAGATATCCTCTCAATTTTTATTTTATTTGAAAGTATATTTTATGGCAATTAAGAGCTATCATAAGCCGCCGCTTTCCGAATTTCTACCGATTTCTTGCATATTTATCTCCCTTGAACATTTGAAGTTTTAAAGCTCTTAAATAGCTTAATATAACAATATCAAAATCCCTAAATTTAATACCAAGCACATCCAAAATACCTATCTGTATCTAGGTATAAATTATTTCAACAACCTCCCATTAGAACTAAAAATTATCGAAAATATACATAAATTACAAATTAAATTGAAAAATCACCTGAAACAACTGTAAGAGTCCATTTCTACCGTTAATATTTCATTTAAATCTTGAAATTTATTTATTGTTATATCCCGAGTTTTCTTACATATCTTTTGTTATTAGATGCAATATTATTATTTTCTACTAAATTTTACATATACTTGAGCTTGAATTCCCTCACCAAACACAAGAGCCTTGTCTCTTTATGATGAGGAAATGCTATTGTTATGTTCATTTTTACAACTCTGTTTAACATGTAAAAAAATGTATACTTATTGTAAAAACATACAAATATTAAATAAATTTAAAAAAAAAAAAAGTTATATTTGAAGATAATATCTATACAATCCCCACGCCGAAACGGAAATTATATGAAATTCCCTCGATAGTAAAAAATCGCAAAGTATGCTCCAAAATTTTTTATTATAACAAGTTATATGTATGAAAAAATTCACAGTGTTTCTTTGATTGTTTGTTTTAGACAACCCCAACGAGATTTTTGCTTTATTCTAAACGAGTCGTATTTTATTAAACATTTTCACAATTTTCGCTTCAATTTTACCGTTTGAAATATTAGCGCGCTCTCTCCAACATTCGTAATTACATACTTCTTCATCTTCTTCTTTTAGAGCTAGGATACGGCGCCTTAAATCGCTTGTCTATGTGAATAAACCGCGAAGAGCCTAGGGGTGCCAAGAAGAGCCAAGAAGGGAGATAAGATCTAAGAAGAGCCGATTCGAGCAAAAATGAGACAAGAAGAGACCAGATGATAATATGTGAGATGATAAGTTATAAGACGAGACAAGACCAACCAAGAAGAGCCAAGAATATACTAAAAAAGACAAAATAGACAAGACGGGTCGGTAAGCAGTTGGAAGATTCAAGAAGAGCCAAGAGGGAACATGACGAGCCAACAAGGGGCTACAAGATCCCATATGAGATAAAAAGAAGCAAGAAGAGACAAGAAGTGACAAGAAATGCCAAGAAGAACAGCGAAGAGACGAGAAGATCCAAGAAGGAGCAAGAAGAGAGAAGAAGTAGGAAGGCACAAAGAAAGGAAAAAAGAACGTCAGAACGCTCAATCCTGTCATTTATTCCTGCCCATCCTAAATTCCAATATTGGCTTATTAGGTTGCCATGGTATAATGTTCGATTAAACTCCAACCTCCTTCCCATCCTCAGAGCACGCGTTCCAAGTCCTAACAAATCAGTGTCCCTCGGTGTACCGGTCCCACCGGGACAGGAGTGCTACTGGCTGTGGGGTACAATCGTATCGGTCGTATATTTAATGGCAATTAAATCGCGTGTTCATGCGAATAAACCGCAAACAATGGGGTATTTCCACATTTTTTTTTTATTATTGAAAAAAATTAAGCAAAAAATTACGATGATAACGTAATTTTTATTTTATTTTTATGACGACGACTTTACTTTCTATAACGTTTTAAAATACGCCTTTTGAAAATGCCCCCAAAACGATGTTTTTGCCCCCGTTCACTCTGTGACGTCACAGGCGCCTCTCATCATGCGATCGCCGCCCGTAGGTGACTGTAGTGAGTTCGTAAGTTGTACTTGGTGTTATTTATTGACTTCCAGTTTGCTCGAATTATATCTTTATATTTATCCTATATTTTCCCACTTGCAAAACATGTATAGTTTGGTACACACGTTTACAAATACTACAAGAAAAACCCAAAATAAGATGTTTAAACGACCCTTTCTAAGGCGACAAAAAATGTCGACCGTGTACAAATGTTGGGCGTGCGTTTAATGTGTGCGCCGAAGGGTTCAATGACGCTAGGTCCTCGGAGCATCTTCTATTAAAATACCGGTAGAACAAGGACACCATTCCAATCTGAAACCTGCGCGCTAAACATTGCAATCCGTTTGTTTGAGAGGGAAATCTATCGAACGGACCGCCCGTTTGTGCTTTCTGAATTTTCAAGTATTTTGGGACTCTAGACCAAAGGTGGCTGCCAAATTCAACAGGTGGACTTGCGATTTGTACAGGGTCAGCAGTTGTGTACTATCTGCAGAATATTTGGCCCTTAGTACAGTAAGAAGAAGAAGGAGGCTTCGATGGAGCCCCCGTGCCTTTTTTTTTCAGATTTAAATTTTAAACTACAAAAAAAAAACCTTTCGTTTTTTACTATTTAAATTCATAATTTAAACGTGGAAACACCTTTATATACAGTCGTAAGATGGATATCTACACACTAATGACTGCCTCCGTGGTCGAGGGGTAAGGCTCTCGACTAGCAATCCCGGCGTTAATATGTATATAATACATAATATAAATTTTATAATAAACGTTTAAAAAATATATTTTTTTACGAGTTACGAATGATCTGACATTATGTGAAAATCTCCTACTACCACCACATAGGAAACAGGATAATGTTGCTTGTGTCGTGATGGAGAACCCAAACGCGATGCCAAATCAGCCACTGACCGGTCTTTGAATAAGTTTTTTTGCATTTCACAATTTATTCGTTTAAAATAATATGTACTATATTTGCGGCACATGAGAGTCCAGAGTGGACGATACTTTCAGTATCGCCCTGGTGTAAGACCACCTTTCAGAATTGAAACGTTGCTTCAAAGGCTTTAGCCGTGGTTAGTGACCAGATCTGCAGAGCCGGTACTTCACCACCTTCCTCTACCGCATCTTCTTTCCTCCCCACTACCTTCAACCTCACAAAATATCCCAAATGGGATGCCATAGTCTCACTGGCTCCAGATGTTTGGGAGCAGTTGGGACTTTTGTGCGGTATTCACTTAAAATAAGGAAATTTACTTGTAGAATGGCCAAAGTTTTAAACGTCATTTTATGACAGGGAAGTTATGCAACGAACTGACACTTGCTGTTTTGTTCCAATTTAATTTTAAAATGGCTGGAATTAATTTATTTTGTCAAAATATTGAAACCATTATATAACGTATATAATATGAGGGTTTGTTTAAATAAAATGTTTTCATTACCATATCGTCTTAGAATCCCGAAATTTAGGGCTTAGAAAATTACTGTTACTCATTGTAGCGTCTATTTTAGGCAAGTTGTCGGATTACGCCGTTAAAAATACTACTGTCAGTCATTACAACTGGACAATATTATATAAAACGGTAGAAACAACACAATCATCTTAAATATGAAATAAAACCGTCCATAACCCCGAACAAGTCGAGAATGTTTAGATGTTTGATAGTAACATGGTGATAAACCTCGGAACGGCGACTCTAGTGACGTCATGTTGCGTACAAGCAGTCATGGGCCGTTTTCGTTTCGTTCCGTTTACGCGTATTTTGAAATCAATAATTATGAATGAAAATATTAAAATTAAACATTTTTAATGCGATAATCATGTTCAGAAAAATAATCTTTAAATCTTCCACATGTTTTTAGCGGTATACCTGGTTTGTGGAAATACCCCATTGACGCCCTCAAAGTCAACATAACAAAGGCCTTCCAGCAAATTCAGCCAAATTTATCCGACACTCATTGAAAATTGGACCCCCCGAATATGGAATTGATTCCACACTTATTGCCATAAAATACACTTTCAAATAAAATAAAATAAAATTTAAGTGAATATCTTACACACAACTTGTTTAATTTACATTTTCAAATAGAGCATCCTTATTGAAAGGCCCTGTATATTTTTATTACAGAATGTCTTGAAAAATGTGGTTACAAGTAGCAACTATATAAATAAACACAGAAATACGACAATAATGTATCCGAAGCATCGACCAAGTATTGATCGAAGATCCGAAGATATTAAAAAAAAACAGATGTTAGAATATAAACGGGCTGTAAATTCAATAGTTGATTATAAATTATAATCATTATAATGTACAGGAACCGTTTGAATCGAGTTGTTCATTAAATATAAGGTACTTTTACGATTAGAAATGAAAACATGAAAATCGATATAATCGGTAAATTAATGTGAAGGAGCAGGGGTGCGTTCTCGATTTTTTTCAGTTTCTAGCTAAGGTTCCTCGATTATCTTATAAATCGTAATCAGGGAGTTAATCGTTAATCCAATTGCTTTTATACCCACCATATTCATGCACTTATTCCAGGATATCTTGAATACACAATTCTAAACAAACACAAAACTATCACAATAAAAACAAAAACACAAAAGATTTATGGACTTATAGTGGCGTAGTTCAGATTTTTCCGACTTGTTTGAAGAAACCTAAGGGTCACTTGCGAGATAACATCGTTACTAATCTAATATTAACTGCATGTGGCGGTAATTACTGTCACTTATGCATTTTATCTTATTAATTATTATATTATCTGAGAATACGGCGGTCCTCTCTCTCGACGGTGGAAGCTAAACTGACCAAGTTAGTAAGTACCTAATAACATGTTATGATTATCATACGTCATTTTCCAGCAGGGTTTTCCAAGGTGCGACACGCAAACACCATGTTTCTAAATTCTTATTAAAACCGGAGTTCTGGTGTCAGGCAAACATCTCTGACTATTACTGAATAGGTTATTGTTTACTGCATTGTAATTATATCGAAATAGTATTTGCATGATTGCAAAAAGGAACTGATTCCTAGTATTATGATCTAATCATAATGAGAAGTTCTAGATCAATTTTTGTCAATAATATTGAATATCTGAATCAGATTTATTTCAAATTAGAGAACATTTGGTTAAAACTTCTAAAAGCTATCAAAACAGCCCTATTTGAAGCGGTCGAAGGGAAGGAGGGAGTGGAAAGCAGGCGGGTTTGCTGCGCAAAACATGTCATTTTACAAAATATATACACAAAGCATTGAAACATTGGGGTATGGCCATACACATTTGTATATGCAAACACAAATGTCTGTATGTTTTTGCTTTCCGTGGACACAGAAAACATTCTCCGTGCGGTTGTTTTGTGTACCTTTATTGCTTCGAAAAATCAAAACATTGTGTGCGTAATACCCGCCTTTTAGTACACATGTTTCCAAATAAGTTGTAATTCTAATCTCCATAAGGGCGTTCCGGACGGTTCCAATATATCATTCGTCCTGTTGATTAGTCAGGCGCAAATAATAAGTTTGAAATAATGAGGAAAACAATATTCGAATGTTTGGCATACCTATATCAAATAGTATTTGCAGGTGTCTGTGTTTTACATATCAACTATGCCATAAAGTAACAATAGAAGGCATAACGGTCCGCTACACTAGTATGACATTTTGAAATACATACACAACTCAATTATCGATTTTTCCGAGATATCTGACTAACATAGGATGGGCCATAAACATTTGCACTTTTGAAATAATCATTTATTTAAATACAGATTGTATTTAAATAAATGATTATTTATTTATAACATCCTCTCTTCACACCATACTGTGTGAGGAGAGGATGGGACTGCCATGGATGGAGGCCGAACAGTCAGAACAAGACAGGGACGTATGGAGGAGCCTTGTCGATGCAATGGGTTCCCGACCCGAATAGGATTAGGGGATGAAGATGATGATGATGATGATGATGATGATTATTGATAAGATCAAAAGTATGCCTGAAAATCACTTCGTAAAAATAATTTCGTCAAAATGGCCGCCATCTCGCCGCTTGCATTCCTCAAATCAGGCTCTTAGATTTTCGAAAACTTTTCGACACAAATCTCGAGGTATGTTAACACTTATCTCCTTTAATTGGTTGCTGTCGCTGGTTTATTTAAGTAGACTCAACTAGTCGGCGTGCATCATTGTTTTGTAAAACAGAATAGAATCATTGTTGAAAAGAAAAGAACAAAATCATTGTTTTTTTGTAAAAATGTTTTACCCAGAAAGCGCGTCGCTCTCCCGTAAAGCGATCCACTGTGATTAAATTTCCAAGAAGCGAGGAGCCACGCATAAGTGACCCGGCTCTCCTCCCCCATTTGGAATCCCCGCTAGCACGATTACAAAAGTGCTAATGTTTATGGCCACCCTATATAATCAATTAGAAGATCGATATTCATCTATACGTCAGACCTCATCCAAAACTTTTAGATATTTTAGTTAGTTAATAATTATTTTTGAATGGTTTATTATTCTACACATAATTATTGTGTATGTGGGAAGGTACTTAAAATAAACCTTAATTCAGAAGCGGTGTTTGTTTGTATATACGATCATATATTTTTTGAAGCGGATATTTTGTAATTCGAATGACTTATTAATCTTATTACGAACATATTTCAAAAGCAAAGTTTATTGCGGACACATTGAAATTTGACTGAAAGTATCCGTATCCGAGCTGGAAAAGAAGTAGATGGAGAGATACGTAATTACGAATGTTGGAGAGAGCGCGCTAATATTTCAAACGATAAAATTGAAGCGAAAATTGTGAAAATGCTTAATAAAACACGATTCGTTTAGAATAGAGCAAAACTCTCGTGGGGGTTGTCTAAAACAACGTTAAAAGAAACACTGTGAATTTTTTCACACATGTAACTTGATAATATAGACAGGCTTGAAAATAAAAAAATTTAGAGCATACTTTGCGATTTTTTTTCTATCGAGGGAATTTCATTTAATTTGCGTTTCGGCGTGGGGATTGTATAGATATTATCTTAAAAAATAACATATGTTTTTTTAAGAGCTTAAAATCTTCAAATGTTTAAGGGAGATATGCAAGAAATCGGTAAAAATTCGGGTAGCGGCGGCTTAATGCGCAAACATTTCTGCAGAAATCTACTAAAATTCCCTCTTTACTTTTTTGACCCTTGTTATCGCAAATGTATTTAATTGGTTTTCTCTGATTTCCTATATTAAACCAGTTTGACCCCTGAACAAGACCGTCAAGATCATCATATTGATTGCGCATTTATGTCAATGCATTTGTTAATTTATATTACAGCATTCCAATATGTATTTATTACTTGCTACTTGCTACAGTTTAATCTTGTGGAATTTACAAAAAATACCAAGTGGTCTATATTGAATGAATTACTTTATCCATGTACCTATTCCAAGTAAGTAACTCTCTTCTCGAAAGAGAAGAAATCATTATGAATATTATAAGCCTTAAGGGGGTATTCTAGTCTAGAAGCGTGAATTGTAGGTGTTTTTTCGGATGCAATAAATAAAAACAATAATATTTTTACCAACTTTTATTTTATCAAATATTTATTTACCATTAAAGAATCCATAAAAAAAAGAGTCGAACGAAAAATTTAAAAATTCAAAAAGTTACAGGGTGTTGAAGTGGGGGGTCTCAAAAAAATGGCGCGCCCTAGTTGACACGATTGCAACCCTCCCAGTAATCTAATAAAAAAAAATTAATTCTCAATCCAAACAAATGCGGCTATGGCCCGAACTAACGAAAAGTAAAAAATTTTTTTTTTCGCAAAATGGCGGCTCTCTGAAATAAAAAGACGTTTTTGTACCAGGTTTTTTGACTTTCAAATTTTTTAAAAATAGTAAAAATTAAAATTTTGTTATAGTTCTAGTTCCCGCCATAGAGGAATGTATAGAGAAGGCTCACACCAAATTTCAAGTAAATCGGTTTAGTAGAACACTAGATATCGTGTCAACCGTCTCGAAAAAAGTGGTTTGGAGAAAAATGGGTTTAAAATTTTGTTCTATTTAGATTTTGGTTAGATTTCGTCTAAACCGCGACAATAAAATTATTATAACTTTTAAAATAATGCGAATTTCGAAAAATCCTTTTAAGGAGATATTTTTGAATATTTAAACTTTGGAAATATGAAGAAAAAAAAATTGTTTTTTTTTTTCTAGACTAGAATACTGCCTTAACGCAATTTTCGCCATTCTATTTTTCTACGGGCTATGACACCTGCAGTGTGCACACTCCGGTTCGATTCGTTGAAATATTTCAGTGATTACCACATCACATTAAAAATCGACAAGACGAGAATTGCATCGTGCTAAAAATACTTATTTCTGAATAAAGCTTTTGTTTTGTAAATTTTCGAGGACCACCCGTTTGGACGGACCGCCAAACAACTCGGTCTTGGCATACACTCACACATTAATGCATCTGATTCACTTGATCGCGTCAAGTCTTCCTCAGGCGTCCCCGACTTCATCTACCACTCACATCTGCGTCATACTTACATTCCATGCTTCGTTCATTTGCTTTACATGCCCAAAACATCTGAGGGTCCCCTTTATTAATCTTACCTACTCATTACGTTTAGATCAGCCTTGCATTCTTTGCGGATCTCCACATTTCTTACACGATCATACGTGGTTTTTTCATTCTTTGAACATATTTTGTTCGTCCATGCAAGAGAAAAATATTCTACGATTTGTTCACAAACTTTGTTTAATGTGCTAAATATATTTATTTCAGAGCACATGATGCGGGTTTTGCGGTGGGATGGGTGAAATAGTTTCGAAGTTTATGAAGGATACTCGTACAACTGTTTTATTTTGGTTGAAAGGAAATTTCTACTCGACTCGTTCTTGAGTTCAACAGCTCGGCTGCGGAACGATTTGCCGGCCTCTTTCGTGTTTCCCAGTGGCGGCGTAAGGGGGGGGGGGGCGGAGGGGGCGGTCCGCCCCGGGTACCAAGCACCAAGGGGTGCCAACGACAACTCACTCGCACAGCCAAATAATGCACACAAAATCCCTCTAAACAAAACATATTATCAATAAATAACTACCTACTGTTCTACCTAGCTACTTACATACTAATATTATAGCTACTTACATACTAATTGAAACGCATCGAAACTTTATTTTCTTTTTTTTCTAATTCCCTAAAATAATGAAATTATGTTGCGCTTGGTCTTATACCGCGCGTAATATCGAGCTCGAAATGTTCGTGGTGATTCTCGAGTGAATAATAATAAACTAGTAGTTAAAAACCCGCTCTGCAGGTTTTTGCTGCTGGGCCCTGCGGATGGCTTTTGGTTCGGCTTCGTCCAGTTAAAGTGTTGGTGACCATTTTATAAATCCGATAGTAACTTTTTCCAAAATAGCCCGTTCCTAGGATACACTGTCATCCAGTGATCAGTGATAGCTATTCACCGGGACAAAGTAACCGAGACAGGCAATGACGTCATATAATAATAATAATAATAATTGGATGATTTATATAGCGCCGTTTTTGTGAAAAATCACCTCAAGGGCGCTGTGTAAGGGCGCATATGTAATGTATAGCCGCGTGATACAACTAAGTATTGCCGTCATTGCGGCAAATTTATGTTTCGGTGGCTTCATGTGAAAGAAGCTTTTCGAAGTTAAAATTATTAATATCTCACTTAGGGTCCACAATGAGCCAAGCGGGACTAACCAATTTTTCGATTTTATCAAGAGACAGGGAAATCAATGTTGATAATGTGATCGAATATATATATTAAAATAAAGTCTCGTAAGTATTTAGTGTTTAATTTTAAGTAGGGGTGCTCAACACAAAACCGCCCCGGGTGCCAATCTACCCTACGCCGCCACTGGTGTTTCCTCCCTCCTACAACATGGGTCTCGTTCACTCCTTCTTTTCCTAAAAAGACCTTCCACACAGCATCTTCAAAGATGACATAGGCCCTGAGGGAAATTATTTTCCCCAGGGCCTCCTGTGTTTATCTTTGTTAACATTATTTGTCAATCGTCAAACTTAACCATTTACATCTCCATATATTATTTTTTGCTTACCCATAGGTAACACTTAACATTTTTGTATGTACTTACACTGTTACACTGCATACTATTTATATATATCTTTCCGTGTTAACATTTACCTTATTTCTGGATAATTATATAATCGTATTGAAGAAAAATAATAAGTTTAGTAAATGAATATGCAACAAATGTCGACATTTTTAACCATGAATTAATTTTCCATGACAAAATATTATTTCTGATTTCGGATTTTTTAATTATTTTAAATTATAAATCAGTAAAGGTAAATGTAAGTTATTATTGTATGCAACCAGTGTAAAAGAAAATAGTTGTATAAGGAAGAGTATCATTTATGACCCAATGTTATAAAAGATTTAAAAAAAACATAAATAAGTAATTGAATTTTTCCTTTTACCTACCTGTATGTTTTGAGATTAATAGACCTGTGAGAATTGAGAATATAAACATTGATTGAGAATATAAACCTGTATGTTTTGAGACTATAGGGTTTGAGAAGGGGAAGGAGATGAGGAAGAAGAAGATGAGGAAGAATCTGATTATTCACGTATATGGTAACCAAATACGGCTACATCCATTTTAAAATACTGTAAGTATCACCACCCTGTGTGACTATTTGTACGAATAAATTTATTCTTAACACTTTGCCAATCATATCCTTACGATAGTACACTAAGGATGGGTTGTTTCAAAAAATTTGATGGATTCATCAAATATTTGAAGTTGATTTTCACGTTCTGTGTAAGTTTTATTCAAGTTCTGTTTTTACAACATTATAGGCCAGTTGCTTCATAAAACTGAAATAATCATAGAACTTGAGTAGAACTTACACAGAACGTGAAAATTAACTTCAAATATTTGATGAATCCGTCAAATATTTTGAAACAACACGTCCTAAATGAGGCTATCGATTTGAAAAGTTGAGTGTCCACAACAGTGGCGGACCAAGCCCGTCAGAGGCCCGGGGCAAAGCTGAATGAGCACCCCTCCTGGTTTAAGAAGTTGATGTAATTTTACAAGCTTTTTATTCAGTTAGGGGGCCTCAAACGCCTCCATGTTCCCTTGATCAAATCCTAAACAAGGCCAAGCCATGATTTTTTTAAAATTTTTTTTTAAAGATGCACTTGCTCTCAATGCTCACTTGCTCTAATGCTCTCACAAAATGTTTTAAGGAAATTCGCAAAATTGATGGAGATACGGCATTTTAGGGGCCATCCATAAATTACGTCACACCTTAAGGGGGGGAGGGGTGTAGAGAAGTGTGACATTGTGTGACAACGGATATGGGGGGTCATCAACTCTGTGGCGTCACATGTAAAAATCTGAATTTTGATTATTTTTAGATGTAAAATTGCAAAATATGTAGCGTCACACTAGGGGGGAGGGGGTCTCACAAATGTGACAATGTGTGACAGGGGGGGCGGGGGTAAAAAAAATCATGAAATTCGTGTGACTAATTTGTGGTTGGCCCCTTATATGAAACCGTTTAAACAGTTTGTTGAATTATCCTTCAGCAAAACTTTGAATGCGTTTTTCTCGAAACTGCGTTTTTCAACCTGGTTGACAACATATTAGAAAAACTATTCATCCAATTTGAATGCAACAAGTCTTAAACTGTTCGAAAATCCAGTCACTATGGCACCACGTAGGGATTTTTTATAAAGAACACTCTCCTATTTTTTTTTTTTTATGAACGATGAAAATTTTCCATAAAAAATCGAAAATAAAATTCGCTGGTCCGCCATTTTTTTTTTTACATCAAAATTCACCTACGTGGTGCCACAGACCCTGGCTTTTCAAACAGTTTAATACTTGGTGCATGCAAATCGTATGTATAGTTTTTTTAATATGTTGTCAACCATGTTTAAAAACATGTTAAAAAAGTTTCGAAAAAAAACGCGTTCAAAGTTTTGCTGAAGAATAATTCAACATACAAACTATTTCAAAAGGTTTAACATAAAATGCTGTATCTTCGTCAATTTTTCAAATTTATTTAAAACATTTGGTGACAGAAATCTTAACAAATGCATCTTTAAGAAAAGAAATAAAAAAAATGACAAAACATTGGGAACATGGAGGGGTTTGGATGCCCCCTAGGACCAGAGGCCCGGGGCAGGCCACACCTTCCGCCCCCCACCATTAGTCCACTACTAATTAGCTGTAGTAGTAATTTTATTTAAAAAAAATGTAAAATACCGGTTCAGGCTGAATTTATTTATTCCTATTTTATCTACATGGGATGATATTTTCCTTTTAGGCTATTTTCCCCTATGAAATTATGTTTTTAGTTACTTTATTCGAATGCGACAGGAAATCCGTCATACTTTAAATTCCGTTAAACACAAAATTCTCCCGTTTCGGAGCACTCCAATCCGCTAGATATGACGGGAAATCCGTCAAGTTGGCAACACTAATGCAGTTGGAAATTGGCCCCAGTGTGGTCGTACCATTAGTGTGAAATTCAAAAATTCGCCGGAAATCAAAGTGTTGCAATATATAAAAAAAAACAGTGTAGAATTTTACAAAATTAATTGAATATTATCGGAAATGGAACATTTTCATGTAGTGACGTAACGAGCTCAAAAAACGGATTGATTTAATAAAAAAAAAAACAACTAAAAATTTTCAGTAACATTTTCGTAATCTTAGAAGAAAACTCTATCCACACGATTTTTTCTAAGTCATTATGAAATCCATGCAAGTGGCCTATTATTTTGACCATCTTACATTGAGCGAGTTTACAAGCTACTAGTCGGCAAATTTAAAAGCGGGCAAATCAGCGAGTGCAATTGTGGTGATGATACGTAAAAACGTTCCACTCGCTCAGTAGCGAACTAGCTGTAGCAAAAAGCTGAGCTAAAATAACCACTCCCGCGCGAATTAATTATGTCAACAATTTTGTAGAAAACTGAGATATTCGCAGCTAGCTTACCGCTAGTAGGGGGGCATCCATAAATTACGTCACACGAATTTCATGACTTTTTGACCCCCCCCCCCCCTTGTCACATTTGTGAGACCCCCTCCCCCTAGAATTTCATGATTTTTTGACCCCCCCATTCCCCTTGTCACACTTCTCTACTCCACCCCCCCCCCCCCCCCCCTTAAGGTGTGACGTAATTTATGGATGGCCCCTAGCTATTTGCCGACTTAACAAATTGTACTTAACAAATTGAAAATTACTTAACAAATTGTACAACGAATAATCCAGATCAAGCAGTAGTTTTGGCCGCCATCTTGCCATCCGCCGTACACGCTAGCGAGTAGCGAGCAAAGTTGACCCCCTTTCAACTTTTTTCGTAGATTATTCACAATCTGCTAGTTAGCTAGTACGATTACACTAAGCCAGTTTACTAGCAGATAGTGAATTCGCCGGCTAGTAGCTTGTAAACTCGCTCAATGTAATCGAGGCTTTAGTAACATAACACTTCGAATATTCCTGGGATCTTTCACTTTTATTCCGAACATTGGTTTTAATAAAATAACAAAAATATTATAAATAAATTATTGCAAATGCATTCAGAATCATTTAATACCACTTATATTGTAGTAAATTTAAATCTCTCAGTGGAAAATGGACTTCAAGCTACGTCACGGCTTTGTAGCCAATCACTGCTCTACCCCCTCAATGAGCTAACCTTCTTAAATATATTTTCGACGAACCTTGATTCATCACATTGGGAGAAAGGGGAGAAACCAAGTTTCGTAGAAAATGCTTTTAACAAGGTTAGGTTATACGGGCCTTCTTCGAAAAAAAACTCGTGTGGCCGCTTTCGAAATTTAGCTTAGCTTTAAGTAAAACACTGCCACTTGTATTGCAGCTAATTCAAATCTCCCAATGCAACATGGACTTCAGGCTACGTCACGAATTTTTAGCCAATCACCGCTCTACCCCCTCTTTGAGCTCAACTCGTTTTCTACAAACCTTGGAGAGAAATTATGGGGAGAAACATCTAATGATTAGATTCTAATCCAAATGGTTGCTACGCCAGAAACTTCAGCGAGTAATAAATAATTTTCGGCATTGTTTTAAGGTATTCACGGCCAAAAAGTATTTTTGTTATTGTTTTTGGGGTGTTATGCCGTGTTTCGCTATCTCCTTCTTTAGCCAACGTTTCAAAAAACCATGCCGAAAATTTTTCTAACACCAGCTCGTGGAGAAATGGAGCTGGCAGCACGGTATCGCTTTGACACACATAAGTAAACACTCTCACCAATATCCAATATCATTTACTCATCTGCCCTGATGATGGACACTGTAACGCTGTCCGAAACGTTGGCTAAAGAAGGAGGTAGCGAAACACGGCATAACACCCCAAAAACAATAACAAAAATTTTCGGCATTGCTCATTGTTTGAGTAAGTACCTCAAAATTTTAATGTATTATTTATTACATCTTTTTTTGGTTTTAATTATTTATTAGCCAACTCAGCTATTTATTTATCATGCACCCGGTGCAATTCTGCCTGTCAAAAATGTTAAAATTGCATTATAAAAAGGAATCCCTGCTGTTACTACATTTGAATGCTCTTGATAAAATATTTTTTTGGAACAGTGCTGCAATTTTTATTTGCATATTTTGGAACAGGCGAGCCGGTTATAACACGGCCAAGTTTAAATGACTTGTATAAAATAATAACCTTTATACACATCTTAAATAAGGTGGTTATTAGTATAGCAAATGTCGAACATTTTTAGAACTCTTGCAAAATAAATGATATGGTCATAAATACAAACGTCGCGCTAAAATAGCACTTACGGCTAAAGTTCTTAAAGACTTTATTAACGTGTACTATAATACGTTTTTTGATAAATCGTACAACCCCTCCTTTCGATGCTAGGCAAGCAAAGCAAAGGCGAAAGGGAGATAGAAATAGAAAATGTAAATGGCTATTTGCTAAAAGCGGTTATCGAATCACGCTACGACTGATTGAGATCTGATATGAAATAAAAAAAACCGTTTTGGATCGCAATGCGGCTGATGATATTATCGCTGGAAAAGGATTTAAAATTGAAAGGTTTCAATTCGAAATGGATGGTTATTACCATCGGAATCAACACATAAGGTAAGTCGAATTTGCGAAGCCCCGCGGGGTATCGCCTGTCAAAATACTAACTCACATTTTCCGATCTCGCTACAAACATTCACAGATTTATTGGAGTTCTATTCATCTACCGCGTTTTATTTTAACTTTGAACGTGAGTATTTTGTTAACTCATATTTCGTCACGAAGCGCCAGAACGTGTAGAAATTGTCACAACAGTAGATGATGCATTATTTTCGGTTTTGGCAAATCACAGCTATCGCAATTTCAATCATGATGCATTTCATTCAATTATCAATCGTAATATTCAGAGGAAGTTTAAGGTTAATTGTAGTATGTTCTAATGTCATTTATACTTCAATCAATTTTGTTAAATCCACCAAAATATGTATATTTCCGCAGAATATTGCAGCCATAATGTCTGTAGTTCAATGACATTACAAACAATTTAGTTACAATTTTTTCGATGTACAATATTATTTAAAAATAGAATCTTCATACAAAATTTCAAAACAAATTGTCGTATTATAAATGTCATTCGACCCTCATATTCTGCGGTGAGTTTTCTTAAAATCCTCATTGAAATGCGGGTAATCAAACCTCTTACCACTTATACAACTAATTTTACAATACAATTTTGATGATAATTTATAATATGAGTCCATACCTTTCACTGTTTTGTAAAAACTGTGTTGCATACCGTGGAATCTACCCTCTTCTATCCTTAAAATTACAGTAAAATTTTGTGTCGAAGCATTGGTGTATTTTTGTTTTATGTTGTTTGATTCTTGCGGTACTAAGCCATGTTTCTCCTACTTGATCCTATGTTTTCTACACTCTACACATCTGCCCTGATTGTGAAAACTGCAAGGTTGTATGAAACATTGGCTCTAATACCCTAGTCAAACAATTTTATTTGCCGTTACAATCTTAAATCTTGTTTAGTTAGTTCTGTGAGTGTCTCTATTTGTTACTTATGTTGTGATTTATTTTGCAGGATTTAAGTGTCTAATTGGTGTGTTTTGTTCTGACATTGCTTGCACCCTGCAGCAGCAGTTGGGATCAGCGATATTCCTCGTCAGCTTACGACTATAATACTGTGAGTACATACACTTTTAGTTGCTATAATATTGCCCGGTGATCTGGCCATAGCGCAAGAATCACCAAAACCTTCTTACGTAAATGCCTAATCACTGAAAGTCAGCATACGAATATTGATTTTAGTTCGTAGAGTTCATCTACCCTTGGTCAATGACGTTGTACATCTAGACTTGCTAATGTCTCACAAACTCAATTAAAAGTAAGAACGCTCATATGTTTCTAGTAAATTCTTAATTTAAAAATTCATTTATGACAAAGATAGACATTCAAAGAATGCGTATGGATGAAATAAACAATTTCTTATGGGCGGAGTCTTCATATTAAAAATTTCCATCGAATACTGCCTCAAGACCGACTAAAGTGGGAGGCCTGAACACCAAACGGGTTTTGAGATGTCACGTGATCTTGCTGTAATAAAGCAACGACAATTATCACCGAAATTTGTATGTTGTTTTACCGTAAGCATATAAATAAACAGAGTGATTAGACTATTTTAATCAGTAGAGCTTATTTGGCGACTTCATAATTTGCAATTTCGTAATTGGGCTGTTGCGGGCCGAGGCCTTGTACTTTAGTAGGCCTTGCATTCTCCAATGATGCATAAAATCTTCAGTTGGAAAACAATTGTATTATTTATGATAATCGATAATAATAAGTAGTAAGTGGCTGGCGGAGGCAAAATCATTGGGAATGTATGGCAAGCGATATTCTGAAATAGGTCAAAACCCAAAGATCTTTTATAGCCAAGTCTGTTGGCCCCATAAAACAAATTTTGACCGGTTAAATAACTATAATTTAAGGGGGTATTCTAGTCTAGAAGCACGAATTGTAGGTGTTTTTTCAGGTGCAATAAAAAAAAACCAATAATATTTTTACCAACTTTTATTTTAGCAAATATTTATTAAACATTAAAGAATCCATTAAAAAAATATCCGAACGAAAAAATTAAAAACTCAAAAAGTTACTGGGTGTTGAAGTGGGGGTCTCAAAAAAATGACGCGCCCTGGTTGACACAATTGCAACCCTCCCAGTAATTTAAAAAAAATTAAAAAAATTAATTCTTAATTCAAACAAATGCGGCTATGGCCCGAACTAAGGAAAAGTAAAAAAATTTTTTTTTCGCAAAATGGCGGCTGTTTGAAAAAAAAACACGTTTTTGTACCAGTTTTTTTGACTTTTGAAATTTTTTAAATATAGTAAAAATTGAAATTTTGTTATGGTTCTAGTTCCCGTCATAGAGGAATGTATAGAGAAGGCTCACAGCAAATTTCAAGTAAATTGGTTAAGTAGAACTTGAGATATCGTGTCAACCGTCCCGAAAAAAGTGGTTCGGAGAAAAATGCGTTTAAAATTTTGTTCTATTTAGATTTTGGTTAGATTCCGTCTAAACCGCGACATTAAAATGGTTATAACTTTTAAAATAATGCGAATTTCGAAAAATCCTTTTAAGGAGATATTTTTGAATATTTAAACTTTGGAAATATGAAGAAAAAAAAATTGTTTTTTTTTTCTGGACTAGAATACCCCCTTAATTGTTTTGCCTTTAATAATGAGCGGCTCTGGAATTTTTGTTTTGCCTCCGCATTCCGCTTACTAATAATAAGTAATTTGCGTGTTTTCACAAATGAAATTTTATTCCTTGGCTTTTACTAGTGTTTGCCGATGTAATTTTACATTTTCTCATCACACACATTTTAGCATTATCTTAAAGCAATTTACTGAAGGGTGAAGTAAAAGTAAAACTTTACACAACCTCACGTGACACATGGCTGTTTAGTACTAAAACTATGAAATCGAAGGCTTGCCACTAGACTATTTTAGCTTGCCACTTTGAGATTTCTACCACATGTCTATATATTATATAGCGTCATTGCCCTTAGTAGCTACATTGTTATTGACCTGACCTGAGTGTGAGAACCATTCATTGCCGGGGTGCTTGTATGTGTATCACACTTCCTTCGCTGCTAAGTCAATTGCCTTAACATATCCGACCTCTTCCCTTGTATTCCCCTTAACAGAAAAATTGTAATTTTTAGAAATTAGACTGTCTGGAATACTGTGTTTTTCTACTCAGATCTCAATAGAAGACGTACTGAAGAACTAGGGTTGTTCCATCTTTTCCGCATTGATGCAAAATCCTAAAATTTGTACTTAGTTAAAATTTACCGCCTTATGGCTGCGTAAACTTGTGCAAGCATAAGCGTGAGCCGAGTGACAAATTATGGGAAAAGAACAAAGCAACCGCAAGCGGTGTTTTACGCTGTTTGCGGCTGCTTCGTTCCTTTTCCATAATTCGTGGTTCGGCTCACTTGTGTTTTCGTCATTTTTGTGCTGAAGCACTGCTGTAGAATGATTTACTGGATTTTGTTCTTCACTCTTACCTCAGGCGTCTCTTCTAAACCCAGGTTCGCTTCTCCCTTTCTTTAAAAATATCTTCCATACAGCATCTCCAAAGTGACCTGTATCCTGAAAGAAACTTCAGAGCCTACAATGTCAAGTGTATACAAGAAATACAATAAATCCTTGAAATTACACGGCAATTGCGGATAAGTACACTGTAATTGCGGAAAACACTCACGGAAGGAATTGGAACATACAAGATATCGTCGCAAGAAAGCAATACTGCTGTAACAGCCAAAAACCAAATTGTTCAATTGTTGATTTTGAGGTGTGTACATCAGTTTAAAAATGTATTATTGACAAAACGGCTAGTTTTTCCAATGTCGTACAGTTCTTATTTACCGTTATAGAGTCACGGGACCCAGATAGTTTGACGCAGAAAAAAGAACTCTGCAAAATGGCGTATAAAAAGTATTTTTGTGGTGGTTACAGCAGTATTGCTTTCCTGTGATGAAATACAAATATACCACTGCACAGAGTCCATAGAGTTTTAAACACTAAACAGAAATTTCCTAGAAGTGTGATAGAGTCGATTTGAAAGAAAACTGATGTTGCCTATTTACTTACAGTTGGGCCAATGAAATTAATTATCCGTTTGAAAAAGAATTTCAATGTCTATTTCACCTGAAGTAAGATCAAATTTATTTACTTACTTCAGGCGCTCCTGTAGAATTTGTGAAAAAATTGTGTTTATTTATGAAAAATGTTTTAACCACATTTGGGTTATATTTTTCTTAGATGGTAATGAAGTTAGAATGAATTGAAGTTAATGTAATTAATTGTAAAACAATGTTTTTTATCGTTTTGCAGCCGCACGTGGTTTATCCTCAACGCCGAGGCAGTCTTCCTTCGGGCAAATACCCAGGTTTCATGTCGTCTATGGGCGGCGGCGGGGGCTTCTACGGCAGCGGCGGCAGCATGGGGGGCGGCAGCCTGGGCGACCAGGACGCGCCTCCGCAAGGCCAGTCGCAGGTGGACAACTCCAAGACTAACCTCATTGTCAACTACCTGCCGCAGAGCATGACCGACAAGGACCTTTACTCACTGTTTGTCGGCTTCGGCACGGTCGAGAGCTGTCGCTTGATGAAGGACTTTAAGGTGATTCTTTTTAATTATTACATTTATAAACAATTTGGTAGGCGGGTACGGGTACTGCCGTCCACCAACCAAAGATAACCCCCCTGCCATAGATCACCCCAAGTGGTTCGCTACGTTTGGTGACCTAGCAGGGGTGCCCGGCTTTATGGTTGAGGTTTGTCTAGGAATTGGGGGCAAAGGCGTTTGAATCGGGAGAAACTGATGGAGATATTTTAAACGTTGATGGAGATATTTTACCTCTCCAGCCGAACTCTCTCGACTCATCGCCTTGTACCATCAATGGTATATATTCATACAGCCGTCACTCCTGAACACATTAACCTTCAGATTCCTACCCACCCCCATACCATTTTCCTTCCCAGAACTTCCTCTCTTTCCTTTCCCTAATAAAATACTACACAGTTCGTTTCTATGCAATAGTTTGATTCAACATTGGATTCATAAAGGTGTAAATTTGAATCATTTTGCAATTAACTTTTAGATATGAATATAAAGGGTGGTATTTTCTCTTTCTAACACTTTAGATCAGTGGTTCCCAAACTCTTGGCCCACGGATCCTTTCCCCCCCACAATTTCATTATTATTGATATTTAACAGCCGACAACCTTCTTCAAGGCTTATTATATTAACTAAAGCTAATTGCATCCAGACATGTATATATAAGAAAATAAAACAATGGGTGACATTCCATTTTCTCGAACAGGTTCCTTGTTTTTGCCCGCCTGTAGGGGTTTTTTTTTATGTATTTCAAATGTCTCCATTTTTTTTTTTTTTTAAAAAGAAAGACAAACATTCCCAGGTTACGAATAACCCAACAATGTTTGAAAATCTCCTACTACCACCACAGAAAGCCGAAAATATTGCTTGTGTTGTGATGGAGGACTTGGCCAGCCGAGGAATCGAACACGGGACGCCCGGGTGGTACCCAAACGCGATGCCCACTCAACCACTGACCAGACGGTGTGCTTTCCAAATTAACGCTATTTTTAACTTATATTTAGATTGAATGTAACAATTGTTTGTTTTGTTTGCAGACTGGCTACAGCTTTGGATTTGGCTTTGTGAACTACGTGCGAGAAGAGGATGCCCTGGCCGCCATACAAGCCTTGAACGGGTTCGCCGTGCAAAACAAGAGATTGAAGGTCAGTTTCTTTGTGTTGCCAATCTCATTCAAAGCATGTTATATTTCCTAAAGTGGATTGGATCAAATAATGTATCATAGAAGAAGCTTGACCATTTTTTTGGAGCTAACAACCTCAATTTACAGCTTAATCTAGCTCTAAAGGAGCAGTGTTGGCAAGAGCTGGTCGTGTCATGCAAATGATATCCAACCACACCAGCGCCTTCTGCTTTCTGAAATTTCCAGATTACCTGTCATTGGTAGAGCAGTGTCCCCGATAGTAAAAGGTTCCACGATCAAGTCCTCACTGTCCCCTTTTTTGTTTTACATTAGCTCCACAGAGGAGGCCCCGAGGAAAATAATTAACCTCAGGGCCTATGTCATCCTTGGGGATGCTGTATGGAGGGTCTTTTTAAGGCAAGGAAGTTCTGGGAAGGAAAAGGGTACGAGGGATGAGTAGAAATCTGGGGTTCGGTGGGTTCATGTCATCCACCGCCAAAACCTAGGCAAACATCAAAACCAAGAACCCGGGCACCCCTGCTAAGTCACCAAACATGGCGAATTACTTGGGATCTATCTGGAGCCCCTGTTGTTGAAAAATTGTTCAATAAATTTATTCAATACCTGTGGAGTAATGCTGCAAAGAAAATGAACAGCCATTCTTTATCTGATTTCTTAACATTGTCATAACTTACACCACGCGAATGAAAGAGCAATATACACTTTTCCACTGTCTTCAAACTAATTATGTGCATTTCCTTGTAGGTGTCGTACGCCCGTCCCTCTGGTGATGATATCAAGGAGACCAACCTGTACGTGACGGGACTGCCGAGGGACATCTCGGACACCCAGCTCGAGGTCATCTTCGGCAAGTACGGCCGCATCGTGCAGAAGCACATCCTGCGCGACAAACTGACTGGAATGTCGCGCGGCGTCGCCTTTGTGAGGTAAATATAACACTGATAAGGGCGTGTGTAACAGTAACACTTTCTTATCCTTTTCGTGCACAGAATTACCAATACTGCTCTCTCCACGTTACAAAGATACCCAGAGACCCTTCAAGTCTGTCCCTCTCTTAACCGGTTGAATGTCTCGGTTTTTATGAATGAAACTCGAAAATTTCGCTATGTTTTGACTTTTGACGTAAATTTTGTGGGTTAATTTTATGCTCTGGTGTATTATTTACCGAAATACTTTCCTAGAACAACTAACTACGCCTACAAACAACTTTACTTGCATTTATTTGACAAATTGAAAGGTTTATCGTTCTTTTTATTACCCGCGGCGCACCCAGTTTGACAGTTGAAAATCGCGGGAGAAGTGACATTTAGAAAGTCAGAGAAACCGTTCAAAATAATAATTCGAGTGGCTAGGGGTGCTCCTTATATCTGTTACGTCAAGAACAAGAATGCCCCAAGCGATTCTGACCTTGTTCTTCATACATTTTCTTTATACATAAGGTTTAAAATTGCATATCAAAAAGTTTTTTTTTTTTTTTTATTCGGCTATAGGGCGCGCATCGGCGCGCAATCGGCACGCGACCTGTTAAGCAAAACACACCCCAATTTACAGGGTTTTATTCACATTTATGCGAATTTTCCCTTGAATTATAGTTTTCTTATTCTGAGTCTTGATGTGACTGTTCTAAGGAAGTATTCGATGTGCATTTGTGCAGGATACTAAATCACAGTATGAATCGCACTTTGGAATGATGACTCTTCTGTAATCTCTACAATAGTGCCCGAATAAAGATGGTGTTTGTATGTTTCAGATACGATAAGCGTGAAGAGGCCCAGGAGGCCATCTCAGCCCTGAACAATGTGATCCCAGACGGGGGCAACGAGCCGCTGGGCGTGCGCATCGCTGAGGAGCATGGCAAAAAGAAGGCAGCCTATTATGCCGGTTGGATGGCCGGACTGCAGAACAGAGGTATGCCCACTGCGGGATTAGATATTCTATAGGCATACTGCTGATGGATCCATTGTAACCTGAGAAATTACAGTGGAGCTCTCAAGCAGGACGTTTAGGCAGGCTGATTCGTGAGTGAAACCGTTCTGTCTTTCTCGTAAACAATGCTGTAACAGAAGTGGTATCAATGGTAGGACCAATTGATTGGATAGATTATTTACTGTAACTTCTCTGTCTTTCTTAGGCTGGCTTTACATTCATAAGTTTTTTCCCGTAATTCGCTCGTGTAAGCGAATTATGGCCAAATTACCAATGTAAACGACACCAAAAGTCACTTAACGTAATTTAAAGCATGTTACAGAACTTCTTCTTCCGGAAGTTTTTTGACAGGTCTAATCGCGTCCGCGCGAAATTACAGCCTTCTCGTAGCTTATAAAATCAGTTTGATAAGCTGAGGGACTTTTTGTAAGAAATAGTACCAAAATGCGCCGTTGCGAAATGTCAAAAATCAAAAGACATTTGTTTTTATTGGATTTTTTTCCTATAAAACTAGTATTTATTTCCACTTATTTGAGTTTTCTGAAAATGAGCATCCTTCTATTCAATTATCGGTCCAAACGTTTATAATCTCAATGTTTCTGTTTTTAAAATTACGTATTTGAATGCGAAGTCGGTTGCTGTCGGCAGCTGTCAGGTAGCTGTCATTCGAATAAAATGAAAGAAATCCATTAATTTTCGCCTTTGACGGCAAAAAAGTGCGTGGAGAATTGTTTAATTAAAGCCAAATTTTATTTCAGCACTTTATTTGGTCCTTTTCGACTTTATTGACAAAATCGCGTAAATTTGACAGTAGCAGGTCGTTGTTGAAAGGAAGCCATCTTACCGCAAATAAATTTACAGATTGATGTAAACGGTCGCATGAGCAGTTACACAGGTCGAACTTCCGAAAAACTTCCGTGATCATTAATTACCACAAGTCAGATGCATATGTAAACGCTCCTTGGAGTAATCTGTCAAAATCTTACGTAATCCGTAATTTTTTATTACGAGTGTAAAGCTAGCCTTATAAAAATGCATGTGGAGGAGAGGTTATGTCAGAGGTATCAACGGTAGGGTGATTGGCTTTGCAGGTGGATGCAGACTGTCTTTATGGGTGTCTAATCTTCGATGACTAGAAGTTGGATTTACTCATTTGAAAAATAACTCAACAGTATGGGCTAGTTAAAACATCATTGTGACGGTTGAAAACTGCACACAATTGTAACTGCACACAAGATCGTAAAATCGTTTAGTAGAGCATACAGTTTGTAGGTGGGCTGTAATCAGCAAAATATCCCATGAAAATTTGAAATTTCATTTCCAATTCTTTAGACTCCAAGAGTTGGACTTTATTAATGAGTTTAAAACAATTCAATAGTTTCAACTATGTTCAAAGCCATCTTTAGAATCATATGAATCAGAAAATATATTCCTTCTATGAAAACATAATTTATTATCAATATTATCGGTGAGTTAGAAAATTTTCTAAGTTTGGAAACTTTATAAAATATGCTTGCATTATTTAGATTGTTTTTTTTGCCAACTCTTTTATATTTTTTGATTAGTTTTCTGATTTTGTTGAAAATATTTATGCTACATATTTATGTATATGACATTGTTTTATTTCTTATTTAGTGAACCTGAATATGATGATGTATGTTATTTGTTGATTTTGAAGACAAAATATCAACTTGTCGTTAAAAAAACTGTTAAAATATTAAATTTACAATTGTCATCCTGAAACTCTACTCTGTATGTATTTGTTTATGCAATTCATGTACGTAGATTCTTTTAAATTTCCTTAATTCATTTGCATTTTTGTGTAGTGCGTAATACAAATTTACACACACACACAGGGTGTCCGGTAAGTAGTGGATTGGGATAGGAACCCAACGGTGGATGGGGATCCCATGTTTAGTAAAGTCTGAAACGAGGGTTTTCAAGTTAATTTTTTTTTTTTTTTTTTAAATTGAAGCCCTTGCCGCACCTCGGAAGAAAATGAACGTATTTTCTCAGCTTGTTTTTTTTGGAAGACTTGCAAAAATGATAACAACATGATAGCCTCTGTGGTTGAGTCAGCTATGAATCCGACGGTGCAGGTTCAAATCCCGGTGTGCGCAAGTAAATTTTATTTGATTAATTTGTGTTACTTCATAATTTATTGATTTTAAAAAATGTATATACATAGTATATTTCCGGCACGTTCCAGAGTAGTAGATACTTTCAGTATTGCCCTGGTGAAAGACCATACAAAATCGAAACATTGCTTGATATGACTCTAGCTGTGTTTGGTGACCAGTTCTGAAGTAAAGTGTCCTTTGTCTGATTTCATTTATTTATTACACTATGCTTAATTTTTTTAATATTATTGTGTAGATTTTAAATTTCAACTAAGAATTTGCTTTCCTTCTTTTGTAATCTATACAAATTTAGTTTCCCTATGCAATCTGTACAAAATGATTTTCTTTTAATGATTTACAGTAGTTGCTTTATGTTTGTACATGTTTAATTTTAGAGTATTAAGCAAATGTATACACAATTTGTTTGTATTGATGTTTCAAAATAAGTTTTCCGTGTAATGAAACTACATTTTATATGGACGCTGTAAAGGAAAAACGGCTAAAGCACCATCAGTGGCGTGCACAGAGTTTTTGATCAGGGTAGGCAGTAGGAAAACCTATGATAAAAGTATGAATATATTCAAAATATGAATATATTCATATTAGATAACCGAGAAAACCATTTTTTTAAGTTCCTTAATATTTCCTTCACTACAAGAAGTATCACATGTTAAAATTTCCATATTTTATCAGATAATTCACAATTAAAGTACGATAAACGTTTTTGAAGAGACAATTTGCATTTATGAAAGATAACCATATGATAGAAATAGATAACAACAGATGTCACTGTCGTCACTGATTGCCATTTGGTAATTTTGTTCCAGAAAGCACTGCTTATTACTAACAAAAAAAAACTCAAAAAAGCAAATTCAAAACGACAGTTCTAATATATGCTCTGTGCATTTTGTAAACGATATTATATCTTGTATGAAGTTAACTCTACGCAGAAATAATTCCTGCTTAGGCCGCATTTTAGTGAGGCAGTCAGATGGCGCGCGTGAAGTTTCTAGTTACAGTTTTTGCCATGTTTGTGATATGTCGTTTGATGTGGCGCTCGCGTTGTTTCGGTTGCTCAGCTTCTTGAATGTATTTTTTTTAGCAATAATTTAATAAATTATGATATTATTTACGTGCTTATGTTTTACAAATACGGTAGGGTAGGCAGTGCTTATGTGCCTATATGGAGTGCACGCCTCTGAGCACCATATAGCTGTGATATTATAGACCAATATACACAATAAGCTATATTGTTTGTTTGTGCTTGTGTTAATGAAATAAAGTTTTATAGCGTTTCTCAGAAAAGAGAAATTGTAGAAAACTTGATTTGATGAACACAAGCGCAAATAAACAATATACATAGCTTATTGTGTAGACTCATCTTTAAAGTCACCATGGTGAGCCATTTTTCCTTTCCAGCATCATTGAAAAATCTGCAAGGATGTATTATTACAGAAAGCAAGTGGCGAGTCTCTTGTCTCGCAGATTTTCAACGCAGATTTATTTGTTAGGTCATAAATCCAAGATCAAGTAAACACACTTTGGTAATAATATATCTATGTAAGTCTTCAAAAATTAACACACCAAATGGGAAAAAGAATCACATTCCTGGTCACAATAAATCATTCCTGTCTGCCGTCAATCGGAATGATTTAGGCCTCAAACGATTGTTTTTGAGTTCCAAGCCATTCCGATTGTTTCCTGCATGGAAATGAGGCAACACTGAATAACGTGGGGTGATTCTTGGGCGCCAGGTCACACGGGGTCGCACCCCCACACGCTGTCCCACCAATCGCACCACGGGGGCCACCACGGCCTCCTGGGGGGGCACCAAGGCCACCAGGGTCACGGAGGCCACGCCACTCCCGTGCGTCACCTCGGCTACAGCCACGAGAACATGTCTCTGGTGGGGCTGGGCGGCAGCTCGGCGTACAACTCCCTGCCGTCGGGGGCGTCTCGCTTCCTACGTCGCACTCCGCTCTCGCACCACTTCTGATCGGCGGCGCACTGGCCGGCGTTCCACTAGCCCCCGCTGCCGACCCCGCCCCTCGCAACGCCATTTCAACAAGTGTCTTAATTTTGTATAGCTCGTGTGCATGTTGTTTGTGCGTGTGTTTGGTGTATAGTTTGTTCACCTCCTGGCGAAATTGGGATCTATTTTTAATTTTATCTAGCAATAGAATTCGACTAGTCGGTGAATCCGTCTCAAGCCAGTATTACCCCAGTCAACTCCTCTCTCTTTTGCAGTTGCGCAGCATTTCAACTTTTAATTTGGTTTTAACCAGAAGAGACCCATCCCGTCACATGCTAGGGGAATGAGTGCTAAACACAGATTGATGTAGTAGCACTGGCACGGAAACTCCCGGCTAACAAGCGAGTGACATTATGAGGGAATCCCCCTTTCCTCCATGTCACTCGTTAACGGATCCATTTTTGATCCCTTGACAGGTTCTTGTTAAGCGGGGTTCCACTGTACTAACAGTTCACTCATTCGCGATATTGCAGTCCATTCTATTTTGCAAGCTTCGCAACCTATAGTCTAACAACTTGTCTACTGATTTTTCTTTATCTTTGATTTATTACATGAGATAATTTAATGCAGCTGGACCTGCAATATTAACTGTTTGAAAGTCATCACTGTCACATTTTTGAAAATGCAAATTCACTTGCAAGTTGCGCTTACAACTTGTCTTCCATTAATTTTTCTTTACCTTCTATATATTTTTGCAAATAGTTCTTATTAAATACAATCTTAGAATGCAGCTGGCCTTTATTATTAACTAAATTGTTGTGTGTGTTTACGTAAAGGTAGGTCTCCTGGTAGGTAAACCATGAAGATGAACAATCACTTGAACATCACTATAAACATTGCCAACTTCGAACAATTCTTGTTCAAAAACGCTGTAATCACCACGGGCGATGGAAAACATTCTCCTCCCGGGTGAAGCATGAAGGCAGGCAGGGCCGGCGGGTGTGGAATTAGTTAATTTTTTTACAGGGCCTGCGCCGAGAGGTTGGTAACGGAGATAAATCGAATGAGATTTGTGGTTATGTCAACCGCGCAAGCCTAACAATAATTATGACTATAAATTGTAAATAAATACTGTCATAATGGATGATTATTTCTTTCGTGAACTCACTTGTAAATAAAGTCTATTAATTTATAAATCCGTTTCAGGGACACGGAAGAAAATAACTGATTAAAATCGGTATTCTATTCTTAATTCCTGATAAATAAATACCTAATAAAAATTTGAGGTAGATAGGTAGTAAGGTCTAACTTGAAATCTGCGTGTTCTCCTTTATACTTTGTCTACAATCTTATCGCAAAATTTCACATCAGAACTCGAATTTTGACGTCTACTTAATTAATTACGCACTCTTAATTTGAAATTCTTAAATAGTAACTTTAGGTCATGCAATAATCGATATTAGTCAGAAATCTTTCCTGATAAATAAATATCTGTGTTTACTCCCTGATACATCACTTCTTCATTGGAACGCATTTTAACATTTATGTAAACGTCAAGTGTTCAGTGGGTACGCATGTACAGGTCCTTATTACAGACCACCAACCAAATTGTGTGCGACCGCGTGAACTTTGCACCAATCTTTCCAACCAACAAACGGAAGAGACGGAAAACAAAAAATGTTTATAGTGACGTTCAAGCGAACGTTCATGTTCATGTGCATGGTTTCGCTCGCTGGAGACCCGTCTTTAAATGAACGAAATGTTATTGATTAAATATTATGGAAACTGAATAGGTTCACTGTTTTACATAAAATATCCAGTAATTCTGAAGTATGTTTGTATTTCCCAATTTCAAATGGATGCGAGCAATTGTGTGCGTACATGCTGAAACACCGTTAGTAGTGATGCAATATAATGTCTTAGTTTTATACTCTCGAACTTGTTATTTATTTATTCTGTCTTTCAATCTTACGTTTGTAAATAGATATTATCTGGAGGCATTTTGAGCTTCAATCAAGACATCGACATAGAATACATAGGGCGGACTTTGCGGCACAATAAACAACCTGAATTTAGAACTGGCAGCAAGACTATTGAATTCTACTTCGATGTCTAAACATTTGTCAACGTTCAGGCAAAAGTCACCAATCCTCGAACACGTTTTGAGGTTACAGAAAAACTCTTATTTGAATGCTTTAAAATGTGCAACGCTGTTCGTTTCAACGCAGTCTTTCATATTTATGCCACAGATCAAGTTGTAAACATGCAAATGTGATCTAACCTCTCAGGCCTCAGCCGTATTTTGTCAGAAGGTCAAAATATTTCCACTTTTCAATAAAATCCAAATAAATGGAATATTTCTGAACGTATACGAAAATTAAAAACTGTTTTTGAAAGGTGATAAAATATACTTTCAAATTTTGTAGTTTGAAATAAACATATAATTTTTGAAATATAAAATTTTTACATGCAAACGTAAAAAAGCTTTAAAAATGGCTCACCTTACGTTTTTTCTAACTAAAATTATTGGTAATGAAAATAAAATAAAAACACGTACATATTTTTTTAGACAAATGTATTATAAACGTTTTTGTCATTCTTACAAAAAAATAATTAATTAAAAATTTCCAGTTTCATAATTTTTTTTTTTAAACTGCAGTCTGAAACTTTGGTTTTATAAAGTTGTACATTTTACTTCTTTTGTGATTAACTTTTAAATTTTAATACATACAAAGTGTGGTGTTTTCTCTTTCTAACACCATTTATATCATATTTCTCATTATGATAGTAAGAGAGACAACGATTTCTGTGAGACCTGTATGATTTGTTCCGAAAAGCGAACGTTTTTCGAGATTGGTGACTTCTGTCTGAGCGGATGATATATAATATTATTTTTAATTGTTAGGAATTGTTGTTTATATTTGAATAATAAAATCAAGTGCTAAAATTAAAAGCAAATATATTATAATATGCAATAGGTAACTTCTTCCATTAGTAAAAATTGAAATGATTAATAATATGATATACAAAATAATAGCGTACCTATGTGTGTGTGTGTGTGTGTGCGTGTGGTTGAAGTAATATTGTTAAAGTGATTTGATATATTAAGGTGTTCACAACGTGTGCTGAGGTTTCTAGACAAAAAAAATACTAAATATCTTATCTATACTCAAAAGTTCTTATGATATATAATTCATTCTAGTCAACTAACTTATTATACTTCTGGATAATCAAACAGATTGTTTCAACAGCGGGTGCTAGTCTGCGGAGTATTGATTCCCTTTGTTTACAACAAGACTGTTATGCAGACCCAAAATATTATAGAAAATAAAACTGCAAGTTTTTGTGTGCTTGTGTAAACGTGCTCATCTAACCTAACCAAATCTATCCCAATGGATAGAGCATACCATGTGGGGTTAGTCGAATGGGGTAGTTGAAAAAGGATGGGGAACTTTGTTAGGTTAAGACGGCGTGCTTGGTCTCCGTGATCGAAGGGTAAGGCCCTCGACTAGTTCAAATCCCGACATGCGCAAATACAGTTTATTTGATTAACTTGTGTGATTTCGCAATTAATTAGGGGCCATCCATAAATTACGTCACACCTTAAGAGGGGGGAGGGGAGTAGAGAAGTGTGACATTGTGTGACAAGGGGTATGGGAGGGTCATCAGCTCTGTGACATCACATGTAAAAATCTAAATTATTAAAATGCAAAAAAATTTTAGATGTAAAATTGCAAAATATGTAACGTCACACTAGGGGGGAGGGGGTCTCGCAAATGTGACGATGTGTGACAGGGACGGGGGAGGGGGTCGAAAAATCATGAAATTCGTGTGACGTAATTTAAAATCATATATAGTATATTTGTGGCGCGTTTCGGATTGGAAGATCACCTTGGTTTAAGACCACCATTCAGAATTGAAACGTTGCTTAAAATGGTTTTAGCCATGTTTGGTGACCAGATCTGAATAGCCGGGTACTTCTCGATATTCCTTTCCCCACTATCTTCAGCCTCACAACATACCCGGATCGGGGATGGTATAGTCTCACTGGCTCCACATGGGAGGATTTGAAACTCTTGTGCGGTATTCACACTAAAAGAAAAGTAGTTTTATTTTCAATTATATTTTGCTTCTGTATTACTGTCATTTACAAATTGCGTATTTTTATTTTTCGTTTTATGACTGCACTGTTATATTTTTTAATGCAACAAAACAAACTAATTTGTAGGACGATGTGGTCTAGAATACCACTTTAATGGTAAGTTGTATTACAGAGGTATTGGTGCAATCCGGTGCCGTCACCTCTAGGTGCCTATTACAACATTACAATGGCCTTCTAACAAAATGTTTAATGCAACGATTAAAACTATCGCTTAGTTATTAACCTCTCCCTTATCCCCTCGAGTCCCCGCGTGTCACTATCGTTCGCTCGAACCTCACATTAAAAATTTCAGGATATTCTTAAATAAACAACATTTTGACTGGCATTTTAATAAAAACGTAAAACTTCCATTTTTCCAATTGAAATTTAGATGTGCCAAATAGCAGGACTGTATCTTAAAACGTTTCGGCCTAAAATAATATTACGTATTAAAAGTATTCTAGTAGGAAAAGCCAAAACCTCCGTGTTGTAACACGTTTATCTTCCTCTGAAATCTTTCACCTTTTCAACTTTAAGAGGAACGTTTGCGCGACCCGTTTCGGCCCGTTTCATACAAACCTTGATTTTGGATTTGAGATTAAAATACCCAACCAAACTGAAAAATTATTTTTGTAACCAAAAGGTCTATCAAATATCTACTACGGATGCGTGCTTTATTTATTTTTGCTTTAAATTATAAGATTTTAATGTTTCATGATTTTAGAGACTAATTATTTGTGACTAGCTGGTTCACGGCGTACGTTGCTATGCCATTCAATGAAATAAATTGACTCTCTCTTCTTATCCTTTCCCGTTCCCTTCCACCTTCCCCGCCTTCCCCCCCTTCCCGTCTCTTCCCTCTCCACGAACCCCACCTTCCCCCTACCTTTTTTCCCTCCTGCAAAAATATATGAAATACACACATTTTCATTTATACAAATTTCATAAAGCCAGAGCTTACCATTATATACAGCCTATGTTACTCGCTGATAATGTAGCTTTCTATTGGTGAAAGAATTTTTAAAATCGGTTCAGCAGTTTCGGAGCCTATTCAATGCAAAAAAATAAACTATCAAATCTTTCCTCTTTATAATATTAGTATATTTGTGATTAATAAATGTTGCCTCTAAAATCGTGAAACATTAAAATCTTTGATGGCCAATATCATAATTTAAAGAAAAAATAAATAAAGTAGCTCACGCTCGTACTAGATATTTGATATACCTTTTGATTACAAAAATAATTTTTCACTTTGGTTGGGTATTTCGATCTCAAATCCAAAATTAAGCCGCGCGAACGTTCCACTTAACCTATTTACCCAATTTCGTATTGTTTCATTTGCATCGAAGTGGTCATTAGTAAAAAATTAACGCTTTAACCGTTAATAGTAAGCTAACGAAATAATTGTTTTGTATTTTTGACGTTACGTTGACATCAAGTGTCTAAAGTGAAGTTGCCTCTCCTAAATATTGCTCAACACTGTTTAAATCAGCTAGTGGTATTTTTACTTGCCTCTTTACCGTTATGTGATAGCTCCTATAACTACTATATCATTGTGATTGCACTCCCTAATCTCGAACCTTTGTACGATGAACCCGTTACCCTATTAGAATATAAAATCTTTAAATTACACAAATAGACTTTGACTTCATTTGTGGTGTAGAAAATTTTATATTCGTCGAGTTTTGTGAAATAAAATGATGAAATTTTAATAAAAATATATATGTCCTAAGAAATATATTGATATTAACCTTAATATTACATTACAACCCTTTAAAAGTATACACAAAATCTTATTTACAACCTGCTTTGTTTCGTGGAGTGATTCCGTGAATAGATTCCTATTGATTCTATGAATAGATTCAGATTGATTCTATGACTAGATTCTGATTATTTCTATGAATATATTCCGATTGATTCCGTGAATAGATTACAATTGATTCTTTGAATATATCGATCGTCAGTTGATTCCTATTGATTCTATCAATAGATTCAGATTGATTCTATGAAAGATTCCGATTATTTCCATGAATATATTCCGATTGATTCCGTGAATAGATTACAATTGATTCTTTGAATATATCAATCGTCCAGTTGATTAGTCAGACATCTCCAAATACTAAGTTTTGAGATAATGAAGAAAGCAACATTCGAATGCTCACCATAAATCAAATATTATTAACACGTGTCTGTGTTTTACATATTAAATACGCTATAAAATAACACCGGGAGGCATAACGGTCCATTACATTAATACGACATTTTGAAATTTCCTACTGGTGACCCAGAAAACATATTTTTTTCGTTTAATTCACAACAAGTTTTTCTGCATCATAATTGATTTGATGGTGTTGTTTATGAGTAATATATTGTACCAGATAAAGGGTACACTTTTACATGCAATTACATACTGAATTCAAATTTTGACTTTTCGGAGATGTATGACTAATCGACTGGAAGATCAATATTGTGATTGATTCCATAAATAGATTCCGATTGATTCAATATTATGATTGATAGTAGACTCTCTAGAATCTAACAATTATATTTACTTCCAACTTTTGTGGTGTCCCTCCCATTGTTAGGCCTGCACCTAGAATTTATTTACATTCCCTAGTCACTATAATATACATGCACTAATTCATCTGAACGTAGCTTGACCTCAAATTTTTACAACTATAATATATTATGTATCTACAGATGGAATTTTTTCTAAAGACGTTGGAATATTAACAAAGAAGCGAGCTTAGTTTAATGCAGACCAGACTGAACAGACATTTTGGATGCTTAAAAGTTTATGTATTATTTGTCAGTGATTTTTACGAAGGCAGGTTCGATGACTTTAAAAAAAGTTCTATCTGTTTTCTGTTATGGATTTGTAGAGTTTAATTATCGTTGTTATAAAATTAAATACTCGTCACCAAATGTTCAAATTCCGAGTCCTCAGACCTTCCGGTTCTTCGATGCGTAAAATTGACGGGAAAGGAAAATGTCTTTGCGGCTCTTTTTAAAATGGATAATCTCTCATTTTGACAATAAGAAATATTGATGCTCTGTGTAAATAGTAAAGGTAATACGTTCTGTTTGGATTTCTAATAACTAATTCTATGGCAGAAAATGTCTAGTTCGTACGATAAACTAAACTCCACACCCCACAGTTGATCTTTAGTACTAAATGTAAATTTATCATACATATTTAATTAAAACTTTAAAATCTTACCAAAGTTCTTTCTTCCCAATACAAATATTAATTTTATTATCGTAGAAAAATTCCTAAATAGATCATATTATTAATTTGTCTTTTTAATTTAATTAATGTTTAAACCTTTGTGATATTATTTGTACATCTTCAAAATGGAAACACAATGACTTCCATGCATTTAAAAATGTATTATAATTATTAGTTTTATTATTATTAAAACAAATTGCTCTCTGTTTATTTGTCTTTGATCGATAATATTATATTTTATATCCATTTATTGCATTTGTAAATAACAAATTTACTCCCAAATAAATACATATTCCAAAGATAAATATATTACAATAAGCTATGATTTGCAGATTCCAAATCACATTAAAATATAATAATAAAGGGATTTATGTATGTACATTATTTATTTACGTCCTTTTTGGGCTTTTATCACTGCATATGGAATTATTGTCATACAATTAACTATCTTCCATTGTGTTTCACGCCAATGTATATAATATTATAATAGAAACGATATTAATCTTGAATATTTAAAGATTCTAATAACAGATTCGCTGCCACTAACTTTTGACGATGAAAACGAAATGTCTCGATCGGGTCCGACGGTGGCGAACAGGACAATTAATTTTCATTAATAATTATTATTTAAATGAGATTAATTTTGTTGCATCCGAGTATTTTAAAAAGTATGATTTAAAAAAATTAATTATTTATTAAAAAATGTTCCCAATCTGACCTTGTAGGTCCGTCTAGTTGTTTCAATGCTTTAAGGCTCTAATGGTAACAAAGTCTTGTCAATTGTGGATCATGTCATTGTTCACATTAAATGGTGTCCTTATAGTTGATATATCAATGTCTAGCTTTCCATTACATAAATATAATATGTCTACTGAGGTGTGTACAAAAAACAATTAACGTAGGAGTAACGAGTAATACTAAATTTAAGGTTTGTGGTTTTGAAATTTAAATTTAAAATCATTTGTGGTAATACAGACAAAACATAAAATGAATTTCAACTTTGTAAAGTATGAATCTGGCACAGAATATATTATTTGCATAAATGTTTCTCCCAAAACCATGTATTGTTTATAAAATATCACATTGATAAAATGTTTCATCTTATTCTGTAGTGTTTTTCAAAATTTTGTGTTTTGGGTACTAACAATTTGAAAATAATATCTTAAAATACATTATTTGTTTTTGAAAATAAAAGATGTTGTTGAAACGTCCTATATAAAGTTTAGTTTTGCAAATCTGTTTATTTTTTCTCATATTCATTTCATAAATTATCCTGAAAAAAAATCCATATTGTGTAACTCCTTTGACCCCAGACATTTTTCAGTAATTTTTTTTCCATATTGTAACCTCTTTGACCTCAGCCATTTTTCAGTAAAAAAAATTAGAAAGGTTCAGAAATGTGTCTACATATTTATAATGAAAAAGTTCATTGGGCTTAGGATAGAAAATTAACTTTGAATATCAATTTTTCAGGATATTTCATTATAAAACAAAAAGTTGAATGTTATAGAATCAGTATTGTACATGGCATGGGATGTGACAAGACTTATTACAAAATTGAAATGTAACTAAATAATTTGGATTATCTTAACCACAAGCCGTTTTCGTAATCTAATTGAAGTAAAAAGTAATATTGTAATTAAACTGATAAACCTAGTGGACATTAAACATTATTTATTAGAAACTTTACCAAAACATCTATGTCTGTATTATAATGTATGTGAGCTGTTAGCATTTGTATATCGTCATTTGTCTTATTCAGGGATCTAGTCAAATCGTTAAATAAATAAATTATACTCAAATTACTGTTGTATTCTAATATTTTGGGGCCCAGGCAGTTGTTCCATACCTCATAAAAAATTATTATTGTTTAAATTATAGATAATTTGTCTTACTTTATCCCTATCGACCCCTTAAAACAGTGATACACAACCTTTTTATAAAAAGGGCCAATTTATCTATGTTTAACACGGTTTGTGTATTTAGTTAGGTTCCATCTGACATTGCAATCTTATGCGATGAAGTGCTCTAGAAGAATCTACGGTCTCAATAACGGTACTTTGTCAAATAGAACCCTGTTTTTACAAGGAGTCGATTTGTTAAATTATTCTTTAAAAATATACATTTTTGTCCAATAATACTAATAATACAAAAAACTTTTATAAATTATATTCCTTTGTAAAATTTGAGCTCATTTTTCAATCTTCATTAATGGTCTAACACGACATAACTGTCTTGGGTACAATTTATTTATTTAAATTAAACTAAATTGTAGTGACCATGGCGGCTCGTGACTTTGGGTGTGCTAGAATGCTAATGTTACAAAATGTTTTTTTTTTTTTTTGAAAATTCAGTTTTTGTATGAATATTTTCAGGAATTCCAGTGCAGTGCACTGCCAAACTGAAATTTCCTGAAAATCTTCATTAAAAAAATCGTTTTTTTTTTTTTTAATATTACTGCCCTGCACACCAAAAAAATCACGAGCCGCCACTGGTGATGACCCGAGTTTGCATTGTTAGAGCATTGAATCTCTTAAAACGAAACCACTGTGTGGTAGATGACTACCCATAGATGATGTGATTATATACTTCGCTTTGTTCCCAAACTGTTAAATATGTACGTGAGATTAACTGTCTGAACCTCTGATTAGTTTTATTAATTTTTATGTTTAACTTAATGAGTAAATCTCAAATTGTAATATTCAATTAATGAAGACAATATTAGCGAAACTCAATCGAAAATCTGAAACAGAAAAATCAGAAAAAGATATGGTCAAATCTGGGACTCTAACCATAGTTGTAGGACCTTTCTGTTTCAGATTTTCGATTGAGTTACGCTAATATTGTCTTTATTAATTAAATAGTTTTTTTTATATTTTAAGTTATTTGTATCTATGAGTAGTATGACAAACTGCAAAGAATCCTGCACATAGATAATAGAGACAAATGAGATGAGACATAGTTAGTATGAAACCGGGCGCATTGCCAATATTGTTCACACATACTACCGTGAAACACTCTGCGCACAGTGGCACTAAGTTTCTGCCTACATACAAAGCAGGCTGTCATTGCATAGCCACTTTGATAGGCTATGCAGTTGGTTCATAGCTCAGCGACAGTCAGCGTGCTTCCATGCCATATCTCTTTGTTTATATTATCTACGCTCCAGCCGATGACTAAACAAAATAAACCTAAGAGAAGGACTTAGTACACCGATCCAAATACATACCGAACATGATATCCAAACGGTTATACAAAAAAGGCCAGACCATTTCCAAAGCTATCGAATAATATCTATTGGTAGCCATGGAAACGGTGTATGTCGGCAGCCATCTTGGCCGCCATTTTTTTATAGCCGTTTAGACAGATTGTTTTATTGGTAAGCCAAGTCCTCTCAAAGTATTTTATTTTATCTTTGGGTGCTGCATGTTTTGGTCTGTTTGCTAAAACCTGTTTTCTAACCAAGATAATTGCCAATCAAAATAATATTGAATATCCATTATTATTAATAACAGCTGCAAAATGTTATTTGATTGAGACACTGGAAGTTTAAATGTGACATAGATTATTTTTTGATTTGATATTAATTAATAATAATAAACCATGCATTATTTTCACAGTATTATATCGCAGAGCCGCGTCATCGATGCAGTTAATTGTCGAAATTGTTAATTTATTATTTAAATTTGTTTTGTTTGTTGTATTGTTTTGGGGCGCTCCCCCAACCATTGTTTTTGAGACCATTTCATTACCATCTGCTTTTCCCAACCAGAAGGCGACCAACATGATGCCCCTCAAGGTTCCGGTTTCGATGACTACACGGACGATTCCATGCAAAACTTTGGTAATTATCTCAAATGAATAATCTTACATTCCAGATTTTTTACTGTCGGATTCTTTCGTCTTCCAAAACACTGAATGCCCGATTCGATAGCAAATATTCCCACATAAACATTCCGCTATCGTCTGACTCCGGTTTAATTATAAATATTCCAACATTTGTCTAATTTTGAACGTTTGTCTAATTTCAACGTTTGTCTAATTTTGAAACATTCCACTGTCATCTGACTCAGGTTTGATTATAAATAATCCAACGTTTGTCTAATCTTGAAACATTCCACCGTCGTCTGACTCAGGTTTGATTATAAATATTCCAACGTTTGTCTAATCTTGAAACATTCCACTGTCATTTGACTCCGGTTCGATTATAAATATTCCAACGTTTGTCTTATCTTGAAACATTCCACTGTCATCTGACTCCGGATTGATTATAAATATTCCAACGTTTGTCTAAATTTGAAACATTCCACTGTCATCTGACTCCGGATTGATTATAAATATTCCAACGTTTGTCTAAATTTGAAACATTCCACTGTCAACTGACTCCGGATTGATTATAAATATTCCAACGTTTGTCTAAATTTGAAACATTGCACTGTCATCTGACTCCAGTTTGATAAATATTTCAACATTTTTCTAATCTTGAAACCTTCCACTGTCGTCCGACTGTGAACTGAAACGATTAACGCACATAACATTTTCCCATTGGTTTTATGATGACTGGCATTCTTTGCTAAGCCCGTATCTATGTCGGGGCTGGCAAGTGTTGCAGTATTTTCGAAATACGAACGTGGTGACGCCTAACAGTTGTATTAACAAATTCTACGAATTAAACACAAAAACAATTAATAATTAATTGTATTAACAACATCAATTATCAGTATTATTCAAGATCTAAAATAGTCCTAAAAGGAAAAAACTTGAAAGTTTTAGGTTTCTAATTTGTATATAGACCAGTGTCATTTTTGTGTCGTATCATTTAAGATTTAAGATTTTAGATTATTTTTTTACTATTTGACGATCTCTTTAATTTTATTTTAACAACAAATTATTTGAACACTTCCAGTGTCTCATCACTTATTATCAACATATTTTTCTCACCGTTTTAAAAATCTAGTCAATAAATATTATGTTTCAATGATATTGTAATAAAAAATTAATATATTGTTTTAGATAACTGAATATTAATTACCAACTTCTTCATCTAGAGATGTAAAAAATATTGACTTTTCAAATAATAAATCCATCTAGTTTATTCCATTTATTAATTAATTAGATAAGGTTTCCAAAATCTATTTTCCTGAAATATTGTATAGACTTCATTCCGAAGAAATAATAATTAAAAACATATTTAACCATAAATAATATATTCAGACAGTAGTTTGTATAAAATTATGCAAAAAGTTAAAGCGCACTTTATTAACGACGGACGTTTAACGTTATACATCGCCAATATTTTCAACATCCCTATTTGAAAGAAGGCAGTGATTTACAAGAATTACGAATTGCTCATCGCGTATTGTATTATTAGCTACAATAATTGGTTTTACGCTTGTCCAAGATGATAGCAGGCTGTTTTAATATACAAATTATTTAATGTGTGAAGACTTAGTATGATTTGTTGAACCATTTGATGGATATAATATATCTCTGCAATGTGTTTGTATAGTGATCTCATTAAACTGCTTATTCTGATAAGAAGACTTTTATTGCTACAACTCTACTATACACCACACCCCAAACTCAATGATAGCACTCAAATAATGATGAAAGGGCAATCCATTTCAATCAAATTATAATTGTTGCTCTGAGTGGAAAAATTGTGCACCAAGTATATACAGTTATGAGCAAAATTCAATTAACCATCTGTTGAAATTAGTGAAAAAAAAAACAACTTTCGAGGTTTTTAAGAAATTTTAAGGTTGATTGATTATAAGGGAAAAAAGGTTAGAATTTTCCCAATTGCTAATTTTGTTTCAGTGGGTAGATTGTTTTTTTTTCAATGGGTCTCTTTCAGAGTCCCCTCGCCCGTGTTTTATTTTTGTTTTTTTTCGACTGACGATTTTTTTTGTTTTTTTTTCTTCCGAAGGTGACATGCCCTGGGGCGGGTTCGGCATGGACGTGCCCCCCTTCCCGCCCATGATGAACAAGCCGCGTCCCGGCGGCAACTTCTACGGCAGCCTCAAGATGCCCGGGGGAGGCGGCAAGCCCCTCGGCCCGGGGCCGATGGGAGGGGGCGGGCCCATGGGAGGGGGCGGGCCCAAGATGCTGGGCCGAGGGGGGCGGGGCGCACGCGGCGGGGGCCCGAGAGGCCGCCCGTCTCCCTGGAACACCTCGGGCGACGATAGGTTCAACGCCCGCAATCGAAACATGAACAACTTTTGGTAGACACCCACCAACCATTGGTATATTTGGGACTCGTCACTTTACTAGTAGGATGTGTCTCTTTAGTGAGTAGTTTCAATATTTGAGTAAGTAGTTTTACTATTTTAAGAAGGATGATTCGCACTTGTGTTTTATTTTATTTCTTATGACATCAAAGGGAACAGACAGCTATAATGCAATATTATTTTTAAAAGAAGGCTTGGTTATTAATTTTTTGCTCACAACAACCTTTTCACATTTCGAAGAAATCATCAAACTGTCTACTGCAAATGTTGGCCCATTTTGATGATGCCTTTTGAAAGGTGAAATGAGTTTTTAAACTTAAAAATAACAGACCTAAAAACTATATGTATTATAATAACCATTGCAATCTGAATTGCTCAAGATCGTAATATAGGTAATTAATAAAGAGGTACCATTATTACGTAGGGCCCATCCTTGTTTTTATGTTCCTCATTGCATAGTTACTTTTAAAACCCCAAGCAGAAACATTGCTAATTTTCTATTGCAATGTAATTTATCTTTTTTTAATAAAATATATTCTATGTATAACAGCATTTTTATCACAATCAGCTTAATACGGTTGTTTATAGCACTGTGCTATCAGAAAATGATTAAATATTATTTATTTACAAAGAAAATAACAAGATTTGCGGAATGTTGTATTAAAAAGTAAACCCAAAAATATGTACTTACAAGATTTGGGAATTATAAATATATGAATTTTTTTTTTTTTTAATTTCGCACAAAACTGTATTATGTATTTGAAATCTAAAATCTTTCCAGTATTGATTATTTTTTCTTTGAATTATTAATATTTGATGGAATTAAGTAATGTCCTTTTCGTATTGGCATTACTGTATTGATTCCTGGCGTGTTTTTCTATCAAATAACAACTAATTTGTTGCTAGTTTTGCCATGGCAGTTCACATTGGCTCTAAAAATAAACTTAGGACGGATTGTTTCATAGAAATTCAAATGTAACATTGTCTTCAAATTGTCATTCAGCGCAATTTCGCCCTTTTGATGGTCGAAAGATTCCCATTAAGGCGAACCACTACTGAGCAATGCAAAATCGTGTGTTTTTGGTTTGAAAATTAGATCGCTAAGAATTATTTTAGATGTTCTAATTATATACTGTGAGTAGAACACATGTTTGCTTTTGAAATAATTGAGAATTTTTTTGATTAGTTTTTTTATAAGTCTGGAAAAAATAAAGTATCAAGCCTAAAAAACGGCTTTATTGTTCATAATGTCCTACTTACAAACGCTTTTTCGGTTATGGTTTTATTGTACAATGTGGAAAATTAAATTCTTTATAAGTTTATTGTAAAACTTTTGAGTTTTTGTGCCTGCACTTCTCAAAATGATTTAAAACATGCTTTTTAGCAATATTTTTTTCTTGAATAACAAGCAATTGGTGTTAAGCGGGAATTTAAACCTTATCGCCATCTACATAAGGAGTGTTATTGTTAGCCTTGTTATGGCCTTAACCCGTCTAATCACAGGAGACCCTAGTTGTCCCAAAACATCATATGCCGTTATAATATCCGGAGACCCAGATTGTCCCAGAACGACCGAGCGTCATTAAAAGTTAGATATCTCTCTCCCTGTCAAGCAAAAATTTGTGATTTCTTTTATATTTGAAAGCGAAAGAAATATTGCTTCTTATTGCCTTAGGAATAAACGAGCTATATTGATCAGATATTTTTCAAACCCGATCACAAGTGAAGATTTTATTTTGCGCCAATGTGTGACGAAATAAACAATTAATTTAAAAATAAAATTGTATGAGTGTGATAAAAAGTGAAGTGCCAGTTTTATTACAAATTTTCTTAAAAAAAGGAATCTGTATTTAAAATTTTAATTTTCTTTTATTTTATGTACTTTTTTGGGGAAACCCCAGGTACGTAATTTTTAAGCTAATTCACATTTTCAATATAAAAATTTTAATATTTTAAAACAAAATTCTTAATTTTTGATAAGCACATCGGAAAGATTATTTTATTTAGATTTTAGAACAATTTTTTTTTTTCAAAAAGATTAAAAAATAACCAATAAAAATGAACATTTGAAATGCATGGGAAGAACTGAGAATTTTTGCGTGCAAATTTTGACAGGCAAAAGTTCATAGATATTATTTTCTCATTATTCGAAGGGTTAAGTCCATTTCAGCTTTTGAACAAATTGTGATTAGCAGAAGAAGACAACTATCATGTTGTTAAGTTTGTCAGCTTATTACAATTTGATAAAAAGCTGAAACGCACCTAGAAAAGGCATTTAACGGTCAAATGTCAAAAAAAAAACAAAATGGCACTGAATGACTATTTGATGACAATGTTACATTTTACTTTTTGTGAAACAACTGACCCTTAGAACTTTTCGACTCCAAATGCCAACAGGGCATAGGATTGAGTCAAATAGAAATCTTACAACTTTGTCATTCTCTAGTCCTAGAATGTCAACAGATTTAACATAATATTAACTTAACAATTGAATGTTCAGAAGTGTGGATTTTTTTTGTTTATTTTGTCACTTCTATGAGCTAAGGTCGGTTGAATTAATTAATTTAAGATAATATATTTAGTTTCGAGTCTTTTAATATATTTCTTCTGAATATAATATGACTTATAGGTGTTTGTAACTAGAAAGTTAGGATTAGATCCCAATGCGCGGAGGAAAACCAACCCCTTTAGCGTATAGGCACAGGTAAATCATTTTAAAAAGACCCTTGCATGAATAGTGGTGTACTGAATGAATCAAAAATAATTATTGTGTAACAATTGAAGAATGAAACAATAAAACATGAAAATAATTAAATCCAATCAAATTGCAAGCCTCACTTTAAACAGAAATTGATAAACTTTGCTATGCACTCAGTATCTTTGGGCATTTTCAGGATAATTGGGGAGTACGGGCAAATGATCCAAACTAGTTTGAAAAGCGTTTTTAAACTTTCGGTATGCACAAATACATTCAAATGTGTCATTTTTAAAATGGTTTTCCTGTTACTATGTGCATAAAAATAATACAATGGTTCTAACTCTATTGATCATCATTTGCAATTCCCAAAACAAAATGATCGAATTGAATGAATTTAAATACAGATTCACTACCATCATATTTAATAATATTACATTTATGGTGGTAGCCTTTCGCTGTTAGGATTGGAGCACCGTTTATAGAAATCTGTGCGCATTTATTCTCAAAATGTCTTGTATATGTGTCATAATTAGGAGCCATTTCCAATGGGCAAAACATATTCATAAGATTTGTCTATTTTTTTTTTCTTTGTTTCAAACAAGGTACAAATTATAAAACAAAAAAATAAAACAATAGATAAAAGGCTCACAACCATTGCTATCAAAAGCAATTATGAACCAAATTAATTGATTATGCATCAATTTAATTTTACAACTTTTTTTTTATGTATAACTAACTTTTGTCTATTTTAATTCTAATATAAAGTAGACTTCATTAATAATGAAATAACCTTTTTTGCAACATTAATATAAAATGTATTATAATTTTACATTAAACCATTTTTGTTTTTAATTTTTTTCAGTTTGAGTGTATTATTTATTTGTATTTGAAGTAAGTCGTAATAAAATATTTTCTTCCATTTTTTTTGTTTATTTTTCTTTACCTAGTAAATGGAAATGGAAATGGGAGCTTCTCAATCTCAATTTGGAAACCCTCTTCCATTTTGGACTTTTGGGGCTAACCAGATGGCTTTATTTTGAAATATTTGTAATCTTTTCAAGCAGAATTCAGATGGGACTTGACGTTTGTCAGTAGTAAAACTAACAAAAGTCAGACCAGACATTTTGCTACGGGTTCTTGGAGAAAACTTCTTTTATACTGATACTGTTTGCCTAATCTACTTTGCAACATATTAATTATAGGAAGGTACATTATGACATGCTACTCTGATATAGGATTGACTCGTTCCGGCCGAAATGAATCCAATGAGTTGAATTCTGAAGGCTTTTGACTCGAATAATATAATAGAACAATTCCAGATTCACTCTCACTGGTTCCGAACTCGTATTAAACCTTCGACCAACAACGGCAACAATATCTGGACGAAGCATACTATAAAAAATAACGCAAGAAGTTTCTTGTGGCCTTGTTTCACGATCCAAATATTTGCCTAGTCGAGGCATAAATTCCCAATACAAAACAATGTTTACGAAGTTCAAACGAGATGGAGATCTACAATGTCAGGCGAGTGTAAGTGAAATGGAGCACTGGGCTATTGGGCTAGATCAGAGGTCGGCAGTTTGTCAAGCGTCAAGAGCCAAATTGTCATGGAAACAAGATAACAAAGATACCAGAGCCGAATATATGTAATACACACAAGTGGGGGGAGGGGTTGGGCGGATATTACCGATAATTTGATGTACACAATTGCTATTATTGTATTGTGAAATCGCAACCTTCAATGCTAGAAAGCATAAATTGACTATACACTACCTATGTGTGTTCTTTGCACTCACCCTTCACTTATTAAAATCAGGTCTAATATCTAGATATATTTCTATAGTATTCGCAATATCTTCTCCACATGTTTGTCCCTTGAGCGGCAGCAGTCCAAGAAGTTCTTCTTTGGCTCCTTGTCCCGACGTATATCGCACAAAGAGGGTCACTTGTTCTAAATCACTAATGTCACACGATTCATCAGTTGCAATTGATATTGCAGAAGCATAACTTCGACTCGCTGCTCTGTTCCATTCGATGACATTTTGGAAATTCTGTCATGCACTGTTGTCGCAGATAGAGGCAATTTTTTTACTCTTTTCGTGATCGCTTCTTTAAAGTCTTGAAAAGCTCTTTCGATGCTTTCAGTTTAGCCGCAAACGTATTTGCAAAGAGCCTCTCCTGCCGACCCCTGGGCTAGACGGAACATTTGTTTCCATCGAAATTTGTAAGGAAAACACCTCCAGTTTTCTTCTTTATTCTACGGGACGGGACATATGGTGTTGATCTTTAAATTGTAACCATACATTGGTTTATTATGATTATTTTTAACTTCTGCATTAAAGCATGTATTTATTTTTAGGTCAAAAATAAATCACTCTTGAGTGTTTGATGATTCACAATCTTTACTCGACACGATTGGATCCGATTCCGTATCAAATCTGATAAGTTCTTTAATCTATCTTCTATCATTACTAAACCCTGTTGTGGCCCACTGGGTTCGACGAGTTTCGAGGTTTTCCTTGAGTGGTCTGGCTGAATGGAATCGGACTCAAGTTTGTCAAGTAATTGGAACGACACACCTCTACCCTGACAATATTTTTTTTCTAATAATATTAAGTAGGTAGGAAGGTACCTGAGATGATTACAGATGATCATTTCTGGGGCTGGCTATTGGATTAATCTGGGCATGGTTCAAAGTATTTTCATTACAGAGGTAAGTTGTACATAAACAGTAGACATTCTCCATTCTACTGGCTGGGGATCGCTGTAATTTGAGGCCAGTGGAAGCTGGCTCCTAATATTTACTTCACAGAATAACAACACGTTTTGGCAGTTCCCGTTGTTTACCAATAGTACGTAAATACAAAAAAGCTTTTAAGCGTCTAACGCTCTCTACCATCAGTATGAAAAAGAAATGTTTAAGATGAAGCTATACGTGAAATCCTATTTAGATTGATCTTTACGACGAATCGGTTTACATTATGAACATCAAAAAATATGCTACGGATAAATTGAAGCTTTTACTAGCTTTTCTATGTATTGGAATTACAATAAAATTATTAATTACACAAAAAAAAATATAAGCGTAAACCACTAAAAAAAATGTTTTTGCATGAATTAACTATGAAGTAATATAAGAAACAGTTTAAAAAAAATACCCCTTTATGGCTAAGACTATTTTTGAGGTTTTGTATGTTCTAACTTTTTTCATTCTTATAAAATTATGTACAAAATAAATAAAAACCACTTTTTCACAAATAAGACGCTCGATTTTATGAAGGCAAGAGAATCGAAATATTTCTAGCGTTTATATTCCTCTTAAGCATCTCCCGCAAACAATGTGTTAACACAAAAAAACTATGAATTCGAATTTTCACTCAATTACAAAATGTTATGGGAATAAAACAAAGTATACGATTAGTTTCTTTTATTACAATTATTACTTAAATATAAAAAAAAAAATCCATGGCAAGATACATCGCTGCTATAATATTAGCGAATCTCATAATTTCTATTTTTCCACACTTCTATGTAGATTAGTCTATAATCTAAACAATCACACAATTCAATGTTTTCCAATAATATTACTGTGTTCAAAATGAAACAATACGTTTTAGCTTTTAAATTCGGTATTATTTTGTGTATTATACTTGGAGGCATGTTCTCCGAGATTAGAATCTCTCAACATAATATTTTTAAAATTAAATTAGTCTGTTTGGAATCCAGACGCTTTAATAAAGCTATGTATTTATCATTTTTCTTTGTAGACTTTAGCAAAATAATCCAGTATCTTTTCAATGTTTCACGTGACCCTCGTATTATCACAAAAATGCTTTTTATAAAGTGCTATCTTTCACTCTATGGGCCTTACTAATAAATGTGTTTTAAATTGTACACAACTGATAAACAATCATTTACGATACATTAATGATTAAGTGGATTTATGTTTAATCAATTAAACCGGAGGAGGTAAGAAAAACTTCAATAAATAAAAAGATTTTTCTTATAATGCCAACACGTAGACAATACTATTCTTGACAAAGTGACATTTTTATTTTTGTCTTTGACTAACCCAGTATAGGTAATATCTGATGACAAAATGAATGTATAAGGTTGACACTGCAATTGCAGTGCTTCGTACCGTGCTTGGGCACGATTCTTCAGCATTGCAGATGCAGGGCTCCGGCCGGGGTTAATGAGAATTAGATCCAACTCGATTGATTAAACATAATTAATATGAATTGCAAGATTTTTGTAATTGTTTTTGGGGTGTTATGCCGTGTTTCGCTACCTCCTTCTTTAGCCAACGTTTCGGACAGCGTTACAGTGTCCATCATCAGGGCAGATGACCCATGAACACTGTAACGCTGTCCGAAACGTTGGCTAAAGAAGGAGGTAGCGAAACACGGCATAACACCCCAAAAACAATTACAAAAATAATTTTTGGCCGTGAAAACCTAAAAACATACCTGAATTGCAAGACTTTTTCACGTCAAATTGCATCAAAATTTGTACGATCATAAAGGATTCAAACTATATTTTTAGGCGAGGTTATGTTAGGTTTCTTTTTGTGAGATTATATTAGAATTCAGTATCTCCTGTAGATGTAGTTAGCAGCGGTTCTCCTGGAGGCACAGTTGTTGAGTGCGTCCCCCTGCGTGCCGTCCGGGCACGTGCACACGGCAATGTGGCGGCGAGCCTGACATTGGGCACCGGCACCACACTGGCCCTGGCACGGATCTGTGCACGCATAACCTACGCAAGCGCGGTTCAGCGGGCACTCGTCATCGGTCTGGCACTCTCCCTGGAAAACAAACAAAAATAGTCAGATTGTTGATGGTAGTTTGGAATGAAATAATTTTTCTGGTTCTACAGTTCAAAAATGGTCGAATAAAGTACAAGCCAAGTCTGTGCTGTCTCTAAGTAAATTTCACTATTTAAAAGGAACTTCTTCGAACGTGTTCTCAGGGTCGCGGATAACATACCATCAAAGCCTAATTCCTACGATCAATTTTTGAGCCTTTTGTTTATAGTCACGAAGAAAGTCATTCACACACACAAAAAAGTCATTCACACACACAAAACTGTACATTTATTTCCTCGTCCATGTATGGTACAAACTTAAAATAAGTGTTTGTGTCATACTTGGGGAAATAAAGTAAGGTATGGTTTTGTGTGAAATTCGAGCTGCCTAGTACTAGCATGCCTGCCAGACAGTTCCATCCACATGTACAGAAATGCTTCATCTACATGTATGTCATGCTCAGCTGAACACGTTCGTCTGTGAATACAAGGCTTCACCTAGGTGAAGTAATTACTCCATGATATTATAATAAGGACTTGTTCACTGAAAATATGTGTTTTGATTCAAAATTAATAAAATACTTTGAAGCGTTTGAAGAAGAAATATGTATTAAAATTTACCCTTTTAATTCATGCCGTAGATGGGGTAACATTAGTTGTCATTTGAATTTTGTGACAATAGGAATGAAGTTGCATATAAAGAAAATGGATGCCCAAATGGTGGAGTTTTCTCACCCTCTGACAGCTGGTCAAAGCATTGCCCACATATCCAGGCAGGCAGGTGCATACAGGCCGCTTCCTGTTGGTGTTGTCGAAGCCGGGCTGGCACTGCGCGTTAATTCCGCACGGGTTGGGCTCGCACAGGTCTCCTGAAATATAATGATTGGGTGCAATGTCAGTGATATGTTTTCACTCACATAGTGCTTGAAGGTTTAGACTTTGGGCTTGGTAAAAAGCCTAGTAGCCTAGTATTCATAGGCAATGAGCATTTCTGCATGAAATTTTATACTAGGCTTTATTCAGGTCAACGGTGTAATCTACCTGGGTACTATCAACTGTGCCCGCTTTCCTTGGTGTCCAATCACACCTCACATAAAGCGCCAAAAAATTCTTAAAAACACATTGGTTACTGTGCTGTGCAGGAATCGAATTCGCAACCGCCTGACTCATTACACAAATAAAAGAGCGACATTACTTCTGCCATGTGAAACAAGGTAAGTAAAGCAGAAAAAACACAATACGTTAATGAGAGAAATGTAGAAAATGAGCCAAAATGCAAGTTACACTCAGAGATGTGTGGCTCAGATGTGCAGTTTTTAGTGTTTAACAAACTATATTATGTTAGTATCGTTCATAAAATGTGGAATACTTTGGATTTTGAAGTGTATTGATTATTCATGTGGTTTCAGCTTCTGTCAATAGATGTCGATAGCGTAGGTAGTAATAGGAAGTTTTGCTATATCCCAACAGATGGCAGTTAGTATGATCAGAAGAGTACTTATCTTTGTTTGTATCTTAGGTACGAACGGTTACGATGATTGCCGAAGGCATCGGCAAGTTGGGTGGGCACATTCAAACTGCCAGCAGAACTACCTAGAACCTAGTCTAGTTAGGACATCTGTCCGGTTTAATATTCATTGTAATATTTATGATAACTCAATAAATTAGCTAGTAATCACACAAACTTATATGGAAGATACCCGACACGTCTTAAGTTGTATTAATATTGGAAACTAAGAGATGCAACAGTTTTGCTCCATGAAGATTGAGTTATTGAATTGTTCTGGGCGATTGAAAGCTTCTTATTACCGTCATTGAAGGGCCTGCAACTGATGAAGGGATCCCCTGTCATGTCCTTGGGGCATGAGCAGACGGGCTGTGCGCCACGCAGCTGGCAATTGGCGTTGACGCCGCACACTCCCACACATGGGTCCACGCACTGGTTGTACTGGCAGGATGGCTTGCCGGCCGGGCACTCCGCGTTGCTGGTGCACTCGGGCTGGCAGGACCTGTACGGGTCTCCAAAGTACCCCTGGAATATTACATTCAATACTATAATGTGTGAAAGATGTCAATTTTGGGGTGATGATGCACTCAAGTTGGCAATATTGCGCATCGTGTACATTTGCTAAGCCAAGCCATGAATTATGGAAAAGGAATAAAGCAACCCAAGCGCTGTTTGCGGTTGCTTAGTTGTTTCCCATAATTCATGGTTCGGCTCGCATGCGTATAAGCAGCCTAACATTCAATACAATAAAGTGTTAGGTGGATTGACTGAGATCAGACTGCGTGAGCAGATGAGGATATAAAAAGGTGGTTAATAGGATGTGATGGGTTTTTAATAAACGTGAAAGGATTTTAGAATTTTTTCTTTTGAAATGTTGCAATATCAGTCAACGATTCAATCACATCATACACAAATCGCCTATTCTTCGATACACGGTACTCTAACTATTTTGATTCAAATCGGGTTTTATGGTTCAAAATCATATCTTACTGCTTCAAATAGCAATATTTGCATTGCATTATTGCATTAATATGACCATGCTTTAAACTTACTGGATTCCTCTAGTGGATTCCATTGGTTTCCAACAAGCTATCAGTGTCTGAATCTAGGGTGAAAGCACAATTGGCTGTGATATCTGGAAGAGAAACGGGTGACAGTCCACAATCATTATTAGGTATTGTTGTGTGTTACCCTGGGACATTTGCAGACAGCGGCGTGACTCCTGACATTGGAGCACTCTGCGTTGACTCCACACTGGTTGCAGGGATTGACGCACTTGAACTGCTGACACTGCTGCTGCGCGCCGCACTCCCCATCGGACTCGCACTCGTGACGGCAGCCGCCCACTCCTAGAGGGTTGCCCTGAACAAGGAAAATACCATTAGCAATAATATTAGACAATTACATAAAAGAAGGTCATTTGATTATGTATAGTTCAAAAGCAATGCAAGAAGTGAAGTATGCCATTAATTCCAGCACATAGAAGACCTGTTACACCATTTTGCATATTTCTCCCGGTTGTATCTCACTTTCGAGAGGGTCAGTCTCAACTGATAGGCATGCTCTTCGCAATTTCGACATTCGCCTATGTACAGGGTGTAACAGCACGTAGCCAAAGTTTTTAAACCAGCAATTCCTGAGCATGTTTGGGGTAAAAAATGTTGATGTCATTTTGCTGTCTGATGACATTTTTTTTTTTCAATGAAAAACATTAATAGTTTTCCATCACACGTATAATTTTCGATAGCTCATTAGGTATCTTCTGTTCTTATAATCTATGTAGTAGCCCAGTTGGGCGTAAAATAATGATAAAAAATACATGTATTATATATCCTCTAGCAACAAAAAGATGGTTGATGAACTACCTGGTAACCAGGGAGGCAGCTGCAAGTGGGAACAGTATTGATGACTTCACACTTGGTGTTGGCTCCGCAGGGGCTGGGATGACAAGCCTCATCTGAAATAAACAGTTGTGTTCATTAATCATTGAAGAAGATAATACTAATAAATCTAAACGAAACATGAAATACAATAAGAAAAATGTAATGGTCGCAACTGAGAATGGAACCCAGAATCTCCGTCTTGCCGGGCCGAAGCCTCAACCAACTCAGCCATTGGGACCAAATTATTTTACATTTTTGTCGATCATTAATATCACATTGACGGGTATAACCTTAAAAATTATTGTAAAAGTTATTTCAATAAAATTGAATCATGTTAATAATTTTCTTCTGAACGAGGGTAGGCACTATGAATTATTGTAGGAACTCAAATGATTATCTATGGATGAAATAGAATTATTGTAGGAACCCAAATGGATTATCTATGGATCAAAGAAAATTACTGTACGAACCCAAATGACTGTCTATGAATCAAATAGATTTATTGCAGGAACCAAAATGATTAACTATGGATAAATTAGATTTATTGTAGGAACCCAGAATCCAGATGATTATCGATGGATCATCTGGAATAGTTGCAGGAACCCAAATGATTATCTGCGGATGAAATAAAATTATTGTAGGAACCCAGATGATTATTTATGCATGAAATAGAACTATCGTAGAGACCCAAATGATTTTCTGTGGATGAAATAGAATTATTGCAGAAACCCAAATGATTATCTATGGATACAATAGATCAAAGTGTGGGATAAGACTTCTGTCTCTCATTTTTAATGTTAAAAAATAACATACCAGGACTCATACGTCTGCAGTTTGAGAATGGATCTCCGGTGTACTGAGCAGGGCAGCTGCAGATGGGGACATGGTTGCGGACCTAAAACAGACAAATTAAATAAAATTAGGGACCACAATTATCACTAGTCAAGTTGACGATGATATTGGATGTGAAAGAAGTTTTTGGGTAAGTCAGGAAGAAAGTGATTCATACATCACAGTTGGCGTTGGTCCCACAAACTCCGGAGCAAGGATTGACACACTTGTTGTCGCGGCATGCAAGGTGTCCCTGGCACTCGGCGTGATCTACAAAATACAAAATGATAAATTTATTGTGTTTAGATAAAAATTATTTCACAACACTCATATCAACACTCGACATAAACAGCATTGATTATGAGAAAAAGTTAATAAATTTAAAGAAAAAAATGAGTGCCTTACTGACCAACACATCCACACTACGAGGATATAAGCGTCTTTGCTAAGTTAAACAGTTCAATAAAAATAAAATAAAACCAACCCGTGCATTCTGCCCTCTTGCACGTGGAGAGTGGATCCCCGGAGTAGCCCGGGAGACAGGAGCAGACGGGCCGCCCTCCAGAGGCGTATGTGCAGCGTGCGTTCACACCGCACGTGCTGGCCGTGCAGCCTGTCGTGCTGTAGAGTGAGGGGTAGTAGCTCATGCCTGGAACACACCAACCATATTATATAACATTTAATCTTTCTATTTTTGAAACTGACAATTCATGGTGGAATTTCATTATAATATATTATAATAAAAACAAATTTAAAACTTTTTTCCGCTATAATTTTATTGACTGTAACCGGTTTCAGTTCGCTAGAGCCATCTTCAGACCATTCTGAGTCGTGAGCTGAAACCGGTTACGGTCAATAAAATTAAAGCCGAAAAAGTTTTATATTTGTTTTTATTATAATAATTTAATCATTTGAATCATGACTGATGACCGAATTCCGAGGAAGATACTATGTGCGATTCCAGAGGGTAAACGTCCAGTGGGCCGCCCCAGACACAGCTGGGCGGGGCAACTCCAGAAACTGTGTGAGGAGAGAATGGGCCTGCCATGGACGGAGGCCGAACAGTCAGCACAAGACAGGGACGTATGGAGGAGCCTTGTCGATGCAACGGGTCCCCGACCCGAATAGGATAAGGGGACGAAGATGATGATGATGATCATTTGAAATACAACTTTCAACTCAAAGGGGTTTCAGGGGGCCTCTTTTTGGGGAAGAAAAATGTAACCAACGATGAGCGGGGGTGTCGTGATGGAGGTCCAATGCCACATACATACATACCCATTTAAATACGGCAATTATCTAATTTTTTTGTCGCCCTGTGTCAGAATTTCATTAGTATCAATAACTTCCCAAAAATACCTTAAATAATATAATTAAAATATTAACTTTAGAAAAAAACGTGATTATGGGAGGATGGGGTTTGCTAGTATGGGGCATTGTACATATCGTCGCTCAAATTATAACACCGCGTATCTCATTTTACACAGGTTTTCAGGAGGAACAAAAAACCTTTTGGTTTATTAAATAAAATAGTACAACTTTGAAAAAAGGAAGCAAACGTTGAATAATATTTAGGGATCAGTTATTTGGAGAAGTAATTTTTTTCATTAAAATATATTGTCAGGTAGGTAACACATAAGGCTGATAAATAATGAGATATGTGTCATTCTGATGCGAGAAATATATAAAATTCCATCCAACTTTCTCATTTTAAAATAATTAAAAGTACATAAAAAAATTCTAAATAAAACTCTCGTATAAACATTTACTGCTAACCGAAAATAAGTACCTACCAATTATTTTGTTACAAAACTTTGTATAAAGAGCTGTGATTGGTCAAAACATTTGTTTGTCGATGACCATGGCGCATGCGTAGTTTTAAAATTAAATTCGGAAAAAAATCGTATTTTTGAGATACGCGGTGTTATGTTGAACGTCCACTTGTCCTCAGCGGCCGCAACGCACGCACGGAACGCAACGGATTGAACGGATTTGCCAATGGCATGCGTCCACTGTATCCGGAACGCTGCGAACTAATCAGTGTGTCACCGACACAAAACGCAGTTTTTGCTCATAAATGCCGGCGGTCGGTGCGGGTGGTACCGATAGTGGACGCAGTGCTGTACTAATTCATAAAAAGATAAAGAAAAACCGTTGCGTGGTGTGCGTGCATTGCGGCCGGTGCGGACAAGTGGACGTTTACCTTTATAATGCGAGCGACGATATATTTTATCAAAAGCCTAGGAAATGTAAATGACCATTATCAATAAAGAAAATACAATCAAATTTCAAAATATAAGTAAAAACTTGAGATTGTTGCTGTGTAGCGCAATCTACCGGGTTCATAAAAATGCACAATACCCATAGTAGTACCTAAACTATTGTCACTTCGCATTAATTCGCACGTGGTGAGGCAATAAACACACGAATTTCCGAATAAAACTTGAAAGAAGTATTTCCCACGATAACATTATTTAAAACTTAAATATAAGTGTTAATGAAACTGTCCAATTGGTCAAAAGATTGTTCAAATTCAAAAGGTACAATTAACTAGCAAAAAGTCTCGAAATTTGGTGAATCACAGGGCACCGTCCTTGGCCCCATGTTATTAATTAAATATTTTTGACATGTAGATATTTAGAATATCTCATTAGTTAATGACACATTCCTTACAGTACGAGGAAAAAAATCAAAGTTATCTTTTTATAAACAATGTCCAAAAAACTAACTCATAAAAACTTTTTATTATCTTAAAAATGGAAATCGGGTAAAATATTGATTAATTTACTTCAATTGGAAATATTGGTTTTTGAAAAATGTGCTTGTTTTGATTAACATTTCAGAATAATTACCTGTGTTTTAAATCTACTAATTGCTAATATCCAACACCAAACAACGTAATAATAATGTAGGCGTATGACATAACGAACATGATACATACAAACTTATCAACTAAGCAAATCAATCTTCCGATAAGACGAATAAAATTACCATTACACATTCTTTGTTGTCTATTATTCGCAGACCTGAACGAGGAAGTTAATGACTTGTGGGCGTCCGTACAACTTGAATAATTACTATGTTATCTGACGTCATTTTGTTATTATACGTATCGAAGATTAATTATTGCAAATGTAATATGTTCCCACGTTCATAAATCGAAAGAGGTGGTCAAGAGATACGACGTCTTTCATAAAATCTATAATTTATAAAAATAGATATGTAGGTACTGACTTGACTTATTACGTAGGGATTAAAAAAGGGTGAATAGGAGTGTAATAGGTTCTTGAAACGTAATTAAATATACCATTCAAAAGTAGGTACCTAGATATCATTACTTCTATCAATTAAAATAGCATGGATTGTTTCACAGAATTTGAATAATTCATCAAATTCAAAAGTTAATATTCAAGTTCTGTGTAAGTCCTATTCAAGATCTGTTATTATCCTAGTGTAGAAGCAACCGGCCCATGATAAAATAATAACAGAACTTGAATTTTAACTTTGAAATTTGAAGCATTGTTCACATTCTGCGAAAAAACCTTTCTTTAGTACTTATTTCTCTAAAGGCCCGGCTCAAAAAGAAGAAGAAGAGAAATGTAAATACGAATGTTAGAGGTAGCGCGCTAATTTTAAAAACGATAATATTTAAGCGAAAATTGTGAAAATGTTTAATAAAACACGACTCGTTTAAAATAGAGCAAAAATCTCATGGGAAATGTCTAAAATAGCATTTAAGTATAGAAACACTGTGATTTTTTCATACATATAGGTACCTAACTTTAAAATAACTTAAAAATCATGTTTATAATAATTTTCGGAGCATACTTTACGATTTTTTTCTATTGAGAAAATTTCATATAATTGACGTTTCGGCGTGGGGAATGTGTAGGTATTATCTTCAAGAATAATATATATATATGTTTTAAGAACTTTAACTTAAAGTGATTATGATTAAGGAAAAAATGTAATAAATCGGTAAAAATGAGGAAAACCGGGCCGTAGTGATAATATGAACATAAAACATTGTGAGGTCAAATAAATGTAGAAAACTTTGGGTTTACCCGATAGATCTAATTTAACATTCAGAATTTGAATGTAAGATGTAAGCATACTTAAAGTGATTATTAAGGAAAATATGTAATAAATCGGTAAAAATGAGGAAAGCCGGGCCGTAGTGATAATACGAAGATCATTGTGAGGTCAAATAAATGTAGAACACTGTGGGTTTACCCGATAGATCTAATTTAACATTCAGAGTTTGGATGTAAGATGTAAGCACATAAAGTGATTATGATTAAGGACAATGTGTAATAAATCGGTAGAAATGAGGAAAGCCGGGCCGTAGTGATAATACGAAGATCATTGGGAGGTCAAATAAATGTAGAACACTCTGGGTTTACCCGATAGATCTAATTTAACATTCAGAATTTGGATGTAAGATGTACTCGTAAGTACACATCAGCTGGTGACATCTTATTTGCCCATCTACGTGATCGACGTCATGGGTATTTTGGAAAACAATAGGCAAACCAGCTGTCGCATAAAAATAAGAAGTTGAATCTGCTTACAAATTTAATGCAGATGTTTGAGTTTGAATTAATTCGTGGCATGAATCCATGAGATGAGTGGAATATAGCAGAAAGAGGAATTCACGACCTTGTTAATTATTCAAGGACTGTAAACTTTACACCTAGGTATTCCAGATTACAAATATTTCATAACAGCTTTTACCCGCGGCTTCGCTCGCATGGTATTAGGGGGAAATTACTGTAGCGCTTGCACTTATCAATTCCATCCCTTCCCTCACCCCCTCCCGCATTCCATACATTCATTCCCGGTACATTCAGTTTTCAAACAGCTCGCGTACCACCTATATTTCATAATGCCAGAGCTCAAATAAAAAAAAGAATTATCTAATTTGGTGCAGTCGTTCGGAAGTTATGCGCGAACAAACATTTCAGAGATTCATTTTTATTTAAATACATATTAACATCGTTTCCACGGCAAAGGTTTGTTTTCTGACGTTAGCAATAACTCACTTTTGTTAGCGACTGAAAACGTATAATAAATATAATAAATTAATATTTATAATTTCATAACGCCAGAGCTTACCATTATATACAGCCTATTTTACTTGCAAATAATATAGCTTTCTATTGTTGAAAGAATTTTTAAAACCGCTTTATTGGTTTATGCGTGAAAGCGTAACAAACAAACACACGCAGTTTCGCATTTATAATACTACTAGTATAGATACTTAATAAAGAATATACTAGAAGAAATTCGTTACGTTTGATAATTTAGCAGGGGTGTGTGAGTTTATGGGGTGAGGTTTGTCTAAGTCTTGGCGGCGGGTGGCCTGTTTAGATTTTAATTTGTATATTCAATACAAATTCAATTTTGAAGGCGGGAATGGGTACCGCCACCCGGGAACCACTCAATGGAAAATAAACTCCCTTGTTGTAGGTCTCCCAAAATGGTTCGTTACGTTTGGTAACTTAGCAGGGGTGTCCGGATTCATGAGGTGAGGTTTTTCTAGGTCTTGGTGGCGGATGACCTGAACACACTGAACCCAAGATTCCTACCCATCCCTTATACCATTTTCCTTCCCAGAACTCCGTCTCCTTCGTTTCCTTAAAAAAAACCCTCCACACAGCCAAACCAAATATGATAGGCCCTGAGGGTATTTATTTTCCCTCATGGCTTATCATATTGGGAGCTCCAGCTATTATTATTATTTTCCTCAGGAGGCCCTGAGGAAAATAATCTCTCTCAGGGCGGTGTCATCTTTGAGGATGCTGTATGGGGGGTGTTTTTAAGGATAGGAAAGGAAAAGTGTATGAGGGGTGGGTAGGAATCTGGGATCTATGAGTGACGGACGTATGAATCCATCCCTCCAACTGCTGAGCAAGGCGATGAGTCGATAAAGAGCGGCTGGAGAGGTCTAGGTTAGGGGTAATGGGTGATCTAGGGGTGAGGCTCTTGACTCGCAATCCGAAGGTCGCGGGATCGAATCCCGGCGTGAGAAAATAAATTTTATTTGATTGATTTGTATTATTTCACAATTTATTCATTTAAACATAATATATAGCATATTTGCTGCATATTCCAGAGTGGAAGATACTCTCAGTATCGCCCTGGAGTAAGACCACCATTCAGAACTGAAACATTGATTGAAATGGCTTTAGCCGAGTTTGGTGACGAGATCTGAATAACCGGGTACTTCCTCGTCTTCCTCTTCTCCATCTCCTTCCCCTCCCCACTACCTTCAGCCTCACGACATACCTCAATTGGGGATGCCATAGTCTCACTGGCTCCAGATGGGAGCAACTGAGGCTCTTGTGAGGTATTCGCGGAAAAAAAGGTTAAACCCCCCTCAACTAATCTCTCTCAATCCGGCCCACCGTGCAAAAAGTGGGCAAACGCATTGACCGCCAAGACTTAGTCAAACCTCACCTCATGGACCCGGGCACCTCTGCTAAGTCACCAAACGTAGCGAACCACTTGGGGTGACCCTCGGCAGGGATGTTGGTTATCCAATAAATGGTTTCCGGGGCGGCGGTACCCATATCCGCCTTCAAAATTAGTGCTTACCGGTAAAAGTGGTCATTCTATTTCTGACAAGCATTTATGGTAATAATAAAATTACACAGCAGAACTTGTTTACAAATTAATCTTTTTTAAAAATATTAAATAATAATATTATTGTATAGGCATTGAAACGTTTCTACTGCCGTGATGAGTAGTTAGGTAAAAATACTCATTTGTCACCTGTCGATTCGAAAGAAAAAGTCGGAAAGGTAATAAAACCGGGGCCACGCCCTTTTCCGTCCGATTCGATCCGGTTGTCGGGTCGGATCGGACGGCCGGATGGATGGAAAAATTGGATGTATGCGCCCAGCCTATGACGCATCAATGCAAATTTTCATCAATGTTTTCTTATGACGTTATCACGTAAAATTATCGTCCGTAAACCGACTTTACAGACAACCAATTTTTTTTTACATGAGCTCCACACAGGAGGCCCTGAGGAAAATAATTTCCCTCAGGGCCTATGTCATATTTGGGGATGCTGTATGGAGAATTTTTTGAGGAAAATGAGGAGAGGAGAGTTCTGGGAAGGAAAAGGGTTTAAGGGGTGGGTAGGAATCGGGGGTTCAGTGTGTCCTGGTCATCGCCTCCAAGACCTAGACAAACCTTACTCCATGAACCCGGGCACCCCTGCTAAATCACCAAACGTAGCGAACCACTTGGGGTGACCTATGGCAGAGGTGTTGGTTATCCAATAAATGTTCCTGGGGCAGCGTCACCCATTCCCGCCTCCCAAATTGCATTTGCCAATTTATCAAGTTAAAAAACTCTTTTCTAATATATTTTTTTAATCTAACAGATACCGCAATATTAATTGTAATTACGTGTGTATAAGTCAGTTTAATTTTCACTGGTTATTAAACAAATGTTATTTTTAATAGTTTTTACCACAAATACGTTTATGAGTTTATGAGAGCAAATAATAGCATTAGAGATAAAATGACGTGTGACTAATAATCCAAGCATTTAGTTACTTAAATCAAACAGTGGTAACACCATATTTAGTCTGAACGTCAGTCTCAATGAGGAAGTCGATCTTGAATGTTCACTCGCTCGTTTAGTACCGCTGAAAGTACCTACGAAAAAAAGCGAAAATGTTGGCTTGGCTTTACCTAACAATAAAGGCAGATAATACACTACTTAAAAAAATTAAGGGAGCAAAAAAATTCCTAATTTTTTGATGATTTTTGACACGCTGTATTTTGGTGAAAAATGGTCATATTGAGACTTAAAAAAAAGCATTTTGAAGCTTTAAAATTCAAATTTTCAGATTTCTGGCAAAAAATTTTTTAGGCCGGATATGGATCAGATAGCTTGTTTATTTAGCATTAATTTCTTTTTTAATTCCTTTTTTTTAAACCTTCCCTTAATTTTTTTGAGTAGTGTATTTTAAGAAGGTCAGCGACTGTTTCTTGCAAAAACTTGCACATTCGATATTCAGTACAGGCTTGGCTTTACCTGTCAATGTTGGCAGGTACTACCTATCTGCCCGTATCTACTAGTATTTCGGTGAAAAATTGTCATATTGAGACCTATCCCGTGCCCATATTCCATCCCGCCCCCAGTCTGATATCACATTACTACCCCCCCCCCCCCCCCCCGTTGTGACAGACCACAACTCCAGCGTTATATTCAATTTTCAGTACAACGCGTGTCGAGTTTTGGGAATATAGTAGAAATGTTGCAGCAGGGGGTCCACCGAAACCAGTAAAATTTTGAAAGTGGTCCACGAGAAAAAAAGTTTGGGAACCTCTGATTTAGAGTGATAAAAAATGGTTAAATAGGTTACGTTAGGTTAGGGTTATCGGCTAATTTAAGGCGGCGCTTCTCGGCTGAAAAAGAAGAAGATGGAGAGATATGTAATTACGAATGTTGGACAGAGCGCGTTTGAGTGATAAAATTGAAGCGAAAATTACGAAAAAGCTTAATAAAACACGACTCGTTTAAAATAGAACGAAAATCTCGTGGAACGTATCTTAAGTATCACTTAAAGAAACATTGTGAATTTTTTCACAAATATAACTTGTAAAATAATAGAAATAGACTTGTTTTAAATAATTTTCGGAGCATACTTTGCGATTTTTTTCTATCGTGGGGATTTCATTTAATTTGCGTTTCGGCGTGGAACGAATCTAGATATTATCTTCAAAAATAACATATTTTTTTAAGAGCTTAAAAACTTCAAATGGGAGTTATGTAAGAAATCGGTCAAAATTCGGATAGCGGCGGCTTAAAATTATTTTTTTCATAGCTTTTAATGACTTTTCAAGGAGGTGTTGAGTTGACTTTATTCTCAATTAGCATGGAACCGTCTTCTGAATTGTCCTTGTGTGAACACGGCATTACTAACAGGGTCTGTAACTGCAGCATTTATATCTAGATTGAAATATGTTTTTGTTGGAAATCCCTTTTTGCGAAAATCGGATTATTTTACTGCAGATAACAACGTAGATAGGTTCTAGATCTAGTTGGAAGGTTGTCACTTACCCGAAGCAGTGGGCTGAAGGAGTAGCACCAAAAAGGGGGCCGCCCACAATACAAGCCTAGTCACGGTCATCTGAAACAAGGTATCACATATTATTACATTACATATTATGCTAATATCTAAATAGCGTGCATCGTTGATTGCTCTGACATTTGCAAAGGTTTGGCGAAATGCGACGTCATCGTACGGATTTAATTTTGTCCTGTAAGTAATATTCGCAATCTAAATTGTAGCAATGAATAACAAAATAGTATTTAAAATAATGTACAAAATTATAACCACTATAATTTAAATTAATCTTTTTTTTCCTATAAGATAAAAAAGAAGGAAAATCTTTATAAAAACAAAAATATTTGATCTTATTCTTACAGGAAGGCTAGAAATTGGAATAGTCCTAACCTATTTTAGGTTTTATTCTGACATGAAGATTGCAAACTGGAATAGTCCTAACCTATATTAGATTTTATTCTGAAAGGAAGATTGCAAACTGGAATAATCCTAACCGATATTAGATTGAATTATGACAGGAGGATTGCAAACTGGAATAGTCCTAACCTATATTAGATTTTATGGTAATTTTTGGATATTGGTGGCCACGGCTATTACGAATAATTTTTAGAAAAAAACTTTAGATTTGCCTTAATCACTATAAAAGGAAACTTATTGCATCACGGCTGGCGGAAAATAATGCATTTTAATTTTCAATATCGTTAAATAAAATTTCACTTCGCGAATCGATCTACGACAGCCCGCCCGCTGCCGCTCGCCATTCTGTCAACTGTTGTGTTGTTGGTATCCTTGACTTCACACAAACGATTGTAGTCGACTTCGCGGGATAAATAATAAGGTGCGTAGGTACTGGAAGCGCGTAGGTACTGGAATGGAGACAAACCATTCAAATCCTGGGATGTTTTTTAAAATAAAGATAATATACACAAGCCCGCTACACAAACCCTGCGTAGCCAAATAAACCATTTAAAAACGTAGGCTGTTTTTTAAAGTAAAGATAACATACACAAGCCCGCTACACAAACTTTGCGTAGCCAAACAAACCATTCAAAAACGTAGGCTGTTTTTTAAAGTAAAGATAACATACACAAGCCCGCTACACAAACCCTGCGTAGCCAAACAAACCATTCAAAAACGTAGGCTGTTTTTTAAAGTAAAGATAACATAGCCCGCTACACAATATTTATTACAATTATTATTATACACATTTTTCATAATTACGCGCCCATCATGTATCACGCGAAGTTGCCTACAATCGTATTTAGTTGTGAGGTCAGGGATACCAACAATGACAAAATGGCGGGCGGCAACCGGCAGCGGGCGGGCTGTCGTAGATCGATTGGCGAAGTGAAATTTTATTTAACGATATTGAAAATTAAAATGCATTATTTTCCGCCAGCCGTGATGCAATAAGTTTCCTTTTATAGTGATTAAGGCAAATCTAAAGTTTTTTTCTAAAAATTATTCGTAATAGCCGTGGCCACCAATATCCAAATTTTACCGATTTTATTCTGACAGGAAGATTGCAAACTGGAATGGTCCTAACCTATATAAGATTTTATTCTGAAGAGAAGGCAACTGGAATAGTCCTAACTCTCTACCTATATAAGATCTTATTTTGACAAGAAGGTAACAAACTGGAATAGTCCTAACCTATGTTAGATCTATTTCCGAAAGGAAAGCTAAAAATGGAATAGTCCTATCCTATATTATAAATTCTTATTTTGACAGGAAGATTTTTGTTCTGACTTAATTTTTGCTAACTGGAATCACACTGGAATCCAACTGAATAACCATGAAAACCTAATTACAAATAAGATAATATATATAAGTACTGAAAATTTTACAGCTTGTTAAGTTTTGAATGTCTAGTACAACGCAAGTATTTTTACCTTCCTGAACAATTTCCGTCGTAAGCTATGGAGCTTTGATATAATACTTAATATTATTAAAAAAAATACATTGCGACAGTGTGGAGATTAGGTATCTACCACATATTTTTCAGTAGTAAAAGAATCTTAAAACTCTGGCGAAACCAGTAAATACTAGTATTATTTCATAGTGCTTTCACACAAACGATATGTTGTTTAAACTAACTTTAGGTGCAAAGTTTACATCCGCGCTATGGACGTAGATTCTATACAGGACATTGGATCATACAAGTATGATTTTAATAAATGTTATAAGCCATACATAAACAATATAAAAATCTCTATATTATATTAGCAAAACATATCGAAATTTCTATACACATATAATTAGGTAAGTAGGTAGGTACTGTGCATTATGCCCATGACCACGAGTTGTGTGGTTAAGGGGAATGGCTGCGCAGCCCTTTTCATACAAATCTTCATTTTGGATCTGAGGCCAAAATACTTAACCAAACTGAAAAATATTTTTTTAACCAAAAGGTATAACAAATATGTATTACGGATACATACTATTTTATTTATTTAGGTTTGAAATTATAAAGTATATTTAATTAAGAAACTAATTTTTCAAGATTTTACAGGCAACTTTGAAAATTATTTGTAAGTTAATGGTAATTAATATAAAAATAATTTTGCTTTATTTGATACAGAAACATGATGAAATATAAAAAAAATACCAAAAAGGTGATGGGCATAAATATAAATTACAAATGACCGATTTACTTTGTTGCCACAACTTTGATGTGGGTAAATTAAAATTTGAACCCTAAAGAAATGCTTTGCTTGCAGGGTAAGATACTTTTTTAATTATTATTTATTTATTTTGAATTTCACGCCTGGCTGGGCTTTTACATGTTTTATTTTTTAACAAAGAACATGTAAATGTTCATAACAAAATCAAAAAAACAAAATCAAAAATACAATCCAAATTAAAATCACAATCATAATCAAAATCAAAAGCAAAACCAAATCTAAAACAAAAACACAGTCAAAAACGAATTGAAATTAAAACAAAATACTCCACCATGCAAGATGGAAAAACTGTAGACTGGGAAAAGTACAATACATGTGAAATAAGTCGAAGCAGAGCTATGTTTAATTAAATTTGTTGTTCTTCTTTCTGATGTAAATTCTACTATGACTTGTTTATATTTAGTGAATGATGTGTTAAATATGTCAACAACATTTTTATAGTCATTACCCAAAAAGTACGGCGAACGGGCGTATACAATTGTGATTCTGTGCTGGAGTTGTCACAATAGAACGGTAGATATTGCCTCGATGTTGATTTGCGAGGTATATGGAAAGAAATCAAGTATAATAATTCAGGGCTGTCAATTATTGAATTTATGATTTTATGTAAACATGTTAGGTCATATACTATTCTACGTTCGGATTATAATTAAGTCATAAAAAATGCCAAAGCTGCTTTAAAATCGTGAAAAATCGATTTCTTTAAATACTTATATTTTATAATTTAAAATAAATAAAATAGCAGACATCCTGTCTAGATATTTGCAAACCTTTTGATTAAAAAAAAAAATATTATTCAGTTTGGTTGGATATTTTGGCCTCAAATCCAAAATAAGATTTGTACGAAAAAGCCGCGCAGCCGTTCCCTCTTCATTGAATTAGAAATATGTCATGAAATAATATGACTGATGACGATTGTTAGAAAAAGGCGATTCACCAAAACTCTTAAGGATGGGTTGTTTCAAAAAATTTGACGAATTCGTCAAATATTTGAGGTTAATTTTCACGTTCTGTGTAAGTTCTATTCAAGTTCTGTGATGATTTCAGTTTTATGAAGCAGCTGGCCTATGATGATAAAGTAACAGAACTCGAATAGAACTTACACAGAACGTGAAAATTAACTTCAAATATTTGATGAACTCGTCAAATTTTTTGAAACAACCCGTCCTAAATCATTCCACTTCAACCAAATTAGGTACCTGCATGTTCTTTACTTTCCGACTTATCCGAGAAATTATCATAAGAAACAGGATTTGAATATCAAATTTTCGTATTGTGTAGTTTCAAAGTCAAATAGCTTCTTTATTAATAAAAATAATCATGTTTTACGATACCTAATCACATCCGTCGAGACGACAACAAATGATGTTGTTTTTATATTATGATAATAGAATAATCGACGTGGGCGCCTTCGATTATTTATATATGCAAAGGTCGACGAGTCGTTTAGTTTCACCTTAAAGTGAATCTGTTTGTAGCCCACTCCAAGACCAGCCTTTGTTATTAGTTATTATGTAAGAAGATAATGCATGCATTCTATAATAAATTATCTTCATTTTTGCAATAGTATTTTTTGTGCGACGTTTCGGACGCTTTTAATAAAACATGGGCGCGTATTATGGCGATGTTTAAGTTGATTGAGTTGTTTCTAAAAATGTCACGCGGAAGTAAATAGATTAGTCAAATTATTGTTCGGATGAAAATGTCCAAATATAATGTAACTTTCTGTGTTTTGTAATGTTTTTGCTCGACCCCATATAACATGTTATACAAATTGCACACGCCTCAGGAATTCATCTTTATCATTTTATAGATTGACTGAAGGTGTGTTAAAATCAAAATGACGCATTTTATTGAATACATTTTTTTCCACTTTATCGAGGCCAAACTCTAGCTAGAAGAATCTACCATGAAAAATATGGCATCTCTTCGAAATACCATTAGGATGTTTATATAAATTTAGCGCGTTCCCTTTGGAAGGCCTGATAAGAGGTAGCAATATTAATCTTCATATTTTGTATACAATTTTATAGTAAGGAAAGGATGAGAAGCAAACCTACATACTCATTTTTCTCTACTTTGCCTCCTTTTTGGAAAATTATGTGTTAAATAAACTCCCAGAAAGACTATTCCCTAAAATTTGTGATAAGAGATCGTTCTCCCGCGAGAAGTGCTGTCAGATTTGTGTGATTTTCTACAGCTGTTAAATGAATAAATAATCATGCATACTTGCAGGAATTCGTGTTTAAAACGACCCAAACTAAAATACGTGACAGCTCACAGCTGAAATTTTGACATCGGCCGATAGAAAAAGCAAATAACAGCCGTAGAAAATCACACAAATCTGACAGCACTTCTCGCGGGAGAACGATCTCTTATCACAAATTTTAGGGAATAGCCTTTCAGAATTATATAGATTTAAATAAAACAATGCTTCAGTTACCTTTAAAGGTTATTGTAAAAAAACTTCCGTTAAATACGCAAAAAATTTACGTGCAACAGACATATAGTAACATTGACGACTGTCACCGTAGATGAACCAGTCAACTGTACAGATTTCAGCTAGGTAAGCAGAATTTCAGCTGGGTATGTAGAATTTCAACTACACAGAATTTCAGTTATACAGAATTTCAGTTATACAGAATTTCAGCTAAACAGAATTTCAGCTAAACAGAATTTCAGCTAAACAGAATTTCAGCTAAACAGAATTTCAGCTAAACAGAATTTCAGCTAAACAGAATTTCAGCTAAACAGAATTTCAGCTAAACAGAATTTCAGCTAAACAGAATTTCAGCTAAACAGAATTTCAGCAGTCACTGTCACTCTAAAGTTTTTTTTTTATATCGCCTACATCTTTTGACTGTTGATAAAATCTATGGCCTGCAGCAGCACATTGTGATATTTTGTGGTAAGATACTCTATGAGTACGTTTGCAAATGATGGAAACATAACATGGTGACCATTCTCCCTTCCAAACCCTTCAAAAGGGTTACAAACAAATTTTCAAACATTGGTATACGGAGAAAAAATATCTTGGTTTTAATGCGCCATTCCCAGACTTGATTTGTTTTTTTTACCAAACAATGCAGCGTTGTTTTCTCTACTTCAACTTTATTCGTAATTAATTCAGGATAATACAACAAAAGTAACTTTGATAAACAAACCCCACATTTACAAATTTGTAGCTGTTTCGCATCGATGATGAGATTAGCTGATGTTTAGTATTGAATTCACGTAGGTTATTTAATACACAACTTGGGAGTAACGCCCTTTAGCAATTGACCGGTTAGTTAGTATCTGAGTTGACAAATGCGTCTGGCAAATGCATTCATCTCCTTCCGCTTGTAATGGTGTTAGTAAGAGTTTTTCAAATATTGTCAGATTATTCGTAGTCCGGGAATATAATATTAGCAAAATTACTACGTGCATTAAATAAAATAAAATACATTGTTTCCACCACTATTTAATAAAAGTTATCAAAATATTTCACAACAAATGGTTTCTTTATCAGGGTACAAAGCGTCTGCGTGGTTGAATTTCAGAACCCGGCATCAAGTGCATATCTCACGTCACGCCGTACGCACCGCGCCACAAATAACATCTGTGTGCGTGAAATTTCAAATAAAGCTACCGTTGTAATTCGGTTTCGAATTCAAGAATTCGTCAAAAGATGTCGCTACTTTCGTTAGCCGGTCGCATGGGGACTTGCCCCTGGCAAGTATCATACTACGAATTTGTGAATTTGTAGTGTAGTATCTCTCCGGATACGGAAAGATTGACGGTAATACTCACTTGTGAACAATAGTACCAAGCGGCTATATATTACACATGACTGTGCCGTATATTGTACATTGCCTGTACCGGTGACTAGCTATCACTGGATGACAATCGATCCGAGGAACGGGCTATTTTTGGAACCAGTTCCTAAAGGATTTATAAATGTCACCAACACTAACTGGTAAATGGTCACCAGAACTAAGCCGAACCAAGAGCCGCCCGCAGGGTCTAGTAGCAAAAAAAGACCCCTCCACACAGCATCCCCAAAGATGATAAGAGCCCTGAGGAATTCTTTTCCTCGGGGCCTCCTGTGTGGTGTTCAAAAAATCTTTACATCTTATAATTCATCTGGAGTTTACCTATCAAAAATTGATTTTCTAATTGTACTTCACACATTATTGTATGCGATAGTCGATAGGCAATCGTAGTGTGTTCACATTTTTTACACGTGCCATATTTTTTATTGTTGAATTTATCGTTCAACGTTTTCTGAAACCTTGAGGAACGCCTTTTTACTTCCAGAGGTGATAGGTCACCCCCGGCAACACAATTTTTTTATCTGCCATTATTCTTGGGCACAAAACATCCGGGATTTGAATCTCCGCAGTGATTTATGAGTTAACTAATAAATTACCGATGAAACGATTATTCAAATATGGGTGTGCTGTGATTTTTAGCATTTTGTTTTCAAACTGATAAATAAGACAAAGCTTAAGGGGAACTACCGCGCGGCATTTTATACAAAATTTAATTTTGGATTTGAGGCCAAAATACCTAACGAAAATAAAAAATAAAAAAATTATCAAAAGGCTTAGCAAATATCTAGTACGGATATAGGTTATATTATTTATTTGCGTTTTAAATGATAAAATATAATCCATTAAAGAAAAAAAAATCACGACTTTAGAGGCAACTTTTAAAATTATTTGTTACAAAATGATATTTATTAAAAAATATAATTTGCTCTATTTATTATAGAAATATGCCGAAATATATTACAACAAAAAATTTAAATTATTAAAAAAGCAATTTAATGTGCGTAAATTTAAATTGCTAATAACTGATTTTATTTGGAACACATATATTTGTCGTATATAAATTAAAATTTATACCCAAGAAAGAAGTTTTTTTTAACACAGTCGGTAGGAAACATTATTTTTTAATAATTGCAAAAAATGCCAAAGTTGCCACTCAAATCACGCAAAATTGAATTCTTTAATGGCCTATATTTTATAAAATAAGACATATATGAACAAAGTAGCACATATCCGTACCAGACAATTTTCATATCTTATGATGAGAAAAAAACATTTATTCAATTTGGTTGGGTATTTTGGCGTTAAATCCAAAATTATGTTTTGTATGAAAAAGGTCGCGCAGCCATTCCTCTTAACGTGAAATCACTATTTTGGATTAATCTTTAAAAAGAATCGGTTTACATAATGACTACCGAAAATATGCTTTGAATAAATTTAAGCTTTTCCAATAGTTTCGCTTGAATAGAACAACACACATCATTTTCGAGAAAAGGTAATTTTTTATATTTTTTCCGAGAACTTGTTTTCATTCAAATGTCGGTTTCATAAAAAAATAACAATATAAACTGATCATAAAAATTCATACAACAGAGAGCGAAAATATTAATTATTCATAATAATTCGTGGTCAGGAGTCAGGACTTTAGAAATATAATTTTTTACGATGTTCGAGACCTGTTATTGAACTAAACGTAAAAATGCTTTAAAATTTTACAATGAAAGTTGTTCGTATAGATGAAATAATTATACAAATTTGTATATTTTTTTAATATATATTGTCAACTGCGCTACAAGTCGTAAGCGTGTAAGTCGTAAGTCGTAAGAGCGTAAGTGACAATCGTTACATTGGACATACAGGTCTTCAAGCTTCCGACTGTCCCGAAAAGATAAAATTTGTTGCTTTCCCTTTGGCTTGAAACATACGTCATTATTCATTACGATTTAAATAACCATTTTTATACATATATTTTTTTAATATACTTATTTATATTTTTTTACCGTGTTAGCCCGGCCAGCATAGGAGTGAAACCCGAAGAAACACATTAATTAAAAATAATCAAGTTTATAATAACTAATTTTACAGAATTGTGTGGAAATCCAACACGGTTCGTTTACCATAAACATTAATTAAAATAATAAAAAAAATAATATGAAATCTAATAAAACATCAGAATATCAGAAAAGGAGTCAGGTTGTTTAATCATTCGCTTCACAGTAAATCAATACAGATCCCAGTCATTTTCCGAATGGGAAACTTCACCTGTCGTCCGACTATGTCGGTGACGAGAACCTGCGCAGAAAAATCCCACATTGGCTGTGCTGCCTTCGTGGTCTTCGTTTTTTGTCAAATCCTAACCAGTTAACCGAGCCATTTGCAGTGAGACTGCAAAGATTTATAAGATTTGCTTAGATGAATTAAAAAAGGTGTATAATGCCATTGATGGGAAACCTGCCAAAAACAAGTGGTTGGCAACGATGACATATTACACAATTATGTAAATAAGTAGGTACTAATGATTACAATGTACACGTGCAGGTATTTTAATCCATTGCTTAATTAGATAAAATACCTACACGTGTAGATCGGTAATCTGATTGAATAAAGGGTTAGCATGCAGGTACACTTGACTAAAGTTTGAAATCGGCTAATCTTGAAAAAACTTCGTAGGCCAATAATGTTTACCATCACAGGCATTTCACCAGAAGTCATTTGAGGGCTCCCACCACTTTCCCAACGGCGTTCTAAGGAAACATACGGTTTCCTCCTTCACCGCACACGTCAAGACTCCATTTTTTACTGAACGAAGCTACATTTATTTGAACGCCTCTCGCCCCGACCCTCCAATGTCCATGCATACGGGGTTAGTAAGCAGTATGCAAGTACTTACATTAAAATAATAATTCCTCTGAAATAGGTAACATAAAAAAATACAGATAAAATCAGAAGTCAGAGTCAAATCATAAAATTTGTCCATGATTATGATAATACAGCAATTAAAACATTTTTTCATTGCATGAGAAGTCGATGAAATGTAGCCATAATAGATTTGCAGGGTCGTCTTTTTCAAGAGATTTCTTAGATTTCAAAAAAGGCCAAATTCTATCTAATCTAGGCGCCATTTGACTCAGGACCATGAAAACGCCTTGTGGATAGGTGACATTTTTATTAACACTTGACAATGGCATGAAGACGCCGACGCGAATTCTCGGAAACCGATATAGTCACAATAGCCACACTAGATTTGCATTTTCGTCTTTTTTAAATTTCAAAAGAGGCCAAATTCTATGTAATCCAGAGTCCAAATTCTATGTAATTCAGGATCAGTTACGAAATTAGATGGTGACATTTTTATTAGCATCATTGACAATTGCAGAAGGATTGAAGACGCCGAAAAGAATTATTGGGAAGCCATTTATAATAGGTTTGTTCGGTTATCTTTTAGATTTCAAAAGGCGCCAAACTCTATCTAAACCAATATTCAGGCGCTATTTGACTCAGTGCCAGTTATGAAATTAGATGGATGACGTTCTTATTAGTATCATTGACAATTACAGAAGGATTGAAGACGCCGACATGAATTCTTGGGAGACGATTTATAATAGGTTTGTACGGTTGTCTTTTCGATTTCGCAAGATCGGCAAATTCTGTATAATTCAGGCGCCATTTGACTCAAGATCGGTTATAAAATTAGATAGGTGACCTTCTTATTAGCATCATTGAAAGTTGCTAAAGGATTGAAAACGACGAAATGAATTCTTGGGACTCCATTTATAATAGGTTTGTACGGTTGTCTTTTAGATTTCAAAAGGCGCCAAACTCTTCTAAACCAATATTCAGGCGCCATTTGACTCAGTGCCCGCTATGAAATTAGATAGATGACGTTCTTATTAGCATCATCGACAATAACAGAAGGATTGAAGATGCCGAAATGAATTCTTGTGAGGTGATTTATAATATGTTTGTATGGTTGTCTTTTCGATTTCGCAAGATCGGCAAATTCTGTATAATCCAGGCGCCATTTGACTCAAGATCGGTTATGAAATTAGATAGGTGCCGTTCTTATTAGCATCTTTGACAATGTCAGAAGGATTGAAGACGCCAACGCGTTTTCCCGGAAGCCGATGAATAGGTAAGAGAGACCAAGCCACATTGTTTGAGACGGTCTGTGTGCACAGTGGCCACAAAACTGGGTGTCAACAAGACAAGATAAAGCTAAAAACGAAGCGCCGGTATAAATTAACTGCAGGAAATCACTTTTCGAGGATAAAATTAAAAAAAACAGCTGGATTTAAAAGAATTCATAATATCCATTAATTAAATCGAGATTTCATGTTAAATTTTATGCTGGCATTGAAAAGATTCCACTTGACATATTTCACGGAGACCTGGTACAGTCATGCTCAGAGATATTTGAACACCAACAGCCCTTCAAACAAAATTAATATCTATATATATAAAAATCAAAATGTGTTTGGGAATAGTGATTAGTATATTGCAATATTAAGAATAGGTAATGTTTGAAACTTTGAAAATACTTCCTTAAAAGCCCCGCAAGGGTTTTTGGATTATTTCAACCACATGACAATACATCTGAAAAGTTTTTCAATCATCACCATACTAGTGGCCTTCACATCCCTGTGTGGTAGTCGAATGGTATTGGTAAAAAAATTATTTTTTTTTCAGACAGCCGCCATTTTGTGATTTTTTTTTTTAGTTTTCCTCATTTCGGGCCATAGCCGCATTTGTTTGGATTAAGAATTATTTTTTTTTTAGATTACTAGGAGGGTCGCAATCGTGTCAACCAGGGCGCGCATTTTTTTTGAGACCCTCGCCACTTCAACACCCTGTAACTTTTTGAACTTTGAATTTTTTAGTTTGTTTTTTTTTTTCGTGTATTCTTTAATGTTTAATCAATATTTGGTAAAATAATGGTAAAATATTATTGTTTTTTTTTTGCACCCGAAAAAATACCTACAATTCAAGCTTCTAGACTAGAATACCCCCCAACGGCCCGTTCACACATGTCTCCGTTTTACAGTTCCGTTTTATTGTGTACGTTTTTTTCGTCGATGGCGTATGTAGTTGTATGAGCGACTTCACACATGGCACAGTATTCTGTATACAGTAAAAAATATCGTTCAGTAAAAAAATGACATTCCGTTTTGTCATCGAATACTGGACGACGGAACAGTAAAAATATACGGTTAGGTAAAAATGTTGAATTGCTTAGACGGAAAATACTTTATCTCTATTCCCTTTTTGATCGTATGCATAGACAAGCATAGTACAAGCCAAACTTTAATACCGATCTGGCTTTGATACAGAAATCTTCGCACTAGGCGAGTTTAAGGTCACAAAAGAGGTATGCCTCCCGCCCACGCCTTTGTCGCACGTATGTTTTACGCATCTTTCTCTTCGCTTACGGTCATTGTAAAGGTAAAATGTAAAAACGTAACGGTAAAATGACTGAACTTGCGCGAGAATTGATCTATCTAGTTCAGGTAGGTATTAAAGTTTGGCGTGTAGTATAATACGAAGTTGATTGTGAAACTGTATGATAGGTAGCCGCCATCGACATGTTAGTCGATGGTATCTACTATTATAATAGTTATGCTCTTGAATTTGTCATAATTTATGGTAACAGCACAATTTATTAAAGACAATATATAATTATATTTATTGATCTTGAGATGCTCTATGAAATCCATGCGTTGACCTTTTAGAGTAACCCCCAAGGTTGGCCTACATAAAATAAACTTAGATTATGTTTTGTCAATAACAAACAGATTGGATGAATAATAACGTTGTGATGTCATCTGATATTATTGTTTTATAGATTCTGAGGAAGTCATGGCAAGATCAAGTGAATCAGATACGTGAGTCGGGGCATGTCAAGAGTCAGAATAATAGAAGAGTATGAATGCGAATGAATGAGGTGTGCGCCAAGACCGAAATATCATATTATGGGAAAAGACAACAAAATAATCTGGTTTTATGTTAAGCGTTTGTTGTAGGTACCATAAGCTAACAAATAACCTGTTTGACACGTTTTCAAAAAGAATCATTTGATATTTTTTCTGCGAAATGAGCTAGTAAAAATTCATTTTTCCTCCATAAATACATCGATACATTTTTCTGTTTAAATATTTACCTAAGTTAACAGTTTTTACACATTTAGGCCATTCGTACATGGAGATACTTAAAAGCGATAAGGCCCTCCGTTCATGGAGATACTTACAAACTACGTGATTGTGACACAACCACAAGTACCCTGCAGATATAATACTTTTTAAAGCTGGTTTCCGTACACGGCGCTACCCTAATTATACTGAACTTGATCATTTTTCACGCGCAGCCGTGGAGTAAACACGATGTCAAACGATGTCGAATGACTTTTTCTCCAACATTAATCTATGCCTTCTCCACTAAATCCTTTCTTGTAATGTAAAGTTATAAAAACACGCATTTTTTTCCACTTCCAGAACAAATCTAACATTACTTTCATGTTCAGACGCCATTTCTGTCAAACGTCAAACGAAAGTAGTATACTCGAATGCTGCAACGCGTAGCGCGCTATCAGCACCGTCGGTAGCACGCTACCGACTTCAACCCGACATTCGTCGCGTACCGCCGTGTACGAACACCAGTAAAATTGTATGGCGGGTACTCACGAGCGGTGCGCGTGCTACGCGCATCAGGCTCGAATAGCTTGTAAGTAGCTCCATGTACGGAGGCGCTTAGAGTTATGCGCGTAGCATACGAGCCGCTCGTGAGTATCTGCCATACGATTTTGGCAGTGTTCGTACACGACGCAACGCGTCAACTACAGATTTGACGTCAGTGGCACGCCACTGATGGAGTTGCATTCGCATCTACTACTCGTTTGACAGAAATGACGCCCGAACACCTTTTGACTGTTAAATTTGTTCCGAAGGTGTGAAAATATGTCATTTTTGGGGATGCTGTGCGGAGGGTCTTTTAGGGAATGGAAATTCTGGCAAGGAAAAGGTATAAGGGATGGATAGGAATCTGGGGGTCATTGTGTCTAGGAGTGATAGATGTATGCATCCATCCCTTCCACTGCGGTCCAAGGCGATAGATCGACAGAGATCGGCTGGAGAGGTAGTTTAGGCCTCCCTCAACCAATCTCTCCTGATCCGGTCCACCATGCAGTAGGTGGGAAAACACATTGGCCGCCAAGACCTAGACAAACCTGACCCTATGAACGATAATTATAACTATAATTTATCGGAATACGTAAGTAAGTATTTAGCGTCGAATTGCGTTGAATTTAGATTGAAAAAAGGTCTATTTGTCATCATTCTCATGTAGTTCCTTGGCGGTGACGAATGTCCTACAGTTAATATTTATACGCAACAACAAGAAAAGCATAAATATACCAAACCACCCACAAGAAATGGTTGATTTTAAGTACTTTTCGTTGGAGCTATATAGACTCGCCCCTCTTTTGCCTTCACTCGTGAAATTTCGGTTCCATGCCAACTCAAATAATCAAACCAACTCAAAACCTCTTTGAAAAGTCCTTAAAAGCTATGAAAAAAATAATTTTAAAATAGCCCATAATCCTAACCTAACTTAACTTATTTAAATTTAAATTTTAAAAATTTAAAAAAAAAAAAAATTTAAAATTATATACTTTTTTCATCACTTTTAATGACGTATCAAAGGAGGTTCTGGGTTGATTTCATTCTGAGTTGTCCGGTAACCGAAATTTCTCCTTCTAAATAAATAATATTGTAGATAATACATTACTTTCGGTATTTTTATAAATAAATAAAAAAATTTCCACCGAATTTAGATTGCAATAAAAGTACCTACCATGACAAATGACCATAATCAAATCTTCAAAATTCACAAACTCACTTTGTGGTATCATTTTTAATTATATGAAAACAAATTACTCTTGCACACAACATTTATTTAATCAAAATTATCAGCATGTTTCAAAACCAATGTTTTCTTCATCGAGATAAAATTAAATTTTAGAAAAATAACAATAGACAAACCAGTATAGGTAGACAAATAAGTTCCTTTGGACAAAAAAAACATTACAAATAGTTGTGATTAATTAGTTAAAGGTTTCAAAAAACTAACTAACAATTTGTAATGTTTTTTTGTCTGTAAGAACTTATTTGTTTACCTATACTTGTTTGTCTTTTTTCGTTATTTGTTTTTGGGGTGTTATGCCGTGTTGCGCTACCCCTTCTTTAGCCAACGTTTCGCACAGCGTTACAATGTCCATCATCAGGGCAGATGTTTAATTGTGTTGGCTAAAGAAGGAGGTAGGAGGAGGTGAAACGTTCGCTAAAGAAGGAGGTAGCGCAACACGGCATAACACCCCAAAAACAAATAACGAAAATACTTTTGGCCGTGAAAATCTAAAAACTTACTTGTTTGTCTTTTGTTATTTTTCTTAATTTTAATTTTATCTTGAAGAGGAAACCATTGGTTTGAAACAAGTGGTGTATGCAAAGCAATTTGTTTTAATATAATAATTATAATTATTTGAAAAACATCTTAAAAGGACAATATTAGTTATAAAACAGTTACTACTTACTTTATAAGTTCCCTTTTCACCACTTGTAAAATATAAATTATATTATTTAATAAAAACTCCGCCCAACCACCTAATTAATGAACTATTATTTTATTCGATTGAAGTCGTTATTCGTTTTAAGATAATTGCATCCTCTTGCTTCGAAGTTACAATCACAACTGTTGCTCATACCGCGCTCCAAATCTTTATATTGATGAAATGATGAGCAATTTTTTTTTTGATCGCTATTATATCGTAGGCAGGTTGGGTAGAATTACACAGCGATGCTAAGATTTCAGATCGATGGCTTTTGAGATTTTTCAGATTCGTGATTGCAATTTTTTTTAATACATTATATATTGAAAATTGGTCTCCCGGTGTTATTTTAATAGCATATCGGCTTGCGTTGCAATACCACTCAAACAAATAAATTGTTTTACCTGCGTGTCCTTTTCCATTCGTCCCCGTTCCCCTTCCGCCTCCCCTTCTCCTCCCGCGTTTCCAAACAACACGCGTCACCTATTGGAAATTTTTTATACAAATTTCATAACGCCAGAGCTCACAGTATATACAGAAATCTTCGCGGGCGTGCGCACAACGCATCAATAAAATTTAATCGTAATCGGATGAACAGTATAGGAAATAGTTTCATAACGCCAGAGCTGACGGCCATCGTGGTCGAACGGTAAGGGGTTTGACTCACAATCCGAAGATAAAATTTATTTGCCACGCGGGATCGAATCCCGGCGTGGGAAATAATTTTTATTTGATTTATTTGTGTTATTTCACAATTTATTCATTTAAAATAATATATAGTATATTTGCGGCACGTTTCAGAGTGGAAGATACTCTCAGTATCGCCCTGGTGTAAGACCACCGTTCAGAATTGAAACGTTGCTTGAAATTGCTTTAGCCGTGTTTGGTGACCAGATCTGAATAGCCAGGTACTTCCCTTCTTCCTATTCCCCATTTCCTTCCCCTCCCCACTACCTTCAGCCTCTCAACATACCCCAATTGGAGATGCCATAGTCTCACTGGCTCCAGACGGGAGAAGTTGAGACTCTTGTGCGGTATTCATATAAAAAAATAATAAAAAAGACGTAACGCGTTCGATCAAAAATTAATATGAGAATGTGGAATGTATCGGGAGTCGGGAGCATCTCCTATCCTTATCCTATATTTCTCTTTCTCTCCCACTCACCTAAAATTAATTTTAAGAGACAATAAAATTCCATCTCCAAGCAACATTAGCAAAAGAGAATTTTTTGGCTTGACTTCAGTTGTCAATAAATATAGTTATATCTGTATTCTAAATAAATAAATTTAAAAAAAAGCTTTTGAAGGCAAAACTTCTTTATGAAACGTAAAATAGCGACACTAAAAAGAGACAAACACATACATCTACAGGATTTAGCCTGTCAGAGAATGAGATGGCATAATCGGTCTCCTCTTTGTGCGGTACTTCGTACTCTCCCCACTCTTGTCTACTTTAGTTTTTGAAGGTTTTACTTCTACCGCGTGTAAATTGCATATGTTTTTAAAGTGAAACTTCTTTAGGATCGTTTGATTTGAATGAAACGGAAACGACACTAAAAAGAAACAATACCTATAGGATTTAGCCTGCGAAAGAATGAGGTAGATTGAAACCTTACCGCAATGACCGCTTTGATAATGAGCTCACTTTTCAAGGCTGTTATTGGTTGAAATTGTGTATAAGTTGTTGTGAAGGTTTCACTTCTACCGCGTGTGAATTGCACGCTACGTTTTTTTAAGGCTGTACGTTGAAGATGTTTTGGGCATTGAATTAGAGTAGGTACATAAGGTGTTGTAATTTAAACTGATTTAATTAGTATGCGAAGCAGGAACGATTAGGCTAGTCGACCCAACATTGTCGTTTAGTTTACGAGTTTTTCACCTCCGTAATGTACACCCAATACCAGGTATAGTCTCGTTCACATCATCAGTTCTTGGATTTATTCAAACAAAACTTTGATCAATTTTCTCAAGTTCATTGCGTTATTTTTGGACGAAAATAATGTTTCAGGGCGGTATGTTAAAAAATGGCAATGTTAACATTTTTTGGTAAAAATGTTTTGTTGTTACAAAAATATCTGCTCGACATTTTTTTTAATTTTGATTGGAATTACTTTTGAAGATTATACCCATCAATCCATATATATAAAATTCAAAATGTGTTTGCTTCTGTCTGTGTATGTATGTATGTATGCTATGCGTTTGCTATGCGTTGCTAAACCATTCATCCGATTGCGATTAAACTTTGGGGATTTGATGTGTGCCTGCCAGCGATGGTTTCTATATATACTGGTGAGCTCTGGCATTATTAAATTTGTATAAAAAATTGCACGCAAGCTGTTTGAAGACTGAATGTACCAGGAATGAAGGTATGGAATGCGGGAGAGGGGAGGGGAACCCGGGAGGGGGATTCGCGGGACGGGGTAAGATGGCGAGGGGAGTGAGGAGAGGGAAGGCGGAGAAGGTAGAGAGGAAGGGGAGGCGGAAGGGGAACGAGACGAATGAGAAAGGATACGCAGGGAGAAACAATTTGTCTATTAAGTTAGTATTTATCTGAGAAGAAGAAGATAATACTTACAATCCCGAACGAAACATGAAACAGAACATGAATTTGAAAGATGAGATCGACAAAAATGACATAAAAATATAGGTCTCAATGGCCGAGTTGGTTAAAGCCCCGTATCCGAGCACGAAAAGAAGAAGATGGAGAGATATGTAATTACGAATGTTGAAGAGAGCGATTTCAAACGATAAAATTCAAGCGAAAATTGTGAAAATGTTTAATAAAACACGACTCGTTTAGAATAAAGCAAAAATTTCGTGAGGGTTGTCTAAAACAACTTAAAAAAAAACACTGTGAATTTTTTCATACTTATAATTTGTTAAATAATAGAGACAGACTTGAAAATAAAAAATATCGGAGCATACTTTACGATTTTTTTCTATCGAGGGAATTTCATATAATTTGCATTTCGGCATAAGGATTGTATAGATATTATCTTAAAAAATAATATATATTTTTTTAAGAGCTTAAAAACTTCAAATGTTCAACGGAGATATGCAAGAAATCGGTAGAAATTCGGATAGCGGCGGCTAAAGGCGTTGTGTCACGGTAAGAGAGAGACTCAGATTTACCTTTTATTTATCTTTATCTAATTCTGTTTCATGTTTCGTTTAGATTTATTAGTATTATCTTCTACTTCGACAATATTTTATTTGGAGCATTCTGAAGCCAGTGGGACCGGCATGGCATCCTCAATGAGTATTGGGGTGTGTTGTAAGGTTGAAGGGAGTGGGACAATTTATATAATGTTGATGATGTCTAGGCTTGCGACCTTTATAAGAATTATATTACAAGCCACGCTAAGCTCGACAATCCAACCAAGCCAAGCTTAAAAACAACTGACGTACCGGGCCATGGAAACGAAATAGGCAGAAGCTATTGGAACTATGACGCCACCTCTGCCATAGGTCACCCCAAGTGGTTCGCTACGTTTGATGATTTAGCAGGGGTGCCCGGGTTCATGGGGTGAGGTTTGTCTAAGTCTTGAAGGAGGGTGACCAGGGCACACTGAACCCCTTAGTTTTAGTCACTGCTTTTTCTTCATTGGTCTATGCCTTTTTCGCCGGATTAAAATAAAACCCGTCCAAGGAGGTTTGTTTCTTCCTCCCTTTCAGAACATTGCCGAAATGTGTTCAGCAAGTGTCATTAATTTCCACGAATCTCAAATGTTGCTCGTATTTTAAAGCAAAACAAACGGCTCGTCTCTCAAATATCTCGTACGTTAGGGCACTCGTATCTCGAGGTACCACTGTAATCGATACAATATCTGTAAGAAAGGAAAAAAAGAACGTAATAAGGAGGTGTGGTTAAAATGATGTAATAAAACACAACTAGCAGATGAAAATCCACTGCCTCGGGTTTTTTGCTGCCAGGCCCTGCAGGCGGTTTTTTTATGCAATTTAGCAAAATAGTAGGGTTTTACTCCTTTGTTCGACAGTAATTATATGAATGAATTTTACTTATCACACTCATTTTTCTATCCAAATAAAAACAATTTGTGAATGCCTTCGTAATATATTCGTTACTTGAAATTTATTTCGCAGCCGAAATTAAATATTTTGATAGAGTCTTCTTGATTTTATTATTTGAAGTTTGGAAACTATTCGTATAGGAAAATTTTTGATCCTGGAAAAATATATATTTCTGAAAAAAAAAATTCTTCTGGGAAAATCGAAAAATGTGTAGGAAAAATAGGTCGAAATTTTTTTGTTATGTAAACGATTTTTTTTTCCGAAAGAAAACCGGAAAATTAATGCCCGATAAATGGGTTGTGAAATTTTTATGAAAACATTTGTCTTTTTATTTTATTATGTGATGTTTGGAATTTTTTCATATTGGAAAATTTATGATTCCGGAAAAAAAATCGAAAAATTGGAAAAAAAATGCTCGGAAAATGCTCTGGAAATTGAAAATGATAAATTCAAAGTTTTATTGTTTTTTTATTGAAATTTTCTCTTGCTGTTTGAAAACTTCAACGGTTTTTTTATTAATAACAACAGAGCGCGCCACTTCCGTTTACAATTTTATTCAAACTACAGCCTTTTTTTTTAAGAAAGACGATACGAATAACGGTAAAATATTTGTAAAATCCTTTCCTACCACCACAGTAAGCGGAAAATGTTGCTTGTATGTGATGCCAGCCGAGGAGTCGAACATGGGACGCCTGGGTGGAACCCAAACGCGACGCCATCTCGGCCACTGACCGATCCGATTATTTTTCCACTCTTTAGGAATTTTATACCCAATTCAAGTGCTATTTACACATTCCGACACTATTTAATTCGTATTTCATGAGAAATTTACACTCATCTCAAATATTGTAACGTGCTGGGATAGAGGGGTACTTTTAGTAGACAATTTAGTTCGTATTTTAGAAAATACTATCTACTTGTAGTAGATATCTAACGTGTACCCGGCGTTGCTCGGGTTTATGAACTCCAAAGTGTAAAGTTTTAATGTTGTGAATTCAGATAAAATGGTATTTAATGTGGAAATAATATTATTGTTGAAAATTAAAAAATTTTTAAGTGTATACCTACATGTGATTCCATGTGGTGTCATGACTTTTTCTCCTCTTTGTGCGGTGCTTCGTAGCCTCCCCACTCTTGTCTACTTTAGTTTTCTGAAGATTTCACTTCTACCGCGTACGTAATTTCTTCTCTCTCGATCTGCGTCATCAAAATATTTCTAAGAACATAATTGTGTCTTTTACAACATGCATTTAAAGGATTCTTTTTCTGAAAAATTAAAAATAAATTAAATGCTGTGTTAAAGGAAATTTACACAAAAAGTTAAGTATTTTGATAGATCTATTCAATTTAATTTTATGATAAAATTTCATTTCAATGGTACACAAAAACATGAGATATGATTTTTTTTTAAATAAAAAACTTTTTCGCTCTACTGAACAATTAACATTAATTTTGTCCTTTACATCATTTCAAATTTCCGTGTTAGATATAACTCAATACCTCTTTGAAAAGTCATTAAAAGCTATGAAAAAAAATAACCCACAACATAACCTAACGTAACCTATTTGTATTTTTTTCATCACTTTTAAAGACTTTTCAAATGAGATGTTGAGTTGATTTCATTCTGAGTTGTCCGGTCACCATATTTACACTCAACCCAAATGTTACGTATCAGGAAGTTGAACGCTTGCAAAGGTGGAACTTTCTACATGATTATTAATATTAATAATAAAATATAATATGTATCTATTTATTATTGTATTGAATAATGCAAACGCAAGGTTTCGGCTCTATGTTTGGCAAATTTCTACCCACTGCAGTTATTATTTATTCTGTTTAAATTAGGTAGGTAGAAAACTAGGATATTACTATTGTCTACGCGTAGGTACATTTTAAGATATGAATCCTTAATACTCATGTAGAAACACACATCATTATTTGTCTACCCACAAAGACAATAAGTACTTATGACAATAATTATTGAAGTATTTAATTGAACGATGATAAACGTCGTTTTAGCTTTTGTGAAATGTGAATAACGGTTCCATGCCAACTGAGAATAATGTCAACTCAACACCTCCTTGAAAAGTCATTAAAAGCTATGAAAAAAATAATTTTAAATTAGTCAATAACCCTAACCTAACGTAACCTATTTAACCATTTTTTATATATATATATGTTTTTATCACTCTAAATGACTTATCTGGGATGGTTCTGAGTTGGTTTCATTCCGAGTTGTCCGGTCACCGTGAATAACACGATCTGATAGTACCTACCTATATCATCAATGAGTGTACAATTTTAATTAGATTTTGTAAACCGGGCGACCTTTGTTATTTTTAAAAATTGTCAATTAACAAAAAAGAAAATTAAAAAAAACTTGGAATCAGTTTCAAAACTTTAATACAATTTCCCATGGCAATTTTTTTCTCAATTTCCAATATTTATTTATTTATTTATAAATAAACGCCCTTTTTCGGGGCTTTTACATATATAGCATAGAATATTAAGTATTCTTTATAGTATTCTTGAAAAACTAATTTTTTGAAATGTTTAAAACATAAAAAATTTCCAAACTTTGCATAACAAAATCAAAAAGATAAATTTCTAAAAATTTTATGATAATTTTCCGACTCATTTTACTACCAATTTTCTTAGCAAAAAATTTCCGATTTTCCCGGAAGAAAACATTCTGAAAAATAAAAAAATTCTCAACATGGAAAAGTTCGAAACTTCACATAATATCAAAAAGATAAACTTTTTTTTAATTCAAATAAGACATTATAATTATCTTTAGTTGATAGGGCTATCCCTGACGAAGCTTGAGCTAAGCGAAACCTGGTTGGCTATTAAATATTAATTCAAATAAAAAGTGGTGATTTACAAATTGTTCTTTTTTCATTTAACATATAATGTCACACCACAAAATATTTGCTTCCGTTAAAAAAAAAATATTTATGTATAATTTTTCTGAAAAAAAAATTCTTTTTTGCTAGGAAAATTGTAAAATGAGTCTTGATATTTTGTGCAGCTTGGGAATTTTCCATAAGAAATTTTTATTTTTGAAAAAATTCTTTTGGAAAATTTGTTGGAAAATCCGAAATTTCATTTCGGAAAATTGGTAGGAAAAAGGATGGGAAGTTTTTTCATAAACATTTAGACATTTATCTTTTTGATTTTGTCAGTTGAAGTTTTGAAAACTTTTCATGTTGAACTTTTGATCCTAGAAAATTTTATTTTTCAGAAAAAAATTCTTCTGGAAAAATTGGTAAATAGGTCGAGAACTCTGTAAAGACCTTCGAATGAAATAAAAATATTATGTCTACTAAAATAATATGTAATCCTAACTATTCTTTTATTATTTATAAATAAATATTTGTCATTTGTTGACGTATTATTTATGTTTATTATTCTGAAATGTAAACAGATCAGAAATAATTGTTTTTATTATTGTTTTCAAAGCCACAGTGAAGGCCAAATAATGCAGTTTACTAAAAATATTTAATACGTAATTCCTGGTTCCTGTCACAAAAACAGGGCTTTACATCAGAGGAACAAAATTGTATGATTATAAAAAATATTAGCAAATTGTATTTATCGAATGTACCAAACTATTTTGTTATTTTTTTATTAGATCAAAATGGTGTTTGAGAAAGACACGACCGGAAAGCCATGAGCCGGATTGGGTTGTCGGGATTCCTACCCCATAGCAACTCGACGAAAGAAAATATCTCTAAACCGAGCTTAAAATCGTCCACCAAATTGCTAACGGGAAGGAAATCTTGATAACCCAATCCGATTCGTAATATTCCTGAGTATAGATACCTACTGAGAAACCGGTCTGTATTTTTAGAGCAATTTTGCAAGTTATAAAATAAGCTATCAACCCTAAACTTTAAATTTAATTAAGCCTAGCTTGAGATGTAAAAAAAATGAAACTCATGTTTCTCAGTATCGCCTCGGGGAAGGATCACCATTCAGAACAGAAATTTTACTTTATGGCTTCTGCCGTGGTTGACCGGTGACCAGACCTGACTAGCCAAGTATTTCCCAACCTTCCTCCTCCCATCTCCTTCATTTCCCCACTCCCTTCAACCTCACCCAAAATACCCCAATCGGAGATGTCAATAGCACCCCCCACACGTAGACTTCGGAGCGACACTTCGAAGTGCCCCGCGCCACTTCAGGCCGCCGCGCAGAAAAATCTTATCTTAAATTATTATCTCTTTCGGTCTTTTATTTTTATGCGCAACGGCCTGAAATGGCGCGGGGCACGGTCGCTCCGAAATCTACGTGTGGGGGTACTATTGTCTGGTGACCGGACAACTCAAAATGAAATCAACTCAGAACCTCCCTCGAAAAGTCATTAAAAGTGACGTTAAAATATATATACAAAAATTGGTTAAATAGGTTAGGTTATGGGCTATTTAAAAAAAAATTCAAAGCTTATGACTTTTCAAAGAAGTGTTGAGTTGAGTTGATTCTGAATTGGCATGGATTTCTGTGGTCTCACTGGCTGCGAACAGTTGGGAATCTTTTGCTGTAGGTAGGTACATATTCATATAAAAGAAAACAATATTGGAAAACAAAACAATATACCCGTTGGGGGGTGACACCCGACCGTGGAAAAAAATTACGAAGGACATAGTCCCAAAAATGTGTTACACATGAAATTTTTATCCCCGAATTTTTATCCCCCCCCCCCCCCCCCCCCCCCCCTCCCCACCCTACCTCCTCAGGAGGGACCATTTTTATTAAATTTTTGCACATTTGACTAGGTAGCAATGTTTTTATTTTTTATGAAGTCGAAATTTGCGTTTTGAATTTCTCAAAGTCAACTTTAATGGGGGGGGGGGGGGGGGGGGGGGGCACACACCACGTTATCCGCCCCAGGTGCCACCCACGCTAGCTACGCCACTGGTCACATGTTACGTAACAATTTAATTAGTATCCTAACCTAACCCAACCCTCTTTCCCATCCCCTTCATTTTGTATCATAATAACAAGTTTATAATTATGTAGGCAGGTAGCATTAAAGATTATAATAAACGTCTTCTTCTTTACTCAATGTACGTTGATCCTGGTTGGTTGGTACTAATTCAAAATAAAAGGTTTATTTAGTTTTTATGGTACGATTTTTTAAATAGTGATTGGTGAGTCCCTATTTTTGCGACAGGAATTCGGATCCCACGATCATAATATTTCTTATTTACGCTATTCTTAATTATCAATAGACAACATTGATGATTTGCGTAGGTAATTAAAAATAGCGTAACTTGTAGCCATCGTGTTGTAGCGTATTAAATTTTTTGGTAAAATGCCAGAAACTATCGTACGATGTGTGTTTACGTTTTGTAATACAGAATAATATTGTTGCATTATGTATATTTTTATAACATTTTATCGTATTCGCGGAAAGATAAGAAAAATAGCCAATTTGGGTTGCCACCTGCAAACTCACTCTTCGCCAGAAACATGTTTCCAGTGTACACAAATAATACTTGAATTTTTTTTAAAGCGAAAGTGTACGAGTAGTCCTGTTAACAGTAGATGTTGGCATTCATAAGAGTATGTTTCTACTTTCCTTTATTTAATAAATCAAAAACAAAATTTCCACCGAAATTATAAGATTTGTAAGTAGGTATTTAAATTAAAAATAAACAAGAAATTTAACAGTGTGCTCAAATAAACGTCACTATTTCAATAACAATTCTTTTTTAAACTTTCTTTAGGCAGGTGGGCACCATAATATCGAAAAAAGTCCAAATAATCACTACGATTTCACATTTGAAAAAAGAATCTTTACATTATCAAAATCAGCTACCTAGTCAAAGTAAGGCTTGCTTGAATAATAAAGTGGATACAGCAGATTTTAGAAAACGGACACGGAATGCACAAACAAATTTACGGATAGACAAAATATAAAATGGTTGAGTTAAAACAGGACTTCGCTATGTTCAGTCAATTATTTTGAGGGCATAATCCCTGCAAAAACTAAAACACTGCAAGGTTATCGGAATCATTATTTGCTAAAGAAGGAGGAAACGTAACATGGCACAACATCAAAAAAATCAATCACTATAATGCTTTCGGCCGTGAAAATTAAAAAAAAAATCAGAGTGTGCATTTCACATGCGGTAGAAGTGAAACCTTCAGAAAACTAAAGTGGGTAAGAGTGGGGTGACTATGAAGCACTTTTTTCTATCAATGTGAAGGATGATTTTTTCCATTTTGTCTTCGAATTCCAATGCACCTTTTCCTATATATTTATTTATTTTATATATAAATATGTAGGAAATATATTACATAAAATACAATTAAATAGCAAAAATAACATAATAATAATATTTCAAGATAACTGTAAATATTAAAAATGTGTACAAGTATTATTAGGGGCCATCCATAAATTACGTCACACCTTAAGGGGGGGGGGAGTAGTGAAGTGTGACAAGGGGGAATGGGGGGGTCAAAAAATAATGAAATTCTAGGGGGACCCCCCCCTGTCACAAATGTGACAGGGGGGGGTCAAAAAGTCATGAAATTCGTTTGACGTAATTTATGGATGGCCGGCCCCTTATGTCTTGCAGGTATATATTTCCTATACCGAGTACCCATGAATTAAATAAATATTTTATTGCTATCTCATTCTCTCGCAGCCTAAATCATATAGATGTATGTGTTTGTCTCTTTTTAGAGTCACTGATTTCCGTTTCATTGAGTTTCAAGTTTTCACTTAAAAAATTCTTTATTTACATTTTAGTTTATATTGCAAAGTTTGTATTTGAATATTATGACTTGGATTAATTACAGTCGAACGTTGTGTTGAGTAGATATCTAGTTGACTTGGATTAATTACAGTCGAACGTTGTGTTGAGTAGATATCTAGTTGAATTGGATTAATTACAGTCGAACGTTGTGTTGAGTAGAGTAGAGTATCTAGTTGTCTTTAAATTTTCTTTGTAATGTTTGCAACTTTTGAATTTAAAAATCCCTTCTCTAATTATTTTTTGGTTGGTAGGTAAGGCTATGACTGGTTTATTTATGGGTAAGGCTATAAATAGTCAAAAGTTACGAAATAAAACATGAGTTAGTAGTTCAGGTAAAAACATGTATTTATCAAGTCAAATCTTATGTTTCGTTACTATAGATATAGGAGTGGTATAAAAACTTATTTATTGCTCGTTCATTTTAGCCGCTTGATTTATTTGTCAGTTCTTTTTTATGTCCCCAATAACAACGAAAAACGTTTTTTTAACTAAATGTTTTACTGTATATTATTTTTATTATGAAGGTATTAGGTATGTAGGAATTTTCTTTTCCCAAAATTGAATAATAATTTTATAACATTTTGTATATAAGTAATGCATCTGTGTGAGTACTATGTTCGACTAAATACTCGCTGCGATATGTAGAATAATCATTATTAAGAAACAAAATACTATAAAATTTTTCGATGAGAAATAAACTCGCCTGAGTAGCGAGAGTGCGCATACTGGCAGCCCCGATCAGCTGACTTTTCGCTTTTCCGTCCATTCTACGTCCTACTCACTGGTTGGCAGGAGAGCGTATTTTCAATGTTTACGAATTGCTGTGTGACGATTTTCTCGGTATATATTTTGATTTCTGCTCGTTCCCCGTCAGATAGTGAAGATGAGTGCAAGCAAACTTGACGCGGTTTATCGTAGCATATTAATTACCAAGTTTTTCACGAAAGGATGGGGGAAACCGGACAATTTACGCAGGTAAGCTTACTTTTTCGACATGTTATTTTAGGTTATTAAACTCCCTCGAAAACAAGACGTGACAGATTGCACGTAATAAATATTTATGTAATGTTTATTATTAGAAATGCATTTGTCTATTTCCCTTGTCTTCCTGGATTATAATCTTTATATTCCTTGTTTGTTTTTACGGCATTTTGATTCTGTAACAGGATTGCGCCTTGTTTTCTGCAAAGTATTGCACAAAATGTTGTTTTCTTTGTGATTCACCGGTTATAGGTATTCCATTATCATGTATTAGCCCGATTAGCTACGTTTCGGTTTATTTTATTTAAATTGTTGATAGCTTGATTATTTTGTAACAAGTTTCTGGCAAACATTGTTCGCGAGAATAAGCAATTAGAGTTTTATGGCGTCATTGGTTTAAAAATATTTGGCACTCTCACTTCCTTCCCGAACTGGCTTTCTAGAAATATAGGTTCGGTAAACCCGAAACGTTGTCGACCAAGCCAAAACGTGATTCAAAACAAGCAGAAATTTTCAAAATATTTGCAATTCTTGGAGCCAGTGAGACATCCCCGATTGGGTTTGTTGTAAAACTAAGTTTTTGTTTTTTTGAAGTGAAATGACTCTATTATTAAATTTATTTGCCCGCGCTGAGATTAAAACTTGTGACTCAGGATTCATAGCCGATGATCTTAATCACTCAGCCACAGAGGTCATCATCTCTAAATGGTCTGATTTCGATTTTGAGAATGTTAACGATAGTGTGAATGATTTATCTCTGTTTGTTGAATTGACGACCACACGAACTGGCACTTATAAAGATAAAAAATTATGTCACATAAAAATTAAAAATAATCCATTAAATCCATTATTATGAACGTTTTATTGATCAGTCATCAAACTAATAATCATGAAGCAAACAACTTGTGCCTTTTTAGCATAAATACATAGTATTTTAATAACATTAATGCGAGAACGATATTAAAATATAGTCTCAATATAACGATTAGTTGATCGAGTGGTCTAAGGCTGGGGTCTGAATTTGCGGCTCTTTGACTAGGCGTCTGCGGCTCTTCAGACATTAATTGCAATTTCACCTCTACTGAACCAGCCTTATGAGATGGAGCCGCCGAACGATTATTTTTTTGCATTCCGAACATGAAACTGGTTTTGATTTAATAAGGAATCTATGTGCGAGTCTGTTTATAGAAACATTTAAACGGGCAGAAGTGTGAAATTACAGTAAAAGTAGATAACACAAAGCAATTTGTATTTATCGTTCCACCAGATTTTAACCACAGTACGATTACAACTCCCCCCCTCCCCTGTTATAATGTGGCTCTCTGATATATTTGTTATCTTGTTTCTTTGACAAATTGGCTCTTCTCACTTGACAAACTGCCGACCCCTGGTCTAAGGCTACAGGTACTGGGGTGTTGCGGGTTCCATTCTCTAGCTAACTCCTCCTCCACTACACAAGCAACATTTTCCCACTATATTGATTGTAGTAGGACTTTTTAAACATTTTCAGGTTATTCATAGTTCGTGAATGTGTTCGTCATTTATGATTTTAAAATTTCTCAACCAAAAGCATTATGGTAATTTATTTTTGGGGTATTGTGCCGTGTTGCTCCTTTTTAGCCAACGTTTTGGACATCTTTACAATGTCCATCATCAGGGCAAACGTTGGCTAAAGAAAGAGGTAGCACTACATGGCATAATGTGTTTATCATTCTTTTTAAGAAAATAATAATACGAAACTCAAGGGGGGAAAAAAAAAATTACATGTGTGCAGTTCACCCGGGGTAGAAGTGAAACCTCCAGAAAACTAAAGTAGACAAGAGAGGAGAGGCTACGAAGCACCGCACAAAGAGGAGACCGATAATTCTATCTCATTCTCTTGCACGCTAAACCTTATAGATGTATGGGTTTCTCTTTTTAATGTCGCTTTTTCGTTTTATCGAGTTTCAAATCACATAGGTGCTAAAAAAGATTTCACCTCAACATAGATTTTTAAGCAACGTTACATTGTTTCTAATAGATAGCCACAAAGTAAAGCTACATTCAATAATAAATATTTTTTAAATTATTGTTTTACATGAATGAGTTTTGAGTTCTGTAAAAAATGAATCTTAAAAAAAATATTTGAGTTAGCAACACCGATGAAGTTCAAGCCAAAGTTCTTTTGGTGGCTCCATCTAAAGACTGGTTGAGTGGAGGCGAACTTATTGGAGTGAGTCGTGGTCTGCTTTAGCTAGTCTGAGTTAGGTTAAGATACTTTCTGTCAGATTCTGGAAAGATCTTCCTCGTTGTATACGTAATTTAACTGAAACAATCTGTTTTCACAATCAAATTGTCAACTGCCAAGGAGGAAACCACGTAAATTTCGCAAAGTTTTGACTTTGGCGTAATATTTTGTGGGTTTATTTTTTGCTATCATATATTATATTTACCGAAACACATTCCTTGAACAATAAACTATGCATAAAAACAACTTGCGTTTATTTGATAAATTGATAGGTTTTTTGATGTTTTCCGCTACCTACCACGCTCCGAGTTTGACAGTTCAAATCTTGGCAAAAAATGATGCTCGGACACCATAGAGAATTTTATATAAATTATTTCGAGTGGCTAGGCATATTTCGGGTACCTGTTACATCAAGAACGAGAATGGCCGAAGCGATTCTGACCTTGTCAGTTTCTTTATACATAAGGGTTAAAATCGCATTAAAAAAAAAAATTCGAAAATTTTGTTCCGACCGCTCCTTAAGGCATTAATCTACTTTTACGGTGACTAATTACATTTTTATTTTTTATTTCAGACTATTTGAATTCAGGAAAGTCGTGTCCAACCGGGAAGAATGTTACAAATTAATCCCACGAGATTACCCTGTGGTTATCACAAAGGTAAGGAACTGACTACGCATTTTATTATTTAATTTTTTTTACAAACTCCACTCACGAGAACCCAAAGAAAATAATTTCTCTCAGGACCTAAGTCATCTTTGGAGATGATGTGTGGAGGGTCTTTTTGAGGAAAGCAAAGAGTGAACCTGGGTCTTGAAGACATCCATATTGTAGGAGGGGGGAAACACTGAGGTCGGCTAACCACCACCCCGCAGCCATGCCGTTGAACTCCAGAACGAATCGTAGAAACAGCCTGTGTACAAATATTTGGCGCGCTTCACCCAGTTCATTGACCTGTGGCACCTAAAATATAAATATAATAACATAGTGTGTATTATTTATGCTTTCATTCAAGGCGATGCACCACGTTGTATAACATTTGGAATTGGGCCGCTAACAATAACACTTCTTATGTAGATGGCGATAAGGCTTAAATTCCTGCTTAACACCAGCTGTTTTGATACATGGGTTGTTCTTCTTTTTAACCTACATAAAGTTGTCTCCACCAGTTAGTTAGTGGAGAAAAATTCAACAAAATTACCAATATTATTATTTTATAATTACTTTAAAATCTACTGCACCAAAGACGTAACGACTGTGTGCGTTTTAAAAAAATATGTGTTTATATTTTTGTAGTAAAATTTACGTTATAGAGTTGTAAATCCTCGTGATAGAAGTGTATTTCATACAAATCACAGTTGTCTTCTGCCACCTCGACTTACGTATATTCTATAATGTTACAAAAAAATGATATGACTACATAAAATATAAAACTATTTTTAAACTCAAAAAAGTATAACCTATCAAGTAACAGCAATTATTATTTTTTATGATGTTGAATAGAATATTAAAAAAAAATCTTCAACAACTGATGTTTAATACATTATTTCTGTCACATGGGTTTTCATTCAAAATAGGTTTACACGCAGCTCGTGTTTGTCACCCCCGATAGGCGTTTTAGGCCTCCTTCCCCCCTTGCTACAATTTCCACTCAGAGGTCCAGAGAGAATTCATTTATAGTAAAAAAAAAATCCTCACTTTAGGTGGAAATGTGACAGAGTGGTAAAAGTTATGTAGGTTAAAAATCAAACAACCCACATGCAAGAAAATAACATCACCAAAAAGTGTGTTTTATTTTATTTTTCCAAAAATTGGGCACAAATATTTAAATGTTTTACAATCATTTTCTAAAAAAACTTATTTTCCGCGTTATACAATAAAACCTTAACCGAAAAGGGGTTCGTAACTGGGAGATTTAACTAGTAACTTTAAAGCAGTTTGTAGTTGTAAAAACACTTAAAAAAAAATGCTCGATTATTTCAAAGGCTAAGATGCATTATACTCGCAGTATATAATCAAAGAATCTAAAATATTTCTAAGTGATCCAATTTTCAAACCAAAAACACATGACTTTTCATTACTTCATAGTGCATCACCTCCTCCCAAATGCCAAGGACGAAACAACGTAAATTTCACAAAGTTCTGACTTTGACGTAATATTTTGTGGGTTTATTTTGTGCTATCATATATTATATTTACTGAAACACATTCCTTGAACAATAAACTATGCATAAAAACAACATTACTTGTGTTTATTTGATACATTTATAGGTTTATCGATCTTTTTCATGACCTACGATGCTCTTTGTTTGACAGCTCAAATCCCGGGAAAACGAAGGGTCAATGTCATAGACAAATATAATAAAAATTATTCAGAGTGGCTAGGTGTGTTTAGGATACCTCATACGTCAAGAACAAGAATGCCCCAAGCAATTCTGACCTTGTCCTTCATACATTTTCTTTATACATAAGGCTTAAAATGGCATTCCAAAATAATTTTTTTTTTTAATTTTGGCTTGTGTGCCGGCAGACACCCGGCAATGGACCTGTTAAGTTAAAATATTATATTTTCAATACTATTTTGCTACAAAAAAAATGATTTCAGAAGTCCAAGTCGTCCAAAATAGAGCCCTGCGAAATATTTTCAGTCTACCTTGGGACACACATGTCAAAAACATCTACAGAAACACCCAAATACTTCCTTTTAATACCATTCCCACTTTTGAAATAACTAAAACTATATTACAAGTAATTAAACACTCGGCACATTCCAACACTACACTCTATTACAATTGCGACGTACACCAACACAACACAAGAAATCACAACAAACTTCATATACCAAAAATCAAATCAACAAAATATGGACTAAGATCCCTAGAATACATAGCTCACACAAAATATAATCAACTACCCAACGAGATCAAACGTGCAAGTCAATGTAAAAAGACCCAAACTAACATGCTCAAACATCATCTTATTAATGACTATCTGAAATAATAATGTTGTGTATGTCCCCATCATATGTCCATTTAGTACATACAGCTATATGTTTCATGTAATGCGTATCATTCCCGCAATGAGTTTATTAACTCCTGGGAGTACAATGCTTTATATAATATACTATATTCTGTATTGTATACTTTTGATAAATAAAAAAAAAAAAAAATAATAAAATTAAAATTTTAAATCGTCTTATGTACACTAACAAACATGACGTGTTTCTATTGTTTACCAAAATAATCTCTTATCAATGAGTCCTTTTGCACACTCAAACCTTGACTCAGATAGTGACTTTTTTCCGAGCCTTTCTGTAGAAAAAATAACCATAACTGATTTTACCAAACCATCTGAAGTACCAGATTAATGTATAACATTCTTCTATATTCGAACTTTCTAGAGTTTTATTGAACCTTCTAGAACTTTCCGGAAGACTGTTCTTGAAATTTCTAGCCCTTATATCTTCAAAAGCATGCCCTTTAGTTAAAAACGGGAACCGTCATCTTAGAGGGGGGATAGAGATCTACCACACCATATAACTCCCTTGATCATCTCCTTCGTCTCCACACTCCCTTCAGTTTCACAACGTACCCCAATTAAAACTGCCATAGTTCCACTGGCTCCGGGCATTTGGAACTCTTGTACGGTACTTATTTTCCTACACATTGCTAGAAATGGCTTTTAGCTTTGTTTGGTAACCAGATCTGAATAGCCAGGTACTTCCCCACTTGTCTCTTACCTATCTGCTTCCTCTCCCCACTCCCTTCAACCTCACAACATCCCCCAATTGGGGATGCCATTGTTCCACTGTCTTGGGGCGGTTGGGACTATAAAAATAATAAAATGTATTTTTTTTGGAAAACATAGTAATGGTGAGATTGTAGACATCCAAACTGATAGACTTGCCCTAACATGAAATATGGGATCATTTCGACGAGCTGGACCATATTTTTGGCACCAAGAGGGTTCAAGACTGCTACATCATCAGTCGTACGTTGACTGCCGAAGAGCGCACATTGAAATAACCATAACCTGCACAGAAAAGTAAATTTCGCTAAAGTAGGCAACGGCTCGCAGTGCAGTCCACTGTGGGACTTTTCTGCGCAAAATCTGAATGTTAATTTTTAACCAAACCGAGTTTTGTGGCGACACTAAAATTGAGTGAGGTGGTGAAATTATAACGCGTTTGTAAAGTGTCTAACTAAATAGTGAAACAAGATACTCAATTTAAAAAAAAAAACCTCAACTTTCGTTTACCCGATTTCGAGTATTTAAGTTTTTTAAGCTGCCAGCAATTTGTGCGCCATTGTTCAAATAGCGATATTACGACAGGAGTTGCCTGTTTACTTTCAGTTTTATTTATTCACAAATAACAGAAAGGGGGACGGTCATCTCCCCGATCCACGCAACTTGGTTTTTTCCCTTTCCCTGATGGGCTGGTCTATCAATTAAACCAAAAAATAAGATTTTAGGTGCCTCAAAAGTCTTATACTAATTTTGTGCAATGATTTGACTAAATTTGTAATTATTTTGTTCAGGAGGAGAAGAGGTCAGATGTCCACATGCTGGAGGGACACTTCCTGACTCCGCTGGAGACCCTGCTGCCCGGAGTGGTGCCAGAGTGCGCTCACCGGGCACATTTTCAGGTGGGTGCATCTTTTATTATGTGTTGATCCCTCTAATGTTTCGCACGTCTGCTAAAAATTGTCCGCACGCATGTTTCGGTTTTCGCTGCAAAACATATTGGATGATAAATTCATCGCCACTATCGTCATCTTCTATAATATTAATCGTGATTAATAATTGATGTTGAAGCACGCAATTTGTACTTAGTAGAACTGTCAAATATATCAAAATAATGGAGTAACTATTGGTTTTCGGAAAGCAAAAGTTAAAAATGAAGTAAAACAGATAGTTGAATTGATAGAAAAATGCATATTTGTGATATTTAACTGTAGCAATTTCTTTTACTCAAGCAACCTATGAAACAGACGGTCCTTGGTAGAGACAACTACTGTTAAATGTAATTGTCATGCTCAAATATTCACTAATAACCGATATTATTGATAAAGACTTTCATTGTGTCGATTTTGGCTTTCATGCTAGGTTCCCTGAAGCCTAAGTCTCCGACTGCAAAGTTAAGTGTGTCGATCAGTACTTTGGAGGTGTGTAGCATTATCAGTCTACTAATTTCAATGTCAGAAATTTTGGCCAAATATCTAAGGCCACGTGACATCACTGACACACCTCTGTTATGAAAATTTCTATTTGAAATTTATACGACTGCGAGTCAATGATATATTGCGAAACTTGTTATTGTCTTAACAAGTCTGGCACAGAGTGGCGTGTTTCTCACCCGATAAACTCATTAGATAACTGATGCACGGAGATTAGATTCATGAGATATAAATAAAGAAGAATCTAGAAGTTGTTTATGTTTTGAAGCCATCACTGTCCGTCTTGAGATTTCTTAGTTAAATATTTTAATTGTTTTTCATGTGCATTCATTTTTTGAAAATGAGATTTATTTAATTTTGTCTTCTTTTTCTGAAGAAGGTCTGCCATATCATTTCATAATTTCATAATTTCATTTTACAAGTGAAAATATGAGTATTTAATAAATATATAAATAGTTAATTTGAGCCATGATTGGTGATTAATGCCATGTACATCCTGGCCATTCATTTTCCCCGTCTCCTTCCCCTTCACACTTTCTTTAAGTCTCCCACTGGCTCCAGGCAGTTGGAACTCATGTGCTGTAATCACATCAAAATTTGCGAGGCGGGATTGGGTACCGCCACCCAGAGAACCACTTATTGGAAAACGAACACCTCTTCCAAAGATCATCCCAAGTGGTTTGGGGACTTATCAGAGGTGCCCAGGTTCATGGGGTTAATCTAGTTTCATCCTTAATTTCCCCGACAACCTACTCTTTCCTAACCCAATTTCATCACTATTTACTTTTCATTCTTACATATTGAAATATTGTTAGTTCTTACTTGCATAATAACTTTGAACTAGCAGTTAAAAACCCACTCCGTAGATTTTGCTGAAAGGCCCTGCGGGCGGCTTTTGTTTCAGCTTCGCTCGGTTTAAAAAGTTGGTGACCATTTTATAAAGCCTTACTTGCATAATAACATTGAACTAGCAGTTAAAAACCCACTCCGTAGGTTTTGCTGTTAGGCCCTGTGGGCGGCTTTTGTTTCGGCTTCGCTCAGTTTAAAGTGTTGGTGACCATTTTAAAAAGCCGATAGGAACTGGTTCCTGGTGGTTTGTGAATCTCTCCAAAACTGGAACCAAAATTACAAATCTAATAGTACTTACGCCTGCCAGGCGATGCTCCTCACGCTAGCTGTTAACGTAAGTGGTGCCATCTTTTGACATTATTGGTTACGTACTTGATTTCGGTTCTATTACAAAAGTAGCTTTTTAAAAAACTTCAAGTACGAAGGTGGTTTTGCATAAGGCATGGCATCAGAGATGTATTTGAAGCTGATTTCTTAAATTTCAACCGTACAGTCGCTGGGCTATTAATAACGTCAGATTTAATTTACTACATTCCCCGCCATGCTCACGATAAATTCAGATTAAGTGACAACACTAATGCTAAAATCCTGTCAGCCTAACCTGTTTTGGGGTTTCTAGTTATAGCGAAACTCCAAAACAACCCCAGCTCGAATAAAAACATTCCCAGACCGAAAGTATGTCAATAATAACAAATGACTGGCATTTGTAACGGTCCCAGTAACGTCTGCATCATATTTATAATTAGTATCTTCAAACGTAATTAGCAACAGAGTGGCATTTGGCAGACTACAATGTTTACACGTGTGCTCGCCTTTTCTGACTTACTTCGCCATTCATTGATGCCATGTGCAACATTGATATACTGTGCGGCACAATTGTCAATATACAAGGAACATTCTAGATTGTAAATTATCATAATATTTATCTCCGATAAATAATTGTACATTTTCAACATAATACAGGCTTTCGAAGAGTTGAGTTTATTATTTATTTATTGATACATTGGCAACAGTTTCTTGACGATTAACCAAAATTGATGTCAATGTATAACGAACATTCTAGATTGTGAATTATCATAATATTTATCTCCAATAATTGTTCATTTTCAATATAATGCAGGCTTTCGGAGACTTGAGTTTATTATTTATTTATTGATACATTGTCAATAGTTTCCTGACGATTGATCAAAATTGATGCCATGTGCAACATTAATATAGTGTAAGGCATAATTGTCATTGTGTAACGAACATTCTAGATTGTGGGTAAATATTTACCTAATAGGGACACGCTTAATATGCACTTTTTATTTCAAAAACACCTAATATCGGTTAGATAATAATGAAAAGTAAGTATTTCAGTTTCCGGGATTGGAAAATAATGCATTTTAGTAGATATTTCATTAAAAAACAGACAATTTAACGTCTTTTCTTCACGCCATGTTTTGACATAAAAATATCAAAATAGTTTTTTAGGCTTGTTTTTTTTTCCTTTTTTAATTAAACCCAAACTAAAAACCTAAGAACCTATTTTAGGGTCATGTGTTAATATTTTGGATTAAATAAGAGAAGAAAAAAAATCTAACCTTAAAACTTTGAAATCAATGACAACGGCCGCCAAGCGAGTGAAAAGTGCATATCAAGCGTGTCCCTATTAGGTAAATATTTACCAGATTGTGAATTATCATAATATTTATCTCCGATGATTGTACATTTTCAACATAATATAAGCTTTCGAAGACTTGAGTTTATTATTTATTTATTGACACATTGTCAAGTTTCCTGATGATTAATCAAAATTGATGCCATGTGCAACATTAATATAGTGTAAGGCATTATTGTCGATGTATAACGAACATTCTAGATTGTAAATTATCATAATATTTCCTCTCCGATAGATTGTACATTTTCTTCATAATACTGAAGACTTGAGTTATTTATTGACTCATTGTCAACAGTTTCATGATGCCTCCCTTGTAGTACTTAACACAATTTACTCTCTTCCGACGGCCGTACGAGGCTCGTCGAGATAGGGCACATCGCCCACTATCGAATAGGCAATACACAACAATCTTGACCAACAATATGGAAATACTTTGCCAGAAAGAAATTGTCATAAAAAGTTGCTTTTTATGACAATTTGTTTACCAGAGCCTTTATAGAAAAATTTTAAAATTCACCTGTGTTATCTTTTGACAGTTAAATGGATGGAAATAACTTTGCAAACTGATTTTTGAATTTTGATTGTCTTAGTGTTTAAATTGGATATTGTTTGATTTACAGGTTGTCATGCCCACCAAATGGCCGGAGGCGGACTACAAGCCCATGTGCGTTCACCTGGCGGGAACCGGTGATCATGTAAGACCCTAAATTAATAATTCTGCTACTTTTATTCTGAACTCTAGTTTCGGTGTATCCTGCTATATCACCTGTCCATCGCTTAGTAGGTGAAGCATTCCTACCCAGGCGTTGCGGGTTCAATCCAAAGTATTTCCTTTGGTAGACCTTTTACCCGCTGCTTGTCTGAATTCCTCAAATCAGCAGGTCCTTTGTCCATTCTAGTTCTCAAACTCTGACTTTTTTGTCCTTCCATAAATTGTGTTATAAAGAATGTACAAAGTAATTATGCTGTAATAATAATAATTTACAATACTCTCTCATTAGCCCGTTTAATCACAGGAGATCAAATTTGCTCAAGTCTCATTTAAATCGTTGTATCTCCCTCACTGTTATGGTCAGAATTATGATCTTAACCTTTCAAATACCACGGGAGGAAACCCGTAAATTTCGCAAAGTTTTGACTTTGACGTAATATTTTGTGGGTTTATTTTATGCTATCGTATATTATATTTACCAAAACACTTTCTTTGAACAATAAACTATGCATAAAAACAACATTACTTGCATTTATTTGACAAATTGATAGGTTTATCGATCTTTTCATGACCCAAGACGCTCACAGTTTGACAGCTCGAATCGCGGGAAAAATGACATGGATAAATTTATTCCGAGTGGCTAGGTATGTTTATGATACCTGTTTTGTCAAGAACAAGAATGCCCCAAGCGATTCTGACGTCGTCCTTCATACATTTTCTTTATACGTAAGGATTAAAATCGCATTGTAAAATTTTTTTTTTTAAATTTGTTCCGCGTGCGGATGCGGCACAGGATTGGTTTTAACGGTGTTAAAAAGAAAAAAATCCACGCTTCATATTCAAATCTAGATTATAACCATAGAAAATTTTAAATGTGCACCTTTATGAATCTAGAGTTTCAAAAGCAATTTGAAAAAAATTTCTCGAAATTTTTATTCATTATTTTTTCATGAAACAACAAAAACGTGAGGTGATAACAAAATTTATAATACATTTTCCTAGTAAAATAGGTGTGTTTTTCTTATTTTTCGTTATCAGTAATTTTAGATAAAAACATAAGGTTTGTTTTTTTATGTTTGTATTAAAAATTTTAACATATCATAAAATATATTTTTATTTCTAATAATAAATAGTATTTGAAATATTTTGGCCCTCTGATAAAATATTTTCGAGGCTTGAAGGGCTAGATGGCGGTATAATAACTGAGTGTGCTAAGAGTAAGGTAACCCAAATCTTCGGTGTACAAAGCTTAGTGCTCGAGTCTCGGCACGGTGGACTACTGAATTTGATGAATGATACGGAGAATTATCGAACTTTATTTTGTACTTGTTGTTGGATTAATGAGCAGCGGATTACTGAGAGAGTACTGTAAATTATATATTTAATAAGTCAGGTGTGCCTCCTACATCGTATGTATGTCTGGCAACAATAAATTATCGTGAAAACAAGCTTATGGGTCTGAGTGGTTAAACTTAAGGCTAACTCTAATCTCGGACCTTCTCGTCTCTCCGCAAGTTGAAAATGTTGTTCCATGCAAAAATGCCACTGACAGTAGTGCAAATGCACTCAGACTGTGTTTATTTCTTAGTTCTTCTGGCGACGGAGGAACCTGGTCGCCAAGCCGTTGATGAAAGAGGGCATCGGAGCCATCATCCTGGAGAACCCCTTCTATGGCCTAAGGAAACCTCAGGACCAAGTGTATGTACCTTATACTATCATCATATTTATTATCTACTAATTGAAGTCCCCGGCGGTGTTCGAGCTTTACATGAAGTTTTTGAAATCAAATGCAGGCAGTGACCTTCCTCTTGTTTTGAAGGTCGCATGTGCAAAATTTCATCAACCTGGGCATAAAACTGTAGATTTGCATACAAATCAAATCCATACCGCCCGTTTGCCAGCCCACTCGTCCACCACATACAGACATTCTCCTTTATATATTATATATTTCAACAAATTTATACAAAACCTTGACAAATTATATACCTAAACCTTTCTCATGAATCATTCTATCTATTGGTGAAAAACACATGAGAATCCGTTCAGTAGTTTTTGAGTTTATCGCAAACAGACAGACACGGCGGAGGACTTTGTTTTATAATATGTGGAGATTAACAAAATGATAAATTTTTAAGACTACGGTGAAAAGGCAAAAGCTGCAAATTTTTTTAGAAGAGAAAAATTTTGTGATTGTGTTGATATTTTTTGTTAATTTATAAGAAAAATTAAATTAAAAAAATAATATAACGGTTCTTTAGCTAAGTATCCGTACTGATGCGTTTGGTTTGTCTGTTTGATTGTAGGAGGTCGTCGCTACACAATGTGTCCGATATCTTTGTGATGGGAGGCTGCCTGATTCTGGAGACCCTGGTGTTGCTGCACTGGTGTGAGCGGAACGGACTGGGCCCCCTCGGAGTCACCGGTCTCTCCATGGGCGGACATGTAAGCACACACCCACAGCATTATAACCAGCTCACCCAACCTCACATTCGCTGAACGTACAAACCGTTACAGTAAGCACAATTAAAGAGCTCGGGGGCAGATAGTTTCAACGCTGATTTTCTTAGTTTTGAATTTAATCACTTTTTGTTCCTGGAGGGATGAATGCACTCTCTCAGAACACTTACCTGCCACCGCATGGGAATCTTACGGCACAGACTACGCCAATCCAAGAATACCTTCATCACTGCCATTCTTGCATGGATGGAGTTCCCCCTGATGATCCTTTTAACCTTTAGGAGAGCATGTATTTTTATATTCGGGCTGGGGACCCATTGCCCAAACAAAGTGCCTCTAGGCGTCCCTGTATCATGAATTTTACACAGCTTTAACTGTTTGGAATCTCCAAGTCGATACTCAATTTACTATTTTCTCTATTTTTTGTTCACAGTACAGACAAAGGGGGTTTTACGAGGTGCAATGTGAAAAATTGATGTGAAAGTAATAAATACTATTTTTTCTTTGCAGATGGCCTCCCTAGCAGCCACCAACTGGCCCCGGCCCCTGGTGCTGGTGCCATGCCTCTCTTGGTCCACCGCCTCTGCAGTCTTCACACAGGTAACATTCATTATTATTTACAGCTGATTGCCGCACCAACTTGTATTTTTGTCAATTCGTTTTGGCCCACTTTAAGTTGATTTATAAAGTTCTTTATTCCGAGATGGGATCTATTTTAACCCCTAGGGGCCAGACCACTGTATTTGCAGTGTTGAGAATTGTGCCACGCACGGTACGTATCACTGCAATTACAGTGTCAATCTTGTACATTCATTTTGCCTTCGAATATTATCTCTGCTAGCTAAAGACAAAAATAAAAATAGCGCTTTATCAAGTATGAATGGTTTTGTATTGGTACGTTTTTGCTTTAACGAAAATAATTTTCTGTTTTTTGAAATTTCTTTTTCCAATGAAATTCTGTTAGAATTAAGGTGAATTAAAATCAATTGAGGTGTTTTTTTATTCAAGATTAACTGATTTTAATATAGAAAAATATTAGGTAAAATGTCAACATCTCATCGCTACTGTCATTGTTTTGCGCCAAATGCAATAATACATCTGTGACCGCTCCTGATAAACAGTTTATTAGTGTTCCACGATCTGCATTATTAATATTATATGTAGGCATATAGTCTCCCCCAAATAATGTACTTCAGATTAGCGACTTTTTGCATGAAATCAAAGATAATTATGTTTAAATCAATTTTCTAGTATGTTATGTATGAGACCTTGTCTTATTTGCAAAAATCAAAATAATTTAATAAGCTTAATTTTTTTACGCGAAAACAGATAAGTTTTCTAATGGAGATAACGTTTAAAAATTGTTCCAAAAAGATTAATGTCACTGAATAACGCAGAAATCAATGCCATGTTTATATTTAGTTGTTATCTTGTAACTGTGAAATCTTTTATCAACTGTACGTAATTAACTTTTGATTTTTTTGTTATCAGGGCGTGATGTCAAACTCCATCAACTGGGAACTCCTGGAGAGCCAATTCTTCGCTGACGGGATATACCGAGACCAGCTCGCTAAAATGGTGACTATCGTAGACGAGGCTTTCCTCGCTGGAAGGAAGTTTGCGCAAAGATTCTCAAAGCACAACGAATGCACGCAACATATGAAGACATTTAATCTACCAGCCATTTTAAGTACTCCGGCCACTAGTGTTACTAAGTTTGACATCACAAATCCTAACAACTTGTCGAGCTGTCAAGGCCTAGCACCTGAAACTAATCAGAAGTATTCAGTAGAGCCAAAAGCAGATTGCCCTGAAGACAGTGAAACCCAAGTTACCTCGATAGAATCCTTAAAAAGCAACAGGCACATAAGCAATAACTTGTACAAGAAAATCACATCAGAACAAACATTCAATTTGGAACAGAGTGAAATCAACGAACTGAACAAGTTAGCCTTAAAAAATATAGACACGGAAATCAAAAATACCCTCGAAAGTGATATGGCAAAATCAACAGAATCCAAAGACAGTAATTTATTAGAAAATAGTGAAATTAAAATAGAAGATGTGTGTAAAAGTGATACTAATAGTGAAGAATTAATAGAAAAAATAAAAAATAGTGACGTCATTAAATGTACAAATAGTAATAGTAACGAAGCAAGCACAATTCAAACGCCTGTAACGGTAGAATCATCCGTCTTAAACATTGCCAAAGATGCCACAAATGTTACAAGTGATGAATCAAAATTAAATTTGGAAAAGTCAAATTCAGACGAATCTCTCGAGGACAAGAATCAGACGAAGACAGTGGAGTCGAAGATCATCCAGAATATTCTGAAGGACACAAACGCAGAGATGGGAGCGGCGGTCAAGCCCGGCAAGTCACCGCTGAACATTCTGACCTCTTTCCCGTTCCTCGGACGGGCGCGCCCCGACCCGCGAGAGAACTGGCGCAACCGGGAGGCTCTGCAGTTCATGCGCGGGGTGATGGATGAGTGCACGCACCTTGGAAACTTTTCTGTGCCGTACGACACGTCACTTATCATTGGTGAGTGCAAATTATTACATGCTGTATCATTCTTCCCCTTGAATGCCACGGAGCAAACGGGTAAATTTCGCAATGTTTTGACTTTGACGTAATATTTTGTGGGTTTATTTTATGTTATCTTATATAATATTTACCGAAACACGTTCCTTGAACAATAAACTACCCCTAATAACAACATACTTGCGTTTATTTGACAAATTGATAGGTTTATCGATCTTCTCATGACCCACGACGCTCACAGTTTGACAGTTCGAATCGCGGGAGAAATGACATTTACGAAGTCATAGATAAATTCCAAAATAATTATTTGAGTGGCTAGGTGTGTTTTTTATATCTGTTTCGTCAAGAACAAGAATGCTGCAAGCGATTCTGACCTTGACCTTCGTACATTTTCTTTATACATAAGGTTTAAAATCGCATATTAAAAAGTTTTTTTTAAAATTATATTTGGGCGCGCGTCGTCGGCAGGCCACCGGTTAATGTGCAATGTGTGAAAAGTGGTTAAAAATTATTTTTAATGGTGATACCATTTTTGTAGAAGAACCATTTTTTCAATATTGTAAAAGATCTTCCTTTATTTCCACCATCAAATTTAATATTGGCATTCAGGATGTCTTCGAGGTGATGAATTATTAGTAACAATATGAGGCAAATAGGTGCACATCGGTGTCAGGAAATTAAAATTGTTTTAATTGAAACCTAATGCATCAATTGTGCAAAACATAAAACATGGTTAGTGTTACAATTTTAAATTTTTTTATTTCTTTGACTTTTTTTTACAATCGAGAATTGCTGTTGAAAATAATCATTGCTGTTATTTTTAATTTCACTTTTGTTTTCTTGATTGAATGAATGCCGCGGAATCTTGGAAGTGAAAATTAACCCAATTCCCGACATCCGATCGAGTTGAAACTCGGCAGATAGACTCGTTGATAGCACATCTTATCGACTTATGGTGGCAATCACTCAGAAACAAATGAAAATTTTCTGAAATTAAAGCACTTAAATGTATGCAATAAATATCGGTTTTAAAAATCGGTGTTTAACAGGTGTGGTAACGCGGTTGATTACGACCACTGGAATGAAAGATTCAAACCTCCGTCAAACCAAATTTTAAAAGGAAGAGTTTTTTAAAATTTTTTTTGAAGTTCTAAAAGACCTTTGAAAATGATAGTATAAAAACTTTGATTTTTAAGGGTTGATTTTTTACAACTTCTTCTGTATTTTTAAAAAGAAAAAAAATCGTTCCAAGTTTGATTTTAGAACAAAAAAAATTTACACATATTTTAATGACTTGTATGTTAAAAACCTAACTCAATGCAATTCCATATTTTCCTTTTTTTTTCAATTTTGCTCCACACTGCCGACTTTGCTTCTGCAAACCTCATACATTACGATGAGATACCAATTATAATTTAATCTATAATGCTGTGAATACTTCTTGGACAGAAAATACCAATATGTATGCAATATTTTGAAATCCGTCAGCAGATAAATATTGCACGGGTGCACTAATGATATGATATCTTCCTTTTATAATCTTAATAGAAAATTATAGATGGCAGCACTTTCGTTTGTAGCTACCAGATTTCTAACGCATTGTTTTCCTTTTTTGCAGCTGTGTGCGCAAAGAACGATGCGTATGTCCCGCGCGGGGACAGCGGTGCGCTGGAGGAGCTGTGGCCCGGCGCGGAAGTGCGCTACATTGATGCAGGCCACGTTTCCGCCTATGTCCTGCACCAGAGCCTCTTCAGGTAGAGCCACTTACCTACTCTGTTTTTTTTCTGTTATAAGACGCTGTTAGTTCTGTTAATTTCTATTAATCCTGGGTCTATCATCATTTTACTTTACCTGGATCGATCACAACCCACTAGCGAAGTGATCGGGTCAAAACGTACTTTTAAATATAGAAAAAATGCCACAGAAAGATCAATAACAATTTGCCTTTATTCTTTGCAGATCCTGCGTCGTCCAAGCTTTTGAAAAGTCCAAGAAGAAGTGGGTCAACGGAAAACACATTGTTTGACGCCTGTGCAAACTATCTCTCGTCATCTAGGTACTAAATTCTGATCATTTCAATGAAGTAAAACTGTAGTTAAACCCTCTACACGCGACAGATGTCATCGGGCCCAAACCCAAACACCGCCTATTATTTCACTGTAGAAGTGAGCGCTCTTTTTTACAATAACTCTGTACAAAGAGCGTAACTACACATTCTTTTTGGTACGTGATTATTATACGGACGCAAAATACAACCGAAAATAAAACTTGCGTGACCGGTTTTGACATGCAATTGCATTTTGAATGCCCATTCTAACTTAACCTAACAGCTAGTATGAGAGGATTGGTTAAATGGGCAAGAAAAAATAATAAAAACTCTGTTGGGTTAGGTTTAGTTATCACAGCGAATGCGAACGCTGCTCAAACAGATGCATTGCTTGCATACAGCAATTTTTAAGTTGTGGTGCCCTTGAGATGATTTTTCACAAAAACAAATTCAAATTATACAATTATTACTGTTATTCAACTTTAAGAAAGAAAAAAATATTATGAAAATAAAATCTTTAAACAATTCAAATATTCAGATAATGTTTACCCTTTTTCGCTAAATAAAATCGGTGGACTTAAGCAAGACAATCGGCTGTTTCTCAGTGATGCTTTTCAAGGACATCACTGTCAATATATACATATAAATACACCGATACCCACGATCCAAAGTACGTGTTGTTCGCATCAACTCGTTTGCGTGACCTATAAGAGGGATGCACAATAAAATCGACAGTCACGAAAAAATTGCAATTTTATTTTGTGTTGTATTTTATGTCTATATAAAAGTCACATTAACTTTTTTAACAATGTTTACAAACAGTAGTCTAATTTTTATACATTTTCTACTTTTACAATGTATGGACGTTGTCCTCACTTGGTGCAAAATATATTTTTATTATTTGTATATATAAAAAAGTTTATAATTTGTATTTATTAACTGTAGAATAATAGCGCACATCTTTCATTGTTACTTTTAACATTCTTACTTGTCTGTTTTGTTATTTATATTCTACGAATTCTCACTAATCTTTATTTATAAATTTAAGTAATTTTATTTTTATATTTGCTTCGGTTTTCAATCTTCTTTTAGGTGTGGTACCTACTTAGTATTTTTACCTTCAAATTTTCATACGACAATCGCCACTTAATCTCTCATTTGCCGGAAGCGCCGGAATTTTTTTTTTTTTAATGCGATTTTAACCCTTATGTATAAAGAAACTGTATGAAGGACAAGGTCAGAATCGCTTGCGCCAATACCATTCTTGACGTAGCCAATGGTTTCATTCTTCTAGCAACAGTAGAATATTTTTAAATAAATTATCTATGGCTTAGCATGTCGAATTTTGCAACTGTGAAAGTCGAAAATTCTAAGATTTACGTTTTGAAATACTTATAAAGGTCTTTATTTATTTGCAAACTCTTTTGAATATTCATGTTGGGTATGTATTCAGGTTTGTGTAGAAATAATAAAATCAGTTTATATTTGTGTGATCATATTTTTTGACATATTATTTCCAAAATTGGAGATTATTTAATTTTTTTTTTAGTTAGCTATTCTGGAAAATCCTCTTACAATAATATTATCACGCTATATACATGAATAATAAGATACATTATCTGGTAAATAGAAAACAATTGCAAAAAAAAACAATTCCTTTGTTTTAAATGGATATTTCACCAAAAATCAGAAAGGTAATTTCCACGCAGTTTTTCGAAATACGGCTGGCATTTGAGAGATTAAAAACAATTAGTTAGTGGATAAAGCATTTAAAATAGTTTAATCTTTTTTGTATTTTTTTCATTTTGCAAAATTCTTCGATATTTTTCAATTACATCTAAAACATATCTATATTTATTTTCATATTATGTAGTTTCATCTTTGTATTTATTGCAGCAACTTTTTGTAATTAATACGTATTTGTAATTTCTTTTGAATTCTGTCAGTGAAAAAATATTTAATATAATTCTGACAATAAATTAAAGTTGCCAAAATATTTTTCACTACCTTAGGTTTAAATCATAGCAATAAACTTACATATTTATTTTTTCTTTTATAATATTCATTCCATAGATCTCTGAAATTTTGTACGCACTAATATTGGCTTACTTATATAGATTTTCAAATAATCCACTCAATCTACTGCCGCTTTCTACAATCAAACTGAGTGATTGCCAAATAAAAATTTTTGCTCAAACACAATCTTAGTATCACCAACACTCGGATTTGACATGATATGTTTTGTTGTTTTTGAAGAGAACATGTTTACGTCTAGAGTTTTGAACAAATAAACATTGTTAGATTCAATTTTATTATACTTCATTTGTGCCGATCTCATATTTCAAATTCAATAATGTATTACATTGATGCATATAACCTTCAAAAGTTATTAAAAAACTTATTCCAATAAAATTGAATATTCATTTAAACTTTTGGAAAAAGTCAACAGGTGGCCCGTACAAATGAAAATCGGGTATGTTTATCCGAGACACTATCTACGTTACAAATAAATTTGTTAGAACCTTGTAACCATTCAGCCAAAAATTTGGGAAAAATTAGTTGAAGATGAAATTGAAAATCCATTGTATAATTGAAATCCAAGTTAAAAATCCCTAATAATACATAAAAAATTGACAATTTGAGCATTCTGAGCCAAAATAATTTTTGACATAGGGGTGATATTTGCTTTAATGGATCTTTTAACATTCTTATATCTTTAATAATAGTAATAATGATCAACATTATTGCAGAAAATGCACTTGCAAAACACAAAACTGCTCAAAATATCAAATGTGTTTTGAGTTTTCATTGTAGGCAACACTAAAGTAAGCATTTTAAAATTACCTTGACTAACTCGGAAAGTGTGAATTCTTTTTACTGCTTTGAAATAATATTTTTCAGTCATAAAATTATAATTAAAAAATATTTTATGTTGTAAAAATAATAAAAATACCATTTAAAATTATGATCCTACTACAATAATTTGTACAAAATATTTAATTAACAGTTCCATGCAAATGTAAATATATGTTTGAAATCTGTAAAATGTTTTGGAGAATTATTTATTTTGCTCTGATGCCTTTTAATTCCTATTAAATTAATTAGTATTTAAACGTAAAATACTTTTAAAAGTTTTAAGAAAAAAAATTACAAAGATTAATTTTTAAAAAATAAACATTAAAAAAAAACGATTGTATATATAATTTTGGTGCTAAATGTTTATATTACAATTTTTTATAAATGTTTATATAGGTTTTTAGCAGTTTTCATTTTTTGATAATACCTTTAATAAATGAATAATGTAAAACAAATTATTAAAATAAATTAATATTTTTATTTAAAATCATGGTTTGCTTTGTTAAATTTTTATCCACCAAAAATTAATACTTACACTTTCATACGATGCTATGACATTAAAACACACATGTTATATTATTATACGGGTACTTTATTAATAATAATTACTGTTGTCCTATAATTAATATTACAAAAAATAAAACACACAAAATATTATATTTGAGTTTTATTACATGACAGGTTGATATTGTAAAAAATAAGGGATTTCTTTTACCTAGTAAATACTTTTCTCTTGCAAATGTGCATGTAAATGATTGGATGCACGTTTTAGTCAATAATCGCCCCCATCCCTCTCCTATTGTCCCATTTCCTTCAACGTGTCGTAGTAAATCAGGGGTGTTCAACTCCAATCGTTTTGTGGGCCAAAAAAAATATTACTGAGCTTAGGAGGGTAATTCGGTGTCCAAAAATGCTCTTATTGTGAAACCACAGACTTCAACACTAGAAAGCATAAACTGACTACACATGCTTGTGTTTGTCCTTTGCACTAAATCAAAACCCCTATCGAGAGTCCGAGGTCTAATAATAAGAAAGTCCTAAATTCACAAAATATAATATAAATTACTTAGTTTTACACTAACTTTGTTGCACAATATGCTGACCAGGTATAATAACACTTCCATCCACAAATAATAAAAACAACTGAGATGGGCCATGAACCATGATTAGTATAAAGTTGCGTGCACAATGCGTGTCGCCAACATCGATCTCCCATACTACTGCAAATCAAGACTCCACTTTGTTTCGACACCAAATGCACAACTTTCATTGACTTTGCCTCTATGATAGTCCGTGCAATATGGTTGTAGCTTGGCGACAGTCAGCGTGCTTTCACGCCACATCTCCATTTGTTTCTATTATGTATGACTTCCACCGCAGCTTCATAAGGACAGTATTATATAAATCATTGTTTTATTTTTATTATAATGTCTCACCACAAAGTGTTAGCAAGTTGTTTTATTGCAAATATGCACTGGAGCGCATTGTTGCAACACCCAATTTGTCACATCACTTGAATTGCGTGTTTGTTTTAAAATGGATGTAAGTATTGTTTATGTTGACCACCGTTAAGTGCAATTGAGCAAATTATTGGTGTGCGCCGTGTAATGTGCTTTCCATTTCAATTTCACAAACCACAAAATCTCAACATTTCTTATTTTTTAGCGACCCTCCACGTGGTCAATGAAATTTCTGAAAAGTCTTTTGTAATCAAAGATTACACCGACCGATTACATTCGACCGCTCAGTGGTTGAGTGGGCATCGCGTTCGGGTTCCATCAGGGCGTCCCGTGTTCGATTCCTCGGCTGGCTAAGTCCTCCATCACAACACAAGCAACATTTTCAGCTTTCTGTGGTGGTAATAGAAGATTTTCAAACATTGTTGAGTTATTCATAACCCGGGAATGTTTGTCTTTCTTTTTAAAAAAAAGAAAATTAGAGTCATAAATTGCACAAAAATATTGGAAATGCTAGTATTATATTCAATTTGGGAGGCGGGAATGGGTACCGCCGCCCCGGGAACCTTTATTGGATAACCAACACCTCTGCCATAGGTCACCCCAAGTGGTTCGCTACGTTTGGTGATTTAGCAGGGATGCCCGGGTTCATGGGGTGAGGTTTGTCTAGGTCTTGGAGGCGGATGACCAGGACACACTGAACTCCAGATTCCTACCCACCCCTTAAACCCTTTTCCTTTCTAGAACTCTCCACCCCTTCCTTTCCTTCAAAAAACCCTCCACACAGCATCCTCAAAGATGACATAGGCCCTGAGGTAAATTATTTTCCTCAGGGCCTCCTGTCTGGAGCTCATGTAAAAAAAATAAAAAAAAATACATGATAAACAACACGTATTGTTGTTTGTCATATAATACCATTTTTTTTCACTGATTTTTATGAATTAAAATAAATTGTAAAAATAACATTTTTTTTTTATAAAATCTAAAAATATGAATAAATAAAATCTAAAAATATGAATAAATAAAATCTAAAAATATGAATAAATAAAATCTAAAAATATGAATAAATAAAATCTAAAAATATGAATAAATAAAATCTAAAAATATGAATAAATAAAATCTAAGTTGATTCATTGACTTTAAACTGCAGTTAGAAGTTCACATTTTTCCATTTTAATATTTGAAGGTATGTTTCGAAACACCATTGGTTCCTGATGAGTTCGTTCTGCTTTCCGCCAATGGCAAAGCCAAGATTTGATCTTGAAGGATTTGATTTATATTTGGAGGTGTGATATCGAATGGTATTATTAGGCTTGCGTCTGCGTGGTTGAATTTCAGAACCCAGCTTCGAGTGCATGTCTGACGCCACGCTATATGCGCCGCGCCACGAATAACAGCCATGTTTGTGGAATTTCAAACAAAGCTACTGTTAAAATTCGGTTTTGGATTCAAGAATTCGTCACAAGATGTCGCCACTTCTACCGGCAGGATGCATAAGGACGTGCCCCCCCCGGGTATAAGTTCTACGAATTTGTGAATTTGGAGTATCTCTCAGCATATGGAAAGATTGCCCGTCCTGGTTACTTTGTCCCTGTGACTAGCCATCACTGGTTGACAGTGGATACGAGGAACGGGCTAATTTTTGAACCAGTTCCTATTGGATTTATAAAATGGTCACCAACTCTAACTGGGCGAGGCCGAACCAAAAGCAGCCCGCAGGGCCTAGTAGTAAAAACCTGCGGAGCGGGTTTTTAACTGCTAGTTAATTAAATTGTTAACTTTATTGGATAACCAACACCTCTGCCATAGGTCACCCCAAGTGGTTCGCTACGTTTGGTGATTTAGCAGGGGTGCCCGGGTTCATGGGGTGAAGTTTGTCTAGGTCTCGAAGGTGGATGACCAGGACACACTGAACCCCAGATTCCTACCCACCCCTTAAACCCCTTTCCTTCCTACCCACCCCTTAAACCCCTTTCCTTCCTACCCACCCCTTAAACTCCTTTCCTTAAACCTTAAAACCCTTAAACTTCCTTAAAAAAACCCTCCACACAGCATCCCCAAAGATGACATAGGCCCTGTGGGAAATTATTTTCCTCAGGGCCTCCTGTGTGGAGCTCATGTAAAAAAAAAAAAAATTAAATGAATGTCTGAAAATCTTCCAAGCTTGAGTGAATAAACAAAATAATTTGCTTTGTTACTATGTTCGTATGAGCGTGATCTTTTCAAAATTGAAACCGATGGATGTTTTGAGAAAATTACCACAAAATTTTTAAAAATCCATACAAAAACAACTTTACTAGCAAATAAATAAATAAATAATGGAATTTATAAAATCTTTAGTTTTGGATTCTTTGAGTTTAAGATTTATTTTCATAGCTTTTGTTTATGATTAAAAGAGCTTGTTGGTTTTCTATTTACTGTATTCAATAAAGTGTTTTATTAGTTTTATTTCATTCCATATTATTTTATTTGTTTGCAAGCTGCTAGTTTCTATTAACTAAAGATGTATGTAAAGTACATTTTGTTGTTTTTTACAAGTGTGCATGTGAGTAAATTTTTAAATGAATTCATATTTTATTCTAATATTGTAAAAGAAAATGAATTTCGGGTCATATTATGAGAATTTGATAAGGAATCGCCGATATATCTTCAAGTACTAATTAAAAAGATCTTACTTTCCGTTAGATGAGAACAAACAAAACAAATTTCGTTTCGTTCCAAAGTAGATAAAGCTTTCAAAGTTGGACAAAATATGACACTCAAATAGGCTGTTTTAAATTATTATTATCGTAATATGTTATGACAAAATATTTAAATAACTTTTATCATTCTTAATACAGAAATGACTGAGGTTTAATAATAAATACAGTAAAAAAAATTCTCATTGCCCAAGTGTGTTTGAATTTGAGATATCTACAAAATTTACCCAAATGATAATCCAGGGGAGGAATACAGAGAACATGATAAAGATCCACCTTAGATACGCCTTAACAGAAGACAAATTTCTATCAGAAGAAGAAGTAAAGATTGAACAATGCATTACGTAATATTATAGACCAGCGGTCGGCAATTAGTTTTGGTGACGGGCCGTACAAACATGTAAAATTTTTTGGGGGATCATGCGACTGTCGATATCACTCATGCGCGTGCGAACCTGCCCAATCAGTGCGCTTGTGACTGCCCGTGTCATTGCCCTTCATTATCGTGCTTCGTGTGGTGCCTACCAGCTAGCAGCTTTGTATAATGCTGTGCAAAGGTTCCCAACATTATTTGAAGTATATTTTTATTCAACGCTCCCTCCCCCTTTGCGTAAATAAAAGGAAATATCACGATCGACTGGTTGCGTGATAGCTATTGCTTCCCACTCGGACGTTGCTGGTTGATTCTCTACTATGTAGTTAGTTGTCCATCATTGCAGAAGCTACATATTCCACCTATAATGATGGAAGTGGGTGGATTTTCAACGTACTGAGATAATTCAGATACATGAATAAAATAGCACATATGGAAAAAGTGCCGCAGGCGAAATTTTTTAAGTGGTAATTCATTACATGTTTTGAAATATCATAACCAATCAGTTAGTAGTGTTGTATGAGTACATAGTAATTGATTCCCACTCGGGCTTTGCTTGTTCTTAAAAACTTGCATTTATGTTTTCTTCATATCAATTAGACGTGAAAAAATATATGTGATGGTGCGCCTAATATGGCGGAAAAGAATAATCGTCCGTTCAGAAACTCTCCCTGCAGGCCAGAAGGGAACGCTTCGCGGGCCACATCTAGCCCGCGGGCCACATCTAGCCCGCGGGCCGCCATTTGCCGACAGTTATATACAATGTTGTGAAATAAAATTTACCAACAAAATGATTTAACCTGCGTGTTATGTTTATTAAATTAAAGAAAAATTATAGAATATCAAGACAAACTGTCACATGGCAACTTTGCATGACTCCTTTTGTTTCTATTAAAATTCTTCTATTTTTTTTACACTATCTCCACACATGTGGCCCTGAGGAAAAAAAATCACGTCATCTTTGGAGATGCTGTGTGGAGGGTTTTTTTTAAGGAAAGGAAAGAGTGGAAGTTCTGGGAAGAAAATAGATATGAGGGGTGGTAGGAATCTAGAGGTCAATGTATTCAGGAGTGACGTATGTATGAATCTATCCCTCCCACTGCGGTGCAAGGTGATGGGTCGAGAGAGTCTGGCCGGAGAGTTCAAAAGGACTCCCTCAACCCGATCCTCTCCCGATCCGGCCTGACATGCAGAGAAGGGCAAACGCATCTGCCTCCAAGACCTAGACAAACCTCACACCATGAACCTGGGCACCTGTGCTAAGTCACCAAAAGTAGCGTGCGACGTTCAGGGTGACCTGAGGCCGAGGTGTTAGTTATCCAATAAATGATTCCCGGGCGGCAGTACCCACACCCGCCTCCCAAATTGTTAAAATCGTGGAAGCCACCAAACGGATAGCCCATTTCTGCACAGAGTCAAGGGTTTTTTCAAGTATTTTTGGACTCCAGACCAGAGGTAGCTTCCAAATTCAACAGTGGGGCGCACTTGCCATTTGTACAGGATCAGCAGTTGAAGGACATCCCCAATATAGAATATAGACCACTCGGAGAAAACTTTGCATGTCATTTACCGTAAGTCAATAAAATGGTCGACAACATACTCAACTTCTCGCATGCTAAAACCGGGAAGCGATCCAAAAATAAGTAATTGGTAAATGCGCACGTCCCAGTTAGACGAGAGGTTCTGGGTTCGAGTCCCAGTTGCGACCATTATCTTTTTCTGTGTCTTGTTCCCTTTCATATTTTCTTTTAGATTATTATTGTTGTTTTCTCCTTCAATGATATATTACATTGATGGGAATAACCTTCAAAAATTATAAAAAGATAGTTTTTCGTATAAAAATTAAAAATAAGTGTTTAAAAGGAATGCGGTTTTTTGTGTTAATTAAAATTAAATTAAAATTAAATTATTTTTTCACCCCTGCTAAGTCACCAAATGTAGTGAACCACTTGGGGTGATCTATAGCAAGGGTGTTGGTTTCCAAAGCGGTGGTAACCACACCCTTCTCCCAAATTGTAATTTTTTTATAGCCATAATTTTTTTTTTTTTTTTTAAGTCAGAATAATAGAAGAGATGTATGAGACGATGTATGAATGTGAGTGAAGCAAAGAGTGTATGCCAGGACCGAGTTGTTTAGCGGTCCGTCCTCTCTGCCTACTCCTGCGGAGAAACGGCGTGATGGTTAGTTAGTTAGTTATGTTTTATAATAAAAATAATTTTTATATAATTATTTCTTTGAGTTACATAAGGCTGGCTTTACATTCGTAAGTTTTTTTCCCGTAATTCGCTTGTGTAAGCGAATTATGGCCAAATTACCAATGTAAACGACACCAAAAGTCACTTAACGTAATTTAAAGCATGTTACAGAACTTCTTCTTCCGGAAGATTTTTGATAGGTCTAATCGCGTCCGCGCGAAATTACAGCCTTCTCATAGCTTATAAAATCAGTTTGATAAGCTGAGGGACTTTTTGTAAGAAATAGTACCAAAATGCGCCGTTGCGAAATGTCAAAAATCAAAAGACATTTGTTTTTATTGGATTATTTTCCTATAAAACTAGTATTTATTTCCACTTATTTGAGTTTTCTGAAAATGAGCATCCTTCTATTCAATTATCGGTCCAAACCTTTATAATCTCAATGTTTCTGTTTTTAAAATTACGTATTTGAATACGAAGTCGGTTACTGTCGGCAGCTGTCAGGTAGCTGTCATTCGAATAAAATGAAAGAAATCCATTAATTTTCGCCTTTGACGGCAAAAAAGTGCGTGAAGAATTGTTTAATTAAAGCCAAATTCTATTTCAGCACTTTATTTGGTCCTTTTCGACTTTATTGACAAAATCGCGTAAATTTGACAGTAGCAGGTCGTTGTTGAAAGGAAGCCATCTTACCGCAAATAAATTTACAGATGTAAACGGTCGCATGAGCAGTTACACAGGTCGAACTTCCGAAACACTTCCGTGATCATTAATTACCACAAGTCAGATGCATATGTAAACGCTCCTGGGAGTGACCTGTCAAAATCTTACGTAATCCGTAATTTTTAATTACGAGTGTAAAGCTAGCCTAACAATTTCTTTGAGTTAATGCAACATTCAAAGTACATATAAATTTTTCCATCATTTTTAACATTTAATTTTCTTTCATATATCACATTGATATCAAAATTTCAAAAAAATCTGATGGGGGCTATTAGTGGTGAAATTTAAGTTAAAGCACTAATTTGGTTTTTTATTACAGCTGGCATGGGGGAACAAAAACAATCTTCAATTTTGTAAGTTATTATAAACAACTTATTTTAAATTAATATATTCTTTCAGCCAACTTTTTAATCATAATATTCAATGTTTAACAAATACCATTATAAGGTCGCTCCCTCATGGGTCAGTAAGGAATCAACATAAACCGGGTGCTGTAAGAATGCTTGATACCGAGAGGCCGGTACTGTAATGCGTACTTCCAGTATACAGGCAAGCAGTACTCGGTTTTAGTAGTTTCCCGAAATTATCGCATCACCGCTGAGATCACTATGTGTAGTTTATGTGAATCGTATGTAGTTTCGATGTCTCTTAACAGATGTCGTTAGTATTTGTAATTTTAATATGTCTAAACAGAGGTCAGTAAATTATACTATGTATATGAGAGAGAAAAATGTCACCCATTCAGGTCTAATACCCAAACGGTTTCAAAGTTAGCCAATCATTTTGGATCTACTCCAGATTAGCACCAAGCATCCTTTAGAATGGACATAAAATTCAGTTAAATATTCATTGTAAATAAGACAATAATAAACACTACTCGTAATCTAGACGAATTGAAGTATTTTGAAACTCCCCATCATCGGAGTTGTATTGTTCATCAGAGAAAACAACAGTAAACCACACTGGTTTATTTATTTATTTATTCTGCTTTACATTAAAAAAAACACATTCCAATAAATTTATTAACTAGGCACATTGGTAATATCACGAAAGCATTGTGAATAAATGTAAAATTCCACAACCTCGTTGTCACTTGACACGCTCAACGAGATGCTGAATTTCAAGACTTCTTCTCAAGTCGGTTCTTCATTGCTAAGGATTGTGACCCCTATTCGAATTTCCATGATGGACGAGGTTCCTCCACTCCTCGCGGTGCTGCGCTGTATGGAGAGCTGCGGACACCCACGTACCGGACCCCAGTGATACTCGGCCTCCAAATTAGAATCCTCAGGAGTTTGACGAGCAATGTGTTTAAATTATTTTAAAATATATTGTAGGCAGATGGTTGAAAGTCTATTGTGGATGCCTAGCTCTTTCACACTTGTGCATCTGGCTGTCCATGGAATCCTATGCACTTTTCTCCAGCACCACATTTCGAGGGTGTCTATTCATTTTCTTTCTAAATGTCCATAATTCCACACCGTACAGAAATTTGGGAAAATCAACGCCCAGACGAGTCTCATCTTGGTGGTCTTCGTTACGCCTCTATCACTCCATATCTTTTGATTGCATGCGTCTTTTCTCATTCTTCTTTTCACTTCTGTTTCACAACCTCCTACGTCACTTATAGACGAGCCTAGGTATGTAAAGTCATTCACCGTTTCTAAGAATACACGACAATAAAACAGATATCTCAGCCCCCGGAAACTATGTGTAAATATGTTTTTTGATAGTAATAATATGATTACAGCTGGCCGCATCATGGGCGGGGAGCTGACAGAGAAAAACCAGTTTCCCCACTCGGTGCGGCTGTCCGTGGTCACCGAGGATGACTTTGAGTATACTTGCGGGGGCTCTCTCGTTGCCCCGCTGTGGGTACTGACCACCGGCTTCTGTGTTGTCAAGTAGGCACTTTATTTATATATTTTTTTCAAATTGTAAACTACATCTGACCCTTCTTATCGCCTTACATATTTATTTTCTACAATTTTACTATTAGCTAGATGAGTTCAGATTCATTAAACCAATCCATTTAACTAAATCTAAAGTTTTTATTAATGACCATTAAAAAAATACAAATTAAGCTAGTATATTCACAGTCCTCCTCACTAGGTATTTCTGTTCCAATGCAGATTGTAGGTAGTTGTATTGGTGTTAAATCATGATTTGCTCATTTTTGTCCATAAGACAGTGTAGGCAGCTGTCTAGGAGCCCCGCACCGGCTAAAGGAAAAAGGGGCCCCGAGACGTGCATTGCCTAGGGGCGAAATGTTTAATCCGGCCCTGACTAGGTGATGTTAGTGTTACGATTTGTTATGATTTCCTCATATTCGTGCTTATTTAGCCATGTCGTTTTTAAACTTGTTAAACTCCATGATGTTTGTAATTTTATTTGGAAGGGCATATATATTTTTTTTGTACGGTTAGTTCATGAAAAAACTGTATTAAGTAAAATTAATACAATACATATTAACCCTTGACGTGCGCTAGGCTCGAATTCGAGTGCTATAAAAATTTTCTTTAGTGTGTGCGCAAAGATAAACAAAAGACGAAGTTTATCTGCATTCATATTTTTTTTTGTTTTTCCCAGACCATTTTGGCTCCACTAAAACTTGAGACAATCTTTTGTTCTTTTTTTGAAATTGCTAGTGGCCCCCTTTCTGAAAATGGGACAGGGTCCCGGAAAACTGTATATTTGTTATGTTTCTATGAAAATTATTTTTCTTTCTTCTTCTATGCAATTGACATTGTGACAGGTGATTGACAGGTGTTGTGGAAATATCTGAATGATAATTGGGCGATGAGGATGTCCGGGTGGCCTACTGCGGTTTAAAGGTTTTATAAAAAAAATTGTTACATTTAGAATTCATTATTCGTGAAAATCACCTACCCACCTTTGAGTGCCTATTGCTCAAGTTTTTAATCTATAATAATTGCGTATCAGAAAGAAGCACATTGACGTATTACTCGGCGCCAATAAACTCGGCGAGGGGATAACCATCCGAAGCAAGAAATTCTTTCATCACCCAAAGTTCGAGGACTTCAACTTCAACTATGACCTTGGTCTTGTTCAACTGTACTCGGATCCATGTGACGGTAAGTAAAAACTTCTATAACTTGCTTACCAGCGTACCACTGATAGCTCTATTGTTACTTCACCTTTTGATTACCTTCGTGGTCGAGCAGTCAATCCTCGGCTAATCGAATCCATAGGTCGCATGTTCAAATTTATTTTTGTATGGATACCTTCGCCCCGGGAACCATTTATTGGATAACCAACACGTCTATCATAGGTCACCCTAAGTGGTTCGCTACTTTTGAAGACTTGACAAGGGTGCCTGGGATCATGGGGTGAGGTTTATCCGGGTTTTGGCGGCAGATGTGTCTGCCCACCTGCTGCGTGGCGGGCCGGATCGAGAGAGACTGGTTGAAAGAAGCCTTTTGACTTCTGACAGCCGGACTCTCTCAACCCATCACCTTGCACTGCAATTGGAGGAATGGATTCAGTCTGTCACTCCTGGGACACTGACATATTCCCCCATATTCCTACCCATCTCTCATACCTTTTTCCTTACCAGAACTTCTTCTCCTTCTTTTCCTTAAAAAGACTCCCTGCACAGCATCTCCAAAGATGACACAGGCCCTAAGCGTGTTCAATTTCTCGGCAATTCTCACAAGCAACATTTTTTCGCTTACTGTGGTGGTAGTAGGAGATTTTCAAATATTGTCAGGTTATTCTTCATCCGGGAATGTTTGTCTTTCTTTTTAATGTTTATATTTTGAAGATGTGGTTATATAGGTGTATGTATGTATGTTAATGTATATATATATATATGTATAGATGTGTGCACCTATATGTATATGTATGTGCGCTTGCATGCACACATACTAAAAAAAAAGAAAAAAACCGTTATATACATTTTTATAATCTAATTTACTTCTTTTCTCTTCTCTATTTTCTACTCTTTATTATAATTTCTACTTTTCATTATAATTTTTCCAATTTTTAGCATGACTTATACTAAATACATATGTTTACACTAGACTTTATATTTCATACAAAGTAACTTTACCCCATTGGTCACCATGAAACAGGCAGCCGCCTAGTATGGTGACTTAATATATCTACTTTGTTTAATGTCACAATGATGTAACATGTGTTTTTTTTTTATAAATAAAAATGCCGCACAAGAGTCCCAACCTAACCTAACCCTCCCTGCTAACCGGAGCCAGTGAGACTATGGCATTCCCAATTGGGGCATGTTGTGAGGCTGAAGGATATGGGTGAAGAGAAAGGAAATGGGAAAGAGGAAGGTGTGGAAGAAAATAAAGCCAGAGTGCCGTTGTTGAATTAATATCTGATTAATTAATTAATTAATATCACTGATCTACTTTGCATATTCAAAATTATCGACAGTATTACTGACACACCTGCTTTGTTACAACTCATCCAGTTTAACATCCCTTCCCGTAGACTCCGAAATAATGAATTGCTGTTCTTCAATCAACATTCTACTAATTATGGATATCATTCTCCTTTATCCAAAATGTCGAGACTTGTTGACGCAAGTCAAAGCATTGAATTTTTTGGTGTTAGCCTAAATGACTTTCGGCAGTCGATACGAAATGTGTAATTTTTAAAGTCTTTTAAATCTTCAAGCTTTGACTTGTAGTCTTCTATATGTTCTTTATATTATAATTCGTCAATGCTCTTCGTCTTCATTTATATGTACTTTCCTTTCTTTTCATCTCTTTCTTTTATTTGTGTTATTGTTATGTTATTAATGGACTATTTGTCCGTAAATAAATAAATAATAATAAAAATTTTGTGTTGTGCATTCCATGAGCAGCTTCCATCAAGCCGGTGAGACTCCTGAGCTTCGCCCAAGCCAAGAAAAACTGGGTCAACACGTTGGTGCAGATTCCGGGATGGGGATATGAACATGACGGTGCGTATTCCTTTTTACTCCTTTCAAAGATTTTTTTTTTAAATTTGGCAACAAAAAAGTTAATAAAGTATGTGTTTTTATAAGTACGTCATTGTAATGCAAAATATGGAACAAAAACATTATATGAATGTCAATCATATGTCAAAACTGTTATTTTAGTTTTAAAGATGGCGTACTGCACATGCGCAGATCCACCGAAGTCCAGTGTGGCCAACAGAAAGATTCCATTTTGTTATTAGTAACCTAAAAATAAAATATACAATCTTTACACGGTGTGAAACAAAAACACTGTTTAACGGTCGATGATTGTAAGTGTGTAAGAGTAAGATAACCCAACCCGTTAGTATACAAAGCTTGGCACTTGAGTTTAGGCAACCAGTGTATTACTGAATTTGACATACGAATACTGGCGAGTTATTGAGCTTGATTTGTGTTTCCAATCAGCAAAAATATTTGCGGATTGTTGTAGTTGCTGGATAATCAAGATTACTGATTATCTGGTTACCGAGCTGCTGAGAAACTTTGAATAGAACATTCACAAAACTAGAATTTCAACTTTGAAATTTTGATCAATAGTTCAAATTCTGCAAAAAAAAATCCACAAAATAGAACATTCACAAAACTAGAATTTCAACTTCAAAAGTTATATGAAAAGTTCAAATTCTGCAAAAAAATCCATTCTATAGCCTCAATTACATTAAGCTAGTTTACAAGCTACTATCCGATAAGTTTAAAGCGGGTGAATCGGCGAGTGAGGTTGTCATGATGACACACAAAACTGTCTACTCGCTCAGCAGCAACAGTAGCAGCTAAAATAACGACTCTCGCGTGAACCCCCATTCGGTCGACATTTTGTAAAAACTTGAGCTCGCAGATAGTGCCACACGCTAGCCAGTAGCGAGAATTACGGCTGCCGCCCAAACTAATTCTGACAGACGAAATCAGCTGTTGGTGGGCCGCCATCTTTAGGCAAACACTAGCGAGTGACCACCTTTCAACTTTTTTCGTAGATTGTCCACAATCTGCTAGTTAGCAAGTAATACGATGACACTGAGCGAGTTTACTTACAGATAGTGAATTTCCCAGATTGTAGCTTGTGAACTCGCTCTATGTAATTGAGGCTTAAGCAACGGTGATTTTGGTTTCCATTCAAATCTGTATGGAAGTCATTTCTAGTGTTCTTCTTTATTCTACGGTTATTACCAAGTTTGACTTTATTTCTCTTATTTTGTTAATCCTTGCACTTTTATGGCTCGTTTTATGTTTATCGTTCTATGTTTCACTCTCATAACTGACAATTTGATGTGTAATTTTAAATACGCAGCAAAGACTGTTTCTGATGTGCAACGCTACGTGACCATGCGCGTCATTTCCAACAAACAGTGTGCCACTCACTACGAACCCGACTTCATCACACCCCACACTCTGTGCGCTGTGGGTGATAAAAACTTTACGCACACCACTTGCCACGTGAGTATTGTCGCTATTATTTATTTTAGCCAGTAGATTAGGCATGACCAATTAAGGGTATATTGTGAGGCTGAAGGGAATGGAAAGGAAAGACGATGGGGATAAGGAAGGAAACTGTAATGTTCTTTTATTGTGGCCTTACTAGCCCACAAATAATGAGATGTACATGTAAGTTCTTTCTTGTTTATTTATAATGTACAATGGATTGATAGTACTGTATTATTGTCTATAACGTAGCGAGTGATTACGAAGGCCACCGAAATGGTTCTGGCGCGCCAACGGCTGCGAGAGCACAGAGCGCACCGCGGCCGCTTCGGCAAACTTCGTCGGATCCCGAACGTTTCCGAACGAACCCATACATGGGTAATTACATATACTACAGAAACTAAATAAGTTTAACTGTTTCAAGCAATGTTTCGAAACGATACTTTGTATGATAATTTACCACTGGAAAATGCAATGGTAATGATTTTTAATTTTTTTTTAAATGTGAATACTGCACAAGAGTCCCAATTGCTCCCAACCGTCTGTAGCCAGTGTGTTTATGGCAACCCCAACTGCGTATGTTGTGAGGCTGAAAGCAGTGAGGAGGGAAAGGAGACAGGGAAGTGAAAGATGGGGAACTACTTGACTAATGTTTTATTTTCAAACAGGGTGACAGCGGCAATGGATTGCTGATCACAGACACGGACGGGAAGTTCACACAGATAGCGGTAGCCAGCTTCGTCAGCTCGGCTAGCTGCTCCGAGAGTCCTGCAGGCTTTGTCAAGCTCATCGGGCAGCATTTGTATTGGATTGAGAAGGCTACAGGCTTGCAAATCCACAACTAGATTATGTTCCAAGCACAGTTAACAAAACCAGATTATGCTCCCACCACAGCCAATTAAACTAGGTTATTTTCCCACCACAGCTAACAAAACTAGAATTTGTTCCCATCACAACCAATAAAACTAGGTTATGTTCCCACCACAGCTAATAAAACTAGAATTTGTTCCCATCATAACCAATAAACTAGGTTATGTTCCCACCACAGCTAATAAAACTAGAATTTGTTCTCATCATAACCAATAAATTAGGTTATGTTCCCACCACAGCTAATAAAACTAGAATTTGTTCCCATCATAACCAATAAACTAGGTTATGTTCCCACCACAGCTAATAAAACTAGAATTTGTTCTCATCATAACCAATAAATTAGGTTATGTTCCCACCACAGCTAATAAAACTAGAATTTGTTCCCATCATAACCAATAAACTAGGTTATGTTCCCACCACAGCTAATAAAACTAGAATTTGTTCTCATCATAACCAATAAATTAGGTTATGTTCCCACCACAGCTAATAAAACTAGAATTTGTTCCCATCATAACCAATAAACTAGGTTATGTTCCCACCACAGCTAATAAAACTAGAATTTGTTCTCATCATAACCAATAAATTAGGTTATGTTCCCACCACAGCTAATAAAACTAGATTATGTTCTCACCACAAACAATTAAAATTTTCAATGTCCTAACACAACCAATAAAAATTAGATTATGTTCCCTTCACAACCTTTAAAAAATAGGTAATTATTCCCACTGAAACTGATGATTAAATTGAAACAATTTTTTGCTTTACCAACTTATAATGCATTATTCATGTATATACATAGGATAAAAAACTCATTGTACATCATTTTTGCTAAAAGTGACAATTATATCATGTATGTATATTTTTTATGTTTGCTAAAGTTTTACGTACTTAAACTATAATTCCTCATCTGTTAGTGACAAAGCATTTGATGTTTCGTAATGATAAACATATCTCCATTTTCAATAAACTGTAAATTCCAAATAATATTTTTTTTACTTTTCTCGCAATTTTCCAACCTGTTTTTTTTTTGTAGCAAAACTTAACTTTTTGCGGACCCATATTACAAAACAATACATTAGTCTCCCCCACACGTAGAGTTCGGAGCGGGACGTGCCCCGCGCCACTTCAGGCCGCCGCGCAGAAAAGTCTCGCAGTAAACTGCGCTGTAAGCCATTATCTTACTTTCGGTCTTTACTTTTCTGCGCGGCGGCCTGAAGTGGCGCGGGGCACGTCCCGCTCCGAATTCTGCGTGTAAAGGGTACTATTGTATCAAGTGCAGTCCAGAGATGATCACTTTCAATTGTCAATGTGCTTACGACATTGTCATCATTGACAAATTGCATTGAAGTCTGGTTGGCAGAACTTCAATTAACCCGTCAATATTTTCGCCCCAAATGTTTTATTGACATCTGCGGAAACAATCTAAAGTGTGCAAATACAGTGATAATCTTTTGATTTTACTTTCCATACCTCCGTGCTGTGCTATAATGCAATTACTTATAAGTAAAACAAAATCTCATTCCACAATGAAACTGAATTCCAAAGGGTTCGAAAGATAGAGCAATGGAACCAACGATTGTCAATACCATAGTGAAAAGATCGTTTCGCTACGTCAATGGCGTTTGTCGAAGGTATAATATGCTCAATCAAAATACACATCATTCCCCTCGTCATCGGGAAGCCTCAATTGTCAATTGCTTCAATTACCCCAGTAAATGATCAATTAGCACTTTTCAATTGCACCAAAGACTTAAATTGACTTAACTATTGACAATTTTGATTGTTTGCGGGGCACTTAACTGATAGCAATTGTGTGTCTATCATTTTTTAGCACAATCTGTAGCTTTTTGTTGTTTTTAGAAAATTTGCTATTTGAATATTATTTTTCCTAAAATTTTGGATTACGGATGGTGTCAAAAATCGTTCAAACAACAATTTTCAAAATAATGCTTAAATGTCCCAATTCAGTTGTCAAAGTGGCGAAGCACAATGAATAGTGTAAGTACTTTAGGATAACAATTATTATTATCATAAAGTAATAACAAAACTATACACTCATAAAAATATGTTTAAAGCCTTATAGGAGGGGTAAAATTTGGTAAATATCTCAAAGCCAAATGTTTATTGAAAATTATATTTGAAATAAAAGCCAAACTATTACAATATCAACATTTTTTAACTTCGGAATTGTCTTGACGGTGATGAAATACATTAAAAACTTCTAAAACCTTGCTCTTCACACTGCAAACTGCGGTTCACCTCAAGGTAGTCATTATTTCATTGGACTGCAGATGTAGCCAGCCGTGCTATAGTGGTTAAGTAGCTCGTCCAATTATTACTATTAATACTGAATATTATACTATGGATCCCACATGGAGCGTGATATTAGAAAGCGGTCAACCTTTTATAGTCACAGCCCCGCTGATTCCCTGTTCTCCAGCACCTCCAGCATTATTAGTATAGTGTCCTACTTTTCCAGGGTAGACGACTTTCCCATTTCCGTAAATAACCTTATAACCACCAGCAGTGGAAGCAGATTTCATAGTATTGATTCCCTCTATACCAGTTGATCCAATATTACCATTGGTGATGACTGTTTTGCCAAAGTATTCACCCTTATTGTCTGTACTGTCAGCATTGTCAACATGGTAGGCAATGCTATAACTTCCAGAATCCTCAGAATTAGCACCAGTGGTAACTTTTTTGTCAAAATTTTGTCCCATATTGCCAGCACTATCAGCGATATGGTCAATATTGCCAGAGTTACCGTTACTTCCTCCGTTATCAGAATTTGCACTGGTAGTGATAATTTCTCCTGTTTTGTCAGTTTCAAAGTCTACATTGTCATTAAAGTAGAAATTACCATTATTTTTAGTATTTTTGCCAGCATAGTACCCAGCTCTGCCACTAACAATGGCAGTTTTACCAAAGTTGTCACCAAAACTATCAGTATCACCAACATCACCAGTATTTCCATTGGAGAATGCAGATCTTGTGGTGTAGATCTTTCCCCCAGTACTGTCAGTACTGATGCCGGCGGAATTGTCACTATTTTTTGAATAACCAGTATTTCCAGATAAGTATATAGTATTGGCAGTTTTTCCAGTGTCAGAGCCTGTCTTGTCAGTATTCTCAATAGTGATAATAATTTTCTTTTTAGAACCCTTTTTGCCAGTATCGATGCCAAAAATATCAGGGTTCACAGAATGGATGTTAGTATTTCCAATGGTGTAAATATTTTTGCCACCAATGGAATCTGTTTTACCAGTGTTGGTGCGAAAGCTTTCAGCATCACCAATTTCATAATTGTTTCCACCGGATAATGCAGTTTTTACAGAATAGATCTTTCCTCCAGTATTGAAGTCGAAATTGCCATTATTTTCGGAATCATCGCCTGTTTTGGCTGTTGAGTAAATGCCATTAAAGGAAGTTTTACCAGTGGTGTCAGAGTTGTCATCAACACTAATATCACCAGTATTTCCACCAGATGTACTTTTCAAACCATAGATCTTTCCCCCGCTATTGAAACCGGAATTGCCACTATTTTCAGAATCATCTCCCGTATTGCCAGATGAGAAGATAGAATTCAAAACAGTGTCACCAGAATTGTATTCAGTCTTGTCAGTATTACTGATCCCGCCACCATTGTCACTAGAGAAGATATTTTTCTTTGTGGAGACCTTTTTGCCGGTATTTTCAAGATCTAAGCCAGACCTGCTGGTGTAGTACCCAGTTATGTCACTATCACTGGCAGTTTTATCAAAGTTGTAATCAGAGCTATCAACATCCCGAATATCACCAGTATTTTCACCAGAGAATGCAGTTTTCATAGCATAGACGTTTTCCCCAGTTTTCAGATCGAAATTTCCGCTATTTTCGGAATTATCGCCTTTATTGCCTGTTGAGTTAAAGGCAGTTTTACCAGTGGTGCCAAAGGTATCATTATCATTAATGTCACCAGTATTTCCACCGGCTGCACCTTTCTTAGCATAGATCTTTTCCCCGATACTGAAATCGGTATTGTCACTTTTTTCTAAATCACCAGTATTTCCAGATGAGTAGATAGTATTAAAGGTAGTTTTACTAGGGCTGTAGCCTACTTTGTCAGTATTAGCGATCCCGCCAGTAAAGCCATTAGTGAAGATATTTTCCTTTGTAGAGATCTTTTTGCCAGAATTGTCAAAATCTAACCCATTTCTGCCATTATCTACGGCAATTTTTCCAAAGTTGTAACCAAGACTGACAGCATCACCAACATCACCAGTATTTCCTCCAAATAATGCAGTTTTCGTAGCATAACTCTTTCTCCCAGTATTGAAGTCGACATTGCCACTATTTCCAGAATCACCGCCGGTACTGCCAGATGGGTGGAGAGTTTTTAAGGCACTTTTTCCTGTGTTGTAATCAAAGCTAGCCGAATTATCCACATCAACAGTATTTCCTCCGGAGAATGTTGTTTTCATAGTATTGAAGTCATTATTTTCATTATTATCACCAGTATTGCCAGATGAATAACCGGTTTTAAATGTATTTTTTCCCATTGTGTTGTGACCATTGTTAAAATTATCGAGGTTTTCAGAATCAAAGTAAATATTGTCAGTTCCGTAGATAGTTTTGGCAGTGTTGTCAGTATTGTCAGTTTTTCCACTGGTGAGGAAATTTTTCTGTCCGTTAGTATTGTAGTCAAAATTATCAGTAGCATATGCAATTTTACCAGAATCAAACACTTCTTTGGCACCAGTATAGCCAGTTCCACCAAAATTGCTATTAACAGGGTGCACAGTTTTCTGCATTACATTTTTCCCAACGATATAACCAGGATTGCCCTGAGTGTTAAATTGTAGCCTGTCAGAGTCAGGAGAATAGTCAGTCTCCTCATTGATACCAGTATTCCCAATAGTAGAAGTGACAAATGTTTTCTTCTTACCAAACATACTTCCATCAATGCCATAAACAGAATTGCCATTCTCATTGACAGGATAATCCATATCAGAAATAACCTTTTTAGGTTTGTATAAATCATTGTCAATGTTGTTTAAAGTTTTGTGAACAGTGATAACGCTTTTGCTACTATTAAACATATTTTTTCCAGTATTGTAACCAGTATCTTCAGCTCCATCCATGCCAAAGACAACTTTACCTGGAATAAATACTGGTTTTTCAGGTTTTGTAGAAAATACGGGTTTGCCAGAATTATAGACATTTGCACTGGTGGCGTACGAACTTCTACCATTACTAAATCCTTTTTTGCCAGTATTATAGGTAGTGTCCACAAAACCATCGTTGCCGTAGACAAATTTGCCAGAATTATAGGTGGTTTTTCCAGAAAACACGGGTTTGTCAGAATTATAGACAAAGTTTTCGCTAGTGGTGTATGAACTTCTACCATTATTAAATCCTTTTTTGCCAGTATTATAGCCAGTGTCCACAATGCCATAATCACCGTAGACAATTTTGCCAGAATTAAAGGTGGTTTTTCCAGGTTTCACATAAAATACGGGTTTGCCAGAATAATAGACATTTTCGCTAGTGCCGTACGAACTTCTACCATCGTTAAATCCTGTATTACCAGTATTGTAGCCAGTGTCCATGATACCATCGTTGCCATAGACAAATTTGCCAGAATTATAGACGGTTTTTCCAGATTTCACAAAATATACGGGTTTGCCAGAATTATAGACAAAGTTTTCGCTAGTGGTGTACGAATTTCTACCATTATTAAACCCTTTTTTACCAGTGTTATAGCCAGGGTCCAGGATACCATCATTGTCGTAGACAAATTTGCCAGAATTATAGACAGTTTTTCCAGGTTTTAGAGAAATTACGGGTTTGCCAGAATTATAAACAACATTTTCATTAGTGGTGTACAAACTTCTACCATTTATGCCAGTATTATATCCAGTGTCCAGGATACCATCATCGCCGTAAACAACTTTGCCAGAATTATAGACAGTTTTTCCAGGTTCTAGAGAAAATACGGGTTTGCCAGTATTGTAAATAGTTTCAGTGGTGATAACTTGCTTGCCGGCCACAACTGAAACAAACATTCATGTGGCAAATATTAATGATTATTTGGGGAATGAGCCAAGGGATTCCTTGACAAAATCAATAAGTATATATAAATTTTAAAAAATAACAACAAAGCAGTGACAATACCGTACAATTGGAAAGAATTTGGGAGAGTCTTTGGGGGCGTATTTCATGATCCAAATATTTGACTATCCAAGGCTTAAATTTCCGGTGACCGGACAACTCGGAATGAAACCAACTCAGAACCATCTCAGATAAGTCATTTAGAGTGATAAAAAAATGTATATAAAACATTGGTTAAACAGGTTATGTTAGGTTAGGGTTATCGGCTAATTTAAAATTATTTTTTTTCATAGCTTTTAATGACTTTTCAAGGAGGTGTTGAGTTGTCTTTATTCTCAGTTGGCATGGAACCTAAATTTCCAATGCAAAACTGTGTTTACAAAATTCAAATGGGATGGAGATCTACGGTGTCAGGAGAGGTGAGATGGAGCGCTGGGCTATTGCGCTAAATGGAACATTTGTTTCCACTAAAATTTGCATGGAAGACACTTCTAGTTTTCTTCTGAACGTTGAATAAAAAAAATCTCACCTAACATAACCTATTCTTATTTGCATTATTACCTGTCTCAGAAAAAACACCATCTAGTGAGGCAGATAATGTACTTACATTATCATATTTATCTCAAAAACAGTGAAATCTGGATAGCTATCAAACGGAAACTTTTTGAAACCTGCATACTTCCTGTACTTATTTATGGTTGCCAAACTTGGGCACTCACAAAAACTCACAATAAGAAGCTCGAAACATGTCAAAACTCCATGGAAAGAAGTATGATAGGGAAAAGACTGTCCGATAGAATAAAAATTGCAACCATTAAGAAGCAAACAAGAACAAAAGATGCCATAAAAACAATAAAAAAGCTAAAGTGGAAGTGGTCAGGCCACACAATTAGAGGAAGTGAAAAATGGTCAAAATTAGTCATGAATTGGTTCACAAGTGACAAGAAGAGAAAACGAGGTAGACCATTTAGACGGTGGGTTGACGACATCAAAGCCATAGCAGGTGGTACATGGACAAGAACAGCTAATGATAGAGAGAAATGGCGACAGTTGGAGGAGGCCTTTGTCAACTAGTGACATACAGACAGGGAGTCGATGCATGATAAATGAATATATATGTGAAAAGTTCATTATACATAATGTTATGTAATTTACTGTCTGAATAAAGGCTATTATTATTATTATTATTATTTATCTCAATAAAAGCCCGGGTTTCTGGCAATAAAAATAAAATTCTTTTAACTTTTTCTGTTTCCACACCTTCTGTTTTTTCCACCGGTTTGATGGTGAATTCAGAATAAAGAATTTAAAAAAAATGTTTTTTTCTGTGGTGTCATCCGTGTTTGGTATCCAGGAGGTGGTTTCCCATTCTTTTTTTTAATTATCCTTGGCTAGGAACATGTTCTTGGTGTACCTGTCCCCCTCATTTTGGCTTTGACATAGACTGGAGCGAGTGAGATAGCCACGTAGCGATCGCTAAACGGCTATCTCAGTCGCTCTGGTTTGTGCCAGCTGAAATGAGGGGGATGGGTAAATTGAGGTCATGACCTTGGCTAGGGATGGAAAACGGGGATCAGCCCTCAAATCTGAATAAGTAGGTACTTCCCAACCTTCCTTTTTACTGGCTTTACAAAATACCCCAATAGGAGACGCCACAGGCCCACTAGTGTCGGACAAGGAGCAGACACTTTTGTGTGGCATTCATCTAAAAAATAAAAAAGCTGACAAAATAAGTATTTACTATTGTACTTACATTGTGGATTAGACTCGAGTGCTAATGCCTGTAATCAAGTTACAAAATATATTCAGTTGATGTATTATAAACCATAAATGTTACAAAGTAACTTTTTTTAATTTCAAATAAGGAATCATACAATTCGTCCATCAAAAATACACCATCTCAATGAAAATTCTGTTATCAAACTTTCACAGGCAGGTAGGTATCATAATATTGAAAAAAAACAAACAAGAACATACCAATAAAAACAATGATTTCAATAGACCACTTGCATCACATTTTTTTTTAAATTTTCCGGTTTAGGCAAATATTCTATATTGTATTTTTGAAACCCTGGCGATTTTTTGAAAATTTCAATCCGAAAAATGGGACCAAGTTTTGTAAACCGGAAAGATGGGACATAATTTTATGGGTGCGAAAAAACAATAATTACATAGCCGAAAATCATTTTAAAAAAAACCGTCTGTCAAAACGACAAATCAAAATATTTCAATTTGAATTCTGCAATTAGTTATTTAAAAATGGATTCGTGTAACCACCATATGAAAGTACCTAAGGTAAGGTAAGGTCAGGCTTCAAACAATAGAGCAAGTGAATTTTATGCTACTTCCACACAGCCAACCTTTCAACTCCAAAGTTTTTCGAACTCCAAAATGGCGGACACTGAACAGCTGATTCGGCACTGTATCTTATCGGTTGCCTACAATTGTGCAGGCAATGCTTCGGTTTCCATAATATTGATTTCGATTCGTAAAGCTAAAAAAATTATAATTTTAAACAATTTTTATCCACTACAATAATATTTTTTACCACTCTTCTGTAATAATATTGCGCAGACTGATGTGTTGGGCCAAATTGTCCAAACGTTTGCAGTTGGAAGTTGGCCCCAGTGTGGGCGTACCATTAGTTTCAAATTCAAAAATTCGCCGGAAATCAATATAAAAATAAAAATTATAAAATATTGTTGCAATATAAAAATAAAAATCAGTGTGGAATTTTACAAAATTAATTGAATATTATCGGAGATGGAACATTTTTATGTAGTGACGTCACAATCCCAAAAAACAGATTTATTTATTTACAAAAAAAAACTATAATTTCTAAAAAAATTTAATAAAATTTTCGTAATCTTAGTAGAAAAAATCCATCCACACGATTTTTACCAAGTCATTCTGAAATCCATGCAAGTGGCCTATTATTTGAAAAAAGAATCTTTACTGAACCGTAAAACGGCAAAGTTAGCCACATGGGCAAAGTTATCCATCTAGTCAAAGTAATGGGGTGGTTACACAGTGTGACAAGTAGACAGCTACTGCCATTATATACTCGCTTGTCAGTAGCTCAACTGGTCGCTCGCCTCGACAGGTCTAAAGATGAGAGTAGCTTCCATAGAACATGCAAGTAGAACTGCCCGAAACTGCAGACATTTTGATTGCCAAAACAAAAAAAACACATGCACGCACAGTGGTGCGTGGAGTCTATAAGACAAGCCATGTACGAGCTACTGACCCTTCACAAAATCATCTGAGCGTCCTGCGAGCTGCTGCCTTATGACGCGGTAGGGGAAGCAGTGCCGGATTAAGACTACTTGATGCCCTAAGCAATCCATGCATTTTCGTTCCTAGTCGATACCTGCACCACATAGTCCATGATGATGTATCCCATTTCGCCCCTCCCGTTAGAGCCCGTCCCACCCGATGCCCCGATCCCATCCTCATCCTATCCCAATCTGCCCCAGGTGCCACCCCAATCGTCAACGCTCTAGTCAATTTAAACGGGTGGATTTTCAAACAGCCTTGCCTTTCGTGTGGTAGCAAATGTTTTTTTTTGTGCTGTTTCTGGTGCCCCCCAAGACGTGGTGCCCTAAGCAATTGCTTAATTTGCTTAGGGGCTAATCCGGCACTGGGGGGAAGGCAAGTACAAGTAACTAGCACGGCAAACTTGAACGCTAACTCACACCGTGTAACCAAGTCCAAAGACTTGCTTGAATAATAAAGTGATGCGGCATATTTTCGAGGAAACATTTTCCTTTTCACTAATCTCAGTAAATAATATTATTACGTATCTAATATGTAATGTTGGTTCTTCACCTGAGTGATGAATATGGAGACAGTTATTCCTAGCTGCAATTTCAACATCCTGACAATGCAATACATGCAACTCGTTTGTCTTAAAATGTACTACCTCTTATACCAATCCATTCTACTAGTCTCAAACCGTTGACCAGTAGCTCTCAATATTTTGTTCATTTATTTTTTGATTTTTGATTTCTTCTTCCGATTTCATTCACTTTTGTTTTCAGAAGAGTCTGAACTTTTTGAGTCAGAAGAGTCCTGGTTGTCTCTAAGAAAAGCCTTCACTCCTTTCAGTCTCCTGCCATCTCTCTCCAGTGCTGTACGCCGAAGGACCCCGTGCTTCTCTACACGCTTTCATCCTCAAGCTACATATGGAGAAGCCTTTTTGATGCAATCATACATAGCAGCCAATAAAAATATGCATTAAGAAAATGAAGAAATTGGTAGTTCTTAATCGAAGTATGATACAATTAAATATGACCAAAGGGAATGGAGTCTCAATAGCTCAGTGGTAGAGCAGAGCCCCGGTAAGGCTAAGGTCCTGGATTCAATTCTTAGATGCGAAAACGCCTTGAGCCAGACGACCGAAGGGACTCAGCAGCAAGCTCCCTGGGCCATTTTAAGAATGTCGGCGACCAAAGTGGCTCAGTGGTAGGAGTCTTCTTTGGGACAGGAAAATGGCATGGGGTATCAAATAATGCATATCAACCTGCACAACCTGAATGGCACAGTGAAAAAATGAGCAGTAAGCTCCTTGGCCCCTTTTTGCAAGAAAAGGCCCATCCGAATGAAACTGAAAGCCTTGACCCGGGCGACCGAAGTGGCTCAGTAGCAGGTGTACAAAATTGAAAAACTACCGTTGGTCAAAATTGAACAACTACCAAAATTTGTCAACTACCTGTGCCCTTTGTGTAGGCGCACACTCCTTGCTTCATCCAAATCCAAACATTGTTTTTTTCCTTCATATATTTAATTTGACACACACTCCTCGCTAAATCCACATTCAACCGATTAGTTGCCTGCAACGGGCAAAAATCTTGTAATAATTAATGTTCAATTTTTTATGAGAAAAACTCTCTTTTTATAACTTTCGAAGGTTATTCCCATCAACGTAATATATCATTGAAGAAGAAGATAACACTTATAATCTAAATGAAAATATGAAAGAAAACAAGACACAGAAAAATAGAAAAAGACAATGGTCGCAACTGGGACTCGAACCCAGGTTGGTCTCGTCTAACCGGGACGTGCGCGTTATCCAATTTCGCTATTGCCACCTTCTGTCAAACCGTTCAAATATTTAGAATCAACAATATTATCTTCAACTAGTTCTTTTTTTTTTAAAGGAAGGTGGCAATAGTGATATTGGATAACGTGCACGTCCCGGTTAGACGAGAGGTCTGGGTTCGAGTCCCAGTTGCGACCATTGTCTTTTTCTATTTTTCTGTGTCTTGTTTTAATAATAATAATAATTGGATGATTTATATAGCGCCGTTTTTGTGAAAAATCACCTCAAGGGCGCTGAATCACCGCAAGGGCGCTTTTCTTTCATATTTTCATTTAGATTATAAGTGTTATCTTCTTCTTCAATGATAATTAATGTATTTAAAAAATTGAGAATCATCTGTTTATCAATTTAATGATTAATTCGTACCATTCTTTTCACCTTTTATTTGAATCTATGAAGCCGATTCAATTTGCTACGATAGTAATGTTCATAGCTTGATTCTCTAATTAATTCAGCAGAACAAATCGAATATGGTGTAGTAAGTCAATCACACTTGTGGAAAATCAATTCTGTTGATTACTTGATTAAAATTAACACGTGGCACGTGAATCAATTCAACAATCAGAATAACAGAAGAGCATGTACGGAGCGATTTGTGAATGTGGAAGCAAGGAGCGTGTTCCAAGTTCGAGTTGTTTGGCGGTTCATCCTCTGCCTATGCCTACGAGGAAACAGCATCATGTTTAGTGTAGTGAATGTAGTTTCATTGTCTTCCAACAGATGTGTTAGTGTAGGTAGTTATATGTAGTTTTAATGTGTCTCAACAGAGGTCAGTAAAGTTGTACTATTTGAGAGAAACTGTCATCCATTCGGGTCTAATACCCAAAGGGTTACAAAGATAGCCAATGATATCCGATCGACAGATGGGCACCTTCAGTGACCTCACAGAGCATCCTTTAGAATAGACGTTAACCTGAGGAGCCGAAGTATCATCCGAATTATATTTTTCATCAGAGTAACAACATTACACCATAGTTAGTTTGTTATTTGATTAAATTCAATGAGTGTCAAAAATCAGTCAATATTCTTAATTTTTTATTAAATATTTACAATAAAAAATATCTTACAAATAATTATACGATAATATAAACTCAAAAATACAATAGTTTATACAAATGGCTATAATTCAAGTACTAAAAAGATGTACAATAATTGTTTTTATTACCTATTAAATTTATTTTAGATGTTTTTTTCTTAAATTATGTGAAATTTTAAGACATCGCAGTACGGAGCAGATATGGGCATGCATTTAAAAAATATATTGAAACATAAACTGTCAATCAGTCCAACAATTCCAATAATTTAACAAATCGATCGAAATCAAAAAATGGACGACTATTTTCACTTGTAGATAGATATAGGAAACCAGTACAAATTGCCAGAAAATTAAATATAGTTTTAAAATAATATTGCCGTCAAACATATTTTAGAAATTTTGCTTGGCGACAAATGGCATAATGCGTAATGGCATAATGCAAAATAATAAGATAATTATATTAATAATTGTTCATTATTTTTTTTTAAATCATCAGTGAAACATTTGGATTGTTTTGAACCATAGTGAACTAACTCACTTTTTGCAATTTCTGTATTAGAGCTTGAAATGAGGGCTCCAAATCATAATCTAGCTCTGCCAGAGAGAACCAATCAGAGAAAAGCTGTCTATGATTTCTGTGATTGGTTGTCTCTGGTAGAGCTAGATTATGGTTTGGTGGACAATGAAAAGCTGACTACGATTGGTCAAGACAGTATTTCTGTGATTGGTTGTCTTTGGCAGAGCTAGATTATGATTTGGAGCCCTCATTTCAAGCTCTAACTCAAAAATGCAAAAAGTGAGTTAGTTCACTTTATTTGGATTTCCAAGACGATCCATTTAGAGGTGTATTTTTTTTTCTTTACAGTACTCTGGAATGTATGGAATTCTCAGTAAGCATTTGAAAACCATAAACTTCAACAATTAAACGTAAATAATGATATTTAGAGAGAGGAAGTGTTAAATCAATTAGTATGAAAAGCATCCATAAATTCGGGAGACCATTATTAAAAAATATATTAGGGTTGTAAAACTTAATATTTTAATGTGTCATACTTAAAGTTCTCTCCACGCAAATCTTACTTTACAAAAGTCAATGTTGGTTTGGTTTTTTTTTTTACAATTGTGTCGGAAATCATACTGAAAAATTAATATTGAATTCAAATATAGCATATTATTTTAAAAATATAAACACCAATTTTAGAACTATGGAAAAAACTATGTCATGTTACTGTAAAAGCCTGTATTACGGTAAATCTTAAGATTTTCCAGTAAATTCTAAGATTTACCAACTTTTAATGGCAAAAGTCCGTTGATAAATCCTAAGATTTACTAGTAAAACCTAAGATTTACCAATTAACGGGCTTTTACAGTAAAATAAATCCTAAGGCCCAGTTGTTTTGCAAAAATTCACACGTGACAAAGTCGTCAAATGGTCATTCAGTGCCATTTTATTTTTTTTACATTTGTAAGGTTTCTGTTAGGTGCGTTTCAGCTTTCTACCAAATTGTAATAAGCCGACATGCTTAACAACATGATAGTTGTCCTCTTCTGCTGGTCACAAAGTGTTTAAAAGCTGAAACACTCTGAGAATCGGCTTTTAACAGGGACCTTTCAACTGTCAAAAAACAAATGGTGCTGAATGGCCATTTGATGACAATGTTACATTTGAATTTCCCTGAAACAACCTGTCCTAAGTTTGCTCTTGTAAAACATAAAAGACATTTTTGTGCACTGATGTTACGCAATTTGATGAAGATTAGGCACTTACATAGATACGTATATCGTCATTTGGCATGCAATACTGCATAAGCGTCACAAAACAAATTATTCAAAAGAGAAAAAACAACAATACAAACGGGGTATGAGGTTCTTTGAAAATGGTACATGCATGTCTCGAGAATCGTGGCTCCCTTATCAGGCACAAGAGCCCCTCTTTTCTGATAAAGTATACACGACCAAAAATGACATTTAATATAATATTTTGTAAAATATACATGTATATATGTAACCCATATTTTTCATATTACAATTAAAAAAATGTCACGTATTGTCCATAAAAACAAAAATTTTAAGAAAAATTTATCATTCTGAGGACGAACATACTCTGAGAAGATGATTACGATTCAAATGGTATTAAAAATATCACTTTTGGAAAATTAGCAAATGGTGGTATTACATGCCAAATGACAACATTTTATTTGATAAATTCCAAACTGCTGTAACAATTTATTAACCCCTCAGGCTAATTTGTTCACTTTTCGGAACAACTCATATAGGTCTCAGAAATCATTGTGTCTCCTTACTATCATGGTTAGAAATATGACCTAAACGGTGTTAGAAAGAGAAAAAACCACGCTTTATATTAAAATGTAACAGTTAAACCACAAAATAATTAAAATGCTTTATGAAACCAAATTTTCTACCACATTTGAAAAAAATTATAAAATTTTGCAAATTTTTTATTAATTATCTTTACACAAAATGACAAAGAAGTGAGTTGACGATAATGTTTATAATTTAATAAAATATGTGTACATTTTTTTTTTCTTTTCGTCATCAGAAATTTTAGTTAGAAAAAACAAAAGGTGAGCCATTTTTAAATCTTTTTCGTGTATGCATTAAAAAATTTTACATTTAAAAAATTACAAGTTTATTTCAAATTATAAAATTTTAAAGGGTATTTCTTCACCTTTCAAAAACAGTTTTTAGTTTTCGGATACATTAAAAAATATTTCATTTATTTGGATTTTATTGTAAAGCGGCAATATTTGGACCTTCCGATAAAATTGGCCTGAGGCCTGAGGGTTTAAATAACGTATTATTATGTGGACTAGCCAAAGATGATTTATGTACAAAATAATTATTGTGTTATTGGTTTTTCTTCAGCTACATTTACATGAAAAATGAAATGACCTAAAAGGAAATATAATCACACCCAATTCATTAAAACAGATTTAACCAATAATTTTACTTTTAACATTAAATGCTTCTCCCGGCGAAATCACAATCATACAATACTACCGACACAGTTATATGTTGGGCAACTCATTGTTTACAACAATAAATTAATGCACAATCCATTAAAAATGATCTTGATAACAATATGTAAAGTGCCTTAAATGTTAAACTTTCAAACCATAATAAGATTCCAATTTCATTACTGTTTTCGGGGAATTTACCAAAAAATGGCACGGTTATATATAATTAATAATGAAAGGGATTGTAGTTCTGCACTAACAGCTCCACTGCAACCATTTTTTCTATTATGTGTCATTAATAAGAAAGAGGAATGGATTACAACAGAGCTATCAATCGTTACGTCTACAGCAGTTTACTCATCGTTATTGAGAATTTTTAAAGGATTGCATGATTGCATCCCGTTGGAGACCTGCCTTGTGTGACTATGGCTTCTTGTACTCGATCCTCTCCACTTTGACCTCGTCTCCGAGCAGCTGGTACACGTACGTCACCACTGTTCCGCTCTGGATGTCCATCAGCACGAAGGAGGGGGTCACCGATCTGCAGATATTGTTTCAATATTTCAAATTACAATATCAAAGAATGAACAATATGTCAAATGTAACAAAGTTCTGGCTTTAGCAAAGCCCCGGCAACGATGAGGTCTTGGGTTCAATTCCTAGATACGACCGAATCTTTTTCTGTTTAAAATTTTCATTTGAGAGTCGCTAATATTGTCTTCGGTGATTAAATATTATAATTTGAGGTTTTACTCATTAAGTTATTCCAAAAATAAAAAAATATCTAGAATCTAGCAATCATACATGAAGATAGCAGCCAATAACAATATGCGTTAGATAATAGTCGTTAGATTTAGTCGAAGTATGATACAGTTAAATACGACCGAAGAGTATTGGGTCAAATTAGCTTCATGCTAGAGCAAAGCCCCGGCAAGGGTGAGGTACTGGGTTCTAGATGCGACCGAATCTTTTCTGATTTCCATTTGAGAGTCGCTAATATATTTCGTCAATGAAAAAAGTCAGATAGTTTGGGCATCTATTAGGTTAGGTACTCACACGACGAGAGGGTTATACGCGCCCGTAGCGCTGCCCGGGTTTATGTAGAACCTGTTCTCATGCTCGTAGGCCTCAAAGCGGTGCGTGTGTCCCGTGACGAGGATGTCCACATCCAGGGCACGCTGCACTAGCGCCAGCGCCTCGGGCTCCCCCCACGGGACTATCTGGTGGCCGTGGCACAGTCCTATCCGGAACTGGCCTACCGTCACCACCTTCTGTTCGGGGTAGTTGGTATTCTGGAAACATTCATAAAAAAATTAAATAAATATTTGCTTTGTGGGTAATTTTTTGTGCATTTTTCATCTACCTTTCTAGGTCCTGTGTTGTATGGTGGAAGAAAGTCACATTGACTTCATATATCTGCGACTTCTTATGACTTATTTCAGTGGGAATAACAATAATTTTTTTCATCAAATTTCATTTGTAGAACTCCATTTTAAATTAAAGTTTTTTTAAATATATTTTTAATATTATTATTTAATTTTAAAAATGTTTTATTTATAAACAAGTTATGTTGTGTAATTATTATTATGATTGACAGCTGTTTCGCTTTCTGAAGGCATTATAAAACTGTAATGAAGCCACTAACAGACAATCTATTTATATTATAATTTGGGGCGGCTGTGCTCTTAATTTTATTGATCCTCTACAAAAAGCCCAAAAAACGATTTTACGTGCTATCAACAAGCGACCAACAAGATATTCCTCCAATAGACTCTTCACTGAATATAATGTCTTAAACATACGGCAACTTCATCTAAAATTTACACTAACATATTTCATGTTCAAATACAAGAAAAAAACTCTCTTACATCACAGTTACACCACCAGAACAATAACCAACCGACACTACAATGTTCCTACACTACGCACCACATCAGCTCAAAGACATTTCATGCGGCTAACTCCTAAAATGTTTAACCTTCTCCCCGAGAACCTAAAATCTGAAACCAACCCCATATCTTTAAAAAAAAATTATCAAAATGGATCCTTACATTCAGTAACGATGTGTAAAACTTGCTATTTTAATTGAATTGTAATATAATTAATACAACTTGTAACTTAAATTAATTGAATGTGTTACTTAAATTACTAACTTAATTTGTTACTAAATTTGTTACTTAAACTACTTAAATGAATTGCTTAAGTTAATAACCGTACACTGTACCTACCCAATCTGTAAACTTCATCCGCCATAACACAGGGACATCCCTAGCATGGCGGATGAATTAACACAATTTTTTTGTTCATCGTATAAACTTCTTTTAATAAATAAATAAAAAATTATTTCTTTCGAGGGGTAAGGCTCTCGAATATGAATCCAGAGATCGTGGGTTTGAATTGACAATCCGTTGTTAACAGACCGATTGCCATCTCTAATGCACAGACGCAATGGGGCGTGCTGAATCTATTCCACAGGTATTTTAATGGAGCCTGTTTTAAGGAGTTAGAAGTATAAATCCCCTGTGCATCGGTGCACGTCCGTGAAACTCGACGGACATAAACAGAACACCCGTTCATAGTTGATGTTGGCTTTATGAGAACGGGTCATTTTTTTTTACTTGTTTCATGTAAATGGGCTCGATATTTGGAACGAGTTACCGATATCTGTTTTTCCTTCTTCATGCAATCCAGGCCTCTTCAAGACCCGTATTAATAAATCCATTCCTACAGCCCCTCCCTTCACCCGCCTCATTACGCTGCCCAACTGGGTGGCGACATAGTTCCCCTTTACTTCCTACAGACAGGGGCACTCTTGTGAGGTATCACATAAAAACAAATTTCAAAAAGATTACGGACAAATTCGTTATTCTTAATAGAACCGGAATCTTCCTTTGATCTGAATAGCCAGGAGTAAAGTGTGATATGTTGAGCTGGTCACTTGTTTACATTGAATATGTCAATGGGAGGCTCGTTGGATGATCGTGTCTAAACAACCTGTGTGCTTACCTCATCAAAGTCCCCCTTGACCACATGGACATCGCTGGCCAGGGTTTTGAGGTAATCGTAGGACTCCTTGGTGCACAAGTTGCCGGTGCAGAGGATGTGCTGAATGCGGCCCGGCACCAGCAGCTTCTTGAACTTGGCCGGCAGATTGCTGCACCTGTGCGGGATGTGCATGTCACCTAGCACCAGCACCAACTGCAGAACAAAGGTTAATGTTATTTGTTAATTGCTTATTGGGTAAACTTTCGTTATGTCTGGACATGCTTAATATGAATATTTTTTACAAAAAACATAGTGATTCATCTTAATTACTACAAAACACAACTATTTATTATATTCCACTCACCACCGCACTTTTATTAGGCACAAATTTTGGAAATTACTCTAAATTTCAACTTAATTATTACGTAGTGGCCAGAACCATCTTTGGTAAATATTTCCCTATTGAGGACACGCTCAATACACACTTTAAAAAATTTAAAAAAATTGAATTAGGTAGATAATAGTTAGTAATAAGTAATTCAGCAACCGGAATTCATCGTTGTAATTAATAACATGGCGGTCCTCGAAAAATGACATTTCACGTTTTTAAAAGTAACAAAATAACCATAACGCAATATTTTTCAATCCCGGTTGCTGAATTACTTATTACTAACTATTATCTACCTAATACAATTTTTTTAAAGTGTGTATTGAGCGTGTCCTCAATAAGGAAATATTTACCGTCATTTATAATAATAAAGATGAATCAAAAAGTTTTTTCTAAAAAATATTTGTACATGTCCAGTCATCCCGAAAGTTTACCTCTTGTCATTTAGTGCGGTCATTTGAAACCGGTTAGTTAGTAAATAACGCTTTCTTCGAAATGGAAAAAGCGCAGACCCTTGAAAAAATCCCGAAATCCGACACAATTACCCTATGAAATTTAAACAAAACTTTAATATACAAATTAGTGCAATTGTGGGCAATAATACCTTCAATTCTTAGAAACTATAAAAACTGGTACAAAGTACCTATTTACTGATATGAAATTAAAAAGTTAACACATTACAATTCTTGACACAGTTATACCAATCACATTGTATTTACAGTGGCATTTCAGTTACCAGAGAGAGATTTATAATTGGGCCTAGGGAGCTTTAATCAATATGATCATGAAAACTATGCTTGTGTCAACTGCTTTATTTGTTTCAATTGATGACTATGTATCAATGATAGTAATTTGACACTGAAAATAAATTGTACATAATATAACTTGACATTATGCATACATTCGTTTTTCGTAATTTAAACAGACTCATTAAAGTACTACTCACCATGTTTGCAGATGTGGGAGATCGAAGTAATTATAAAACTGTTAAAATAATGAGTTTTTTAAACGGAATTTTATAATTAAAGAAATGATAGGCGATGTCCCACTGTGCAGTGCACCGATTCCGACCGATTCCGATTGTTAAGATTATGACAGCCGCAATCCGAATTTCCGAATCTATGGTCGCCGCTGGTGACAGACTGACAGCTAGCCTCGGTGATACCAGCATCATTAAATATATTTGCTTTCATTATTTTATTTAGGGAAAATATAATGGATCCATATATTCACGATAATTTTGTAAAATACTCAACACGTAAATGTATTTCTTTATACTATAATCAATCTGAGCGTAAATAATATTATTATGGAAATTCAGTATGTGACCTGGAAGGGTGGTTTGGAAAATTTATGCTAGTGACCAACCTATCTAAAAGTTCTAGCGTTTTTTGGCTTAGCCATCTCCAATGGGAATGAATGGCGAGCGGTATGCTGAAATAGGGTTCCATACCAACTGAGAATAAAGTCAACTCAACACCTCCTTGAAAAGTCATTAAAAGCTATGAAAAAAATAATTTTAAATTAGACGATAACCCTAACCTAACGTAACCTATTTAACCATTTTTATATTGTATCTTTTTATCGCTCTAAATGACCTATCTGAGATGGTTCTGAGTTGGTTTCATTCCGAGTTGTCCGATCACCATGAAATAGACCAAGCCAAAAGACGATGGCGCTTTTATAGCTAGGTCTGTCACTAGCATAATTCTTTGCTGCATCCTGCGTGTTGAAGATTGCTTGATAGTCAGGTGAGGACTTGATAAGTTTTTTTTTTATAAGTGCTTGCCGGTGAATAATAATTTTGAGTTTCCGTGTGCGGAGTGTTTTATTTCCAGTAATAATATTTCAGGCGGGCGCCCAGCTGTCAAATTGTGAGGACAAAGTTCATTTCGGTAACTTTATTTCAGTAATAAGCTGGTTATTATTCTATTTCATAAAATTACTTCAACTATTGCGGCTGACAATTGAAAAAATAACAAATGGCTCTGCGATTCTACGCCAAGGCAGCAGTGAATTCCGTTTTAGGTATGTATAAAGTTATTCGTAATCATGATAAATATTTTTGAGTTTACTTTATTGAAAATAAAAATTAATTAATCAGTAATATTGTCAAAAGATTTTCTTATCTTAATTTCGCTTTAATCCCTGCCTGAGAAATACCACACTGTTTTACAAATAAATGATAAAAATAATCCGGAACTTGTTACTTGTTGTAGTAGTTGAAATAATAATAAATAAAGTTGTCTAAAAAAAGACAGGGTAGAAACAGAATTGACTTTGTGGCTAGTATTAATTACAATGTTTTCGGAGTTGGCAAACTTTTTATTAAAACAGTGAAACAGAGAGCAATAAGTAAATACACAATAAAATTATTATGTCATTATAGTAGCCTAAGTAATACAGTTTTACTAATTTGAGTTATAATATTGTTTTAGTTTCTATTTTAATTAAAAAAATATATTTAACTTATTTAGTTTATCAGTTTTATATAGATACATCTTCAGCTGAGCGTAAAATAAAATAAAATAAATTATTGTCACCCAAGTCACCATAACTAAGTAGGTAAATTTGATGAGTTTGATTGTAATGTAATGGTAAGTGACTCTGTTCTAATTTTGAATAAATTTTAATATTCTTGGCCTTTTGTCATTCATTCATAAGTTGCACAAAATCAACAAAGCTGGCCTCTGATAAATAAGCAAAGATACATAGGGACACACTTGATAAGCACAAAAAAACACTTTGTAGTATTTAGATAATAATGAGAAGCAAATATTTCAGTTTCCAGAATTGGAAAACTTTGCATTTTAATAGTTATTTTGTTAAAATTAAAATCGATTGTTCTCTTAGTGGCCATTTTCTTTTTCTTTTTACATTATCTCCACACAGGAGGTCCTGAAGAAAACAATTTGCCTTGGGGCCTATGTCGTCTTTGTAGATGCTGTGGGGAGAGCTTTTTAGGGAAAGGAAAGAGAGAAAGTTGTGGAAAGGAAAAGGTTAAAAAGGATTGGTAGGAAGTTGTCGTCTGGGTGTCCAAGAGTGTCAGATGTATGAATTCATTCCTCCCAATGTGGTGCAAGGCGATGGGTCGAGACTCCGGCTGGAGAGGTCAAAAGGTCTCCCTCAAGAGTAGTAAAATAAAGGCAGATTATAATAGTCTTTGGATAATCGAGCGGTGGATTACTGAGAGAGTACTGTATTAAAAACAATCTTTTTTCGCTGGAACGTTCTTTTCTTAACCCCTTAGACCTCTATCATATTTTGTCATAGTGCCAAAATATTTCCATTTTGCAAAAAAAACCAAATGCAAAGTATTCGAAAACTTATAAATTTTTTGGAAAGGTCATGAAATACGCTTTCAAGTTTTATAATTTGAAATAAACATATAACTTTAGAAATTTAAAAATTTTGCATTCAAACATAATTTTTTTTAAAATGGCTTACCTTACATTTTAACTAAAATTACTGATAATGAAAAAAAAAACTTATAATTTACTACGCAAATGTATTATAAATGTTATTGTCAACTCACTTTTTTGTCTTTTCAAATAAAAATAATTAATAAAAATTTCTCAAAGTTTCATAATTTTTTCCAAATTGTGGTCAGAAACTTTGGATGTATAAAGGTGTACATTTTAATTATTTTGCGGTTAACTTTTGGATTTTAATATAAGTCGTGGTATTTTCTCTTTCTAACATCGCTTAGATCATATTTCTAACCATGATAGTAAGGGAGACAACGATTCCTATGAGACCTATATGAGTTGTTCTGAAAACCAAACAAATAGACCTGACAGGTTAAGTCGAATTACAAGTTAGAAGCATGCCGTATGCGTGCGATGCATCTGTTTTAGTAATGTGTTCACGTTAACTCTGACTGCAATACCTGTACGGTGCAATTTTTCACCGGCATTGTAACTTCAAATAAAATCGTAGCCAGTGCCAATAATTTCTCTAATTTATTTTCTTGCACTTAACCAAAGGTCATTCTATTTATCATACTTTGCCCGATATGCATACATAATTTATTAACTCTTTTATTTATGTATTTGTGACTCTTATCATAGCTGTGTGGCCATTTATTATTTCAGCTTGACAATTATGTATATGGCGCCCGAATGCATTAACAAAAACAGTTTTTTGTATCCATAAAATGTCACCGACTGCAAAGCTATCCATGACAAGTTACAGCTATAGATAATATGATTCAATGCAAACAATATATATCCGAATACGGAAAGCATTCAGTAAAAGGCGCCCAATGCAAACAATATATTTGAATACGGAAAGCATTCAGTAAAAGGCGCCCATTGCAAACACAATATATTTGAATACGGAAAGCATTCAGTAAAAGGCGCCCAATGCAAACACAATATATTTGAAAACGGAATGCATTCAGTAAAAGGTGCCCAATGCAAACACAATATATTTGAATACGGAATGCATTCAGTAAAGACATCCAATGCAAACATGATATTATATTTGAATAACAAATACATTCAGTAAAAGGTACCCAATTCAAAGGGTAATAAATCTAAATACGGAATGCACTCAATGAAACATGATAATTTTGAATAAGGAACTCCAGTCCAATTTTAAATTTTTTTTTTTATGAATAATGACTTTCTAACTTAAATAACTGCATATATATATTTTTTTTATAGTTAAAATAATTATCAAAGTTTTAATTTTTCAAGATCCAGATTTTAATCATTCAATAAAATACATCCAATGCAAACATGATAAATTGAATATGGTATGCATCCAGTAAATAGCACCGTAGGCACGTAGGCTAGGTATGTATGATTAATTTGGATTTAATATATGTTTTTTTTATATCAAGGAAATGGCGCCCAATCACGCGGCATTGCTTCTTTGTCCTCCCTTTCGGAGACGCATCAGATGCTGCAGAAGACTTGTCGTGACTTCGCCGAAGGAGAGCTGAAGCCAAATGCCGCCAAGTTTGACCGAGAGCACCTCTACCCCGCCGAACAGGTATTTTTCATCTCATCGCATATATTATCCATCAGTGCCAATCCTTTGTGATCCACGAAGCTTCAATAAAACATTGTTTTTTGATAAAACAATAACTTTGTAAACACCACTTTTATTTTTATACTTAATGCCGACCGGGTTTCGCTACAACCGTAGCTTCTTCAGAACAGTATAAAATAAAAGTGGTGTTTACAAAGTTATTGTTTTATTTTAAATTATAATGTCACATCACAAAGTATCTGCTTCATATGAACGAAAAGAAAAAAATTGAAGGAATATGGCGGTCGGTGTGACCAGGAGTGACAGATGAATCCATCTTTCCCGCTGCGGTGCAAAGCGATGGATCGAGAGAGTGCTGCTGAAGATGTCAAAAAGCCTCCCTCTACCAAGTCTCTCCCAATCCCACCTGCCACGCTGTAGGTGGGCAGTCGCTTCCCCTCTTAAAACTAGATAAACCTCATCCCATGAACCAGAGCACCCCTGCCAAATCACCATAGGGAATAATAATAATAATCAACTTGAGGTAACCTACGGCAGAGGTGTTAGTTATCTAGTTAATGGTTTCCGGGATGGCGGTACCCATTCCCATGTCCCAAATTGGTTTGTTATGTTGCTATTTATCACATTCATATCATTTATCTTTCCCAGATTAAAAAGATGGGCGAGCTTGGTCTGATGGCCATCGCCGTGCCTGAGGAGGTAGGCGGAACGGGACTAGACTATCTGGCATACGCCATTGCGCTGGAGGAAGTGAGTCGCGGCTGTGCCTCCGCCGGCGTCGTCATGTCTGTCAACAACTCCCTCTACCTCGGGCCCCTCGTCTCCTGGGGAACCGACGCGCAGAAGCAAAAATTTGTCACTCCCTTCGTCGATGGTAATATATACAATTTCATATTCTTGAGGTATCATTCGGTGAAAAGCTTAGTACAATGAACAAACATTTCAGCCAACCGTCTCACATCCAGGAAACCTTTTTGGATTGAGGGTAAAAGCCTGCCTCAATCACAAGTCATGACACTCTCCTGAAGAGTCGTGGCAGACCTTGGATGTGAAAAAAAAAACCGTGTTGTGGAATACAGCTGTCAGGGTTCTGTCTCCTTCAGAAGACGTGGACTTCACTAAACTGCACCCGGCGCACTCACAGTTGCTGTATGCATTAATGTACACACAGAGATTTTGAAAGTAAAGGTTACCGAAGTATGACAATGTTGTAAAGCCTATCTCGATATATGATGTCTCTGGTGAGACAGGTGCAGTTAAAAAAATGTTTCATTCTTCCTATTTATTTGTAGGTATCTAAAAAAAAAAGATGCAACAGCTATTATCACAATTATATTTACTACAACGGGGGGGCGTAATGGGATGTGATGGGGCAGGATGGGATGGGTTTCTCTGGGTCTCCTACCGCCCCTCTGAAAGTCTGAAATGCCCCATAATTTTCTCTTGGCTTCTACCACCCCCTGAAAGTCTGAAACGCCCACAAGGGGGCGTTATCGCCCACGTTGAGAACCGTAAGGGAGACAACGATTTCTATGAGACCTATATGAGTTGTTCCGAAAAGCGTATAAATTAGCCCGATGGGTTAAGCTTAATAAATCCGGACTGTCTACCATACCATTAATAATTTTAAAAATAAAAGTGAAAGAGTAAATAATACTTATTTTTTTCTAAATAAACTCTGCCTGTTGCTTTTGGGTCTTTTTTCGAATGTACTGTTGTAGGAATGTATTAAATTTAATTTCATGTTGCTGACACCATTGTGGAAAACAATTATGGATTCTCCAGGGAAACAGTGTGGGAAAACAACTCAAAGGAATGAGGTGAAATGAGAGATGGCAAATTGGGTCCATGGTCTGGCTTACAACATCTGTCCATAAACCATCACCGTTTTAATAAATAAATAAAATAATATCATATTCCTCTTGTATTTATTCCAGGCAAGCGTGTTGGGTGCTTCGCCCTGTCAGAGCCCGGCAACGGGTCGGATGCCGGTGCTGCAGCCACTACGGCACGCCTGGAGAAGGGCAGCTATCTCCTCAATGGCACCAAGTGCTGGATCACCAGCGGATACGAGAGTGAGGCGGGCGTCGTGTTCGCTACCACTGACAAGAGCAAGAAGCACAAGGGTGAGTAGAACTCGATAATGTTATTTAACTGTTGCATTAGTTGGGAACAAATAATACACTGGATCCTAATATATCAACTGCGGTTTGGTAAAAAAAATTCTTCAAGCCACAAAATGACAACTTTACAGGAGACAATAAAAAGAATTTTTACAAATTCGAAAAAATTATTTGAAAATCTTGAAATTTGTATTGAAGTGCTTATTTGTTTTTGAAAATTTAAAATATTGCAATTGTATTTATAATTGTTTTGTTTTAACCGACACAAGTATAGTTTTGAGATAACTCAGTTTTAAGGAAAAAACACCGCATTACGCGCATAAGAAGCAATCAAACTTACCGCGGAGTTTATGAGGGAACAAGAGGATGTCCACCACAAGCTAGACCTATTTCAATATTCTGTTGGCATCCTCCCAGTTACTATTATTTTCTTTCCGTACCTAAATATCCTTCTTCAATCATTTAGTTACCGAAATCAAGTTTGATTGTCAAGTCAATCAAGTCCAGGCTGCAAAGACTTGCAGCCTGGACTGCAGTTTTCAAGAGCTGTCGAAACAGAAAATTTCTGCCGAGCCAATCTTGTAGCCTTGGAAACAATTTGTAATACATTTCATGTTTTACAAATTTCAATTTTGCCATTGCAACGGCCAACCTATGGGCTGGCGTGTTGTTATAAGAGAACTTTTATGTGCTAATCTTTGCTCGGAGGAGAGAACTTCTGTGTGCTAACTTTGCTCTTTTCTTTTAATTCGTCTTTCAAAAGGTCCATTAATCTGGAATAATCTGTCAGCATTTTAAAAATAGTCGATCATGATGATCCCTTGGGAATGCATCCCAGCTTCAGACAACCTTCTTTGGCGCCGATTAATAAAAAATAAATTAACAATTTTAAATCATTCCTTTCAGGCATCTCCGCCTTCATAGTCCCGAAGCCCACAGCAGGCCTCTCCCTGGGCAAGAAGGAAGACAAGCTTGGCATCCGCGGCTCCTCCACCTGCTCGCTGGTTTTCGAGGACTGCGCCGTGCCCGAGTCGCAGCGACTGGGCGACGAAGGGTTGGGCTTTAAGATCGCCATGATGTCGCTGGACGCTGGCAGAATCGGCATCGCGTCGCAGGCGCTGGGAATTGCACAGGTAATTATTAATAACAAACGATACGCATTCAGTCTCCGCTTTCGTAGCCGGTAATGCAAAAAACAAACAGGACAAAACTATTTTTAAGAGTTAATGTTTAAAAGAGAGATTCAAAATTTATTAGTCTGATCTACGCAAGTTTTCGCATAAGTTCAGCTACCCCTGTACGCAGATGTCACATATCGTCAGTGCAAGTTCAATATCGCGGTTCCAGAACCATTTATAAAAATGTTCAGGAGGGAAAAAAACTAACTAGAAATATTTTTTAACATTTTTTTTAACGGTTAAAACTTAAGTAATTTTGTTTTGCGGAAATACCTCACTCGGCTGTGGAACGTTTTGCTGGCCTCTGTGTTTTCTCCCTCCTACAACATGGGTCTCTTTAAGACCCATGTTCACTCCTTCCTTTCCTCAAAAACACCCTCCACACAGCATCTTCAAAGATGACATAGGCCCTGAGGGAAATTATTTTCCTCAGAGCCTCCTGTGTGGAGTTAATGTAAAAAAAAAAAGGAGAACTTTTGCTGAGATGTTCGCATAAATTTATTTATTTAAAAAGTGTTATTCTGCCGTCATAAGTAGAAACACAGTATCCTCTTTGAGACTCAAGGAGGATGCTTTGGTTACACCCGTGGCGGCAGTATTGTCCATGTATTAGGTGTTGAAATCATACATATCATATATGCATATGTCATTTTTGGGGATGCTGTGGGGGGGTCTCTTTGAGGAGAGGAAGGAGTGAACTTGAGTCTTGAAGATACTGTTAATAAAGTGGTTTAATGGTCAGTGTTTTGAATAACTTGGGTTGGTAATGCAACGTTAAGACAAACTTTTATAAGTTAATCGGAAAGAGAACACAAGTCGTTATCTGACTTCAAGAAAAATGCGCAAAAGAATAATTTTGATGCAGGTCACCTATTAAAATATATATTTTTTTAAGGCTTCCTTGGACGTAGCGATGGAGTATGCCTCGAAGCGCACGGCCTTCGGCAAACCCATCATCAAACTGCAAGCCATTCAGCAGAAGGTGGCAGATATGGCGCTCCGCTTGGAGTCCGCGCGCCTGCTCACCTGGAGAGCCGCCTGGCTCAAGGATAATAAGAAGCCATACACCAAGGAGGCCGCCATGGCCAAGCTGGCTGCATCGGAGACGGCCACCATGGCCTCTCATCAGTGCATACAGGTTAGTGGCTGCGACTAAGCACTGATATCAGAAGTTTAGTTTTGTTTTACTGGTGTTTCAAGCGTCAATGACCCTTATGGCACTGCAACTTTCATGTTTATGCTATTGTAATAAAGAATTCAAGGTTTACGAACAAGATAAGTGTTTTAAATGATACATAAAAAATGTCACAATCATGCCGCACACGGCGGATGTCTCGACTCATTTGTTGAGCGATGTACGAGTTAAAAACAATCAATAAAATTAACACTTTAATCAAGTAGTTAAATTTTTCAAACCTACTATAACATTATAATACAGTACAATCTCGGATTACTGGATTATATAGAGAAGAAATCATAATAAATAAAACAAAGCATTTCATAAAGAGAATATAATGTATGTACAACGTACATATTTGTGTTCTTGTTTGACAGGCTTTATTGTAACTGTAACATATCTCAAAATTACATAGTTTTAAAATACTCCTTAATTGAGGTCTGCTTTTGTGCAACTTGTAATCCGTATGTAAATACTTACGCACGTGCACACCAGATAAGTGTTGAGGTTAGACTGCTAGACGACGACGCGACGATGGAGCGCATAGGCGTAGAGGGGCGAGGGAGGCGCGGGCGGAGGGTGCCGGATTATCGGACGTATCTGTCTATTGAAGTGCCGGATTAGTGAGATTATACTGTATTACCTATGTACATGCTAACATTTGGACTTTAAGACATAATCCTTGGAAAATTGCAAGACTTTTGATTTCCTTAACATTTAAAGGGAGTTTGTTTTAAAATAAATAAATTTATTTTCAGAATCCTAAAATCATCGCCACTTCTCGTAGGGTAGCCATGAATAGCACTACTAGTACTAAACTTTTTAACATAACATTTTATTCTTTAACTTATAAATAAATACTAAGGTATTATAGACTAAATATGGCTGCACACTTAGCATCATATTTAGTTGGTGTTGCGTTGATCTTATTTTCGTACACCTGCTGCAACACAGTGTGCCTCTGTTCTGAATTATTTCTTGTCTTTTAACTAGTTTTATTGTTAAAAAAAAATTACACTTGTGCAGTATGTAATTCGAGTGGGACACTAAAGTGGCGCAGTTCGACTGATTTCCTTGTTTTAAGGTCTAATTTTCCCTTTATCCTGTTTAAGAAGTTGATCTTTTTGGCAATTTTTTAGTGTGTGGGTAGTTTTCAAGTGTAAAGTGGCTGCCAATGCGTATGTGATGGATGTGTTTAATTTAAGGTCTGAACAAAATAATAATTATAATATCCAGATTTTTGCTCAAGCAACTGATATGGACAACAGATGTCTCTATAGTTTCATTTTGATCATGTATAGATCCCTGTTTTACCATGGTAACCATTTTCTTTCATAATAGAGCGATACCTGTAGATTCCTGTTTTACCATCTCAACCATTTTTCTTTTGTTTTTACCAGTTTGAATTTTTTCTCTTCAAATTTGCAAACTCATCGAATGACAGCTTGTGACCAATGCGTCTTTCTGTTTTTAATATTATAAAAGGAAAAGATTGGTGGAATATCTGTGATTGACATAACAAACTGTGCCCTTTATTTAACAGGATGTATGTAGTCATATTTAGATTTAAAATAAATAAGTCTGTCATCTTGCATTATATTTTGTAATTTCTCTTTCAGATCCTGGGCGGTATGGGCTACGTGTCCGACATGCCCGCAGAGCGCCATTACAGAGATGCCCGCATCACCGAGATCTACGAGGGTACCTCCGAGATACAGCGACTAGTCATTGCTGGCCAGCTTGTCAAGGAGTACGGACTGTAACACCGCACCACACTGTATACTAGCCAACCCTTGCATAGACTGATCATAAACAAGGCAATTTTATACCAGAGATATATTATACTTGACTGAATCAAAAATGGTATCGACTTCCAACAGAATTTATTAAAAACATGTGAATTTGAATCACATTCTCTCCTCTCTGCTGGTACATTCTGAGATAAAGGGTCATTTTTAGTATTGTTCTTCTTTTTTCGTATGGTGGGTGGTCAGAGGGGGACATCTAGGTCTGCGAGCCAATCTAAGGCCTCAGGCTTTGCCCTTTGGATCTCATCAAGCTCTGTGGGGAATGAATGGAGCGGGCATTCGTTGACCACATGTTCGGTGGTCTGCACCGTACTCACACATCGCTGAATCTGTTAAGGCCCCATCGAAGCATCAGGTGGGTACAGAGGCAGTGGGAGCAGCTTTCGGCGCCATTTTTAGTGTTAGCCGACTATAGAATAGAATACATACTATACTATACTAAATACTCATAAGATTACTTGATATCTGTGTATAATGTTGGAAGTTCTCATAAGATTACTTGGTATCTGAATAGAATGTTGGTAGTTCTCGTAAGACTACTTGGTATCTGAATAGAATGTTGGAAGTTCTCATAAGATTATGAGGTATCTGAATAGAATGTCAAAAGTTCTCATAAGATTACTTGATATCTGACTAGAATGTTGTGTATTCTCGTAAGATTACCTTGTATCTGACTAGAATGATGGTAATTCTCGTAAGATTACTTACATACTTTTTGGCCAAATTGTTGATCAATCAGGTTGGTTAATCAGACAATAATTAATCTTATAATTTAGTAATTACATATTTAGTACTGACTAAAATGATGCCAGTTCTCGTAAAATTACTGACAGGCGCACTAAAGTTTATAGTACCTTTAGTTTTCCTATGATTTGCAGCTATCTTGCTAGAATGATGTTAAGGCCTGTCGGAATGGAGTGATGGCTGTTTTCATAAGATTACTTACTTCATGAAAAACATAGTTTTTTAAGTGAACCTACTCAGAGCAATACTGCCACGGTAAGTACAAATACCGTGTCTTTATTTACCAGGACAGAATGTGTCTTTCTACCCAGGTCACTTCAATAAATCAGCCCCATGATGCTATTTTAAAAATTCTACATACAATCAAAGCTGCCAATTTTACCTCAAATCAAATATTTATCTGAAACTGGAAGGAATATTTACACATGCAATTATTATATGCATCTTATATATTATGTATTTGGAATCGATTTACAATTTTTGTATTAATGTGCAATATTTTCTGGTGGTTTATAGTTTTTTCACTATTTTGAAAGGTTTTGTTGATAAAAAATACTCCTTATGCAATATATAAGTATATATCCATTGAGATAGAATACATTTGGAGAGTCTGCAGCTATTAAGGTTAACCAAAGTCCAACAAGGACAATGCACAGCGCAAAGAAGCACCTTGAAGTGATTTTCACAAAAACGGCGCTGTACAAATCATAAAAATATTATCATTATCAAATGATAAAAAAATATTAACAATTTTTTTTCACACACAAAATAAATAATAGTAAATCTCTCATCAATGTGTGAATTCTTTATCCAGTGAGTTTATATTTTTATACATAATAAGCTAACATCATTTTTATACAGAGGTGTTTTTAATATTGTTATTTCATGTACATACCTATTTTATGACCACACAATAATGTAAAATTTCTTACATTTTTGTTTTGATAATATAATATAAATTTTCAAAATCAAAATGCTTTTTTTAATCCCTTTGTTTTTCCTGCATTCTGTGCTAAAATGCTTTCTACAAAAACTGAACCATCCATAAAAATAGTGGTTATTTTAATAAAATAAGTCAGTTTACTGTTTTTCGGACTCCGCAGATTACGGAAACTGACGAAAAGAGATCCCGCAAACTACACAGCTGCAAAGCTACGCAGATTGTGGAAATTCCAGTTAAAAGGCGTTTATTTAGCGCCTGCCGAAAAGATATCCCGCACACTACATAACTGCAAAGCTACGCAGATTGTGGAAACTCCAATTTAAAGGCGTTTATTTAGCGCCTCCGAAAAGATATCCCGCAAACTACACAACTGCAAAGCTACGCAGATTGTGAAAACTCCAGTTTACAGGCGTTTATTTAGCGCCTGCGGAAAAGAGATCCCGCAAACTACACAACTGCAAAGCTAGGCAGATTGTGGAAACTCCAGTTTAAAAGCGTTTATTTAGCGCCTGCCGAAAAGAGATCCCGCAAACTACAAAACTGTAAAGTTACGCAGATTGTGAAAACTCCAGTTTAAAGGCGTTTATTTAGCGCCTCCGAAAACAGATCCCGCAAACTACACAACTGTAAAGCTACGCAGATTGTGGAAACTCCAATTTAAAGGCGTTTATTTAGGGCCTGCCGAAAAGAGATCTCACAAACCATACAACTGCAAAGCTACGCAGATTGTGGAAACTCCAATTTAAAGGCGTTTATTTAGCGCCTGCCGAAAAGAAATCCCGCAAATTACACAACTGCAAAGCTACGCAGATTGTGGAAAATCCAATTTAAAGGCGTTTATTTAACGCCTGCCAAAAAGAGACCCCGTAAACTATACAACTGCAAAGCTACGCAGATTGTTGAAACTCCAGTTTAAAGGCGTTTATTTAGCGCCTGCCGAAAAGAGATCCCGCAAACTACACAACTGCAAAGCTACGCAGATTGTGGAAACTCCAATTTAAAGGCGTTTATTTAACGCCTGCCAAAAAGAGACCCCGTAAACTATACAACTGCAAAGCTACGCAAATTGTGGAAACTCCAATTTAAAGGCTTTTATTTAGGGCCTGCCGAAAAGAGATCTCACAAACCATACAACTGCAAAGCTACGCAGATTGTGGAAACTCCAATTTAAAGGCGTTTATTTAGCGCCTGCCGAAAAGAAATCCCGCAAATTACACAACTGCAAAGCTACGCAGATTGTGGAAAATCCAATTTAAAGGCGTTTATTTAACGCCTGCCAAAAAGAGACCCCGTAAACTATACAACTGCAAAGCTACGCAGATTGTTGAAACTCCAGTTAAAAGGCGTTTATTTAGCGCCTGCCGAAAAGAGATCCCGCAAACTACACAACTGCAAAGCTACGCAGATTGTGGAAACTCCAATTTAAAGGCGTTTATTTAACGCCTGCCAAAAAGAGACCCCGTAAACTATACAACTGCAAAGCTACGCAAATTGTGGAAACTCCAATTTAAAGGCGTTTATTTAGCGCCTGCCGAAAGAGTAAACTAAGATATCCCGTAAACTACGCATGCAAATCTACGCAGATTGCGGAAACTCAATTTTTACGGCGCATATTTGACACACCTGTTGAATAGAGATTTCGCTAACTACACAACTTCAAAGCTAAATAGATATGCTCAATTTGGAATGGTGTTTGGGCTATACCTTCAACTTTTTTTTTGTTTTTTCCTATCCGATATGTAGCGCCAAATATAAAGCAAATAGCGGTGCAACTAAAGACTAGCTATTAGCGTTTCAATACTAATACTTCCAACGCCCATGGGCACAATGATGTCCTCCAAGAGTAAAAAAAGTGCAAATTCATATTATTCAACGCAATGCCATATTGTTTTCAGCAGTAGTGGAGCGAAAAACATAAGAAAGGTACAATAATTCATGCTTTCTGAACGATATCATGTGTGATTTGTAAAAGGCATTTAGATTAGGTGCCTATTAGATAGATATCTTTATTGCTTTTCATATTTTATTTTTTTACAATAACTCCACACAGGGGGGCCGAGAAATTTTTTCCCTCAGGGCTTATGTCATCTTTGGAGATACTGTGTGGAGGGTCTTTTAAAGAAAGGGAAGGAGAGGAAGTTCTAGGAAGGATAAGGTTTGATTGGTGGGTAGGAAACTGGGGTTCAATGGGTTCAGGAGTGACGGACATATGAATTCATCCCTCCCACTGCAGTGCAAGGCGATATTCCAAAAGAGTTCTGCCTGAGAGGTCATAAGGTCTCTCTTAACCAGTCTCTCCCGATCTGGCCTGCCACACAGCCGGTGGGCACACATCTATCGCCAAGAACCTCACCCCATGAACCCGGGCACCTCTGCTAAGTCACCAAATGTAGCAAACCACTCAGGATGACCTGTGGCAGAGGTTATCCAATAAATGGTTCTCGAGGCAGAAGTACCTATAATAGTTCAAAGCATAACTTACCGAGTGTTTTTTCTTAAAATAATTTAACTATCGCCATCCGTGAAAGAGTGGTGTGTGCCCTCAACACCCTGTACACAATAAGAAAAGGAAATTGGGAAAGTAAAAAATGAAGTGTAATTTAGTTGAATATTCCTTTTTAATACAAAAAGAACATAGAACATAATAATATAAGTCTTTACCGAGAAGTAATATAGATTATATTTTTTCGAAACAATAGTCGTTTGATAATAAATACAAGTTATTGTAGTTTGAACCTGAAAGACAAATATAACAATTATCTTTGTTAATTGCATTTTTCATCCATCCTTGGCAATATTAGGACAAACACAAAACGCTTAATCAAGCGATTTATTATTATTTTAAACAAGTTCATACATTTGTTTTTCGTACAGACCATGTTCTAAAAATCAAATTCAAAACGGGGAAGTTTTATATAATATCTCTAATTAATTTATATTATTTCATAAATTAATGTCACGTTCCAACACTTTTCAAATGGGATCATCTCCATTCAATTTACAGAACAAATTAAAATCGTTTGCCGAATTAACGTTACAATTTTAATTTATGCTGTAAATTTACGCATCAGATTTGACAGTTTTAAATCTGAGGGAATACGCAAAGCAAGAAGAGGAATTTTTCCACTTTTGTGCTGTTTTAATAAGACTTTTTGTTTGATTGTGGATGACTAAATTTTAAATACAAAAATGGCATATTAATAAGTCGCCCGTAACAATCAATAGCAATAGTCACTTGGGGTTGCCATCGCTAAAATAAACAATATTTATTGATCTTATTTACGAATCAACGCTTGCTTTAGGCTCTTGTGGAAAACATAACAAGCGAAACAGCTATTTGATGCATGCTTATTATCCCAAGTTGGTGTGGTGTAAATACATTCATCCTGAAGTAATAACTTCTATTAATTAATAACATTATTATGTGATAGTAAAAAAAAGATGTTAAAAATTAAATTAACTTTATTTGTATCATAGTATATTTATTTTTACATAAGACGTTGATGTACACATTATAACAACAACAAAAGTACTGGGGGGGGGGAGTAGTGATCATGACTTAAAGTTGGCAACCCCAGATTAGTTTAAATTCAAATGTATTATTTATTACGACAGAATAAAGGATTATGTATGACCTGACTTTGTCTAAAAACACACATTTGCAAATCGCACACAGATCATAAATATATTTATAAAATAATTCAATATGCTAGTTTTATCAGCTAAAATCCAAAGAAAAATTGTTAAATTTGTGGGGAGTAATGACGTTTTTAATGATGTGGCTTTTTACAATGAAATACGTATATTAGTATAATAAGATTTAAAAAATCATATAGCGCCGTTTTTTAAATAATAAAAAACACCCCCAGGGCGCTGCGTTACAATAATTATTAAATAATTATTTAAAAATATACATGTGATGTATTAAATTTTACACCAATGATTTTACAAGTTTTTCTCTGAATTTTATAGTTTGTTACGAACTTTAGGGTCTCTGTTAGGATGGACATATTATTGGATTGATTGATTTTTACTTGTGAAAGTGTATTGAAATTTCATTTGATGCAAAATGAATCAATCAAACGACCAAATCAAGATGTTGATCTTAAAAAATCTATGAAAAATAGAAACCAAACTAGAATAAGATTAATAACCACTGGAGCATTTTGCAATGTGATCAATTTCAACCTCGAGAGCTAGAAAATTTTTAACTTCGGTTTGAAAATTTCTCACTAATAAATTGCTCATAAAAAAAATCATTCTATCGAATTTTAATATGGAGACATATAAACTGCTTGTAGTGTCAGAGAGCCGTTGAATGTACCTATATTTGACCGTTCATCCCATATTTTTAGGATTCATAAAAAAATTATTAAATTTATAAATGCGTGAATTCTGCATACTTTTGTCAAATGCCGGGAGGAAACTCGTAAATTTCGCAAAGTTTTGACTTTGACGTAATATTTTGTGGGTTTATTTTATGCTATCGTATATAATATTTACCGAAACACATTCCTTGAACAATAAACCATGCCTAAAAACAACATTACTTGCGTTTATTTGACAAATTGATAGGTTTATCAATCTTTTCATGACCCACGACGCTCACAGTTTGACAGCTCGAATCGTGGCAAAAATGAAGGCCGGAGTCATGGATAAATTTAATAAAATTTATTCAGAGTGGCTAGGTGTGATTTGAATATCGTCAAGAACAAGAATGCCCCAAGCCATTCTGACCTTGTTCTTCATACATTTTCTTTATATATAAGGATTAAAATCGCATTCTAAAAAATTTTTTTTTAAATTTTGTCCCACGCGGCTGCGGCACAGGATTGGTTAAATAGAATGACTTTTGTATGTTGTCACATGATGATTTGAAAGAAAAAATATTTTACAAAAAACTAATAATAAGTCAGGTATGCCTCATATATATGTCTGATAATGTTATATTATCGTGAAAACAAGGTTATGGGTCCGAGTGGTTAAGAAGAGAAGAGATGACTGTGAAACTACTTAAGTAGCCTTGTGATTATCGAAGATTCCAACTTTAAAAATAAATTCAAAAAATGTTTTAAAATATCTCTTCAATTTGGCCACATTTTGGCTCACAAATTGGTAAAAAAAGCTCCAGTGGATTGTTAGGAAAGATTTAATAATTTTGCACCAAATGAAACAAAATTTCAGAATCACAAGTCAAAATAATTCAATTTAATCATTTCACAACAAGAATCGCAAGTATTACAAATTGGAGAGAGGGATAATATTACAAATTATTTGAAAATATTAAGAGACTTTCAAATTTATGATAAAGCGATTTCTTTGTCAGCGCGTCATTTCGTGGTTGCGTGTGTTTAGTTTGGCAATCAGCTGTGATATCACACATAGACAAAACGCCCGATTAAACGAACAATAATTATTATAATTGATAAAAATCAACAAATGGATTAGATACAAGATACTATTTACTTTTACAACTCATTTTGTTGCAATTATGACTTTTGAGTGAAAACTATTAAAAAAAAAAAAGACAATCATTCGCGCAATCATTAAGTCAACAAAAATAATGGATCATACATTATTCTCCATACTTCATACATCTTCACTGGTTTATCCAGGCGTCTCTCATATTAGCTAACTTTACTTAATAACAATCCCCCTTTCTGCCCTTCCTCTTCCCCCACTTCTTTCTGTCACTTACTCAAATTCAAGACGGCTCAGTTATTACAAGATGGATTAGTGTGCAATGGAGATGGCTTAAGCGCATCAACATAAATACGGCTTAAGCGCACCTGTTAAGAGCTTAAGAGCCTCTTTATGAATACAGCTTAAGCGCATCTGTTGGAAGATGGCCTAAGAGCATCTTTATGAATACAAAGCTTAAACGCATCTGTTGGAAGATGGCCTAAGAGCATATTTATGAATACAGAGCTTAAGCGCATCTGTTGGAAGATGGCCTAAGAGCATCTTTATGAATACAGCTTAAGCGCATCTGTCGGAAGATGGCTTAAGAGTATCATTATGAATGCGGCTTTAGCACATCTGTTGAAAGATTGTTTCAGCACATCTTTATGAATATGACTTAAGCACATATCTATTGGAAGATGGCCTAAGAGCATCATTATGAATACGACTTACGCAAATCTGTTAGAAGATGGTCTAAGCGCATCTGTTTGGCGATGACACATTCACAACGGTGCTCTTAAGCCATCTTCCGACAGATATGCTTAAGCCACATTTTAAAGTTGCCATCTTCCAATAGATGTGCTTAAGCTGTATTCATAAAGATGCTCTTAAGCCATCTTCCAATAGATGCGCTTAAGCTCTGTAAGCATAAAGATGACCTAAGCACATTTGTAAGAAATTCTATTGGAATGCTAAGATCTTCCTAATTAATCACATCACATGAATCAAAGTTAAAAAGGGAATATTAAAAAAATTGAACAAAAGCCTTATGACATAAATGAAACACGACTCCATCCTTTGCAATATTTTGAACACATTTACAAAGATTTGAAACAATACAAAGCGGGTTTTGACTTTACACTGTACTTGGACATGTTTTTTTTTCACTTTATACATCTGAAAATCCAGCATTCAAAAATGATTTAAATACAAACAAACAAAATATGAACATGAATAATAAATGACATTTCTTAAATTATTTATATTATATTATCATTTTCAAAAGATTTATTTTGTATGCATCTATGACACAATCTATGTAGTTTTTTTTTACATTTATTTTTCTTTTTGGACAGGCTATCATTAAACTTTATTTATAGACCATATAAAGAGAGATGTGATTAAATTATCAAAATTAAACACGACTTGGTCTAAGTTTTCATACCCGTTGAATTGAAAATAAAAAGCTAACTGCATTTTTTCCTTATGATATATTGCAAGATGCTAATACAAAAAACCGATAAAGTGATTGTTTCCATTATATTCAAGTATGTATTTAAGCTATGACAATTAATTATCATCCATATTTTTCTAGGATAAATAACACAGAACACTCTTAAAAGGGGACATTTTGAGTAGACTGTTGATAAATACGCTAGCAAAAAGAAAAGACATGAAATAATTTTTTTTTTTGGCGATATATTTTTTAAAAATTTGAAATGATCGCTTCGGCAAAACAAGGTACATAGTTACTTTTAGGAGTAGTTATGTTAGGTTAGTTATGTGGTGTTGTTTGGGCTACTGTATGTTATTGTTTGGAGATGTTTATGGTGAGTTTGTCTCTGAGTTTGGACCAGAGGTCGGCTATAGCCCGTTGCGGCGCTTTGTACACTGTCGTCCATCTTGCATTGGCGGGGGAGCGGCGGGAGGGGACGGGGGCCGGGGGGACTGATCCGTAGGGCCCTCAACTGGAAAAATAAAACATTAATTTAAGTATTGTCACTATTCCATTATTGTGTGGCTTTTGTGCACAATGGACACGAAAACTTAGGAATCAAATCTTTTATTTGTTAACCCATCTAACGGAAATCTCTAATAGCTTACAAATGTTGAAATTTATAACTAGGTTAACTAGAAATTTCAACAATATTAAGTTTATTAAACTCTTTATTTTCCTTTGTTGGAAGTCAACTTGAGTACAATTCTCACGTCTGGAACCCACATTACAATATTCATATACAAGCTATTTGAAAGAATACAAGATAAATTCTTACGTTTACAAAATACTAAAATGGGTAAATCCAGCAATTTTGTTGAACTACCAACACTCTTTTAAAAAATAATGACAATAAATGTTTTAATTCTACTTTATTATATATATTTAACCAACCGGTTTCGGTTTGACCTGAACCCTTCATCAGGGGTGAATTAAATATATTGTAATACTCTTTTAAAAGATATGAATGTGCTTAAATTGTCAGCCAGAAGGATTTCATATTTCTATAAAACTCTAAATGATGCATTTGATAGTCCAGAATTGCTTGCATTGATATTGCAGAATTTCTTGCTTTCGGATTTGACTATGTATTACAGAAGGATAGTCAGAAGTCAGGATTATTTCAGTGCAGAAATTCTTGGACTAACTACTAGAAGTATTTCTCACTGCCCAGAATACTAAATAATTATGAAAGTATAGTAAATAAAATTATTTCCATAAAATATTTTGTAAAATATTACTATGCCAAGTCAGCAAACATCTTCAATTTATCACTAAACGAATACAAAAAAATGTTATTGAGGCAGTTCAGTTATGAGGTTTTAAGTTTGATTTTGTTGTTGATTTATTTTGGGAAGTTTCAGAACCAATGCATTCCATCAGTAAGGAACTCTGAAAAGCATAAGGATATTGTTCAGAATCTAGGTTAGGTTAGGTTTGCTTGGATTGAACCTAACAATGAAGAGGAGGCAAGGTACAAACGTCACAGAGTTCACCAATCATTGACACGATGTTCAGAATTCAGAAGAGTATTAAATCATGCCGATTTCATGTTGTTAAAATCTGTAATGATTCATTTTAACTCATCATCAGTGTGTCATAATAATATGAAGAAATCATTACGTGTGTGTTGCTTGTTTGTCTTACATCTTCTTTGTCTTGTTGGTGACGCCCCTGGGCGGCGTGACGGGACGGTTGGCGTTGGTCTGCACGTACGCCAGGTGGCGCTTGTCGGCTGGCTTCAGGATCTGGAAGGAGCACATCAGCGTGTCGTCTACTGACATCATTGCACCTACAATCAAAAACATCTACTGTTAAAAAATGCCACCTTATAAAATGCGGATGTGTATAATATGGTCTTCCGAAAAGTACTATTAAGCTTCAACAGAATTCAATCTGCTTTTATCGTAATCTTCCCAACAAGTCTTCCATTGACATGCTTGGTATAACTCGTAGCTCAGACACTCAGGGGGCTCCTATTTATTTTTGTCTTTGGTAATGGTAATTAATTATCCAAAGATAAAATGAATGGACAAGGTTGAAGCTTGCGATTGTGGTAATGGTGGCAATTTGTTCAATTCTTCAACGCTACAATGCGTGGGTCCGGCCAGAGGGTTATATCTCTGATTTGTAATCAAATAAAAAGACATGCAATATCCGTGTGACGTCAATTGTGATGTCAAATAATCGCATCCAATAGAAAGCTTTTAATGTCCATGGAAAAATTGTCGAGAACCGAGAAGTATTTCTGTATATATTGTCTACGGTCGGGCCTTTTTTTGAGTTTCCTCCATCCTCGTCTTTGCTTGTTACTAGTGTCCAACCAAAACAGGACTTTCTACCGAAACCGAAACTTCGGAATCTGCCTCAGTTTCGGCCGGAACCGAAACCAAAACTTTTTAGACATGTTAAAAATCTATTGTTTACTGAAATTTGGCTTACTTTTTACACTTATACTTATACAGACAGTTAACACGTAAAAAATGAAATTAAAAAAATAATTGAAGTATGTGAAAAAAAAATTAATATTGCTGCTATAAAACAAACAAAAAATATAAAAATTAACAAAACATGTTAACTACTTCTTGGAACAAGAATTTGTCAATAATAAACACTTACATTATAAAGGAAGGACATCATTGATTGAGTATTTTAATTTTAATTGCGTTTAAAATCACAGCATTCTTAAGACTAAATTTAACATTTATTGAGATCTTTTAATTTCAGTTAGTAATGTGTGATTACCTAATTAATAACTAGTAGGTAATTAATGACCAGTCTCAACAAAGAAAGCAAAGAAAGGCAAATACCAATCTTATGATAAATTAATCCCGTCTCAACAAAGGTTACTATAAGTACGACAATTAACAGGTCGCGTGCCGTTGGCGCGCCGGTGCGCGCCCTATAGCCGAATAAAAAAAATTAAAAAAAACTTTTTGATATGCGATTTTAAACCTTACGTATAAAGAAAATGTATGAAGAACAAGGTCAGAATCGCTTGGGGCATTCTTGTTCTTGACGCAACAGATATAAGAAACACACCTAGCTACCACACAATGGTTTCTCTGACTTTCTAAATGTCACTTCTCCCGCGATTTTCAACTGTCAAACTGGGTGCGCCGCGAGTAATAAAAAGATCGATAAACCTATCAATTTGTCAAATAAACGCAAGTAAAGTTGTTTGTAGGTGTAGTTTGTTGTTCAAGGAACGTATTTCGGTAAATATTACATACCAGAGCATAAAATTAACCCACAAAATTTATGTCAAAAGTCAAAACATAGCGATATTTTCGAGTTTCATCCGTAAACACCAAGGCGTTCAACCAGTTAAGTACTTAATTTGCTGAAGCTGATAATGGCGGGTGACACACGAGCCACGAACTCACCCGAAGTCGGCTGAACGACATACGACAATTCACAAATGCAGAGTTTCAGTGCGGCCGAAGGATTGGCAGATTTTCTGCCGAAACTAGATTTTTTTGCCGAAACTTGCCGAAACCGAATCTTCGGTCGGTCACTACTTTTTACTATTGAACAATGATACAATAAGATTTTGCCAACCCAGCTAGGAGTAATCCTGTCCCGGTGTGACCGGTAACACCAGGGAATACTTTGTTAGGATGTTGGTTTTTGTTAGGACTTGAAAAACATGCTCTGATGTTTTAGGCTAGAGGAGAAGGAGGTTGGAGTTTAATTAGCCAGTATATAGGCAACTTTGAGCCGATTTGGGAATGCAGAGCTGAGAGGGGTACAGGAGGAAATTGAAATAAAAATTGGCCATAATTCTGAACCAAAAATTAAATACTCGACAGCTCTATTTATTATTATTATTGTGTGCAGCGATAACTTTAAAGAGTTTACCGATGGTTAGAAGGGAAGAAAACAGAACAGTAGCTAGCTTGTTCTTTGATATGAACAAATGATGGCAATTAGGATCAAATATTCCAAGACGTCACTAACCGGCATTATCGAATTCCCCGCAGTAGTTGGGTGCTGAGAAGAGGGTGACCAGCTGCCTCTTGGCAAAGAACTCGTACCCGTCCTCCACCACCTGATGCGCCCGGCAGATCAGGTCAAAGTCGTGCTTGTTCAGGAACTTTGCCACAATCTGCAATCAAAATACACAACCAGTCAGTTATGTTCACCAACAAACAGGGATCATAATAAAATAAAGTATTTACTTTCGGTTATTTTTATTGTGTTATACCCACTCGTGGCACCACCATATTGACGAGTTTGATTCTACCATGACTTGATTGTACCATGTTTTCCATGAGGAGTCGCTGATTCTTAATCTACTTACAAATACTCCTTTCGCTCTGCTTGTCGTATTCATCTAAAGGCCTTTGTTGTTGTTCCCAATTCTATTGATCAACTGTTGAACTGAAATTTCGCTAAACACTTCTTTTGAGGAGTTTGTGCACAAATACACTCTTCCCATTGCAAATCTCCGACCAACGGGCGAATCGAACGTTACTAAACAAACCACTTAGCCGATCGGAGACTCAGATTGATCGATCAAAAATTTGTGAGTGTATTGTGATTGTTACACCAAACAAGCAAAAGGCAATGGATGGAGCAAATCACTTTGAAAATGGACCAATGGATAAATTTCCTCATTTACTGGTGCTCAAAGCCGCATATTCATCTGCAAGCTAAAACTGTAACACTTTACCGTTACCAAAATTTTTTGTTCGCGAGCAGCTTGATACCTGTATATAATAATAGCCCTAGCGTACACACTAGAGTCTGGTTACTGTGTCCGCAAACGGTTAAGGTTACAGCTCGCAGATGATTATGCAGATTAAGAAAACAAAAAGGGCGCTAGGCTGCCTAAAAAGCTATTGGATCGATAATATAAATCTTTATACAGATATAAATAATAATAATAACATAACACATCATCGAGAAGAAAGATTTAGACTTTTAGAAAAAGGTCAATAGGTGTCCCATATCAATAAAATCAGATATGTTTATCCGAGACATTATCTAAGATACAAACCACTTCTTCGAACATTTAAAAATTATCATTTCAAAATGTAGCTGCCAAAAATTATAGGAAAAAATTAGGATAATATTATTGTTAATTCTGAATTTGAAATATGAGATTGACAAAAATGACTTAAAAAATATGAGGTCTCAGTGGCCGAATTGGTTAAGGCGATTGTCCCAATAAGACAATAACCCTGGGTTGGAGTCCCAGTTACGACCGTTAGCTTTTTATTTTTCTGTGTCTTGTTCTTTTTCATACTTTCGTTTAGATTTATTAGTATTACTTCTTCTTCAACGATATTTTACATTGATGAGAATAACCTTCATAAGTATTATAAAAGATAGTTATTCTTTAAAAAATAAATATAAATAACACAGCACCATTTTTGTGAAATATCACCTCAACTGCTACCAGCCTCACAACATTCCGTGAATGGGGAATACTTATTTACATTATTATTTTGATGAAAAGTGTCTCTACATATGGTTCTCCAGAAACATTTTCCAGTGTCCTCTGATAGATCGGTTAAAAACCTTAGCATTCCAATGTAACCAACAACCAGCGGATTTAAAAAAAAACAAAAACATCTTCTAGGCAGCATAATTCTTAGTATGTAACAAGATTGACAATTAATATATAAGAGAAGGAAGGCGATCCAAGGAACTCAACTACACCCAGGAATTCAATTGGATGACATTATTTATATGGCGAGAGATACCCAGAAACTAAATGCAATCTAAAATTCAATGAAGTAGTTTCAGTTTATGGTAAGTCGTAAGCAGAAGTGCAATACAATATAAGCTGTCTGGTAATATATTTCCAGGAATTTAGGGAACAATCAAGGATTCAAATGAATGGTTGAGAGGTGGCATTCGCAGTAGTGATTTACAATCATTTGAAGATGCAATTCTATTTGACGGGATAAATGGAATGAGCAACTCCTTTCCACCACGGATTTTATTAAAATTTCATCAATCATCCGGGAATCACTTATTGCATAACCAAAACCCCTCCCTTAGGTTACCCCAAGTGGTTCACTCCATTCTTAGGGTAAGGTTTGTCCAGATCGTGGAGGCGGCAGCCCACCATTGCGTGACAGTGGGATGCTGACAAGGTTAGCAACAGTGTATAGATTTAGTGTTTAGTGCAGTCACCTCAATGCCGAAGGTGAAGCTCACTCCGCGGTCGTTCTCGCCCCAGCCGGTGGTGTCCTTGTCGGGGTCGGACCACAGCAGGTCGCAGAGCAGCCCCTGGTCGGGCACGTCCGTGGGCCGCATGATGCGCCGGATCTGCTCCATGGACTGGAGGTCGGGGCTCAAGCCGCCGTGACAGCAGAAGATCTTCTCGTCAACTGGAAACAAACGTAAAAAATAAATTAGCATAGTTTGTGACAAATCTCGGGAGGAAACGGTTTTGGTATAGGTATTTTAAAATCTTTATGTGAATCCACTAGGTATAGTTTTTAACACTGTTAAAATGTGCGATAATATTATGAAGGGATGAACTGGTAGAAGTATGTTGCAGGCGTGACTGTATGCCTGAAGTAAGGTCAATTTTTCCTTACTTCAGGTTCTAATATTGAAATTCTTTCTTAAACAGAAAAACAATTTCATTTGCATGTCTGGGGCCTAGGAGTCAAAAGGTCTAATGTAGATGGTGGCCTCCACGATTGAGGGACAAGGTCCTTGACTGGCGATCTGGAGGTTGCGGATCAAATTAATTTTATTTTATTGATTTGTGTTTTTACAATTTAGTCATTCAAAATAATATAAGATATATATATGCGGCACTTTCCGGAGTGGAAGATACTCTCAGTATCGCCATGATGGAAGATCGCCATTAAGAATTGAAACGTTGCTGTGAAATGGCTTTAGCAGCGGTCGGTGTGGTCGAGGGGTAGGCTCTTGACTCACAATCCGAAGGTCGCGGGATCGAATCCCGGCGTGGGCAAATAAATTTTATTTGATTAACTTGTGTTATTTCATAGATATTATACATATAAATAATAAAAAGATACTCTCAGTATCGCCCTAGTGTAAGACCACCATTCAGAATTGAAACATTGCTTGACATGGCTTTAGCCGTGTTGACCAGTTGAGCCGTGTTGACCATGGTGACCAGATCTGAACAGTCAGGAACTTTCCCACCTTCCTTTTCCCCATCTTCTTCCCCTCCCCACTGCCTTTAGCCTCACAACATAACTCAATTGGGAATGCATAGTCTCACTGGCTGCAGACGGGAGCAGTTGAGACTCTTGTGCGGTATTCACATAAAAAACAATAGGCAACATCAGTTTTATTTCAATTTTCAACAAGAAATAAAATAGTGTTAAAACTCGTAAAGATAAAGACAAACATATTTTTAGCTGTATAAAATCGAATAAAATTATTCATAATTTATACAGGTAGATTAGCAAAACATCATTCACATTTTTAATCACAAGTATTACAGAAATATTCTCCATAATGGCTATTGATTCATTATCATTCCTCAGAGCACAGATTAACAAAAACTCACAGCAGTCTTTTTATCTCATATTATACTTATTACAATCGAGATACCAACATAAAAATGTCAATATAGATTAAAAAAAATACAATAATTAAAATAATATTATTACGAAAAAATATTATGAGTTGGAAGCAAAAGTACCTTTAATAATGCTGATTAATCGGACTGATAAGCGATTACAGCCGTACTCATGATGGATGCGTAATCCAAATAAATTCATCATGAAAAAATCCGAATAAATTCATCATGACGAAATCATTGACTAATTTAATTAAGATCGTTAATTTTGCGTAAATATCAGAAACACAATACTTTTTTTTAGCGTTTTGTTTAATTTGGAGTGCTCTTTATAATTAACTCTAATTTCGTAACAGTATTTGTGAAATTCGAAAAGATGCCTTCTTATGCCGTCTACCGCTAGAGACAAATAACTATATTGTGGTTGTGTCGTGTGCTCCTACGCAGAGATATGGTGATAAGTGATTGGTCATTCCTTTTTCCTTGCATACCTTGTTTTTTCCTACACATACTATCGAAGGTCTGGGAGTACCTCGTTATTCAAATCTGGCAAAAGTTATTTCTAGCAGAGTTTCGATTCTGAATGGCGGTCTTTCGCCAGGGGATACTGAAAGCGTCTGCTACTGGGTATCAGTGTCTAGATGACTTTGGGTCGAAATCTAAAGCAAACTAAATAATTAAAAACTTAAGGGTTCGTATCTATTGAATAAAATCAACATTTCCCCTTTTCGATTTTTTACCGATTTATAACATAATTCCTACACTTTTTGTAAGTTTTTAAAAAAAATTGTGTTATTTTTGAACATTTATAACTGTACATTTGCCGAGCCGAAACGGTATACGAAACTCTATAGAAAAAGATCGCAAAGTATGCTCCGAAAATTAATAAAAACAAATTTTATTCCGTTAGGTATTTGACATTTTAAAGGTATGAAAAAATTCACAGTATATCTTTAAATGTTTAATTAGACATTTTTCGAATTTTTTTTTCCGTTTAAAGCATGGTCTCCTCCGACAGAAAACATGAACATTTTCTTACACATTACTATAAACATTGCCTATGGGGGCGTTGACCTTGAACATTTTTGTAGGCGTCTGCAGTAAGGCCACACCCCCATAGTCAATTTTTATAGTAATGTGTAAGTAAATGTTCATGTTTTCGGTTTTATTAAATATTTTCACAGTTTTCGCTCAATTATGATCGTTTTTTTTACATTAGCGCGCTCCCTCTAACATTCGTATTCACATATCTCCCATTCAAACCATCTTCTGCTCCTTTTTGAACACCGGGCAAACATTTCTCAAACATTTGAAGTTCTTAAAAAAATATATGTTATTTTTTAAGATAATATCTATATATTCCCCACGCCGAAACACAAATTATATGAAATTCCCTCGATAGAAAAAAATCGCCAAGTATGCTCCGAAAATTTTTATTTTCACGTCTGTCTCTTTTATTTAACAAGTTATATGTATGAAAAAATTCACAATGTTTCTTTGAATGTTGTTTTAGACAACCCCCACGAGATTTTTTATCGAGTCGTTTATCAAACATTTTCACAATTTTCGCTTCAATTTTATCGTTTTAAATATTAGCGCGTTCTCTCCAACATTTGTAATTACATATCTCTCCATCTTATTCTTTTCGAGCGAGGATACGGCGCCTTAAACAAATTTCTCAGCTCTTTTTAAAATCTTCAATTTCGGGAATGTCAAACGAAATCTAAATTACGAATTCGAAAATACGCCTATCCATTTGCTGCTACAAGCGCTGACAATAGGCAAGTCTTGGTCGAAATCTGTCTGACATCAGGCAATGAGAGAAACTTCAGTATAAAGTCAAGCGTACTTTTGCGGCATTTTTGACTTCGCACTTGCCAAACGCGACACGATAATTAAAGTAACCACACTCGTTCGCAATGAATTAATCGATCGAGATTTCGGTCGATCCATCCAGATATAACCGGCGGCGGTAAGATAGAGCAGTGGTGTTCCTTCTATAAGGCGCCGTATCTGCTACCAATTGCTCGCCGAGACAAATAGTAATAATACATACATAAATTTAATACACAATAATCGGACAATTAAAATACGGGAGTTTGCAAGTCGCCAGACGAAGTGTGCTGACGTGATGATGTTGTGGAAATAATCCATTGATAGATATTATTATTAATTATTATTTGCGAAGGTGATCGATCATTGATGCGTAACCTCCGAGAGATGATAGGTCGTGATAAGAATGTGACTTGTACGAAAAGCTATCGATAAATAAAATCTCACTGTTAAAAAATAATTTATTTAGTTAAAATATCGTTCTAAAATGGTTTTCCGAGGTTGTATGAAATAATGCAAAAGCCTTTCCATCTTTCACGATTTAACTGAGATAGCTATTTCGCCTTTTAGGAGCGATGCACGCTGTTCCGGCTTAATTTGACGACTGTTCCGAACTTTTTGGTGTCGATAGTTTTATCGCTTTGTAAAATGTGGTGACCGGACAACACAGAATGAACTCAATAGAACACCTCCTTTGAAAAATCATTAAAAGTGATGAAAAAAAATTGGTTAAATCGGTTTACGTTAGTTAGGTTGTGGGTTATTTATTTTTTCATATCTTTTAATGACTGTTCAAAGAAGCATTGAGTTGAACTGATTCTGAGTTGTCATGGAACCGTAAGCTTTATAATGTGAAAGCAATTTATTTAAAAACGCTTTTTTATTGTAACGCAATTTATTTAAAAACGCTTTAAAATCATCAACTTTTAATGTTAAAAATAATAAATAATTTAATTGAATTGAGTTGTGTAGAAAAAGGAAGGTAGAGAAGTACCTGGCTATTCAGATCATGATCACCAAACATTGTTAAAACATTTCAAAATAGTTTCGATTTTTAATGGCGGTCTTTAACTAAGGTGATCGTATCATACTAACATTTAATTGATATTTTAAGACAGGCCGGGAATGTATTTCGTCAATCAACGTTTGATTCATTTACGGATTCGATTATTATTAAAAACGATGAACTAATAATAAAAATATTAAAGCTAAAATTTTTGTACTGATGCTGCTTAGAGAAACAGAGCTGGAATGCTTTTCACAAGAAGAAGTGAGGTTTTGATCCGTACACGGCTTTAGTAATGAATAAATGAACAAAGAAATCATTATTTTTAATTTAGTATCTAAAAAAACGAAAATTTCGATGTAATGGTTATTAAAAATAACATCGCAGAGTGAAAACTAACACAGACACTGGCCTTGGTTATTACCCCGAATTCTATGAAGAAGCGGCGCTAATATTTCACAGTCGGAATATTATTATGCACCCCAATCTACCCTCGGGCTACAAAACAACGTCCCCCGCAACCGAATTGAGGGCTGCGGGCAGACGAGCCGAAGGCTTCCCACTTCCTACTTCCCGGCTGAATATTTTAACGTGATGTATGGACGTGAAAGTACGTGGAGATGGGGAGCAAAAATCTGAGAAAAGGAGACTGCTGAAAGGGCCAGAATTCGGATTTCCAGAAAAGAAAACTTCTAGTGAATTATAGAATGAAATTACTACTGGGAAAACTGCTGATCTACAGCTTGACCTACTTAGCTACACAGTCGGTGGCATCGTTATCGTTAGGATAGATTTTGATGATACAAAAATCTACATATTTGAAAAAAAAAAATTCGTTCGACCCGCCTGCAAAGTTAAGCGTGTCAAGTTGTATACTATTTATGTTACCCTGGCCTTTAAATCAAAATATCTATTTGGTAATTTTTCGAAATCACTAGACATTTATATATACGAATATTTTTTTATAAAAAATCTTTAAATTCACCTTAATTATTATAAAAGACAACTATTTGAATTCGGGGCGATGGAAAATACTGCATTCAAGATTTCAATTGCGTAAAATGAACGTAAAATAATTTACCCGTTAGACAAACCCTGCTTGCCACATAAACCATTAAAAACCTGGGATGTTATATCTAAAGAGCCCCTTAAAAGTTAGCAGTACATTTCGTGTATCCGGATGAAGTCGGCTACGAACTAACTTCTAGCCCTTCGTAATAGCATCAGAAATATGAATATAACAAAAAGACAGAAATTGGCAAAATGGTCGCGAATTGACGCGACCTCGTATGCGAAAATAAAAATTGCATCGCAGTAGGAGGGATGGATTTATACATCCTGGACACACTGACCCCCAGATTCCTACCCACCCCGAAAATACCCTTTTCCTTCCCAGAACTTCCTCTCTCCTTTCCTAAAAAGACCCTCCCACACAGCATCTCCAAAGAGGCCCTGAGGGGAATTATTTTCCTCAGGGGCTCCTGCGTGAATCTAATCCAAAAAGTTGTATTTTACAGTAAAGGTGAATCTAAAGAATTTTTCTAAAAATATTCGTATTAAGTATGTGCAGTGATTTCGAAAAATTAGCAAATAGATATTTTGATTTACAGTTAAGATCCGGTATTTCCGAGAGTACGTACACGCGACAACAGATTGGCATAAAAGAAGTTGAAAAGTATGCAAAAATGTGAATTTGATGATAAATTATACAAAATTTCACCAAAACAAGGGGCGCTTTCAACCGCGGCCAGAAAACTTTCGAGGGGTGATCGAAAACGTGAAGATTGCCGCACGAAACCTTAAAGTTTGGCGATAAAGGTTCGAACACCCTGCGTAGTATCGTATGTTACGCCAGCAGAAATAAATTACGGTATCGGATAGAATTCAAAACAAACTTACTCGATAATGCTAAATATTTCAAACTTGGGAACGAATCGCGGTTTTCACCGTACTGACGAAATTTTTGTCACATAAAATAATGAAGAGCGAAAACTCGCGTTTAAAAAATAATGTAAATTTATTTTTTACTTCTTATTTCACTTCGTACTTTTGATTTGTTACTTTTGTAAGCTCTCCACAACAAAGGTGAATGAACTCCCAATATTATTATTTTTCTTTACATTAGACCCAGTTCCACCATTAGACCCAGAGGAAAATAATTTCCCTCAGATCCTTTGTCATCTTAGGGTATGCTGTGTGGATGGTCTTTTTATGGACAGGAAGGAGAGGAAGTTCTGGGAAGGAATTTGGAGGTCAGTGTATTCAAGAGTGACAGCCGAATGAATCCATTCCTCAAACTGTTGTGCAAGGCAATTTGTCGAGTCCGGCTAGAGAGGTCATAAGGTATCCCTAAACCAGTCTCGATCCGGCCCGCCACGCAGTAGGGAGGCGGATGCATCCGCCGCCAAAACCCGTACAAACATCACCCCATGAACACGGTCACCATTGCTAATTTACTAAACGTAGCAAACCATTCGGGGTGACCTATGGCAGAGGTGTTGGTTATCCAATAAATGCTTCCCGGGGAGGTGGTACCCATACCCACCTTATGAACTTGTTATGAAATTAAAAAAGAATCTGCTGTATCAGCATGCTCACTATGGTATTAATCTAGTCTAACAGAACGTACGTGGGGATCGGCCAAATGAAGAAAATATAGAAATAGAGGAACGTTTTTGGATTAGGTTAGAAGGAACCTGGGATATTTATTTTCGATTGTATTTTGAGTCTGTGGAACAGCCATGTACCGAAATTTGTTTGCCTGGAAAACTAGAACTTTTAATTGACGCACAGCCAGGATACTGATAACTGTAGCGACCCATCGAAGCGATAGAACTCCCACTCAAGGGGAAAATAAAAACAAATCCAAACTTAAAAATATTATTTGTGCTTTCGTAGCTTGGCGAGCCTTGGTAAAAATAAAATGGACCAAGTAGGCATCATGTGAAAGGATCCTTGCCGCTCTAGCGTAAAACTAGATGGCCCAGTTTCCTCAAAACACGTGTCAAGGGCCAACAAAAAACCTTCTACGAAGTCATAATTATAATATACTTGGTGTGTGGCTTTGGGTTCAAATGAAACTTGGTGTTATTAATACAAAAGGAAAAATAATCTTTGTTTTTGGTTGAAGTACAGAAATAAATTGTGCAGTTTTAAATTAATATGAATGTTTGCACTAGAAAATACCGTGGGGACGTGACTTTTTATTATGCGATCCAAAAGTGAATTATTAAACCAACAAACCATCTGGCGGCGTTTGCTAGGTGCAATATAAATTTTTCACGCCCGTTCATATTAAATAAGGTACCATCCGTACTGGTTAGTCGGTATATCAAACCAGTTTACAAAAAAATATCGAATAATTATCATTGTCAATCGCTCTAAAACTATTTACAAAAATTGCAACTGTAATAAGCCATTTCATATTTCGAACGTAAATTGCTAATTTTTCAATCTCAAATACCTTCCCATTCCCGCATCGCTTCGTCCCTTGTTAATTAGGGGCGAGGGATGCTATTGGTTAGATTTTGCACCCCGCCACTCAGGATTACAGATTGTCTGACCGATATAATCTCATTTTTAACTCTAGAAAGTTAGTTGCCTCCCGGTTCTACCCGCGCATCTTCACGGAAAAACGTCTGGCAGGACTGAAATTCTTTGAGCTAACCCAGAGTGAATACTCTTAACCCTTTTGTTGAAATGTTTAACGAACGGTTGAGGGAACGATAAGTTTAATTATTGTTAAAGTACCCACATTGTTAGAATTTTGTACTGTTTTTTTTTTTTTATTGAACTGTGTCATACTTGCAAATTGATTGTATCTACTCCAAATAAAGACTAATTGTGTTTGTTGTGTGGATTTTATTTAATTATCACGTTACAACACGAACTTTCACGAGATCAAATCATTTATCGTGGAGTCAGATTCGGTAAACACCTTCAAATATCAGAAATATTTTTTTTTTAAAGCAGCTTAATTATTATGTTACAGCCAGACAGTTAAGGCGCCGTATCCTCGCTCGAAAAGAAGAGGATGGAGAGATATGTAATTACGAATGTTGGAGAGAGAGCCTAATATTTAAAACGATAAAATTTAAGCGAAAATTGTGAAAAAGTTTAATAAAACACGACTCGTTTAGAATAGAGTAAAAATCTCGTGGGTGTTGTCTACAACAATATTCAAAGAAACACTGTGAATTTTTCCTTACATATAAATTGTTAAATAATAGAGACAGACATGAAAATAAAATTTTTCGGAGCATACTTTGCGATTTTTTTCTATCGAGGGAATTTCATATAATTAGCGTTTCGGCGCGGGGAATATATAGATATTATTTTCAAAAATAACATAATTTTTTTTAAGAGCTTAAAAACTTCAAATGTTTAAGGGAGATGTGTAATAAATCGGTAGAAATTCGGGTAGCGGCGGCTTAAGTAGATAGCCTACGAATATTCTATTTACGATTTTACTTGCAAATCGATAAAAGGGCTATTGCTAAACGCCACCAACAATAACTCCATTTACCATTGAATTGAAAGTCTGCATTGCAACAATGTGACATTCAGTAATAAGAAAAGGGTCACGAAATAGAAACTTAATTAACGCCACAAGTCAATAATTTTTACAAAATTTTACATTCCGATCTTCTGGGACCTACGAACCTACGAATCTGCGAGCCTACGAACAACAATTCGATCAACTCGAGCTGAAAATGTATGTAAATTGTACATTATGTTACCGCCCTTTTTTCTGCTTGCTTCATCAGATTTTTCCCACTTTGTTTCGAAAAAAATCTCTTTAAAAAACAGCGCCGCTCTTCAAACGTGGCTGGATGACCTCTTCACCATCAAAGCGCCAGATTTGTTCAGGCGTTGGTAGCGTAATTGCCAGAACGCTGGGAGTCAGCCGTAAGCAATGGAGGAGAATGAATTGTTGATTTTTTCATGCGTTATTTGGTTTAAAAAAAAATAGCTAGACATATCGCCGATAACTATTTTTTTTCCTTTAAGGCGAAGCTTTTTCGATTAACCTTTACTACCAGTTTAATTTGGGAGGCGGGTATGGGTACCGCCGCCACGGGAACCATTTTTCTGATAACCTGCCATAGGTCTCCCCAAGTCGTTCGCTACGTTTGGTGACTTAGCAGGGGTGCCGGTGTTTATGGGGTCAGTTTTATCCGGATTTAGTGGCAGATGTCTCTGCCCACCAACAAGTGGCAGACCAGATTTGGAGAGACTGGTTGAGGGAGATCTTTTGACCTCGCCAGCGGGACTCTCTCGGAACATTGCCTTGCGCCGCAAAGGAAAGCGTGGATTCAGTCGTCCGTGACTCCTGGATTACATTGAGCGAGTTTACAAGTTACTAGCCGGTAAGTTTAAAAGCGGGTGAATCGGCGAGTGAGATTGTCACGATGAAAACCGTCTACTCGCTCAGTAGCGACAGTAGCAGCTAAAATAACGACTCTCGCGCGAACCAATTCTTTCGACATTTTGTAGAAAACTTGAGCTCGCAGCTAGCGCCACACGCTAGCCAGTAGCAAAATAACGACTCCCGCGAGAACTAATTCTGACAGTTACGAAATCAGCTGTTCGTGGGCTGCATCTTGGGGCACACGCTGGCGAGTAGCGAGCAAAGTTGACGACCTTTCAACTTTTTCCGTAGATTGTCCACAATCAGCTAGTTAGATAGTAATACGTTTACACTGAGCGAGTTTACTAACAGATAGTGAATTTCCCAGCTAGTAGCTTGTAAACTCGCTCAATGTCATCGAGGCTTTAATTTCATTATTTTTCTTCTGTAATTGTATTTCTCCTATAATTGTATTTGTACTACAATTTTATTACTAAGATGCAATTTTAATAATTATTAGGCCTTGTAGGGCGTAATACACAAAACTAAGCATACATTGTGAAACGGTTTTAGGTTTCGAGTCACCGGCCACTTCCGATTCGTAACAAACGGAAGGTGTCGGTCGGTTCGTGAATTACACGAGGTAACCAGTTTGTATCCGGGGGTGCAACGACCCCGGGAGGTTGCGGCTCTTACACGACCCTCCCCCCGACCCCGCCCACCCCCTCGAGGTGTCACTCGCTGTCCGGGGACACAAAGCGGTACCCAGCATTAAGCACCCGGTGCGGGTGGAATTTGAATTCAAGAAAGGAGGCGAGAAATGGAGAGGAAATTGTGTATTTTTACAGATGTTCGGTATTGTAGTGACCGCTTCAGTTTTTTTTGTAAGTTAAATTGAATATGTTTATAAGAAATTTGATGGAATACCAACCCCCACACAAACCGAATAAGTACAAAATCAATATTGTGTATTACTTGGTATCACTACAACATAGAAATATATTTTCTAAAGCAGTAAAATCGGTAAAATCGTCCTGAAAAATAATCGTCTGAAATATTCAGGACAATGTAACTCACTATTTTAAGATTGCTAAGACATTTTTATCATTATTATTATTTATAGTAATAATTAATAATAATAATTGGATGATTTATATAGCGGCGTTTTTGTGAAAAATCACCTCAAGGGCGCTGTACAAACTTACAATACATTTCTAAAATCTAGAAAAACTACAAACTAGACAAACAATTAAAACAACTAATGGCTAAAAATTGCATCCTCCGGTTCATAAGAAAATATATGTACAATGTCTCGATCAATGAACGCGATGCTTTTTAAAAATTTATACAGGACCATACTTACCTGGGAGGTCGCTTGAAATTAACGCTGTTTATTGTCTATTAAGAAATTTAGATATAGTTCGCACGCAGAGGACATTATTGTGTACACTTGTTATATGTGTTTAATCCTGAAATATATTTTAATATTAGTATAAAATACATTCTTTGATGAGTGTATTTTGGAAATCAAAAGCAATATTTTATAGTGGGCGGTACAGTAGTACAAGGATTTGATCTTCCTAAATGTGATTCGTAACGAGACAGATTGATGTGCAAAGATTCAAGTAATTAGAAAATTAATTAGAAAAGTGTAATTAAGACATATCATAGAAAATAAAAGTATGATACTCTCAGATAGGTTTAATTAAATTAAGGATATGAGAGCCCAAAAAGGTAGGTTTTTAATTTGGACCTAGTACTATACAATGCTTTGGTTAGAAGTAGGCTTGAGAGTGGTTCGGTGGTTTGGAGCCCACACCAAGTGAAGTATTCCCTCATGTTGGAGAAGGTTCAGAAGAAATTTCTGAGATTTCTTTACCTGAGGGAGTACGGCTACTACCCGTGGCTCTACCCTACCGACTTTCTCTTGGGCATGCTCGGTATGAACCGTCTACGGGTCAGAAGGGATGTGCTCATTATAACACATTTCTTCAGACTGATTCGTGGACGGTTCGAAAACTCGGCTATTATGGAGAGCATTAGTTTCTATGTTCCCGATGGTTATCTCCGTCACCGACAGCATAGACTGTTTTATCTCTCGGCTTGCAGAACTAACTTGCCAATGGTTACGTCAGGCGGGAGAGCAGTCTTGTTGTTAAATAGAATCACTTTGAATATCGACACGTTTAGCATCAATGAAGCACAATTTAGACAGCAAGCTTTATTGCTGTTAGTCTGATTGTACTTCATTAATTTTTAAATAAGCACAATTTAGACAGCAAGCTTTATTGCTGTTAGTCTGATTGTACTTCATTAATTTTTAAATAAGCACAATTTAGACAGCAAGCTTTATTGCTGTTAGTCTGATTGTGCTTCATTGATTTTTAAATTGTTCATTGAATTGTTTATATTATTTAAAATGCTTTAATCTTAATATTTTCTCTATTTTAAAAACGATTTGAAATTTTAATTTTGTTATGTTTTTAAAGTGAATAAATTGAATTGAATTAAATTGAATCATTAGCTATGATGGATCGTGAAATTTAAATCTATTATAAACAGTAAAAATAATGCAAGACGTTGTATTGATAACTAACTAACCATCACGTCGTTTCCCCGCAGGGGTAGGCAGGAAGGACGGACCGCCAAACAACTCGGTCTTGGCACATTCACATTCATACATCGTCTCATACATACTTATTGTTATAAATTTAATGTTGTGCTGTATGTGGAAATAAATACTCTTTCATTATTTTGACTTTTGACATGGCCCGACTCAAGTATCTGATTTACTTTTGATCGTGCCATGTCTTCATCGGGCGTCCCCGACTTCTACCATTCACATTTGCGTCATCGTTCATTCACTCTATATGTCCAAACCATCTGAGGGATCTCTTTTTTAATCCTACTCGTTACGGTTTATCAGTCTCCAATTCTTTGCGGATATTCACATTTCTCACCTGATTATTATGGTTTTACCACACATACACCTCAGGTATCTCATTTCTATTCAATTCGGATCGCACTCAATCTACTTTGACCCTTCTCTACCAGTTCATCCATACGTCAGTATGGTTGGTAGTAGGTACTACTGCTAGCATAGCTTCTTTGGAGAGTTTTTTTGTTAGCGCCAAGGGCATTCAGTCCTTCCACGAGATACCTGCAATTACCATTCTTTCAATATCTTTATTGATTACTAGCTGGTACCCGGCATGCGTTGCTATGCCATTTAAAAAAAAATTGTTTCTCCCTGCGTGTCCTTTCCTATTCGTCCACCTTCACTCCGTCTCCTCCACCTTCCCTCTGCCCACTCCACTCTCCCCCTTATACATTCAACCCCGGTAAATTCAGTTTTTTAACTAATATTGGAAAAATTGTTGTTTTTACTATGTTCCTCGCAATTTTTTCCATATTTTCTCTCCGTTTAAACTTTCCCTGAACTACGACAAACATTTCAAAACCAAAATCAGCTAAATCGGCCCAGCCGTTCTCGAGTTTTAGCGAGACAAACGAACAGCAAATGATTTTTATATATATATAGATTGTTCTAACTATTCTCCAATAAGAGAGATAAACTCGGGCGAAGCTGGATAATAACTAGTACTAAATCTATTTTTTTTTATTTCTTTCGTATATTGCAATAGAATATTATTGATTATATAAAGAAAATAAAAATTAAAATGAAGTTCTACAAATAAACTTGGTTAGTTTAGGTATAATTGACGACTTTACGTGTTTTTTTCCGTGTTGTCAACATTTCAAACATTATAACAAAAGCACGGTTCGAGGGGAAATAAAAAATAATTGCTTTTACAAGAAAGCTAATAAAACAAACAATAGGTACCACTGATCGTGTAAATTTATTTTAGGGTGTCAAACAAAATAAAGCACCCTTCTTTCGTAAGGCGTCAAGTCGGTATCACGATGACGTCACAATTTCAATTGATGTCGGCTTGAAATACGTTCAATGGATCCATACTTCACCAAATAACTCTGACTCAACAGAAAGCTTAGAATATGAATATTATTGTTATTTTTAGTCTCAAGTTGTTAGAGAAACTTCGTAACCCTTAGAATGAAAAGGTGAATCACCTGAGAATTAATGTTGATAAAGCAAGCTTACTACATACTGCAAGAATTTGCTGGCCGAATTGAAATATTAATCTCAAGTGGAGCGGTGTATCGAATGTATAACACACGGAGGATTAGGTATGTGCAAATACTGATTGATTCATGATATTAGCGATTCGAATTATGTATGACGTAAGGGGGAGGCCGCGCAGAAAACAGATCTCAAAATTCCATGATTTTCAAAACAGGGTTTATTTTTAACCGTGCACTGGTAACTAATTGCAATGCCATTCAAAGAAACAAATTGATTCTCCCTGCATGTCCTTTCCCGTGTGTCCCCGTTCCTTTCAACCTTCCCCGCCTTCCCTCTCCCTCGTCTCTTCCGTCTCCGCGAACTCCACCCTCCGCCTGCCTTTCCTCCCTGCGCTAAAATATATGCAATACACATTTTCATTTATACAAATTTCATAACGCCAGAGCTTACCATTATATACAGCCTATATTACTGGCTGATAATGTAGCTTTCTATTGGTGAAAGAATTTTTAAAATCGGTTTAGTGTTTCGGGCGTGAAAGCGTAACAAACAAACACACTCACTTTCGCATTTATAATATTAGTATAGAAGAAATTAAAAAAACGGTTCTAGGGATTTTGACTTCCTATCAAGTACTATTTTTGTTATGTAACAAGATGAAAACTAAAATAAGTCAGTAATTTTAAAGTTTTCTTGGTTTTCCTGGTCTAATATCCAGCATTTTGTAATGGTGTGTAATTGGATTGTAACTGCAGAAAAAATAGGGTGAAGGCGGTAGAATGTACACGCCAAACTTTCATACCTAAACATGGTACGATCCATTCTCGCACAGTAACTGACTTTACAATGAACGTAAGCGAAAGATAAATATGTGTAAAAACATACGTGCGACAGAGAAAGGCGTGGGTGGGGGAGGGAGGGGGACATACCACTTTTATGTCCTTAAACTCGTCTATTGCTTAACTTAACAAACGGATTGCAATCTTTAGAGCACAGGCGTCAGGTGGGAATGCTGTCCTTATTCTACCGGTATTACAATGGAAGATGATCCGAGGAACTAGCGTCATTGATCCCTTCGGCACCGGTGCATAGTCGGGAAACACGCCAAACACGCGCCCAACATTTGTACACGGTTGACATAGTCATATGAGAACGGGTTGTTTCTACTACTCGGTCTTGAGTTCAACAGCTCGGCTGTGGAACGTTTTGCCGGCCTCTGTGTTTCCTCCCTCCTACAACATGGGTCTCTTCAAGATCCATGTTCACTCCTTCCTCTCCTCAAAAACACCCTCCACACAGCATCTTCAAAGATGACATAGGCCCTGAGGGAAATTATTTTCCTCAGGGCCTCCTGTGTGGAGTTAACGTAAAAAAAAATGCGACGATTTCTAATCAACGTCAGGCCGGTCTTAAAGTTTGACGTATACTATAAGTTAAATGATGGACTTTTTGAGTACTGCAACAGTTAGAATCACGGGTAGAGACTAAATACTGCGTTATAGGATGTAAAAAATTGTATTTTAGGATCGAGCAAGTTCACGGTCGTAAATATCTGTCTCGTCTCATTCTGTCTGCGTTTCTACTGCCGCAGACATTAAAGTCAAGACTTATAGCAGAAGCAAAAGTTTTTATAGAGAACCATTCAAAGCACTTAAACTTGAAGCGATCGCTTCGGAGCCAATGTCAAAGATAATTGTTTTATATATCGACATACGAGTTTTATAACGATCGAGAACTCAACGGGGTGGGGTAGCAGTAAACACACTTTGTTACGGATCCAAAGATTGCTGTTTTGATTCCCGTCTGATTCTCACTGTAAATTTTATTAATTACAATTCAGCATATATTTACCCCGCAGCATAAAGAGAAACTAGAACATACAGCACTAGATTCACGCGCCACGACGGGTTAATAGTTCCGAAATTTAATAATAAGTACGGACAGAGAACGTTTGAATACAACATACCGAAGATATTTAATTTATTACCTGACACTATAAAGCAACAAAATTCTATGAATAAGGTTAAATGTATAGTGAAAAATTGGTTATCAAACAAAAAATTATATTGATATGTATGAAAAAATGTTGAATCTGTAGATATAAGATGTAAATTATAACTTTTAAAATGTATATGTAACTAAATTATAAGCACCTGTCGACAAATCAATGCAATTGCTTGTTGATATGTGTACTAACTATTCTTTCAATATATATATATTTTTTTAAATCTTTTTCTGATGTCCTTTCCGATCAGAGGTCAGTCACCATCAGGACAATTTTCACCCTTCAGGCTTAAGCCTAACCACATCATTTAACCAATGGAGCGATTTTTGCCGTATATTTGCGCCATTTTAAATGTCTCCCATCGCTTTTCGGATAAAAAAGCCAATCTCTTGATTCGACTATTTTTTTAAAAAATATTTGTAGCTCCTACGTTTGTTATTTTGAACTTAAAACGAAGCTATAGAAATGCTTTATCTATTATGACCATAGATTTCGCAAATTCAAACTTCGTAGACTATTTTAGAACTATGTTAAAAATAAATTTTTTAAATATTTTTTTCACGCAGAATTTCTGATCAGCTGTTTACGGTTAAAATTAAGTCCTCTTTTTCCGTAGAATCTACCTATCAAGTATACCAGACAAAATACAGAAATCGAAAATATTCTATGTTGACTCGAATAAGTACGTCTCACGGCAGTTTCAAAGTAACAAACACGCAGGATTCGCGCGGTTATAAACTTGACGATTTTTTAAATATTTTATTTTATAAATCCTACAAATATTAGATAAACGGTAAAATACAGGCTATAGCACTATAATAAGATTTTATGTTACCATGTTTAAATTCGAAGGTATGATTTTTTTTAATGTTGGCGAAAAATTTAAAAAATGATCTTCTGGAAATCTCGAGCAGTCGAGTGGTTAGAGAAGCTTAATTCGAACTTCAGGATCGGCTGAAGTTCCTTCTTACCTACAGAAGAAGTAATGGATAGTTTCTTCTTATGGTTCCCCATCCTATCGAAGATAGATTTTATCACGGCAATCTTAACCCTGCAGAATGCACCCCGGAACTGCACTCGTACCAGTTACGTAGATTTTGAATCTAAAAATAATGGCGTCTTACGCTACTAATTTACATCTTTCATCAATCTTAAGGCATGTACCACATCGTGTAAAATTCGGAATCAGGCGCTAACAATAACACGTCTTGTGTAGATGGCGATAAGGTTTAAATTATCGTATAACACTAGCCGCCGTTTTAATATATTCAAGAAAAAAAACATCGCCAAAAACGTATTTTATTTTATTTTGGGAAGCTCAGGCACAAAAATTTAAATGTTTAACGATAATTTTCCAAATAATTAAAATTTCCACATTACATAATAAAAATATAACCGAAAAAGTGTTCGTCAGTAGAAGATTTTGCCCTTCAAAGCAGTCTTCATAGGCCTCACACTTTATTGTTTTCTGGGCTTATAAAAAATCTAATAAAAAAAATTGGACTATTTCAAAGGCAAATATTTGATCTACAAGCAGTATTAAATTAAAGCATCTAAAATATTTCTAAGTGATCTAATTTCCAAAACCAAAATCACATGATTATGCATTACTAAAGCCTCGATTACATTGAGCGAGTTTACAAGCTACTCGCCGGTAAGTTTAAAGGCGGGTGAATCGGCGAGTGAGACACAAAACTGTCTACTCGCTCAATAGCGAAAGTAGCAGCTAAAATAACGACAAAAAGTTGAACTCGCAGCTAGCGCCACACGCTATCCAGCAGCGAGAATAACGGCTCCCGCGCGAACTAATTCTGACAGTTACGAAATCAGCTGTTGGTAGGCCGCCATCTTGAGCGAGTAGCTAGTAACACTGTCAACTTTTTTCGTAGATTGTCCACAATCTGCTAGTTAGCAAGTAATACGATGACACTGAGCGAGTTTATTAACAGATTACAGAAGCTTTAGAAGTGCTTCATATTATCCTGAATCATCAGTTTTAATAAATACTACACGAGTCCCCATGACAAATCAAAACACTTTTTGAAAACTGATGAAAAACAAACTACTTTAAAAACCGAACATAACCTAGTTTATCTCCATCAATTTTCTACAAAAGTGTTCTAATTTTTCCGGTTACATGGGACTATGCCATGTTGTATGGCAAAATGGTATGTGAGGGAATAGATAAGTGGGAGCTTGGGATTATCTGGCTATTCAAATCTGGTCACTTTAAACGACTAAAGTCATTTCGAGCAACGTTTCAAAACTGAATGGCGTCGCATCAGGGCGATACTGAGAGTATCCATAACTCTGGATCAATGAAATATTAATTTGGGTGCTGTAAGATTAACAAGAACACACGTGTCAAGAACTCTGATCTGGTTTCGAGTGTTTGTATTCATACTATCAACCGGCTCGACGTAACCGTTTCATTGATCCATTATCATTCAGCAGACGTCGCCCGGGAGAAGTTCAACAAACACAGAAGATCTGGTCTCATTGTCAACTGCTGTCTGATATCTGCTACTGTAAATCTCGTCGTCGGAGCTATGCAGGTCTAAAATGTCTGTAGATGAAATGTGTCTACATTTTCCATTTTCCATCAAAGATTAATTTTAAAACAAAAGAAACGTCTTCATTTGTTTGTTCGAACAACAATACAACCTGACCTAACATAATAAAACAATAACATTAACCAAAGATATTTAAATATAAGAGATGTGCTATCGGCAGTTTTAACTAGATGAGACTGTGTTTCCTGGTGTCGCCGATACTACCGCACACCTTAAAAAAAATCAACTAAATGAACGAATTCTTTCCGTATTCAAACTATATTGTTAACCAATATTACTGCACACCAAAAATCAACTAAATTCCGTATTCAAACCACGTCCATTACACCGTAGTAACAAAACAAAAATAACTGATCCAGTTTTCATGGTCACCGTCAGAGGCGGCTCTAGGGGTCCAGAAGTGGAAGGTCTTTTAAAAAAATGATATTATGATACAATATCAGATAATATTCATTTCACGTGGGTACATCACGAGTTTGAGAGTAAAATTACATTATTTAAAATAGTAAATTATTTCACGCGACAAGCGTACAATATGCTAAATCAATCTACGTTCATCGAACCATCTCTTTCGGACGCATAAATTAATCAAGCTCTCCCTCACGGCAATGACCCAAACTGTCTTCAGAATCCGAAAACATTTTTATTAGGCGACATAATGCCATCTCGTTTATTGTATGGCGTGTAAAGAGACAGAATATTGGGAAATTTCGTAAATTGACCCAGCCAATCATCATAGTGCATGGAAAAGAAAGCTTCCATCTTGCTGTGATATCAAATACATTAGAATAATACTAGTTAGCTAGAAACATGAAAGGATATTGTTACAAACCCTTGCTAGTCAGAGGATTACAAAAGAATCCTAAAATCAAAAAAAAAATCAGTTATTTTGATTTGCATAATATTGTTTTACTATCATCTTATAATTTTGGGAGGTCTTTGACCAATTGACCTGCGGGAAGAACCGCCCCTGGTCACCGTTCATTATTGATCCTCGCACATGACCTTATCAATACAATCTGAAATAGACACTCGAAACACTGTGTATTTGATAGCTTCAAATGAAATCAAGTCGCCGAATGCTCTTGAGTGCAAAACGTCCCACTCCTCAATAGTAAGTAGCCAATGTAAAACAATCAACAATCAGCAGAATGCGAACGGTGCGAGCCGGCAACAGCCATACTTATTCCATCTCAGGCGTCCGGTTCAATAGAGCCCCACTGCACACTGTTGTACTGCATACCCATGCGGGCACTGATACATTGTGTTAGTTATAGGAACCCGTAAGGTACCGGAGCCGTTGAACCGCGGGCGGCATGAGATATGAGATTTCAGCTGCATCCGTCTGCATCGAAACGATTCGATATACAAGATGACATGTGTTACTAATTTGGCACGTCTGGAGTCTGGACTGTGCATCTGTGTATGGGCATGATATTATGATAATGCGTGCTATTGTTAGCGGAGACACGGAGATTCCACAGATATCTATATCGACATCGAAGTGATTTAGAATGTTCGATGGAATGAATCAGATATATCAACACGTCGATCGTCCGGTTGATTAGTCAGACATCTCCAAATACTAAGTATTGAGATAATGAGGAAAGCAATATTCGAATTCTCACCATAAATCAAATATTATTTAGAATGTCTGTGTTTTACATACTAAATATGCTACAAAATAACACCGGGAAGCATAACAGTCCGGTACATTGAATGATATTCTGAAATTTTCAACTAGTAACCCAGAAAATAAATTTTTCGCTCAAATCACTACAAGTTTTTCTGCATTATAATTAATAATTGATGTGGTCGTGCTTATAAGTTATTTGAGTATTTATTGTACCAGACAGAGGGTACACTTTTACATACAATTGCATACTAAACACAAATTCCGATTTTTCGGAGATGTCACTGGACGATCGATGTTTAAATTCTTTAAATTGGACTTTGGAAATTAGGACTTAGGACTTTGGAAATTGAAATTCTTTAAATTGGACGATCGATGTTTAAATTCTTTAAATTGGACTGGACCTAATCGAAATGCCAAAAATTGATAGCAGCACTTTTCCAACGGAATGTAAAATTGGATTAGGTATAAACTTTCGGGATGACTGAACACGCTTAATATGAATATTTTTTAGAAAAAACCTTACGTATTCGGGCGATGGAAAACACTGCAATAAAAATTAAAATTACAATACAAAGTGTCGTAGAATGCGGACAAATTATTGCGAAAGCAAATTTTAATTTAATGTAATTGATATTTTAAATTCAGTATTTTCCATCGTCCGAACGCAAATAATTGTCTTTTATAGTATTTTAAGGTGAATCAAATTTTTTTTTAATATTTGCACTTGAGCTTGTCTTAGTCATCCCGAAAGTTTACCTTGGATCCATCAATTGTGTAAAAAAAATATCATGATATTGGCTTTTAGCAAAATTGACATAAATGTATTCCTCGAAGTAGGGTACTTACTTATTTAATTGCTTTTACAATCAGATAATGTATATTTTACTATTATGGCAAGGGTTATGTCATCACAAACATTTTATTGTGATGTATTATTTGGTTATTTAATGTATTAGATAAATTATTAAAGTGTTACACGTGCTTTCATTTTTTTTTATCAAAACGTTGTTAGCGGTATTTTTAAAACAATTTTAATGTCAACAGCGTGGGAGGGTGGAAATACGTAACAGTTATTAATTCAGTATCAGTTTCATTGTTTTTTTTTAACCTCAGTAGGACAGGCCTGTGTTGGGGTTAATAATTTTATAAAATAATACAAAATAATAAATTGCAAGAACAACATTGTTACAAATGATTCTTACAAATTTAATAATGGGTACCAAGTGATCACTAGTAGGCGGATGCAAAACGTATTTTAAAACTCTGATTTTGATGGGAGAAAGCTGAGTTTGTAACTAACCTAACAGATTTGCGAATTGAATTTAGATTCAATTCGAATCACTATGAAACTGCTTTTACAATTTTTTTTCCGATATTTTGGAGATTGCTGCCTTTACTTTTACACACCTCAAATGATCTTTTATAGCTAAGTCCGTTGGCCCCATAAAACAAATTGGACCAGTCAAATAACGATAATTTGATTGTTTTGCCTTTAATAATTAGCTACTCTGGAATTTTCATTTTGCCTCCGAATTCCGCCTCATATTGATACTTGATTAGAAATAATATATGATGCTATTAATTTAAAAGGGACAAAGATGAAAAGAAAAAATACATCATATAAATAAAAGTAGGGTTAGGTAATTGCAACGACCATTCGACTGACGCGACATCTAATATGAAAGAGACGGCACGAGACAGAAAGAAGGACCACAAAAGAATAGAACTTTATACGAATTGATTTCACACAAAATTTCAACAGCAATGTATGCATTTTAACCAATAGCTAAGGAATAGCAAAAAAAATGGGATTTAAAAAAAATGTCCCTTGCTAGGTTTTGAAATTGGCAACCTAGCTTTCTTCAAATTCAATAAAGTAACATCTTTTCCATTGCACTTGCGATACGAAAATGGGAATTTCGTTAAAAACCAAAGGATCGATGACGTGAGCGCACCGAAGTGGAAATAGCCCCTAAAAGCAATTTCCGTTTTACGAGTGTGAAACTATTTGCCAGAATCGATCTTCGGGAACTTTTCAATCGGCCAGTGATGGCCACCGTCGATTTTACGAGAATTGTTTATTTGCCTTCACATTCTGCAAAATACCTACATCCGATATTATGATTTAAGTTTAATTTTGAGATATCAGACAACACATTCATTGGTGATTAAAGACTAACCGAAACTTTGGCTCAAAAGAGAGAAGGAAGCGCAACACAGTTGTTAAATAAAATGTTGAATACTTTCAGAATTAGCTCTTAGCCAAAGCGCTGTCCTGAAAGAAAGATTCTGGTAAACGCATACCTCACATAAATTCGATAATATTGTGCTACTATAGTAGCATTCCATAGAGTGGAAGATACTATCAGTATCGCCCTGGTGTAAGACCACCATTCAGAATTGAAACGTTGCTCGAAATGGCTTTAGCCGTGTTTAGTGACCAGATCTGAATAGCCAGGTACTTCCCCACCTTCCTCTTCCCTATCTCATTCCCCTCCCCACTACCTACAGCCTCACAACATACCCCAATTGGGGATGCCATAGTCTCACTGGCTCCAGACGGGAGCAGTTGGGACTCTTGTGCGGTATTTCATATAAAAAAAGCATTATAATCCAACAGTAAAACAATAGAGAACTCCAGTGAAAAATATTATGGCTTTAAAAAATTATGTTCATATAGACCAATAAACGCTGATTCTGAATATATAAGTTTTATTTAATAATATGTAACGTAGTTTTTAAAAAAATATTAAAAAAGTCCATTTTAAAACAGTTCATTAAAACATCCCGTCAAGTTGGTATTATGGAATTTGTGAGGCGTGACGTCACCGCTTCCATAAAACGCTCCAATGCTGAAATTCAAAATGGCGGAAGTCGAACAGCTGATTCTAGTTCCCTACGAAATTAATGCTTCGGTTTCCTTTATTGATTTCGATTCGTAAAGCTGAAAAAAATAATAATTTCAAACAATTTTTATACCACTCTCCCGTAATAATATTGAAAAATATAATAAATAAATAATTACACCTAAATAACGTTTTACTTATTGAATAGTTTCATTACTTCTTCCATACTAAATGACAACATCTGTTGAAAATAACTAAAACTTTTGGGCAGATGACGTCACAGGGCCAGATGACGTCACGGTGGTTTTCGGGGGATCTTGAAAAATTAAAACTTTGACATTTATTTTAACTATTAAAACTAACTATAAAAATAAAAATGCAGTTATTTAAGTTAGAAGGTCATTATTCATTAAAAAAAAATTAAAAATTGGACTGGAGTTCTCTATTCTCAGCAGCAGGACCATTTCGTACCATAAATGAACAGTTTGTTAAAATGGTATTAGACATATGAGGTGTGTAGAAGCAAAGGCAGCAATCTCCACTTTCGTTTTTTTTAAAAAAAGGCTAAAAACACATTGATATCTTTGCCTTTGATGCATATTTTCAAACTCTGATTTTGATGGGAAAAAGCTGAGTTTGTAACTAACCAGATTTGCAAATTGAATTTAGGTTCTCAATTCGGATTATGAAACTGCGTTTACAACTTTTTTCCGATATTTTGGAGATTGCTGCTTTTGCTTTTACACACACACATTCAGTGACTAGATTTGAATGCACAGGTATCTTCTCGTTGCACAAAATTTGCCAATATTAATTAGTAAATAGGTGTTCATAATACTATCGTTTTGTCGGTTGTTTATTTATCAAACAAATGCAAATAGCATTCGATATTATTCACGTCCAATAATATTGAATAATGTTTGGGAGTGAGGGAATGATGAATGTCCATTTCAGTTGGATGTGACGTAAGCAATTTGGATAAATCCCTGCCTCTGGAAACAGCTTCCAGAAATAATCCTGAATGACGCCATCAATTACGACTTTACAGCCAATGACACGATTTCGAATGTAAATCTAAATTGTAAAATTACGAAACATAAACACAGATTTGCCCACATTAATTCAGGTATCCATGTTCAGATTTCTTTAAGCATTTGCTCCTCTGTTCTTCCCGCCAAACCGCATTGAATCACGTTAACACGTTAATTTATTTCATCCAAGTGATCCAATGCCAGAACCAGAGGATTATGGCACCCTCAAACTTGTTAGGTGGTGGTGTCAATTTTGGACATTCTACAAATAACATTCATTATGGTGAATTAGTGAAAATACTTCCAAAATCGTTCTGAAAAGTAAAAAGGCAGAATTGAAACAGTGTTAGAAATGGTTCCATGCCAACTAGGAATAATGTCAACTCAACACCTCCTTAAAAAGTCATTAAAATCTATGAAAAAAATAAGTTTACATTAGCCGATAACCCTAACCTAACATAACCTATTTAACCATTTTTTTATAACTCTAAATGACTTATCTGAGATGGTTCTGAGTTGGTTTCATTCCGAGTTGGCCGGTCACCGTTAGAAATAGCTTTCAACAATGCTCTCTCAATAAACATTCTTTTCCTATTCCTGCTATTGTAGTCTTGACTCGCATTCCGAAGGTCGCGGGATCGAATCCCGGCATGGCAAATAAATTTTATTTGATTGTTTTGTGTACGTCACAATTTATTCATTTAAAATAATATAGTGGCACGCTCCAGAGTGGACGATACTCTCAGTATCGCCATTGTGTGAGACCACCATTCAGAATTGAAATGTTGTTTAAAACGGCTTTAGCTGTGTTTGGTGACCAGATCTGAATAGCCAGGTACTTCTCACCTGCCTCTTCCCCATCTCCTCCCCACTACCTTCAGCCTCACAACATACCCCCATTGGGGATGCCATAGTCTCACTGGTTTCAGACGGGAGCAGTTGGGATTCTTGTGCGGTATTCATTCAAAAAAAAAAAAGAAAAAAAAAAAAAATTTACCATTAGAAAAGGAATATAATTTTTAAGCACAACTCAAAATTTTCCTCGCAAACAAACTACTTTCTAACGCGTGTGTCCTTTGCACAGGCATTTAGACACGATGATAAACAAATAAATAATCCATAAAACAACAGTTATCTTTGTAGCATAGGACAACAAATACTTAATATTCAACTGCAGTTTGAACTCAATCCCGAATTCCTACGCCTACAGTGCGATCATCGGAGAAATTTGCAATACATTAATATAATCCCATACACAGATAGCAGTAAAGCCTTCGACTAAAACTAAAGTCGATATCCGACTTGCCTCCACTAATATTAATTCGCAAGAACTAAACTAGAAACTAACTAATACATTCATGTTTGAATACAGCATATTATTATATCTGGTTGGATACATTTGTATATAGGAGAGTATTTTCAGGAGTTTCGGATAAGTTTCCCATAAGCGACTGGCAGGTTTATAAATAGTGACTGTACATTTCAGCAGAGTATCGAGCCGAATTTTATTGATTCGTTGAAGTCGAACGTGCTGCTTGCAGGGCGCCACTTTCAAAAGCGATAATGTGAACCCTGTGACAGGATGTTTATTTATTGCCGAGGAAATTCAGCATTTTGAAAGGATCGATCAATAACAAGTCGAGTCTGCTTTGTTTGCGAGAAGTTTTGGAAAACTGCAATGTCAATGTTTTGATTTGTGGACGTAAGGCGATGAGGCAATTTGAACGCATGAGTTGACAGAGGGAAATTCCTGATATTTTTGATAGATTATAGATAGAAGCGGTGCGAGAGGGACAGGCATGGAGAATCCGCCACAATAATGAGCTTTATGATATTTATCAAGCTCCCAGACTCTCTACCCATTTAAGGCTCCAAAGATTAAGATGGGCCGGACATGTGCACCGAATGCCAAGCACACGAGTACCGAAGAATGTTCTAATAGGACACCCGGGAGGTAAACCTAGGCTGAGATGGGAGGATGATGTCAGGAAGGATGCAAGGGAACTACTTGTTGCAGATTGCAAGACGACAGCCGAGGACAGAAGGCGGTGGAGATTATTTTGAAAGAGGCCAAGGCTCGAAATGGGCTGTAGCGCCATTGAAGAAGAAAAGATAGTCGAGACGATTTACTATTATCAGAATACAGACATCAGGTGGGAATTCTGTGCTTTTTCTACCGGCATCAATGGAAGGTGTTCCGAAGAACTTGAAACAATGATTCATTCGGCACAGATGCGCAGACGGGAGACTAGCCAAACACGTGCCCAACATTTACACGTGGTTGCACTTACCGCACGTGAATTAGTCATTGTTACGCCCCGTTGCCGACTTTTGTTTCCTAGTATTGCTAAAATATTGGGCATTTTTTATACGACTACCGTTGAACGTCTGGAACCTGGAGAACTATGGTATCCAGCATCCCCAGTTTGAATATTTTGTAAGGCTGAATAAAGCGGGGAGGGAAGGGTATGGGAAAGAAGAAGCTTGGAAAGTACCTGGTTATTCAAATTTTGTAACTAATCATGGCTAATGCAACTTCAAGCAATATTTCTACTATGAATTATAGGACGATACTGATAGTATCTACCACTTTGGAACCTCCGAAGAACTAGCGTCACTGAACCATTAGACACCTATGGCCAGTCGATGGACATGTAAAACGCATACCAAACATTCTCACCTGAGAACTGGCCGCTTATGCTACTTATTCGACAAATAATTATTGCCGGCTTTTGAGTTCCTTCACTCTTATACAACGAGGTTCTATTTAATACTTAAGGCCACCCTTTCATCTTCTTCAAAATACCCTTCTAATGTGAATTAGGTCTTGAGGGAAATCTCAGGGCCTCCCGTCTTAATTTAATATAAAAATCCTATTGATTTTAATCTCTCGCCGTTTCTATCACAATTTATTATCTCGAGCGAACAGGCACTTGTTATTTATTTTTATCTTATTATCTTTTTAAAGTATCTATTATTAAACTTGACTCGATACTCTTTCATTATCAAATACGCGTGGGTCGAACCCTATTCAAGTCAAGGCGCATAAAAAATAATACAATCTCTTTACTTAACTTTTATCGACTTTTTTTCATTCCAAAAAAATATTAACCCCTGAAAAAATAACTTCTGGAAAGAGAGTTTGTTCCACCATTTACAAAAAATTAATATCCTCAAATGAATCATTTGTAAATCAGCTTCAAGACTATAACTGGCCGAAAATTACGTGATGGGGTAAAAATATCTATATATACATATATGTAAAAATCAAAATATGCTTGCTTTATATACATGTAAGTTGTGTGTGTATTGCTATATTAAGCAAAGGAAATGTTTGAAACTTTCAAAATACCTTCTTTCCACCCCCGCGAAGGTTTTTGGATTACTACAACCGCATGATAATACATCTGAAAAGTTTTTTAATCATTACAAAAACTCTTACGAAACTGTCAAAAATGTTACAATTGGAGAATGATATTTTGCACACCATCGATTGTTCAATCGATGTTCAATTTTCGAGTAAACTCTTTAAATTAATGAAATTAAAAATTAATTAATTGAAGTACTGAGTAAGTAAGAATAAATAGGTAGATATCTGTGTTAGGTAAAAAAATTGATTGATTGTTCTTATAATATACAAAAATTAATGTTTGTAATACACGAAAAAAGAAAATTTGAATAAAAAAAAGTAAAAGGTGGCACGCGAGCTGTTTGAAAACTGAATGTACTGGGATTGAATATATGGAAGCGGGAATGGGGGTTGGCGGGACGGGGATCGGGACATAGGAGAGGGAAAGCGGGGGGAAAACGCGTGAGGGGAAGGGGACTTGGGAGGGGAACGGTACGAATGGGAAATGACACGCAGGGAAAAACAATTTCCTTATTAAGTGGCATTGCAACGCGTGCCGGGAAATAGCTAGTTATCTATAAAATTTTATATACGAATATTTTCAAGTTAGTTTATTTTTACGACCATTGTCGGCTACGCTTTCGACGTCCAAATTTGTTTCCTAACCTTTTTCTATTAGAAATATGTTTCGGAAGCGGATATTTCGATTATGCTAATGCGCTAATCCGGCGGTAGCTTGCCTAACAATATTCTGTTGTAGTACAAGCTAAAAACAAAACGTTCCCCTCGGTAAAGCAGAGCAGGCAACGAACGTTAAAGTGTTTACAATAATTATTTTTGTACGTAATTCTCTTAGGCGGCGTGCGTCAGAGGACCTGGACCTCATCCCTCTCAATTATTTGTCCTTCCCTTAATCATATTACCTATAGCTAAGTACATAATATTGTATAGTAGACGAATATACAGATGGATATCTAATGGACATATTTTTTATTAATGGTTTATAATCGTATGTATTTTTTTCGATTCTCAAGTTTCACGCGATATAAGCCAATAAAAAGCCAGACGCTTCCATATCTAAATTATCAAATTGAAGTAGATAAGGGTAAGATATAATTAATTAAGATAAGATACGATTTTAAAGGCGGGTATGGGTACCACCGCTCCGAGGAACCATTTATTGGATAACCAACGCTTCTGCTATGGTTCGCTACGTTTGGTGACTTACAGAGGTGCCCAGGTTTATGGGGTGAGATTTGTCCGGGTGTTGGCGGTGGATGGATTCATACGTACGTCATTCCTGGAGACACTGACCCCCAAATTCCTACCCACCCCTCATACCTTTCTCCTTCTCAGAACTTTCTCTCCTTTCTTTCCTCAGAAGAGATGACGTAGGGAATTGTTTTCCCCATGACTCCCTTAGTGGAGTTAATGTAAAAAAGGGCTTAAAAAAATGAAAATAAGAAAAAAATATACGTTTAGACATCATTTTTCGTTCTAGGAATTGATAATGTTAAGAATTTGATGCGAGATTGGAATATTATGATTTGATGTAATTACCGCACAAGTCACAACTGCCGGAGTGCTGTGACAACTCGGATTTGGAGTAATTTGCGAGGCAAAAGTGAGCAGGAGGGGAAGGAGATGGTTAAGAAGACATTGGAAAGAACTTGGCTATTTAAGTCTGACGCTAAAGCCATTTCAAGCAACCTCCAATCGTCGAATAGCAGGCAGGTTTATTTTACAATTCAGGCAGGTTTATTTTATGTAAATTTCACAATGATGCTTTTAAAAAGGCATTTTTAAAGACTGCGTTGTATAAATTATTATTCAATTAATATTGCCATTATTTAAAATCCCAGTTACCTAATAATAGAATACCAGTTAGCCCAGTTCCCCATAAAATCGATATCTAGAATGTCTGCCTTTGCATTGTTAAAACCATTTAAGCTTCACCCACAAAAGGACTAATTTTAGCGCTACACAAAATTTTCGTCAACCCGATCAATGAATAAGGGATTGTTAAAACTTCGTAATTCCTGACGGAGTTCATCCTGATTTCATATAAAAAATCATGATGTGAAAAAGCAGAGTTATTTATGGAGCAAGAGTAGAGGTAGGTAAATGTAGGCTCTAGCTGGTAGAAGCTTTGCCGTTATCAAAGGAATCACAAATCGTTATACATCGTGTTTTCTGTACTTAAACACCTGACTGCTTCACATATTAAAGTGGGAAATCTCTGTTACGTGGTGTACAGTGTACATAAATCGTGTTACAGTAAAAGCCCGAAATTTGGCATAACTTAGTAGATTTTGCAGGCATCTCAAGGTATTTACCGAAATGGTTGTGTGAATGTCTGAAATGGAAGCCTTTACAAGCTATTTGAATCAACATAACCTAACAATTTCTGACTTTCTTACAAATATGCGTTTCGGAAAATGTCAGTGAAACCCAGCGCATGAATAAATTAAATGTATGTGTTATAAGGTGTGTTATTCCAGGGTGGTAGATTACTGTAATAATAAAAGACCACCGTTCAGAATCGAAATGACATTGGGATTAGCCGTGTTTAGTGACCATATATGTATAGCCAGGTACTTTACAAATCTTCCCTTTTCAACATTGGCATCATAAACCAAATTGGGAATGCCATAGTCTCACTGGCCCGGGGCAGTTGAGACACTTGTGCGGAAATAACATTAAACAAATAGTTAGGTTGGTTAAAAAAAACTTGTTATCGCTTTCATTCCGAACTAACCATTTCGGTAAAAAAAATCTATGAGTAAATACAGGGTGCGGCAGGATAACTTCCTTTTTTTAAAATGCGCGCCATTCAGTCGGTTGATGTCGTAGCGGATCGCTAGTGCTATCGTTCGTTCGTTCGGATAAAGTTTTGTCCCGACACAGTTTAATCGCCATCGTGCGTTGGAACAGTGACGAGCGTGCGTTTGCCGTTGAGGCCTATTTTGCGAACGGTTGTTCTGTGATCGCAACACAGCGAGCCTTTAGGGTGCGGCAGCATAACTTCCTTTTTTCAAAACTTAATAAAACCCATTCTACAAATCAATTTTTTAAATTTGTTTTTTATAATGTGGGCAAATACCTAAAGTTTTGTTTTACTTAGTTTTTGAAGATCAAATCAGGTAGGTGACGTCCTAGGCGCACATCGTAGGCTCGCTGGTTTGCGATCACAACATCCCTTCGAAAAGAAGGCCTCAACGGCAAACGCACGCTCGTCACTGTTCCAATGCATGATGGCTACTAAACTGTGTCGGGACAAAACTTTATAGTTCCACCTCTCGAACGGAGATCACTAGCGCTCTACTACGACATCATCGACTGATCAAGCAATTTAAAAAAGGAAGTTATGCTGCCGCACCCTGTATAAGATTTCACCAATTTTACGGTATCTGAAGAATATGTGGGAAGTTGGGGGTTCGGTTCCCTATTATAACCCAGCTATTTATAAATTACAAGAATAGGTTCCCAGCTGTTTGTTATAATTTACAAGATTGGGAAACGGTTTTATCTTGAGAACGATGAGAATCAATATTACACAACGCTATCGAGAAATTAATATTACCAAAAGATTTTTCGACATTTTGTCTACACATAAATTTCAATCAATATGTACGTCTAGTTATATCAGTATGATAATTATTAAGAAAAACAAGTCAATAATATTATTTTTATTGATGTTTTGGTAGCAGCCGCTTATTTCTAGTTTGATTTCGTTTTCAACAACAATGGCGCTAATTAACAGGATGGAAAATCGTAAGTCGAAAATACGGGGACAGATAAAGCCTAGGATTATTTGACCGCCTATTTCATTCAATTACCTACTACTTCTAGTTTGTCTGGAAATTCGACAGTGGATTTATCAAAATGAAATATTTCGTAACGGTCTAAAAATATTTGCCATTACAGATAAGATAATAAGGTGGCTAATACCTCCAACTTTGGTTGAAAACAACTTAGTAAAGCCATTTTGTTTCAATTTAACTATAAATACTAGCTGACCCGGCCACGCGTTGCTGTGGCTAACGAAACACAACGCCATCTATGGATGGTTACCCAACCTAGATAACCAAGTGTTGTGTCGATGAATTAACTCACACCGCCATCTGTTAGAAACTTATGGAACTTACAAATAATTACAAAGCTTTGTTCTAAAACAAACATTTAATGAACATTTAATTCGCAATAATAAATATTGAGGTCAAAATCGAGATAAAAACTATCTTATCTTTTAAATTGGACCAAATTACACACAGTAAGCCAAATTGCATCAAAATCGGTTAAGTAGGTTCGGAGTTAATCTCGAACAAACATCGTGAGGTGAGATTTTTATATATAAAGATTTACTTGATAATAATAAGATACTAGCTTTGCCTGTTGCAGAGGCAACCAAGGGGTTAAACACTACACGATATGACGTGTGAACGCGGATGAAGCGAAGAGTGTGTGTAAAATAAAATAGGTGAAGAAAAAACGATGTTTGAATGTGGATAAAGCAAGGAGTGTGCGCCTACAAAGGGCACAGGCAGTTGACAGCCCAATTTCGTACATCCGCTCTCGGGCTGCTTCGGTCACCCGGTTCAAGGCGTTCAGTACGGGCCTTTTCTCGCAAAAGGAGGCCAAGTAGCTGCCTGCTCAAATTTTCACTGCGCCATTTGGGTTATGCAGGTCGATACGCGTAATTTGTTACCCGAAACGTATAGTTTACTGTTGAAAAGACTCTTACCACAGTGCCACTTTGGTCACCGATACTTTTAAAACGGCCCAGGAGCTTACCGCTCAATTCAGTACTGAACCAATCCTGCCGCCCGACTCAGGGCGTTCAGTATTTCATTTAATTTAAATTAGAAAAAAACATTAGAGCTTTATCTCAAAAAATGGTCCTAGGAGTTTATCGCTTATTTTTTCACTCAGCCCTTCGGATTGTGTAGATCGAGACGCGTAATTTGATGCCCATCTCGGGTACTGTAAGGTGTAATTTAAAAAAAACAAAAATTTTGGATTTTGAAAATTTTTTAATTTTGGAAAAAAAAAATTGGATTTATGAAATTTTTGAATTTTGGAAAAAAAAATTGGATTTTGGAAATTTTTTAATTGTGGAAAAAAAAATTTTGGATTTGGAAATTTTTGAATTTTAAAAAAAAAAATTTAATTTTGGAAAAAAAAAATGGATTTTGGATATAAAAAAAAAAATTTTGCCCTTGCACTAATTTAAAAAAATCGGCGCTATAAAAATGTATTATTCAGAATATTTTAGAAACTTTAACTAAGCACAACTGGGGATGCCGACTGAGGATGCTCACTGACTCCAGACGGCAGTAGGTGGGACTCTTGTGCGATATTCACATTGAAATTTAATTTAAAATGTATGAACCCCTACAGTATTCAAAAGGTACCTACACCATTTGGCAAAAAAAAATTGACCATTGTCGCAGGTGGAGTAATCGTCATTTCCGTTTCATCCGAAATCCAAATCACAGCAGTGCTATAGAAGTATCACTTCAAAACTCCCGTCTTCGGATGTTTCTTTTTATTTAAATTAATCATTTTTGTCAATGAAAGAATTGCCTCCCTGGTCTAGTAAATAAATGTATCGTCTGTAATATTTTACTCCTGCGTATTATGTGCTCCTGGTAGATTTTCAATATTGTTCGTCACCCTTTTTGTCATTTTTCACAAAAACGGCGCCATTAAAATGTATTTTTCAAAATTATTTCTCAAATAATTATTTTAATGCAAAATCGTTCATATAAAAAATAAATCAGGGTAGGTACTTGGGGCCCTTGTAGTATTTTTTCAAAAAACGGCGCTATAAAAATGTGTTATTCAGAATTTTTTAGAAACTTAAACTTATTTTTATTCCAGTAAAAAAATTACAGAGAAAATATTATTTCATAGTGCGCGAGTAGGTACTAAGTTTCCTTACAGTAATTAAAAAAAAAACGGCGCCATTTAAATGTATATTCAGAATTTTTTGTCAAATAATCACTTCAATGAAAAAAAGTTCGCAGAAGTATTTATTTTTATAAATAATACGAATCCTAATGTTGAGCTATATTGGAGCCCAATTTATCAGTTAAATCCGTTTATCGGGTACCTACCTAGTTCATAATTTGCAGTTTTACAATATTCTGTATTTATATTTTTTACACATGCAAGACCAACTCACAAACTTGGACTAATCCCGCTTGAATTTTAACCGCACCAAGCCGTAAAAATTGAAATCCGCCATCTTTAAAAAAAAATCTTCATACAAAAACGTATTATGGGGTGATTTCGTAAGTTCAAGAGGGTTATGGAAAAATTTTCATTTTCGGTGTTGCAATATTGGAGAAAATTTACCCAGCCTGAATTTATTTGTAAGAAAATTAGGTTTTATACTGGCTAGAAAGCCAAAAGATATTTTAGAGGAAAATGCTTTTTACGTAAAGTGTCAAAACATGTCATTGTGAAATGCACTCTTGTGTAACCTTTTGAATGGAAAGCGAACCATGTCACAGTTTTAACTGCTTGTAGTAACTCTCTACTTAAGATTAATTCAAAAACATCTTGGCCAGAATGCGTATTTTTGACGATATCTTCGACCACGCAATGTACGTTCGAAATGTCAAATTTCCGTCCCCCTCGCCATAAAATAAAAAAAGAATAAATTCGTGTGAATTTTTCTTATGAAAATAATCAGTACTTACATTCTTCACCGCTAGATGTCTCCCTGTACATATATTCTACAATTTTGTGTAGAAAATATGTACTAATCGAGTTAATTTTAGCCTTCTGTGAAAGTTCTGTTCAAATTCTATTAAAGTTCTGTAATTATTTCAGTTTTATGATGCGATTGGCCTACAACGATAAAACAACAGAACTCGAATAGAACTTACACAGAACGTGAAAATTAACTTTAAAAACATTGTTGAATTATTCAACTTTATTGAAACAACTTTACCTTAGTATTGCATTAAAACCTAATTTATTGTGAAGCTACCTATTCGTGAAAGTACCTACGCATTTCTTTTCAAATTTTTTCAATGAAGTACGTCGTCGTCAAATAAGTACCTACCCAGGAATGAAAAACTAAAAATTTCTAAGCACGTGTTTTTCGTGGAAAAATCTGATTTTGTTTAGCTTGCCCTGAAATATTTCACATGCGATGCGTATGTAATGACGATCGAATTAGTTGAGGAGACATCTAGACTATAATATTTTTCAAAAACATTTTAGCCAGGATCGATTTTTCGGCCGTAATGCCGTTTGTCGTAAAACAACAACCGAAACCGCTGAGAGGTCCGGTTTGTTGACAAAAGTTTGACATGTGAGTTCGCGACCCACCCCACTTGAACTCTATAGTGATACATCATGTGCTCCTGGTAGATTTTCAATATTGTACGTCATCTTTTTTGTCATTTTTCACAAAAATGGCGCCATAAAAATGTATTTTTCAAAATTATTTAACAAATAATAATTTTAATGCAAAATCGTTCATATAAAAAATAAATCAGGGCAGGTGCACATGAGTACCTACATATTTTTTGAATAAATATTACGAATCCTAATTTTTTAATTTTGAAATTTGGTTTTGAAATGATAGGTACCTATCGACTTTGGCAAAAAAATACGACCATCTTTGTTTGTTTCTGTTTATTTGATATCATGTTTTTTTTTATTTTTAAAAGAAAAAAGTCCCTAGGTATTTAAGTACCTACCTTGTCTAGGAAATAAGCATATTTTATTCAATATTTTACTCTTGCAAAATGTGTATTCCTGATGGAAACTCAATATTGTACAGCGCCCTCATTGTCATTTTTAGTTCGAATTTTTACTCACACAATCATAAAAGAAAAGTGTTTAGCATTGTATTTGGACCCATCTTACTTCAAAAACGTTCCGATTTATTTAGTACTAATTTTCTTCATAACTACAAAAGTCTACATACCTGAAATAATGCATTTTGGCAAAAATTGCGACCATCCCGAGTGATTTCTTTTATTTCAAATCATTAATTTTTTATTTGATATCTGAAGGAAAGAACCGATGCGTAAGCCGGTACCTACCCGGTTCTTACGCAGACAAACAATATTGATGTAGGTACCTAAGCATTTCCTTAAAAAAATCCGTTCATCTTACGAACAAATTTGTAATAATTCAACGGAAAAGTACCTACCCTGTAATTAAACGTGTTCTTTTTATATGGCCAGCAATATATTCTCTTCTGTGGGATTTTCAAAGCACGTTATTTTTCTCAAACGTCATATTTTCCGTAGCGTATAGTGAAATATTTTTAATGGTTTGCGTATGTTACGACCGTTGAAAATGTTTTTTTAATCTCTCGACCTCGATAATATTCAAAAACATTACAGCCAGAATCGGTTTTCGAGCCGCAGAGGCGTTTTCAAATTGTCGACTCCGAAACAGGCTTGAAGCCGTTATTTTATACGGCTAAATCATAATTTTCTCCTAACTGACGTGTCTTGAAACTCAAGATTGTTTTTTATTATCAATTATTAGTCAATTTAATCGAATTTAAGTACCTACTCGACGACTTATTCTACTGGCCGCCAAATTTTTCACTTTCGACGGTAGTGAAATCTTAGCAAATGTCAAAAATAATGCAAGGTATTATGCAATATTGCAGAACATTTTGGATGAAATGCGTTACATGTCGCGGTTTTAAAATCTTAATAATACTCTCTACTACGAATCTGTCGTAAAACATCTCCGGCGGAAGGGTTATTTTTGACGCAATCTCGAATTCCGTGACGCACCTATAAAATGCCATTTTTTCCCAGCAACGCCGTAAAATTTTTAAGAATAAATCCCTAGCAAATTGCACTTTGTATGAGAAAAAAGTCTTAAAAAGTCTTAAAATATCTTAAAAATCTTAAGTTCTTGTCTCGCCAAAATGGTCTCTGCTGTCGGTGAAACTGGATAGGCAGGGTGGTCGATTTTTGCTTGAGGGGGGGGGGTGTACTGAATCGCATTTCAAGCGAAAGCGATCCTTAGGGTGGGCGAACTTGAGGGGCGGCAAGGTCGTCTTTTGCCTGTATGACCCATGTGAGTTAAAAATTTTTGGATTTTGGAAATTTTTGAATTTTCAAAAAAAAATTTTTTGAGTTTTGAAAATTTTTTAATTTTGGAAAAAAAAAATTTGGATTTTGGAAATTATTGAATTTTGAAAAAAAAAATTTTTAAGTTTTGGATATTTTTTTAATTTTGGAAATAAAAAATTTTTTGTCTTGGAAATTTTTGAACTGAAAGTAATTTTTCAAAAAACGGCGCTATAAAAATGTATTAATCAGAAATTTTAGAGACAAACTAAACCCAACTGGGGATACCGTAGTCTCACTGACTCCAGACGGCAGTAGTTGAGACTCTTGTGCGGTATTCACATTGAAATTTAATTTAAAATGTATGAATCCGTACAGTATTCAAAAGGTACCCACACCATTTGGCAAAAAAAAATTGGACCATCTTTATTTAAATTTACTCATTTTATTAGAAATGTTCAGAATATATAGTGTCCGAGTACGTTGTCAAAAAAAATTCGAGTGCAGTTTACACGCGGTAGAAGTGAAACTTTTCCATTTTGGAAAAAAAAATTATTGGATTCTGGAAATTTTTTAATTTTGGAAAAAAAAATTGTTGGATCTCGGAAATTTTTGAACTTATAACTGAAAGTAATTTTTCAAAAAACGGCGCTATAAAAATGTATTATTCAGAAATTTTAGAGACTTAAACTAAACCCAACTGGGGATGCCGTAGTCTCACTGACTCCAGACGGCAGTAGTTGAGACTCTTGTGCGGTATTCACATTGAAATTTAATTTAAAATGTATGAACCCGTACAGTATTCAAAAGGTACCCACACCATTTGGCAAAAAAAAATTGGACCATCTTTATTTAAATTTACTCATTTTATTAGAAATGTTCAGAATAAATAGTATCCGAGTAGGACGTTGTCAAAAAAAAATTCGAGTGCAGCTTACTGTAGTTTTTCAAAAAACGGCGCTATAAAAATGTATTATTCAGAATTTTTCAGAAACTAAAACTAAACCCAACTGGGGACGCCGTAGTCGCACTGACTCCGGACGGCAGTAATTGGGACTCTTGTGCGGTTTTCACATTGAAATTTAATGTAAAATGTACGAACGATTAGTTCCCGTACAGTATTCAAAAGGTACCTACACCATTTCGCAAAAAAAAATTGGACCATCTTTATTTAAATTTACTCATTTTTTTAGAAATGTTCAGAATATATACTATCCGAGTAGGTACCTACGTACGTTGTCAAAAAAAAATCGAGTGCAGTTTACACGCGGTAGAAGTGAAACTTTTCCAAAACAATCTCAACTAATGCTTGAAAAGTGAGGTCTAAGTTGTCCAGTAAATAAATGTATTCTCTGTTAAATTTTACTCTTGCGTGTTATGTGCTCCTGGTAGATTTTCAATATTGTACCTCACCTTTTTGTCATTTTTCACAAAAACGGCCCTTTAAAAATATAATTTTCAAAATTATTGTATACCCATTTTTATGAGGTGTTGCTCATCCGACGAATGGTTCCCGGGGCGGCAGTGCCAATGCCCGCCTCTAACGTTGAATAATTATCATAAATAAGCTAAATACAAAAAAAGCGTTATGTTACTATAATATTTAAAAAAAATAAATCCCTTAAATATCTAGGCTAAAGACGAAGGTAGCGCAACACGGCATAACAGCCCAAAAAATAATTACAAAAGAAATTATCCTTTCAACTTCAAATAATTTCATTACAAATTTCCAAAAGAAAAAACATATGCAATACCCATTTGATGATTCCGAGTTGTTATGTGCAGGTACCTACCTACTCAGATTCTCAGTTGGTACACCTGCACATACGTAAAAAAAAACACGCCATTAAAATGTATATTCAGAATTTTTTATCAAACAATCATTTCAATGAAAAAGAGTTCGCAAAGTATTTATATTTATAAATAATACGAATCCTAATGCATCGGAGCCCATCTATCAGGTACCTACTTAGTTCGTCATTCGCAGACGTACAATATTCTGACATTGTGAACCCGTACATAAATTAAAAAACTACTTTCCTAAAATGGGCATTCCAAAACCGAGCGTCTAGCAACACTCGATACGGAGATCTTTTTTCGTGAATTGAGCAAATTTCTTTCGATACAGACGAACCTGCCGATTTGAACGGATTGAAATAGAACTACAGGCGTGTTCGACAGACATTTGATTTTGTTTTGTGTGAACGATCCGTACTTGTATTCCGCACCGCTAGATGTCTCTGGATTGAAATCTTTAGTTGGCGGAGAGTGTTGCCTTCCGCCATTTGTAAAATTTCAGAATCCAGTGTTCCAAGGTGTGAGAAAATTTACCCAACCTGAATTTATTTGTAAGAAAATTAGGTGTTCTACTGGCCAGATAAATTATGCACCCTCGAGAAAAATGCGAGTTTTGCGAAACGTCAGAAAATATCATTTTTCCGCGCGCTATTGTGTAACATTTTGAATGGTGACCGACATATTTGTCGATTTTAAAAGCTTCCTTAATTTCTATTCCTCCTATTTATTAAAAAACATCTCCACCAGAACGCGCTTTTCCGACGATATCTCGTACCGCGTGTCGTACCTATAAAATGTCATTTTTTAGCAGCATCGCCATTAAAATAAAAGAATAAATTTCTAGCAAATTCGTTTCGCGTAAAGGAAATAGTGATTAAGATTTCTTATCTTTTTTGCAAATGCGAACCTGTCGGCGGGAAATATAACCAGGCCGATTTCTTCGTCGATGAGAGATTCAGCCGGAGGTTCCAGTTATCGCCGCTGATTTTGTATCAGTTTTTTCCGTTGACTTTTGGCGTTTCTAAAATAAGAATTTCGTGTGAGTTTCCTGTCTTGCGATAGTGGTCTCTGAGGTCGGTCAAACTCGAAGAGCGGAGAGGTCATTTTGGCGTGGGAGGCCTGCACTGAAAAAAAAAGCCCTGTGTTTCGAGCGAAACTGAACCTCGAAACGGGTAAAACTTAAGGGGCGGCAAGGTCGTCTTTTGCCTAAATGACGAAAAAAAAGTGAGTTTTCGAAAACTGTGCATTAATATATACTAGCTTTGCCTGTTGCAGAGGCAACCAAGGGGTTAAACACTACGCGATTTGACGTGTGAACGCGGATGAAGCGAAGAGTGTGTGTAAAATAAAATAGGTGAAGAAAAAACGATGTTTGAATGTGGATAAAGCAAGGAGTGTGCGCCTACAAAGGGCACAGGCAGTTGACAGCCCAATTTCGTACATCCGCTCTCGGGCTGCTTCGGTCACCCAGTTCAAGGCGTTCAATACGGGCCTTTTCTCGCAAAAGGAGGCCAAGTAGCTTCCTGCTCAAATTTTCACTGCGCCATTTGGGTTATGCAGGTCGATACGCGTAATTTGTTACCCGAAACGTATAGTTTACGGTTGAAAAGACTCTTACCACAGTGCCACTTTGGTCACCGATACTTTTAAAACGGCCCAGGAGCTTACCGCTCAATTCAGTACTGAACCAATCCTGCCGCCCGACTCAGGGCGTTCAGTATTTCATTTAATTTAAATTAGAAAAAACCATTAGAGCTTTATCTCAAAAAATGGTCCTAGGAGTTTATCGCTTATTTTTTTCACTCAGCCCTTCGGATTGTGTAGATCGAGACGCGTAATTTGATACCCATCTCGGGTACTGTAAGGTGTAATTTAAAAAAAAATAAATTTTGGATTTTGAAAAAAAAATTGGATTTTGGAAATTTTTTAATTTTGGAAAAAAAAAATTGGATTTAGGAAATTTTTGAATTTTGGAAAAAAAATTGGATTTTGGAAATTTTTTAATTGTGGAAAAAAAAATTTGGATTTGGAAATTTTTGAATTTTAAAAAAAAAAATTTAATTTTGGAAAAAAAAATGAATTTTGGATATAAAAAAAAAAAATTTTGCCCTTGCACTAATTTAAAAAAATCGGCGCTATAAAAATGTATTATTCAGAATATTTTAGAAACTTTAACTAAGCACAACTGGGGATGCCGTAGTCTCACTGACTCCAGACGGCAGTAGGTGGGACTCTTGTGCGATATTCACACTGAAATTTAATTTAAAATGTATGAACCCTTACAGTATTCAAAAGGTACCTACACCATTTGGCAAAAAAAAATTGACCATTGTCGCAGGTGGAGTAATCGTCATTTCCGTTTCATCCGAAATCCAAATCACAGCAGTGCTATAGAAGTATCACTTCAAAACTCCCGTCTTCGGATGTTTCTTTTTATTTAAATTAATCATTTTTGTCAATGAAAGAATTGCCTCCCTGGTCTAGTAAATAAATGTATCGTCTGTAATATTTTACTCCTGCGTATTATGTGCTCCTGGTAGATTTTCAATATTGTTCGTCACCCTTTTTGTCATTTTTCACAAAAACGGCGCCATTAAAATGTATTTTTCAAAATTATTTCTTAAATAATAATTTTAATGCAAAATCGTTCATATAAAAAATAAATCAGGGTAGGTACCTACACATGAGTGCACGGGTAGGTACTTGGGGCCCTTGTAGTATTTTTTCAAAAAACGGCGCTATAAAAATGTGTTATTCAGAATTTTTTAGAAACTTAAACTTATTTTTATTCCAGTAAAAAAATTACAGAGAAAATATTATTTCATAGTAGGTACTAAGTTTCCCTACAGTAATTAAAAAAAAAACGGCGCCATTTAAATGTATATTCAGAATTTTTTGTCAAGTAATCACTTCAATGAAAAAAAGTTCGCAGAAGTATTTATTTTTATAAATAATACGAATCCTAATGTTGAGCTATATTGGAGCCCAATTTATCAGTTAAATCCGTTTATCGGGTACCTACCTAGTTCATAATTTGCAGTTTTACAATATTCTGTATTTATATTTTTTACACATGCAAGACCAACTCACAAACTTGGACTAATCCCGCTTGAATTTTAACCGCACCAAGCCGTAAAAATTGAAATCCGCCATCTTTAAAAAAAAATCTTCATACAAAAACGTATTATGGGGTGATTTCGTAAGTTCAAGAGGGTTATGGAAAAATTTTCATTTTCGGTGTTGCAATATTGGAGAAAATTTACCCAGCCTGAATTTATTTGTAAGAAAATTAGGTTTTATACTGGCTAGAAAGCCAAAAGATATTTTAGAGGAAAATGCTTTTTACGTAAAGTGTCAAAACATGTCATTGTGAAATGCACTCTTGTGTAACCTTTTGAATGGAAAGCGAACCATGTCACAGTTTTAACTGCTTGTAGTAACTCTCTACTTAAGATTAATTCAAAAACATCTTGGCCAGAATGCGTATTTTTGACGATATCTTCGACCACGCAATGTACGTTCGAAATGTCAAATTTCCGTCCCCCTCGCCATAAAATAAAAAAAGAATAAATTCGTGTGAATTTTTCTTATGAAAATAATCAGTACTTACATTCTTCACCGCTAGATGTCTCCCTGTACATATATTCTACAATTTTGTGTAGAAAATATGTACTAATCGAGTTAATTTTAGCCTTCTGTGAAAGTTCTGTTCAAATTCTATTAAAGTTCTGTAATTATTTCAGTTTTATGATGCGACTGGCCTATAACGATAAAACAACAGAACTCGAATAGAACTTACACAGAACGTGAAAATTAACTTTAAAAACATTGTTGAATTATTCAACTTTATTGAAACAACTTTACCCTAGTATTGCATTAAAACCTAATTTATTGTGAAGCTACCTATTCGTGAAAGTACCTACGCATTTCTTTTCAAATTTTTTCAATGAAGTACGTCGTCGTCAAATAAGTACCTACCCAGGAATGAAAAACTAAAAATTTCTAAGCACGTGTTTTTCGTGGAAAAATCTGATTTTGTTTAGCTTGCCCTGAAATATTTCACATGCGATGCGTATGTAATGACGATCGAATTAGTTGAGGAGACATCTAGACTATAATATTTTTCAAAAACATTTTAGCCAGGATCGATTTTTCGGCCGTAATGCCGTTTGTCGTAAAACAACAACCGAAACCGCTGAGAGGTCCGGTTTGTTGACAAAAGTTTGACATGTGAGTTCGCGACCCACCCCACTTGAACTCTATAGTGATACATCATGTGCTCCTGGTAGATTTTCAATATTGTACGTCATCTTTTTTGTCATTTTTCACAAAAATGGCGCCATAAAAATGTATTTTTCAAAATTATTTAACAAATAATAATTTTAATGCAAAATCGTTCATATAAAAAATAAATCAGGGCAGGTGCACATGAGTACCTACATATTTTTTGAATAAATATTACGAATCCTAATTTTTTAATTTTGAAATTTGGTTTTGAAATGATAGGTACCTATCGACTTTGGCAAAAAAATACGACCATCTTTGTTTGTTTCTGTTTATTTGATATCATGTTTTTTTTATTTTTAAAAGAAAAAAGTCCCTAGGTATTTAAGTACCTACCTTGTCTAGGAAATAAGCATATTTTATTCAATATTTTACTCTTGCAAAATGTGTATTCCTGATGGAAACTCAATATTGTACAGCGCCCTCATTGTCATTTTTAGTTCGAATTTTTACTCACACAATCATAAAAGAAAAGTGTTTAGCATTGTATTTGGACCCATCTTACTTCAAAAACGTTCCGATTTATTTAGTACTAATTTCCTTCATAACTACAAAAGTCTACATACCTGAAATAATGCATTTTGGCAAAAATTGCGACCATCCCGAGTGATTTCTTTTATTTCAAATCATTAATTTTTTATTTGATATCTGAAGGAAAGAACCGATGCGTAAGCCGGTACCTACCCGGTTCTTACGCAGACAAACAATATTGATGTAGGTACCTAAGCATTTCCTTAAAAAAATCCGTTCATCTTACGAACAAATTTGTAATAATTCAACGGAAAAGTACCTACCCTGTAATTAAACGTGTTCTTTTTATATGGCCAGCAATATATTCTCTTCTGTGGGATTTTCAAAGCACGTTATTTTTCTCAAACGTCATATTTTCCGTAGCGTATAGTGAAATATTTTTAATGGTTTGCGTATGTTACGGCCGTTGAAAATGTTTTTTTAATCTCTCGACCTCCATAATATTCAAAAACATTACAGCCAGAATCGGTTTTCGAGCCGCAGAGGCGTTTTCAAATTGTCGACTCCGAAACAGGCTTGAAGCCGTTATTTTATACGGCTAAATCATAATTTTCTCCTAACTGACGTGTCTTGAAACTCAAGATTGTTTTTTATTATCAATTATTAGTCAATTTAATCGAATTTAAGTACCTACTCGACGACTTATTCTACTGGCCGCCAAATTTTTCACTTTCGACGGTAGTGAAATCTTAGCAAATGTCAAAAATAATGCAAGGTATTTTGGAATATTGCAGAACATTTTGGATGAAATGCGTTACATGTCGCGGTTTTAAAATCTTAATAATACTCTCTACTACGAATCTGTCGTAAAACATCTCCGGCGGAAGGGTTATTTTTGACGCAATCTCGAATTCCGTGACGCACCTATAAAATGCCATTTTTTCCCAGCAACGCCGTAATATTTTTAAGAATAAATCCCTAGCAAATTGCACTTTGTATGAGAAAAAAGTCTTAAAAAGTCTTAAAATATCTTAAAAATCTTAATTTCTTGTCTCGCCAAAATGGTCTCTGCTGTCGGTGAAACTGGATAGGCAGGGTGGTCGATTTTTGCTTGAGGGGGGGGGGTGTACTGAATCGCATTTCAAGCGAAAGCGATCCTTAGGGTGGGCGAACTTAAGGGGCGGCAAGGTCGTCTTTTGCCTGTATGACCCATGTGAGTTTTTCGAAAAACTGTGCAATACTATATTAACTAGCTTTGCCTGTTGCAGAGGCAACCAAGGGGTTAAACACTACGCGATTTGACGTGTGAACGCGGATGAAGCGAAGAGTGTGTGTTAAATAAAATAGGTAGAGAAAAAAACGTCATTTGAATGTGGATAAAGCGAGGAGTGTCCGTCTACAAAGGGCACAGATAGTTGACAGCCCAATTGCGTACGCCTGCTCTCTGGCCGCTTCGGTCACCCGGTTCAAGGCGTTCGGTACGGGCCTTTTCTCGCAAAAGCAGGCCAAGTAGCTTCCTGCTCAAATTTTCACTGCGCCATTTGGGCTGTGCAGATCGATACGCGTAATTTGTTACCCGAAACGTATAGTTTACTGTCAAAAAGACTCTTCCCACAGTGCCACATTGGTCGTCGACACTTTTAAAACGGCCCAGGAGCTTACCGCTCAATTCAGTACTGAACCAATCCAGCCGCCCGACTCAGGGCGTTCAGTTTTTCATTTAATTTAAATTAGAAAAACCAATAGAGCCTAAAAGGGTCCTCGGATTTTATCGTTCAATTTTTTCAGTCAGCCCTTTGGATTGTGTAGGTCGAGACGCGTAATTTGATATCCATCTCGGGTACTGTAGGGTGTAATTTAAAAAAAAAAATTTTGGATTTTGGAAATTTTTGAATTTTAAATAAAAAAAATTTTAGATTTTGTAAATCTTTGAATTTTCAAAAAAAAATTTTTTGAGTTTTGGAAATTTTTTAATTTTGGAAAAAAAAAACTTTTTTGGATTTTGAAAATTTTTTAATTTTGGAAAAAAAAAATTTGGATTCTGGAAATTTTTAATTTTGAAAAAAAACTTTTTTGGTTTCTGGAAATTTTTGAATTTTGAAAAAAAAATTTTTGGTTTCTGGAAATTTTTTAAATTCGGAAAAAAAAAATTTCGGATTCTGGAAATTTTTTAATTTTGAAAAAAAAATTTTTTGGTTTCCGGAAATTTTTGAATTTTGAAAAAAAAAATTTTCGGTTTCTTGAAATTTTTTAATTGTGAAAAAAAAATTTTTTGGTTTCTGGAAATTTTTTAATTTTGGAAAAAAAAATTATTGGATTCTGGAAATTTTTTAATTTTGGAAAAAAAAAATTGTTGGATCTCGGAAATTTTTGAACTTATAATTGAAAGTAATTTTTCAAAAAACGGCGCTATAAAAATGTATTATTCAGAAATTTTAGAGACTTAAACTAAACCCAACTGGGGATGCCGTAGTCTCACTGACTCCAGACGGCAGTAGTTGAGACTCTTGTGCGGTATTCACATTGAAATTTAACTTAAAATGTATGAACCCGTACAGTATTCAAAAGGTACCTACAACATTTGGCAAAAAAAAATTGGACGATCTTTATTTAAATTTACTCATTTCATTAAAAATGTTCAGAATAAATAGTATCCGAGTAGGACGTTGTCAAAAAAAAATTCGAGTGCAGCTTACCGTAGTTTTTCAAAAAACGGCGCTATAAAAATTTATTATTCAGAATTTTTCAGAAACTAAAACTTAACCCAACTGGGGACGCCGTAGTCGCACTGACTCCGGACGGCAGTAATTGGGACTCTTGTGCGGTTTTCACATTGAAATTAAATGTAAAATGTACGAACGATTAGTTCCCGTACAGTATTCAAAAGGTACCTACACCATTTCGCAAAAAAAAAATGGACCATCTTTATTTAAATTTACTCATTTTATTAGAAATGTTCAGAATATATAGTGTCCGAGTACGTTGTCAAAAAAAATTCGAGTGCAGTTTACACGCGGTAGAAGTGAAACTTTTCCAAAACAATCTCAACTAATACTTGAAAAGTGAGGTCTGAGTAGCCCAGTAAATAAATGTACCCTCTGTAATATTTTACTCCTGCGTATTATGAGCTCCTGGTAGATTTTCAATATTGTACGTCACCCTTTTTGTCATTTTTTACAAAAACGGTCCTATAAAAATATAATTATCAAAATTATTGTGTACCTATTTTTATGAGGTGTTGCTCATCCAACGAATGGCTCCCTGAGCGGCAGTGCCAATGCCCGCCTCTAACGTTGAATAATTATCATAAAGAAGCAAAATACAAAAATAAGCGTTATGTAACTTTAATATTTAAAAAAAATAAATCCCTTAAATATCTAGGCTAAAGACGAAGGTAGCGCAACACGGCATAACAGCCCAAAAAATTATTACAAAAGAAATTATCCTTTCAACTTCAAATAATTTCATTACAAATTTCCAAAAAAAAAACATATGCAATTCTTATTTGATGATTCCGAATTGTTATGTGCAGGTACCTACCTACTCAAAATAGGCATTCCAAAACCGAGCGCCTAGCAACACTCGATACGGAGATCTTTTTTCGTGAATTGAGCAAATTTCTTTCGATACAGACGAACCTGCCGATTTGAACGGATTGAAATAGAACTACAGGCGTGTTCGACAGACATTTGATTTTGTATTGCGTGAACGATCCGTACTTATATTCCGCACCGCTAGATGTCTCTGGATTGAAATCTTTAGTTGGCGGAGAGCTTTGCCCTACCGCCATTTGTAAAATTTCAGAATCCAGTGTTCCAAGGTGTGAGAAAATTTACTCAACCTGAATTTATTTGTAAGAAAATTAGGTGTTCTACTGGCCAGTAAAATTATGCACCCTCGAGAAAAATGCGAGTTTTGCGAAACGTCAGAAAATATCATTTTTCCGCGCGCTATTGTGTAACATTTTGAATGGTGACCGACATATTTGTCGATTTTAAAAGCTTCCTTAATTTCTATTCCTCCTATTTATTGAAAAACATCTCCACCAGAATGTGTTTTTTCGACGATATCTCGAACCGCGTGTCGTACCTTTAAAGTGTCATTTTTTAGCAGAATCGCCTTTAAAATAATATGAGTAAATTTCCAGCAAATTCGTTTTGTATGAGAATAGTGCTTAATTTTTCTCCGACTTTTTCGAAATGCGAACCTGTCGGCGGGAAATATAACCGGGCCGATTTCTTCGTCGATGAGAGATTCAGTCGGAGGTTCCAGTTATCGCCGCTGATTTTGCATCAGTTTTTACCGTTAATTTTTCGCGTTTCGGTTTCGTGAGTTTTTTTTAGCTTCCTGTCTAGCGATTGTGGTCTCTGCGGTCGGTCAAACTCGAAGAGCGGAGAGGTCATTTTGGCGTGGGAGGCCCTGCACTGAATCGCATTTCAAGCGAAAGCGATCCTTAGGGTGGGCGAACTTAAGGGGCGGCAAGGTCGTCTTTTGCCTGTATGACCCATGTGAGTTTTTCGAAAAACTGTGCAATACTATATTAACTAGCTTTGCCTGTTGCAGAGGCAACCAAGGGGTTAAACACTACGCGATTTGACGTGTGAACGCGGATGAAGCGAAGAGTGTGTGTAAAATAAAATAGGTGAAGAAAAAACGATGTTTGAATGTGGATAAAGCAAGGAGTGTGCGCCTACAAAGGGCACAGGCAGTTGACAGCCCAATTTCGTACATCCGCTCTCGGGCTGCTTCGGTCACCCAGTTCAAGGCGTTCAATACGGGCCTTTTCTCGCAAAAGGAGGCCAAGTAGCTTCCTGCTCAAATTTTCACTGCGCCATTTGGGTTATGCAGGTCGATACGCGTAATTTGTTACCCGAAACGTATAGTTTACGGTTGAAAAGACTCTTACCACAGTGCCACTTTGGTCACCGATACTTTTAAAACGGCCCAGGAGCTTACCGCTCAATTCAGTACTGAACCAATCCTGCCGCCCGACTCAGGGCGTTCAGTATTTCATTTAATTTAAATTAGAAAAAACCATTAGAGCTTTATCTCAAAAAATGGTCCTAGGAGTTTATCGCTTATTTTTTTCACTCAGCCCTTCGGATTGTGTAGATCGAGACGCGTAATTTGATACCCATCTCGGGTACTGTAAGGTGTAATTTAAAAAAAAATAAATTTTGGATTTTGAAAAAAAAATTGGATTTTGGAAATTTTTTAATTTTGGAAAAAAAAAATTGGATTTAGGAAATTTTTGAATTTTGGAAAAAAAATTGGATTTTGGAAATTTTTTAATTGTGGAAAAAAAAAATTTGGATTTGGAAATTTTTGAATTTTAAAAAAAAAAATTTAATTTTGGAAAAAAAAATGGATTTTGGATATAAAAAAAAAAATTTTGCCCTTGCACTAATTTAAAAAAATCGGCGCTATAAAAATGTATTATTCAGAATATTTTAGAAACTTTAACTAAGCACAACTGGGGATGCCGTAGTCTCACTGACTCCAGACGGCAGTAGGTGGGACTCTTGTGCGATATTCACACTGAAATTTAATTTAAAATGTATGAACCCTTACAGTATTCAAAAGGTACCTACACCATTTGGCAAAAAAAAATTGACCATTGTCGCAGGTGGAGTAATCGTCATTTCCGTTTCATCCGAAATCCAAATCACAGCAGTGCTATAGAAGTATCACTTCAAAACTCCCGTCTTCGGATGTTTCTTTTTATTTAAATTAATCATTTTTGTCAATGAAAGAATTGCCTCCCTGGTCTAGTAAATAAATGTATCGTCTGTAATATTTTACTCCTGCGTATTATGTGCTCCTGGTAGATTTTCAATATTGTTCGTCACCCTTTTTGTCATTTTTCACAAAAACGGCGCCATTAAAATGTATTTTTCAAAATTATTTCTTAAATAATAATTTTAATGCAAAATCGTTCATATAAAAAATAAATCAGGGTAGGTACCTACACATGAGTGCACGGGTAGGTACTTGGGGCCCTTGTAGTATTTTTTCAAAAAACGGCGCTATAAAAATGTGTTATTCAGAATTTTTTAGAAACTTAAACTTATTTTTATTCCAGTAAAAAAATTACAGAGAAAATATTATTTCATAGTGCGCGAGTAGGTACTAAGTTTCCTTACAGTAATAAAAAAAAAAACGGCGCCATTTAAATGTATATTCAGAATTTTTTGTCAAATAATCACTTCAATGAAAAAAAGTTCGCAGAAGTATTTATTTTTATAAATAATACGAATCCTAATGTGAGCTATATTGGAGCCCAATTTATCAGTTAAATCCGTTTATCGGGTACCTACCTAGTTCATAATTTGCAGTTTTACAATATTCTGTATTTATATTTTTTACACATGCAAGACCAACTCACAAACTTGGACTAATCCCGCTTGAATTTTAACCGCACCAAGCCGTAAAAATTGAAATCCGCCATCTTTAAAAAAAAAATCTTCATACAAAAACGTATTATGGGGTGATTTCGTAAGTTCAAGAGGGTTATGGAAAAATTTTCATTTTCGGTGTTGCAATATTGGAGAAAATTTACCCAGCCTGAATTTATTTGTAAGAAAATTAGGTTTTATACTGGCTAGAAAGCCAAAAGATATTTTAGAGGAAAATGCTTTTTACGTAAAGTGTCAAAACATGTCATTGTGAAATGCACTCTTGTGTAACCTTTTGAATGGAAAGCGAACCATGTCACAGTTTTAACTGCTTGTAGTAACTCTCTACTTAAGATTAATTCAAAAACATCTTGGCCAGAATGCGTATTTTTGACGATATCTTCGACCACGCAATGTACGTTCGAAATGTCAAATTTCCGTCCCCCTCGCCATAAAATAAAAAAAGAATAAATTCGTGTGAATTTTTCTTATGAAAATAATCAGTACTTACATTCTTCACCGCTAGATGTCTCCCTGTACATATATTCTACAATTTTGTGTAGAAAATATGTACTAATCGAGTTAATTTTAGCCTTCTGTGAAAGTTCTGTTCAAATTCTATTAAAGTTCTGTAATTATTTCAGTTTTATGATGCGACTGGCCTATAACGATAAAACAACAGAACTCGAATAGAACTTACACAGAACGTGAAAATTAACTTTAAAAACATTGTTGAATTATTCAACTTTATTGAAACAACTTTACCCTAGTATTGCATTAAAACCTAATTTATTGTGAAGCTACCTATTCGTGAAAGTACCTACGCATTTCTTTTCAAATTTTTTCAATGAAGTACGTCGTCGTCAAATAAGTACCTACCCAGGAATGAAAAACTAAAAATTTCTAAGCACGTGTTTTTCGTGGAAAAATCTGATTTTGTTTAGCTTGCCCTGAAATATTTCACATGCGATGCGTATGTAATGACGATCGAATTAGTTGAGGAGACATCTAGACTATAATATTTTTCAAAAACATTTTAGCCAGGATCGATTTTTCGGCCGTAATGCCGTTTGTCGTAAAACAACAACCGAAACCGCTGAGAGGTCCGGTTTGTTGACAAAAGTTTGACATGTGAGTTCGCGACCCACCCCACTTGAACTCTATAGTGATACATCATGTGCTCCTGGTAGATTTTCAATATTGTACGTCATCTTTTTTGTCATTTTTCACAAAAATGGCGCCATAAAAATGTATTTTTCAAAATTATTTAACAAATAATAATTTTAATGCAAAATCGTTCATATAAAAAATAAATCAGGGCAGGTGCACATGAGTACCTACATATTTTTTGAATAAATATTACGAATCCTAATTTTTTAATTTTGAAATTTGGTTTTGAAATGATAGGTACCTATCGACTTTGGCAAAAAAATACGACCATCTTTGTTTGTTTCTGTTTATTTGATATCATGTTTTTTTTATTTTTAAAAGAAAAAAGTCCCTAGGTATTTAAGTACCTACCTTGTCTAGGAAATAAGCATATTTTATTCAATATTTTACTCTTGCAAAATGTGTATTCCTGATGGAAACTCAATATTGTACAGCGCCCTCATTGTCATTTTTAGTTCGAATTTTTACTCACACAATCATAAAAGAAAAGTGTTTAGCATTGTATTTGGACCCATCTTACTTCAAAAACGTTCCGATTTATTTAGTACTAATTTCCTTCATAACTACAAAAGTCTACATACCTGAAATAATGCATTTTGGCAAAAATTGCGACCATCCCGAGTGATTTATTTTATTTCAAATCATTAATTTTTTATTTGATATCTGAAGGAAAGAACCGATGCGTAAGCCGGTACCTACCCGGTTCTTACGCAGACAAACAATATTGATGTAGGTACCTAAGCATTTCCTTAAAAAAATCCGTTCATCTTACGAACAAATTTGTAATAATTCAACGGAAAAGTACCTACCCTGTAATTAAACGTGTTCTTTTTATATGGCCAGCAATATATTCTCTTCTGTGGGATTTTCAAAGCACGTTATTTTTCTCAAACGTCATATTTTCCGTAGCGTATAGTGAAATATTTTTAATGGTTTGCGTATGTTACGGCCGTTGAAAATGTTTTTTTAATCTCTCGACCTCCATAATATTCAAAAACATTACAGCCAGAATCGGTTTTCGAGCCGCAGAGGCGTTTTCAAATTGTCGACTCCGAAACAGGCTTGAAGCCGTTATTTTATACGGCTAAATCATAATTTTCTCCTAACTGACGTGTCTTGAAACTCAAGATTGTTTTTTATTATCAATTATTAGTCAATTTAATCGAATTTAAGTACCTACTCGACGACTTATTCTACTGGCCGCCAAATTTTTCACTTTCGACGGTAGTGAAATCTTAGCAAATGTCAAAAATAATGCAAGGTATTATGCAATATTGCAGAACATTTTGGATGAAATGCGTTACATGTCGCGGTTTTAAAATCTTAATAATACTCTCTACTACGAATCTGTCGTAAAACATCTCCGGCGGAAGGGTTATTTTTGACGCAATCTCGAATTCCGTGACGCACCTATAAAATGCCATTTTTTCCCAGCAACGCCGTAATATTTTTAAGAATAAATCCCTAGCAAATTGCACTTTGTATGAGAAAAAAGTCTTAAAAAGTCTTAAAATATCTTAAAAATCTTAATTTCTTGTCTCGCCAAAATGGTCTCTGCTGTCGGTGAAACTGGATAGGCAGGGTGGTCGATTTTTGCTTGAGGGGGGGGGGTGTACTGAATCGCATTTCAAGCGAAAGCGATCCTTAGGGTGGGCGAACTTAAGGGGCGGCAAGGTCGTCTTTTGCCTGTATGACCCATGTGAGTTTTTCGAAAAACTGTGCAATACTATATTAACTAGCTTTGCCTGTTGCAGAGGCAACCAAGGGGTTAAACACTACGCGATTTGACGTGTGAACGCGGATGAAGCGAAGAGTGTGTGTTAAATAAAATAGGTAGAGAAAAAAACGTCATTTGAATGTGGATAAAGCGAGGAGTGTCCGTCTACAAAGGGCACAGATAGTTGACAGCCCAATTGCGTACGCCTGCTCTCTGGCCGCTTCGGTCACCCGGTTCAAGGCGTTCGGTACGGGCCTTTTCTCGCAAAAGCAGGCCAAGTAGCTTCCTGCTCAAATTTTCACTGCGCCATTTGGGCTGTGCAGATCGATACGCGTAATTTGTTACCCGAAACGTATAGTTTACTGTCGAAAAGACTCTTCCCACAGTGCCACATTGGTCGTCGACACTTTTAAAACGGCCCAGGAGCTTACCGCTCAATTCAGTACTGAACCAATCCAGCCGCCCGACTCAGGGCGTTCAGTTTTTCATTTAATTTAAATTAGAAAAACCAATAGAGCCTAAAAGGGTCCTCGGATTTTATCGTTCAATTTTTTCAGTCAGCCCTTTGGATTGTGTAGGTCGAGACGCGTAATTTGATATCCATCTCGGGTACTGTAGGGTGTAATTTAAAAAAAAAAAATTTGGATTTTGGAAATTTTTGAATTTAAAATAAAAAAAAATTTGGATTTTGTAAATCTTTGAATTTTCAAAAAAAAATTTTTTGAGTTTTGGAAATTTTTTAATTTTGGAAAAAAAAAACTTTTTTGGATTCTGAAAATTTTTTAATTTTGAAAAAAAAAAATTTGGATTCTGGAAATTTTTTAATTTTGAAAAAAAACTTTTTTGGTTTCTGGAAATTTTTGAATTTTGAAAAAAAAATTTTTGGTTTCTGGAAATTTTTTAAATTCGGAAAAAAAAAATTTCGGATTCTGGAAATTTTTTAATTTTGAAAAAAAAATTTTTTGGTTTCCGGAAATTTTTGAATTTTGAAAAAAAAAAAATTCGGTTTCTTGAAATTTTTTAATTGTGAAAAAAAAATTTTTTGGTTTCTGGAAATTTTTTAATTTTGGAAAAATAAATTATTGGATTCTGGAAATTTTTTAATTTTGGAAAAATAAAATTGTTGGATCTCGGAAATTTTTGAACTTATAACTGAAAGTAATTTTTCAAAAAACGGCGCTATAAAAATGTATTATTCAGAAATTTTAGAGACTTAAACTAAACCCAACTGGGGATGCCGTAGTCTCACTGACTCCAGACGGCAGTAGTTGAGACTCTTGTGCGGTATTCACATTGAAATTTAATTTAAAATGTATGAACCCGTACAGTATTCAAAAGGTACCTACAACATTTGGCAAAAAAAAATTGGACGATCTTTATTTAAATTTACTCATTTCATTAAAAATGTTCAGAATAAATAGTATCCGAGTAGGACGTTGTCAAAAAAAAATTCGAGTGCAGCTTACCGTAGTTTTTCAAAAAACGGCGCTATAAAAATTTATTATTCAGAATTTTTCAGAAACTAAAACTAAACCCAACTGGGGACGCCGTAGTCGCACTGACTCCGGACGGCAGTAATTGGGACTCTTGTGCGGTTTTCACATTGAAATTAAATGTAAAATGTACGAACGATTAGTTCCCGTACAGTATTCAAAAGGTACCTACACCATTTCGCAAAAAAAAAATGGACCATCTTTATTTAAATTTACTCATTTTATTAGAAATGTTCAGAATATATAGTGTCCGAGTACGTTGTCAAAAAAAATTCGAGTGCAGTTTATACGCGGTAGAAGTGAAACTTTTCCAAAACAATCTCAACTAATACTTGAAAAGTGAGGTCTGAGTAGCCCAGTAAATAAATGTACCCTCTGTAATATTTTACTCCTGCGTATTATGAGCTCCTGGTAGATTTTCAATATTGTACGACACCCTTTTTGTCATTTTTTACAAAAACGGTCCTATAAAAATATAATTATCAAAATTATTGTGTACCTATTTTTATGAGGTGTTGCTCATCCAACGAATGGCTCCCTGAGCGGCAGTGCCAATGCCCGCCTCTAACGTTGAATAATTATCATAAAGAAGCAAAATACAAAAATAAGAGTTATGTAACTTTAATATTTAAAAAAAATAAATCCCTTAAATATCTAGGCTAAAGACGAAGGTAGCGCAACACGGCATAACAGCCCAAAAAATTATTACAAAAGAAATTATCCTTTCAACTTCAAATAATTTCATTACAAATTTCCAAAAAAAAACATACGCAATTCTTATTTGATGATTCCGAATTGTTATGTGCAGGTACCTACCTACTCAAAATAGGCATTCCAAAACCGAGCGCCTAGCAACACTCGATACGGAGATCTTTTTTCGTGAATTGAGCAAATTTCTTTCGATACAGACGAACCTGCCGATTTGAACGGATTGAAATAGAACTACAGGCGTGTTCGACAGACATTTGATTTTGTATTGCGTGAACGATCCGTACTTATATTCCGCACCGCTAGATGTCTCTGGATTGAAATCTTTAGTTGGCGGAGAGCTTTGCCCTACCGCCATTTGTAAAATTTCAGAATCCAGTGTTCCAAGGTGTGAGAAAATTTACTCAACCTGAATTTATTTGTAAGAAAATTAGGTGTTCTACTGGCCAGTAAAATTATGCACCCTCGAGAAAAATGCGAGTTTTGCGAAACGTCAGAAAATATCATTTTTCCGCGCGCTATTGTGTAACATTTTGAATGGTGACCGACATATTTGTCGATTTTAAAAGCTTCCTTAACTTCTATTCTTCGTATTTATTGAAAAACATTTCCGCCATAATGCGACTTTTCGACGATAACTCGTACCGCGTGTCGTACCTGTAAAATGTCATTTTTTAGCAGCATCGCCATTAAAATATTATGAAAAAATTTCTAGCAAATTCGTTTTGTATGAAAATAGTGCTTAATTTTTCTCCGACTTTTTCGAAATGCGAACCTGTCGGCGGGAAATATAACCGGGCCGATTTATTCGTCGATGAGAGATTCAGTCGGAGGTTCCAGTTATCGCCGCTGATTTTGCATCAGTTTTTATAGTTGACTTTTGGTGTTTCGGTTTCATGGTTTTTTTTTAGCTTCCTGTCTAGCGATTATGGTCTCTGCGGTCGGTCAAACTCGAAGAGCGGAGAGGTCATTTTGGCGTGGGAGGCCCTGCACTGAATCGCATTTCAAGCGAAAGCGATCCTTAGGGTGGGCGAACTTAAGGGGCGGCAAGGTCGTCTTTTGCCTGTATGACCCATGTGAGTTTTTCGAAAAACTGTGCAATACTATATTAATATATACATTTGAAAGCTTGCAGAACCAACCTTAGAAAAAAAAACAATTCCCCTTAAATGTGCACAGTTTAACACCCATTTTATTATTATATACACTCTAAATCAGGCACGCCCAACCTGCGGCCCATGGGCCGCATGCGGTCCAATTGAAGATTTTTTGCGGCCCAAAATTAAATTTTCAGCTTTCTATGATTTGTATACTGGTATTCGTACAAAAAAGGAAAAATCGCTTTCGTAAATTAATCACATTTAACATTTTGTGAAATTAGAACTTTCTTGTTATTAGTAGTTATTAGACCTAGGAGAAGGAAAACGAAAAAAATTAAAAATAAACTTTTTAGATACCTTTTCAAAAAAAAAAAATTCTTTCACGTATCGTCACTGGTCACCCAGTCGAATAACCGATCAACCCTTCACCCCACCCCTGACTACATGCCGATTTTTAATGTTTTTAGTTTAAAAAAAAATCACAAATGTCACCAGAGACCAAAATTTCATTTACATTTTTTACTTCAAATAATGTCATTAATCACTGGTTAAAGTAAGTCAAGTACGTCCCTTAACACCCTGTATATTTATCTTTGTATGAAGTTGTTGGTTTCTTACAAATAAATAAATAACACGGCTATTACATTCACGGATGTCAAAAGTTGGCGGTATTCCAGAGTTCTTTGAGAGATTTATAATTTTTAAGCGATGTTTACTGCTGTAAACTAAAAACACATTAAAAAATCTATACTTTTATCGCCTTCTTGCTAAGTTATTTTAAAAGTGGAGTTAGCAAAAACCATTTTTAGGCCATCAACAATAGAAAACACAATCGAAAAAAAGTACCGATACGCTTAGTCGTCGATATTTATATTATATTAAAAAATATTTGCAATAGTGTCAAAATCTAGAGAGGAAATTGGGAATAGGTTGTACGTACAAATCGCTGCGCGGTTTCACTAAATCAGTGATCAGGGATCGTGCGGTATTAACATTTAAAAAAAATTGAGTGCCGTTCACACACGGTTGAAGTGAAACCTTCGCCCACACATTCTCAACCAATAGGAGCCTTGAAAAGTGAGGTTGTAATCAAAACGGCCAATGAAAACAGTTTGAAGCTTCGTAGGTACTGTAATGCGACATTTCCGTTTCATATCTCAACCAATGGGAGCCTTGAAAAGTGAGGTCATAATCAAAGCGGCCAATTAGGGCACTTTGACGCTTCGTAGGTAATGTAATGCGACATTTCCTTTTCATATCTCAACCAATAGGAGCCTTGAAAAGTGAGGTAATAATCAAAGCGGCCAATGAGCGCAGTTTGACGCTTCGTAGGTACTGTAAGGCGACATTTCCGTTTCATATCTCAACCAATAGGAGCCTTGAAAAGTGAGGTCATAATAAAGCGGCGAATAAGGGCAGTTTGACTCTTTAATGCGTCATTTCCGTTTCATCCGAATTTCAAAACACAACGGGGCTAAAGAAGTTTCACTTCAAAAAAACCCAAGCTGAAATGCATCCGCGTTTGACAAATTATTCTAAAAAAGGTATACACAAGTGTTCGCTAATGGTTAAACACAATATTAATTTATTTTGTATCGATTAATAATAATATTGGAACAGGTACATTCGAGTCGCCAACTGCTTTGCAGCTATCGCTAATTGGCTGTTGCTACGCGATGAACATGTTGCAATTCTGATGGTTGGTCGGCTGGTTTCAGTGGTTACCTTGTGAATGAAATGGATCGATCTGTAGAGTACCTGTTATTACTTAATACGCGCCTTGTCGGTTCTTGGCAATCGATCTAAAACTCGCTAGTGCCAAATCGATCGTCCATTGCGACAGACTAACTGAGATGAGCTTTGAGTAACATTAATCAAATCTATACAAATAAACTGCTTAACTCGGTAACTCTTCAAGGGTACTCTTGGGAAACCGGCTAAGGGACGCGGGTGTTTGGGCACGTTGCGGCCAGGCCGCTCGCCCGCTCATTCTCACCGGGACTGCCCCGCGATAGTGGGACAAACTGCCCCCGATATGTTTCTTTGGTTTTAATCATACTTTTACCTGTAAATATTTTCTTTTTCTTTATTATTTGACTCTAACTAGATGCTGAACTAACAGGCGAACACATCTACGATGTGTATTTATCTTGCTAATTACTGCAAATGTAAGTATGCATACATTTTTCCTTCTTACTAACAATCATGCATGCAGGGTCATTTGAGGGTCTAGATTCGTTTAAAAATAAATGTAGCTTCCTTTATACAAAAAAAATTCAGTCGTGTGCGGCTAAGGAGGTTAAACAATCAGTTTCCTCACACAGCCAAGTGGTGGGTCCCCCTTCAATGTCTCGGTAACTCAACTAATTAGTAAAGATTGCTCGAAAACCAATAGATCCATAGTGTTGTCTCTCAAGTTATACATTATTCCTTTAGTAGCCCAGGCTCTTGAAGTTCACAGGGTTGTCCGTTGGGTTAGGTTAGATATCTCCTGGTTCCATATCGTGACTCCCTGTGTATCTGAACCTTCCTCCCATCGAGACGGGACATTAGAAATCATAGATGAATGTATTGATCCCACCCATATTTCGTACAGCTATTGATCTTCTACCAACAATTTCTAAACAGGGTGTGCAGATGTCAAAAATTACACCGAAACCAATTTATTTGTTGTCCATATTTATTGGTTCCAAAAAGTGGCCTACGAAAACATTCATCAGAAAGAAAGCGTTGCGCTACCTCCTTCTTAGTCATCGATACGGACAGCGTTTTAGTGTCTATCATCAGGTCATCTGCCACTTCTTCACACATCCACCCTGTCCGAAACGTTGGCTAAAGAAGGAGGTAGCCCAACACAGCATAATACCTCAGAAAAAAGTGCATTATTTCGCAGTCATAAGACGCAGAAGCGATGCTTTTTATTATTTGTTGGTCTGCAAGGTCCGCATGTGCATTCTTGCTGGAACTGCCAATCGATTGGAGAGGACTCCCACCCGTTTGCCATGCACTTATTATTTGTGAACTATGTCTTCCTCCCATACAGGTGCCTGTAGGATATGCTGGATGCAATCACCCAGCGCTTGTCGCCTCGTGGACTGTCACCGACCTGTCCCATTGTCTTGTCTATTGTCATAATAACACATATTGCATCATGTATTTCCCGCTAAGCACTTGCATATTGCTTACTTACAACGTATGCAGGGACACTGGAAGTCTAGATTCGTTCTAAATTAAATGTAGCTTCGTTCTTTTAAAAAAAGTTAGAGTCCTTGCGAGAGCCTCGAAGGAGTAACCATATGTTACTTATAACAGGGCGGGTAAGTGGTGGATAACCTCCAATGATCTGCAAGGACCAAATGTGTCTCTCAAGATATTTTGCTTTTGAAGCGAGGCAACGGAATCAGATGGGCAATTATCAAATTACTCATAGGTGGGCAGAATTATTATTAATCGACAGAATTTTAAGACAGGCCACATCTAGAGTTGGTATATCGATGCTATTTTATGCTTTCCACTCCCAACAGTTGCACGTGACTTCTACGAGTGAACATAGAACGAGAACGACATTTTTAATTACAAAATCGCATTAGTAGAAATTGTCGTATTAGTAGAAACTGGGTGGCATCACCTTCCTCTCTTCGGGAGATTTTAATTTTTAAATTTTGGTATTTTAGTTAATTAATAATATTTTTAAAATTTTTTCATTAATCGAGATACAAGATTTGATCTAGCCTATAAATATCAGCAATTTTATTGTTTACAAAACAATAAAACTGCGATTGTAATTATTGTATGTCCCAAAACATCTATGGTGATCGTTAATGGATACAATATTACTTTCCTAAAAAATACCACACACACAGCATTCACAAAGATGATAGATAAAAGCTCGGCAACGTAAGGGTCAAAACTTTCAATTCTATGTAGAAATGTAGAAGCGATGCCAAAATCAATATAACATTTCATTTTATACCAGCCTTGAATGCGAGGCGGTTACTGTGAAACGGCGTAGAAGAAAACACATCTAAAGCAAGATATTCAGAGACGTACGCTGCCCTCGTAAGAAAAAGGGCAGCTAGAAATTTTCAATGATCACTTTCAGTGTACTTTTTATTATAACATATTTGTTTGGTTTTGAAATGAGAAAATGCCTAGTGCCTAGTTCCTACCGGAATGTCATTTATCCAATACTTGCCTTCCCTAACCATCGTTAATTATCCAATACCTGCCTCTGCCTAATCATCACCTTGCTGGAAAAGTATTCGAAATTTGGACCAATGACAAGAAAAATAGCAAATTTGAGTAGAAGCAAGTTGTTGGTATTTTTCGTGTACATAATTTCGATTATGAACCAAAAAGAAGGTATTTGACCATCAGGAAAGGAAACAATAAGGAAGTTTTGTACTAATTCGTGTTGTTGTGGCGATAATTTCCTCGAGACATAGCGGTGGGAACTATATTGTGATTGTGTTGTGTGCTCCTTCGCAGAGGTACAGTGGTAAGTGATTGGTTATCCTTTTTCCTTGCATCCCTAGTTTTACCTACGCATATTATCATCCAATTTGTCATGTCATTTTTACAGTTCATTTCCAAGTGCATCTGAAGCTGTAATTCGTAAGTAGTTTCGGATGCAACAAGGTTGATGTACTTGAAAGGTCTCGTATATCAGAAGTGACCATTGAACATTTCCACATGTCTTTTTACTTACGACGGCAGTATGGTTGAAATCAAATCAATAAGGTAATGAAAACAATAGGGGTTTAAACTTGACTCACCGATGGCGGCCACTGGTAAGCAGTTAAAGCAGTCTGTGAATGTCTTCCACAATTTGATGTTGTATCGCCTCTTGCACTCATCATAGAAGCTGTGGAAGAAAGAAAACGAAATTGTTATTATATGGTACAAATTTAAGAATTGGAGAACAGAATTATTTTTCTAAACAGTGTGGAGAAAGGTGATTTTTTTTTTGTTTTATTATTATTATTGATACTATATAAAATAACTATATTTGATAACATTATGTATTCCCAAACATTATTTGATAATGTGGGTCTCACTGGGTATTTTGCCCGTGCTTAGGCACCCAAATCACATTTTAATAAAAAAAAAACAATAAAAAGATAAAATGAAATTGTTGTTTGAAATAAATTTTTTATTTTTTTATTTTAACTTGTAAAAACAACCTCAAATTGTAATTATTTAATCAATGAAGGCAGTATTAGTGAGTTTTTATCTGGGGTCCTATTGTTCAGAGGTAGAAAAGCCGCCCGGTAAGGCTAAGGTCCTGAATTTAGTTCTTAGTTACGACCATATCTTTTTCTGATTTTTCTGTTTCAAATTTTCGATTGAGTCGCTAATATTGTCTTCAGTGATTAAAATAAAATAATGAAGATGTTTAACAACATTACATTTTTGTATCATTGCCTTTTTTGTTCTTTAATCCATCTTTTAATTTTGCAAGTGAGGTGTTTTTTTGTTTGCCTTTTGTATCGAGTGAAAGATTGTTGAATGTTTTTATTGCCTGGTATTTATGGTGTCTATGTAGAAAGCTTGTGTTTACCGTCGGAATTTGTATGTTTTTGTGTACGCTTGTCTAACCGGTCTATCAACGTTAATATGTTTAGTTGGATGGGAATGGCACAATTTGCTGATCCACCAACATTATTATTTTCGTACTATATTAAATCAGCCATCACCCCTCGAATGGAAGGTGCCTTTGCCGCCTTTGGTAGTGTGTAACATGTACGACGTACCCACTAAACCATCTTCAACTAGCATTACGAAAGTATAACTACGATTATTTATTACAGTGTGTTTTCTGTTTTGATAGTTTGATAGGGGTGAACCCGGCGCGCTGTGCCAGACAGACAGTGACTAACTAAATTCACCCTCAGACTGACGTCGTAAAATTTCATTTGAGTGCACGGTTACATGGACCACAGTAAGTGCCATTCTGTGTCGATTACATCTATATAATCGCCCACGGGAATTAAACTTTAAAACCGAAAGAATGACATTGGCACGAAGAAAAATGACCTACAGGTCAATGGAAGATCTTAATATTAAAACAGATTTTAATAACAATTATTTACAGAAAAATAATAGAACGTAATAATACACTAACCAATATTTTGCTACACAAACAACGTTATCATAAACGTGTATCACGGTGGTTTCGTTCCCAAATATTTAATGAACCCACGAACCAAAAAGAATCTATGTGGGTTTGAATATTATTTACACAGATTCAGTAGAGAAATTATTAGCGATCGGAATTGCGCAACATGTGGGCCAATCTATGGAGGCACCGCAAACACGAATATCGTTCACAAATAGCGATCCTCTCACCAGATTGCGGAAAGACTCTGCAAATTTCACAATTTCGTGTGAAATGAAAATCTCTTGCATCTTACTACTATTTAAAAGAGCACTGATGTTTGCATTGGCGGAAACATAATGCATTAAAATCGGCTTTGAGGATTCCGTGGTTCATATCCAAGCATTTCTCAAGTCGGTTGATATTTTTTTCAAAATTATTACGTTCAAATCAAAGTCAGAGAATTTATTTCTTTGAAGTTTTGGAATATAAGATATAGAATTTCTTTGACAGAAATAAAACGTTAACAGTATTTTTACGATTGAGTAATAAAGTAATAACAATAACGATGAACTTCAAAAGGCAAAAGTAATAAACACGCGAAGTAGATATTATTGCTTAAATGGAGCCATTTTGAGTAATTGTGTTGGTAATCGTGTTGACATGCTTTCGTATCTTAATTAGCGGTGATTTTCAATATTACGTGGTTGATGAATTTCTGACACAAAAGGTTCTAAGTTCTACTATAAAATTTTGAATGACGGGGATAATAATAATTGGGATGCGACCTAGAATCAATCCCACAGAGGGAGGAAGCAGTGAGTTGATGGATTGTTGGTTCACAATCGTTGTGACAGCTGTGAAACCAATTTTGAAAATTGGGCATTAAACAAACACCCGGACCGCGGAAACGTCACCCTTACATTTTGACACATCCGCGAGATAAAACCCGTAACTCTTAACAAATTAAAAAAACTCCTACCATGACACTTTGTGAAAGAACAGTTATGTAGTTGCTTTATTGTCATACCCTTTCTTTCTTTTTTTCTCTTTCTCTGCAAGTTATGTATTATATTTGTCACTACTATGTTTTATATTTCATTTTGATTATTATTGTTTCTGTTATCACTACAAGCATTTCCGTGAACATTTCTAATTGGAGTGTTAATATCTATGTACATCCCAACGGCAATTCTATTTTTGTAATAATTGATAACACTCTGTAAATGTTTCAAACAATAAATAAATAAATAACTCTCAAATGCCAACAATAGATACGCCACGAATATCGTATTGCCATTCCAATTACCAAAAAATTGTTCAGCCAACGAGAATTATTCGTCGTTTTGCCATTGCAAAATGATGTTTTACAGAAATAATAATGGTATTGATTTGAGTTAAAACTAGTGATGCAATATAACAATTCCGGTGTATCGAATTTTATCGGCATCGTGATCGTCGGTTATCTATATCAATACTTACTAATCATTTAACAGTTGAATTTTATTTTGTCAATAATAATATTTACATAAATAGGGTTTCGTATCAGGTCATTCTTCAGAAAACATCAGGCTACACCAATGTTTTTAATTTTAAGTTTATTTATCAACTAATAATATTTTTTTCAATAACCTCTACTCATTAAAATCGCAAATTGTAATATTTAATAATTAAAGACAATATTTAGCGCCTCTCAAAAGAAAATTTGAAGCAAAAAAAATCAGAAAAATATACGGTCGCATCTAGGCATTGAACCCAAGACCTTACAGTCTCGCCGGGGCTCTTCTCTAACCATTGAGTTAATTCGACCCTCTCTCCTTCGGTCATATTTAACCGTATCTTCGACTAAGAACTGCCAACATTATCTTTATTTTCTTGCCGCATATTTTTATTGGTTGCTATCTTTATGTATGATTGCAAGATTCTTCCCGAACTAAATGCAATCTAGATAGTGTCTCGGATAAATATATAAATTTTAATTTTAATGTGCGACATCTATTGACTTTTCGGCAAGTCTAGGGCGAAACAGAAAATCAGAAAAAAAATACGGTCGCATCTAGGAATTACACCCAGGACCTTAGATGTAAAACGACAATGACATTTGTTGTTGGGGAAACGTGTAACGTTGAGCCTCGATGACATTGAGCGAGTTTACAAGCTACTAGCTGGGAAATTCACCATCTGTTAGTAAACTCGCTCTGTGTAATCGTATTACTAGCTAACTAGCAGATTGTGGACAATCTACGAAAAAAGTAGAAAAGTGGTCAACTTTGCTCGCTACTCGCTAGCGTTAGCCTCAAGATGCGGCCCACCAACAGCTGATTTCGTAACTGTCAGAATTAGTTCTTCTCGCTACTGGCTAGCGTGTGGCGCTAGCTGCGGGCTAAGTATTCTACAAAATGTCGACAGAATTGGTTGGCGCGGGAGTCGTTATTTTAGCCGTTACAGTCGCTACTGAGCGAGTAAACAGTTTTGTGTGTCATCGTGACAATCTCACTCGCCGATTCACCCGCTTTTAAACTTACCGGCTAGTAGCTTGCAAACTCGCTCGATGTAATCGAGACTTTACACACATAAAATAACACACTTGTCTACGTACAAGAAAACAAATTAAGTAGGTACTTTAATTCACTGCCATTAATTAAACAATTGTATTAAATCTTTCAACATATAATCGCTGCATTAACACTAAAAATCCATAGAATTCTCTCAAAGTTCTCGCTTTTAATGTTTTCATGTTCACACGGACACTTTCTACGCGGATAGCCCGGGAGAGGTCAGAGAAGATATATTTATTATATTGTAAACAATTCTCTCATTTCTCGCGGCACGAAAAGGCCACTTTTAATAGAGAATGGAATATAATTTCATATGATTTACGAACGAAATTACAACGTATTATTTGTTGGGCTTCGAGATTTGTTCCTAAGGTCGAGATGGGTCTATCGGGTAAAGGGCCAAATGCTGCATTTAAGTGGATTTCTTTCCGACGAGAGAAAGTAATCAAATTATATACTCTGTTCCTGGTTGAAGTTATCTTTAACTGGATTTTTTTTATCATTCATTCAAGAAAAGATTGAGTTCGTTTTAATTTTGTAAAGTTCAGTAAACGATAATAAAAGACAACTTTTTCTGAGAATGAATCGAGCGATCGCAAAGCCTAAGTTACATTCATAGAAGTGGTAACCGTTTTAAAGAAATGCGTAATTAAAATTATTGATTTTAATAATTTAGTCTACAAAAAATTATATTTTTCGGCTTGTTACCATGCACAGCTCAGTTTTTTTCAATTTGAAATAATATTATGTAGGATAAAAATATTTTATGGGGGAAAGCGAAGCGAAGGGGTTTGAGTGGCCTGGCTATTCAAACCATTGCAATTTCTCCACAGGGGTAAACTGCAAGGATGGAACGCGATACAGATTATTATACAATACTAGCTTAAGGTCCAGCAGTGGGTATTCAAGAAGTAGAAATGAAGATATGTAAATACAAATGTAAGAGGGAGCGCGTTAAAAAAAACTGTAATTAGGTGAAAATATTGAATAAAACACGACTCGTTTAAAATAGAGCAAAAATCTCCCAACAAATGCCAAATACATTGAATTTTTCATAGCTATAACATGTTAAATAACAGAATAAAATGTTTTTAAAATAATTTTCTGAGTAAGTATACTTGGCGATTTCTATTTTATCGAGGGGATTTCAAATAATTACCGTTTCGGCTCTATAAATGTACAAAAATAACATATATTTTATTAAAAGACAAATAACTTTGCACACATCACTTTATTTTACACACACTACATGTTTCATGAACAATGGTTCACATCATCAGAAGAAAAGTATACTATATAGTCCTGATAATGTGAACATTGTTCATGAAACATGTGTGTATAAAGTGTGTTTTATAAACAGATTGTGTATAAAACAAAGTGATGTATAAAATATTATATTTAATAAAATAAATAATGCCATCACAAAGTGAAAACCTATCAGAAGTTTTCTTCGAAAAATTAATAACATGTATTTTTTTAGGAACTTAAAAACTAAGTGTTGGATGTCAATGTTATAAGATAATAAATGTTATAAATCGGTAGAAATGCGTGGGCTTCGCCTGTTTTTTTTATAAATCGGTAGAAATGTGGGGGCTTAATTCACGTTCATACACTAACTCTTGACATGACCCGATTTAAGCGTTTGATTAGCTCGATCGTGCCATGTCTTCCTGTGGCGACCCCAACTTTTTCTTGCATTCGCTTAGACGTCACACCCATTTCTCTTCATGTACGCTCTTTTCTCCGCCTATCTGCTCTACCTACTATATTTATCGTTTTAAACACATACGTCTCAGCGAACCCATTTCCAGGGAACTCATTTAGTCGACTTTTGTTGTTCTTTTGGACACAAAAAAATTAAAAAATTATTTCAAAATTCCTCAATTCTATTTCAATTTGCCTTTCATCAGATCAACACTGAAAGCATTCCATTCTAGACACGACAATATGGTTAGTTCTAACTAAGAGGCGGAATGTGGAGGCAAAACGAAACTTCCAGAGCCGCTAATTACTAATTGGCAAAACAATTAAACTATCGTTATTTGACCGGTCTAATTTGTTTTATATGTGGCCAACAGACTTAGCTATAAAAGATAAAAAAATCATTTGGTTTTGGCCTATTTCAGCATATCGCTCGCCATACATTCCCAACGTTTATGCCTCCGCATACCGCCTCTTAGTTATAACTTATAACGTCTAATTTTAGAGTGACCCTATTATCCCAACATGCACTTCAAACTGGAGAATACGAAACTTCCATAAACACGTGAAATGTATAATTTCAATTGAATCTATTTCGGGCCAGGACAACAGTATCCAGCGTCAGAAGCCCTCTCCGCCCGGGGGTTGGAATTAACATGTTCTAGACTGGAATAGATCGCCGCAAACTGAACTGTAATGTTAAATTATGTACTAGTAGTGTTGGTACTTTTAGTTCTACCAAAGCTATAAGATACGTTAATAAAGGCAAACAGTGATAAACTCTATATGGTATGTTTCCTATTGTTTTCCCTACAATATTCATGGGGTAAGATTTGTCTAGGTCTGGCGACGAATGTGTTTGCCGTGGTGGTGGGACGAATCGGGAGAGACTGGTTTGACTCCCTTCGACCCATCGCCTTGCACCGCAGTGGGATGGATACATGCTTCCGTCATTCCTGGACACTTTGAACCCCAGATTCCTAACCACCCTCGTATCTTATTCCTTCCCAGAACTTCTCTACTTCCTTTCCATAAAATAACCCTACACGCAGCATTCCCAAAGATAATACAAGCCCTGAGGGAATTTCGAGTGTGGAGTTAACGTAAAATATACTTATTTCAGAAAATGGTTCAAGACGTAGAAAATTTATTTCTTTCTTGCTTAGATGTGTTTAAATGCACTGGCTATATGAAATTTGCCCAGATTTCTGTCTGTTTCTTCCATCACAAGCTGTGGAGCTTTTGATATCCATATAACTTTACCCATAAAAAACAAGACGCCATAATTTATGTCCCATTTTTTCGAGATTTCAATAAAAAAGATATCAAAAAAAACCTTAACATTCATGATGCCAGAGTTCCTCGAAAGAGATTATTGTTTCTTCTGAAAACAGTTTTCTGTTTTATAATTTCATTTTATTTATACAATGGAAACAAAATTGTACATTTGTTACATTTTTTAGTATTGTTTCACCAGCATTTTTTCCATTAGCTCCACACAGCAGGTCCTGGGGAAAAAAACTAGATGATTAGTGTGTAAAATGTAAGGGTTTTGGGTTCCATGTCAAATCAGAATCAACTCAACTTCTCTGAAGTCATTAAAATCTATGAATATTTTTTAATTGAAAAATAGCCCATAACCCAACCTAATGTAACCATTTAACAATTTTTTTTTCATTACTTAATGACTTTTCAAAGGAGGTGTTGAGTTGAGTTCATTCTGAGTAGTCCGGTCATCGAATTGCAGACGTAAAGATCATAGCGTTATTTTTTTTTTAAAGTAAGGAATTGGGATTCGGGTTTTTAAATCATTATTGTTAATTATGAAGCAAAACGAAACTTATCTGATAAAAGAATGGAACTTAAGACGTATCGTAAAAGAAATTGATTGATAAATGAATATTATAGCTAATCGCAAGTGCACAGAGATAATAAATAATATGCACCGAACGCGGGTGCAACGATGCGTATATCATATAGGAGGAGAATAGACGGCCCAGTAGATTGGATAGTAGGGTAATAGAGCGGGAATCCGGATACCGTGGGATGGGAAATGCACTGTGTTTCTGTTAACAAAGACGCGTTGTGCATGCATGTGTGTGCATCGGACAGCGATGCACCAGATTGCATAATGAGTACTAATCGATTTGGTGGGTTATGCGTTTATTTCTTTCCCGTATACTCTGATATATGCATCGTGTTCGACGCTCATACCGCGAATTTGGAGGTGATTGATTATTCATGAAACCTTTGCAAATTTTTTTGAATATTTTTGTTTCATTGATGCCCCACTACAAAAGGCTTGATATTTTTCTTATTTTTGTGTGCTTTCCAACGCATTCGTATAAACACTCGTTTATAATTATTATTTCTTTGCACTCGGTCAGCTGTTTTATTTAAGATTTTAAATGTGAGAGTGGCCATGTTGTTATCTGAACACGTTCATTAGGTACTGAAGAAAATTAAAGCTACGATTACACTATACAATATTTATTCAAAGAAAATTCGATATTTATAATTTTTCATTGTTAAAGTAGTTTTTTTTTACACACAGGAGACCCTGAGGAAAACAACTTCCATCAGGGCATATGCCATCTTTGAGGAAGCTGTATGGAGGGTTTTTTTTAAGAAAAGGAAGGAGAGGAGAGTTCTGAGAAGGAAAAGGGTTTAAGAGTTTGGGTAGGAATCTGGGGTTCAGTGAGTCCTGGTCATCCGCCTCCAAGACCTAGACAAACCTCACCCCATGAACCCGGGCACCCCTGCTAAATCACCAAACGTAACGAACCACTCGGGGTGACCTAAGGCAGAGGTGCTGGTTATCCAATAAAGGTTCCCAGGGCGGCGGTACTCATTCCCGCCTCCCAAATTGAAGTAGTCGAAATAATTCAAAATCATATGTTTTTGGTATTAAAATTTGATCGCTTAGAAATAATGCTTTAATTACATACTGCGAGTACAACAAATCGTGGTCTTTGAAATAATCGCGTACTTTCTTTAACAAGTCTTCTATAAGCACAAAAAAATTAAAGTATCAGGCCTATAAAAGCTTTAAAGTTCAAAATCTCCTACTTAAAAACCCCTTTTGGGTTATAGTTTTATTGTATAATGTAGAAAAGTAAATGCTTTGGAAAATGATCGTAAAACATTTAAATATTTGTGCATGAACTTCGCAAAACAAATAAAAAAAAAAGGCGACTGATGTTAAGCGGGAGTTTAAACCTTATCGCCGTCTACATAAGGAGTGTTATACTTAGCGACCCGATTTAGAATTTTATCCATGCATATGTGGTGTATCGCCTTAAGGTGGTTTGTTTCAAACTCTCGTTACATTTAACAACATTTAAATATGATTTACGCGCTGTTTAAGCGTTTGATCAAATTGTTTACTGCCTCATGCTTGCGAAGGAGTTTCAAACCTCCCAATCTGAGAGCACCCATTAAATTTTTAAAATATGAACATCGTATACAGAAATTCAAATTTTGCACAGCAGTGTAAAAATATAATATTTTGAATGGGACTAGTTCTGAAATAAGGGGGACAATTTTATTACTGGTGGGTGTAGATTATTTTTCCCCAAGAAATAAAATATCAAAAATGAAAAGGACAATGATCTAAATTCGCGCAAAACCCCTCTACTTATATCTAACATAAATTGTTATATTGAATTTGGGCGCTATGGCTAGCTCAGAAATAAGGGTATCAACTTTATTATTTATTTATGGATATGGTTTCCTAAAGAGATAAAATATCAAGAATGAAACAGAAAGACAAAGATGTTCTAAATTTCCAAGATACGTGTATCTAAATTTTTTTTTGTAAATTTTATTGTTTAATTAAGTGAATATTATTGAATTTTTCGCAAAGAATGCAAGGATACGCGTAATAATATGAGTTATTTTTAAGAGAGGGACGCTTAGAAGGTTTGGGCATGTAAGAGCGAATGAATGAAGAAGGAGTGTTAGGGGCCATCCATAAATTACGTCAAATATCATGTTTTTTGACCCCCCCCCCCCCAATACCCCTTTTCACACAATGTCACATTTCTCTACACCCCTCCCCCACCCCTTAAGGTGTGGCGTAATTTATGGATGGCCCCTAAAGAGAAAATATGACGCGAATGTAAATCGTGGAAGAAGTCAGGGGGGTCCGAGGGAGACATGGCACAAACAAGTGAGCCAAATACAAGAGTCACAATAGCAGAAGAATATGTATGAGATGATGAATGATTGAATGAGGCAGGGAGTGTGTTGAAAGAGTTGTTTGACGGTCCGTTCTCTCTGCCTGCCCCTGCGAGGAAGCGGCGTGACGGTTAGTTAGTTAGGTTCTGAAGTAAGGGTTGTAGTAAACTTATTGTTAATTTATAGACACGTATTTATTTAGAGTTTTCTTGTATCTTATTTAGTTTTGTTAATTCATTCGTGTAATTTTTCTTAACAAGTTAAGGTGCTTTGAAAGCAGGTAGCGCCTGTACAAAAGATTCTACTTGAAATTACTCTTTATGGTACTACGTAAAAGCACTAATAATTTATTGCTAAGTGAGACACATAGCTTATTGAGCTTACCACCTACGTTAGGGGAAAATTGAATGGGAGAGATTCATTTCAACTACGCCCAAAGCAATCAAGCCAGATGCACGAATGCGGAAGCCGCGAATTACATAATGCGACAATGCTAAAATACACGTGGAACAATCTCGGAACGTGCCATGTGTTTGGGCCATAGAATCTTCTCTGCTGACGTCAGTAATTCCAAACTGATAGCGGTAAGCAATATACATGAACAAAGGAAATGTTGAACTGGAAGAAGAGGGAATCAAAGATTCTGTGAGGATGTTTACCATATATTTACGTACTTTGCCCGTCAGACGTATTACGAAGCTTCTGCCACGTGAACGTGACGAGAAAAGATGCGCGGACACGTGCTACGGGTAAAGTACGTTACACGTGACATTTGTTGTTCTCTCGAATAAGTTATTGAACCCGCTGTTGTTATAAGCAAATAAGTGACTGGGTAATGGAAGTATCTATAAAGACAGCATTTTTCGTGTCATCTGGATATTCCTACGTGCAAAACTATTAAATTAACATACATCACTGAATGATATGTTAGGAAAAGAGAAAATAATGCTTACGTCAGGTTCGTTCCTACCAGAGGGAGACACGCAAACGCAAGTGCAGAGAAATTTAAGAATTAAAAAATAAATGTCAACTGTACTTTTGCCACTAATCTTCACATAAATGTAATATCGACGATGGCAGAGTTGCTGGCATCGTGTTAAGGCCCCACTCAGGCGTCCCGTGTTCGATTCCTCGGCTGGCCAAATCCTCCAACACGACACAAGCAACATTTTCCGCTTCCTGTGGTGGTGATAGATTTTTCAAACTTTGTCGGGTTATTCGTAACCCGGGAATGTTTGTCTTTCTTTAAAAAGAAAAAGAAAAGAAAAAAAGAAACGAAAGGTAGCAAATGTAAAATCATGCAATGTACAATGTTTTTTATATGCATAGTGTCGTTGCGTGCAAAGTCATATCTTCTCCAAGCATAAACTTTCTAATAAAAGTTTGTTTTTTCCTGTATCTGTTTGTAAATAATAAAATTAGATAAGAGTCTAAGAACTCTAGTGAATAGTACAGCGTCCTTGAGATGTTTTTTTTTACAAAAAGGTGCAAATTAACCAATTATTATTATTACTAGCTTTTACCCGCAGCTTCACTTGCGTGGTATTTGAGGGAAATTACTGTAGCGTTGCACTTATCAATTACCCCCCCCCCCTCCGGCATTCCATACATTCATTCCCGGTACATTCAGTTTTCAAACAGCTCGCGTGCCACCTAAATTTCATAATGCCAGAGCTAACCAGTAGTAAAAAAAAAGAATTATCTAATTTGGTGCAGTCGTTCGGAAGTTTGTGTGTACAAACATTTCGGAGATTCATTTTTATTTATATAGATATTGACTACGATTTCCCGCAAATATATTAACATCGTTTCCATGGCAACGATTTGTTTTCTGACGTTAGAAATAACTCGCTTTTATTAGCAATAATTGGCTTTACAGAAAACGTATAATAAATATAATATATTAAAATTTATAATTTCATAACGCCAGAGCTTACCATTATATACAACCTATATTACTTGCATATAATGTAGCTTTGTATTGGTGAAAGAATTTTTAAAATCGGTTTATTGGATTATGCGTGAAAGCGTAACGAAAAAACACACGCAGTTTCGCATTTATAATATTAGTATAAAAGTATTGATTATCACCGGCGGAGAAAAGGGGAGGTTTAATATGTTGCACAATGTGCACAGACACTTCTTGCACAAATTCATAAATAATTTTCTATCAAAGTCAGTTGCACCTGTGTTTCTTAATCTGCGTTCGTCGTGACCCATTGGATGTTAGCTTATCTATTTAGTAAGTAGTTATTATTCCAATCTTCACCCAGCAGTCTGCAGCCGAAATTCATCTACATTTTTTCCACCAGGAACAAAGTTCTAAAAATGGGGTCACTCAACAAAACGTTGCATTGTTTGTACGTCGATATAACGTCGACTTCAACTAGAGGCCACAATCCATAACGACTGCTACGCGATAAACGAAATGCATTTTTCAACCGCCGCGAGCCACTTTTTACCAGTATGAATGAAAGTAGAACTAGCTACTGCCCGAGAAGAGAAGATATTATTCATCGAGTGTAGCGGTGGCCTGAAGTTGAAACGAGCTACTCGTAACGTAATAGCATCTGACAAGAGACATCATTTGACATAACGTAGTACGTGACGGCAGGCGGCACTCCGGTGTGACGGAACTACGTGACGTATTTTAATTCGGGAGGCCCCATCTCGTCTAGCTTAATGATAATGAGCCTCTTCCATGCATTTTCAACTAACTTGGAAAAAATCTTATGAAGATTTTTTTCTACTAAAAATACGTATCTGTTGAAAAAAAAGGTAACTAATAATGAATAAATTACATGGTATTATATTTCTTCCATCGTGATCCCTATTGGTTAAATACATATTATGGACCATGTCGTGTAAAATTCGGGCGCTATCTACTAAATAAATAAGCTAACACTCCTTGTGTACATGGCCATAAGGTTTAAATTCCCGTTAAGCCGCCGTATCCCGAATTTCTACCAATATTTTACATATCTCCCTTAAACATTTGAAGTTTTTAAAGCCCTTAAAAAATGTATGTTATTTTTGAAGATTAATATCTAGACGTTCACGCCGAAACGCAAATTATATGAAATTCCCTCGATAGAAAAAATCGTTAAATATGCCCCGAAAATTATTATAAACACGTTCATTTCACTTATTTTAGAAGTTACGTGCGTGAAAAAATTCACGATATTTTAGAAGTTCCCGACGAGATTTTTGCTCATTTTAAACGAGTCGTGTTTTATTAAACATTTTCACAATTTTCGCTTCAATTTTATCGTTTTAAATATTGACGCGCTCTCCAACATTCGTAATTACATATCTCTCCATCTTCTTCTTTTTGAGCGGGTATACGGCGCCTTAAACGCCAGCCGCCGATTTTGACTTATTCACGAAAAACACATTACAAAAAAGCGGGTTTTATTTTACTTTGAGGAAGCTCGGAAATATTTAAAGGTTTTACAGATTTTAATTCACAAATATAATAAAACCATATCCGAAAATTTTCTGAGCTTATAAAAAGACCGTTAAAAAAATTACTGGATTATTTCCAAGGAAAATATGTGTTCCACTCGCAGTACTTAATTAAAGCATCTAAAATATTTCTAAGCGATATAATTTTCAAACTAAAATCACACGTTTGCATTTCTCGGTAGTGCAACACCCTAAAAACAACTCGATTTATTTACGTACCTAATGAAATGGGTTCCATGCCAACTGAGAATAAAGTCAACTCAACACCTCCTTGAAAAGCTATAAATTAGCCGATAACTCTAACCTAACGTAACCTATTTAACAAATTTTTTATCACCCTAAATGACTTATCTGAGATGGTTCTGAATTGGTTTCACTCTGAGTTGTCCGGTCACCAATGAAATGACAGTTAACTGTCAGATAATTGTTTTTTTTAAATGTGGATGTATGGTTGTTAAAACGACAAAAAGAACCTTTACGAGGATTAATTATAAAGAAGTTACTAAGAAATAATATTTAAAAAGTTTAAAAAAATTAATGCCTTAGAAATTGCTCAATGAACCGAAAAATTTAAACAGCATGCAAATAGCTCATCGGGAGGCACATCTCGTCTGAATTAATTAATATTGTTGCAGTGAGAGGCTAACGACGTAATTTGCCCGCTAAAGTTTATTTGAATCAAAAGTACGAAATACACTACTTTGAGAGAAGAGTGACTGAAACCGCACAGTGGGTGAAGTACCAAATTTGTTTGCATTAACTTATAACTACAGTTTGTTGTTGTTTATTTGTTTTAATGCCTACAATTTAATAATGAATAATTATGTTCACGTTTGATGCAAACTTTACTGTTTCAAGTGCTTTGAGTTGGTGGAACTGTGGCGTACCCATTTGGAAAATTTTGTAATGCTGAAGGAAATGGGAGAAAGGGGGAGGTTGGAAAAGTACCTGATTATTCAAATTCAATCACAAAACATATTTCGATTTTGAATGGTGGTCTCTCAGCAGGCTGAGACAAAGGGTATCTGGGTCGTTCTTCTTTTTAATCTACATAAAGTTGTCTCCACCAGTTAGTGGAGAAAAATTCAACAGAATTACCAATTTTATTATTTTATAATTATTTTAAATCTACTGTACTAAAGACGTAACGACTGTGTGCGTTATTAAAAAAAATATGTATTTATATTTTTGTAGTAAAAATTACGTTACAGAGTTGTAACTCCTCGTGATAGAAGTGTATTTCATACAAATCACAGTTGTCTTCTGCCACCTCGACTTGCATATATTCAATAATGTTACAAAAAAATGATATGACGACAAAATATGAAACTATTTTTAAACTCCAAAAGGTATAACCTATCAAGTAACAGTAATTATTAAAAAATCTCAAAAGACAACTTTTATGCCGTACGTTAATTCTGTCACGTGGGTTGTCATTCGAAATAGGTATACACGCAGCTCGTGTTTGTCACCCCAATAGGCATTTTAGGCTTCCTCCTCTTAGGAGAATTATAGTAAAAACAAAATGTAAGAGTGGTAAAATTTATGTAGGTTAAAAAGAAGAACAACTCATCTATTGAAAATTGTAATACTTATTGAAAATTTGTAATAATACTTCTTAGAGTTCCAACTGCCCAGAGCCAGTGGAAGTACCACATCCCCAGTTGTAGAGTGTTCTGACCAGTACTGCTCACATCTGGTTACATAGCAGCCATTTCAAACGCCCTTTCAATTCTGATTTAGCCAGGGCGATACTTTAAGATTAATTGTAGTGGGAGATAAGAAGGGAATTGAGGAAGTCAAGGGCCCCTGGGGTGAAATAACTATGTATGCAATATTTTAGTACAGTGCTTAAAAATAAGTAAGTAAAAATTAGTAAAAAAAAAACCTTACATTTTTCTGTGAATTGAATAAAGAAAATTTAATTAAAACTTAAATCACCACCCACAAAGTTTCTGATACACTTTCTGCGATCCGCACAACATCCATTCATCCCAGAGGTCATTCTGAACCGAGGAAAAATACACAATATTAAAAATAGTACGGGAGCATAATGCTAAAAATACACGTAATCGTCCGCACGCATAAAGAAACGATTTCTATCGTCGAACACAACATCGCAACTAATCAGGGCTTGCGTGATGTACGCAGATTGCAGTAAGTGAATTAATGTTCAATGAATTGTGCCAAAATTACCCCAACGAATGATTTAATTAATACTTCAATACAGGCCGACTAAATCTGCGCATAACTAAACATCAATAGATAAGTGTATTTACCAAATGGACCGAGAGATTAACAGTATTGCCTTTGGGAATGGAAAGATTTAACCACTCAGACCCCTCAGCTTGTTTACACGACAATGTAACAATAGCAGTCAAGTACAATTAAGCTTGTTTTCAAGTTAACGCATGTGTTCCCACAGAAATCGTTATAACTCCGTTTTTGTTCTAGTTACAACCCTAAAACAAAAAGGAGAATATATATAATATCTCTATTCAACGTTGTCCATAGATACAGGTAAAAAATACTTATTTTGTAGAAACAGTTTTCACCCGCCAAATCGAATAAGCGCCGTTAGAAAGTGTTAATTTGTGATTAAATATTTTTGTATAAAATGGTAAAAAAAGTGATGTGATAAAATTGTTTATTATACATTTGTACGATAAAACAAGTGTTTTTTTTACATAATCCGTGATTTTAGTACCGTTTTCACATAAAAGATCACGTGAGTCATTTTTACAATTTTTTTATGTTTTCATTCTAAATTTTAATATTTATAAATGTTAATATTTATTTGTAATAATACAATTTGAAATCTTATTTCAAAAACAATTTTTAGTATTCGGCTACGTTCAAAAATATTTAATTTATAAAGCTTTGATTGCGGAGCGGAAATAACATAATTTTTAATAGTGAGAAATATGATCTAAACGGTGTTAGAAAGAGACTCCACGGTTTACATTCAAATCTAAAATTTAAAATTTCCGATAGCAATTTGAGAAGAATTATAAAATTTCGAGAATTTTTAATTAAGTATTTTTTTATGAAACGACAAAAACGGAGATGAAAATAAGGTTTTTAATTACTACCCGTGGCTCTACCCTACCGACTTTCTCTTGGGCACGCTCGGTATGAACCATCTACAGGTCAAAAGGGATATGCTCCCTGTAACACATTTCTTCAAACCGATTCGTGGGTGGTTCGAAAACTCAACTAGCATGGAGAGCATTAGTTTCTATGATCCCGATGATTATCTCCGTCACCGACAGCATAGATTGTTTTATCTCCCGGCTTGCAGAACTGACTTGCCAATGGTCATGCCAGTCTGATAATCCCATTGGATATACCAATGCTGCAATTATAAATAACTCTGAATTCATTTATAAAAAATGTGATGTTATTTCGTCAATGTTGTTGAAATTCTCTATTTCCATCAAAGACGTCGGAAACAGAAAATTTCCTTACCATTACTCTTGGTTTACGAATCGTTACGACCTATTCTCGGTAGTAAAAAATGATAATCAATCAATCTATTGGCTAACAGGTCAATTTAAGGCATGGGTACCTACTCACAACGATCACAGGGTCGCATAGATTCTCTTAAAAGGCAATGGAACGGACCGTGGAATGGGCGAGCACTGGGGACTTGTTATTTAAAGAAATGTCCAACCAATTGGGTTACCGAAATCGATCAATTCATGTGTACCTTACCTGTACGTTCAAATACTATTGAATTATATATTTTTAGATTCCAAGACTGTTGGTCCCACGACAGTTGGCCCGCCGGCATACTTAAATACAATATGAAGTCGGTTTAGGGAAAATACGGTATACCTAATTACACAAAGTATAACTAAGTGTCGCCGAAGGAGTGTGCAAAGAGGATGTACCGCCGAATTGCAAACATAATTTCATTCAAATTTTAGATTTATAAAAGACTAGCTTTTCCCCGCGGCTTCGCTCGCATGGTATTACGGGAAATTACTGTAGCGCTTGCACTTATCAATTATCTCTGCGCATATAATTTAGCTTTATATTGGTGAAAGAATTATTAAAGTCTTTATATTGTGTTATGCGTGAAAAGGTCATAAACAAACTCGAGCAGTTTCGCATTTATAATAGTATAGTATAAATAGTATATAGTATAGTATGGAAGTATGGATTCCCGGGTTCTTTAAAAACATTTGAACAATTCAACAAATTTTTTAAGTTAATTTTCACGTTGTGTAGGTTCTATTCAATTTCAGTTATTATATCATTATAAGCCAGTTGCTTCATAAAACTGAATATACACAGAACTTTCACAGAACGTGAAAATTAACTTTGAAAATTCGATGAATCGTAATTTTTTTTTAAACAACCCATCCTTAATATATTTTCCTTTTTTACGAACGAGAAATTGACAAAATATACAAAATGAATAAAAACTAATTCGTATATTTTCGATCGAAACTTGATATTGGTGGGAAAGGTGTAATTCTCTACATTAGAAGAGAAGGGTACAATTTGTCCGAACTGAGTGAAACATTAATCTCGTACCCGGCAAAAAATATCTGACGTTGAAGGCAAGAAAATGGTTGTTCTATTTTAGGTAAAATAACTTATGTGAATTGAATATCCAACTGGGGGTAAGTGACTGGGGATAAAGTGACATTGCTTCAACCCTTTCCAATCGATCGCGGAGAGGTCAAGCAACGTTAACGTAAGTCCAATATAAATACATTGAGAATTGAAAGTGGAATATACTTTAATTGCCGTCTCGTATAGGTAGATAGGCGACTCTAGGCACGTTGTACTGTGTTATTCAGCGACCTCAGTATATTGCAGGCTCAGTCCCTCCTCGCACAGCATCTGGAGATGATTTCCCGAGTTTAGGTTTAGGGCGGCAAACTGAATGTCTGCTTTAATTGTCACTCGGTGAAATATCACGTTGTAAAATTGTAACGTAGCTAGGACTTTGCACATAATGTACAATTTACTCACTGCTTCAATGCTCTTATATACAGAAAATCAATGGCTCAAACAAGTTGTCATAGAACATTACAACCGTAGGATTCAGAAGCAACTTAAATCTAGCAGTAATGGGAAGCTTTGGAAGTTGCCCGACTTTGTTCTTATTGATTCAGTCGTATTTCCTAACGTTAAGAGGAAACCCGGTCGCCGAGAAATTTGAATAATAGGTATTTTACTATTATTCAAACTGTTGCCGTCACTGTCGATCTTACTCCGCCGAATACTGCCCGAAAGGGACAACTGCACATCAGGCTGATAAATACCTAAACAAAATCATCAAAATCGGTTTTGTATTCCTCGTTTTTTTCTCCAAAACTGGACCGATTTACAAGATTTATTTTACTGACTGTATTCGAAGTACACTTATTTAATTTTGCTTTAAAAAAATACATTGTTTAGTTTGTATATCGAATATCTGTTGAAGGAGTTCAAACCAGGCAATTTTTTTTTTTATTTTTGGAGGGTAAAGTAACTTATTAAAAAAGCACAACGTACCGACACGCTAGTGATCGATATCCATATTATTATTAAAAAAAAATGGTTGCCTGTAAAGTCGGTTTACGGACGATAATTTTACGTGATAACATCATATAATAACGATGGAGTGGAAGAGAGATAGATGCGTCACAAGCCGAAAGCTTAGTCCGAACGCTTGTTCCGCGCTCTTGCTTGCACGCTCGGCTCAGGAACGTGACAATGAGTCATTCTTTTTCGTGAGTGCAGCCGGCGTTCGATTTATAAAACGTTATCGCGCCAAAAACATTTGCAGTAGTGGCAAAATCCAGAGAGGAAATTGGGGAAATACGTTTGTATGGACAAAACGCCGCCCGGTTTGCTCTTAAGAACCGGGATAGCCTTACTGAAGTTCGGTAAATACGAAAATTACTGAATTTTTATTCCTTTGCAGAGTCTTAACTCCTACGTCAAGAACCCTTATTTACAGTCCTACTGCAATGGATTGTTAAATTCACCATAACTTCTCATTTGTAGCACAAAATCAATTACCTACGAAAAAGTAAAAGAACATTTTTATCTTGTGGATTTTAGTAGCAACTTAAATTTGGCTCTAATGGAAAGTGACTGACTTTTTACTAACTGGCTCAGTGGTAACGTTGCCAGGCACACGTTCAATAATTCACGCTATTACATCGCTTCTAACTAAATCACTTAAAGCCGCGAGGGCACCTTGCCAGCGCGTCTCGCCGGCGTTACGGGACCGTATATGTTTTACGTCGGCCAACGTGAAAATGTGTCACACCTTGTGACGCGGTGGTCCGACGGCAGCCGTCACCGCCCGGTGCCAAGATCCACGTACGTATTTATAAATAAAACTTATAATTATTATTACGTCCATTCGTGCGGATTTACGGATGTACAATGTTTTATTTTCGAATTCGAGCAGTTTATGCGCTAGTAGGTGAACGCGGGTTATTCGTGGAAATGTAAACAAGGCGAGTCTTTATGAAGAAAAATACGGAAGATGCAACTCTGATGAGAAGCGGATAGGCCAAAACATTTTCTCGTTATGGTCCTGCTTGAGAAAGCTTCATAGTGAGATTTCTTTCTGTTACGTGCGTAGTTTGTAGGAAAGAGGGAGACATCAGAAATGAACTACATTGAATTTAATATATTCATGTATAACTACTTGGAGCAGGTACAATACATAATAATACTATATGGTAATGTACATAGTTTTTTTTTTAAGAAAGACAAACATTTCCGGGTTACGAATAAAGCAACAATGTTTGAAAATCTCCTACTACCACCACAGAAAGCCGAAAATGTTGCTTGTGTTTTGATGGAGGACTTAGCCAGGCGAGGAATCGAACACGGAGGCCCGGGTGGGACCCAAACGCGATGCCCACTCAACCACTGACCGGTAATGGTAATCATGGCTTGGTCATCAACAACAAACGCCGTATCCTCAGAAAATGAAGATTATTCTGAGAGTTGGGCGAAATGAAGTACTTGGACAACATTTTTTACATTAGCTCCACACATGAAGCCATGAAGAAAATAATTCCCCTCAAAGCCTATGATATCTTATATATCTGGGGATGCTGTGTGGAGGTTCTTTTAGGAAAACAAGGAGAGGAAGTTCTGTGAAGAAAGAAGGTATGCGGAACGGTTAGGAATCTGGGGTCAGTGTGTCCAAGAGTGACGGATGAATGAATCCATTCTTCGTAGCAATTCAATTCAATTTATTCACTTTAAAAACATAATAAAATTAAAATTTAAAATCGTATCGTAATTCAATATGTATCGTAGCAATATGCACCATACGGTGCAAGGCGATGTTCCGAGAAACCCTTGCTGGAGAGATCAAAAGGTCTCCCTCAATCAGTCTCCCCCGATCAGGCCTGCCACGTAATTGGTGGGCATACGCATCCACCGTCAAGCCCGGACAAACCTCACCCAAATCACCAAACGTAGTGAATCACTTGGGGTGACGTATTGCAGAGACGTTGGTTATCCAATAAATGGTTCCCGGGGCGGCGATACATACTCTAATTGGGGATGCATAGTCCCACTGATTCCGGACTGCTCGAGCAATTGGGATTCCACTGCACTATTCAAAAATAGTTATTATAAAAAACTGACATCATCGAAAATTTTGTCTCAATAAATTCACGCTCAATTGTAACATTTTACTATCATCTCAAAACTATTGACACTAGAGGTGACGTACAAAAGAGTTATCACCGGAATGCTTTTATCTCAGTTTGCTAATGGGGTACTTATTTGGGATGTTCAACAAAGCGAAACTATTCAAAGGTGATGCATCTAAAATCGATATAGTTATCGTACCTGTTCGATGTCAACGGTGAGAACACCGCTCAAGTTCTCGATCGATAGGTTCTCAGAAGCGCCAGCCGGAAAGGAAATAACGCCAGCCACGGCGTGACAGCGATAAAGCGTACACACTATTCACAGCTAGCTGGTAGGTACCTCATCCTGTATGGCGGAAGACTAACTTAGTTTTCCTGTTTTCAACGTCGGGTAATATTGGAGATGCATATAGCGTATCCAGATGTTATATGCAGTTAGCTGGTTAGGTAACGTTTTACGTGTGAATTTGAGAGGAAACACCATCCATACGTCTGTTCATTAGGTAATAAAATTATTCATAATAAAGGCATGAAAAGCGTAGACCATTAATGGGGGGGGGGGTAAGGTTTTAAAACTTTTTTTGCATTTTTTTCTGAATGTCGAGAGTATTGTGTAAAATTTCAAAGTAAATCGGAGCAAAACTAACGAAGATACAGCGTTTCAAGCGGCTGGCCCTCACGCTTGACTCGAGTATATTTCTATATTCGAGTAGTTTTTTATTATTGTCAACAAGGTTGAAAAATGTAGTTTTGAGAAAAAACACGATAAAAGTTTTGCTGTAGGATAATTCAACATACAAACTGTTTCAAGCGGTTTCACATAAAATGCTGTATCTCCGTCAATTTTACGAATTACTTTAAAACACCTTGGTGAAAGCATTCTTAACAAATACATCTTTCGGAAAATGAGATTTAAAAAAAAAATTTTTTTTTACCGTGCTCTGGTGCCTTAATATCATTGATTATTTTATCATTTTTTATTATTATTAACATTTAATTAACTAGATATTTTTAATGTTGAAGGTAGGTTTCAAATCAATAACCTAAAACTACAGGAAAATTATACATAAAATGCTTTGCTATCCATATTATAACAAACTAACCATCACGCCGTTTCCCTGAAGGTGTATCCGGAGATAACGGACAACCACTCAACCCTATTGGAGCATTCATACTTTGTCTCACACATCGATCGTCAAGTTGATTAGTCAGACATCTCTGAAAAATCAAAATTTGAGTAGAGTATGCAGTTATATGTAAAAGTGAATCCTCTATCTGAGACAATACTGATATTACTCGTAAGGACACCAAGTCAATTATAATGCCGAAAAAGTTAGTGAACTTAACAAAATGATGTTTTCCGGTTCACTAGTAATATTTCAAAATGTCATACTAATGTACCGGACCGTTATGCCTTTCCTCAATGTCTCAAAACTAACTATTTAGAGATGGCTGACTAATCAACTGGGCGATTGACATATCTACTCTTCTGTTATTCTGATCATTGACACAACCAGCTCTTATTTGATTCACTTGGTCCGAGTCATGTCTTTCCGAAAAATCCCCCACTTTTTCTACCATTCACTTTTCGCCATATTATATTGTTTTGGAACTCGCTATTAGGCCTAATCAAATAGCATAGATTGAACAATTGAAAACTAAAATACTTGAATATTTACAGATGTTAAATCAGAGATTTTTTAACAAGGAAATCAGCCTGATTCTGAAAAAATATAGTGAAAACCTTTGAAACCAGTTACCACTCTAATCTTCATATGTTGTCGGTACCAACGGTCAAGGAACTTGGATGCTTGTTTTGATATTCTCTTCAAAACCTCGTATCTGTGTGCCCATGTAAAACATCCAGGGAAGTTAGATGCAGGAGCGTTTTGTTATTCGTCCCTATGGCGAGTTTCAAAACATCACCGTACAAACTGTAGCGTTGGGTCAGTGAATGAGAATGAATTCATGTCCTGAAATGTGTTGTCTAAAGACTTGTGTATTTTTGCACGCCACAAAGCTGCCGGCACTGTGTCACCGGTGTGAAGGTTTTGAAATAGGCTTTCAACGGCGAGGAGGCTTTCATCAACGTTAAAAGGGAGGAATTTTCCAGAGTTCGCGTTTCACGACGGAAAGGGGTGGTTGGGTTGTGGGCTGGGGTGGGGACTTCGCGGAACTATAGGGTGCCGTTTCGCGGTGAGCAGAACAACAGGAAAACATTATGTTAATGGACGCTGGAAGATGGAAAAGCAAATTAATTTTAGTGACGTAATTTGCGTCTCGGCGAATCTAACACAATTCATTATGAACGGGAGGATTGGTAAGTAAACCAAGATGATGAAATACAATATAAGAGAATTCGATTATATTGGGTTATTTCAACGTGTAGTTTTGATCGACGATTGGTGCAATTTTTTTTTTTTAAATTTGAACAGTTTCCGCTAAGCGCCTACTCCCGGCTCTCTTGACCCGTTATCAAGCATAACGGTCTTGTTTTAATGCTTAACGGCTGATCACAATTTGATCAAAAGCAGAAACGGGTCGAGAATCTGAGGTAAACAGGGGCTGCATAAATGTTAATATATCAAAATGGCACTATTCGACAATCAAACGTGAGCGGCGTTCAATCGCCCCAACCTTAAGTCCGAAAGCATGAATGAAATTTTATTTCTTCCCTCGGTACCTAGGTCATCTTTGGGGATGCTGTGTGGAGGGTCGTTTTATGGAAAGGAAGGAGTGAATCTGGGTCTTGAATCAGAAACAGATCCAAGGTGTGGGAGGAAACGAAGAGGCCACTGATCACTCAGCCGAGTAACCGACCAACCCGTCACCCCGCCCCTAACCGTCAAATATCTACCGGTTTTTGATGTTGTAGTTGGGAAAAAAAGACATAAAAAATGTCCCGGGAACCAAAATTTCATTTAAATTTTTTACTCCAAATAATGTCAGGAATCATTCGATTAAGTAAGTCAAGTACGTCCCTTAACACCACGTAAATTAATTATTCAACATGTTTTAAAGTCTGAAGATATTGGTACAGGATAAAACCGATCTAATACCAAATCAACATCATTTCACAAATAAACAATATTATTGTAAATAATAATGTAACCCGATAATAAATAATTATGCTAGGAAAATGTAATTTCGATGTAAACATTTCACGTGTATTTACGGCACTGTCCTGTGGCATGATTTTAATTTGGCTCATGGAAATTGGAACAGATCGAAATTGTTCGACACGATTTCGGCTGCCAGTTTGTTATTGGGGGCGGAATAAATTATTAGTACTTTTAAACGATTCTCATTAGCATGCAGATTTTAGACCATAGAATCGGACATACATCAATAATAATTAATAGAGGATCTAAAAAATAGGTGGCCAAAAGAAGAACTAACGAAGTTTTGGAGTAGTAACAGCAATATATTTATTTTCAGTAGCGAGGCGCACAGTCTACTACTGGGTTAGGAGTTTTTCACTCGGCCTCGGGAATATTCTGTCAGAAGGTCAAAGTATTTCCAGTCTGCAATAAAATTCAAATAAATAGAATATTTCTGAACACATCTAAAAACAATATTTTTGCACGGTGATACAGTTTCAAATTTTTGTTAGAAATAAACATATAATTTTTGAAATACAAAAATTTCAAATATATAAACAAAAAAAGTTTTAAAAATGGCTCACCTTACGTTTTTTTCTAACTAAAATTACTCATAAGAAAAAAATAAAAACACATATTTGATTAGACAAATGTATTATAAACGTTATCCGTCACATAACTTTTTTGTTTCATGTAAAAATAATTAATAAAAAAAAAATTACAAAATTTAATTATTTTATTTCAAATTGCGGTCGGAAACTCTGGTTTCATTATTTATTTATTTATTTATTTATTTATTGAAACAAAAATACATTTAAAAAAATATATTTTGACTGTCCAACTAGGAGATTTCCCGTTTTAGGACAGTAGATGTACATTTTAATTATTTTGCGGTTAACTTTTAGATTTGAATATAAAGCGTGATGTTTTCTCTTTCTAAAACCGTTTAGATCGTAATACTCACAATGGTAGTAAGGGAGACGCAACAATTTCTATGAGACCTATATGAGTAGTTCCCAAAAGCGAAAAAATTAGCCACAGTTAACAACGATATTTTTCAAATGTTCAATTATAAATGATGTAACCTATTGAATACTAAAAAAACTGAACAACGGGTTAAATTTTATCGTAAACTCACTTTAGATTCGGCATTAAAATAGTGAGCAAATTTTAATTTAAAATCAATTTGGCGAAACCCATCATCGAGAATCGAGACAAACCAGCTTTTTAGAGCTGAAAAAAAAACCTGAAATATTAACAGTTTGGTGCGGAATTTAAAGCAGTCTTTTTTCTGAGATTTATTATGCATTGTGCACAGTAGAAAGTGGAGGCTGCCGGCTAGACAGATGAAATAACGACAATGTGACTTTAGACTTTAAGCCGACCAGCCGGGCACGAACTCCGTGACCGGGATGAGAAAAGAAATGTGCACTATGCTGCTGCATGGTATTCCGTTTATACTGTGTACGTATACCTCCTGCCCCAGCGAACATGACAATGTAGTACCTAGCAGTATAAATAGTACATGCAGTGCCGAGAGTCTTGAACTTTGGCTAGAGAGTCTCGAGACGATTGGAATACTCTCACTCCACAATAAAAAAATAAAAACTATAAGTTAGCATAAATCATGATTTTGGCAAAGTGAATAAGAAAACATAAAACAATTTTTTTGAACGAAGAAAAAATATAGACAGATTGTTAGGTTAGAGAGAAAAGGTTCTAACTGGACTTCTTGATAAAATTGAGATTTTGTGACCAGGGAGTTTATTTTCGAATAACATTACCGGAAAAACATTCAGCGCCATCTGATGTCTATAAACCGATTTAAAAAAAATAATAAGGTTCCAACTGAACCTAAATTTAGATTAGTTTTGGGTGGTAAGGGTTCAACAACAGTTGAACTCAATTCAAACTTAATTTTGGATCTGATCTTTAGACCAAAATTCGCAACAATTTTTTTTTTTTTTTAATCACGGATGTAATTTCTATTATGCTCTGCAGCTGTTTTACTAATTTTTGTTTAATTTATAAAATATAGGTCATTAAAGAAATCGATATTCAGGGTGATAAGGGACGTACTTGACTTATTTTATAAACCAGTGATTCCTGACATTATTTGGAGTAAAAAATGTAAATGAAATTTTGGTCTAGGGTGACTTTTTAAAGTTTTTTTTTTTCTATAAAAAAAAATGGTAGGTGTTAGACAGTTGGAGGCGGGGTGAGGGGTTGGTCGGTTAGTCGGCTGAGTGACGACATGCGGAAGAAATTTTTTTTGTTTGATTTTGAGAAGAAAAAAAAATCGTCGAGTCACCGGAGACCAAAATTTCATTTACATTTTTTACTCCAAATAATGTCAGGAATCACTGGTTTATAAAATAAGTCAAGTACGTCCCTTATCACCCTGAATATCGATTTCAAATATATAAACAAAAAAAGTTTTAAAAATGGCTCACCTTACGTTTTTTTCTAACTAAAATTACTCATAAGAAAAAAATAAAAACACATATTTGATTAGACAAATGTATTATAAACGTTATCCGTCACATAACTTTTTTGTTTCATGTAAAAATAATTAATAAAAAAAAAATTACAAAATTTAATTATTTTATTTCAAATTGCGGTCGGAAACTCTGGTTTCATTATTTATTTATTTATTTATTGAAACAAAAATACATTTAAAAAAAAATATTTTGACTGTCCAACTAGGAGATTTCCCGTTTTGGGACAGTAGATGTACATTTTAATTATTTTGCGGTTAACTTTTAGATTTGAATATAAAGCGTGATGTTTTCTCTTTCTAAAACCGTTTTTTTTTTTTTCTATAAAAAAAAATGGTAGGTGTTAGACAGTTGGAGGCGGTGTGAGGGGTTGGTCGGTTAGTCGGCTGAGTGACGACATGCGGAAGAAATTTTTTTTGTTTGATTTTGAGAAGAAAAAAAAATCGTCGAGTCACCGGAGACCAAAATTTCATTTACATTTTTTACTCCACATCAGGAATCACTGGTTAAAGAAAGTCAAGTACGTCCCTTAGCACCGTATTTAAAAAATGAGTGATTATAATTGTATTATTTGTAGAACTCAATTAATTTTTAAATAATTACTATTGAGACAGTCGTTTTGAGGTTCGAAGCCATTATCAAAACCAAAACATATGGTGGATCCGGATCTTGGCGGCGAAAGCGTCTGTCCACCAACTGCGTGGCAGGCAGGAACGGGAGACTTGTTGAGGGAGACCTTTTGATTTCACCTTCAAGACTCTCTCAGATCATCACCTTACACCGCAGTGGGAGGGATAGATTCACACACTCCTGGACACGCTGACCCCAGATTTCTACCAACCCCTCATACCTATTTCCTCCAGAACTTCGTCTCCTTCATTTCCTCCACACAGCCCAAAGATATCATAGGCTTCGAGAGGAATTATTTTCCTCAGGACCTCCTGTATGGAGCTAATGTAAAGAAAAGTCCTTCCACTAAATACGAGTAAAACCATATGCACATATTTTGTAAGTTTTCCTAGAGGTGCTAAAGTGAAGTCAAAAATAGCTAACTAATCAAACGCGGCTTTTAACCATAAAACTAAGCAAACGTCCGATCAAATTTATAACCTTAATAGAATAAGGTCAAACGTCGCTACTTAACTAAGTGTCACTTTAATCATTAGGTCGACTCTAATCGTACAAATAAAATGTTCGCATAAAATAATTAAGTGTGTAGGTACTGTTTGCGGTTTGGTTAGTACGACAGGAAGGGTGTTGGCCGGGTCGGATACACGGTGCGACGCAGGCAGTACTGTTGATCAAGTTGATAATGATTATGTGCCTTTGGTTATTATTATTTCAAGGTCGAGAGCCAAGGTCGGATTAGAGAGAAACGTACGTAGATGGCTTCTGTGTAAGCCGCACGGTTTGCTTGCTAAGCGTGCTGATATTTGGTAACATGCTAATATTATAATGGTATGCGAAATTGGTAATGTGTTGGCGATTTGGACCGTTGAGAATTTGTATGGATTACTCGAGTTATTCGAAAATGGTTAAGGCGGCGCTATTCGGCTGAAAAAGAAGACGATGGAGATATGTCTAATTACGAATGTTGGACAGAGCGCGCTAATATTTTAAGTGATGAAATCGCAGCAAAAATGGCGAAAACGCTTAATAAAACATGACTCGTTCAAAATAGAGAAAAAATCTCGTGGAACGTATCTTAGTATCATTTAGAAACATTGTGAATTTTTTCACAAATATAACTTGTAAAATAATAGAAAATAGACTTGTTTTAAATAATTTTCGGAGCATACTTTGCGATTTTTTTCTATGGGAATTTCATATAATTTGCGTTTCGGCGTGGAACTTATATAGATATTATCTTCAAAAATAACATATATTTTTTTAAGAGCTTAACTTCAAATGTTTAAGGGAGATGAAGGAATTTCATATAATTTGTGTTTCGGCGTGGAACGTATCTAGATATTATCTTCAAAAATAACATTTTACGTATCTGTGAAACTTACAATGCCTTACGAGATGTAGACATTTTCAACCATGATTTGAAATCATATAAAATGCAGCTTAATAAATTAATAAGTTAAAATACTTTTTTTTTCTTTTTTGTAAAAATTATATTATTATCAACCATAGTAAATAGTATAACCATGTTTGTTAATAATTTTACGTTTTTCTGTATTATGTTTTTCTTTATTATGTTTATATTTTTTTTCTTTGTCATTTAATAAGTTGAGTAGGTAAAAATATTTATGTAGGTAACCAATATTTTTTAACATAATGGAACTTAATTGGTCTACAACATGTGAATTTTATTGTTATAATCATTTTTCTGTACGACTGTTTGTTTCCTCAATAAAAAGAAATAAAAAAAATAAATAAGAGCTTAAAAACTTCAAATGTTTAAGGAAGATACGTAAGAAATCGGTCGAAATTCGAATAGTGGACCCTTAAGTCCTGGGTTGGAAGGTAGAAAATTTATTTATAGTTTTTTTCAGTAACCAAACATATTATGATTATTTTTTTCCTAATTGGAAGCCCGTCAATTATAATAATTATTCGAGAAAATATGAAATGTTTTTAACATACAAAAGCAACTACAAAATTTTGTAAATTGATTTTCAGAAATTCGGACGGTGTTAAATTGTTTTAGGTCTTTTGATTATCGTAAATTCAATCTTTTTTTGAGTAATTAAATTTATATAATGAGAGCAAAAAGTCCCGATACTACTTTTTATTAGTTTGAATAACGGGTGCTTTGCTTTAAAAAAATCTTGTTATTTACATTTAGTTACAGTACTTACAATATATATCTACAGATCAATACTTCTATCTATACCAATATTTTAAATGCGAAAGTGAGTGTGTTTGTTACACTTTCACGCCAAAACCACTAAACCGATCTTAAAAATTCTTTCACCAATAGAAAGCTACATTATCAGCGAGTAATGTAGGCTATATATAATGGTAAGTTCTGGCGTAAAATGAAAATGTGTGTATTTCATATATTTTAGCGGCAGGGAGGAAAGGCAGGGGAAGGTGGAGTTCGCGGAGAGTGAGTTAGTGAACTAATCAGTGGTATTTCCACCTAATACCATGCGAGCGAAGCCGCGGATAAAAGCTAGTATAAAATAAATAACAACATTAAATCTTTCCAATGTAAATATTTTATAATAATGTAAATGAAAACTATTTCTACTTATATCTCCATCTATATGAAATGAGACAAATAACAATATTAGATATTTAAACATAAAAAATAATTCTCTTTCTGACACTGTTAATATCATATTTCTAACCACGATGTACGGGAGAACGATTTCTGTGAGACCAATAAGAGTTGTTCCGAAAAGAGAACAAATTATCTTGACGGGTTGAAAGATCAATACTGTTTAGCAAGAGCCATTTAACACGATTGCTTCTACAGTTTATTGGCTCCCGTCAATACTTCTAATCAGACATGAAATTCTTTATTATTTATACAATGGAGACTATTATTGGCAATTTAAAATAATAGGTTAGTAATAAAGATAATTATACGAAAAAAAAACTTTCTGAAAATTTTCATTGACGTCATTTTAATTGGACTTGCAATAATTTATGGAAGGGCGTAAAATCATTTTTATTGGTGTGAGTCATTTATGATTAAGATCACAGACGAACCGGTTAATGAGGGAAAACGTGTTAGTATTTCAATAAATCTAATGTGATTCATTGTTATGAACGTAATAGAAAGACAGGAAAAATAAATAGTTTGTGAAGATAAATTATAATAGTTTATAATGTTTCAAACTATTGTCACATTTGATTTTTTTATATGAATACCTCACAAGAGTCCTTACTGCCCTCCTCTGGAGCCAGTGAGAGTATAGCATCCCCAATTGGGGTTTTATGTATTTATTTTTTTATTAAAAAGAAAGACAACATTCCCGGGTTACGAACAACCCAACAATCTTTGAAAATCTCCTACTACCACCACAAAAAGCCGAAAATGTGTGAGGCTGAAGGTAGTAGGGGGGGGGGAAGGATATGGGGAAGAGAAAGGTGGGAAGTACCTGGCTATTCATATCTGGTCACCAAACACAGCTAAAGCCATTTCAAGCAACGTTTCAATTCTGAATGGTGGTCTTACACCAGGGCGATACTAAGAGTATCTTCCACTCTGGAATGTGCCGCAAATTATTTTAAATGAATAAATTGTGAAATAACACAAATTAATCAAACAAAAATTTACCACGCCGGGATTCGATCCCGCGACCTTCGGAAAGCGAGTTAAGAGCCTTACCACTGGACTACGCCGGCCGTCAATGATGATTTACATCAGTCATTATTAATTTTGAACGGTCCACGTTATGCATCGACTCTCGACCCGTTTCAGCATTTGACGCCCTCCGTGGTCGAGGGGAAAGGCTCTCGACTAGCGATCCAGAGATCGCGGTTTCAAATCCCGGCATGAGCAAGTAAAATTTTAAGTAAGATCCAGAGTTAAAGATACTCTCAGTACCGCCATGGTGTAAGACCACCATTCAAAATAGAAACGTTGCTTGAAATGGCTTTAGCCGTGTTTAGTGACTAGATCTGAATAGCCAGGTTCTTCCCCATCTTCCTCTTACATATCTTTTTCCCCTCACCACTACTTTCAACTGCACAACACACCCCAATTAAGGGATGCCATAATCTAACTCTGGCTTGGGAGCAGTTGGGACTCTTGTGCGGTATTCACATAAAAAAATGATCAACATATGAGTAGTTGTCATATTATTATTATTAAATGTTAACGATAAGATCAAAAGTTGAAATGGACCGAGAATTGGCTTTTAACCCGTTGAACCACAATTCTTTTCTTTTTTGACATTTCACTGATCCGAGGATCAGTGAAATGTCAAAAATTCAAGATGGCCTTTTTCGACAATGTGATGGCCATCAAATGTGACAAGAGATTGAAACAGCCCAATAATATCTAATAAATATATTTAGACGATTTGTACACCTTTTTGTGTAAAATCACCTCAAGGGGGCTATATTCGCCCGACCTGGGTCTAAACCACGAAAGCTCTTGTTATTTTTATAAAAAAATAAACCTCGAGTTGAACACACCAACGGACAATAATTTATAAAAAATATAATTAGGAAAAATAGGGTAGCGGTTAATATAATTACGAAAAGTCGTTTTGCAAATAAATTTTGGGTACTAAAATAATGTATAAGTAAAAAAAAAAATAAAAGCTTTTCTCGGTCTAGCCAACAGGTAATCGAATACTCCGTGTAAACCGATATTATGGCAACATTATTGTTGATTCCACTCTCCAAATTGGATATACTAGTAGTAGAAGCCATACATTAGGTATAATATTTAGACGAAACACATAGGTATAACATAAATAAAAACTGGTACCAGCGAGAGCTCGCACTGGCATTCGTCTTTTCCCTTCTCACGCGTCTTGTTTGAAAACGAAAGAGACGGAATTATTAGAACGATGATATCACGTACTATCTCTCGTTGGTACTAGTATAATGAAGAAAAAAGGGGGTTTTATATCTTTTCACATTATAAAAAAGGCCAGTCCTTGTGGTAAATTATTTATTCATCATTGCTTCTTACGACAGCTGCAAGTCATTTTAGAAGACAAATGTTACAACCCCCAGACCTGGCAGCGCCCGTAAAGCTTCTAAATCATATGGCCCTTTATTGGATAACCAACACCTCTGCCATAGGTCACCCCAAGTGGTTCGCTACGTTTGGTGATTTAGCAGGGGTGCCCGGGTTCATGGGGTGAGGTATGTCTGGGTCTTGGAGGCGGATGACCAGGACACATTGAACCCCAGATTCCTACCCACCCCTTAAACCCGTTTCCTTCCCAGAACTCTCCTCTCCTTCCTTTTCTTAAAAAATCCTCCACACAGCATCCCCAAAGATGACATAGGCCCTGAGGGAAAATGTTCCTCAGGGCCTCCTGTGTGGAGCTCATGTAAAAAAAAAATATATATGTTGTCAACGTGGGCAATAACGCCCCCCTGAGGGCGTTTGAGACTTTCAGGAAGGATGTAGAAGACCCAGATAAAATTAGGGGGCGTTGAGATGGCACAGTGAGGGCGTGGGCAGGTAAAAAAATGGCCTAAAAAAGAAAAAAAAACACGCTTATCACGTACTAATAATTTTATGTGTATTATTATTATTAATAATTAATAATATATCCCGAATACAAGGAAGAAGGTAGCAACCCGGTACTTAAAATTCAAAAGAATTGCATTTTTAAACTTACATAACTATAACTTGTATAAGGTTGAGAACCTATGATCTAAATAAATAAAAACATATATTTATATTTTTCCTTTGCATAGGAATCGAGCCCGCTATCTCTAGACTCCAAATAAAATGCTTACAGCACAACTATCTGGATGCCTTTTGGAAAGAGTTTTTTTTTTTAAATTAGGAAAACTTAACTACATTGTTCCCAACTTTTCGATAGATCAAATTGAGTCGCCTATGTTTAGTAACGCTCGATTCGCGCCTTGGTCAGAGAGTTGCGTTTGGAAGAGCGTATTTGTGCATTTGAGCCAACATTTTGGCTCAACAGTTGATCAGAAGGGTTAGAACAAATCGTTACAAATATTTGTAAATAAAAACAGTTGTTACAAATCATCACATGATTTATTGGGTTAAAATCGTAGACCCACAAACAGCATCTCCAAAGAAGATACAAACCCTAAAGAAAACCTTAAAGCCACCCCTGTGGGGTCTATTAAAACAAAAATGGTCCTTCGAGACGGATATTCAACGCATTTAATGCCCCGTAACCGCTCTCGAAAAGAAGAAGATTGAGAGATATGTAATTACGAATGTCGGAGAGAGCGCGCTAATATTTAAATCGATAAAATTGAAGCGAAAATTACGAAAAAGCTTAATAAAACATGACTCGTTCAAAATAGAGCAAAAATCTCGTGGAACGTATCTTAGTATCATTTAGAAAGATTGTGAATTTTTTCACAAATATAACTTGTAAAATAATAGAAATAGACTTGTTTTAAATAATTTTCATCATACTTTGCGATTTTTTTCTATCGAGCGAATTTCATATAATTTGCGTTTCAGCGTGGAACGTAGCTAGATATTATCTTCAAAAATAACATATATTTTTTTAAGAGCTTAAAAACTTCAAATGTTTAGGGAGATATGTAAGAAATTGGTCGAAATTCGAATAGCGGCGGCTTAAGTACAAACCGGCGTATTTTAAAGCGTGTGTCATAGGGTTAAAACAATATGAACATCCGCACATTGTGCAATTTAATTAGCAGGCATACTTTCATCTCGGAAATCATCTGCACGTTGCATGTTTCATCAGGCGGGTGGTAATAATCTCTACATAGATACGGCAGACAATATTATAACGATGATCCATTCGACATAACGAAACGAGCGCTTTGCGCAGTTAATCCGCCTTACACTCGTTTTAATGAACGCCAATACTAAATGATGCCATATTTATAATAACGCGTGGGAGGGCGAGATAGCGCGGAAAGCGGGTGATTTTTATTTTTATTGCGAGAGATCGATCGAAAAAAAAGTGCAAGCTTAAATTCATGAAAATTGTGTCTGGTCGACTAGGTACAATTACTTGCTGTATCTTATTTGATGAGCTGTCAATAAAAATATTTATTAAGCTGGTATCTACTACTCCGCTTGGCAGGATATGCAGGATCCTCAATAGAGAACTCCAGTCCAATTTAAAAAAAAAAAAATTATGAATAATGACCTTCTAACTTAAATAACTGCATATTTATTTTTATAGTTAGTTTTAATATTTAAAATAAATGTCAAAGTTTTGATTTTTTAAGATCCCCCAAAAACCACCGAATCTAGTGTGACGTCATCATCACCAACCGAAGTATGAATTTTGTATGGAACTGGAATCAGCTGTTTGACTTCCGCCATTTTGAATTTCAGCATTGGAGCGTTTTACTGGGCAGTAAGATCGTTTTATGTACAATTAGAGTTTTTGAATATTTTAAATAATACAGATAAACTAATAGAGATACTTTATTTTTGATACTGAATTATTTAGGCCTAAATAATGTTTCAATAAAAACAAAAACCAGTATACGTCCAAATCTCTATAAACCAATAACATAGAATGTCGAACGGCTTGCGCCTTACATTCTATTGATTTTTATACAACTTTGACCCAGGTGACTCGGCGCGGTGACGTCACGCCGCCAAAATCCAGCAATACCAACTTGACAGGGTGTTTTAATGACACGTTTTAAAGTGGACTTTTTAATATTTTTTTAAAAACTCTACGTTAAAGATTATGTAATAAAACTTATATATTCAGAATCAGCGTATATAGGTCTATAAGAACATATTTTTTTAAAGCCATAATATTTTTCACTGGAGTTCCTTATTGAGGATACCATTCGTCCCATTGGCACCGGGAAGATGGGACCCTTGAACTTATTCACATAAAAAGAATGTCAAGCACAAAACAGGCCATTCTATTTTCTGGTGTCAATGCAAAATATAATTATTGAATTCACAATGTTAGTGAATTTCGGCTACTTTTAATAATAGAAGTTTAAATTTCACTCGTCAAATGTATACCTTCAAGAAGAACATGTCAAATAAAGCTTGACGCACTTGACTTTGCAGGCAGCCAAAGGAGAAACCAAAGTTTTTTTTTTATTCATATGTTTTTATATCCAAAAAAGGCTGTTTATTACGGGCATTAACCTATTTTTTTGTAACCGAGCATCTGGATTAGCCAAATTTAATGTAAATAGTTTATTACTATCAAATTTTAATAATTATGAAATTTTTAACGGAATTACAAAACATCTTTAGTATGTGTCTATTTTTAAACACGTCAACGAACATAACCTTTATAATATTATTAATAATTAAAACTATATTATTAGTATTAATCTTACTTTTTACCTACCTTTATGTATTTTATTTAATACTTTTATGTTATTTTAAACTTTGTTTACACCTTACAGTAGTAACTTTTAAAACCTACCTTTATAATACTTTTTACATATTTTATATATTTTTTAACTTTATTCTTTTATGTTAATGACATGTTGTGCCGTGTGAATTAAAACTAATTGGAGACAATGAGTCTATGGGATCTCCAACTGGGGAATGTTGTGAGGCTGAAGGGTGTGGAGAGGGGAAAGAGATAGAGAAGGAAGGCGGAGAAGTATTTCAAGCAACCGCTCGATTCTGAATGGTGGCATTTCACCAAGGCTGTACTGGCGGTACCTAACCACTCTGAAAATATATTTGGGTAATATTTAACATTTTCCGCGTTTCTGGGAGCGCGCAACTACCGGGAGATGATAATTAATTGTCGAATAATTAATAATTCTAGACGCAACGTTCACTTCTCACGTCACGTCAGCGGGCCGGCATTAATTTCCGAGATAATATCGAGATAAAAGACTGACTTCTTCTGCCAGATAATATTCGAGATTCGGCGGATGACGTCAGAGCGGGACGACGCCGAGGTCTGCAGCGCTGGCCGGAGCCGACCGAAAACTTCGGAATTTGTGTTCCGGGGAAAATTAATTAACTAAAGTATCATGCGAAATACAAAGGAAATTTAAATATATCTCGCGAGGATCCCTCTCATGTATTGTTTCACTGATCTTTCATTTACGAGAAAAAACTAAAATTAGGGGCGCACAGTTATTTACCTACAAAACTTGCACAATGGTTTTTTTCACATTTTTTATTTATTTAAAACTTTATTAAATTTAACAAACTAATCGTAATCGGTCGGTTGTAATAATAAGTAATCTGTAAGTAAGTTTTCTTTGGAATACATTTGTTGTTTTTTTTTTAATTGGAATACCGCGCAAAAGTCCGTCCTTTCATCTGGAGCCAGTGAGCATCCCAATTGTGGTATGTTGTGAGGTTAGAGGTAGTGTGATGGGGCGGAGGAAGATGGGGAGATACCGTGGGGCTATTCATATCTGGTCACCAAACACGGCTGAAGCTATTTCAAGGAACGGCTCAATTCTAAATGGTGGTCTTACAGAAGGGCGATACTAAGAATATCTTCCACTGTGGATCGTGTCGCAAATAACTAATTCTATTTTTTAAATTGTGAAATAACACAGATCAATCTAATAAATTTTTTTTGCGCACGCAGGGATTTGAACCCGCAACCTTCAAATTGCTAGTCAAGAACTTTACCCCTCGGCCACAGACGCCTTCATTATTACAGCACGCTGAAGTCCCAGCGGGATTGACACAGAATTTTTCGAAATCAGACGTAGACAGTGACCTTCATCTTGCTTTGAAGTTCAAGTGTGCAAATTTACATCAATCTCGGAATAAAACGATAGATTCGTTTTTTGTAACGAAAATTTAAATAAACCATCTCATTTCTCTCGCCGTCACTGAGGGCGTTCAGCACTTTTAGAACCACTGGATTTAAGGATTAAAATACTAAACAATCAAAAACCGTGAGTATCTAAGGCAATGTAGGTAGGTACTAGCAAATCGTGGTGCGATAAATTATTCATACAACGAATAAATCACGCGAAGAGACGATATAAAACACTTATACCATTCAGCGAAACAATCGTGTGATGTCGCTAGACCTGAATATCCAGGTTCCGTGTCGCAATATTACGGGTGTCATAGTCCCACTGACTCGGGGCAATAAGGCTCTCGTGTGGTATCCACATAAAAAAAATGATTATGCAAGAAATACCACAGTATAAATGGTTAACGTAAACATTGTTCGGTTTAACATTGTAGGCGGCTGCCTGGCTTTCTTTGGTTTCGAAATATTTTCATGGAGGTGCGGTGACCAGGAGTTGCAGAAACACTAAACAATGATGACAAGAAAGCAACAGGAAACTGGATGCCTCACGAATTGATTAGATTACCACAAAAACTATATACAAAGCAAGAAACGGCAAATAAACTAGACATTTATATTAAACGTTTTTAATGAATGTTTAGCGAAAATTCGTTTTCGAAATGAATACAAATATCAAATACTATCTTTTACCCGCGGCTTCGCTCGCGTGATATTAGGGGGAAATTACTGTAGCGCTTGCACTTATCAATTACCCCCCCCCCTCTCATACATTCGTTTCCGGTACATTCAGTTTTCAAACAGCTCGCGACCACTTAAATTTCATAATGTCAGAGCTCATATCCAATTTGGACAGTCGTTCGGAAGATATGCGCGTACAAACATTGTGGAGATTAATTTTTATTTATATACATATTAACTACGATTTCCCGCAAATATATCAACATCGTTTCCACGGAAACGATTTGTTTTCTGACGTTAGCAATAACTCGCTTTTGTCAGCGACAGAAAACGTATAATAAATATAATATATTTATAATTTCATAACGCCAGAGCTCCCTATTATATACAGCCTATATTACTTGCATACAAAGTAGCTTTCTATTGGTGAAATAATTTTTTAAATCGGTTTATTGGTTTATGCGTGAAATCGTTACAAACAAATACACGCAGTTACGTATTTATAATATTAGTATAGAAGTATAGATATGTGTCGGACATTTTGTTAAATTAGAAATGAGCTCCCGTAAAGATGAAACGTAGATGCAGCGTTATTTCCATCATTAGCTGTGGGGCTTTGAAACATTTGCCCCAAATAGTTGGTTTCAATTTTAACAATTATAATTGAATAAGAAAAAGAGGGTACCTACACTACGTTATTCAGCGTTACTCTTCTTTTATTACCCCACGATTCATAAGCTTTATCTTCGATTGTATTCTGGGTGTGTGTAACTTCCTAAGTCGGTTCCTTGTTGCTGAGAATCGTGACTCGTGACCCCCACTGTCTATATAACAGTCAAGTATTAAAAAGGGTGTAGCAACGCTTTTTCTAAATTATCATCTTTTAAATTGGTACAGCGTGGTCACCGCAGCATCCGCAGCGATGCCTCCGGGTCGACGACCTCCTCGCAGAGCACAGAGAGCCCGGCGCGCCGCAGTCAAGTTCGTGTGTGCAACCGACGATCGACTGTGTCTGTCGGCACTAGAGTTGACTAGAGTAAGTGGTTGCCAGCCAGTCTAGTTGCCGGTTGCTACGTGGGCGGGAGAAAGTGATCGTCAAGCCACTGCTGACTGCTACGCGGAGGAGAATGGAGAAGAGTTGAATAGGACTGTTGGGAGAGGATTAACTGAGGACGCGTTGATGCAGCGATGGTTAGACAACCAGATATGTACGTTTATTTGGTCATTGAAGACAATATTAACACTCGTGCATATTGACGCTATATTCCACCGTAAAATATTAGATTATATTATTGGTTACGCAGTTGGCATTAGAGACTCTCACACATAAAAATCAACATAAAATTAAAATTTGTATATATCGACAGTCCAGATGATTAGACACATACATCTCTAAATACCAAGTTTTGAGATAATGAGGAAAGAAATATTCGAATGCTCACCATAAATCAAATGTTATTCACACGTGTTGTTTTAGATATTAAATACGCTATAAAATAACGCAGGGAGACTTAACGATCCGGTACATTAATTATTTAACATTTACATTCATTAACATTGTGAAATATCCTTAGGGCGACCCAGAAAATGTCAACATTTTGTTTAATTCACAAGTTTTTCTGCATTATGGTGTTTACGAGTAATGTGAATATTGTACCAGATAGAGGTACACTTTTACATATAACTGCATACTCAACTCGAATTTTGATTTTTCGGAGATTTATTTATTGTTTGAAACATTAACAGAGTGTTAATAATTATTACAGTAGTAAAATTGCCTAGTTGTTGATGTACATAGATATTAGCACTCCAATTAGAAATGTTCACAGGATGCGTAATCAATGAACAGAAATAATGATAATCAAAATTGAATATAAAACATCGTAGCGTCAAATAGAAAACATAACCTGCAAAAAAAGAGAAGAAAGAAAGAAGGAAATGAATCATGATAATAAAGCAAATACATAACTGTTCTCCACGAAGTATCATGGTAGAAGATTGTTAATTTGTTTTTTGAAATATGTGAGATTGTTTGCGAAGATATCTATTTGGTTATATACAAATCATATTATAGAGACGACACATCCGAGACAGTGGATTGAAGTATGTTATATTGTTATTAAATAATTCAAGATGGAAAGTATTATGACTCCTTAAATTACGTCTATAGGGAACTTTAATATGAATATTGCTCAAACAATGAATGGTTCAAAGTTTATCATGAATATTTTTGTATAAAAATATTAAGTCAGCAAATTGTCTTCTTTTTTCCAGGGTTGTAAGATGAAATTGTTGGAGTCGTTCCTCGTAAGATAGGAGTAAGGCATTTAATCGAAGTTTAGATTCAATGGTTTTAGAATATTTTAAATAGAGTGGGTTCCAGATAAAACTCCCATATTCCAATTTGCTTCTGACCAACGAGTTGTATAAGGTTATACAGGATTGGGTATTTTTGAATGGTTTCGATATTCTATGTATGAATTCCAACATTTTCAAAGACAGTTGGAGATGGTTGACTATTCAACTGGACGATCGATATACGCAATTCTAAAGATTTATAAATGGTTTTAGTCGTATTTAGTTATTAGATCTGACTAACCAGGTACTTTCCTAACCTTCCCCGTATACATCTCCTCCAGCATCACAACAACACGATCACAGTACACAAATATTTCAAAATACCGTGATAATGATTTGTTTTCTACAGCAAATTTTCACAATTTACGAGATTTTAAATAATGATATCCCGAGGCGTAGATTAATTACGACACAAAAACAATATTGTATACCGTTTTCCAGAATTTTTCAAGTGGTTTAACGGTCTTTCGTGGAAGAAATGCGAGATATTAGGTGCAAGTACGTAAAGATACTAAATTGTAAGAATCTCGTATTTCCGTCGTTAAATGAACGGACTTCTTACCGTATCAAATGTATAATAAAAAATTACACCAAAATAAGAATTTCCGGATATCAAAGAAAAAAGATTCCAGAAAATTGTAATTAAATACATTTTTCTTTGCCATTTCGGGTTTTCAAAACGCGACATCTTAGCAAAAAAACCTTAATCACTGATAAGAGTAATACTTATTGCCTCGTCGTATTATTATAACGACAATTCTATAATAACTATAAATACTTTGGATAAGATAAAAATACATATTTTGGATTATCTAAAAGTATAGTAATTATTGCGAAAAACTGATCTAAATTCGACAATCATATTTGAGACAATCTCCAACAAGATAGATAGGAGCGCCTTCAGTAGTTAATTATTTCGCTAAGTCGTGAAGGTCTTTCGACAGTTTTTGCTACACGCACATTATTTTAGATTTAAACGAATATACAGACGTAATAGCATACCGTAAGAGTATTACTTTCAAAAGTAGTGGTTGTAGGGAAGTTGGAAATTGTTTTCCGCGTATTTTATTCGAAGAGAAATAATATTATCTTTGACCTTGGTCGGGCGGAATGCTTTCACATGCCTTTGCTAAGGTCAATGGTTAAACCCAAGACATTTGTAAAAGGGTATGATTTTTTTTTATAAACTGAAATCGTAGATGAAAGAAAAATATTGAGCAAACCTCAATTAGGCGATTATTTGAACGCAAAAGCACTTATTAGTTATTTCACATGTATTTGCTATTTCAATTATAATCATGTTGTAGTGTTTTATTGGGCACCAATATGTTGTTTGGTATAACTTCTAACTTGGATAGATATGAGTATTTCACGGCCAAAAGTATTATATTGATTAATTTTTGGGTTATCACACTGTATGGCGCTTCCTCCTTTAGCCAACGTATCGGACAGTGTTGAATGTCCATCATCCGGGCAGATGGCTAGAGGCGGAAGCTCAACGCGGCATAATAAACAACAAAAAAATAATCACGCTAACTTCTTAGCTGTTCTGAATGTGAGCTAATTTGTTTACCTGCAAAACTGTAACAACTTAGGTTGTAACATTTACGACTCAAGTAAGTACATATTATGAATATATATTTTTTTTAAATCTACATTTCGTTCTACTGCCAAAATAATGACCCGACATGAAATTATTTAGTTTCGATACAAAGGTCATTTTGTGACGCATCTTCAACAGCTGTGTAATGGCGGGAATTCGTGATGATCGGAATTGCAAAGATAAGCTGAACAAACCACTACGTACTTTATTACTTTTGACATGTTGATTGATGATAATATAATTTCATTACAAATGTATTGAAATATTGACTTTTCTCACGATTTGCACAAAGAAATAAAATAATTCAAACATATTTTATAAAGCGCGTAAAGTAAAGATGTCAAAGTCAATTAGATTGTATTTGAAATATATTCTTAATTGAATATGAATACGATAAAAATTTCAGATAAAGAAGTAAAGTAAATAATCATGTATTCAATTTCCACAATAAAATATGTAATCTTAAACTCATTAGAGAATCGATAAATTACATTTTTAATTGCGGTGAGCTCGTTTACGTCTGTTTGATGTTTGAAACTTAAGATGGGATTAGACTAGACTAGCAAATGCTCATTTCAATTCGAATGTTCAGTCTGCTCTTGCAAATTATTTTGGTGTAAACAGTTACAGAGCATTCTTTCGGTGCTCCGAGTGTGATCGCCGAAATTTAGTGGTAAGTTTAGTTTGAAGTAAACGAAGCAAGTGCGCCCGAACAGTTGCCTAGAACCAAGAGCATTCCTTCGTGTTCGGAAGCGATCGTTTCCCGTGGCGGTCTCTTCAAAGTGTTCTTGAAACTCGAGTCGACTTGTTCGTACTAATTATGGATTTGAGTAATGAAAAATGTCTACAGATGTCTGTGGGATCCAACTTGCGAAAAAAAATGTAAATATAAAATTTTAAAAAATAAATCACTTCTTTTTTTCGATAAATGCAGCACTTCAAATTATGACATCGCCTCTCACTGACAGACATGGTGTAATGAATACTGCCACATGTTTTGAAGAATGAGCATTCGCTCGCATGATCTAATCATTCCAAGAGCATTTGCAAGAATTTTGGTTCTTGATGTTCTCGTTCTTGTTCGTTGGTTTTCTGTTGGCGTAAATGGTGAAAAGAATTACCGTTTACACTAAAGATAAAAAAAAATCTTTTGTTCCAGCTCTAGCTTAATGCTAGTTTGGTCTAATCCCACCTCTACGCGCGGAAATGCCAACAGAATAAAAATAAACAGTGTTGCCGTAAAAGAGAATTAACAAAATAGATAATATCTATAATCTATACAGAACTTGCATAGTGCATCGTAACAGACGGTGCGTTGAATTTAATAAAAACTGACTTCACAACTATCAATACTTTCATCGCAGTTCCGTATCCGCCATTGTGCAATTTGGCCCATAGGAACAATGATAATTTATTATTTACGTAGCACGGTAAATTTGAGGAGATCGTTACGGCAACAGAAGTTCATTATTCGTTAATTACTCAACCGAATTGGTCGGTTAGTAGATCAGTCGGAACTATGACGTCACTCACGCCGATATAATAGAGATGCAATACTCGGGAGTTCAACCATAACCACTCAAGCACCCGGGTTCATGGGTGAGATTTGTCCAGGTCTTGGCGTCGGATTGACGTTGGATATGAGACTGGTTGAAGGAGACACTCTGACCTCTCCAAACGGACTCTCTCGAAACATTACCTAGCACCGCAACGGGGCGGATGGATTCACACGTTTGTCCTTCCTGGACACACTCCCAGTCATTATACCTCCTTTCTTCGCCTTAAAAAGACCCCACACACACAACATATTCAAAGACGACATAGGCCGCGAAGAAAATCTGATAAAAGTGGGTATCGCAATGCTGAACAATAAATCAATAAGAAAGTAAGCCCGATGAAATATGACGCCGAATTGTTAGCTTCGACAAAAAGCTTTTTTCCGTTAGTTCGTCGATTCCTCGAGCCCAGGACCAGAGAAAGGTAGGATTGATGTAAATCGAATTTAATGCTTTGCACAATAACCATTACGCACGGTTGGTGTCAAGTAGGGATCCCCAGGCGTTAAAAAATAATGATGGCTAGTCGAGTTTCGATTCTCCGCACGGACGAATGTTTACAGAATAATAAGTAACGATGGTAGCCTGAGCAATAAAACTATATAAAAATAGAAAAGAAAATAATTGCATCGCATTAGAAATTTAAACGTTTTTTAAAACAATTTGCATTGTATGATTATCACTATTTTTTCGTCCTGCTTGCATCATTCATTATAAGTCGAAAATGTTGCTTGTGCAAAAATGGAGGATTTAGCCAGCAGCAGGTATAACCCGCTAAGCGTGGGCGGGAACCTAAAACAATTGTCCACCCAGCTACTAATCTAATCCTTCGTTGTAACAATCTAACGGCCATTGTTCCCAATCCTACTGATCAACTGTTGAGCCGAAATTTTTGGTCAACAATCCTCAAATTCACAAATACGCTCTTCTCAACGCAACTCTCCAACCAACAGCAGTCGAGCTTTATTTAACGCGCCGTATCCCCGCTCAAAAATAAGAAGATGGAGAGATATGTTATTACGAATGTTGGAGAGAGCGCGCTAATATTTAAAACGATAAAATTGAAGCGAAAATTGTGAAATTTTTTAATAAATCACGACTCGTTTAAAATAGAGCAAAAATCTCGTGGGGATCTAAAACAGCATTTAAAGAAACACTGAATTTTTTCATATATATAATTTCTAAAATAAGTGAAATGAACGTGTTTATAATAATTTTCGGAGCATACTTGCGTTTTTTTTCTATCGAGGGAATTTCATATAATTTGCATTTGGGCGTGGGGAACGTCTGTATATTATCTTCAAAAATAACATATATATTTTTAAGAGCTTAAAAACTTCAAATGTTTAACTGGGATATGTGAGAAATCGGTAGAAATTCAGGTAGCGGCTTAAATCACTTAGCTGATCGGAGACTCCGAATGATCGATCGAAAAGTTGGGAACAAAGCCCGTAAGGGATTTGCTGTTTGAAAACGTGGATTGCTTAAATTAAAGCACATTTAATAATTACTAATACATTCCCATCTAATCTACGTTTAGATACGATTTCTAAATAAATCATCCCCAATATTGTGGGTAGCACGACTTCGCTGGCTCCAGACATTTGGAATTCTTGTCCGATCGTCACATAAAAGCTGCGCACGGACTTACCGCCCGACTTCGTTACGATTAAATACTAAGTGATCGAAAATTTCAGCCAACTTGACGTCCTTACAACGTAGAATAAGTTCATCGGAGAGAAAACATGATAATTAGTTCAAGTCCCAACTCCCGTTTTGCTTAGCATACGATTATTTTCAGGGTTCATCTACATAGTGGTTCACGAATAATAATTATTTCAGGGCGGTGCGGCGAGGCCACGAGGAAGGGTTTGGAATAATTCACGTCATCTGTGTACTGCGTAGTCACCAGCAGGATGCTGTAAAGTAATACGATCGTTCTGACCACTTTTAACTCAATAATTATTATTATGTCTGAATCAGCGAGGAGCGACCCGCATTTTGAATTGTCTTGGCTAAATAAAATATCATAAAATTAGCGGAAATCTTTAGTCTTGATATTTTGCGATATAAAGGGTAGGTACGCTTCCAAATTATGTTTCTGGAAACTGTGGTTTGGTAAACCCCTTCAAGCCACAAAATGAAAACTTAACACGAGACGACAAAAACAAATATTGACAAATTCGTAAAAGTAATTATCTTAAAGTTAGTGTGCGCATGTGGGTATTTGTTTTTGAACATTTTGATGTAAAATATTTCGCTTCAATATATCATTCAGAAAAATTTGAGTATTGAGTGATTTTATCATTTTTTTTTTAAATAACCTAAATTTTTTTTACGCTTATATTTATTTTTAGTATTAAAAATGCCTTAAGGCGTCGTATCCTCGCCCGAAAAGAAGAAGATGGAGAGATGTGTAATTACGAATGTTGGAGAGAGCGCGATAATATTTAAAATGATAAAATTGAAGCGAAAATTGTGAAAATGTTTAATAAAACACATTCGTTTAGAATAGAGCATAAATCTCGTGGGGGTTCTAAAACAACATTCAAAGAAACACTGTGAATTTTTTCATGCATATAACTTGTTGAGTAATAGAGACAGACAGACGTGAATATAAAAATTTTCAGAGCATACTTTGCGATTTTTTTCTATCGAGGGAATTTCATATAATTTGCGTTTGCAATTGGGGAATGTATAGATATTATCTTCAAAAATAATTTTTTTTTTTTTTTTAAACTTCAAATGTTCAAGTGAGATATGTAAGAAATCGGTAGAAATTCGGGTAGCGGAGGCTTAATCAGCAAAATTAATTTTACCATGTTGCACTTCGAAGAAAATTCTACACGAAACCACTGAAAATTAACATTTCCAAAAATTGTGGCTTTACCAAATACAGTCCATAAAAAACACAAAAAATTTTTGGTTTTCTTATTTAATAGCAATCGTTCGGATTTCAGGGTGCTATGGATCAAATGGTGACCGGACAACTCGGAATGAAACCAACTCAGAACCATCTCAGATAAGTCATTTAGAGTGATAAAAAAATGTGTAATAAAATATTGGTTTAATGGGTTACGTTAGGTTAGGGTTACCGGCTAATTTAAAATATTTTTTTTCATAGCTTTTAATGACTTTTCAAGGAAGTGTTGAGTCGACTTTATTCTCAGTTGGCATGGAACCGGATCAAATATTTAACTTTTTCAAAAGCTGTATTACAAAATAGGTTAAAACTTTTGTCTGTCTATTTTGAATCAGCCAAAATTGCAAGTAGTTTATATATGTTATTTAATATTATTTTAGATTGATAATACCGACAGAATTTATAGGATTAGTCTTGAATCCAAAAAAATGTTCGTCTGCGAAGCTTTGTTTTTACGTTATGTGATTGTTTTATCGAAAATGTACGGTTTTAGAAAATATAAACAGGTTTGCCACACCACCGACAGCAAAGTTAACCACGTTAAAAGCTGCTCGCACCCAATCCCCTGCGGCCCGTGAATAATTGATAAATTGGCCCTCGGTTTAAAAAGGTTGCTCATAACTGGTCTAGATATTATCCACTGAGATAAGACGGTAATAGGAAATTAATCTATACTAAAATTATAAATGCGAAACTGCGTGTGTTTATTTGTTACGCTTTCACGCATAAACCAATAAAAAATTCTTTCACCAATAGAAGCTGCATTATATGCAAGTAATGTAGGCTATATAAAATTGTAATGGTAATCTCTGGCGTTATGATATTATAAATAAATATATTATACGTTTTCTGTCGCTAACAAAAGCGGTTATTCCTAACGTCAGAAAACAAATCGTTGCCGTGGAAACGATGTTGATATATTTGCGGGAAATCGTAGTTAATATCTATCAATCTATATCTATAAATAAAAATGATCCGAACGACTGCACCAAATTGAATAATTCTTTTTTTTACTACTGGTGAACTCTGGCATTATTAAATTAAATTTATGCGAGCTGTTTGAAAACTGAATGTACCGGGAATTAATGTATGGAACGCGGGAGGGGGGGGGGGGGGCAATATTTGATAAGCGCAAGCACTACTGTACTTTTCCCCTAATACCATGCGAGCGAAGCCGCGGATAAAAGCTAGTAAATAATAAAATAGACTACCTTTTGGTATGTATGAATGAAAAAACATAATTTGAAAATGTCTTTCAACAAAATGGGCAGACTCTTTACGGCCGCTTTCATCGATAAATATAATAATTAAATATTTACTCTCAGCGAAGGACCACTCCATTACATTTCATCACCATTTACTGAGCATCCGAGCAACGTCAATGTCAATAGACACCAACTGTCTTACTCATAATCGCAAAAAAAAGATATTACGCCGCAACACGGACGGGTTAGGTGAAATTGTTACTCACATGATGGTCCGACAGTCGCGCGCATGCGCGATTTTTATTCACCGTTATAACATCGTTATATTAGCAGCTGTCAGATTTTAAACCACCTGACACCCAGGGTTAGCGTCGTTATTACGGCCGTAATTAATCGAGATGTCAAACTTTGTTGACATCTGACATAAAAGTTCGAAGGTTTAGCAAATTTTCGTCTACCACGGGCACGGAAAACGTATAAAAAGCGGTACGACCCATTTGCGGCGTTAACAGAGAGTGATTTCAGATATAAATATAGAATTGCCAAAGTAAATATGAGACGCTTAATCGATTTGTACGGCTATATTTGGATGTTTTGATCTCCAGGTTCTTTGTGCCGTACGATACTGGGGTCAAAACGAGGTAAGATTGTGTTTATAATACTCACTACTAGCTGATTTGAAAAAAAATCAGCTAAATCGATTACCAAACAAGCTATATTATTATACTTAAAATTTTTTTCACAGATACTTGTGATTTTGCTGAAATTCGGATACGGATTTCTTGCTTCACAGCACATTAAAATGCCGCATAGCATTGAAGAACAACAAGCAACTTCTGCAGAGTTGTAGAGAATGAAACGTTTCCCCTGAGTAATGTGTGCACTGTTGGGAGAAGTATCTGTTCACCCCAGTTCAGAAACCAAGATACCCCAGAGAAGTTGTCTTCAACAGGGCTCAAATATCTATCGCAACACAAGTATCTGCTGCGGGGTATGTGTATGATACCATCAAGACATCAAGTTCTCCATTGTCTTGATATGATTGTCTTGTCTTGATTCATCGATATGAATGACCCTCAATAGGTAAGAAAATAATTTAATACAATAGTTTATGCTCCTCAGCAACACTAGTGGATCGTGTGCCCCGTGCCTGACCGTACACTATACTATGCCACTACTATATTATACACTTCTTAAATTAAATATATGATAAAAGATGTATGTTAAAATTAAACATTATAATACAATCTGTCTTTAGATATTTCTTAGAGTTTTGTATGTGCTAATGCTATGATTTGTAATTTGGAATAGATGATGATGAACGCGACGAGGAAGCAGTAGCACATTACACACTTCTTGCATTAATAATATACGATATAGTTTATGTAAGAAGGCATACTATAGCTGTACTATACCGCTATTATATTATACACTTCTTACATTAAATATATGATAAAAGATGTGTGTTGTGTAAAAATTAAACATTATAATACAATCTGCTGTTTGCTTGTTGTTTGTCTTTTCTTGGAGTTTTGTATGTGCTAATGCTATGATTTGTAATTTGGAATAGATGATGATGAACGCGACAAGGAAGCAGTAGCGGTAGCAGGTGGTGGTGCTGTTGTGGAACTGGAAGCAGCCCCAAACATGAACCAGATTGGAAATGCCTCTATACGGGTCTTCATTTGTCAACATTTTTAGTAATATGTATGACTGTATCATGTTGCTCTGTTTTTTTTATCATAAATGTGAATCTATAACTTCTGATTTGCCAACTATAAGATTATATTATACTATTTGAAAAATGTACCTACTTGGTCAATATAATGTACTTGCTGAAACAGACACATATTACACAACAACAGAAGAATAAAACACAATATCAAAATGAATACAACTACATTTATTTATGTGTACTTTTATTTAGCTCTCCGTCCACATTTTAGCATCAATATTTTGAGCATTAAGCTCCTCCATCAATCTTATTCTAGTCTGTGACTCCAGTTCCTTTAGCTGAATATTGGCTCTGGACTCTTCCTTCATAAACCTGAGCATACAGGAGCATTCATCTTCTCGGTGCTTTCTATTTTCATGTCGTTGGAATTAACTTTCTGGAAAAAAGACATTATATGACATAAAGCTTTCCCAATTTCTTAAAAATCAATCACTTTGTGGTTTACATAATTAATTATTGAACAAAGTTATTTATTTTCTTAACTTTCAATTTTGATATGACAATAAAGTCTGTTGTATTATTCTTTGACTTTGTTTGATCAAAGGTATTATTCTATATTTACGGTAAGTTCAAGTTCAACTACACACAGAACCGTTGATATTTTCATATATTACTTTCAACATACAAACTTATCTTAAAAAACAATAAAGCCACGATATTTACCTTTGATTTGAAAATGTACGTGGCCAGTACTTTTAGTACGAACTCGTCCTGTTCTCAACCTCATCTTCAGTTGCGCTTGTATCTGGTTTAGATCTTTGCGATTATCATTTGCCTATAACTGAAAAATAGTCCATTATTAATTAAGTTGCATACGTAGTTACATCGTAATGTGTCTTAATCTAATACGAATTGTATAGGTACTATAAGCATTTTTTCCTTTTAAAATGTATTCAAGTGCATTTTAGTTTCATTATAAATAATGACGAAGGGCAAAAATGCCTACCCCCTGACGAAAATGATATGAATAACGAGCCAAAAATAGAATGTAATTACTATTGAGATCAGATGCATTCATGTCAGATTTTGTGTGGCTGTCACTTTAATATGTAGAAAAATTAACATTACATATATGTTTAACATGTAGGTATACTTACTTCATTAAAATTGTCGTTAATATTACTTCTTTAATGTTTCCGCATTCATTTTACAAACCATGTAATAAAGCGAACCGTCGAGCCGTCAAAATAATATTGACATTTGAATGAACGTGAAGTCGGCAACGCGACGCAAAAATGCGAAATACAGGGCATTTTTGAGATTTGGAATAGAGTGATGCCAGTCTAAAAATATCAAAACCTGTTAGAGTTGTATCAGGACAAAATGTGTTCGTGAGTAAAGATTTTTAATCTGAGCAGTATAGGCCCCCACCCCTGGATAGCTAATGCGTTGTTATTACGTCGTAACAGGGATTCATCGTGAGTAAGACGGCAAAAATATAGTCAAAGGTAAACTTTTTTCAATATTTAATGCACCTGAAATTAGTACCACAATAATTATATTCATAAATACCTTCATGTTTCATTAACACCCTGGAATTCGTAAATCAATAATACTGTTTAACACCTTTATCATATAGTACTTTTCGATAATATTACAGACGGAAAAAATCTGTTGATTTTTCTTCAGAACAAAAAAAAACAGTAGAAAAACACTCGACAGAGATTTTAATACAGCAGTAACTTGGCTCGAATTTTACCAAGTCTTAGTGTACATACGTATATATATGAACGATATAAAACATTTATGAACAATCTCGCAGACACGGATTTTAATTTAGGTTTGATAACGGAAGTATACAATCTTTCATTGTTCCATGAGAATTAGCAACAACAATATTAATATGACCTACGCATACGAAGAATATCAGATATGTACGTGTAAGAAATGTTATTAATGAGGCATTCATAATATTCGGCGCCACAATAAGCACGTGCGAACATTTTAGAACCTGTGGGGAAATTTAAGCGTTTTCGATTTTTTTTTAACCTCTCAGACCTGAGGTCTATTTTGTCGGAGGGTCAAAATATTTCCGATTTGTAATAAAATCAAAATAAATAAAATATTTTTAAATGCATCCGAAAACTCTGAACTGTTTTGAAAGGTGATGAAATACGCTTACAAATTTTATAATTCGAAATAAAAACATACTTTCTGAAACATTGGAAAAATTTTAGAAAACATCATGCTTTCTATTCATAAAGTTAACCGCACTTATGGTTGCCATCTCTAAAATTTGGCAACCAGGACAAGACGCGTGAAAACCCCGGATTTTAGAGCCCAGAACCTGGACATGTCAACAAGTTTTTTTAAACATAGTGTAATAAAAACAGTTGAAAATGTCATAAATCACCTTTTTATTTATTTTCAGACCTTAAAATTAAATTTAGTAATCTTTTATCAACATTTTAAATATACCTAACTAAACAGAATCTTATTAAAGTTTGTTATAAATTGTTTTAATAATCAGTTTTAAATTTTTAAACCCGGACTACAAATGAAACCCCGCCCGGACGCTCCCCGGACGCCATCTAAACTAGGACAAATCCGGGGAAACCCGGACGGATGGCAACCCTGTCCACACCTAATATAAAATTTTTGAATGCAAGCATAAAAAGTTTTAAAAATGGTAAAGCTAAGGTTTTTTTCAACTAAAATTACTGATAAGGAAAAAGAATTAAAAAAATAAATATTCTTTTAGACAAAATAAATTAATAAAGGTATTAATAAAAATATCCCAAATTTTTATTTTTCTATTGCGGGCGGGAAATTTGGTATCATAAAGTTGTACATTTTTAATTATTTTGTGGTTAACTTTCCGAAAAGAAAGCGAGAGGTTTTCTCTTTCTAACACTGTTTAGATCATATTTCTAACCATGATAGTGAGGGAGACACGACGATTTCCATGAGATGTATATGAGTTGTTCCGAAAAGCTAACAAATTAGCCTGAGGGGTTAAATCGGTGTGAGATTAGGTGGGATTAAAAGAAGTAATATAACACAACAAAGGGTTTATGAAATGTAATATAAAATGGATTGTAAGATCATTAAAACCGAGTTAGAAAGAGAAAAAAACAGTATACAGGCATCTAACACGGCTATTTCCTTACCACACACCAGACATTAAAATGTATGAAATTTTGCGAATTGTTACTAGTTTACCAGATAAAAGGTTAGGGTAATTAATAACGATTCAAGAGGAAGGTTTATGTGTATAATACTTGCATATTATAGCAGAGAAAAGTCGAAAAATTCAATGATTCAATTCAGGCAGCGGGCTGGCAAGCGGGCGGGGTGGATTTGATATGTATGCAAATTAACAGATGGCGTTGGTTATAAATGTTGGGTAATGGCGTTGTGTTTCGTTAGCCACAGCAACGTGTGGCCGGGTCTGCTAGTAATTTTATAAACTAAGCTCTTTTTTTTTAAGAAATAACAGTGTTCGATACCCGTCGTGTTATTCAATGATATTCTCCACAGAAACGCTAGTCAAGCGTCCTTGCGCGAGTGAAAGTAAAATTAATACATATTTTTAATTAATACTCCGCTACCTGTGAAAATTATGCAGGCTGATATTAGACACAGTAGTCAATGCTTCCTTAACATCGCGCTCTTTGCGTGCATGGGTAGACAGGTAAAAATAACACCGCAACTATTCTATTCTCGCACAAGCTTTATACACATAAAAATCTACGTTATCTTCAAGATTTTACAAACGGAACAACGACGTGTGAAAAATCACGAATGCGGAAGAAAAGTAATTCAAGTCGATACGAAAATGTACAAGTCCTCTCTGTCTAATTACATGACGTGTACATACATACGTACGTCATGCAATTAGCACTCCCGAAAGACTTTTTATCGTAAAAGAAAATTATCGGTACATTCGTATAAAATAAAAATAAAAATAAAACATTGGAATGGTATGGTCTTATTACATTAATTTGGATAACGGTAGTGGAGGGAGAGCTGCTTGTCGCAGCGTCGCATATAGGTGGCAATTCGCCAACGTTTTACCGTTTTCACGTGATATTAAAGATTTTTTACTTGTAATCTACTGTGCAGATACGTATAACTTAGTTAGTCAAGTACGTCTGTGATAGGAATTAGTTGTAATAAAAATCATAACAGACGACTTCCAGAAATACGTGAAATACTCGAGACCGCGGTGTGAAATGATCGCACAATCCTACCAAGTACTCTTGTATATGGGCACCTGTATACTCGTATGAAGACTTGGGACACCTGTCCTGAGAATGGGACTCAACCAAGATATAGATTTTTTTACATTGGCTCCACACAGATGAAGGCTCTGAGAAAAAACAATTCCCTCGGGGCCTATGTCATCATTGAGTGGAGGGTCTAGACAAAGGCATGAAAAGTGGGTAGGAGGGGTAGTAGGGGACGGAAGTATGAATCCACCCCTCCCACTGCGGTGCAAGGCGATGGCTTGAGAGTCCGGTTAGAGGTCAAAAGGTCTCCCTCAACCAGTCCCTCCCGATCCGACCCGCCACGCAGTAGGTGGGCAAACAAATCCGCAGCCAGGACCTAGACAAACCTCACCCCGTGAACTCGGGCACCCCGGCTAAGTCACCAAACGTAGCGAACCACTTGGGGTGACCTGATGGTTATCGGGGAGGCGATACCCATACCCACCTTCTAAATAGTGGAACGCCATATAACTTATGTCTTGACACAAGCTCCTTGCTCCTTCCAAATGTAGTTTCATATACCCTAATATTATTTCGACCCATAAAGTAAGATTAGTAAGTTTGTCTGAATGTATAATGATTTTTCAATTACGTAATAAAATTAGTTTTGCAAGACGGTTACACAATACAAACTTGGATTTCCGTGGACGCCCCCGACAATTTCTTCCACCTACAGTCGATCGCACGGTATGTCTAATTATCCAACACAGTATTCAAAATCGCTGTCCCCACTTGAATTAAATTATACGTATTATCATCACGTGTTTCATTAGCTTCTAACAGAACATGCGATTCCTCAAAACATGTGTTTCTTTATCATAATATTGTCGAATGTAAATAAAGCCATACAAAAAACCAGTTCCGATTCCACGAGACGCCCTATAAAATTAATCCGAACAAAGACTAACATAAAACTAAAGATTTATTTCTGTCAATAAAATTATACAGGATAATAACACTACATAAAACTAACTGCCATTATTTTCACAGGGTTTGGGGTACTACACTGAAACATCTGAACCGAGACAGAAAACGTTCATAGGAAAAATGTACCAGGTATCACAAAATTTCTGCTAAATTAAGGCAGATTGGTAAAAATACAAATGTGTTTGTTAAATTTAAAGTTTTGTTTGTAAACAAAGAACCATTCTGGCAAACTCTACGGTCCCCCAAAGAAATTTAAAATCAAAGAGAACTACCAAATCCATAACATATAATATACATACTTCTCTCACTTCTCAGACCAGTGTATAGAATTCGCAATGACAACAAAAAGGTATTGGATATTATTATTGAGTTTCATAGATGAATATTTTCGAATCCAGCTATATTAATAATATTAGGGGAGGTGATAAACAAGATTTTTGAAAAATTTAACAGCTCCGCTGGGCACCACAATTATAGGATGGAAGAGCGAAAACCACCATAGACGTACTTGACTTACTGTTAGAGTGATTCCTGGCATTATTTGGAGAAAAAAAAGATTCAATTTTGATCTCCGGTCACATATTTAGGTTTTAAACTTAAAATGGTCATATTATTAGTATTTGTGTTTTCTTCTTAGGAGTAGCGAGATGTAGCTTTCTTTTGTATTTTCTTTGTCTGTTCATCTTGGAGTGGTTTGAAGATTGGATATTGATTTTACAAAAACATAAATGTTTATTTTTCTTTGGATTTAATAGGATTCGATCCTTGGTCCTTTGAATGTCTAGCCGTTAAGTTCGTCAGGCGCTTTGTACCATTGTGTTATAGGAGGGGAACCGTGGATTTATCGTATTTTATTGGAACCGAGTACCCGTGCAATAAATAAACATTTTATTGCCATCTCATTCTCTCGCAGGCTAAATCCTATAGATGTATGTGTTTGCCTCTTTTTAGTGTCGCTCGCTTCCGTTTCATCGAGTTTCAAATCACAACGTCGCTAAAGAAGTTTTCACTTCAAAAATATTTTTTTTAAATCAAAAAAGTCACCGGAGACCAAAATTTAGTTTATATTTTTCACTCCAAATAATGTCGGAAATGACCAGTTAAAGTAAGTAAAGTATGTCCCTTAACACCTTGTATAGGCCTGCAGGACGAAGAAGAGTTGGGAGGGCCTAAACTTGGTTAGCTAGATGAAGTGGAGGCGAACAGCGCATCCATGGGCAAGGATCAAACATTTATTGATATTGTGTTTAATTCGTAAAACTTGAGGAATTTTTTGTTTAAATTAAAATCATTTTATTAGGCTATTATTATTATTATAGTGGAGCATTATCGGTAATTTGATAAAAAGGAGTGAATACGTTTTCTAGACGCAGCCAGAAAGAACACTTCAAAGATTGTAGTGGCGTTGATGATATTGAAGTTAGCGAATTCTAAACGGTTCAAGTGAACTTTGAAAGGAAGTTTTATTACATCAAATCTAAATTTAACTGCTCAGCTAACTAACAACCCGTTCCGTCCCCGAGGCGGGTAGTAAAGTATGCAGACCAATGTTAATTGCGACGTATTATCGATTCAACCCCCTGATTGCACACCGAATGAGCGGCGTTAACATTAAAGGGGTTAAATTATCGATTGGATAATAAATTACTTCCCTCTGGTACGCAGTACAGGTCAACTCGTTTATATTCGTTTACACCAGAGACAGGCAAATAAACGAAACCGAGGGAAGGAAATAAATCAATTTAATTAAAAGAAGCATGCTTACTTTCTGTACGTACTTTTATTGAAGTGAAAACTATTTTAGCACCGTTGTGATTGAAAACTCGATGAAACGAAAAATGCTCTTTATGCGTGTTTCGTAGCCTCCCCACTCTTGTCTACTTTAATTTTCTGAAGGTTTCACTTTTACCGCGTGTGAATTGCACACTCTGCATTTTTATTTTATTTTGGAGTGTCAGTATACAGTATGCTCAACATAATGTATAAGTATAAGATACAAACATAATGAAGGGTTGATAGTTCCATTTTAACCCCTCAGGCTTTGGGCATGTTTGTCAGAAGGTCAAAATATTTCCGCTTTGCAATAAAATCCAAATCAATGGAATGTTTCTGAACGCATCCGAAAACTAAAAACTGTTTTTGAAAGGTGATGAAATACGCTTTCAAATTTTATAAATCGAATTAAATATAATTTTTAAAATATAAAAATTTTAAATGCAAACATAATAAAGTTTAAAAAATGGCCCACCTTACCTTTTTTCCAACTAAAATTACTGATAACGAAAAAATAAATAAAATAAAAAAACACATTTTATTAGACAATTGTTTTATAAACTTTATCTCACTATTTGTCGTTTCATGTAAAAATAATTAATAAAAATGATTTTTAAAAAATGTACATTTCAATCATTTTTGGGGCTAACTTTTAGATTTGAATACAAAGAGTGGTGTTTTCTCGTTCTAACGACATTTAGATTATATTTCTAACCATGATAGTAAGTAAGGAAGACAACGATTGCTTTTAACAAAAAGAGACGTTCGAATGAAATGAATTCAAGGCTTGATTAGGGTAGGTGTATAAAAGACAGAAACAATACGCAAGGAAAAATGGGGAGGGGGGAGAGGTGAAGATTCACAGAAGTTCACTTTATTATTATTAATTCACCTGGTGTTATTATTCATAGCTTTCCTATTTTCAAGCTGATTTCAATCTTCATAAACCGAAAGCTATAAATACAAATCTCAGCGAAGGTCATATCAATGAGATTCTTGAATCAAAAGGAATTTGAATTTCCATGTAATCTCTCCCTCTACCAGGAAAATAACATACTTACTGTATCTGAAACCACTCAGTCCAGAAATAGTATTTCACTAATCCCGGACGGAAGTTAACACCAGAAGTTCGCAACTTTGAAACCTTCCCTAGGCTATTTGCGTTTACCAAAATAGATTTAATTTACCATCAACTAATTAAAGTTTTACTTTAAAATAAACATCAAAATTCAGGGAAGCGAAAAATTTCGAGAATTGTAACTGTGAAAAGTATCACACTGTTGATTGCAGACAAAACATTTTGATAACCGAATGAACCTCTCGATTATTGGCGATGTCGATTTAATGTCTAAAATAAGAAGGTCGAAGCCTGTCGTCTGTGTTTACGCTACATAAATATAATTGTTGCCTTGACGCCTAAATCGATGTTGCCCATATCCGAGCAATGAATTGGATTAGCAAATTGTTTGGGAAGGGATGTTTTCAGCATTAATTATGGGTGTACATAAAACAATTTGAAACATTTCACAGCTAGAACACACCCAACACAGCAATAAACTTCATGGCCAGTAATGAAAAACAACGTAAATGCCGACATTTCAAAATTAACGAACGATTTGAAATGTCTCTTTTTAATCCCTCAGGCTAATTTGTTCGCTTTTGGGAACGATTCGTATGTCTCATAGAAATCACTGTATCTCCCTTACTATCATGGTTAGAAATACGATCTGAACGGTGTTAGAGAGAGAAAACATCACGCTTTATATTCAAATCCATAATAACTAATAACTATATTCAAATCCATAATAACTAATAAAGATACCTAATTTTCAGACAACAATTTGAAATTGAAATTATGAAACTGAGAATTCTTTTTACACGAAACGACAAAAAAGGAGTAACGATAACGTTTTTAATACATTTGTCTAATAAAATGTGTTTTTTTAAGTAATTTTAATTAGAAAAAAACGTAAGATAAGCCATTGTTATGTTTTCATTCAAAAATTTTATATATAAAAAATTACATGCTTATTTCTAATAATAAATTATGAAAACGTATTTTATCAACTTTCAAAAACAGTTTTTAGTTTTCGAATACGTTCATAAATAATATTAAATTTATTTGTATTTTATTGCAAAGCGGAAATATTTTGTCCTTCTGAAAAAATATGTTCGAGGCCTGAGGGATTAGAGAAAGTGTTGCAAACAAACGCGAATTTTCAGAATACAAGCAGAGATTAAAATATTTTCATAATAGTCCCTTTAGTTCAGAAACTCCGTTAATGTGTGTTTCTTCTGTACATATTTTCACTTGAAAATAATAGCAGAACACTCGCTTACTTTGTGTCGAAGTTTTAATCAGTTACGTATTTTATTGGCTGAATTTATTACGCCCACCTTCTAACAACCTCAATTATCTGCAATTACTCAAGAATTAGAACACAAAAATACCTTTCTACTTAATTAAATTCAGTAATCTATCTAATAACAATTAATAAAATTGCTAAGTAATTAATTAAGTAGTTTAGTCTACTGTTACAAGACCTCATACACGCAGCCCCCCCTAAGTGTTACGTACAGAGAGCGATATAATGTTTTTTTTTTATTCACGTTCAAGGCGTGTCAAAGGTGACGTTACCTTCGTAAAGTTACGTGCGATTACCGTGACACCTGAAGGTACCTGTGTACAACGCAAACATGACATTACTACGGTAAAAACTGAACCACATATCGATTATGATGATGTAGTAACACTGGTTGGAGACAGTGCTGTAAGGTAAACGGAAGCAAGGTGTTTATATGCCCAGTTGTGAACGTATATGTATGTGAATGTTGGGAGGAAATTGAATTTCACACACGGAGGGAAACAGATTGTCATTTGTGGTGTTTATTCAAGGAAAATGTATTTTTAGCAATTTTCGTTCTGTCTCTGTTGCCTGGGGAAAAGTTTGAGTGAAATAGCAAACATTAAAATGGCAAATTATAATACAAATATTTATTGACCTTCATTTTCCCATTCCCTATTTTTTCACATTAGCTCCACACAGGAGGCCACGAGGAAAATAATTTCTCGCGGGGCATATGTCATCTTGTGGGGGTGAGGAAGGAGAGGAAGTTCAGGGAAGGAAAAGGGTGTGAGGGATAGGTAGGAATTTGGGATCGGTGCAACAAGTGCCAATAGCAAGGCGATAGGTCGAGAGCGAACACCTGTAGTGGTCAAAGAGTCTCCCTAAACCGACCTCTCCCGATCCGGCCTTCCAAGGCGCATCCGCCGCCAAGACCTGAACACTTCTGCTAAGTCGCCATACGTAGCGAACCACTTGGGGTGAACTATGGTGGAGGTATTGGTACACATATCCGTCTCCCATACAGAAAGCCTTGAATTTCTTCAGCCTCAAAAATTATCCCAAATTGGAGATGCCGTAGTCCCCACTGATGAATACATTCAGACAGTTGGGCCTCTTGTGTGAAAATCACACGAGAAAAACTATTGGTATTGCCGATACGTACAAAATAACACGCTTACTAAATCTCATCTGGCTCGATTATTTAAATTACGGACTAGCAGTTACTAAACATTATAACTAACTGTTAATAAACGTGTAATCGACATAGTTGATAACGAGAAATCGAGAAGTTGCTGCTACCGCGATCCCTCGCAGTTTTCACTGTCAAATGCCAAGTGAAATCACCGTGAAACTAACTTGTGTAACAGAGAATACCGGTGTGCCTGCGGCCGCAGCCTCTCCGGTACCAGACATCTCAACTATGAACATAATAATAATATGCAATGCCTATGTAGTGTAATATTAATAATAAGATGAGTGAGACGAACGAACAGGGTGTGGTGTATGTGTGAATGTAATATATGAAAAATGAAAACTTGTATAAAAAAATGTCAACAGGTGGCACGAGAGCTGTTTGAAAATTGAATGTACCTGGAGTGAATAAATGGAACGTGGGAGCGGGAGAGGCGGAAGGAGAAGGGGAACGGGACGAACGGGAAAGGACACGCAGGGAGAAACAATTTATCTATTAAATGGCATTGCAACGCATGCCGGGAACTCGCTAGTATTATAAATAAATAAGTATAACGAAGGAACTAAATCAGCAGATACCAACAAATGATTCATCGCAGCGAGATCAACTGATCAATAACATGATTTCTCTAACGTAATCCATACTATTGTCTTGCTACAAGAATAACCGCAATTCGGTTAGAGAAATAATATCGACTTTCAAAACTATTTGCAGAGTTTGGCTAGGGTTACCAAATCGACATCACTTTATTTTAAAGTCAAGTTGACGAAATCGAACCGCTTAAAACTTTCCGAATCGATCACCATAATAATTTCATATTTCGAGCAAATAGCTGTGAATTGTCCGTTGGGAGCTTCTGCATTTTCAAAAGTTTAACTTCGTAATAAAGTGATATTTGTTTTCAAAAACATCGATCTTGAATTAAAGGTTTTAGGAATATTTCAACACTAAAAATTTTGTATACATCCCTGGTACGTGTCAAGTCGAATATAACTCCTCGATCTGCCCCCCCCCCCCCCCCCCCTCCCCCCCCCCCCCCATTTTAAAATACATTCAGATTCAATCGAGAAAATTCAACATAGATTTCTAGGACATATTAATTTTAAACTCGATATTCCTATTGAAAACATAAACTATAATTACTTGATGAAAGAATTAAATTTATTAAGGCTCTAGAATCGAAGAATTATATCCGACTTAATATTTATGTTCAAAATTGTAAATGGTAGAATAGACAGTCTTGATTTAACTAAGCTCATTGAATTTCATATACCCACGAGAGCCACTCGTTCTAAAATCCTGTTTAAATGCTAGAAAAACCGGACTGAGTATACGAAACACTCGCTTGTAACTAGATTACATGAAGTTACTAATAGATATGCAGATGTGGCAGATCTATTTTACTGCACGGAAGGTAGGTACAAGAGGGCTATACGATCAAATCTTTTCAATCAATATTAATGTTATTTGTACTATAGATTTTTGTATGTTATCGCATCTCTGGTATCATTTCTCTTTCAAACGCCACAATTATCTGTTATAATCTTCATTTACTGTTTCTAATATGTTTCCTATGATTTTGTGACATGTGTGCTTATTGTATATTTATACCGTTGATATTAAATAAATAAATAAAGTTATTAGTTATTTGAATCGAACGACTAGTTTGCGGAGCGATCTAAAGAGTCGGATTCCCATTAGGAATCGCGGGTTCATTGCGATTCCTGCATTGATTGCTTGCAGTATAAGTCAGTTGATAAGTGCAGGTAGCGGGCAGGGTCAGCCGATGGATCGATAGCGATGACCCGATGTTTTCAATGTCACACCGCGTTTTTCCGTGGGTTCACACCCTTCACGCATGATTGCATCATGACTGTCGAGCATGAGGATTGCAGATGGATCGATAAACTGGAGAAGATTTGTCGTAGGGATTAAAAATGCAAAGAAGTCAATGATTTTTTTAATAAAAAAAACATCAACAGTGCGCACAGCAACAAAAACAATGTTTTGGTAGAATGACTTCAACAGTGCGAGTTTACGCAGATGTTTTGGTAGAAAGTATTCAACAATGCAAGTTTATGTAGTTGTTTTGATAGAATGTTTTCAACAATGCGAGTTTTCGTAGATATTTTAGTAGAATGACTTCAACAAAGCGAGTTTACGACAATGTTTTGGTAGAATGACTTCAACAATGCGAGCTTAGGTAGATGTTTTAGTGGAATGAATTTGTCAATTTTTGCTACAGTTGTAATTCTCCCACAATCTTTTTTAATATTTTCAGAAAACAATAAAAACTCAATGATGTGTTCTGATGTCACGAAATTTGCAAAGCCTTATCTGTCTGGATTTTTAAAGTCACAGCATTTCACAAAAATTTAGCTTGCAACATCACGAATTATAGAGTTAAGAATAATAAATTAGATTAAAAAAATATTTGCGAAGAGCTAGGAGATTAAACAAAATATCGAGGGGAGGAGTTGGCATACCGATCCAAATACATACCGAACTTTCTGCACAAACGGTTATACAAAAATGACGTTACATTAAAATGGTTTCCTTGTTTATATGAAAAGTAATGAAAATTGGTTCAATCTTGGTCGCCATTGTTGTACAACCGTTCGGACAGAATGTTTTTTGATTTGCCAAGTCTCCTCTGCCTCGATTACATTGAGCGAGTTTACAAGCTACTAGCCGGCGATTTCACTATCTGCTAGTGAACTCGCTCAGTGCAATATTTACTAGCTAACTAGCAGATTTTACATCGAACGAGTTTACTAGCAGATAGTGAATTCGCCTCTTGTAATCTCGCTCGCTAAACTCGATATTTTATAATGATAACATTTGAAGTGCAGACTAAAAAGTTCGGCTGTTAAAAAAATGTTGGGGAGAGGAGGGGATGTGAATAGATAAGTAAGTAAATATAAAGAATGCACGGCCACTTGAAATTGGAATAAAATCCAGCAGTCGTCATCTTGAAAAATTGATCTAGAAAACAAACAACAAACAAAACACGTCCTCTACGAAATTTGATCGAATTAAAAGTATTTTTTGTAGTGTTGTTTGAGAACGCGTTAGTCACTCAGTCAGTCGTATAATATATTATATTACTTTTATAGATTATTGCGTCACAGGCTTAGCAGTATAGGAAGATCCAATTAACGGCTTCCGTTCTAATCGGCGCACGCTTTCCGCGGCTGGCTTTTTGTATGGCGAACTTAGTGCAAATTGCCGACTGTGTGCTGTCGGCAGGGGATTACAGAGGAGAATAAAAGGTTTAATGGATTATGATGAATTTGTTTAATTTTGATTGGTGAATGTTTTTGTATTTTTATAATAAGCTGAATTTAACAATATATTGTGATTATACATATTTTTACTCTAAAGTCATCATTCCCAATGCGAAGAAATAGTATTTCAATATTTAAAAAAAATTAAAAACTTCGGGGATGCGCACGGGATTTGAACCCGCGACCTCCGGATCACTAGTCGAGAGCATTACTGTGACCACGGGGCCGTCAATTTAATCTAAGAAATTGGCTTAGGGGCCATCCATAAATTAAGTCACACCTTAAGGGGGAGGAGTAGAGAAGTGTGACATTGTGTGACAAGGGGTATGGAGGGGTCATCGGCTCTGTTACGTCACATATAAAAATCTAAATTATTAAAACGCAAATTTTTTTTTAATGTAAAATTGCAAAATATGTGACGTCATACTAGGGGGAGGGGGTCTCACAAATGTGACGATGTGTGACAGGGACGGGGGAGGGGGTCAAAAAATCATAAAATTCGTGTGACGTAATTTATGGATGGCCCCTTACCAAAAAAGCAAAGAAATAAATTAACCCTAAAAATGTACATGATTTTAGTATGCAAAAAATAATTTTTGTAAAATATACATTTTTTATGACAATGCTTATCTTTACATAGTATAAAATGAAGTCGCTCCCGCTGTCTGTACGCTTAGATCTTTTAAACTACGCAACGGATTTTCATGCGGTTTTCACCAGTAGATAGAGTGATTCAAGAGGAAGGTTTATTGTATAATGTATGCATATTATAGTAGAGAAAAACCGAGAAATTCAAAGATTCAATCCAGGGAGCGGCAGCGGGGCTGACAAGCGGAGAGTGTGGATTTGATATGTATGCATATTAACAGATAGCGTTGGTTATAAAGGTTGGGCAATGGCGTTGTGTTTCGTTAGCCACAACAACGTGTGGCCGGGTCTGCTAGTAAGTGTATAAATATACTGTAGATTTAGCAGTTGAAAACAGTGTGATTAATACCCTTAGTATCGCTCTGGTGAAAGACCACCATTGAGAATCGAAACGTTAATGGCTTTAGCCGTGTTTAGTGACAAGTTTCGAATATCCAAGTACATTCCAACCATCATTAAACCTTCCCCACTTGCTTCAGCCCAACTTTCCTCAAATTGGGAATGATATCGTTCAACTGACTCCGGGAGCTGGGATTCTCGTACGATAATACCAACATTATAAAAAATTGTCACGCCGCAAAAGAAACCATTGGAAACTAAAACAACAACGGTAAACCAGATCACGCGTCGACTAAACCAGGAAAATCATAATACACAGACAACACGAGATGTAATCGTTGTGAACAACGACAAACACGCAACAAGGAAAACACCACTAAGTCAACTAACTACAAGAGAAGCCGGAACAACGACACAACAAGACAGACTACACGCTGTTGCAACTTGGAACCAGTCACGCTTCACAAATGAATGCGTTGTAGTCTGCTCGAGTTTGATTACTCCAGTTCGAGCATAGCCAAGTATTAACGCCAGTTATCTTTAATCTTTAGCAACGATAGTTGTTTATTTGTTCACAGACAGATAAGATAAAAGAGCTTGCTAGTTTGTTGTAGAAAATTATGAATGATAACGTAAAACAATGGCAGCTTTAGCTTGGGCGTTAGGTACTATTTATCATCGAACTCATAAAAACTAATTCTTGCAATTATTACTAGTCTTAGATCAATCGTGAATCATCCGATCATTGTAACCCGATCACAAACCAATGATCAATCGGGTTACTTTTTCAAAAAAGATTCGATCGTCAGCATCCATCCATGGATGCCGGTGTGGCGAGTGCCCGTAGGATGTACACATTTATTATGACCGGGCATGCCGAATTTCGTTCTCGATACAGACAATTAATAGAGACGGTAGCCGTGGTTTACACACAGTACCTACGTATGTCAAACGAAAGTACGGGTACTAGGGTCTCGAGTACGACGGGTACTTTCGACGGGTCCATACCAATTCAGAATCAAGTCAACTCAACACCTCTTCGGAAAAGTCATTAAAAGCTATGAAAAATAGCCCCTAACCTAATGTAATTTTTTTTTCATCGCTTTTAAGCCGCCGCTATCCGAATTTCGACTGATTTCTTACATATCTCCCTTAAACATTTGAAGTTTTTAAGCTCTTAAAAAAATATGTTATTTTTGAAGATAATATCTAGATACGTTCCACGCCGAAAGGCAAATTATATGAAATTCCCTGATAGAAAAAAATCGCAATGTATGCTCCGAAAATTATTTAAAACAAGTCTATTTCTATTATCTTACAAGTTATATTTGTGAAAAAATTCACAATGTTTCTTTAAATGATACTTAAGATTCCTTCTACGAGATTTTTGCTCTATTTTAAACGAGTCATGTTTTATTAGCATTTTCGCAATTTTCACTTCATTTTTATCACGTGAAATATTAGCGCGCTCTGTCCAACATTCGTAATTACATATCTCTCCATCTTCTTCTTTTTGGGCCGGGAAGCGCCGCCTTAACGGCTTTTCAAAGGAGGTGTTGGGTTGATTTCATTCTGAATTGTCGGGTCACCACTTTCGACTCTCGGCGGAAGGCGCATCTCTCTTCTCTTTGGCATTGTTTCCATGTGTAAAAGTACCCGATCAAAGAGTGGGTGATCTCGATCCGATCACTTCGCCAGCGGGTCGTGTAAAATGATAGATCGACCCGGCTCTACCTTAACTCGTCCGATGAACATATTTGTAGAGTATGCAGGGAATATCAGATTAGTAATGAACTTACCCATAGATCCTGTTGATGCTGGCGCACTCGTGGTTTCCCCTCAGCAGGAAGAAGTTCTCCGGGTACTTGATCTTGTAAGCGAGCAGCAGGCAGATAGTCTCCAGCGATTGCTTGCCGCGGTCCACATAGTCGCCGAGGAAGAGGTAGTTGGACTCTGGCGGGAAACCGCCGTACTCGAACAGACGGAGCAGATCGTAGTACTGTCCGTGGATGTCACCTGGATTGGGAAAAGATGGTTATCAGATTGTGGACATTCAGATGGTCACCTAACAACAGTATTATTATCAAGTTTCTAAATAGACGTGCATATCGAATCGTAGGTCGTAACTGACCGTGGATATCGATTAGATTGTGAAAAGATGGTGGTCAGATTGTGGACATTAACACGATCTAATAATAGTTTAAGGTGGAGCAGGTCCTTTGAATGTAGGGTGCCACCCGCATCCAAAGGGTCGGATTGTGGAAATTCACACGATCTAACAATAGTGTATGTAAGGTCATGGACGTGCATATCGAATCGTAGGTCATAGTACTGACCGTGGATATCGACTAGATTGTGACATTCGCACAATCTAACAATGGTGTAAGGTGGAGCAGGTACTTTGAATGTAGGGTGCCGCGTCCAAAGGGTCAGATTGTGGACATTCATACGATCTAACAATAGTATGGATATAAGGTGGAGCAGGTCCATTGAATGAAGGGTGCCGCTGGCAGTCAAAGGGTCGAATTGTGGACATTTAGACAAATAACGGACAACAAATAGGATTTTCATCATTTTCCTTACAGAAATGGGCTTTAAGATCGGTGACCGGACAACTCAGAATGAAATCAACTCAGAATCTCTTCAGAAAAGCCATTAAGAGTGATGATAAAACAATTGGTTAAATAGGTTACGTAAGGTTAGGATTAAGGGCTATTTTAAAATTATTTTTTGAATGGTTTTTATTGATTTCAAAGAGGTGTTGAGTTGGCGTAGAACCTATAAGATCATATTACCGCCAAGGGATTCGAATTGAGAAAAGCTGGTAGTAAGATTAATACCCAGATACAACTTGACGACATTCAAATGGTCAACTCATAGAAATTCTAATGTTAAACTGGTGGGCATTCAAACGGTCAACTTATGGACATTATGCTGATAGTCAAATTATAGACCTTTTGCATTTTTGCGGTCGGAGTTAGATTCTATTGTTATCTTGTGGATGGGGAACTTAATCTAAATCGGTTTTTCGTTTGAAAATTGCAAACCGAGTAACTAACCATCATCACACTGAGTCCCTGCAGGGATAAGCAGAATGTAGACTGACCGTCACACATCTGTTTTGGCACACACTCCTTGCTATAATCACATTCATATATCGTCTCACACATACTCTTGACATGGTTCGAAAGAATTTGATTCACATAAACGTGCCATGTTTTCCTCGGGCGTCCAGTATAAACTAGTCGACACAAATGGGTAAATATTGAGTTTCAGGAGATATGTAGAAAATCATAACGAACATATCACCATGTAAAATTTTGTAGGCTGTGTATTTGAACATAAATACAATAAATAAATAAATAATACGCCGTAATAGAATTTGCCGGATTTCTATTCAACATTAAAATTCTTTCATCTCGAACCCTTGGGATAAGAGGGGAAGCATTAACGCGAATAGTCGCTGGAGATTTTCATAACAGACAGCACGTAATTCTATAAATACATTTAATGTGTATACATTTCACAAAATATTCCATCCCAAACATCAAATATTATGATGAAAACAAGTCCAAAGACAAGTTTTTTTTTATTAATATTAACTCCACACACTGAGGAAAATAATTTTCCTCAGGGCCTATGTCATCTTTGAAGATGCTGTGTGGAGGGTGTTTTTGAGAGGAAGGAGTGAACGTGGGTCTTAAAGAGACCCATGTTGAAGGAGGGAGGAAACACAGAGGCCGGCAAATCGTTCCACAGTGACGAGTCGTAGAAACGACCCATTCTCAAGTGACTAATGTCAACCGTGTACAAATGTTGGGCGCGTGTTTCCCGACTGTGCGCCGGTGCCGAGGGGATCAATGACGCTAGTTCCTCGGAGCATCTTCCATTGTAATACCGGTAGAACAAGGACAGCATTCCCACCTGACGCCTGTGCTCTAAAGATTGCAATCCGTTCGTCAAGTTAGGAGAATCTATCAAACGGACCGTCCGTTCTGCAGAGTAAGAGGGGTTTTTTTACGGTATTTTGGGGCTCCAGACCAGAGGCGGCTGTCAAATTCAACCGTGGGACGCACTTGCGATTTGTACAGGGTTAGCAGTTGGGCATTATTAAAGTATCTGCGGGCCCTGTACAGTACGCCCAGTTTCTGAGAGTCATGACATGTCAGTAGTATAAGATGTGATGTAGATTGTTATATTTAATGAAACTAAGGTTGGAGGTACTTTTATTTCAATTTCCATCATTTTCCAGATTTGGCATTGAGCGAATTCTCACTTAAAGAATGTTCCTTTCTGAATCAAAACATCCATCCAGAAATGCCTTTAAGTTTTAACCCCTCGGGGTCGCACATATTTTGTCAGAAGATCAAAATATTTCCGCTTTGCAATAAAATCCAAAATAGCCTTTTGGGCTTACCCCAGAGCCGGGAACCATTTATTAGATAACCAATACCTCTCCCATAGGTCACATGTGGTTCAATTGTGACTTAGCAGAGGTGTCCGGGGTCATCAAATTTCTCGGCGACCGGGTTTCCTCTCTCAATGTAAAAAAAATCCAATTTCAAGTAGATTTGTTTAATTTTTAATAATGACAAGACAATACAAATAACTATTGCTCTAGACACGATGCAACGGATAAAAGATAATACATGTCAATCTTTATCATAGATGTATTGATTCATTTAGAACTGTCGGATAAAAAATAATTAATCATCAATTAAAAAGGGAAATTAAATATTTATGAAGTAAGGATATGTGCACCTGCACAAAATAAAGCATGTGCAAGTGCGCTACCTAGCACATCGATCATCCAGTTGATTAGTCATGCATCTCTAAATACTAACTCTTGAGAAAATGGAGAAAGCAATATTCGAATGCTCACCATAAATCAAATATTATTTACATTGTAACAGTTTAACTTGTTACCCCGTTTATTTGTATGTTGACTACACAAAATACCTTACTCTATGAGCGTGTTGGTTGCTAACTTCGGACGGGATAGTGGCGACATCTGGTAGAAGACGGAAGAGCGGTCACTCTACGGATTTACTCGTGAAGGAAGGAGGGGTCTGGTCTCCGGCTGGCAAGCTGACTTCGTGGATTGGCGTTAGTTTCCTTTACACTGGTTTAAATAGGAGTTTATGTTTTTTAATGGTCATGTCTTTGAGACTGACCTAGGCGCCCAACATACTGTTTGAAAGGTTAGTTTTGTTCAGATTATAATGTTTCACATACCGCTGGTTCCTAGTACTTTTAAAAGTGACTTGCATATTTCATGATCCCAGGAGCTTCCTCTTCAAGGAACCCTGGACCATGTCCTGAGTTTCGTTAAAACTTTAATCCTTAAATAGACGATTGTCTCATGCTCTACAAACTGTTTGATTTCAATAAATGTTAAAAGTTAAAACTAATGTTTTCATTCACATGTCCCTTATATTTTCACTGCGCACATGGATGTCGCTGGGAAGTAGATTGACTATTAATTTGCTAAAAAATTAAGAAAAATAGTTACAACATGTGTCCGGGTTTATATATTAAATATGCTATTAAAATAACACCGGGAAGCATAACGATCCGGTACATTAGTACGACATTTTGAAATATCCTACCAGTGACCCAGAAATACATCAAAATTATGTTGAATTCACTTTTTCTTACATTAGTTCCACAGAGGAGGCCCTAAGGAAAACAATTGCCCTCGGGACATATGTCATCTTTGGGGATGCTGTGCGGAGGATCTTTTTTAAGAAAGGAAGTTCTGGGTAGGAAAAGGGTATTAGGGGTGGGCAGGAATCTAGGCGTCAGTGTGTCCAGGAGTGACGGACGTAAGAATTCAACCCTCCCACTGCGGTGCAAGGCGGTGTTCCGAGAGAAAGGGACTCCCTCAATCATTCTCTCCCGATCTGGCCTACAATGCAGCTGGTGGGCAGATGCAACCGCCGCCAAGACCCGGACAAACCTCACCCCAAGAACCGGGCACCACTACAAGTTTATCTGCATTATAATTGATTTGGTGGTGTTTATGAGTAATCTGAGTATTGTAGCAGATAGATGGTACACTTTTACACATTATAGCTGCATTCTCAAATTTAGATTTTTCGAAGATGTCCGCCTAATCAACTGGACGATCGATGTATTTGTAATATGTTAAGTATGGTTCAACGTTCATTGGTCGAGACATTGGGTGACCGGACAGCTCGGAATGAAAACAACTCAGAAACATCTCAGATAATTCATTTAGAGTGATAAAAAATAATATATAAAAAAAATGTTTAAATAGGTTACGTTAGGTTAGGATTATCGGCTAATTAAAAATATTTTTTTTCATAGCTTTAAATGACTTTTCAAGGAGGTGTTGAGTTGACTTTATTCTCAGTTGGCATGGAACTGAAACATTGTACATATATTTACGTATCAGTGATCGATGAACCGGTGGATGCAATTTTTAGCCATAAGTTGTTTTTAATTGTTTGTCTAGTTTGTAGTTTTTCTAGATTTTATAAATATATTGTAAGTTTGTACAGCGTCCTTGAGGTGATTTTTCACTATTCCACTACTCCACTACTCAAATATTATTATTATTTAATAATAATATTTGAGAATAATAATATTAATCAAATATTATTATTATTTAATAATAATAAATAATATTTTATTATTATTATTTAGTAGTATATTTCGCAACATTGCAAGTAAACAATATTGCACACATATGAAATAAGTGTCATCATAGAGCAATGGACTCACGCAATACTAATCAATTTTGTTGTGTTAATTAGATATGTTCGAGGAAAATCACATCATGTAAAGATAAATCTATCGTTGCAGGTATCCGAGAAAATGTGTAGTATATTTTGATACAACATTCATGAATAAAAAATGGGCCTAAGTTTATAATTCATTGTTCCTACCAACAGCTGTAGAGCCATTTAATGGGTTTATTATGCTTAGTTCACACTGAGCTATATATCTGCGAGCAGATATTTGTTGATTCGCGAGCGCTTATCTTTTGTCCTTTCACACGAGGCTATCAAATATTTCTTCCTGTGGTAGGAGAGGGAGTCAGTCGAATTAGGGAGCGGCAACGGAACGCATATTTTTGTAGTGAAATCTGTCAACTTGACATCTGTCATCCACGGGTCTAGGCAGCTCCGTAATTACAATGACCCCCTCTCCTGTTTTAGTCGGAGAAGGGGAGAGTTATCTTCTGGGATATCGCGTCTGGAGCGGTTACGTCTGAGATGTGTATTGTCTATGATTGATCTGCGCTTAAAAACGCTTAGGTGTGAACGGTCTGAAGGGATTGTATGGAGAGCGTTATTTGGCGTGCTATGATCTTTTATATTTGATAGCTGAGTGTGAACCAGCTCTTATACTTGACAATACACAGCACCCTGATAAACAAATTTGGAGGCGGGTGTGGGAATAACCAACACCTCTGCCATAGGTCATCGCAAATGGTTCCGTTTGGTAGCTTAGCAAGGGAACCCGGGTAAGGTTTGTCCGGGTCTTGGTGGTGGATGCAAGCTGTATGGCAGGAAGGATCTGGAGAGACTGATTGAGGGAGACTTTTTGACCTCTTTAGCAGTATTGTCTCAGAACATTGTCGCAGTACGAGGGATGGATTCATACTTTCGTCATTCCTAAAGAAACTGACTCTCATTTTTTCCTTCCCAGAACTTCAACTCCTTACTTTCCTCAAAAGACACTCCACACAGCATTCTCAAAGATGACATAGGCCCTGAAGGAAATTATTTTCTTCAGGGCCTCTCCCGTGTGGGGCTAATACTAATAGTTCTGGTTCAAAAACAACCATTCAAATTCGAAACGTTGTGCTTGAAATGGCTTTAGCTGCGTTTGGTAACCCAACCTAGGTATCCACTAGCAGCCGATTTTTTTCGGTAGCTAAATATTAAAAAAAAAGACTGCATGAATATGCACAGGTGTAAATAGTATAATTATTTGAGCATATTCAAGCATAGTGCGTACCTTGAAGGGTGAGTTATAGCATCATGAAATTCGCAGAGTAATTTCCATTATACATTCAGCCCGCAGCGTAATTTCCGTCATTAGTTATAGAGCTTTTAATATCCTGGCACATCCATTAAGTCGTTTTCAGTCAGTTATAAACAGTACTAAAGAAAGGTCACCCCCAAACGTTTGACGATGGGTAAAATTTGTTGTAAATGACAATAAAAACCAGAGTACAGTCGATTAATGGCCTATCAAAACTCCCCCAGTAGAAAATGATGCAAAATGCTGCACTTACAAAAAACCAAATATTATTAGATAATAATTAATAAATTGTGTTCGCTAGTTTAAAAAAATTACGATAGTTTTTCATTTCTGCAATACACAATGAATTACGTATAAATCAAAGGTTACACGACATACTATTTTAAACACATTTGCTATAGAACAGTTCAAGAATAACGTACAATCAAAGGTTAAACAACTAATATTGTACCACATAATTTTGTTGTCATGTTTAGGTACCTATTTTAAACCAATTTTTTATAGCACGAAGGAACCTGTTCCTTTTTTTTTCAACGGTTCAAGAAAGGGAGCGAGTTCTTTTTTTAATAGGTTCAAGAAAAGCAGCCAGTTCCTTTTTTAAACGGTCCAAGAAGAGGAACAAGTTTCTTTTGAAACGGTTCAAGAAAAGGATCCCAAATATATTTGGAATGTTAGTAGAGCAGACGCGTGAAAAATTACAGGCAAATTAAAAAAATATATATAAATGGTTTCCTCGTGTTGCTGTTTTGAACAACTACTACTGTCATTGAGCAATATAAATGTTTATTATAATAAGCCAATGGAAATATACCCTATCACATTTCTGTGCTCCTGGAGTGGTGTTTTGTTTTTGTTTGAAAGTTCACGTTTTAACGTTTATTATTATTTTGTATATATTGTGACGTTAGCGCCACTGCGAAAATTCACGCAATTTACCGAATGACATTTCTGTGCTCCTGGTATTTTGTTCCCATTGACAGGTACACGTTATGATGACGTTTATTTTATTTATAAAGTACGTAGCGCGGACCCGTGAAAGATCACGGGATATTACAGTGCCAATTTTTAAAATGTTCAAATAAATAGAAAGAAAATAGAAAATAGCACTAAAATTCAAAGAAAATCGGAGTTCATTGAACCGGAGTCAGACACACAACCGAAATGAGAATTTTTGATAGCATTGTTCAAGAAACTAAAAAAATATTTTTTTGAACGGTACAAGAAAAGAAACACAAAAACACATATTTCTTATGTTATTGCACAGTTCAAGAAATGAACCAATTCGCTTTTAAAATGGTACAAAAACGAAACAAATATTTTGTGTTGTTGCCAATTGTCATATTTCAAATTTAGAAGGCTTTTCAGTGCCTGATAACTAGGAAATCTTTTTCCTTACGAAATGGTCATAACCTCGAAAAATCCGCACAGTCCGACGTGATTTGAATGTTTTATATGGCCAAAATGGTTTTTAATGAAAACAAACTTATTATTATTATTATTTAAATTCAAATTAAGTAGGTACCTATACCTACCGTGAATAATGGATAACACGATTTGTTAATAAAAATAAATAAAATAAATTATAGCGTCATTTATATAGGTACAATATCACATCCAAGAGCGCTCCAAGAAGGTAGAAAATAAGTCAAAACTATAGAAAAATAACCTAAAATATAAACAATTTCCCTCCAAATAAAAAAACACTAGTATTTACATCATTCAGATGTGTGGGATGAATTGTCAAAAAATACAAGAAAATTCCAATTTCATAGAATTTAGATATAAAATACGGTGGGTACCTACCTACCTAGGTACCTAATAACTAATAATAAAACTTTATTATTACTTATTTGATATTTACTGCAACGTTTTATGAATGTTATTTTCCATTCCATAATATCTTATAAAAACGGAGATAAATTGTTTATTATTATTTACAAACGGATAAATTTAAAAAAGCCCGCTATGAAATCTGCAGTATTATAGAACTTTCCATTCCAATTATTGATTTATTATTATCGTAAACATTAGTTTAGTAAACTATAGATATAAAGCTATGTTATCTACATTAATTGCGGTATAATTTATATTATGTAATTAATGTGATGAAAATAAACAACAATTAGTAAGTAACCTCGATCAGTGCTAAAGAAGTTGGAATAATAATGATAATACATACCAAAAAAGTACTAAATAAATACAATGGTAGACAGGTGAGCGTTGTCTATGGATTATTCTTACGAAATTTGAAGTCCATTCAACTCGATGTCAAAATTACGAAAAATGCATAAATACAAGAAGTGACGAAATAACATTTCAGTTAAAGCAATCAAGTACAACTCTTGAATAAAATTACAATTATTAGTTCGGTAAACGTCAGTTTGAAGTGGAATATATCAATTTTATACAATTCTAATTGAAAAATAATTGATAAGACGATATTCTGTAGGATTGTTATAATAATACAATTTATCAATTAGTGCCCAAAGGCCAATAGTAAATAATCTTTTCTGCATTCTGAGAAATATGGATATCAAATTTTTGACAATGATAAGCGCATTCAAGATAACCTTGCTAATTCTAATATATATTTTTAAAGAATAATAGATCTTCTACCAGTTTAACATAGGGGAACAAATCATATAAGGTATACAAAGTAAAACTAGTAAAGAATTCATTATTTATATTCAAAGACAATCATCACAGGCTTTAGATCTAAAAAAGTGTGTACACTAGGGTCGAAAGTCATATTGATTTAATCAAATTCATATAAAAAAGTACTAACACCTGTCAAAAATACGTGAGGCAGGTAGTTCACAACCAAAATAACACATTTATGAATTTGGGTACTTGATACATTGTTAAAAAACCAGCGTATAAAGTTTCGAAAACCGGTATAATGGTAGATTCAATGCCCTGATAAACATAATGCAGTTTTCGCGGCATACGTGAAACCCTTTGGTAAATGGATGACGCCAACCTTCCGAATTGCCCTTGGTACGTTTTATACGAGGCCAATAACGTTTAGAAACACAGTAATATAAACACAATATACATTATACTAACCGCATATTTTAAGGGGGGCTTCCAATTCAAGGAGTATTGGTTGAGATAGGAATATTTCTCGAGATTTGAGGCATAGGCCTCTAATTTCGAGTTCCGTCAACTGAACATTCTTTCCGGGTTTATGGCCGCGCACTGAAACAATTCACAGACATTAATTATTAGAATAAGGATAAGATTTTGTATAATTCTTGTTGATAAATAGAGGAGACATTGCCGATGAAAAACAATCGCCATTACTAACGGGCGTTGGCAAAGGTATAGTGACAGATCGTCTCTTGACAATATCAACAATCATTTACCTTCCAATAATCTAGCGATAATGCTATCAATATTAAATTTATCCTTTTCCGCCATTTCACAATTTATAACACAACACAAATCACTTCAATTCACTCGAATATTAAGTAAGATGACCGCGATTTCCGCCGATTATCGCAAGTACGATGTTTTTCACAACTCGGCGAACTGAACGATAATGGCGGACAACGCATTAAGGGACACCACAACACGGAAACAAAAAAGTATTATTTCAGTGTTGCCGTTGTCGGCGTTTCATTTCCTTATTTAATGCTTGTTCGTAAATGCACTAGTTCAGGGGGTTGGTATTTCAACTTACGCAGAGTATTTAATTCATTTTAACGGTATTGTGTGTCTAAAATATAATAAAACTATTTATATGCTCGGTAAAAATAAAGTTTGTTGTTTCCAACAACGCCACTAGCTTGAATAATAGTAGAAAACAAATAATAAACCAAGTCGTAAAAAAAGTGTTCATTTAAAGTCTATCACCAATGTTATGATTTAAATATATAAATAAAGGTTTGATTTTATATTTCACGGCTAAAAGTATTTTCATTATTAATTTTTGGGGTGATATGCCATGTTGAGGTAGCGCAACACGGCATAATACCCCAAAAATTAATAACGAATATAAAGAAAGGGACAAATCTTTTAAAAAACGATCAAATTATTTCAAACAAAACACAATTTTAAAATTTGCAATAAATAAGCATTAAATAAAGTTTTCTAATTTATTTAATAAAGAAGATTTTGATAAAATTGAAGAATTTCATTAAAAGTGTCATTCTTCTTCTTCTTCGTGTGCCCCATCGTCCCACCAAGGTTGGTGATCTCTCTGATAAATGTATCTCTATCTTGCGCTGCCCGGAATAGCTCCTTCGTTATAATTAAAATTGTGATTAAAGTTATATGTAAAAAATGTAATTCAAATTATTTAAATTAATTAAAAAATAAATTTAATTACAAACAGTGATATATGTTTTGAGGTATTATGTTTAATCAGTCAACTATATCTTCGTTTTAGGAAATTCGTTTATTTAATTTATAATATGTTATTATACGAAGAACGTAGGTGTTATGAAATTGGTCACGTTTTTTTGTTAAAATAGACAAAATGATGTTGAAATGATTGCAATAACAAGTTCTCCTTGGATTCTGATACTAGCAGCGACATCTTTATAAATATTACAGAACTATTGAGATGTGAGTATTAGTACAAAAGGCGTACAATACGGCTGAATAACTTTTACTATTATTCGCTAGATGGCAGTATAAAAATTGAAGTTCATCTTTTTAGTAATTGTCCATGCAGCTTCGTCCATCGTCCGCTAGGTACCGATTGGTAATTTTTGATAATTTTATTTTAATTATTTTTTAGTTTGCTTAACACGAAAAAATGCAAATCTGCATTTTACAGCAGCTATGTAATAATTTTTCATCATTATACGATATGTTTTATTTATGATTATCTTTCAGTACTCCATAACTGCAAGGTTCCGTGTCGGATTTGGATGGATTCATAATAATTTTGCGGGTCCCCTCCCTCCCATCCCTCACTAATTTGATAAAGTGCCGCCATACATTACGAAAATAATACACCGACTCACAAATAATACAACTCACAAAATTTATATGTACTAAAAACCCATCTTAAAACAATGTATTCCCAAAAATATTAACCAGTTTTATGTTCTCTTGGAATCTGGAATGAGATAATTATTATTGTGATAATAATTGCAAAATTCAAAAGGAAATTATGTTTATTTGTAGGTGCATTTATTTATTACACGCTTTGTATATTACATTGCTTGTTTATTACATTTGTTTTGTGGTAGTCGCGATTAACGGCCGTTGTTCCCAATCCTGGTGATCAACTTTGAGGCGAAATTTTTGCTCAACACTCCTCAAATGCACAAATACGCTCTTCCCGACCCAATTCTCCGACCAACAGGCGAATCGAGCGGCACTGAACAAATTACTTGGCTGATCGAAGACTCAGACTGATCGACCTAAAAGTTGGGAACAACGGCTTAAGTTTACTAACATTTGATAGGAAATTTTCTACTTTTGAAAGACAAATAATTTTTTGATTGATACTTTCAGCTTTACATTTCCTACAATCATAATAATTTTTCACGGGTCTGTCCAGTTTAATTCTTAATTCCAAGCTACACAACAGAATCTTACACTTCTGTTTGATGATCTTCTGCTATTCCAAATGATGTAAATTCCAAACCACACGGCAAAGATGTTTTTTTTTGTTATAATTATGTTGACTTTTTCCACCATTGAAAAAATAATCTAGTAAAAATAAGTAGTGACGGACCGAAGTTTCGGTTTCGGTTTCGGCAAGTTTCAGCAAAAAAAATCTAGTTTTGGCGTCAGTTTCGGTTTCGGCAGAAAATCTGGCCGTACCGAAACTCTGCATTCGTGAATTATCGGGCGTCGTTCGGCTGACTTCGGGTGAGTTCGTGGCTCGTTGTCACCCGCCATCATCAGCTTGTTCGCCGGCCGGTTAAAATACTCAATAAATGAGGTATTTTCTTTGTGTTGATTATTGACCTTTTTTTGTTTCAAGAAGTAGTTAACACGTTTTGTTAATTTTTGTTTTTTTTTTATAGAAGTAATATATATATATATATTTTTCACATACATACTTCAATCATTTTTTAAAATTTCATTTAACACTTGTTAACTGTCTGTATAAGTGTAAAAAATAAGCCAAATTTCAGTAAACAATAGATTTTATCGTGTCTAAAAAAGTTTCGGTTTCGGTTTCGGGCGAAACTGAGACAGATACAGAAGATTCGGTTTTGGTAGAAAGTCCTATTTCGGTCGGACACTAGGTATAAGTAAGGTGCATTTTGCCGCCCCCAGATCCCCCCTAGATCTGTTACTGGTTCTATAGACGTTTTCAGGTATGACATATTGTCCAACATTAAAAAATCGTTTTATCTTTTTATTGAACTTTAAGGCGTTTAATCCCTCAGAATTCGGGCGTTTTTTTTAGACGGTCAAAATATTTCCGCTTTGCAATAAAATAAAAAAAAAGGAATATTTCAGAACATATCCGAAAACTAAGTCTGTTTTCTGCACTTAGTACAAAAGTAGTATAAATTAAGAAGTAGTATAAATTAAGTAGTAGTATGTATTAAGTAGTTTTATTAAGTCTGTCTATTCTAACTATATTTTTGAAAGACGAAGAAATAAAAAATAATTTTTGTAATATTGAAATTTTTAATACAAACTTTAAAAAGTTTTAAAAATGGTTCACCTTATATTTTTTCTGTCCAAAATACTGAAAATAAAAAAAATATATATTTTAAACAAATTTTATTTGATCCACTTTTTCATCGTTTTATAAAAAAAAAATTAATAAAAAATTCCCGAAATTTTATACATTTTTCTGAAATTGCACTTTTAAACTTTGGTATGGTTAAATTCTAGATTTGAATATAAAGCGTGAAGTTTGCTTTCTAACACCGTTTAGATCACGTTTCTCACCACGACAGTAAGGCAGTACAATGATTTATATGTGACCTTTGTGAGATGGGACAAATTTGGTCTTTTGTAATTAAACGGGTTAAGGTCCTTTTTCATACAAAACTTAAATTTGGATTTGAGACCAAAATACCCAACCAAACTGAAAAATTATTTTTGTTATCAAAAGGTATATCAAATATATAGTAGGGATGTGGGCTACTTTATTTATTTTTGCTTTAAATTATAAGATATAGGCCATTAAAGATTTTAGTGTTTCATTATTTTTGAGGCAACTTGGGCAATTATTTGTGAGTAAATGAAAAACAATAAAAAAATGATTTTATCATAGAAATATAATTAAATAAAAAATAAAAATTAAGAAAAAAAAAACATTTTGATAGGTATAAATTTAAAATACAAATTACCTATTTACGGCGGAACAAAAATTTGTCGTTTATACATTAAAATTACTACCCAAAAATGCGTTTATAAGGATGATTTATTTTTATTATTGATTAACAGACCCATTATAGAGCTGACGTGGAAAAATATAGGACTTCTCTTTAGCAAGAAATTTCTTATAGAGGTCAAATTGGAAATAAAAAAAATGTGTTTGATTTCGAATTGAGGGTTCATTTAATGATGCTTCGTATATAGTTTTCGAATCTAAGAAAATTGATAGGGGTTCCTTGCTGTCATTCCTGTCATCCAGCAGATTTTTTGAAATCAAATTTTTTAAAATCCGGAAAGCTGTTGATAGTTGTAACTTTGTTAAGCATATGGTGATTTACGATGGATAAAGTGTGTCAATGAAGACTTTGGTTGTTGTTGGAAAGCCATTTTATTGACGCCATTGATTCCACTTTCTACTATACTTACAGCCGTTGAACGATCAATCTGAGTCTCCGATCAGGTGAGTAATTTGTTTAGTAACGTTCAATTCGCCTGTTTGAAGAGTGTATTTCGACCCTATGGAATAACAAGGTTCCAACTGATTTGAATGTCTATATTTCGTTACGTAATCAACTTTATATTGTTTTGAGTATGCAAAAGCGGTCAGTTGTAGTTTATTAACCTTATTTAAGTGTCATTAACAATCGTTTAAACTTAGAAATATGAAATCTGGAAAAGCAAATTTATCAGTTGAAACCTTGTTACGCAATTTAGTGATTTTAAGTAAGTATGGTTCCATCCGCAAATGAAACCTTGTTCGCCAACTTTTCTTACAGTAATTAAGGTTTTTTGAGCGTCTCTCTCTTAAAAAATTGTGTTAATATTCCACATTTTAGGAATAAAATCAACCAATAAATGAAATAGATTATTAATACTAACAAAAATTGATTAATAAATAGCAAAAACAATAACACAAGACCCTTAAATTAAAGTTTTATATGATTTGAGATTTTCAGGGTGAAACATTTTATTTGATTTATTTTTCTTAAATTTGAAATAATATTTATTTTTTAGAATATTTTTTAATCTGCCATAGGTCTCCCCAAATGGTAGCCTAAATTTGGTGACTTAGCAGGGGTGCCGGAATACATGAGGGTGAGGTTTGTCTGGGTCTTGGCGGCGAAAGCCGGTTCGAAAGCCGAAATCCGGTTCAACAACTGCGTGGTGAACCGGATCGGGAGAGTGGTTGGTTTTGATTGGTGACTTAGCAGGGGTGCCCGGGTTCATAGGGTGTGGTTTGTAAAGGTCTTGGCGGCCGATGTATCTGCCCACCTGCTGAGTGGCGTGCCGGATATTGGCTCAATACTCCTCAAATGAAAAAAAATTGTGCATTTTATGAGTGTTGAGCCAATATTTCGGCTCAATAGTTGATCAGTGTGATTGGAAACAACGGCAGTTAGTACCTGTCGGCATATTTCGTGAGAATACAGGAAAGGAGAAATCCGGCCGTTTTTTTAAAGGTGTTAGTACCTATCTATGTTATGTATGTAAGAAAGGGTAAGAAGAGAAGAAAAACACAGATTTAATACAGATATTAATCATTTTACTTTAATAGCTTTAGAAATTGTTCAGAGTGAAGACAATATAATGATATGAACAATAATAATAAAGTTACTGTTTATAGTTTTAAACTATGTACTGGCTAACATAAGTATATACACTCTAATCGTAACTTACGCTTTAACTACATAAAAAATGGAGATATTCATAGAAGACTGGGACATATTAATATTATTATTCAATTTATTATACTTCAATCTATTCATTAAAATTAGCTATGAATCATTCCATCAATGGCATGGCATGTAAATGCTTATAATAAACCTTACCAACAGAAATATATGCAAACGAGTTCAACAGACTAATAAAAACAATGCTTAATCATTATTAATACTTACAAAACCAAATGAGAACATTACCATATTTTATTCAATTGACAACTTTAAGCTTTGCAATTAAACCAATCATTCTTTCTCACATTCAACAAATAAATAATTATACTTTTTACATACATTTTGGTGAGTTTTACAATAAACAGTTTTGTTTCGGCAAAATTAGATTGCATTATGTACATTGAATCTGTGAGTTGCTCTTCGAAATTGTTATTGCGATTCGGAGATTCTCAGTTGCACAGCATACAATAAACAAACAATTTCGCACCTTTCTACATTACCCGTTTCTTTCCGAAACATTGTAAAGAATACGTACATTTAAAACAGACAACAAAAAATACTTGGCAGGTTTTGCGACGCGGTTAAAAAAATATTGATTCTCTATTGCAACTCTGTTTTCATTGCTAACAAGTTAGAACATTAATAATATTAATTGTGAATAACAAAGCATTATTTTCGATGATTTTCTTAGGCCTTTTATTTTTCAAAATATTGACTTCATCAGTACAATTTCAATTCAGTTTTAATAATGAAATGATTTTTAACATCAGTTAGAAAATTAAATGTGGAGTTTATAAAGCTTTCTGTTAACCATTCATTCGAATATATTCTTTGTTAAAATTTGGTTTATTACATCATAGATATTAGATAAATATATTATATTAAAAAGCTATTTGTCTATGATTTATGTAATTACAATTTAAATTTGCAAGGATCGGTTCCTCTGAGATATCTACACACGTCTGATGTGACGTACAATATTACTATCCAAATTATATAATATTTATAACGTTATTTTAATAATATTAAATGATTCAATTACGTAATACAATGCAAATCTGAATTTAATCTTAATAAATTCTGACTTTTATTATTATTTCTCTTGGCATGTTGGATATTATTTAATATTGTTTGAATTATTTACATATACACCAGAATGTTACTTTTAGTGTTTACATTATACATCAAGTGATATTTACACCACTTACTAAAAACGTTTCTGATATTATTTCATATTAATAATATATATTGAAGGTTCTTATAAACTATCGATATGCTTTTGAATTAATTAATAACATATTTTTCAGATAATGTGCAATTTGATGTGTGATTTATCAATAATTAAATGTCTTAAGTGCCATCATTGTATTACAAAACTCACCGATCTTGTTTAATTTATTTAAACACAAACTTTGTAATAATAATTTTATTTTATACATTCTTGATGTTCGCTTCCAATATTTTTTGGATTTTTGGGTAATTAGTAATAGATTTATATACATTGAAATAATTAATGAAGAAATATAGTGACTAGGCAGTCTTTTTTTATAGATGATTTCAAAGTATAGACAAATAATAACGTGCAGAGAAAATAAAAATAAAACAACAATAATTTTAATAATGCCGAGGCAAATGTTTATTTTCTAAAATTTAAAATCATAATAATAGAATATGAATAAGTAAGAATAGAAATAACTTTGTGTGACAAGTTATAAAATAATAACAAATAATAACTAGGTGGTAATTACAGTACGGGGTCCCTAACACGGGGTTGGAACACCTAAAGGTGACATTTTAAATGAAATCAACATTCCGAGGTGATTAAATGATCACTTTGCTTATGATTTACTGGGGATTTGTTCGATGAAAGATTGCACTTTTTACTTAACGATATTAAATATAATATTTTTAGAGGCGAGAGTTTCACTAACTTTTAACGATACATTGTCAAAACAAAATATAATCACGAATTACTTTTTAGTCGATAAACAAGAGTCTTTGGCCAACACTTCTGGAACACGAAAATTATCTTATCAAATACGCTTTTGTTGATTAAGCCTTTATATTTATTATCAATTTAATAAAGAGACCTTTCTCACTTCTCTAGGGAAGCCTCTAATAACAATATGTACCTAATCGACGGGCGCCCAGCAGACCAGTCTCAACCAGTCACTCCGACCCGCAGCATCACAGTTACTTGGGTCCTTCATCCTTCATCTGCATCCTTCACCCACCTCCGGCTTCTATCCCTTCCAGGTCCTCTCGGTATGTAAATATTACACAGTTCGCCCTCTTCGCTACCCTAAGATCTGAAATGCTAAATGATAACACCCGCTACTGGAGATTACACACATCACTCGGAGATTCCCCATTTAAAAATATGCGTATTTAGTATTATATTATGTCAGTAACGACACCCTAGTAATGCTAGGTAATGCCCTCACCCAGGTTAACAACCGGCGGAACCGCGGCAGTTCCTCGACGCGCTAAAATCTCTACGGAATTCATTTCTATAAATATTATAAGATAAAGCGAGTACGATTATATTTATCAGTACGTATGTGTGGGAAGTTTCTTTTATTAGCTAACCTAACTTTATTAGAATATAAAACAAAACAATGTCTCTTTGATATTTTAACTAGATTTGTCTAACTTATAGTACAGTGTTTAATATTCACAAGTTCGCCGGTCAGGGACACTTTAGTAGTCCCATCGGTCAGCGTCCACCTCCGTCTTTATAGCCTCTTCGTGCGGGGCCGGAGGGGGGGCGGGCTGGGAGGGCGCGGGGGGTGGGGGCTGCGGGGTGTGAGAGGGCGGGGAATGTGGGGAGAGAGGCGCAGGGGCTGCCTCCCCGTCTCCGGTCTCGGCGCCCGAGGGCTCCACTCGCACCGTCCTCTCGGCCGCCCTCCTGCCGTAGTCCTCCGTCTGCATGACGCACACGCCGTTGATGATGACCTCGTCAGGGTTGGGCGGGCGCTCCTTGTTATCGTCCTGCCACTCGGGGTTGACCCACTGCGGGGCGGCGGGCTTGCGGCGCGAGGAGCGGGGTCCGGCTGCGGCGGCTCGGGGTGTGGAGTCCAACTTATCTCCTTCCCCGTCACCGTCTCCGTCCCCCTCGCAATCCATCATGCTGCGTTCGTCCATGGAGTCTTCAGAACCCATGTTGCTTTCGACATCGTCATCTTCGAAGTCATCGCCGTCGTTTTCTCTCTTCAAGGGCATGCTGAGGTCAAGCCCGCTGATCTGCTCCTTGACCGCTCCGAGAGCCAGTTCAGCGTCGCCGGGTGGCATCAGCCCGCGGCCGAGAAGAGCCGCGAGGTTAGAATTTGCGGCAAAGTAGGGCGGATAGGGCAGGGGCACTCCGGCCAGCCCCAGGCGTTCCTTTTGCAGCTCCAGCAACCGCTGGTTGAGCAGAAGCCGGAACTGAACCGGGTCGAACGGCGCCTGACTACCAGCCTGCTCTCGGGCGGGAATGTCTCCAGCGCCTCCACTATGGGGCACTTGCTGCTTCAGCCTCATCCGGTGATTGTGGAACCAATTGGTTATGGTTCTCGTAGATAGACCGAGTTCAGTGGCAAGGAACTCAATGGTGGCCATATTTGGGTAGGGATCCAGGGCAAACGCCAGGCGAAGAGCTTCTTTTTGTTCTTCGCTGAAGAGCACTCGCTGCTTTTTAGCGGAAGGTGGGCCTCCAGCATGGGGACTCGGAGAAGTTGAATGATAAAACTCAGCGGTATCGTTCGAAGACGTGTCGGAACTATTGTCCTGTCCACCCGGTCCAGTTGAGCGTCGCCTCTTATTCGCTTCTCGTCGCTCATTTTTAAGAGCTTGGAGTCTATCGATATTATGGGCATCGCTTAGCCAGAGCTGCATCCTAATGAATGGTTCTCTACCCTTTATGCTGAGCATGTGCCAAGGTTTCGGTTTGGAGAGGAGTTCGCTAACAGATCCTTGAGACAGACCGAGCACTGCCTCTCCGAAGATCTTCTGACCGATATTGTTGGCGAGGAGAGCTTCCTTGATCTTGGTGGTGATAGTCTGAGTATCGAGGTCCTGGGTGAGTGCAGCCATCTCGTAGACGCTGGGAGAGATGTGCTGGTGCAGGGCACGCATCACGGAGCCCTGGTGCTGATGTGGCGGGAGGGGCGAATGGTGGATTGGCGGTGGTGGCGGTGGGGGCGCCTTGACACCGTGGTGGAACTTGTGTTCCTGGAGGGAGTCGGGCTTGAGCTGCAGCGCGTGGTGCGGCGGGAAGCCGGGCGGGGTGAGTAGCAGCGGGGGCGGGCCGCCCATCATGGCGGCGTGCTGTTCCTGTTGCATCTTGCTCAGCAGCTGAGAGGCGTCCGAGATCATCTTCTGAGTGGGCTGCATCGCTTTACTCAAGTTGGCGGGACATTCTGAAAAATGAAAACACATTGTTAGATTTGTTTTTCGAAAACTTCGAAAGAGATTTTAGAGAGGAAAAGATAAAATATTACAATAGCGTAATTTTTTGGGTTAAAACAAAGAAAAATTTAACGAGTGAATGAAAATTAAATCGCGGAAAACTTTTAGGAAAAGAAGAAGTTATACGAAGGGTTTAAAATAATATCAAATACTAACGTGGTATACCGCCATAACTGCCGGTTCTCATGAGTTTTTCAGGAGCGATCTTGTATTGCGAAGCGACAAGTTTATGTACAGCATTGTCATCTTCCAGGAACATCTTCATTCTGATGAAGGGCTCTCTCCCCTTTTGCGTCAGCATGTGCCAGGGCTTTGGTCTCGCAAGAAGGTCGCTGACGGAGCCTTGGGATAGTCCCAGGACTGATTCTCCGAAGAGTCTTTGGCTAATGGAGTACTGGCTGAGGGATTCCTTGACTCGCCGTACGATGTCCTCGGTATTGAGGTTGTTGAAGAGGTCGAATTGTTGCTGGGTGATGGGAGGGAGGACAGCCTTGAGGGGGCGCTGGGAGGGACTGTGGTGGGTCTGGTTGGAGGGCTGGGAGATGAGACTATTGGTGATGGAAGCCATGCGTTGGAGCGGACTGGCAGCTGCTGCTCCGGAGAATTCTTCACCTGGAGTGATAGCAGGAGGAAGGATATTGTTTCCCAGCGGACTGGACGCAGAGGATCCGGTGGATTGTTGGGATCCGGGTTCAAGTTTCGGTCTGACGAGGCTGAATGCGCTTCCCGCGTGTCTGATGGCTTCTTCAGCATCGATCGACTTGTCCTTGTCGTCTGTGATTCCGTTCATCTTCATGGCTTTTTCCTTCGGCAGTGAGAGATCTTGTACTGCAGCCGCTGCCGCTCCTCCGTTTAGGTGAGGGTTCTGGTGGTGGTGTTGTAGAGCCAGGAGTCCAGGAAAGCCAGGAGGAAGAGCCGGGGGGATGCCCTGGGGCATGCCCGGTGGGAGACCCTGACCTGGTCCTTGCAGCTTGGCCAGCTCGCGGTGGTAGGCTTCCAGGGCCATGCGGATGTTGTCATCCGGGGGGCGTTGCTCCATGTGCTGCTGCGGGCCACTAAGGTAATGGGGAAAGAAAAAACTAATTGTTAGCTCTAGTTTGCTGTCCTCAATTCATTTTAGACTTTTAATACAGACAAATGTTAATAACATAAAATAGAAAGTCAAGTGAAAAAAATAAAGAGTTAAAGAGAATTCCATGATTCGCGAGGAATATCCAAAGGTTCTCATATTCAAAATACAGATAGGTCTAGTTAATAATAAATGAGGTAGATAATAATAATTCAAAAAGTATTTTAAGGATAAAAGAAACCAAAGGCTCCTTTATTCGGTATACTGCTATACTTGTTAGGAAAATGTATTTGATAGTGAGTCAGTGTGTATAATTACCCAGGGAAACCTTCTCTGGGCTGCCGCATGTCCTCCATCCTCCGGCCCATGAGCTTGGCAAGTTCCTCCTGGTAGATCCTCACCACCTTCTCCTGGGGAATGTCGTCGTTCTCGTACTTCTTCAATCTCCTGTTCTGGCTCGAATCCTGGTAGCAACAAAGAAAAATATTGTTAGAACTTAGAACACAAGCTTAAGGATCAGAAATCTACTGCGGACTGCTTTTTGTTTGATTTGAACAAATCATCGAAATTCAAAGCAAAAGCTCAACTTCTATTCAAGTTCTGTTATCATTTCATCAGGGGACGGTTGTTTGACAGAACTTGAATAATATAAAAACTGGAATAGGATTATCACAGAACTTTAATTTTTACCTTGAAATTTGATGAAATGTTCTAATTTTGTGTATTAACCCGTCCTTACAGGCAAATCATTTTAAAGAGCGCACGTTTCAATATATTTGTGCACACCAAGATTGGTTCGAAATAGTTTGAAACACCCTCCTGCAGTCCCCCCTTACCCCGCAGAAGTTCTACGAAACACTACACTACAACACGTACAATGATTCTGCTGTAAATGCTTACATATTTAAATCGCTTTGCAAATCGGGTTCATGGAGTGAGGTTTGTCTAAGTCTTGAAGGCGGATGACCAGGACACACTGAACCCCAGATTCCTACCCACCCCTTAAACCTCTTTCCTTCCCAGAACTCTCCTCCCCTTCCTTTCCTTAAAAAAATCCTCCACATAGTATCCCCAAAGATGACATAGGCCCTGAGGGAAGTTATTTTCTTCAGGGCCTCCTGTGTGGAGCTCTTGTAAAAAAAAACATGCTTTGTTCATCCTAGACACAAGACGAGCTAAACTAATTTAGATTACTCATTTTTGTGCCCAGACCCACATCTTTCAAATTGTTTGAGGTATCACAATTATATTATGCAGGGTTTTATGTGTTCAATTAGTTAGTTTATTTCTTACCTTGTTGGAGAAAGGAGACAGGCACTGTCCATGAGGAGATTTGGAGTCATCGTTGCTTCGTGAGTCCTCATTTGGTGCGGGGGTCCTCATCATTTGAGAAGCTTCTGACAGGATGTGAGCTATCCTCTCCTCGTTCATATCGCCCGAGTCTCCTCGCCCGAACGGGGGCATACCTTCCTTGCCTGGTGAAAGATAACAGCAAACGGTTAGTCAATGAAGATTTATCATTAATACACTGATATCTTAAAGGAGAGAGCTTATTATATCTTATTTTGTGTAAGTCTTAATCTTTAAACATGTGGTTAAAATCTATGGCAATTGTCATAACTGCGGGCTTTTCTCTCAACCTCTTAGAAAAAGAAAAAAACTTCGAAGTCAACAAAACAATTGGATTTTATTAGCTCGGATGGCTTATTTAGCCGGCGGCAGTAATGATTCTGGGTCTTGACCTTGAGAATGCAATTGTATTTATTTAAATCTCAATTCCTGCATTATCAATTTGGGAGGCGGGAATGGGTGCCGCCGCCCCGGGAACTTTTATTGGATAACCAACACCTGAAACCTTTCCTTTCCAGAACTCTACTCTCCTCCTTTATCTTAAAAAAAAATCCTCCATACAGCATCCCCAAAGATGGCATGTGTGGAGCTAATGTAAAAAAAAAATATATCGACAGCTGTGCGCCATCTATGGATTACCTGTTAAACTAATATCTAGGATATCACAGCAATTAAGTTGTTTTATCGATTATTACTGCTGCATATTTTAAATTTTGGAAAGGATTAAAAACATGACTAAATAACCAAAGTATTTAAGCACTGTTTAGAGTGTTTAAGTATACCATAGATGAAAACTATGTGTTGCAGTACATAATCTGAGAGCTCAGTTGTTAATGGTATATTTACGAGGGAAGTATTACAGCGGAGCTATCAGCGGTGAATCTATAGCAACAGTTACAAAAAAGCAATAAAATGTATTGATATTACATTAGTAGGTGCAATATTGATCAATATCAGAAAAGAAACACAAAATTTTAAGTTTATTTTGTTACGAAGCATCACCTAATAATCACCCATTATTACAAAATAAATTGATGAATATTCATTAGACGAATGAAATAATATAATATCGTAGGAAATGCGAGCAGAATAAATTCTCGTGAACACTGAACAGGGTAGGTACTAGAGTGGAATAATTTCCACACGGTTAAGTATCGAGTTCCATTTGCCGCAAAGGAAATGCAGACAATAAACGAACCTTAATGAATATTTAACATCTCAAATGACATGAAACTCTATAAATACGAGCTGTAAATTGTCTATGGATCATTAAAAGCTAACATGTTGATGTAGACGGCCTTTTATTTATATGGAAACAATCATCGGTGTTCGGTACTTATCATCAATGATCGGCGATGGAGGGGATCTTTTATGTTGATGTTCGTAAATGTCTCGAGTGCTACTCGCACCGAATCAAATACCTAATAAAATGGTTGTTATTTTTAACACGTTTATTGCCGCACACATTAGCACCCAATAGAATTCAGACTGCGGTGGAGTTATCCTTAATTCTAGAACATAAAGTCCATCGCGAAAGATCGGCGACAGCTTGATCGAACGCGTAAAATTCGCGCCGCGATAAAGTTGGCGATTTATCCGCGAGATGTCTCCGTCGCTTTGCCGCCTGAATTTGTTTTGTCAACACCCGCGGAGTGTCATGTCACTTGAATATCCTCCCACGCCGTATTGTTTTGAGAGCGGACGCATTGTGCACAGAAATAGAACAATCTCAGCAGAGCCGCTGATGCACTCCGCATCGTGTTTGATTTCGATTAATTGCGGCCGTTAGGGGATTTATCGGCGGGATTTGTTGCGACGCGCCGCCATCTCGCGGCGGGATTTGCAAACTCCGCCAATAATGGCCGCTATTTAAAGTGGCTGCCTTTTGTTTTGATTCGCGGTTGTATAGCAATAAACAAACTTGAAAGCTTCTGCAGTGTTGGGTTTCAAAATAAAACTCAAGACGCTGAGAATTTGACAAATTCAAGGGATCAGAGCCCCATGAAAGTATTAAACAAGCATTTGGAATTTTAACTTAAGTGGCCAAAATCATTGTTGACCGTCTTTAATTCGTCCGTATCGTAATCCACCGAAATGGTACTAAGAGTTTTTGAATTTATCTTTTTATTTTCACACATAAATTGTCCGCCCGGACAGCTGCATTAAAACCGATAATAATAAATCCCGTCGGTTTAAACCCCGCTAAAATAGTCATCGCGACGTCTCAAAATAAGAAGTGAAAATATTTGAGAAATTTATGGAGAACGCTTTTTGAACTCAAAGATGACATACATCGGGAGATCTTCCCTTTGACGTCAGAGGCGTTATATTGAAGGAAGAATTACGCTCGCAACTGAAAACGGGAAAGCGAAATTACGAAAGTGGGGAAACAATAATTCTAGACGAAAATGATCTGGTTATACACTTAAAAGTATCAATTATTTATAAAGATGTTACGTGACGCAAACACACATGCCATCTTGTGGTTTGTGACATTCCAAGGAGGGTGTAAATCTCCAGCAGTTTTGTAGTGGATAATATATTACGTTATTCGCAGTTCTTAGATGCATTATCCTTTTGATTAATCACTGGGCAAGAAGTGTTACGAAATAATTGCAGGCCACTGCCGGATTTACGCAAATAATTATTATTGTGTCGTATTTTAGGAGACAAGATTCCATATTCCATGCAATTTGATATTCAAACAAACTTGCGGAAAACACTTTGAAGCTATCATGTTGCTATTTCTTGGAACGCCTTTATTCGGTCTGTTCTTCTGCTTTCACCCTACAGTTCCTCATATCAAATGGGGTGTCAGTGCCTTCACACTACTCAAATTCGTAGTCTTCAAACGAACAATCTTTCGTCCTGCCAGTTTATTATAAAGCAGCCCCTTTGGGCTACATGTTCTGTCGAGAGGAGTTGTCCCATTCTCAAAAATCTTTGCGAAAGACTCTTTGAACAATTGGTAAAGCAGGTTCAATCAAAGTTGCCACTGATTCGCAAATACTTTATCTCTTCACGAAGGCTTGCTCGTCAGAATCTAAATTTAGTGTTTTAAAATATTTTCATTTGAATGAGTGTTTTGTACGCAACAAAGCGCCATATCTTGATAACAATGCGTACTCACTTAGGCGCCCCATCAAGATTGTGTAAGAAATGTAATCCAACCCGAAAAAAGGCCACCAGCTAATTCCCGTGGCGTGTTGGCCGTTAAAAACATTGTGTCGAAGCCGTTTTCATTGATTGTCGCATTGGAGCACTCTCCACCCAACACGGGCATACAGTAATGTCCTTCCAGCGAAGATATTGATTTATGCTAATTTCTTATAAAGCACACACAGTTGTATCGAAGGCGTCTGCATAGAAACCTTGCACGGATAGATGTGTGGGGGTCTAATGATTGAAATCGCGTGCCCGATAATCACCGGCACCCATTTTATACCATTTCAGCCCCCGCTCCCGGGCAAGAAGTATTGCATGTCATTTGGTTACGGGGTGGATTCCCAAACTAGCTTGAAGGGCTGTCTGAGGCCTGGAGGGTGGAACAGAGCTGCCCACCCAGTGTTCTGTATCACCCTGTGTTATTTAGCACTCTGTGTTCTCTCCCTATGTTCTGTAGCATTACTTTAGTATCTTCCTGTGTTCTGTGGCACTCTGCTTTCCGCAGCTCCCGACTCCGTGAATTCCCAGTTTCAAAAATGTCCATGGTAATATATCAAAGCCTGATTAGATTCAGATTCCTATCGGTGGTTTGAATTATTGTTTTCGTGTTGATGAACATCAGTCTTCTGCTAATTGAACTAAGTAGGTACTCGATGTAAATTAATGTTTGAAAAATATTTTCAACACAGGGATGCCCGAAAACAAAACAGAAAATTGTTTTATTTGTAAATCAAGAATGAATGTAACAACTAAATGAAAATGTTTTAGTTCCAATGTAAGTTGAAGGAATTTATTAAAATAATTGAGTAAGATGTTATAGTAGTACGCCATTATAAGTGGCGTGTTCAAAATTTTAAATCACGTCCAAACAAAGAAAATACTAGAACATGGCATTATATGCAGCACTGTAGAGCTTTCCTAGTAAGGTAAGTTCAAGGCTCAGTCGATAGGCGTGATACGCTGTATTAAGGGTATTACAGTGTGCCCAGTTTACAAATTTATTTAATATATCCCCTCAGGCTACATTATGGTTTTTCACACCCCCCCACCTTTCTTAGCCCCTTTTATTGAATGTTTGATTTACTCCTATATTCAAAGATAACGCCGCCGGCTTTCACGGAAACAAAAGAAAGCCGAGTTAAATTAAAAGAATTAACAGCTTTAAAATTTGAATTTGACATTTCGTGCATTGAAAGAACGTGCCCGTAAAGATTACGGGATCTGCGATAAATTTAAATAAATGAGTGCATAGAAAAACACTTGATAGATGGTAGATGATGGTAAATACCAGAGAAATTGTATCGCTGTGTAGGTACCCAAAGAAAATTTGTATGGGTGAGTAGGTACTCCACAGAACTTCAGAATTTTCGATAAGTTTAGGGTTAAACGTAGGTTAAATGCACGTTTGGTATTGAATTTAGTACCTACCTATCTAATTAGATAAATTCCGTATCTGCAATTGGACAGCTTATTGTGAGAATGCCAAATAATCGAGTTTGCAACATTTCCGAGCGGCCATTTCGAAGGGGTTTTCTGAAATCAAATTTCCATTTTGTCTGCCGTCCTATTAGTGTTGTGTTCTGAAGTAATTCGGCGCCAAAACGAACATTCGATCTTTTTTCAGTCGCTGCCAACTCTCGCGTGCTGGGAAAAACTTGAAAATCATCGTCAATCATTCGACTGTTCCATTACCGAACGATATTTGCAATCAGCTTAAAACAACCTACCCCCCTTTGATTAGAAATGTATAAGTGAGCTTTGTTTGATTACCACAGGCGGGTAGGTACCCAACTACCTTATGTACATCCACCTGAGCCCTAATTCACTTATTTTTGCCGACTTTGATCGCAGTTGGAATGTTGTGATGTGTTTCATTAGTCAAGTTGGGAACTTGCCAGTGAGATAATAGGTGCATATTATATTATCACCCAGTCTACCTAAATTGATAACTTTTCACACTATGTGTGTGCATATGCACCAAGTTAAAGACGAATAGATTAATATAACCTACTTAACGAAGTTCTTGGGACTTAGAAATTAAAAATAAGAATACGAAAACGAGTTAATAGGTACAGTAACATCTCACAGGCTGAAAACGTGAATTGAAAAGGAGGTAATCGATTTCAGAAGGTAAATTCAAAATAGGAATGATATTAGAAATTCAAATTAGGAAGGAGGCCTTCTGTTCTGAGGGGGGAGGGGGTAAAACTGTTTTGTATTTCTGACAGGCCTTTGTCCAATTTAGAAATTTCGATCGGCGGCTAATTTTTGTATGAAGGAAAATAATATTGAATAGATTTACATTGCGTGCTTTTATTACTTAGCAGTCGATTGATTGATTCAACGAAGACTCGGGAAGGTCTTCATTTGAGAATTATCCGGTAATGGCCGATGATGATTGATGGGAATCATACAACTATTATGAATGGCGTGGAAATTTAATAGTTTAAAATAAAATTACCTAATATAGTATGGCGGTTCTGCGGTTCTTTTCTTCTAAATTATTCGGAGAGATCTTGTAATGTAAAATAAGTGCTTTTCTTACGCAATCAACTTCAACGGGTGTATAAATATGATAATGCATTTTCAAAATAAATTTCCGCAAACAGTGACAGAGTTTTGAAATAAATCATGTCACTAAAGCATCGCACTCAAATTGTGGTATTATTGTGCATTCTCGTTGAATTAACCACGAGATATATCAAAGGATTCTTATTGTTTTAGTTTAACTCTTGCATTGGTCGTTTTGGTTGATTTTCTTCAAGAGTAGGCGATTATCTTTCGGTAACAACTGTTGCAAGGTTGTCTTCCCGAATGGCCGCCATCTTGAAATGTCGTTTCCCTCAACCGGCCGAAATTAAATGCACAATGAGAGGACGAGATTTTGGCACGGCTCGCCGCGGGGTCGACGATCGCCCCTTGCGGTCGCATTGACAAATAATCTCACACTGCAAATTGCAAATCGCAAATCACACTGCGAAATGCAGGCGAAATCGCCAAACCACAAGAATAACTCACTACACGCGTGACACGAGATTCGATTTTTAAACTCAAAACGGAATTCACATATCATCAGAAAAATAAAATGAAAAAAAACGAATTACGAACTGGGTTGTTTAAATACTTACCTAGTTCTTAATCGTTAAGATTAATACTAGGTAGTTTTACTGCCCACTTCTTAATCGCTAAAAAAGAATTGTATTTTTGAATTTCTTAGAATACCACAGATTCAACGAAAATAAGATGGAATTCTAACTTTTTATGTAAACTTAAAAAAGAGATAATAGATACATAGCTAATTTGTTGTCTTCTTGTCAAAACGTAGAAAGATGTTTCTGTCATTACTAGCATGAATATATTAATGTATTTTGCCATGTAACGAAAGCTTGACATTGGGAAGCTGCCTTAAAAAAAGCAAATAAATAATAAAAGCCATTTCTCTCCAATTACCCGATCCTCTGTTTTGTTGGGAGCAAGAAGTTGATAAAGTGATCATTGGCGATTGTGAAAGAGAAGAAGCACGTGGGAGGATGGCCGACATGTTTATGTGGTCAAAGCTAAGACAAACAACGCATAGAGGATTATGCGGAAATTCTGCAGCGGAATATAATTAGTGTAATGTGGAAAACAATATTTGTCATCGTTTGCCGCCAATTCTATGCCTGTCCGCCCTTTTCCATTTCGGTTACTCGGGTAAGTACACATTGAAGCTGGTACCCAACTAAGGACCAACTAAAGTATATCAGTAATTTTAAGTAACAACTAAGGATCAACTAAGGTACATCAGTAGTTTTAGTAATAGCACCAGTCGGTTTATCTTGTCAGGGTTCCTAACAGAGATAAACTTGACGGAAGTAAATATATATCTTAGCAAGCAAAGAGTTACTGAAATAACCTAGTAGGTACCTAACAATGGCGTGGCAACACCAAGAAGTTGATGACACACTAATGCAACAGAGATTAATGCCATATTTGTTGTTTTTTCTATGAATTTTCCGAACTTTAAATTAAGGAATGTATTTTAATTAACTTTTCCAGAGTGTTTTTTTATCTATGGAATATACATTTGACATTTGTTTTATCACGTTCTTTAATCAAATAAAGATGTATGACGCAAATATATTATAATAAGTAACGCATTTCAAAGTCTATTCATATTACCACTTCAGTACATTACGCACACTATGAATGAAGTCTCAAACATGCTAATCTTGTAGGGAAAAGAAAACACAACAACCCAGGGGGAGCTAAGCTCGTTAAGAATGCTTTAGCGGAGAACCGAACCGCGGCGGTCAAGCCAACTATGCCCGGGGTCAGATTTTAGCATTTAGTGTCAACAGATGGCATTATATCAACACAAAAAGACGATACCAATTTATTAGTAGAACACATAAATAAATAAGATACAAGTGTGCAGTTCACACGCGGTAGAAGTGAAACCTTCAGAAAACTAAAGTAGACAAGAGTGGTGAGGCTACGAAGTAACGCACAAAGAGGAGACCGATTATTCTATCTCATTCTCTCGCAGGCTAAATCTTATAGATGCGTGTGTGTGTGTTTGTCTCTTTTTAGTGTCACTTTTTCATTTCATCGAGTTTCAAATCACAACGATGCTAAAGAAGTTTTCACTTCAAAAATGCTACTCATAAAAAATAGAAGCATATTATTTATGGAACTGTAAGCTCTGGCGAAATGAAATTTGTACAGCGTTTTCTGTTTCGCTATTTATATGTAAAGCTACTACTTTCAGCGTTAAAATAATTTCAAACACTAGATATGAAGCTTTGAAATGTACATAAAAATGTCTGGGAAAAAGAGTTCTGGCGTCATGAAAACATACAAATCATGTGTCTGCAAAATTCCCCAGTCAACGCAAGTATTTTCAGCTATTTACATCAATTGAATCACGAAATACAGAACTTTGAAATCAATATGTGTATTATGTATTTGTCAAAAAAATAAGAGAAGACTCCATGTAGATCCTTGAATATTTTTGAAAATAATCATATTCAAAGTCGTGTGGTAAATCTAGTATCTCATATAGAGCAATATTCATTAAGTAACTCAATGCTAGCCCATTGAAGAATTGATTAAATCATTAACAGCGATTCGCCAATCAAAGACTGCTAATGATCTTAGTCGGTAGTCGAATCCGAGCTCTCCAAGTCGTAAAATCGGCAGTAACCACAGCTCAATGGGATTACTATCTAACTAGCCGTGATTAATATGCAATCAAAACGCGAGCAATAAAACCGACAAGTTATTTTAACTATTTTATAACTACCCAAGACGGTTCGATGGGTAACTTAGTTGCATATGGATTAACATTCAACGCGAATTGTTAAAATGTTATATAGCTGCTGAATAATGTTTATAATTCGCAATTGTGTACGGTGCGTGAAGAGGATTTTATTAGCTTTGATTTTTATATGCCATAAAAACCTGTATTTTAATTTTCACGCGCGAATCTCAATTATAAAGCAGCAAAAACTGTCTAACCGCGAGCACTGGCGATTTGAAAATTACACAGATTAAGGGTCCACTATTCGAATTTCGATCGATTTCTTACATATCTCCCTTAAACATTTGAAGTTTTTAAGCTCTTAAAAAAATATATGTTATTTTTGAAGATAATATCTAGATACGTTCCACGCCGAAACGCAAATTATATGAAATTCCCTCGATAGAAAAAAAATCGCAAAGTATGCTCCGAAAATTATTTAAAACAAGTCTATTTCTATTATTTTACAAGTTATATTTGTGAAAAATATTCACAATGTTTCTTTAAGTGATACTTAAGATACGTTCCACGAGATTTTTGTTCTATTTTAAACGAGTCATGTTTTATTAAGCTTTTTCGCCATTTTCGCTGCGATTTCATCACTTAAAATATTAGCGCGCTCTGTCCAACATTCGTAATTACACATCTCTCCATCTTCTTCTTTTTCAGCCGAATAGCGCCGCCTTAATGTGTCAAGAATTTCAAAACCAACGCAACTATTTACAACTCGCTACGTAAACTATGTCGTAAGTTATGGGACTTTGAAATATTAATTGACTGTCAAGAAAAATAAGACGCCATATTGTTTTTTCCTTTAATATTTTTTGTCTCATTTAAATGATCTCCGACCGTAACGTGTTAAACATAAGTAGTTGTTTGTGTGTTTATTTCATATTCAAGTTATTGGATTATCACAAAACAAAAGGTTTACAAATAAACTAACTACAATCTCATTTCGATTTGCAAAGACAAGCACGGCAAAGTTGCGAAGTTCGATAAATCATGGCCACCCTACGGATAAACTAATATTCATTGGTGTTATAATATTGTGATGTTCGGAAAAGTTGGTGCGGATGCGATCACCATAACATCGAGGGGATTCGGGACACAGCGGAGACCCAAACCAATTAGTTGTAGGAAGCGGGTGCCATCTAGTTTTCCCACGAGGAAGTGGTCAAACGGTGAGTAAACTTTGCTCAAAATTTATAATATAGTTTGCGGCAAACTAAGGTATTAGTATATTTAAAAGATGTTAATAATATACACAAAATGATTTTTCTTTTAATCTACAATAAATTGTTCACGAATTAGAAGTTTTGTCTTCACGTGTAAATAGTATTCAAAATTAACGACAATTTGCCTATAATATTTTCTTGTATGTAACGATATTTAGCAAAGTTTTTGACGTGATAACGTCTTATAAATCGATGAACGCCGACCGCATTCACGAAAAAGCATGACTCATTGTCACGCTGTCACGATGTCACGTTCCGCCTGAGCCGGGCGTTCAAGCGAGGGCGCGGAACAAGCGTTCGGCATAAGCGTTCAGCGAGAGCGCGGAACAAGCGATAGAGAGGCACGATCGGTCTAAGCATTCGGCTTAAGCGTTCGGCTCGTGACGTTATCGCGTAAAATTATCGTCCGTAAACCGACTTTACAGACAACCAATTATTTTTCTTCTTAGATTCTTAAAGTTTAGCCGATACGAGTATATATCTGGCTGTATAAACGTTAATCAAAATAATAAACAGCATTAAACATACCTTTAAAGTTAGGTTAGGTTAGGATTAACAACAGTTTTCCTATCGACAAATGATTAGGACTCATACATCAACCCCCGCTTCTAATGCATCGGTGTACTTCGGAGACATCCCCATTACAAGTAGGTACAAACTGGACGGGGTTTCGAACCCTCGTTAGTCCATTACAACCGACGCTCTACCACCACGCCGACGGGCTATCGCCAAACTTCCTGGGTCATTAATGGAAATCAAATTTGCACCAAACATGGACATTTCGGGTAAGTTACTTGGTTTGTGGTTCGCAAACTGTTTTCTATATGGTACACCCACCTTACTACAGTTAAGTGTACATATATAACCTTACAAAACAAACTTTTAGCAGAATATTTCTCTTCACAGAAAATAATTACTTATCAAATTATTCGAATTTTCAAACATCTTAAAGGTTTTGCATTTAGTCCAAAATTAGAAGTGCGCTTAACTTTTGGAGTAAGCTGGTGAATGCGTGACGAGAGTGTTACGAAAAGTGTGATCGGGCGAGGCAAACGGAAGTTGAGAGGGAGATATAATTTAGTGAAAATAGAATGAGAGAGATACGTTTCGTATATTACTGTAGGGGCAAGAGAGAGAGGTGCGAGCACACATTTTCTTTCTCTCTTTCTCTCATAGCCGGTTACGTTTCGTATATCTAAGACACTGTGCAGGCCTATTGTCTGTAGTATCACACTGTAGGAGCAAGAGAGAGCAGTGCGCGCGCACGTTTTCTTTCTCTCTTCCTCTCGTAGAAGTTTTACTTCAGTCGTGTGGTATAAAGCACACTCGTATTTTTTTAACATTATATCCACACATGTGGCCCTGAAGGGAAAAAAATCCCTCAGGGACAATGTCATCTTTGGGGATGCTTAGAGGGTCTTTTAAGGGAAAGGAAGGAGAGGCATTTCTGGGAAAGAAAAGGTATGAAGGGTGGGTAGGAATCTGAGGATCAATGTTTTTAGGAGTGATGAACGTATGAATCTATCCCTCCCACTGCGATGCAAGGCAATGGGTCGAGAGAATCCAGCTGGAGAGGTCAAAATTTCTCCCTCTACCAGTCTCTCCCAATCCCGTCCGCCACGCAGTAGGTGGGCACAAGCATCCGCCGCAAGACCTGGACAAACCTCATCCTATGAAACCGGGCACCCCTACTAAATCACCAAACGTAGCGAAACACTTGGCCTTCTTAATAAATAATGGAATTTGGATCAATATTTAAAAAAATATAACTTATTTCATTGGTCAATAATTTGTTGGCCAAAGAAAAGCTATGTGTTGTTGAAATATACCAACGAATAGCTTAACATGCATAGATTTTTGTGTTTGAAAAATATTTGAATTTCGAACTGTGGTATTGTGTGTTGTCATAAAGATAAAGAAATATCTGCGTTCAAATCGTTCTCGCCAATAACATATCACGAATTCAAATCCGGAACACAAGTCTGTATTGCCGTTTTCTTTTGTCCCTTTGTATCGTTTGTATAATTAGTCCGGCCGGTATTGCCATGTACCGGGACAGAAAAAACCCGACAGCGGAGGACAGCGACGTATCGGAAAAAGAAAGCAGAGAAGTCGGGAAAATTTTACCGATTTGTTCTATCAATGGTCTGGTCAATTAGCTGGCAGGGAGAGAGAACAACGCAACTTGATAAAATTGAATAAAATCATAGCAATTTTAATTTTAATTATGCTTTTCCACGTTTTCGTTAGGCACTGTCAGATTTATTTAGTAGTTTAAAAAAATATTGTTTGCTAATACTAAAAGAAATAAAAACAAAAAAATCGAAAAATTTAGTTAGGGTAGGAAGTGATTTACAACGATAAAAAAATAAGTATCAATAAAAATGCATTTAAATGTGTGCAATCTGCCATTTTCATTTATCTCAAAGTTTAAAAAAAATTGAGTGAAGTTCACATGCGGTAGAAGCGAAACTTCACCAAAACAATCTCGACCAATAGGAGCCTTAAAAAGTGAGATCATAATCAAAGTGGTCAATGAGCGCAGTTTGACGCTTCGTAGGTTCTGTAATGCGTCATTTCGACGCTTGAGCGCAGTTTGACGCTTTGTAGGCACTGTAATGCGTCATTTCCGTTTTATCCGAGTTTCAAATCACAACGGCTAAAGAAATTTCACTTAAGGCGGCGCATCCCCGCTCAAAAAGAAGAAGATGGAGAGATATGTAATTATGAAGGTTGGACAGAGCGCGCTAATATTTTAAATGATAAAATTGAAGCGAAAATTGTGATTTTTTTTTAATAAAACACGACTCGTTTAAAATAGAGCAAAATCTCGTGGAAGGCGTCTTAAGTATCATTTGAAGAACACATTGTGAATTTTTTCACAACTATAACTTGTAATATAATAGAAATAGAGGCGTATTTAATAATTTTCGGAGCATATTTTGCAATTTTTTTCTGTCGAGGGAATTTCATATAATTTGCGTTTCGGCGTGGAAAGCGTCTAGATATTATCGTCAAAAATAACATATATTTTTCTAAGAGCTTAAAAACTTCAAATGTATAAGGGAGATATGTAAGAAATCGGTTCAGCGGTTTAAAACATAAGCTTTTCCAATCATGTACATATGAGTTCAGATTTGAAAAAAAGAATCACGTGTAAAGTATTATTGCTGTCAAATACGGCGGAATACGAAATACAAATTCCTCCATAAAACAGTGATTTAAAAACTGAACAGCAAACATTATGAGCGCACGTCAAAAGACATGAAATAAACGAGCAATAAAGAAAGCTCCCACCGTCCGCGTGCTTTTTTCCAAAAAACAATTGACCGGATATGCAATGTTTCAAGTGGAGACCGCGACGTATCCATAAATGATAACTCAGTGATACGCTTGTTCCCGACCCGGATGGAATGGGGAGCCCTTTTCTTTTCATTTTGCACTTTTCAGTGCTTTGTAAGTAGGGAGTGGGGACCTGTCCATTTATATTTCTGTTTCTATGGCCGTAAGGGGGCTGGTTGTTGCAGATTGTTGAGAAATCGAAAAATAAGGGGTCAGTTGTAACATTATGTTATTTTAATGATAAACTTCGCAATCGCTGACGGCCGGCGTAGTCCAGCGGTAAGGCTCTTGACTCGCAACCCGAAGGTTCGAATCCCAGCGTGGTAAATAAATTTGTGTTATTTCACAATTTATTCAAAAAAATAATATGTAGTATATTTGCGGCACGTTCCAGAGTGGAAGTTACTCTCAGTATCGCCCTGGTGTAAGACCACCGTTCAGAATTGAAACGTTGCTTTAAATGGCTTTAGACCAGATTTGAATAGCCAGGTACTTCTCACCGTCCTCTTCCCCATCTCCTTCCCCTCCCCGCTACTTTCATCCTCACAACATACCCTAATTGGGGATGCCATAGTCTCACTGGCTCCAGACGGGAGCAGTTGGGACTCTTGTGCGGTATTCATATAAAAAGCGCGGAAAATCAAGTGCTAGTCTGAATTCTTGACAAATTTGTTTCAATTTTGAAAATGACAAGTGAAATAATTTTCTATTAAAAATATTATATCAGAGGGAGGTACTTTATTGCTTGTCTGAATTCTTCACGCAATCAGTTCTAATTTTGAAAGTGACACTTAAATTCAGTGCGATTTTTGCTCATTGAACCAGAGTTACGCAGGACACACGCATAAATAAAATTAGCATTTTTGGTGATAGTAATTTAATTGAAAATTTTGATAGGGTAGAGATAAAAAAAAAATCAAAAATGGATAATCTTTATAATTCAGAATGAGTAACCCCGGTTATTTTTTTTTCTACCAATTACAGTCTCCTCCCCCTCAAAATTTGCCCGATTAAAACGGATTTGCTGATATGGTACCCTTGTATAAAGATTTTGAATTAGATAACGTCCCAATAGTTGTAAAGTTTTTCATGGTGCAATGTTCTGTAATGGTTTTGCGAACAGCCATGTAAGATGTCAGAGCATTTTTAATTAATTAATTAATTAACTGTAAGAATATCCGCTCAATAAAACTTATAAAAAAAGTTTGTTGTTCAACCATAACATATTTTTGCAATGGAATTGCTTATAATCCAATTTTTAAATGGAGCAAATATTGAATGTGATCATTAATTTTATGGGTATTTAATGCATGTTCACAATGTTCTGAGTTCATAAAGGAACGTTTCAAGTCTGTGACAGTAAAATAAAGATGGCGACAGATAAACGAGCCCGCATCTATGGCAAAGCACACCATAGACAGCGTGATATAACCGATCCCTTTGATAATCTGTCCTCGAATGACCCTGTCCGGTCTCGGGCAATATTCCTCCCAACCCTTGTATCAATTGGCCATTGTCTCTGGTACAGATTTATAATTCTTTGTTTGGTCCACCTCGCAATTCAAACCCGATTTTCTCTCGTCTGTCGTTTGTTTTACATATTTTTTCCCGCCCGTTCGATGGACAATGCGCCACACTCTAAAATTGAATCTTTGTTTTTTAACGATACTGTCAAAGGCACGGACGTTATTCTTTGGTTTTGAGGTAAATTTCAAGCTTTTGTTATCTGTTGTGGCATATGTTTTCATACGGGAAGATGCATGCAGATGACATATTTTCCGATATTAATCTCGAAATAGAATGACGTAATAATGTAAACAAAGCCAAACTGTGTTATGGAAATCTCCAAGTGCAACCGAAACACTCTCGAAAGAGCTTCAATCAAATCGATATAAAAGTTTTTCAAAATTGTATCTGATTTGGCAAGAAGTGTATAATTTGAAAAGGGTAATACTATGCTGTGTTTTGCAAGACATAGATCAAAATAAGTTCAGTTTTTGCCATTTTAGTATGCTGCTTTATGCTCGGGCATCCGTCGCTTTTTATCACCAAAACTTTGGCTCTAAAGCGTCCAAGTCCGCGTGTTAGGAAATCCAGTGTTTGGATTTCAAAAGAATCCATCTTTTAGCAGAAGCGGCGCGGCGGCACGGGCGCTTCCGGGCCCGCAGAGGAAGTAATTCCTGACGAACGATGCTTTCACGAACTTTAGAATTGTGTGACGTGTAGCAAACTCGCCGTTATTATAAGGGAATATATATAAACGCGTTTTTTTCTTGCTAGATCTCGCTTTGTTGGCCCCGGGCGACCCCAGACGCCGGACGCTCCTGCGATTAATTATTAGGCGAGCACCTACGCGATTTTATTGTCTGTTTTTTTTACACAGACCTGGCAGCACTCGGCTGTGGGAATATCGCTAAAGATAAAGTACCTACTCAGCTACTTGTACAATGTGCATGGCCCTTAAAGTCAGGTGGAATAGTTAGGTTATTTATTTGATAGCTTATTGTTTGCAGTACCTATTTTGCAGCACGTATAAATTGTTTAATTTGTGATAAAGCTAAATCTGTGTAGGTCAAAATCTATAATCATTCTGTTGTTTGACAGGGAGCTTCCGCAGCGACCGTTACCGAACGACTTAATAAGAAGTTTTTGCTAAATTATCGGTGACCGGGCAACTCGGAATGAAACTAACTCAGAACCATCTCAGATAAATCATTTAGAGTGATAAAAAAAATATATAAAAAATTGGTTAAATGGGTTACGTTAGGGTTATCGGCTAATTTAAATTAAAAAAAAATTTCATAGCTTTTAATGGCTTTTCAAGTATGTGTTGAGTTGACTTTATTCTCAGTTGGCATGGAACTAAATTATCATAAATTTTAACATTTTTTTTTCAGCTATAAGTAAATGAAACAATCGTGTTAAAAATATTGGTTATAACAGTTTTATGTTGTTGTAGAAACAAGGTATCTATTTTGTAAAACTAAAACTTAGAAAGTATTTGTCTCCTACCGCTTATTTCGAAGGCTTCATTTTGGAGGGCAGCATTAAAATTAGAAATATTTTTGAATTTTCTCAATTCAGACCTCGATCGTGAGGGGTGGTTCAGAAACGGAACAATGCTGTCAGGAAATTGATGTGCCATCATCTCTTGCATAATAAACCCTGAGACAATGAGCAGACCCATCTCCGACGGGGGGGAAAATTTCGGGTTACCTCGTCACTCTAACAAATCGTTTTCAATCATAAATAATAATAAACAGCCCGGCGTACCTATCTGCCCCCATCCACCCCGCTCTCCCCAATCATCTGAGAGACAAATGACTCGGTGTCTATAACGAGGAATATCGAAAGCTTTCAGGAGTAGCGCGGGGTGACGGGTCACATCACAGGGTAATTTTGCATCGTGAAAAAAAAAACCTGTTTATTTTTATTTTTTTAATTTTGAGGTTAACGATTCTTGAATCGGTAAAGAAGCTATTATTTATCCGTGTGTGATTTAATTTATTATTTTAGAGCAGTTTTTTTGTATTGTCAGAACGAGGTAATAATTCAATCGGAACGCGATATCATATTTCATGCAATCGCTTGCAAGACGGATCGGCATCCGAAGATTCCGATTTGTACCGCGACAAAGGTTGTATAAATTTATTATTAACAAGATAAATGAGTATAAATATTTAAATATTAGTAATAAAAACTCATGGTCCGACCGTTTATCTTCGATGGACATGGACACAATCAATTAATCGTGGATTATCATGTCTTGGATCGCGGGCGATCTGTGGAGCCGGGAGGATATGGGTTCAGTTGCAACTTTTCTTTCTGTTACACGCGTTGGTTGTAAGATTGAGGGAGAGGTTTGAACGGATCTATCGGCGGCAGGCCTGTAGCTTAGGTGGTACGGGCAACGCCGGGTGAGGTGGCTATTCGACACCAAGAGCGCCGAATGGGAGATAAATCTGCCAGATTTGACAGTAGGCGCAGTGCCAGCTTATTTACTGACCAACTCGCGCACAGGGGTGCATTCAGTTGTCGCAATAACCTAAATAACCTGGATTTTGCCACCAATCTACCTTAATTTAAAATAGGTTAACCTATCTTCACCTTGCCTAACATAAGTAATTGATTCGATTTTACGTCACATCTAATTTAAAAGTTTCCATGAAAATAAAGACAATGAATATCAAGTCATATTTATGGTCATTTTAATTAATGTTTCAATGCTCGATAGCTCATGATAGAGATGTCTTAGTGTGCTTGTAAGTGTTTTAACATTCGAATTTTAAACAGAAAAAGCTGTACAAATTTCAAAACGCTTAAGCCTCGATTTCGTTGGGCGAGTTTACAAGCTACTAGCCGGTAAGTTTAAAAGCGGGTGAATCGGCGAGTGAGATTGTCATGATGACACACAAAACTGTCTACTCGCTCAGTACCGATAGAAGCAGACAAAATAACGACTCTCGCACGAACCAATTCGGTCGACATTTGTAAAAACTTGAGATCGCAGCTTGCGCCACACGCTAGCCAGTGGCGAGAATCACGGCTCCCGCGCGAACTAATTCTGACAGTTACGAAATCAGCTGTTGGTAGGCCGCTATCTTGAGCGAGTAACGAGTAAAGTTGACCACCTTTCAACTTTTTTCGTAGATTGTCCACAATCTGCTCGTTAGCAAGTAATACGATGACACTGAGCGAGTTTACTAACAGATAGTGAATTTCCAAGGTAGTGTTTTGTAAAATTCATCGCATAGCAAGTCATCGAGGCTTTAGATCATCGTCAGTTTTGCAGCTTTATTGAGAAAACTGGAAAAAACTTTTACCTGCGGCTTCGAGAATTAGGGAGAAATTATTGTACAAAGAATTTTTTCATAAGAAGCAAATATTTTTTCGGAATAAAAAGTAACCTATGTCACTTCCCAATCCTTGAACTATCTCTATGCAAAAAATCACGTTGATCGGAGACAAATAAACCAATACACTTTCGCATTCATAATATTAGTTAGGATTAATAGGAATCTGTTTTACTCGTAGAATAAGCATTCTAATATCTATCTTTAAACATTCGAACACTACACAAAAATAAAAGTTAGCTATGTCGAATAATTTCACTACTATATTTTTGCATGCAACATAATTTAATTTGAATAAAATGTATGAAATATGACGCCGGATTAAAATCAAATTGTAGTTATCTCGTATGTCGCTTCTCCCCTGTTCAATAATATCAACTGCAGGCCAAAACGATAAATCTCAAAGGCCAAAAGTACGCAGCTCTAAGGATGCTGGTTGCCTGGACGAGTCCTCATTCCTCGGAGATGTGGGAGGCCTCTTCTCGGAAAGGGCACCGATATTAGACATTATTTTCGGTGTGAAATGACATTATTCACTTAAGCAAAGACACGGTTGAATGATGACCCCATCGCATTATTTGTGGTCAAAATATAGATCTGAATATAATCGTGGTTGTTCGTTTTATTCAGGATTATTTAATGATTGTGGTTTTCGATGATTTGTGGACCAATGGATCTAAATAGAACACATTTGAAGATGTTTGTTTCAATTACAATAGTTTTATTGGATTACTTAAGGCGGCGCTTCCCGGCTCCAAAAGAAGATGGAGAGATATGTAATTACGAATGTTGGACAGAGCGCGCTAATATTTTTAAGTGATGAAATCGCAGCGAAAATGGCGAAAAAGCTTAATAAAACAGACTCGTTTAAAATAGAGCAAAAATCTCGTGGAACGTATCTTAAGTATCATTTAAAGAAACATTGTGAATTTTTTCACAAATATAACTTGTAAAATAATAGAAATAGACTTGTTTTAAATAATTTTCGGAGCATACTTTGCGATTTTTTTCTATCGAGGGAATTTCATATAATTTACGTTTCGGAACGTATCTACATATTATCTTCAAAAATAACATATATTTTTTTGAGAGCTTAAAAACTTCAAATGTTTAAGGGAGATATGTAAGGTCGAAATTCGAATAGTGGACCCTTAAGATGAAGTTATACGTGAAATCCCATTTAGATACTATATAGATTCATCTTTACGACGAATCGGTTTGCAGTACGAACATCAAAAAATATGCTACGGATAAATTGAAGCTTTTACTAGCTTTTCTATGTATTGGAATTGCAATAAAATTATTATTTACATAACAAAAAATATAAGCGTAAACCACAAAAAAAAAGTTTTTGCATGACTTAACTGTGAAGTAATATAAGGAACAATTTTTAAAAAATACCCCTTTTTGGGGTTTTGTATTTTATAACTTTTTTTCATTCTTATAAAATTATGCACAAAATAAATAAAAACCACTTTTTCGCTTAGTTGCCTCGTGCAAAACCGACGCGCGATTTTAAATTTTGAGGGCACAAGAATTGAAATATTTCTAGCGTTTATATTCCTCTTAAGAAATATCGTGTTGAATGACGGTGGTTTTGTTGATTTTTTAAAAATCTTAATATAATATCTAGTTATTGGTTTAAAATAGATAAGTTTTATTAGAGATTACAATTATACAGTTTTATTGGATTACTTAAGAAATACTGAGTAATGGCGGTGGTTTTGTTTATTTTTTTTATCTAAATGTAATATCTGGTTTTTGATTTAAATTTGATAAGTTTTATTGGAGCATTTAATCACGTTATGGTATTGTTAATTTTGCTGATTTGTTGATCTCAATCAACAAATCAGCAAAATTAACAATACACTCACGATTATACGTGAGTGTAAATAATATAAAAACTGCATTATTATTAGTTTCAATAATGATAATTTGTTGGATTATTTTATAATGTGTAACAAACAGACTGAATCGAAAATTAATACGTTTAACTAAATGGACAAGTTTTTTTTATTGGACATGATTGGTTGTATATTACGCTTGTGGTTATTGATTATTTGTGGTCAGTTTGCCACGTACTTTTGATTAAATGTGGCTTAATATCAAAAAATGAGAACATTGGCAAAATAAACTTTACAAATCATCTTTGAATGTAATAATTAATGAGTTAATGTTAAAACATTTAACTTTTATATTACTCGAATGAAATGCAGCGAGTTAATATTGCATTTTAATTAGTTTTGCAATCTGTTTTCGAATCAAAATAACAGCTGACAATTACAATTCCCGGATGATTGAAGAAAATAGAAAATAGTCCAACGGCAAATTAAATTCCAGAAATTAATTGGTTTTGCATAAAAAGAGTGTTTTACTGAAAGGAAAATGAGAATCACTCTAAATGAAAAGTTTTCCCTCTTGTAAAATATAGAAGTTACTAATTCGTAACACGAGTTACTCAAGGTGGTAGATACTCTTAGTATCGCCCTTGTGCTTGAAATATTTGTAGCAGAGTTTGGTGCCTGGATCGGAATATCTAGATACTTCGCAACCATCCTTTTTCTCGTCTCTATCTCTTCCCCATTCATTTTTCAGTCACAGCAAAACCTCAATTTGGGATACCGTAGACTTCCTGGTTCTAGATAAAATTATCTATTTCAGTCCCCAAAAGAATGACGTCCAATGGGTAAAAATATATTTCGAGAATTAAAAAAAAAGTAATTTGTGAAACATGAATTATTAATATTATTATTGCCAGCTTGCGCGCTCTGTTTTTCCCGGGGACAATATTATTTGGCGAAGTTTCCCCTGTTTTTTGCAAAGATGTTTGATTAATGGCAACATTACTCAATCGGCGGGAAAAGCTCGTCAAATTATCGAATTTTCTAATTGGTCGCCTTGTGATGTTTTCCAAGGAAAATTCATGAGACAGGGGTCGCGAATCGCGAATGGTAATGGCGGATAAACCCAGTAATAATAAAATTAAAATACGGAACCGGTGAAACCAGATATGAATGCATTATACACTATGAGATTTTATCAAACAAGGTACGTTTTAGTACGCAATTATTGCAAATAATGTTCATATATTATTGCAACTTTAATTTCTCACAAACAGTAAAAAATACCCCACTGATCAAGATACGAGCAATTGAAAATGAATAATGTTCCGGTGTGTTATTTTAAAAATATGTGTATTTGCTTGAAAAATGATACTTTTATGTGATCACATAATTTTCTGTTAGAAATTATTAGATATTAAATTGTTAAGTTTTCTTTCTGAAGCGAACTTGAGGACGTAAGTCTAATGGGCCGTTATTAATTCTAAGAAGTAAGAGTCTCTGGTTGGCCACTCCTGCGGAGGTCTGTTATGACGAAAATCCGGGAGCTATTTGGCCATTTATTAGGGAGAATATAATTTGATATTAAAATACGATGACTTCGTTAGGTTTGTGTAGTTTTTACGCGTATCGAAAAATTCGGGGAAAACTTCTGTCGGAAACTTCGTTAATTTGTTATTAAATTTGGCTTTATTGACGGAATGCTGAAAAACATCGAATTCGGGGAAAATGAAGGAAAACTTCAGCTGCGGTACGCTTTATTATTTCAGAAAATGAAACAGATTGGAATTAGTAAATAATAAGTAAGGTACTAGGTATATTATACTCAGTAAGAAAGTGACCAGGAGCCGCGTAAAAAATGTAAACTACGATAGCGACCGGTTAGGCATTGTAATATGTTTTTTGTTCTTTGTTTGCTCGAAAAAATAATTAAATACATTTATATCACAAGAGTGGTGATTGACACACTCTTTCACTCTCGGCTTAAGGGCGCGGAATCCGAACCTTGTATCCGGCCTGCCCGATCACCGACACACTCAACAGGACTGCTAGGCGATCTGTGATGGCCGCCTCCGTTTCTGGATCTATCTTTTTTTTGTTGCTGTTATTTTATTTTAATTTTATGTATTGTGTTAATATGTGCATAAAGGTCAGGCAGGGTAGGCATACCGCCTACTTTTGTTTTTATTTTTCGTTACCCAAAAGAGTTTCAGGTAAGATTTTATACCTTTCTTTTATACTAATATTGTTCATAGCAAGCACTTGCATACTGCTGCCAACAACGTATGCGGGCACAATGGAGGTCTAGTTTCGTGTATTAAATGTAGAGTCGTTTTTATAAAAAAATTAGAGTCCTTGCAAGAGCCTTGAAGGGGTAACCATCTGTTACCTATACCAGGGCGGATAAGTGGTGGGTCCTCCAATGTGTGACACGCTCTTTGGACTAGCAGGGACACTGAAATGGTTCGGAAAATTGCTAAATTATCATGATCGGCTACAATGGATCAGAGATGTAGCATTTGTTAGTTTGGAGAAAAGTGTAAAAATGTATTTATTTTTAAAAATAGTATTGAAACGTAAAAATAACTGTCTTCATTTGTTTTTTCAATATTTTGATATAGTATTGAAACGTAAAAATAACTGTCTTCATCTGTTTTTTCAATATTTTGCTGTTTTCATTGTGAATTCTAATTGAGTTGTGTAAGGTTGACAACAGGCTTGTGCTTGTACTGAAAATTACAAAGATTTGGACTGATCATAATTTAATGTGGATGAAATTACGGGAAGTTTCCCACGTTTGCAGAGAACAACATCAAAGGTTAGTGAAACTGTTTTTTCCACTGAGAATTTGTCAGGTCGCCATTGCTTGTGATATTTTTTTCGCGCGTTAAATTCATAATCAATAATATATTTTTGAGTATTAAGCTCAGAGAGTCTGAAGTTATTTACACACCACAGGCTCGCATATTATAATACAGCGACATCTTGGGTGTTCATTACAAAGAATTACAGATTCCGATGTTGGAGACATCTTTGAAAATAAATTATTAACTAACTCCAATTTTAAGTTTCAACTATCGAAAATGATGAAAATGCAAGGATTACTTTATCCTTTATTTTGTTTAACATTGTGTTTCTGAGTATCGTACTCAATTACTAAGAGATGCCACTTTGTGAGGCCGCCGACAATGTAGGTAAATCGTCTATAAAATGAGTATGAATTTCATCATAACTTGATGTATTTAGTTCCCACATAATGTCCGCTGGCTCACGGGGCGATTAAGGCTGCGCCAATGCGCAGGCATAAATGGTTCGAAATCCTGCCTCGGAAAACGTACGCAGAATGTAAAATTGTTACCGGAGAAAATTACTCCAGAGTCTGAGACGCCGGAGCAATGGCAATTAGCTATCAACAGTTATTAAATACTGCCAGTGGCCGCTTGATTAATGGCCTTATTATTGCGCCACAATCCATAGAAAAATTCTTCTGAAAAATATCTTCGATATTATGAATTCCGTGTCTACGTTACGTTTAGTTGCCGCGTAGGAAAAAAAGCCTGCGGCGGAACGGCGTGGGAAATCGCCCCCCGTTGGACCCGCGCACAATGGCGCTTGGAAAAAGAAAAAGTTTATTGAAATTTATTATTTTGAAAAGAGAGTCTGTTTTGCAGCGATAATGCTTAATTTATGGATGATGCGCCGCTAGAAGAATATATTCATTTTTTGATTGCATTGTTTAGCGAAGGTGATACGAGCAATTTGTTTTTGTGATGCATGTTCACCGTGGCTGATTCATTGTCGCGGATTTATTGCTTCCGATAACCTTCGTCCTTGTTCATTGATAGTTTATCGTATTCAAAGACAGCCCTTGAAACAAACTGATCTTGATTTTAACTTCTATTTTTAAATGCAATTTAATCTCGATAACTTTACTGGTTTTTCTGGCAAATCCAATAAGAAGACCTTTTCTTGAAATTGTTACGTTTTAAAAAACGTTTAGTGTTAGAGGTTAATCTTAGATTACTTTTTTTATTTGTGCAAGAGATTTTTTATTTGTGGTCAAAACGAGGAAGTCTAGAGTATTCGTTATAGTCGTCCACCCAATCAACGTGCCTGATTTAACGTAAAAGTTTTAATTTGCCTAAAATAAATAAATTAATAATGTCTAAAGATTCAACACAATAATCACAACAATTTCGAGACAATGGATTTGTGATACACAAGACAAATGAAACATTATGAAGATATTTTGAAATAATTATTAGCCACTTTTTATTTTTTTTCTTGTAAGCGTGGTTTTGCTGATTGAACCTTTGCAAAATGAGATCTGCTGGTCAAACGACCAGCAAAATGGCCAACAGTCAAAGAAATCATCGTCTGTCGGCGTTTCTTTGACATTATATGGGGGAGAATTAACCGTATAATGCCACGAGCAAAAAAAATACATTCCATCTGAGCGTCAATTACGATAATATTATAACAAATGGCATTCTCGGCGGTCGTTATTAAAATGGCAATTATAATGTATGTTTCTAGATTATTGTTTCAAATTGGATTGCCCTTCTTTTCTGCATGTACTACTCCATGTCTTGCTCTGTTCAAACTGGTTTCACGCGTTAACTACGCGTTTAAAAATAGAGGGTAATAATACCTGACAGAAATTATTTAGTTTCACATAATTTCAACACAAGATGTTTTCAAAATTTTGTCCTAACTGGCCGGAGCCAGTAATTGCCTGGGGAACTACATATTCATATATATACTCCATACTAGATACTCCAATACTATATGGGGTATGTTGTGAGATTGAAGGACGCGGGGAGAGAAAGATTTTCGGTTGGAGGAAGGTATAGAAGTACCTGACTATTTAGATCTGGTCAATAAATACGGCTAAAACAGTTAAGCAAAGTTTCTAATTGGGATGGTGATCTTTCACCAGTTACTCGAGTAAAATGCAACTAGCCTCATTAACCAAACACAATGAGAACGTTTTGAAAATCGAACGCGTGCGGCGTTTTCGCGCCCAAAGTACCTACGACTGTATTATTATTATTTGTCTTGGCGGGAAACGGGGGCGAGATGAGACGAACGATATGAGAGCATGCAGAGAGCGGGGAGGGGAGAGGGGTAAGGGGAAGGGCGAGAGGCACATTAAGTGAAGATGTCGGGTTTAATGAGCCGGAAACGATACGAAGTGAGAACGATCACAGACGGTGGCGTGTCATAAAGTGCTGACTGCACCGATCAGCGTCATGCAGAATGCTTTACACTCTCGCGGATTGCTGCCTAGAGGCTTGAGGAGTAATAGCAACAAACAATACCGTCAAAAATAGGCGATAAATACTTACAGCCCCCTTTAAGATATTTGACGCAATGATTTAAACTGACCAGTGAAAATGCTATTTCAGTGAGATTTAGAATAGAATGCTTTGGTACACTCTCGCGGATTGCTGTTTAAAGACTTGAGGAGTAATAACAACATATAATTACTGCTATGTCTCTCGTTTCAGCGTTGTTGTTCTAATTGATTCATACTAACTGACCAGTAAAAAATACGCAATTCCAATGAATGGCCAATTTGAGAATAGGAAGAATTGGTTATTTAAGGTACCTGTAAAATAATGCAACATATTTAGTTTGTACGGAAATGATTACAGCGAAATGTATAGATATATTATATATAGGCAGGGGTGCATTCTGTACCGTGGTATATGTAATATTGAAGCCAAATGGAGCCTTCTCCAACCCCGGCGGGTGCAGCCCCGGCAAGTACATAGAAGAGATTGTTAGTCAAATGCACTTAGACGGGCATTTTGTAAACAGACAAGCGTTATATACATTTTCATAAACATAGCAAGCATTAAAGACAAGTAGAGCACAGAAAGCATAGATGATAGCGCAGGCGGCCGATTCCGAAACTCCATAGATAAATCTGTAGTGGCAGAGGGCGGTAGGCGGCAGATCAGTGTAGGCGGAAAGGCGGGAAGATATATTATTTCAAATTCGACCATATTCGAAAACCAAATCTCAATCGAACTGTATTCCCAAAGGTGGCTTACAAATGTTACGCGATCATCAGGCAGTATTTAAGGGTCAACATTGACATCTAGCAACAGTTCAATGGAGAGTGTCAGAAGAGATTGAAAAGCAGAAAACACCTTACCGCAGTTGGTTAAGGAAGTAGATGCTGTACCTGATAATAACCAAACATCTGTTAGTCCTAAAGCAGAGACGCTCGCAACATACCATCGACGGCTCCAGCATTCTGAATGTAATACAAAATGAAGGACAATCGACTGTTATCATTGCGATGGTATGCCACCAGCATCGAGCGCGGAACAGATTGCGATGCCGACTTGCATTTCGAATACGAACCGACCGCAAAAACACGAGACAGACCTATGAGATGTGAATCGAACTAAGGGGCTTCAAGATTTATCTCGAGTTTCGGAAGAGGCCGACGGCGGGCCTCTTACCTTTCTTAGGAATCAAGGACTTGAGCAGCATCACGGCTCCATCGTCGCACGCCCACGCGTGCATCTTCCTGTAGCTGTCCCGGCCCTTCTCCGTCAGCTTGTCCCATGGCTTGGGCTTGGACAGAAGCTCCGACACGGTGCCCTGCGATAAGCCCAGCACGTACTTGGCGAACAGCCTCTGCCCGATGTTGTGAACGCTCAGGAGCTCTCTGACCCTTCTGGATATGTGCAGCGTGTCTAGCGCTTGGGTGGCGTACCGGTCCATGTTATATCTGAGCATTTCTTGCAGTCTGGCTTCCATGGGGTCTCCCTTGGGGATCAAGGAGTCTCCTAAGCGGCCGACCAGGGCTCCTGGAGGCAGGGGTCCGGGGTCGTCTGCAAAGCGGAAAGGGCTGCGCAGCTCGTCGAAGCGGAAGGGACTGCTACCGTGGTTGTGGTTGAGGTGGGTCGTGTTATTGTTGATGGTGGGTCGCGGTGGACTGGGCGGAGAAAGCGGGATGTCCTCGACGACTCCGCAGCCTGCAAAGGAACCAAGACGGCGTTGCAGTTGTGGTACCCCTTTGCTCTGGGGTCGGATCGGGGTTCGGGGTTCGGGTGGGAACGGGAGGCAAAATAAAAGTAAAAAGAAACAAAATGAAAGGTGACCAATCCGCTACCTGACTGCCGCCAATCGTGTCGGCCATTTGTCTTACGTCTTACTATCCGCCTTAAATCTTTCATTCGTTTAAAAATAACGCTTAAAACACAAAACCTACTATTAGGGTGTAGTGCAGAAGTTGTAAATATTTCTCTATACGTTTTATTTTATCTCAGATTGAAACCGATAGATGTTTGGTGTTGATAGATAATATCATAAACGTTAGTATTCTACAGACAAAAATAATACTGAAAGGGGTGAAATAAACATATTAATAATGATAAATAACCAATAATATTATTAATTCTACACAATAGGTCAAACTACGTGCAATGTCTAATTGTGGAATCCGTAGTATGGTATGGTATATAATATTATGTCATAAACATGGTAGGAATAATAAACTAATCATCTAATGGAATTTAAATAATTTTATTATTTTGTATTATGCAGAGAACGAATACCAATAACAAATGGAATGATGGATAAATTTTGCATTTTGTGTATATTTTGAAACACAAAAAAGTGTTCTAATCAAAGTTTTTTAAATGCAGATTTTATCGGACATATTCGCAACTCGCTAATAATTAACCATCTCTTCGGTTGGCGTTAAAGTGATCGTTATTAATTGCAAGTTTCGCGTTTTTACCGCGCGATGTGTTAACGATAATGTACTTAGAAATATATGTACACAATCTGGTTTCGGGAACTAATGGCTATAAAAATGGAATAAACCTTCCGCAGTGGCTGCTCAGTCCCAAGGCAGCCAATGGCGTGTGAACCAAGGGGCGGGAGGGGGCAATCTATATTTTACCGGCTAATTGCACGGTACGAAAAAATATCACTCAACCTTTTCAGTGCAGCTTACGAACCACTGCATTTAAAACAAATTAAATCTTTACTTATCTATTTTTTACAATTCTTTAATAGAATGGATAAAAATATCAAAAATGTGATTAAAAACGCTAGGAAAATGAAAACTGGACGATGTCGTTGAATTTTTGTCGCTGCATTTATAATTATAAAATTTTCTTTAAATAGTAGGGTTTAATACCAAATAATGTGATATTTAATTTTATGTGTTAGAATAACAAAAAATTCTAATTTTCATTAGCAAAAACATATAGGAAAAAACTAGGTTTGATACTGATTACTATCGTTGTAATAACTGTATCCTTAGTTATATGTATAGTAAAATATATAGGATTTCAAATGATGTGTCTCAAAACGTGGGGTTAGTATTCCAAAAATTATATAAAATCTTGGAAAGCAATGGAAATATTAATTGAAATGGTAAAAACACACATATCACGACGAAGAAGTAGTACAAAGATTTAAGGATTTTTTTCTCTCAAATTATTGAATTCGAGGAAACTTCAGAACTGAAGAACCGTTACTGTTTTTTCCGGTTGAATTCTACGGGGAAGTAAATCGTTATAGAAATCTGCCCAAGATGGACAATTAGGGACACAAAAGTTCATTAATTGGAGAGGAATCCGAATGAGAAGAATTCAATCCAGGCGAGCTTACGACGGATAAAGGTTTGACATAAAAATGCGTCAGGTTCACTGAGGTTTTTGAACCTGCCCAAGTGCTCAAGTGCTCGCATCACAAGGATGAGCTCCCATTGTTCTGGCTTATTTATTGATGTCAAAGGGCAACGAGCAGAGTCGATCGCCGGATATTTTCACACCTATTCACGTGACTGGCTTAGATTTAGAAAAGCATTTCACATTACCCGAGCAAGGCGAGTTGAGTCTGTCTCACACGGCCCTACCGACATAGCCAAACCGTCCGTGAAATTTATGTTTGGCAATCATGCGATATAAGGCCACAGTTGCCCCGATTGGGTGTGTGTATGTGTGCACTCGTTTTTCTTTGTATCATTACTTCCTTCGCTTTGTGGATAATAAAATAACATAAAAATAAGGAGAATTTACGAGTCGCTGCGCTGAATTAAACGAACGTGGAAATTAATACGTGCATTTGTAATTGCTCGCTTTTGTTCCATTCTTTGCACTAGCAAAAATCTTGCTAAAAATACTACCGCCATCAGAATATTTTAGACGATTCAATTTTGTCAAAAAGCGTTGAAAAATTAAAGCTTTTACAATAGAAAGAGTAATACTCTTTCATATTTTCACACGTCAACCGTTTTCGTTCGGCCCGTTTTATTGGGAACTTTTGTTGTTTTAACAATCGTTTTTCATTATTGTCATCTGCGCAGTTTGTTTATGAACAATGAGCTTGAAAGCGGATAAAATTTGAAGAATGTACACACAATGAGATTGTAAAATAATGTATAGTTGCCTAGTGGTTACAATGTCTCTGTTCATCGGGGTCTAGTGCTCTACTCTCACGCCGATGTATTTATTCGTAATCTATGGAAAAATGACATTGATATATCGCTGGCTGCCATAGCTCATCCACGACTCTCTCAAGTCTTTTGCACGCCTTTGTAGGTTGGTGTTTGGATTAAAAAACGGTATCGGATGCAGAACAACTAGGAAATGAAACCATCACAGTTATTATAAGTCTTAGTAAAGTTTTTAATTTTTGAATAATAAAGGATAAATTGAAGTTATACAGTAGCGTATATACTTGCCAATTGCCTCGATGGCAAATCTGAATATTGACTTGTTTTATTCTTATCCCTGAAAAAGTCTCGCTAGATCCATTTCTGACCAGCTCACAGCTATATAATGCGTAATGAAAAAATGAAAGTTTGATTTTTTAATACGTTTTTAAAGATTTAAATACAGTATATATAATATAGAGCTCAGTGTCGTTAAGTAAAGTAGGGTCCATTTTCTTTTAAATTAAAATTGAGGGCTTGCCAACCACTTGTTAATAATAAAAGCCTCAAAAGACGTTGGCGATTGTCTTGAAAACTGCTACATAATGCCCCGACGCGCGACGGTTCCTTTTCTACAAGCCTTGTCGTTTTATATAGGCACCATGGAATATCCTTGATAGTTATGCCATCGCTGGTGTAGATCTTGAGATTATAAAATAATGATGACGAAGTTAAAGACGCTCGATTTGCGTCTGTCTGCGCTCTGAACGAAGGTACATTATTATTACCCTCGGCTATTAATCTGCCGGTCTGTACTACGTAATGCCGATAATCATGGCACAGAGCAATACACAATAAGATATGCCTGGCTAATCATGTTCTGGTCCGTGTTGGCTCTTGAGTTCTGGGAGGTGGCTAGCCGGGCCCCGCCCGCGCAAGGCTCACACTATCTGAATTTATTACCTGTCGCGATTGAACGAATTCTAATTGGTATGAAACGCCTCATTGTACTGTATCGAAGGAGGAGAATGATTCCAATAAGTTCGCAATGAAATTGTAATGATAGACAGCAAGGTATCGAAGAATCAAAGACTTTCAGGTAATCTCGCAGCCCGCCCAAAGTGTTCTCAACCCATCAAGCTAATTTGTTCGGTTTTAAGTTACTATCCGTAGAGTCTCATAGAAATTGTTGTGTCTTCCTTGCTGACATGGTAAGAAATACGATCATAAAAAAACAATCAATTTAAAATCGGAGCGATGGAAAATACTGTATTCAAAATTTAATTAATTATAGTAATTAAAGTGAATCAATAGGTTTTCCTAAGAAATATTCATATTAAGCGTGTCCAGTCATTCTCAAACTTTACCTGCGATATAAACTGTATTAGAAAGAAAAAAAACCCACGCTTTATATTCAAATCTAGAAGTTAACCTCAGAAATATTAAAATGCTCAGCTTTATGAGACCAAAGGTTCCAGCCGCAATTTGAGAAAAAAATTATGAAAGTTTTTACGAATTATTTTTACACGAAATTACAAAAAAGTGAGGTGATGATAATATTCGTAATACATTTTTCTAATAAAATATGTATTTTTTCGTTATCAGTAATTTTAGTGTGTTTAGACGAAAAAATGTAGAGTGGGCCATTTTTGAAACTTTTATGTTTTCATATTTCAATAATTAAATGTTGATTTCTAATAATTAAATTGAAAGCATATTTATTCACATTTGAAAAAACAGTGAGTAACTTTCAAAAATATTTCATTAATTTAGATTTTATTGTAAAGCGAAAATACACCTGACATTCAAAGAAATATAACGGTCCCTAAGTCAGAGGTTGTCAGTATAGTATAGAATTATCAAAAAATGATCATTTGGTGATAATTTTAGTGCCATTTCATTAAGTTTCTTATCGTCTTTCGAAAATGAAAATGAATTATGAAAACTCTACTTTATAGACAAGTTGCCCACCAAAATCAATGAAACCTTAAGCATTCTTTCTAACAACGGGGGAAATTATCTTTATTAAAATCTTCTTCGTCACCGAAATAGGAAAATTAATCCGTTATGTTACATTACACACTAATAGGTTGATTGCAATAATGAATAAAAAGGAAAAGAAAATGTCTCGGGCCCCTGTGGGTAAGGCTCTCGGGATGATGCCCAGGCTGCCCGAACGGTCGCAACGCCAATGGCGTGAGATGTTCACGATAAAATTAATTATAATATGAAGATTCAGAGTACTAATAAATTGTCTATACCCAACGCGCAATGCTTTTAATTGTTGCCAGTTTTATAACTAGCCAAGAAAATGGTCTGAAATCGCGATGAATACCTGAGATAATAATAAACAATAAAAGGCTTGGAAGCTTGCAACTTTACGATGCTGAAGTTTATTATTAAATACAGCAGTTATATAAATCGAATTCTCTGAATAAATCAGTTGTTATATGAATGAATAGTCCAGATTCGATGTAATCTGAAAAGGACCGCCATTCTGTACGTTAATAACTCAATTTTCCGCAGTCGTTGTGAGAATAATATAATAAATGGAATAAATCGCCTCGGGCGGCCATTGTTGTCCTCGGAAGTGCGCTCGTATTGTTGCATCTAGTTTATTTTGGTATCAGTTTCAATTTCAAACTGTTGCGCCGCCCACGCTCGGCCGTATAATGTGGGCTTTGCTAACAAAATGCTGCACAAATCAAGTGACACATGTATGAGCTACGCGTCTTAATGTCGAGACCGTTTAACACGCACGCGAGCATGCAATTAGTAAAAACGTTAAAAATGCACTTGTTTAAATAATCAATTAACGAGTTTACCGTGGTTTTCTGTGGTTGAAAATTGCAGCAAAGAGAATCGTAATACCAACATTCAACATATAAGAAATGCTCATGCTTTGAAAGGAGTTTTTAGGAATCATTTCATGCATGTGTGTGTGTGTGTATTCATTCCAAAACGATTTATTAAATTATTGATATTTTTAACGCGTAATATCTGAGAAGATGAAAGACAATCTGTATTTTTAATTTCGCATTGATCTATGATCAGTTTTGTTTGGTTTAAGCATCATCGGTTGTAGTCAAAAGAAATCATAAAGGAAATAATAGAAATAAATGGGATTAAAGTGAACACAAAATAAACGAAGAAATATGGAAGACATGCACATGATATACGATTGTAAAACGATTGTATCACCTTCATGGAAATAATTAGTCAAATTATAAGACAATAAATAATATGAATATTTAATGTTAAACTTTAATTTTGTTATTTTGCCACACTAAAGGAACTTCTTTCAGTAGAAATTTAGCGATAAGAGATTATTTTATAGTATTATGATGGTTAAAAGATATCAGGGAATTTAAATCAACAAATAATAATGTTTCTTAGTAATTATTACTGTGATTGATGAATAGAAACATCAACACATGATGAAGGGAGATCATTCTCGGTATTTGAGAGCTGAATGATCTGTTGTTCCAGAAGTTAAGGTATTTGTTTACAGTCATAAGAAAATGCATCATGGTTTAGCGGAAAAGATGAAAACCTCCGACAGTCTGATGTTCCAAGCTTTGCTAAGCAGTGCTAAATGCGTTTGTGACCGGGAACAGTCGGTGATTATAAAACATGGTGTGGCGAGTCGTGAAGGAAGCCACCAAAATCAAATAAAAATTAACTTGCATTGAATCTATTGCAAAAAGATCAAAACATTAGGATGTTATGATGTTCTTCCATGTTGAGTCCTTTCACAAACAGTATTGCAGTATCCACCATCAAGGCGTCGGTATTGATAATGGACACTGGAAGGTTGTTCAAAAAGTTGACTAAGGAAGAAGAAGGAGGCTCAAGATGACCATATATCCCAATGTCAAACTACACAATACTTTTGGCCGTGAGTGGCTGAATTTTGTGATGTTCCGACGATTGTTTTTGAATTTTGGTTAGTTTTCTTTACGAGACGCCATACAGCAGTGCTGCCCTGAAGCTTTCTTCATCTACACACCTGAATCCCTCCCCTCTACACTGGCAGTCAGTCTCTCTCCCTTGACAGACTCTCTGTCAGAGTCCTGGAGGTTGATGGCTGCTTGCTGCGCCGCTTGCTGCGCTGCTTGCTGCGCCACCTGTTGCTGGAGTTGCTGTTGCTGAAGTTGCATCTGTTGCTGTTGCTGAATGTGCTGTTGCTGGGCTTGTTGCTGGAGTTGTTGCTGGGCTTGCTGGTGCAGCAACGAGGGCTGCTGGAGGGCTTGCTGCTGGGCCTCGCAGACTTGCGACTGGGAAAGGGCCTTCGATCTTTCGATCAGGAGTTGTTGGAACTGTTTGTTCTCGTTGGCCGCTGAGAGATCGACGGATCGGAGGATGCTGAAACAAAAGACAACAAAATTATAAATAAAAACATAATAAACATCGATAAATTTTACTTTATTATCCTGAGTCATAATTTTAATGACCATGGGAGGAGTTGTTCAACTTTATATTAAATAAAGAAATATGCCGAGTGTCTTTAAAAAATAATATGCTTTGAATTTTGAGCTTAAAATTCCGAACCGGTAATTGGCGAACTGCTATAAATCCATAAAACACTGTCTTTATGAAAATTTTGTGTCACACAAAACTCCCTGGGTGCTTAATCGCCTAACAATATCCAATATTAGCTTTAAAAAATCCACCCCTCATGAATATATTAAAATTTCAACAGCTCTCCACCCTCCCGCCCCCGCACACTCCAACTTCGCGACGGAAAGTGAAAAAAAAATGCAGGTAAAGTGATGTACAAAAAATGTAGAACGACTCTTGTGTTTATATTAAAAATTAACGTCCGTTTTGTGGCGAGGGTATTAAACCAATATCGAGACCACCCCCTCTTTACGGAGTTCAGGGAGTGCCCGGGGAACAGAAGTGCCGGAGGGATGGGACGTAATGGGATCCCTGCGGTACACCTGTCTACGAAACTCTTATGACCGCTGGAGGACTTTACAACATACTCAGCAATATATTTTTATTTATAATTATTTCGAAAGATGGGTATTAATTACATAATTAATTGAAAAAAACTTACAAGCAGCTTGATAACGTATACAAGTGTGTTGAAGGAACCTTTGTCTAGATATAACTACGGATATGATAATTCTTAAGTCACTTTAATAAACACAAAAAATGATAAGAGTGAATCATAGTGTTTAAATCTCGTTCACACACAATGCACAAACACATCTTGAGGAAGCTGCTTTCTTTTTGATAACTAAATAAGTTTTGACAAACATCCCTTAAACACAAGTTCACATCACCTTCTAGGAAGCTGGTTTGTAGATTTATGCGATATCGCCGACATCCTGGTCACACGGTGTTAGAAGCTTTTTAGCACCTTGGCGATAAGGGTAGTTTTCTCAATTCAATGGGGTTATGATTCTGATAACGTGGGTGATAATATGTAGGTATAGGTGACAGTCTCGCTATTGTTTGATCACACTAAACGACATTTCCTATTAAAGAAATATTTGACAGCGTTTAGTTGCCAGTAAGAAGAGTGAAAACGAACTAATTTTAGAGATTGACAATGTTTTTACGCCTGTGATTATTTTGATCTGAGATGAAATGAATATAAAAAGGAACTGATTAATAAAAACAAAGGATCAATATACTTATGGTATTCCGTTTCATAAATTATGACCAATAAATAAATCCAGCGATTCGTGAAATTGAAAATTTAACTGAAAAACACATCAGAACAAGGACGACGAAGAAAATATATTCACGAAAAAATATACACAGCAACAGTGACGACATATTTCGTGAATTTTTTTCTTGATTATGTAGGTTATCACTAAATTATGTCTGAATTCACGACATTCAGTTCCAATTTTGAAAAAGACAACAAAAATAATTTTCTATTAAAATATTAAATTGTAGATAGTTAGTTATTTTAATGCTTGTCTAAATTCCTGACTCAATCAGTTCTAATTTTGAAAATTATGCTTGACTTCAAGACAAACCCGAGTTCATTGAACCAGAGTTACAATCACAGACAGATCTACAACTACAACCAGAGATATTGAAATATAAGAGACGTGCTACGCACAGTCCCACCCAGTTTTTATGTGACTTTTCCTGGCGTCCCCGAAATTGTTAACCAATACTACTGCACCTTCAAAAAATCAACTAAGTGAACGAATTTTTTACGTTTTCAAACTAAAATGTTATTGTTGACTTGAATTGTTAACTAATACTACTCTGCACCCCTTAAAAAAATCAACTAAATGAACGAATTCTTTCCGTATTCAAACTATATTGTTAACCAATACTACTGCACACCTTTCAAAACATCAACTAAATGAACGAATTCTTTCCGTATTCAAACTATGGCCATTGTAGTCCGCCGACAGTCGAGCGGCCATCATAGTATATCTCTTGTATTTCAATATCTTTGACCACAACCGAGCATATTTTTTTTATTATTAGGGTTTTGATCTGAATTGTTGAGATTCAAAAACGGATTATGGATTAATTTTATGTCGGCAACTTTTTCAGAAAAATATTAACATTTTGTAATTTATCTAATTGGTTAAATTCGAAATATTTTAGTATTTCGAAAAGAGATAATAAATTTGTGTTGTAATTCACAAATAGTGGCAGCTATTGCTGTTGTTTTTCGTTCATCGCAGGATTTGTATTGTATTGTCTAAAAGCTACCCGGAGATTTTGTTCACATTGTAAACTTTAAAATTTACGATGTTCTTCCTTCAATAAGAATTATTAGTTGAGTCGGATTGCTTAGAGGGAACTAAGTGGAACTATCTTGCGGAAGTCTGAAGGAAACGGAACGACCTGAATACAATGTCTTCTTTATCAAACAATAATGAAGTTTGATAAATTTGTAAAGGTTCTGAACCAAAATAGGTTTAATTTTATTAGAATATCTTTTGAAGTAATTGTTTTCCATGTAATAATAATCGTTTAAAGAGAAAATAATACTAATAAATCTAAACGGAACGGAATCGAACTTAGAACCGGGACAAGACCTGAACCAATATGGGAAAAATCAGTTGAAGATAATATTGTTATTTCCGAATTTGAAATATGTGATCGAAAAAAATTATGAAAATAATTAGACCAAAATGGCCGAGCTGATTGAGGTATTGTCCGATAAGACGGAGATCCTGGATTCGATTCTCAGTTTGTCGTTATCTTATTATTTTTTTGTGTCTTGTTCTGTTTCATATTCTGTTGCCGAGTTTTGCAACTATTACAAACCGGTTTCGTTCAAGACTTCGTTGTCGTCCAAGAGTCATTCTACATTTTTATACATCACTTTACCTGCATTTTTTCACTTATAACAAAACTATCAACTATTACAAACCGGTTTCGTCTCGCTTTGTTCTCATTGAACGATTGATAAATGTGTGGAAAAACGGTGACCGGACTACTCAGAATGAAACTAACTCAGAACCACCTCAGAGAAGTCATTAAAAGTGTTGAAAAAAAATATTAAAAATTGGTTAAATAGGCTACGTTAGGTTAGGATTTTCAAAGCTTTTAATGACTTTTCGAAAGGTGTTGAGTTGACTTTATTCTCAGTTGGCATTGAACCAGAAAAATTAACATGGCGTCTTTTTTAATGTTTAAATGGATAAAGAATATTCAAAACTCCATAGTTGGATGCTGAAATGTTGCTTTGAGCTGAAAGTCACTACATTAACATGGAAGTGTAAGACAGAAATAGCTGTGTAAATTTCATGATGCCAGAGCTTACGGTTAGGGAGCTAAAAGTGGAAAACCAAAACATGTTTGTTGTACCATTGTTGAGATTTGGTCTATATGCAATGGTACGAAGATCGTAGAGATTTGTATCACCTATGAAACGTTTTTCAATACAATATTAGAATGTTGGATTGGAACTTATCGGCGTTATACAGCAGTTGTTGTTTAACATTCGTTATTATTTGGTAATGAATCCATTAATTACGGACGAATCAAAGAAAATATTTCTTTGATAATGCCCGCCATCTATTGATATCTGACGAATCTCTCTCTCTCCCAAACATTTTGAATTTGGAATTCCCCGAACTTTGTCTATGGCGGCGTTCTTTATTCGAAAATAGTTCAAAGGCGGGAGATGCCCCCCACCCTTAGATAAGAACTGGAAATGGCGTGCGGTGTGTACACAACAATAAAAAGACGATTATTTTTTCTGCATAGTGTTGCCAGCTAGCTAAAGCAGGCGAGACTTAGGCCGCGTTTACACGTGATAGCAAAGAAACACGGGCAGGTAGGTACCTAATACCTAATATCGACCAGTTTTTTAAACTTTCAATGTTAGCAAAGGCAGATTCAATGCTACTTTGCATTTTTCGGTCAGAAATTCAATTTTCATGCCATGGTGAGAAACAACTATTCACAATCAAAACGCCACTTGAAATGGCTTTAGCCATTGTTAGTGAGTAGATCTGAATATCTGGGTACTTCCCAACCTTTATCTTTATCTTCTCCGTGTCTTCCCTTCCGTTAGGGATTCTATTGTTACAGAATTGACAGTTTTGCCGCAATCATATTACAAAAAACTGAATTCACTATATTACAAAGCATAGTTTGTTTTTATATGAACGGGAATTGAACCCGATTAATTACTGTGGCTTGTAAGGGTAAGCAGAAAATACAGAGCGTTATAAATCAGTCTCGCCAGCAGGCTTCTTAAATCCTTCTAGATTAAAAAAAATAATATTTTTCCCCGTTTCCTTGTAACTTATAAGACAAGAGGTCCCATTGACTGAGTTTCTTGTTTACATCCGATTACGCCAGTGGCGCAGCTCTGGGCCGGGCGGACGGGGCCAGGGCGATAACGACCCCAATAAAACTCCCCGACCTTTGTTTACACGGAAACCTTTTTTAGTTTATTTACCCCCGGGCAATAAAAATAAAGAATATATAACGGCGACAATGGGCCCCCTTTTTAAAGAGATTTTGTGATTTAGACAAAAAATATACTTGTTTGTCTAATTCGTAACAAAAAAATAGGTTCTTGTTTGTCTAATTCACAGACAAGTGCGTACCAAACGCTGGTACCTACTACTGATAGCTCCGTTGTACCTCTTATAAAAAAAACGTTGGATGTAACATGTAACTGAAATAGGTAGAGCTTATTATAACGGAATTCCTAGGGGCAGGGCAATAAATTGAATTTTGTTTAAACAATATTAAAGAAGGGTTTAACACCGATAAAGAAAAATTGTTCAAAATATTTTTCTAACTAATTTTCTGACTAGATCTCAATGGCCAACTTTCCAGCCTTCGTCTACTTGGCTCCTTCCCCCCAACCACTTCACCTGCCAACATACTCCAGATGGAATTTAGACAGCTGCGAGCAGTTGGGACTCAAATAAGGAGCTTAAGGCGGCGCTTCCCCGCTCAAAAAGAAGAAGATGGAGAGATATGTAATTACGAATGTTGGACAGAGCGCGCTAATATTTTAAATGATAAAATTGAAGCGAAAATTGTGAAAATGCTTAATAAAACATGACTCGTTTAAAATAGAGCAAAAATCTCGTGGAAAGCATCTTAAGTATCATTTAAAGAAACATTTTGAAATTTTTCACAAATATAACTTGTAAAATAATAGAAATAGACTTGTTTTAAATAATTTTGGAGCATACTCTGTGATTTTTTTTATCGAGGGAATTTCATATAATTTGCGTTTCGGCGTGGAACGTATCTAGATATTATCTTCAAAAATAACATATATTTATTTAAGAGCTTAAAAACTTCAAATATTTAAGGGAGATATGTAAGAAATCGGTCGAAATTCGGGTAGCGGCGGCTTAAAATAGTAAAGTTCTTGTCCCTGCTTTCAAAATATGTTTTAAAATACCAATTAATAATCCATGCTAATAAAAATTGTTTAATTTATGTAATATACACAGGGTTTTTAGGAATGTACTTTATTTACGTTAACCAGTGATTCCTGACATTATTTGAAGTAAAAAATGTAAATGAAATTTTGGTCCCCGATGACTTTTTTCGTGTTTTTTTTTAACTAAAAACTTTAAAAACATCAGTATGATTGGACATTTAGGGACGGGGTGAGATGCGCGGTTACTCCGTTGAATGACTAGTTACGACATGTAGAAGAAATTTTGTTTTTGTTTGATTTTGAAAAAAAAATACATTAAAAAAATCATCGGAGACCAAAATGACATTTATATTTATTTTTACTTCAAATAACGACAGGAATCACTTGTTAAACTAAGTCAAGTACGTCGCTTAACACCCTGTGTAGTAAGTAATTCAATTTTAATCCAAATTATATTAATTCTGTTTTTATGCTTTTCGATTTAAGAAAAAGTTTCTTTAATTTAATTTAACATAAAGTCTTCATGAAGTATATAAATAAATAGCAAATAAGTTACTTCTTACTACCTTCTATTAGAAAATAATTATTGTTTGTAGAGATAGGCTTTATAAACAAAATCACGTCAAATGCAACGCACAAAACAAACTAGATGCGTTTTTGTTTACGTCAGTCTCATCTCGACGGTGTCACGTTATGGTAAAGCGTTTTATCCTGATAATCTACGTGCAAACATCAAAATCAAATAAAGGGATAAAAACTCGGTTGGAGCAATAAAACGCAGGGTTCATCCACCTGCATTATGTTTGATTTTGATTAAGGAAAAAGGTAAGACAGGTGAACGGCAGCCATATTTCAATTAATTATATTATTAAATATTAATTATATACAGAAAAAAATAAATGGTTTATGAACGAGCCCTTTTCTGAACACGAAAAACAGCAATACCACAGTTTGAATAACTGATTTTTTACGAGATGGAAATGTGTTTTAGAGCTCATACTAATACCTCGAGAATGGTGAGCTCTAACTTCATGCAATGTATACAGCTAGTTTTATACGCAATTTATAGATCAATGCAAATAGTTTCAGCTCCAAACGTTGTTTTCAACATGAGCTGTGAAGAGCTTCCATCGAAGAACTTTCTAACGAAGAAGAAGAAGTTTTCAATGTGAGCTACTAGCGGCCAGTATTCCCAACTTTTTGATCGATCAATCTGTCTCCGATCAGCTAAGTGATCGCCTATAGAAGAGCTGCGTTGGGAAGAGCGTATTTGTGCATTTGAGGAGAGTTGAGCCAATATTTCGGCTCAAAAGTTGATCAGCAGGATTTGGAACAACGGCCGTTGAAGCTAAATTCTTTACTGAACTGCTTTTTTCGGTCGATAAAGAAGATTTTTTGACCCCGAAACTTCTTTATACCTACACGGAAATAAAATAAAATAAATGTTTCATAATTTTAACGGTGGTTAATAGTGTCTTTATTGATTTTACTAAGACAACAAAGTTGTCCACTTTTTGTTTGATAGAACCATTATTTAGTACTCTGTTTAAACGAGATAAAATTAGATCTGTTGCGTGTGATTTGTTTATTAAAAATCTAATAAAGCGCGTTCTGACACGGCGTGTAAACAAAACACAACATGATAAAGGACAACGCGCAGTTGAACGTTGAAGGTAATCTCCCTATATGTTTGGATTGCGCCCAAATGATAACTTAGTCCAATAAAGTAATGAAAATAAATCATGATACACTGTGTGAAGGGTTGGGCCTGTAAGTCGGGCGGTAACCATAAATTCTAAAGTGCAGAGACATTAATAATGCGTTCTTATTGTGCGTGTAAAACACAGACAATATTAAAGCTATAAGAAGCAACTAGCGGAGCGTTACGCGTGAAAATAATGCTATTAAAATCATCAGATTTGGTCAGTTGTTAATTTAGATAAAACCTCACGCATTTGCACTAAAACGCTTTATTTTTTTACAATTTTATATATTTTATAAGGTCACAAAAAAAATTAGGAATGCTTTATTAAAATTAGGAATATTCCCTAACTTTTGTTCTAAGAAACTACCGAATTGTAACGGAACTATCCATGATCATGATGATAATGGTTTCACCCAAAAGAATTTAATGAGAACATTTGGAGTCAAGAATGTAGATGTCATTTTGTAGTCGGATGCTATTTTTTTCAATATTTTTTTTCCTACACGATACGCCGCTGGGTACATACCATACCATACTGATGAGACAGAGCGCGTATCATATGATCCTTTGCTACGTGTGTTAGTGCAATCAGTGGCGACGTGTAATAGACAATTTTCTAATGCTGTAGGAGTAATTTTAAGAAAATGTTTATTGAACGCTAAATCCTTATTTTTAAGTTTATTATGGCAAAGCGCAATTGCAATGAAATAGCACAAAATGGCGCTATAAAAATATAATATTATTTTATATATTTTGTTTATTTTTCACAAACCGGCTTTAAAAGAATTTTAAATTTTTATAATTCAAAAATCTAATAATCTTTTTGGTGTCCTATCTTAAAGGAGGTTAGCTATTATCATGACAGTCTTCACCCTGTAGACTGCAGTCCGGAACAGCATTCGTACCAGTCAAGTATTTTTTTAAACTCTATGTTTGTGTTTTTAAAGTAGAATGTAAATCGTGTGTGTTTGCGCTTACCTAACTTCCCGCTTGATGTCATCGTAATCTCTCTGCGTATCCAGGCGGGCCTCTAACCTGGCGATGTGTCGCCGCTTGTCGTCGAGCCGCTGTTCGAGCCGTCTCAGCTGTTGCGAGTGCGCGTCGCGCAACGCGCCCAGCGAAGCACGCAATCGTTGCACGTCTTCCCCCAATTGGGAAATCTGGAAGAAAGAAAGAAGTGCAATTAGAAAAAGTAGTAAAAAAAGAGCATACACAATGAACAAGGTGAAGGTAAACGTAGAACTGGCGATAAAATTAGCAATATTTAAGGATATTTCATTCAACAAACAACCCAACCTCACAAAATAAACAATCACTCCCACTTAACCTCACTTTCAATAATAATTGGTAGCGAAAATACACGATAAACGTTTTTAACTGTTTGATTACAATCGCAATATAACTCGCGACACGTGATACCATGTAATGGTTATATGAATTTGTGATTTTAAAATAAACAATAAAATTGCAAATCACAATGTTTATATTCTTATCACATCCTTGTGGTTCCAACTTACCACAAAACTTCCGTATCAATAAAGAGTCTGTCAATTTTTGATAATTTAATAATAAACTCAACTGCATGTGTTCAATGTACGGCTATTTCAATTCAACGCGTTATTTCATTATTCAACAATAATGCGATTCGTTTTCGTGGGTTACAATGCATTTTTTTAATGCAGCTCCCCTAAAAAGTGTTGTATTGTGGGGTGAGTCGGGAATCGATTACTGATCGGTAATTACCGATAATTCAGATCGTCAGGGGTGAGAATGATCCGCAATGGTTAACCGCGTGTTGAATCGATGCTTGTTGAACAACAATAAAAATACATTGTCAGAACCCTCTTTCTAACAACAAAGCTATTCAAAGGAATTAAAGATATTTAAAAAAAAAGCAAGGCATCTATAATAAAAAATATTTTTAAGTAGTACTTTTTTTACTAACGTATTAACGGCATCTTCAGATTACAGAAATAAAACAAAAAAATTGGTTTAATAAAGTTATATATTGAAGACATCATAAGCACCAATCAAACATACTAATTTCGGTTGTCTGTGCGTCCTGCGTTACTATGGTTCAAGGAACTCAAATTTGCTTTGAATTCAAGTGTCTTTGTCAAAATTTGAACTGATTGTTTGAAGAATTTGGACAAGCGATTTGGTACCTAGGTTAGGCTCTCGGATAGCGATCCGGAGGTCGCGTGTTCAAATCCCGGCGTGTGAAGAAAATTTTATTTGATTGATTTGTGTAATTTCACAATTTAATCATTTAAAATAATATTAGGTATATACGCGGCACTTTCCTGAGTGGACGACAATCTCAGTATCGCCCTGGTATAAGACAACCACCATTTTCAGAATTGAAAAGTTGTTTGAAATGGCTTTAGCCGCGTTTGTTGACCACTCCCGTCAGCCCCACAATACATCCCAATTGGGGATTTCGTAGCCTTACTGGCTCCAGGCGGAGGGGAGCAGTTGGGACTCTGGTGCGGTGTTCACAAAATAAAAATTTGCGTATTCAAAATTGGAACTGATTTGTCGAGAATTCAAATTATCCTGTGTCATTTAAAATATCAATATTGGTGATTAAAGTTATTTCTCTAAGAATTTAAGTGCGAATAAAATAGTGGTCTTTTCTAGATATTTTAATAGTTTAAACGTTTGTGTTTTATTAAAAAGTTGAGTATCTCTGGAGAAAGGGTGCAATATGGTCATTATTCGAGGGTTTTACGATGTATCCAGCGTTGAAATGCGGTTGTCAATATTGATATCAATTTAGGAATATATTAAACCGATAAGTGGTCCGTGGTGGATGTTGCAGGATGCTTTATACTCTATTCAGATCTATTATGGGGGGTAATGCTACGTTGCTATCGATACGCGATTCGATTTGGGATTTAAATGTATTGGAATTATAACCATGTTTGGAAACTGTTTAATCTGCTTGTTGGGGGGTTGTTCGAGTGGATACCTCTCTTCTATATATGTTGTAATGCATTATTAAATCGAATCGATCGAATTAAAATAATACTAAAGGGAAATAAAACATAGGATAGCAAAAGACGACGTAATTATGCCTAATTCATTGGATAACCAACACCTCTGTCATAGGTTACCACAAGTGGTTCGCTACGTTTGGTTACTTAACAGGGGTGCTCTGGTTCATGGGGTGAGTTTCTACGTCTTGGTGGCATGTTTTCTGCGTGGCGGAACGAATCGAGAGATACTGGTTGACGGAGGCCTTTCGACCTCTCCAGACGGACTCTATTGAACCATTCTCTTGCATCACAATTGGATGGATAGTCTGTCACTCCTGGATACACTAACTCTCACATTCCTACCCATCTTTCATACCCTTTTCCTTCCCAGAACTACCTCTCCTTTTGTCTTTCCCCTATGGTGTCGTAGGGTCTAAGAGGCCATCCATAAATTACGTCACACGAATTTCATGATTTTTTGACCCACCCCCGTCCCTCTCACACATCGTCATGTATGTGAGACCCCCTACCCCCTAGTATGACGTCACGTATTTGCAATTTAACATTTTTTTCGCGTTTTAATAATTTAGATTTTTACATGTGACGTCACAGAGCTGATGACCCCCTCATACCCCTTGTCAAACAATGTCACACTTTTCTACACCCCCCCTAAGATGTGACGTAATTTATGGATGGCCCCTAGGTGAAATTATTTTCATCAGGAGTAAATTGTAGGAATATTTTATTAGCAATAAAATTTTGAACATATTTAAGGTTATTATAATTATGTTTTTTTCTTTGAAACGTCATAATATTTAATCGAAGCAAATCGATAAAATACTCTGAAATTGATGTTTTATCAATAAGACATGTCATTTTATCGTTATGGCCAAAATCGGTTTCTCTCCGTGCAGGTTAGATGACTTGCGATGAAGAGGGGTGCGCAGGTTCATGAGATGAAGCTTGTCCAGGTATCTATCAAAGCGAAATCGGTAGCTTTACAATATAAGACCGAAAGCCGCAACTTATATTTTTGTATCGATATTATTTTCCACCTGTGTGAAGCTAGTATAAAAAAAAATTATGGTTATTAGGTCCAAAGGTAATTCATAATATTAAGTAAGCTTCGTTTATTTGTAGAGAATTACATCTTCTACGTTGTGTCTACGTGATCGCCGATTGCTTGCCGTGCGTCTGCTATAAATTTACATGTCGCCTGTCGAGATAAAAATTAAATCGAATAATACAAAAGACAATGATCTTCCTTCGGTCTCCATTGGATGCGAGCAAATAAGCAATTGTTTGATGTGTGATAACTGATAGTTGATTGCGCCCCACTTAACCGAGAGACTGAACTCTAGATTTATGACCGTGTTTTTTCCAGAATATAATTAATAATAATACTTAGATGATGATAATTTTAATGACAGTGATATTGTTTTATCATAAAGTACACCTATTCCAATTACAGGTGAGAAAATAATGTACACAGAGTCGGTTAATTATCAGCGGAGATTATTTTATTAGCTGCTCTTCAGCGCATACTGCAATGTAAAATAATACAATTTCATTTAGCGTAAATAAAATAACTGTAAGCCGTAGTTAAATTACCTTATAATGCACAAATATTACAAAAGAAATTACATATTACCAGATGTTATGTGCTGTAAAAGTATTGAGGTATGTGTATAAATCTGTCAAAAATAAAATTTGGCAACGTAGAGCTGATAGGGGTAGTTAAAATAAGGGTTTATTATTTATTTATTAATGAAAATACAGTGGTGACCGCAGCGTTCGAGCATCAAACGAGTGACTCCTGAGTGAGCGCTGGGCCCGAGCTCACTCAAGACCACGCCCTATAATAACAGATTATTATCACGTCTTCAAATACAGAAAATATATTTTGTGGCACCATATTTAATTAAAAATTAAAAGATTTATTTGTTTTAAACACTTTTAATGTCTACTAAACCGACACGTTTCAAGAGCAATGCTCTCTTCCTCAGGGTTTACTAAAAAAAAAAAACTCTAAAACTTAGTAAACCCTGGGTAAAAGAGAGCTTTGCTCTTGAAACGCGTCCGTTTTATGGATATTAAAAGTGGTTAAAACAAAGAAATCTTTTAATTTTGAATTGATTAGTGACTTATTTTTTTACACTTATTATTTTCGATTCTACTTGTTTCTCTGCATTAAATTTACATATAAATATGTATAATTATATGAGACGTGTGCGATTGCACTATCCTCCCAACATCCTGAAATAAAACATTATTATTATTGATAAAATATGACAATTTGATTCCGTTTTCCTGAAAGTGTTGGCCATTACTGAACTGATTTCAGAATGAAGATTTTTCACAATTGAAGTTAAATACCGTTGTTTGCCCGTTTACTGCGTGACGTCAATCACATATTCACGAATAATTCCTTGTTCGCGTTAATTACGAAAGCGGCATTATTTATGGCGTTATAAAATAAAGTAATTATAATAATAATGACGAATCTCGAGTATTTTATATTTTACGATCAGACTTACATACGTGAGTTGTATCAAGTTACAGATTGGTGCTCACCTTGAATAGATAGGTAATAAAATTTATAAAACGATAACATTTTTTTTTTAAAGTGACAGCAAGCTTTAAGTCTAATACTCTTATTTACTATAAGGCAAACAACCGATAAAAAAAGACTCTTTCAAAATATAGTTTTTTTTAGTTAAAAAGTTTAAAATTTTAATGTAACTTTATAGGGCGTTAAGGGACGCACTTGACTTAATTTAACCAGTGATTCCTGACATTATTTGGAGTAAAAAATGTCAATGAAGTTTTGGTATCCGGTGACATTTTTGAAGTTTTTTTTCCAAGGTAAAACATAAAAAATCAGTAGGTGTTGGAGAGTTAGGGGCGGGGTTAAAGAAAGTAAGGTGTGAAAGATTTTTTTTGTTTGATTTTTAAAAAAACATTTGTGAAAAAAATAAAGAAATCCAAAAAGTCACCGGAGACCAAAATTTAATTTACATTTTTACTCCAAATAATGTCAGGAATCACTGGTTAAAGTAAGTCAAGTACGTCCCTTAACACCCTGTATACATACCCGCCACCTAAATTGAAAATATTTTTTATCAAGAATAATTATCTCAGTTAGGTAGTAGATATATTTTTTAAACAATTATTGCTTCTCGGAAAATCATTAGATTAAAGTAATTTTTGAGGGCCAGAATAATTATTATAAACAAATTTATTGGTCACAAAGTACTTTGTGAACACTGTCAAAACAATAACTGTGAAAACTACAAATTATCGAATTAACTAGTCAGTCAAAAGTTGCACTTAACAAAAGAAGGAAGTTGGTTTTGCACTTATAGCCTCCGTACCTACTGTATCTACAGTATTAAAGACCTGACTTGACTATACAGACATTTTTGAAGCTTATACTTGAAGTTTATACAAAAGAGAATTGAGATGCTACAAAAATACAAGAACTTGGTTTCTCAACAATAAAAAGACGACATTATCACAGTATATTATTGTATGAAAAATAGCATCTATCATACTTGTGGAAAATACTGAAACTATCCAGTATTAGGTATTTCCCGCTCCGATGAAGGTAAATATTTATTATAAGAATTACCAACAACATCTGTCTAATGTTGAAAGTGAAATGTGTCAAACACAACATCGACTTCACGGAAAATGAAGAGTCAACATTGAGCGCCAGTCGACAGCCAAAGCTCCTTGTTTGAGTACTGGTGACTGGTGATGGTGACTCTAGTAGGACAGTGACTGTATCGCTATCATATTTATAATATATATTCAGGAGTAATCAAGACGATGAAATACCTGTTGAATTAATCAAATATGACATTATATGCGATGACGAGTAAAGGTTATAAACTTGGGCCGGCTAGTAGCCAATTTCATAGAAATGCGTGTGTGGGCGCATGTGTGTAAGTGAGTGCCGCCAAAAGTTGACAGAACGTACTTCCATCGACAATGAGTCTATCTGCCAAGTTTCAGCGCGATCGAATATCGGGAATTGGGTTATTTTACACTTCCAAGATTTGCATTTATTCATTCACTCGAGAAAACAAAATCGAAATTAAAACAGATGCATATATTTTTAAAGCACTACATTTTTATGCAGTGGTAATTAATTTTGTCTCAAATCTGGAATTAATCTTAAATAATAAAATCAGGGCAATCTTTATACTGTAGGCTTTAGTCAATTTTTTGCCAACTATAAAGTATTCAACATTTACATGTAAAACATATTTCGAGTCTGTACCTATTTATAATTCACTTTAAAAAAGCTTTTATATTACGTACCAATGTTCAGTCGTTTATTGTTTAAGTTTGATCGCCTTTCAATTGTTGAATGTATAAAATGGATTGGATTGTAATAAGATCGCGTTTCGTGAATAGGGAGACTTAATGACACAATATAAAGATATTTTATAAAATTATCTGGCTTGTTGGTTACTAATCACACGACAATTAAAATTATGTGTTCATATATAATTATTGCAATATTCTTCTAAATCAAACTCCGTCGAATGTCACGATATTTTCATTGTCTCGCGGCGATTGTCTCTTAATGATGAAATAATTACCGACCTGATACCATATGAACAGGTAGCTTCTTGAGGCCATTTATTCGATGTTTGCCTCGGAATTGAGAATACTTTATAGAAGAACATATTCATTACATTCAACACGAGCAGTCTGTTATAAATCAGTAAGTGATGTCACCTGAATCGGCTGCATAGATTCAAAGGTAATTTCCCCGCTAGATGTTAAATTGAAACATACACATAAGATTCATTGTTTTCTTTGCCGCAACCTGATTTAAATAATAATTAACAACTTCCACTGTTTGCTATGTGAATCCTTATATTATTATTGAGGAAATCTTACAAGGTTGAAGGAAGCATTGAAGTGGTTGGAAAGTATACGTATCGATTCCATTCGTAATCGCCTGTCAAATTTGTGTGATTGTCTATGGCTTGCAATTGCTGTTTCAAATAGTTTAAAACAAGAAATACTGTAAACATATATAGCATGAATTTGAAATTTGCGAAGTTTCTTATTTAAAAGTTGTGTGATTGTCTATGGCTTGCAATTGCTATTTCAACTAGTTTAAAACACGAAATACTGTAAATATATATGATGATTCATTCATTTATTGTACGTTTAAAGTTGTATAGCATGGATTTGACATTTGTGGAGTTTTGTTTCAATCTAAGTACGCACAAATTACTTAGTTTGCCCAAATTAAGAACCCATTTAAGGCAAAGCTATTGAGACAGCATACACGTACAGATAATTGAATATTTGGGAACGAAATACTAATTAATTAATTATTCCACTAACCGCCACACTTTAGGCAAGAATTATGGGAATTACACTTCAATTCAACAATTACTATGAGAAACAACTATTTAAGTGCACAAAATAGGTCATTAGGTTCTTAATTTGGGCAAACTACATGCGTATATAGATTGAAATGAAACTTTGCATATGTTTAATCCATGCTATAAAACTTTAAAATCATGTATACTTACGGCATTTCATGTTTTAAACTAGTTGAAAAAGCAATTGCAAGCCATAGACAATCACACAAATTTGACAGGCGATTACGTATTGAATCGATTCCTTATCAACAAAAGATAAATAATAGCGTGGCAGGTAACTTAATAAAACACAAGTAATTTAATGCAATGTTTCTCTTCTTGGTTGTTCTCTCATCAGGGGGGTCGATGTTGAGAGTACAGGTTCAATTGATAAAGGTACAATTTATAGCTTTAAACTACATTAAACTACAAATATGTCTTTTCGGTTATGATGTTGAATTGAATACAACATACCGAAGATATTTAATTTATTACCTGACAATATAAAGCAACATAATTCTATGAATAAGGTTAAATATATGGTGAAAAAATGGTTATTGGAAAAAGAATATTTATTTTGATACTTGATACTTGATAAAATTTATGAAAAAATGTTTAACTGTAGATAAAAGATGTAAATTATAACTTTAAATATATTTGTAAGGAATTATAAGCACCTGCTGTCAAGCCAATTGCAATTGGCTTAGCGGGACTGGATTGTTCTTTTATAAAATAAATAAATAAATTTAAAAAAAAAAAAAAAATGTAACGTCAGATTTTCCAGTTCACTGAAATAATTTGTACATATTTCTGAGCTTGCGAATTGGTGAAATGAACTTCATCTTCTTTTGATTAGCGCTTTGCAATGGCTGTGTTTATTTCCACGTATGTTCGTTTACGCTGTACTTCACATTTTCACGTAGCGAGTTCTACAAGATATGTAACACAAGTCCTTACAGTGTGTGCAAATAACATATAAACCCTCGCGTGTCCGTTCCCTTCGCAGACATAAAAAGCGAGAAAAAAATCTAGATTTTCACAGACAGATGATTTCAAAATTCTCAATAAATAAAGAGAATTTTAATGAACGCGCAAAAGAGAAGATAAAGCGGAGTTTCCCATACATATGTGGAGCGTTCTCGCGCTACGAAATGAGGTACAAAATACCCTTTCAGGAGCATCCTTTCTCCCCCTTCGGCCAGAAGAAAGGAGAGGGATGGAAGGATTTATTTATTTCGTTTGAAGAAGTATTCCGCTGTCTGGCCGGCTGGCGTGCAATTCTGTTTGTCCGCTTGCTTCGGCTTAGGATTTTGTTTCAAGGCATGGAGTTATGTACAACTGTGGGACATAGATTTACACAAAAACTTCAAAGTAAAAAAAAAAAAATTGCAAAAACTACTCTTATGAAATGAAATCTGCATCCCTTACAAAATATTACTATTTGGGACTTTCGTAAGTTCTTCTTACTTCTTACAAAAAAGCAAGAGGCAACATTTTGCCTTGGATTGGAAAAGCTTGCCATCCGTTTCTCTGTACCTAGTTTAAACACTTTCTTCTTTTTTATTATTATACTCATATATTCATTAGTTAAGATAAAGAACCGTTCTCTTCGCAGGAAAAATAACTAAAATATTGTATGGAAATACGAAATCAGGTACTTTAATCATGTAAAATTTAATATACCTTATAACTTGTAAAATTTTTTTTTTATGACACCGCACAAGAGTTCCGACAGCTCCCGTCTAGAGCCAGTGAGACTATGGCATCTCCAATCGGGGTATGTTGTGAGGCTAGTGCGGTTGGGAAGGAGATGGGGAAGAGGAAGGTGGGGAAGTACCTGGCTATTCAGATTTGGTCACCAAACACAGATAAAGCCATCCAAATCAACGTTTCAATTCTGAATGGTGGTCTTACACCAGGGCGATACTGAGAGTATCTTCGACTCTGGGACGTGCCACAAATATACTTTATATTATTTTAAATGAATAAATTGTGAAATATCACAAATTAATCACATAAAATTTATTTGCCACGTCCAGATTCGATCCCGCGATCTTCGGATTGCGAGTCAAGAGCCTTACCGCTCGACGACGCCGGCCATCAAACTGTATACACAGTTAAGTAAACACGATTTTCTTCCTAAATTCAAGATCCTTAATAATTGAGCAGTTCGTAGCAGCGTTTTCAGCATAAACATAAGCCATAAAAATGAATTAGTATAAAAATTGCTTTAAATACGTCAAGAAGTAGGTAAGTATCTTCTCGTTTAATATCCTGGAATAAGTACAGATAGGTATTTAGGTACTTAGGTACTCTAAAATAAAGAGAAATTCACTGAGAAGTATACTCCGTGAATTTCACAATACCACAGCTTATTATACAGTATTTCATTGCGGCATTGAAATATATCAAGAAACATTTGAGCGCCACTCGAAGCGGGGCTGGGGGTGGGGGGTGGTTCCGTAAGGGGTGCATCGGCGAGTGTTTCTCTCTTTGGGCCTCTTTTACTCTTGCCTTTGGCGAGTTACGTTTGTAGGTTTATTATCTTCCATCCCCCGGCCACCCCCTCCCCCTGCCACCCCACCCGCTACACCACTGTCTAGTGAAATTTTAAAAAGCAACCCCCGGGAGCCGGTACACCCCTGATCCGACGTTCGGTATTTGACGGTCACAATGTAACAGTTATCGTTTGCCGGACATTTTAAATAAAAAAAATTGAACGATTTAATTCAACTGTCATTTGCCATTTTATTCAATTGTCATTTTAAATTTTATTGGGTCGGCAAGGTAGTTACCTACCTACGAATACTTGTTTCTATTTTATTCGTTGTCATTTTCCTTTTTTTTGGCTGGAAGTGCATACCTCTGGCAAAGAATAAAATTACAGAGTACAAAAATGGTTAGTTTTTATCATAATTACTAACCTCCTTACTAACGAACGTGTTTAAAATTTTACAAAACTGATAAACAACCATTTACCCTACACTAATGGCTGTTTTGCAGATGTGTTAGTCCCTAAACATTCAAGTACAAGAAAGGCAAAGTAGATAACAACATTTATTAGTGAAAGAATTTTTAAATTTCTTTTAAAAGCTACATTATATGCGAGTAATATAGACTGTTTATAATGGTAAGTTCTGGCGTTATGAAATTATAAATATGAATATATTATATTTAGTATACGTTTTCCGTCCCTAACAAATGCGAGTTATAACTAACGTCAGAAGAAAAGCAAAACAAATCGTTGCCGTGGAAACGATGTTGAAATATATGCGGGAAATGTATGTACACGCATAGCTTCCGAACGACTGAACCAAATTGGATAAATTTGTTTAAAAAAATTGCAACAGGTAGCACTGTAGCTGTTTGAAAACTGAATGTATCGGGAATGAATGTAAGGAATGGAGGGGGAAAGGGACGCATGAGAGGAAGAGGAGGCGGAAGGGGAACGGGACGAATGGGAAAGGACACGCAGGGAGAAACAATTTCTTTATTAAACCAGCTATATATCCAATATAAATAAGTAACCACATTTTATTTCCATCGAACAATAAATTGATTAGCACAACTGAAAAAAAATTAAATACCCATACAAGATCTTCACCATTTTCACTTCGTTTTTTGAGGTTAAATTAAAAAAGCAAAAAACAATTTATTGCTAACTATTTTATGTGTGTGTGTGTATATATGCAACACAAATCTGTGGTTACAATGAAATCGAATGATTCACAGGGCATAGTGAACTCACAAGTAAAATATAATCGTCTTCCTACATTTATATCAGTTAGTTCGGTTTGCGGTGCAGACCTAACTCTGTAGATACCAACATTTTGTTAAGTACGTATATCACGATGGTTAATTATCTCGATACCTGTGGTTTAGACATCACTAGATTGCAATTTAATAAATTAATATTATACTAAACAGTGGTTGATTCTCTCAGATAAGTGAGTCGAATTTATTCATTAGTGTTCAAAATAGTTATTCATTAGTGTTCAAAGAATCGCTGCTTAAAATGGCTTCAGACAAGTTTTGTGATCTGATCTGAATAGCCAGGTAATTTACAACCTTCCTCTTCTTCACCTCCTTCCGTCCCCTACTACTTTCAACCCCATAATTAGATGTGCATACTAGTATTCACGTAAAAAAATTTTTAAAGCTGCGATTTTTACTTAGAAAATAGTCTATTGACACTTTTATTGGTGAATTTTTTTTTTACATTAACTCCACATAGAAGGCTCCGAGGAAAACAATTTCCCTCGGGGTCTATGTCATCTTTAACGATGCTGTGTGGAGGATCATTTTAGGGAAATGAAGTTCTGAGAAGGAAAAAGGAACGAGTGGTAAATAGGAATCTGGGGGTTAGTGTGTCTATGAGTGACTGACGTATGAATCCATCCGTTCCATTGTGGTGCGAGGCGATGGGTCGAGAGAGTACGACTGGATAAGTCTATGTTAAATTAGGTTAGGTTAGGTTATATCTCCCGATCTGCCACGCAGTAGATGGCCAAAGGGCTGTAAGACCCAGATAAACCTTAGTCACCAAATGTAGCGAATCACTTGGGGTGTCATATATGGCAAGGTGTTGGTTTTCCAATAAATGGTTCCCGGGGCTGCGGTACCCATACCCGCCTCCCAAATTGAGTTGTTAGTCAAAGTGTTTCAAAATGGTCCCATCTAGTGTTATATATTTCAATTAATCATTACCTTTGTTAGCAAAGAGACAAATGCTTACACGCTTCTTATGAAAGAAAAGCCCCTCGATTGAATTTTAGACTGAAAACGCATCCTAAGCAAGCACGAGCAATTTACCCTTACAAGAAAGGGCGTATCGTGATGTTATTTCCAAAATTAGAGATATTTCGGAAAAAAAAATATTCGTTGGTATTTTTACACCCGAAAAAAAGTATCTAACATAAATCTTTGTCCGTGATAAAAATAATTTATCACCAAATTAAGTTATTTATTTATTGTTATCAAGGTTAACTTGTGGAACACCATTCTAGTTTTACGTTTTCCTTTTACATATTTAACAATATTATTATTCAAAGTAAGTTTGATTAATGTACAAATTAATAAAATTCGCTAGTCAAATTCAATTATTATAGAACACAAAAATACAAACTAGTTCGATAATATTATTTAGGGAAAACAAACCAGAGTAATAAAAATTGTTTTTATTATTATCATCAGACTTTTTTGAAGTGAAAATCTTTAGCACCGTTGTGATTTGAAACTCGATGAAACGAAAAAGTGATAGACAAACTCATACATCAATAGGATTTAGCCTGCGAGAGAATGAGACAGACTCCCCACTCGTGTCTACTTTAGTTTTCTGAAGGTTTCACTTCTACCACGTGTGAACTGCACACATTTTATTTCAATAATCTTTTTTTTATAAAATGAAGTAATAACAGAAAAATTTATCACGAAATTAAATTTATCACGAAATTTAATTTATCACGAAATTAAATTTATCACGAAATAAAATTTATCACGGAATTAAATTTAAAACGAAGTTAAATTTATCACGAAATTAAGTCCATCACAAAATCGGGTTTATCACGAAATTAATTTTATTCACGAAATTTATTCTATCACGAAATAATTTTATCACGAAATTAATTTTCTGTTGGAAGTAGCTAATTTCTTCGGAAAAGTCGTGGCACGTCTTTGCTTGATGCTATGTATGCAGCTTTTCAGTTTTAAGATGATATTACGCTGTGTGAAATACAATAGTTGTGTTCGAGTAGGGTGGTTACTTGCGAGGAGCTGATAATTGGATGCGAGGTAAAAGTACCCAGTATACTAGTACTAAGCCGATTGTCTCAGAAAATAGTATTGTGAGCTTACATTGAGATGCCTAAGAGGTAGGAGTAAGTAACATTTGATGAAACTACTCACAATGCAAATACTTGGTAATGATATGTAGAGAGATCACGTTAGATGCAAAAGAACCACTCTTAAAGCTTTGCTTGCTCAATTTGCTCGCTGTTTCGCAGTTAGGCTGTGTTTCAAAGCCAATTTCAGGAACAGCGTTTAAATTTCACCAATTCATGGGGTGAGGTTTGTCTAAGTCTTGGCGGTAGATGCGTTTGCCCGTTTACTGCGTAGTCGGCCGGATCGGGTAACATTGATGAGAATACCATTTTACTTCTCCAGCCGGGCTTTCTCAACCCGTCGCCTTGCACCGCAATGAGAGGAATGGATTCATACGTCGCACGACACACGAACCCCTGATTCCTACCCACCCCTCATACCTTTTTCCTTCTCTGAACTTCCTCTTCTTACTTTCCCTAAAAATACCCTCCACACAGCATTCTCAAAGATGACGCAGGTCCTGAGGGAAATTGTTTTCCTCAGGGCCTACTGTGTAGAGCTATTGTAAAAAAACAAACTCAAGCTCTAAAAACGTGTTTCCAAGTGCTGCTAGGTTTATAAATCTGATACGGTGATAGCTATTTCGCTGTTAGGTCGTTTTATAAGGGTGGTGAGCCGAATTGTAAAGCTATATAACACGCGAAGTGTCGATGTTATAACTTCACATAGCCATTTTCACTGAAGCTCTAAAAGTGTGGTTTTATTAATAAAAAACAGTAAAAAAAAATCAATGAAGTTTTCAATTTTCAATCAATTTTTTGTAGGTGTTCTTTAGAAAATTCACCCCCAAGGAAAGGCTTTTCTATCAGCCGTGTGCCAATATAACCTGATCCGAAAGCCTCCCCAAGTTATTGTTTTCCTGATTGATTCGTATTGTGACCTAAGTACCATTGTACGCAAGGATAATGGCAACCCTTCTTCCTTCTGGCGTGGGCACTTTTCATATTCTGGAGGGTACAGCAGGCACTGCGGGATGTAGATATAATATCCATGTGAAAATGGATTGATTCAATTATCCTTCGGCCGGTGTCAATCAGAATATATTATCCAACTTATAATAAACCAACGCAGACCCGAGAAAAATCGCGGAATATTGTATTAGTGAACCTAGTTAGTTAGGTTTCTTGAAAATGAAAAAAGAGAAAATTCACGAAATATGAATTTAATTGTTAAGATTAACAATAAGATATTTAAACAAAAGAACACATTTAAAATATAGAATTAAAATAATTTTTTGGTAAAAAAAGACATTGTAGGAAGGTACTTTATCGCTTGTCTGAATTCTCGACATCAGTTCCAATTTTGAAAATGACAATAACAAATATTTTTTTCTTACATTTAGGTACATATCACAATCAGTTTCAACTTTGAAAATGACAGATTTGATTTTAGATTTTCAGAGCCAAAAGTATTTCGTTTCTTTATTTTTGGGGTGTTATGCCGTGTTGAGCTTCTACCTTCTTTAGCCAAAGTTTCGGACAGCGTTACAGTGTCCATCATCAGGGCAGATGTTTATTTTTATTTTTATATTTTTTTATATGAATACCGCATCCCGACTGCTCCCGCCTGGAGCCAGTGAGACTATGACATCCCCAATTGGGGTATGTTGTGAGGCTGAAGGTAGTGAGGAGGGGAAGGAGATGGGGAAGAGGAAGGTGGGAAGTAACTGGATATTCAGATCTAGACACCAAACACGGCGAAAGCCATTTCAGGCAACGTTTCAATTCTGAATGGTGGTCTTACACCAGGGCGATACAGAGAGTATCTTCCACTCTGGAAGAGATGATAACGACACTTAAATTCAACACAAATCCGAGTTTCATTTCAATTTATTGTTTTAAAAACATTCATATTTTGTTCATTTTAGTGCATTTTTGGAGAGACTTGCGTAATATTTTGGAGGTAACTTAAATAATTCCACTAATAATTTGACTGAAGGTTAAAAAAATTATATAAATTGTTAGCAACGTGATTGATTATCCAATCCGTTGAAATTTCACACATTTCAATGAAAATCAATCAAACAATTGATATTCGTTCCGAGTTTTCTTTTAATTGGCTTTAATCAAAAATTCGAACAGCATTCTCGTTTTCCCCACGCTTACATAAAATACCATTTTCCGAGCAAAAACCTATTTGGAAAATTAATAAAAATGTTTATCACAATTCGCTATAAATGAGCAGGAACACCCCAGCTTCATTCGAAGTTCAACATATTTTTTTAGTTGAGCAAGTAACATATTATAAGGAGGTATAAAATAAGTTATTTTAAAAGTAGAGGTAGGAAATTCTACTGCAGCTTATTCAATGTTTGTTTTAAATACGTAATCAATCATTTATTTCCACATTAAAAAGATCTTAATCAGACACCTTAATGTGCACAACTTAATGCTGCCATTTTTACCTAACAAATTCCTCATTCCCTAGCATCGATCATTGCCAAATGAATTTCCCACAACTTTACATTATGGTAATAAACAATGCACCTGCATTAGCAAATCGGTTCACTTTTATCGCAATAAACTGCAACTGTCCCAAAGAAAACTATTCATTATAACAAGATGTGTTTAAAGCCCACTTTGGCATCACAAAACGATTGCAGTTAATTGAATATATTTCGCAACGTGTTCGATACTGCGTTTTTCGGATCGAAGTCGTAAAGTTGGTGCAGACGAAAAAAGTTTTTGTGGTAATTTTATAGACGGCCCACACGCAAAAGAGTAAATTAGACATTGTATTAGACTGCAGTCGGATAAATGCGATCACGCTATTTGGAATCGTACAAACGTACCACTGATTTGTTAGAATCGTAGTCATTTTAGAGCAATATATGCCAGGCGTTCGTATTTCGCGGGGCTAATTGTATCTATACATCGAAGGAAATTGACATTTCATTTCAAATCATTTATGTAAGTTTGGGTCATGTGAGATTGTTAGGTTACGTTTAGTTTGAATGGTACTTGGGTATGTATTTAAGAAATCATGTTAATATGTTGGGTTACCAAAATCAACCCAACTTACACAACTTAACGCAATGTAACCTATCCTATACTTTGATTTAAGTTTGTAAGTATGTAAGTACAACTTATCTAATTACCTCATTATATTTAATCTAGATGGGAAGGCTGATAGAGATATTGGAAGAAGGGTAAATGCAGGTAAATCCCTCTTTTAATGGAGGACTGAAAGTGGTTAGCGCTATAAAAAAACTGTCCAAAGAAGCGAAGCTAGCAGTCCACAATGAAGTGCTGGTACTTTACCGGAATTTGGCAGACGAAAGATGAAAGTAGGTTGAATGCTGTAGAAACGGGACTCCTGAGGCACGTATGTGGTACAACCAGGTGTTGTACTTCACAAGAGTCCCTGCTGGAGCCGTCTAGAGCCAGTGAAACTACGACATCCCCAATTGGGGTATGTTGTAAGGCTGAAGGTAGTGGGGAGGGGATGAAGGTGGGGAAGAGGAAGGTGGAAAACAATGTATGATGGTGTGAGAAATGTGGAAATCCGCAAAGAACGCAAGGCTGATATAAGCGTAATGAGGCATGTACAGCGAATGAAAGAAGGAGTGGAGGGAGAATGACGCAAATGTGAATAGTAGGAGAAGTCGGGGACGCCCGAGGAAGACATGACACGATCAAATGAATCAGATACACGAGTCAGGCCATGCCAAGAGATAGAATAATAGAAGAGCATATATGAGGCGATGTATGAATGTGAATGAGGCAAGGAGTGTGTGCCAAGACTGAGTCATTCGACGATCCGTCCTCTCTACCTATCATTGCGTCGAAACGGCATGATGTTTAGTTAGTTGGTTATATTTAACCTAACCTAAACTTTTAAATAGTAGGTACGAAAGTACTGGCATTTATGTAGTATGAAGGTTTAGTACTGTTGCAAATCGTTATATCTGCAGCGAATCAATTAAAACGTCATCTGGCGACCTTATTCGGAAAATTGTTCTGGAAATGTTGAAAAGTTTTTCACAGTCGAGTCATTCCCAATTAGAACGTTGCATGCGCAAATTAGTTTGGAGTTTTGAAAACGGGGTGACAGATTTGTCATAATTCGTTATTTCAATTGCAAAAAATACTTGATATTGTAAGACTTGGTAAAATAGATTTACATTATTGAAAAATTGGCTTCTAGAACATTATAATATATTTAATTAAGAAACTTTTTTATTCCACAATGAAAGCATGTATATGCTTATATATTCCACTATACAGCAATATTATAAATTTTCCTCACTGGGATATCGTATATTTTTCACATGGCTAACAATAAGTTTTAAATATTACAAACTATTATATATTTTATGGCTGAAAATTGAATGAATAAAAGTCAAAAGAAACTTTATTGTTTTAGATTTTACACAGTTTTGTTATGCGTTTGAGATTAGAACAATAAATTATTGCTTTTATTTTGAAATTAATTACAAATTTTACAACCCATTTTAATTGAAATCTCTGTTAATTGAGACTGCATTAATTGACTGTACGAAATTTTTAAGAAGTATTACTAACTTGGATGTAATAAAAATAATCATAAACATGAGTAACGAGTTTTAATAATGTACGTGCAGTTTTGTTGTTATTTAAGATATTTATAAATAAGTCTACAGCGCATTGATGTTCCTTGCTCTATAAATTTAACTGTGAGAATCGTGGCTAGGAAATATCCAAAATTAAATTGATCGTTTTCAATGTCTATGCCAATAAAGCATCGTCTGTACGTTGTGCAGTTTGCGATATACCCCCCCTAGCATAGGTAATCCCTTCCATAAACCGCACTTGGCTGGAATCATTGGGCTATTAATAATAACGGAAGATAGACGTTCGACTGAATCGACAAATGTAAAATTATGGAATTACAAAATGTAATAGTTACCAAATTTATCAACTAAAAGACAATTTAATGCAATATTAAATGGTGTGAAATTAATTATTTGAAATTCGAAGATGTAAAAATACGGTTTTATTGATAATTGATGTACAGAAAAGTGCGGTTTGAAGTATCTTTTCATCGGTTCCATGCCAACTGAGAATAAAGTCAACTCAACACCTCCGCGAAAAGTCATTAAAATCTACGAAAATAATATTTTTAAATTAGCCGATAACCCTAACCTAACGTAACCTATTTAACCAATTTTTTTATATATTTTTTTATCACTCTAAATGACTTATCTGGTTCTGAGTTGGTTTCATTCCGATTTTTCCGGTCACCGTTTTCATCGTGGGACAGATTTTGTCATTTTCATTATTAAATCCACATACATTTTTCGTATAAAATAATGGTCGGAAGCCCTTGAACGCCAAAAAGAAAGGACCCTTTAAGAGCCGACAAAAAAATAACCCACGAGGAATTACCGCTACCGGGCGTGTGCGTGTGTCAAAAAGCTGCCAATGTATTGGTGGATAACGTATCCAGATCAGTAATTAATGACCCTTTTCTCTTGCAGGGTGGAACCGGCCTTAAAAATCACCCCCCTCCCACCCCATCCCATGTCCAAATTACCCCTAAAAACATCCTTTCGTATGAATCGCCTAGCAACGCCTTCGGTGGTGGAGAAAAGAGTTATTATTATTATTATTATTACTTTGCATATTCATGTGTTTGGGGGTGGGGAGGGGGTCGGGTTGTCTGTGTGGTTGTTGATGATGCTTGTCACCCCCTTAGATATAAAACTCACCCCGATGAATCTTAAATATTGATTTTTGTTTAATGAATGAATGGCAGAAAGGTTCCTTTAACGACCCCTATTCAAATCCAACTCCAATATCTGTGATTAGAAATCTTTACTCATTGAATTCATTTTTTACATGAGAAGAAACCTTATTAAGTTACAAATTTTATTTAAATCAATTTAAACTAATTTAAAATTGCTGGCTACGATTTTGGCCTTAAAAACACACCATCAAACTTTGTAAATATGGTGAAAAATACGACAAAATAAAGAGCTCTTCATTTCTTTAAAACTATCGTATGAAATTTATTCATTTATTTAAGGAACATTAACAGTTTTAGTTATATCATATACATAAAGGATGATTATAAATCAGATCAATTATTAATGTTCACAGATAGGTATTTAGAAACAAGACTAACTGAATGTAAACTAGAATATTTAAGAAAAATGGAAAAAAAAACAGAACTAAGCAGCAATTTAAAAAAATAATAATAGTACAAATCTAAATTCAACCAAAGATAAACCAATACTTCTCCCATCTTAACAAACGGTTTGCAATCTAACACTAAAATAAGTGTGATTATAACTGTAATAGACTGCAAAATAGGTATTTGGGTTGGGAAGGGTAAGGGGAGAAGAGGGATAAGGGGAAGTTAAGGGAAAGTTGAGGGAAAGTTGCCACGCAAGTAATATAAAAATATTAGATACAATTAATTTAATCGTCATGAATATGTGTTATTCGCACCTAGAATGTTATACAATGAAGTTCTGTAGCGACAGTAACTAGCAGTAAATATGTCAGCACGTCTGTCTGTTTCTATATTTGAAAATTTATTGTTATAGTAGTTACATGTCCTTGATTGAAATTAAAAATGATCAAATTATCTTTTCTAAGACTTTGGTGTCCTTGTGTTTTATTGAAAGTAGAAAAAATACTTGTTAGTTCCTAAAATAAGTAAATTTCGTACTCCTTTGTTGTGTTTGTTAAGTTATGAATGCAAATATTGCTGTATCAAATTTAGCTATTCATAATGATGGCATTATCAGATCCATCGCAATTCATTTGAAAATATCCAGTCGATTGAACCGAGGCGTCGGTTTTCAAATATTAAAACAGGATTATTGAGCAATTAAGAATTCAGCATTGTATCGTATCTCTTCCCAGCATTGACGCAGGATCGCTAGATGGCACTTAATACCAATTAAAAGCAAATGATAAAATTTCACTAATTAATTGTCATAATTAACTTTTTCGTTCAATACCTATCCAGCCTTGTATTTAAATGGCCAACAATTGATAAATGTAGATCTTTTCACTTAACCTCACTTTTACACGTTTATAACTACACAGGCTTTTAGAAGTGATATTCTTACGTTGCGGCAAAAAAATATATACCGTATAATTCATTGCATCCATGGTAAGAAAATGCTTTGAAATAGTTATCAGTAAGTTTTTAACAATACTTTATATTGGCTCAGACCCGTGAAATATCAAGGAAAGTCTTAATTCTCGACAAATCAGTTACAATTTTGTATCTATGTATACTGAAGCCCAGCGTAGTCTAGGTGTAAGTCTCTTGACTCGCAATCGGAAGGTGGCGGGATGGAATCCCGGCGTGGGCAAATAAATTTTATTTGAATAATTTGTGTTATTTCACAATTGATTCATTTAAAATATTATTTGGTATATTTGCGGCACGTTCCAGAGTGGAAGTTACTCTCAGTATCGCCCTGGTGTAAGACCACCATTCAGAATTAAAATTGCTTGCTTGAATTGCTTGAAATGCTTGAAATGGCGTTGAAAGCAGAATTGCTTGAAATTGCATTAGTCGTGTTTATTGACCAGATCTTAATAGCCAGGTACTTCCCCACCCTCCTCTTCCCCATCTATTTCCCCTCCTCACTACCTTCAACCATCACAACATACCCCAATTGGGGATGCCATAGTCTGACTGGCTCCAGACGGAGGAGTCTTGGGAGGAGGTATTCAAATAAAAAAAATAATTTATCGCTTCTCTGAATTCTGCAAACACTTAAGTTCAAAGCAAGAGTTATTTTAATAGGAGTTGCATACAGAGTCATAACCGAAATTAGTATTTTTAATTACATTCCACAAATCATTTCTTTCTTTATTTGTAGGTACATGTCGAGTATAAACGTATAAATTAAATGAAAAATATTGATGAAAATACAAACTAGAGAAAGCTCTATGGTAGGTTTTTTGAAGTTTCGTTAGCAGTATCACGCTACAAAGCGAAAAAGACTCGTCTCTTCGATACGGATTCGTTTTTGCTGCTATAAACACCAATCTCATATGTTTTAAATCAGTGTATTCAGGCTCTGTAGATGTGAGAGGCCGGCGGGTAGAAAGGGGCGAAGGAACCTCACAGGGTAGCTACCAGAAAGGGAGGCAGTAAGTACTACTCGGGGGGGGGGGATGCTTAGGAAAAGTGACGTAATGGGGGAGGGGGTTGAAAAGTGGGTGGTGGGGTCTTGATCAACCCCGCTCTCATTTATCGTTTTAATCAAAGGGAATATTTAATGACAGATATATGTTATATTTGCCCGTGGGGGGGTGGGTCTTTGTGTTTTTAGCATGAAGATTAACACCCCAGTAGATATCCCTCGGGCTATGCGCCCTTTGTAAATTATTGATTCGTTCATTAGGATGCAGAAGATGCCTTTAAAAAATATCACCATTACAATATACAAAATGGTCTAACCGTAAATAACCTGCGAAAGTACAAAAAAAATCAGTGGTAGAATCTCTCATCGGTATGACGAGAAACCACCATTCAGAAACGAAATATTGCCTTTAGCTATGTTTAGGGATGATTTCGTGACATTTTAAAACCCTTAAAAAAAGTTATTAAGAGTTATTAAGAGTTAAATACTCCATAACCTAATCTAACCTTAATAACAGTAACCTAAATAACATGTTTGACTCCCCTGAACTCCTTAGGCTGATTAACTTCCTTGTGCCTAGTAGAACGATTCGTCAGAAGGTACCTTACCATTGTAACAATTCAGGTACCAATGCAGAAATAAACGCAGTAATGAACCGACTGCACAGTGCAGGGAATAAATATTCCATGAACACCAACGGTACTGAATGTCCATCAGCCTATAAAAACATTGTTATTAAATCTGTATGTCTCTCTTGATAGCGTTGAAATCAGTATATTAATACGTGAAGCAAAAAACTTTGTACCCCTTTTTACAAAAAATGCGCCGCCGGAAGAGTATGAAATTTCGCACATTTATAGTTTATGTAGAGAAGGAGTGCAGAATGCTAATATTTTTTTTAAACTATGCATAAAAAATACATAAAAAAACATTACAATTATGGTTGAATTTCATCCATTGGGCGACCACTAGTGTTTATAAATTTTCAATATGTATCGAAATTTATATGAATGTGCATCCTATATTTACTCTGTTTGTTGTTTTTAAGTTGAAATTTTTATTCTTAGTACGTATATTAATTGTGTTATCTCTTTAATTCTTTGATTATATCAAATATATTTTTATATGTAAAAGCCCTAATTGGGCGTGTAAAAATAATGCGTGTAATATTTGCGCGGGCAAATAAATAAATAAACCTGACCCAATTTAAAAGTTTTTTATCACTTTAAAGGAGTGATGAAGTGCAACTTTGTTGAATTGTCCGATCACCGATCTGAATATCAAGATACTTCTCAACCCCCTTCTTCCCCTTCTCCTATCGATCATTTTTGTTGTGTTCTGGACAGTAAACCACTATATTCCAGTCCTTAAGTATTTTAACCAAAATTTGGTGCTGTTTTATTGATCCTTTGGGTGATATTTCAAAGAAAGTAAAGGGCAGCAACGTCATAAAGCATTCTGACCTTTATGCATATTATGATTACTTGTCCTTTGTGCATCTGCGGTGAAATACACTTAAAACATTTCAAAAACAAGACACTGATAAATTTTGTAAAAGAACTGCTAAATAACATTTTTGTTGTTACGCTAAATAAAATGTGTTTTTTAACACAGTCGTAAGCGTTACAAAACTTTCGCATAATTAGCAATAAAATCAATATTGTAGTAGTAGACTTAAAGGGTTGAGAAGAAGGGGTGTGTTTTGCCCACAGGTTTCTGTAGGGGTTGAAATAAAATAATAATTCGAAGGTTCGATGACGTTGTGATTTCGAACGCTAAAAAAGGGTAAAGCGAAGGGTGGGTACCTAACTGAAGCCTGAACTCATGTTTATAACAATATTGATTGCAAAGGCGTTTGACTAATTACTTATTTTTTTAGTTTTAATACAAAATACGGCTTTAAGCTAACTTTTGAGAACATAATAAATAATATAAGCCCAAATTTGTATTGTTCCTATGTGTTAAGAAAGTTGTTCACATTTTAAAAGTAATCTTTTTAAATCCACTCAAGCGATAAACATCGTATATATTTTACAAGGAAATAATTTTTTTTTCTATATTTAATGAATATGAAATAAAATTCATCCTTTAATTTTGGTGGTAAAAGCTAGTATTAAAACTGGCGCAAACCCGTGAATAAGCACGGGATATTATAATTCCAATTTTGAAAAAGACAGTTATAATAATTTCAGTTAAAATATTATATTGTAAGTAGGTACTTTATCACATACTACATCTGAATTTGTTCACACAAATAGTTTAAATTTTGAAAATTACATTGGATTTAAAAGTATGAAAAATAGCACTTTTAAAAATTAAAGCGATGCATCACGTCGTGTAGCATTAAGAATCGGGCCGCTATCAATAATACTCCGTATATAGATGGCGACAAGGTTTAAATTCCCGCTTAACTCTATCATTCAAAACAGACGGATCGTCTGTTTTGAATGATAGAATTAAGCGGGAAAAAATGTAGCCAAAAAGTGTGTTTTCAGGCACATATATTTAAATATTTTAATATCATTTTGTAAAGAACTTAATTTGCCACATTATACAATAAAATCATAACAGAAAAGGCATTCGTAAGTAGAGAACTTTAAAGCAGTTTTAAAATTTTTTTCTGGGCTTATAAAAAGAAAGGCTAAGGTGTGTTCTACTCGCGGTATATAATTAAAGCATCTTAAATATTTATAAGCGATCAAATTTTCAAACTAAAATAACTGATTTTGCATACTTTGTAATGCTATAATAATTATTATTATGTTATCCTTTTTAATAATCTTATTTTGCTAAGTTCTTTTCTATGGCTTGTGTAATAAATAATTATTTTAAAATGCTTGATTATAACAGGATTGAAATCGAATTAGCAATTATTATTGTAAATTTCATGGTTAAACCGATAAATATTTCCGTTACAAATCAGGTTGACTCGTATGGATTTAGGTTGGCACACATGTGTAGCGTATTTACATATCAAATTTGAATATTCCATATTCCTAAGGACAATCGAATCATCGGCTAATTCGATTTTCGAATTAAGAACCTCCGGTCGATATTCAAACTGGATAAATATAATCGTAGGGGGTTGGGATTTGAAATTGTGACGTCACATATCATTTGATACACCTTTGTGTGTGTTGGTAGTATGGAAAGGGGTAGATTTTTCGTTTGAAGGGTAGATCGCCTTTACTCTTACCCTTGGGTGGGGTGGGTACAGTAATAACACCCCGCGGATCGGGGGAGGGGGAGGAGAGTGGGCATGTGCCAGATTATTTGAGATGTGAAATAAAGCAATGGGGTTCGATTGCGAATAAAGGGGTGGGGTAAGGAGGCATTAGCCAAAATAAAATGGCGATACTCGGGCTAGTTAAACCGTTCGATTATTGTAATCCAATATCTGAAACATACCTAACCTAAAATCCTAATCTAACCTTACCTGCCCTAACCTAAAACATGTCCTTTTTTAGTTGCATATATTATTTCCATCATAGGCTATGAAGCCTTGAAATTGTGAGGGGAATGCCCCATCAAGTCGCCATATATATCGTGTTTCCGTATCAGAAATTTCACTGCAAAGAGCTGTGAAGACGTTTTCGTATTTCATAAATATAGTATCATACCGATACCAAAAAGGCAAAACATTTTTTTAATTTTATTTATAAAAAATTAAATCATGAATCCTACTTGTTAAATACTTATAAATTCAAGTAATTTTTAAATTTAACCTAGCTTACCTTAATTCTACTCATATCTTCATTCGAACTAGTATAACTAAAAAAAATAAAAATTGATCCTTAATACGTCGTTTTTTTTAACATTACCCGCACACCAAATTTGACGGCCTCCGTGGTCGAGGAGTAAGGCTCTCGACTCGCAATCCGGTTTTCGCGGGTTCAAACCCCGGCGTGCGCAAGTAAAGTTTATTTGATTTATTTGTATTATTTCACAATTTATAAATTAAAAATAATACATTGAATATTTGTGGCACGCTCCAGAGTGGAAGATACTCTCAGCATCGCCCTGGTGTACGACCACCATTCAGAATAGAAATTTTGCTTGAAATGGTTTTAGCCGTGTTGGTGGCCAAATCTGAATAGTCAGGTACTCTCCCATCTTCATCTTCTATATCACCTTTCCCTCCCCACTACCTGCAGCCTCACACATACCTCAAATGGGGATCCCATAGTCTCACTGGCTCCAGACGGTTTAGAGCAGTTAAGACTCGGTATTCACATAAAAAAAACACTGGCAGTGCCTTAGAAGGTTACTCTTACTGAACTTCGTTTTATTTAAAAAAAATAATGCATTTAATGTTTTCGAAAAAAATTACAGTTAAAAAAAATATTGTGCTTCAAAGGTAGAATACTTGAAAGTGAAATTTATCTTTTCCGATACACAGAAAAGTAAACACAACCCAATAATGAATCACATCACATATTCTGCATACTTTGAATGGTACCTATATTTACTGTTGGGTTTCCTACCTCCCCAATGTTACGTCTGGGGTTATTCGAAAATATCCAAGTCAGTGTGTGTTTGTTTCGATGGAAAGAAGGTTCAAGAGAACACGAAAGGTGTGCTTTAATTTTGATGCTAGCTTTGTTTTCGAATTCCGAATGCGGAAAAAGACTTCTTTCCGAATGCGGAAAAAATAAGATAATATTTTTCGAATACCGAATGCGAAACAAATCTTATTCGAATTATCGATTGGCGAAAAAATAATACGATTGGGAAAGGATATGTTAAATCGAAGAGTTATTTTGATACGGGTTGCGTTCACTTACTGCGATATGGTAATGTCTAATGAGCTGAGAAAATTATTCGTGTGAATGGTTCTGATGATGTACGGAAGAAAGAACATGATTCAAGATGATTATAGACGCTTCGTTGGTTATGGCATATTATGTTCATTTCAAATTAGAGTTTCGCGTATTTGTAGATCTATTTTAAAACTAGTAAGCATAGAAATCGAGTAATAAACAAAAAATTTAAATTTGTTTGGTTGTCTAAGAAAGAACTCTAGAACCGTGAGCTCTTGCATCTTGAAATTTGCGCAACTTCTTTTGACAGGAGTTTCTATGTAAATGAAAATGTTTTAAGTTTGCTTTACCTTTTCAATCATGTATTATAGAGCTTCTCAAAAACATGTATAAATTGACCAGACCAAGTTTTCCGAATACTCGATAATGAATCAAATTATCAACAAAATGATGACCGGACAACTCAGAATGAAACCAACTCAGAACCACCTCAAAAAGTCATTAAGAATGATGAAAAAAAAATATTAAAAAAAATGGTTAAACAGGTTACATAAGGTTATGGGCTGTTTTAAATTTTTTTTTTTCAAAGCTTTTAATGACTTTTTAAAGAGGTGTTGAGTTGACTTTATTCTCAGATGGCAAGGAACCCAACAAAATACAGTTGAAATCTTGATTAAAGTTAACGAGACTAGCATTTTTAGTAGGTTTCTTAATAAACAAAAAAATTTGCGGTAGGTAACCTAAAAAAAAATTAGGTCTTAAAATGCATTTTTTCAATATTCATTTATTGATTTAAAGAGTTCCCATATCGTACATCCCGTAGAAAAGCGTCGTAAGTCAAAATTTCCATTTTATGTTTTATCTCTGAAAAGTAAAGTGATTGTGAATATCCATGCCCCACGAAAACCGTATTTAAGTTGGATCACTCCGGCTAGTATTTCTTTTCGACGGGACCGCTTGTTCGTCATTCATTAATTTGTTTTCGCTCTCCTGTAAAATTAACTTTTTGACTCACGACACTTTTCTGGGAGATGTGCGATATGCTAACTTATTAAGTAAAGAGAATTAGATATAACTGAATAAAATAGTACCTAAAAATGTTCATATCATTTTCCCCACTCACACATTCAAGAAATATGGTTGTATATGTGGATTATCAAAACACAGATACATTAAAATAACCTTCAAATAAATACATATTCCATTTGTGTGATATCGCATTTCACGGTTGCAGTTACAAGAATAGCATCGGGGGATGAGTGGCCCCCAGAACTGGGGGGCAGCCACCCCCCGGGGATAAGGGTGGGTGGGTTCCTGGGGGTGGGGCCCCTTACCCCCAGTTCCCCGGGAGTTGGAAGGGGATGTAGCGTCCAGACAAAGTCAAGGCGGACACGAATCAAAGGGGAGACACTATTTATTCAGTTGGGGGTGCAAATCGTTCTGTACTGCTTTGTACCTATAGGTACGATTGAACATTGAAAGATTGAGTGTGGAGAATTATTGTCCGGTAGGGTCAAATGTCTGGAGGATGGTAATTTACATGACAAAATGGATACACATTATTTTGCTTTGGACTTTGCGGCAATTCGGAAGCTTTGTGATGGGCACCACACACTCCTCCCCCCGCTCAGCTATAGACGATGTCTAAATAGTTTTGACTGCATTTTGCTGTTATTTGCGTTTATACTAACCTAACTTCTCCTTAATATTAAATTTTAACCTAATACTGTTTAATGGGCTAATACATGGTTTCACAGTTACAACAATACGTACTTTTGTTGTTATATTTGCTATCATTGATTTTTTTTTATCCGATAAATGGTCATTTCAGAGCTTCAGAACTCATGACAGAACTGACGCTTAGAGCTGAAAATAATCTAGAAATTTAAGACAAAAAAATTTGTGCAAATTTCAATACGCTGGAACATACCGTTTGAGAGCTTTTTGCAATTTTAGGTCACCGAATATCATGGTTAATATTTTGGCCGTTTCTAAAATCATGATAACACATTGATGTAAAGACACGTCAATAATTAAAATAATGAATAATAATTAATTTGAATATCACCGCTTTGGTGAGACATCACCTCAAAGGCTGCCTATTAAAGGTTCTAAGAATTGAGATAAACAGTGTGTGCTACATATTGTTATGTAAACATAACTGAATCAGTGATAATTCCTAATGAGATGCTCGGCAGAATCGTGATTCAAAACGAGGCTGACTGATAAAACCATTATGTTTTGTAAAACCATGAAAACTGCGCATTATCTAGGAAAATTTGCATGTAATTATGACAGGTATTTTGTCGAAGGAAAGCAATTATATTCTTATTAATTATTTGAGCTTTTGCCTACACGCGTGTTGCGTTCATTCTTAGTTTTCTGTCTGTGTGTATTATGTAAAGGTGTTTTAGATTATGACGTGTATAACATGGAACTGGGCGTGTTTTAAGCCAGCAATTTACACAATTTTGCATCCTCTTAATAACTTACTACCTGCGCATGAGACTTAATGCACCATGATTAGGCAAAGTTTATGGTGTGTGAATCGAATCGAGGCGTTCAGAAATGCGAATTTATTAGTAGTATTGTGGAATTTATTCATTACCATGACTCTTTGCAACGGAAATAATGCAAATTTTGCTGATGTTAAACCAATTGGTGCTACGGTAACCGATGGAGAGTCCTGTCCATTTTTAAGAAAGACCTTTATTCCTGCTGGTCTCCTGGTATCTCTTTCCTGTTTTTGGATTGATGTTGGCTTTTAAACCATTTAGTCATCTTAGTTTAGGTCTTCCAACGCTCCTTTGTCCTGTGGGCTTATTATAATGCCTAGTTTGTGGTTGGATATCGATATATTGTCGATCCTTTCTATATTATTTCCTTCCAAGCTGGAGCCGTCCAAATTTTACAAAACACAATTTATTGATGGAAATAATTCAATATTGGTTGTTGGAAATGCAATTTGGTCTATCTTGAGCTATCTTTAATTTAAGTTGTTCTATCTTTAATATAAATTGGTTGTTTGGCTCCAAAGATTAAATAGAGAATGGAGTAAAATATTATTATTGAATAATTATTGTAGAATACGCAAATCCTGAGTATATGGTTGTTATGTAAATCATTAAATTGTGCTATGATTGAAAAATGAACAAAATAAAACGATAACCTTGTTAAGAGTATGAGTAAATGTTTGAAAAACCCATTTCCGAATGCATCATTTTATTGTTGTAATTCTAGGAATCGAATGTGATTCTCCGATTGATACATTGAAATTAAGAATAACGAGTAAAAAATTGAAGTTCATGATCGCCAAAGCGTGGCGGTTCCGTCTGATTCCTTCCTTTGTTCGTCCATCTTTAAGTGATTTTTCATAAAAGCAATTGTGAGCCATAAATACATTGGACTTAATAACGAGATTGGCTACTACCTGTTAGCGAGATCGGTGGTGCGGATATTTACGCAGGGCTGGCGTAAGACAACAACCAAACAATCAATGGAATTGAAAGGAACAGTATCGCCGAAAAAAATATAGCGATGAAACAGTGTCGCCGAAAAAAACACGTCGATGAAATAGTGTTGCGAAAAAACACATCGATGAAATAGTGTCGACGAAAACACATCCGTGATGATGGAAAAAAACCATTGTTAGTTAAAATATCGATAAAACTGGGCTTACGTAGAAAACATTTATGTGAACGTTGTTTTGAGTAATGTAAAAAGAAGAATAGCGTTTCTTATGGAGTTAACAAAACTAAAGTTAAGTAAACTATTTATATTCTCATGCGATAGTTCTTAATACGAGACTAAACATCAATCAAATAGTAGTCACGCGATTATAATAATTTCCCACCAATGATATAAGTTTAACTTATAAAACTAAATTATTTATATTCTACGAATACTTAATTTTCTCGCAAATTAAAAACAATATATAATCACTTCGTTCTGAAGCCAGATGCGTAAACATTGACGATTTTTTATTATTAGATTCCTGTTTCGTTTATTGATTCGTAATTGTTAGATAAATGAATATACAGCAAAAGTGTGCATGTTTAATATTGAATAGACGAGAATAATGTTACGTCAATGGGCATTAATGTCGGACATTTGATTATTACCGGCTCGATATGAAAATTATACACCAGAGTAAAATGAAACGAACCTATCGTGGGAAAACAATTGCCATTTCGTTCGGTTGCATGAGAACTAATAATACATAATAATAATATAAATCAAGAAATACTTGCCTGAATATAAAGAACGATATAAAAAAGGCCAATACATTATGAAGTGAAATGATTAAGAAACTTTGCACAAGAATACCGTTTTGACCTATAATTAAATGAGGTGGCTTTCCACAGGGTTCACCTTTGGGTCACATGTTATTTATTTAATTTTTGCGTTTTAATATTTACAGTTTTTAACTAAAGTATATTACATATTTAACATCACCAATTGTTTAAATACATATTTAGTAACACTTCCTACATATGTGGTACTGAAACCAGTACGAACGACTTTATCATTGAAAAGTATTTTTTTCACCATTGCAACATAATTGGATTAGTAAGAGATCGAGTCGATTGCCATTGTTCTTAGTACTGGCGCAAGCTATAATTATAATTGTTCTTCGATTGTTGAATCACATTTGTTGAAGAGCTTTACGTATTCTTGTGTGTAGATGTTAGCCTTGCGTGTTATATATGATTAATTGAGAGAAATAATTAAAAACTACTTCATACCTACCTCCGGCATATTGTAAAAAATACTTTATTAAATAATTACTCACTTCCTGCGAAATAACTATTTTTAGCGTGCACATACGGTTTATTTGGACTTTGACACTTGTAAATAAACTATTTTTATTTGATTCACCTATTAAGATACTCAAGTTTGCATTGAAATGCATTTTAAAAGTTGAAAATCACTGATGAAACATTTAATTTTAAATTCTAAACAACTGATTCAAATTTTGAAGACGATAAAGCTCGAGTCACACACTTCAACTAAACAATTCAAACATTTGTAAATAGAACAAAAAGACTTAGATAATTGATACCGGTAATAAAACCAATGCATTTACAGCTTTTAAAATCGTATCAAGGCCCATTGATAAGGCCAAAGGCGGTTTTTTACTTGGCGCCAGGCAAATCCATATTGTTTATAGCCTTTATCAGCGTTTATTAGGGCAATCGGAATCACGCCACGTATTATGAGGGATTAGGACGACATTTTCGTTCAGACGATTCATAATACGCCTGTGTATGTTTATTGGTGACAGTGAATGGCTTTCTGATCGGCTCGTCATAATTAATTGATGTTCCGGCGATAGTGTATTGGGATTTTTACTGAGCACTTGACTACAGGGCGCTCCAAAAACAAATCCAGAACGGAATCACCTTGGTTTTTGACTTCAACAAATTATGTGGATAAACAAGATATTTTATGAAAATATTTATGTCGCAATAAGTTTGAAAAAAATAACCGATATAAGTGCGTTGTGAGTGTATTTGCATGCCTCAATGAATAAATAATACACACTAGAAATACCATTCATATCAATTTGAATGGACACTGATGTCAGCACTGACTTAGAACCTATTGATTCTAGCCATCCAGACCATTTATCAAGCAATCTGTCTATCTCGCACTGTCTAACATTGTATATTGCCATTCCATTTCATCGAAATAAAAATATCATAATGATGGAGAAACGAATTTTTGTATTTGAAATTTGAACAAAGAATGGTCAGAATTTTGGATCACGAAACTCGCCCATACAGCATTTCTTGTGTTCTCCTTTATTCTATGCTATGTCCGAAAAAGCCTTTTTTTTACTTCTGGAGAAGGTAAAGCACTATATCTATCGATCACGGAAATATGAAATGCTGTAAAGGACAAAATGTTAATTATTCAGGAGAGCGAAAGTAAAATATTTTAAATTTTCAAACAATTATATCTCCTGTTTTTGTAGACCTATGCCTTTGAATTTTTATTCTAAAATAACATGGAATACGAATATATCAGAATACTAAGCATTTTTTGTAAATTTCTTTGATACTACACACAAAATTTCATTTTTCAAACAGATAATTTTTGAACACCTTCTCGGTGCGGTCGTTTATTGCCCCATGTGACTGATTTTATTAATTTACACGGCTGTAAGCCGGGATTGTTTGATCGCCTTATCACCCTCAGACTCGGTCGCCAATGGTCGGGATGCCTCCAATGTAGCAACACACATACAGCCCATATCACCACATAGCCAGATATCTCTCAGAGAGGCAAACGATTTATATTAGTGAAGGGATTATGATACAAGATGAATGTTCTATAGAAGCCTAAGATATAATACACCCACAAAGTTGGATTGATAAAATACTTAAAAGATTTGAGCAAACAGAAGAAGAAAAAAACATTTACGATATAAGAGTAAATCTACTGCTTGTGCCAAAACAAATCTAAAATTTCAAAAAGAAATACAAAAGTTCAAAAGCAAACTTACTGCATCTTTTAAGATTGTTGTACAACTCGTCAGGGATGTTCCCAGTATTTTTAAGATCTTAATAATTAATATCGTTCTTTTGATTCTTCTCAAGTCGGTTCCTCATTGCTGAGGATCCTGACCTCTACTCCAATTTCCTTGATTATTAAGGCTCCCCCATTCCTCGCGGTCCTGCGCTGCGTGGAGAGCTGCAGACACCGCCGTACCATCCCTAGTGATCCAACGTATTGGTGACTTTCCTCTGCTACTTCTGCCTTCCACTTTACCAGTGCTCTCCTCAATTTGGCGAGCAACGTGTTCAAAGTACCTTAAGATACGTTGTAGGCAGATAGTCGAAAGCCTATTGTTGATGCCTAGTTAGTTCTTCCTGGATGTACGCATTTGGTGTCCGTGGAATCTTGATCATTTCAGCACCACATTTCTAGGGCGTATATGTTCTTTTGCAGTAGCAAAAAAGGCACAAAATTCTGTAAAGAGGTCTATCAACGTTCTATATTTTCTTCTCAATAATACTTTAGCACACCTGTTAATGGCCTCAATAGCTAAATTCGTGCGATGAGTGTATTTAGCAATAATTTATAAATAGAAAATAGCGATGAATGTACGGCGACAATTGTAAATTGTGACGAGACAATTTATTATTATATTCAAAATTGATATCATTTTATAATGTTTGCTGACGGAATAACTGAGTGCGATAGCTGTGTGCAGTTTTATGCTGAGATAATAAATCATGAGGCAAAGAAAATAAGATATGGAAATATCTATAAAACGTTATTTGGTCTGAATTATATAAAAAAATTTAATCAAATAAATCTATGGTTGGTCAGAATTTATTTGATTTGTGCTTGATATTTATTACCTTGACTGATTTATCTTATTTGAAACATGAGACAAATTTTAATTGCGATGTCAGATTACGAATTGTTTTTGTTAGGTTAGCTGTAGTTTTGATTCTTTTAAAGTTACATACCGTTTTGTTGTAGACATCCCTGACTTTGTCTGCATCTATGGGGGTTGTTGAAGTACTGGAATGATGGGAAATTACCTGCAATGAGACAAACATAAATTAGCAAATGGGAAACAAAAACAAAAAGAAAGAATGGCGAAAATAAATCAGTTGATGAAACTTTACGATAGTTAATTGAACGTGTGGCCAAAAATTTGTGTTTCCTAACCAAATCCGTGCAATAATCTGAAATTCCAATTACACAACATGTCAAAGAAACATTATCTGTGCGAGTATCGGTGCTCACCTATATTTGTATTTATAAAGTAAGCATGGGGGGACAAAGCACACAAATCTGTACAATTCCATCCGGGCTTTGACTTAATTTAATTTATTGCACGCTCAATACTCATTGTATCGTAAAATAATCTACGCGGAAAAGACGAAATATCTTCTGTATTATAAATTCGTACAAATCTGGCAGCGGGGGCAATGCGCAATACAAGTCGGTTTAATTTTAAAGGAAGTAAGACGTATTCAATTAATTTTATGGTCCAATATCCCCCCCCCTTCCCCGCAAATAATGCTTCTCGATTTTAATACGCGAACCATTCGCCGATTCGGGGGAGGTGTGGGGTGGTTGCTCCTCCCCAATTTATGACAAAGGCAATATCGCCTTATTGAACGGAAGATCTCAAAATCTACAGATGAGGCCGCTGTTAAACTTAGGAAATAAAACAATCCTGAAACTCCACAATCGAAATTGTTCCCATTGAATTCCAAAGTAGAAATTGCTATAATTGTAATTATTACAACATTGGAAGCAAATTGGATTCTGAAAACACGTATTTTCTCCTTTTGAGATTAAAACACATAGAAAAAAGTCTCAAAACATTATAGAACAGTAATTGCTATTGCTTTTTTAAAAAATGTTCTGTAATTAATAATCAAAATCAGTTGGAGGGTATAAGAAAAAAAATGTTTTTTTTCTGCGCTGAACACAATTTTCCGCAATGGTAGAAACAATTTCAATAAATGGCGTATTGTTTTCATTTAATTTAAACGTCACAAACAGAGACGGCACGGCAATAATTTCAAATTCATTTGCGCATAAAGGAGAAGGAATAAGCAATAAGTAAAATTCAAAGATAAACACGAATAAGTCCCGTCTTTCTTTCCAAATATGTCAGAATGGGTTTAAGGTCCCTCCCCTGTAGCAGGGAAGGGGGGGAGGTATCGAATGCCCCCTAATTCCCGAATTGGGAAAGGGCCCGCAGAGAATTAATTGTATTATTTTACGAGCGTATTTCGGGATTAAAGATCGTGGCTAAATTATCAATTAGAGATGAAACGGAATGGAATAGGTTTTTCCGTCTTGCAGTCTGTTCTAGTTTGTGCCGATGCTCCGTAGTCTCCCCCATTCATGTGGAACCGAACGAGAATGGTGGCGGGAAAAATAAGTTTTTTTTAATAATAAAATGTTGACTTTATGGAAGATGTTGTATATAGGAAACGCTTCACATAGCAATTTCGATACTCACAGACATGGTACGGGTGCTATTTTAATTCATTACGGATGCAATGTGTTTAAGGCGAAGATGGAGAGATATGTAATTACGAATGTTGGGGAGACCGCACTAATGATAAAATTGAAGCGGAAATTGTGAAAATGTTTAGTAAAACACGACTCGTTTAGAATAGAGCAAAAATCTCGTGGGGGTTGTCTAAAACAACATTCAAAGAAACATTGTGAATTTTTTCATACATATAACTTGTTAAATAATAGAGACAGACGTGAAAATAAAAAAATTCGGAACATACTTTGCGATTTTTTTCTATCGAGGGAATTTCATATAATTTGCGAGACGGCGTGGGGAATGTATAGATATTATCTTAAAAATAACATAAATTTTTTTAAGAGCTTAAAAACTTCAAATTTTCAAGGGAGATACGCAAGAAATCGGCAGAAATTCGGGCAGCGGCGGCTTAAGAATAACCCCGATAATAGCCAACCTTCGATATGATAGGGCACCAAAATAAGTAGTGATTTTTGCAGTTATTTTCAAATTATACAACTTCATTAACAACCAATTCTTCAAACTTTGCAAATAAACTTTGTGGAGTAATTCTTTATTCGTTTGCTTCATAATAGCATGCCAGTATTAGTAAACATTCGATAAGGGTTGAATTAAACATTAAAGCATCCGTATTCAATTTTACAAATATATAATAACACTCTTTCTTTTTCTCTAAAATTGTGTTATTATGTATTTCATAATGTCTTGTCTTCTAAATCTAAATCTATACAGTGATAAAGATTTATCTGCAGACAAGTACTTCAATAAAAAAGTTTATCTTGTAATTTGTTTTTGCAAAATTAGTGCTACGCCACTGAAGTCTTAATACAGTTTAAGGGTGCCGCTAGAAGAAACCGCGCGCAGGGGCGTATCATCATGGAGGGGGGGCGGGGGGGACAGCTGTCTATCTTTGTAATTGTCCTGGAGGAATTAAAGTACGACACACTGGAGGTTCTAGTGGCAGAAGAGAGAGAAGAACAAGGAAGATGGGGTAAAAGGAGACAATAGTATTTAAGTATAAATGAATGGATTGATTATTTGTAAAAAATAAACATATATAGAAAAGAAAAAGTAGAAACAACATTTCTTAAAGGAAAAATGAAAATAAAACGAAATAATACATTTATATTGATGGGTATTTTCTTAGGTTGTGATTTGGCAGAGTAATGTTATTGAAAATGGTGACCGGACAACTCGGAATGAAACCAACTCAGAACCATCTCAGATTAGTCATTTAGAGTGATAAAAAAAAATATAAAAATTGGTTAAATAAGTTACGTTAGGTTAGGGTTATCGGCTAATTAAAAATTATTTTTTTCATAGCTTTTAATGACTTTTCAAGGAGGTGTTGAGTTGACTTTATTTTCAGTTGGCATGGCACCATTGAAAATATGTATTTGGAAATACATAGTTTGGAAAGCCCTGGTAAACAGGATGCACTTAAATTGTCCCCATTTCGAGATGGCACTCTCAAGCAGAGCTTGTCTACAAATTGATTCAAAATACCAGGTGCTCTCAAACAGTTTTACATATTTTGGAACTAACAACCTTTCATATGATGCTAAACAGAATCTGACACGAATCACTTTATATTTAATATATGCATTGTGCTTTTACACAAAGGAAGAGACCATATCCTTGACATCCTTTAATACCATTTAAAAGCTTTATTCAAAAATGGAGACTCCGAGCAAAATGACCAGAAAAACAAAGTGATATTGAAATATGACGATGTTCAAGTTCTTATTGAAGTAGTACGGTCTTAGAATGTTCAGATTTCAGAATCTGTAACGAATTAAACCACTCCTTAAAGACAGGGTGGAGGAGGTACACTGTAAGAACACCCCATCCTCCCAGTAGTACAGTGTACCCGTTTTGAACCAATCTATCGGAATGATTCCCGGGGGGAAGCGTTAGTCTTATTATTCCAGAAACATTTACGGGACTACTGTCTTCGTTCCACCCGGTACCTAAATAAGGGACGTACAATGTACAAGGGAATAAGGGATGGATGTACATCTGTACACACTGTGTATGGCCAATCACACTGAATTCTTGCTAACAATCGATTTGCATAAGATTTCGGGCAACTAAGACAATTTCCAAAGTAAATAAACCACTTCTAAATAGAAATACCATAAATTTTCTAGGGTTCTTTACAAGCTGGTTCTGGACTGCAGTTTTCAGGGTGAAGATTGATCTAATGATAGCCAACCTCCAATGGAAGAAGGCAAATAGACCAATCACAAGAATAGTGTGTAAATATCACCACTAATTGGTTACTGGACAGTACATAGGAGTCACCAATTGAACTTTAATATCAACGAATGGTTTGAATACGTTCAAATTTCTTTGAAGGTGAGCTAATCCATGGTGAAGCCTGCATAGTCAAGATTAATGGTAGCCAACCCCTGATGAGAGAGGACATTAGATACACAAGAAGAATAGCAAAGAATAGAATTTTTTTTTTTTTTAACAGTTGCTCCACCAGATGGCTTTGACAAAATAATTCCCCTCAGGGGCCCCTGTCGTCCTTGCGGATGCTGTGTGGGGGGTCTTTTTAGGAAAGGTACGAGGAATGAGTAGAAATTTTGGGTTCAGTGTATCCAAGAGTGACGGACGCATTAATCTATTTTTCCCACTGCGGTGCAAGACATGTTCCGAGAGAGCCTTGCTTGGTAGATCAAAAGGTCTTCCTCAATCAGATGCAACCAAGATCCGGATAAACCACATCCTAAGAACCAGGCAGAAGGAATGACATTAGGAAAAGGAAAATAGAGATCATGTTTGCGAAAGTTGGAAAAAATTCGTAATGATAAGAATTGACGATTGATGACAGCTTACCTTCGATAGGAAAGTGCACCAGAAGAAGAAGAAGAACACTGGGAACACAGACTACGGGCAGTGGATGCGCTTGGAAATTGTTAGGGTTAGCAAAAGACAAATCGAAGTCACAGATCGTTAATTTTTCGTAAGGTCAAAACAAACTCATCGTGTTTGTTAGCAAGTGTTTATTGTTCTTTGGTTAGGCAGCGTGGCAGCGTGGCAATATGTGGCAATGTGGTAGCGTGGCGGTGACGTCGATAAAGGAATAAAATCAAGGTGAGTACAGGGCCCTAATGAATCGGTCATTAGTATTGCCCGATGGTTGAGTGACTTCGCTGATGTGTGGTCGCGGACGGTTGATCGCATCCTGTGAGAGGCACTCAGAAGAACCCAGTTGACTTTTAACCATTAGGATTTTCAAATATTATATATATTATGAGAAACATCAATAGATTATGTTAAAGGCATAAGGTTGGGTTAGGTTAGGTTATGTCCAATGAGGTTGTCTCCTACAACGAAAATTCATGTTTTTATACAAATATGCTTTATATCAACTAAATAGGCAAAGCACCCAGCGAGACCCATGTCAGCAAATAATGTTTGAAAATACATAACATTATTGTACCAATAAACAAATAAATAGATTTTAAAAAAGAGTACGCAGAGGATCGAATGTTTTTTCGAAAATATCGAATAATTCCGAAGATATATGCCGTCAAAGTGTTGATACATGTAGCTGGCCAAAAAGTATGTGACATCACATTAAAACACTAAAGCCTCGATTACATGAGCGAGTTTATAAGCTACTAGCCGGCGTACTCACTATCTGCTAGTAAAATTGTTCAGTGTACAATAAGCTAGTTAGCTAGTTTATATGATTACACTGAGCGAATTCGCAACATATAGTGAATTCGCTAGTAGCTTGTAAACTAGCTCAATGTAATCGAGGCCTAAAGGTAAACGCGCGGCGGGATTGCAGCAGGATTGCTTTTCGAGTTACGAATTATGTTAAATCGTGTGACGTCACGAAACACCATTTACTTTGATAGTAGCTTGTAACAAAATAACGTCGTCATTTGTGGAGTTATGGAAAATTCATTTTTACTGTCGTTTTACTTTTTAATAATACATTTTCATTGAAAAAAAGAGACATCTGCATTGTGTTAGATTCACACCGAAGTACAAAAATATAAACCAATTAAAAAAAAACTTGTTTAGTAAAAAAACAGACGCTGCTCTTGAAATCGTCACTACTCCCGACCAATGGTATGATGGAATTCCAAATTTGAGGAATATTTTGCGGAAAACGAAGGTCGGGAAATATCAGTTAAATTATTTTATCCAAAGACGTTATCAGAAATAAAATTAAGGTAAGTTCTCATTTTTCTTATGTTTCTCATGAGGAAGATGGGAAATAATGAATACCAATGTACGAATATGTGATCACAATTTAACGGTATAATGCTATTTGAACGTATGAAAATATTTTTTCAAGTCGAAGAAGTACACTTTTCTCAACGGGTCGGTAGACAGGTCATAAAATGCATCATAAATAGTGGGGAGGCGACCAGCTACTAGTGACTGACTGCCAGTGCAGCGCTGCGCTGGTAGTCAGGCGGAAACACACATCACCTGCTACGGCGGGGTCGTCTGTACAATTGAGAGCCTTTGAATAAGAAAAGTTGAACTAAAAAAATTGTAGGGGAAGTTGTACCAACAGTTTGTAAGGAAAATTGTACTAAAATTTTGTAGGGAAAGATTTTGTAAAAAAGTTGCATGAGAAGCATAATGATCTAATGTCAATTTTTTCAATATTTTTAAATTTATTTATTCATAAAAAAAAGTAGCAATCACTATGTATAATACATAATTATAATCTGAATAACTTTGTTTGGGCACCACTTAATTGAATATATAAAATATAAATCAACCGGTTTCGGTTCTACCTGAACCTTCCTCAGAATTTTATAAAAACGTACATTAGGATTAGGTAATAGGTAGGTACTGCCAACCTAACAATATTTTTGTTTTAATTGCGTTATATTAATCAAACTATTCTAAAAAATTATCATATAAATTTATAAATTTTCTGAATAATCTACAAATTTATACCTACTTTTGATGAAACCTGTGGGTAGGTACATAAATAATTTAGTTTTTATGTAAGAAATTGTAAAAACTGAGACAGAAATTGAAGGTAACCTAACAATTAAGGTTTGAAAAATGATGTACCCACCAAAAAATTCAAAAATTAGTTTAAAAACGATGTAAATTAATATACTTACTGCGTTTCTATCAGGATAAACAAACCGGTTTCAAATTTGGTTTCGCTCGATAAGAATCATTAAACAATAATATTTGAACACAACAAAAACAATGGCTTCCAAAGTAGGTGGTATTCATAATACCCGTTGAAAACGTCACGTATTGGAAGAATTATAAACTTAACTTAAATAATAATGTCTGTGGCATTCACAATTACTATTACAGATCTAATCGCGTAATGGCACAGGAAATAACTTGAGACACAAGTGGCTTGAGTTCGTATCCACAGCACGCGATGTATCTATAACTCATATCAAAGGTTTTTTACAAAGTATTTTTTATTACCCCGCATTATACGTAGAGTTAGTCGAGAGAAACGAAGATCAATATGCGAAACCACAACGATACGTATTGTGACTACTTCAGATTAAATTCATTTCACAGTGTTGAAGCATTGTAAGAAATAATTTACATTAATTTACACAAATTATAACGAATATTTAAAACTCATAATCAGATAATTTTTTTTTAATATTATCTCCACAATTTGGCCCGTCTTTGGGGATGCTGTGTGGAGAGTCTTTTCAGCGAAAGGAAGGAGAGGAATTTCTGAGAAGGAAAAAGGTATGGGGATGGATAGGAATGTCGTAAGCATGAATTCAACCCTCCCACAAAATGGGTCGAAAGAGTCCGGCTAGAGAGCTCTAAAGTTCTCCCTCAACTAGCCTCTCCCGATCCGGCCCGCCATGCAGTAATTTGGCAAAAGCATCACACTTCTGCTAAGTCACCAAACGTAGCGAACCACTTGAAGTTATCTATGGCAGAGGAGTTGGTTATCCAATACCCATATCCGCCTCCCAAATTGCTTGTGTCTCACCAAAAAATCTTCAACGGTGAGTTCTGGCGTGGTGAAATTTGGAAAAATTGTTCTCAGTTAAATTCCCAGATCAACGTAACTATTTTTAGCTTGCTATGTTATCTCTGTCGTGAGATATTAAAGAATTAAATATATTATGTTAAAAAAATTGAGGTAAGTCGCCATTATGGTTTTTGTTTTATTGTTAATGGAGTTAAAAAAGGACTGAAATTTTTTTTTAAAAGAACAATTTTTATACATATACATAGATTTTTATGTATTCACGAAATCTAAACTAGGAACGCCATTGACTGCAAAGTTAAGTAGGTATGTCAATCTGTATAAAACTAACTAATTACGACTTTGATTTGAATTTGAAATTGGAACATGATTCAAAATAAGAATGGTGTGTAATCTTCGCGTCACTTGGAGTGTGTGAGACAGGTTTGAAAAAAAAAACACAAATCACGATTCTAGACATCCGAAACAAGATGGCGGCCGCCCGGCTGAATGATGATTATGATGATATGCTGCTGATGATGATGATATTTGGTAAGCGAACCGGCACGACCGTCGTTCGGAGGCGTTCGGCCGTGTCGGACGAGCCACGAACCAACCTCACCGCACCAAGTCATAATTATTGTTATTATTCCTTCGTTTTTGATTTCATCGATGTAAGATAAAATCGATTGATAAAATTGCGATTTTTGACTTACACTCATTTTTCAATCAGGCTCAAGATAGGAACTTATCTACCTACATTTTTACTTAAAAACTATAAAATTTATCTACTAATTACGTTCTTATATTTTGAAAATGCTTTTTTTTACATTAGTTCCACACATGGAGGCCCTGAGAAAAACAATTCCTCTCGGGGACTATCTCATCTTTGGGGATGCTGTATGAAGGGTTTTTAGAAAAGGAAGTTCCGAGAAGGAAAAAGGTTATTGGGTTGGGTAGGAATCTGGAGTCGTTGTATCCACGGGTAACGAAAACACAAATCCAACCCTCCCACTGTGTTGCAATGCGAGTTAGTTCTGTTGGAAAGATCAAAAGGTCTTCCTCAACTGGTCTCTCCCGATCCGGACTGTTATGCAATTGGTGGGCAAACGCATCCGCCGTCAAGACCGGATAAACCTCACCTCATGAAATCTGCATCCCGGCTCAGTAACCAAACGTAGCGAATCACCTGGGGTGACAAGAGACTTTAAGTTATTCAATAAATGGTTCCCAAAATTGAAAGTAAAGTTAGGTTAGGTTAGGTTAGGTTGACATTAGATTATGATCTTGTAAATAATATAACTAATTCAAGATATTAAGGATGGGTTGTTTCAAAAAATTTGACGAATTCGTCAAATATTTGACGTTAATTTTCACGTTCTGTGTAAGTTCTATTCAAGTTCTGTGATGATTTCAGTTTTGGGAAGCAGCTGGCCGATGATATAAATGATGCTGGCTGGGATGATGATAAAAAAACAGAACTCGAAAAGAACTTACACAGAACCTGAAAATTAACTTCAAATATTTGATGAACTCATAAAATTTTTTGAAACAACCCAGTCTAAAACTTATATTTAACACAATTTGACAATAATAAATTATTGAACTAGGTCACAAAGTTTGTATAAAAACATCTTACCTCAATATGAATTTGTATTATTCTTTAACAAATCCTTAATAACACAAAAAATTACATGTATATTGATTACACAGAATTCGATCGCACGTATTAACTGTTTGGTTTACGCACACCCAATGAAGATTATAAAAACCACAGTAAAATTAATAAAAATAAGTAATATTGAATAAATTTTTACGTAATCAAATATTACAATAATTCGTAATTTGGCAGTATTGGTAATGTTACTCTTTTTATCATAATAATTAAAAATTTATATATTTTTGATGTGGAAGGATGAAAGAGACTAAATGCTGTAGAAATGAGATCCGTGTGTGGTAAAATCTTGTACGATCGTGGGAGAAATGTGTAATGAGTAAGAAACGGGCGATAATATGGTTTGGGCATGTAGAGCGGACGATCGAGAAAAGGAGTGTAAGGAGAATATATGACGCAAATTTGAATAGTGGAAGAAGTCGAGGATGCTCGAGGAAAACGCGACGCACTACCAAGTGAATCAGATACTTAATTGAAGCCATGTAAATAGTCAGAATAATAGAAGACTTAGTGTGATACGATGAATGGATGTGAATGAGACAAGGAGTGTGTGAGAGAATTAAGTTGCTTGGCGTTCCATCCTCTCTGCCTACCCCTACGAGGAAAAGGCGTGATGGTTAGTTAGTTGCATTAAGTGAATGCCCGTCTTCCTCTTCCCCATCTCCTTCCCCTCCCCACTACCTTCAGCCTCATAACATACTCCGATTGGGGATGCCATAGTCTCACTGGCTCCAGAAGGGAGCAGCTGGGATTCTCAAGGTATTCCCTTAAAAAATATTCCAAAATTTTTTCTAATAATTTTTCCACCCCCCCCCCCCTTCTTTCTCCCTTGACTTTGCCAGGTTTGAACCTCCCCTTTAGCCCCGACCCCCCCTCCCAATGTGAATGCAGTAGCTACGCACTTGATTATATTAGCCGTGTTTATTGACCAGGTAATTGAGAACCTTCATCTTGTTTATCTCCTTACCCTCCCCACATCTTTCTGCCTCACAATATACCCCAAACCGGAATGTCATAGAGCCACTGACTCCAGGAATTAAGAATCTAATATCTTGGTAACACTTTAAAAATGGTTTATTAATTAGAAATAATTTATCAAATATTTAATTATGGTCTAAAAGTGAAGCTGTGTGATTTTTCCACTGCGCCATTGTTATTGATAAATTGATAAACGAAGTTACAAAAATAATATAATTCAAATAAAAATCAAACCTAATCAATAAAATATTTACACACGAAACATGTATCATTTTGTAATGGGAGAGATAACTCGTGTTGAAAAAAATATAATAAAAAGTATGAATGAAATTAAAATGACGTATCAGAATTATTTCCTAGAAATGAACCTAGGCAATGGCTTTTTAACGATATGAGAAAAAAATGCATTCAATAAGGGGTCGCCCGAGGAAGGTATGGCACGATCAAGTGAATATAGTCGGGCCATGTCAAGAGTCAAACGATGTGCAACGATGAATGAATGTAAAGGAGGCAAGAAATGTGTGCCAGGACTGAGTTGTTTAGAGCTCCGTACTCTCTGCCTATCCCTACGGAGAATCGATGTGATGGTTAGTTAGTTGAATTCAATGATTATTAATGAGTTTTGATAACTCATGGGAATGCAACTTCGTTGTATGTATGTTTTTTATTTAAAAAAAAATACGTTTATAATTTGTTCTGAAGATTTCATTCAGATTATGTTAGATTTCTAAGTTCGATTGGTTAGGTTAGGTTAGGTTAGTTATTAGTATACTTGGCCGATCTGGATAACTACTTAGTGAACTGAAGATTTTATTCAGATTATGTTAGATTTCCAAGTTCGATTGGTTAGGTTAGGTTAGTATGCTTGGCCGATCTGGGTAACTACTTTGTGCATGCCATGTACACAATTGCAGGTTAGGGTTGTACGTTCAACTTCTTTTCAGTTTTTGGTCGGTTTGCATTGTTTTTATTAATAATTTCCTGAATTCACGTCACTTGCGATACTAGTGCGTAATAATTAAGCGTGAGCCGAAATTCTGATTGAACTGTGTCAGCAGTTCCGATAACCCCAAAACCGAATGTTCTGAATAATCGATAAAATTAAGTGCGATAAAAGCAATAACTATCGTGACCTTTTTAACGAGCTATGGACCTCTTCCGCGTCCCTATCGGAACCGATATAAAATACTGTAAACAAAGGAAAAAATGGCAGAAATCAATTATTGGTTATTATGAATATTGCAAAATTTGCGTAAAAATCCATTAACATGTTGAAAACTAAATCTGCAGTGCATTGTTATTACAGAAAAAAACTGTAAACAAAAGTATCTCTTAAACATTCTTTTGCAGGAAAATTATGGTTGAACGGATTATCTTTCATTTGTTAACCACATAACAGAAATCTGTAATAAGGGCTTAAAAATGTTGGGATTTATAACTAGGCTTACTAGAAATTTTAACAATATAAAGTGTATTAAACTATTATATTATGCGTATGTTAGAAGTTAACTTGAGTACAATTCTCCCATCTGGAATCCACATTATAATATACATGTACAAGCTGCTGAAAGAATACAAAACAAATTCTTAAGTTTTCTAAATTTCAAAATGGGGATTCCAACAATTATGTTGAACTACAACACTCTGTCAAATAATATGAATATGCTCAAATTGTCAGACAGAAGAATTTTCACTGACTTGGTATTTCGATATAAAATTCTACATGATTTAGTTGATAGTCCGGTATTGCTTGAATTGATAAGCTTCCGGATTCCAAAAAGTAATACAAGAAGTCAGGATTTATTTCAGTGCAGAAATTATGGGACTAACTACCATATGTATTCCTCTTTACACAGAACACTAATGGAAGGAAACATTTACACCAAGTCAGTGGACATCTTCATTCATATGTAAAACCCCTGAAAAAGGGCGTTGATCAATAAATAAATAAATAACTTATCGATATATTGATACATTCAATAATGAGGATAGCCGTCAACGTAATCTCAAAATTTCCGAACAGATCGCTGGAGGTGAGAAAGGTGATTAAAGTTTAGAATTTTAAAGAAAAGTGTGAAAGTCACAAAGAATCAACCAAACTGGAGATTTTTAGGAGGACTTAGACCAAAGCTGGAAACCAGAAGACTTATGCAAAAGATAATGGAAGATGAAGAGACAATCAAATCAAAGTATGTGGATCTGTGTTTGTATAAAAACCAAACCGTAAACATCCAAAAGAGTTTATAAAACTTATTATCGGGTCGAGGGGTGTCCAATTCGTCCAATGTCCAAATTCTCCCCTATTTATCAAAATCCAGTTAATCCGGTTATTCGTTCTTTTGACCAATAGGTCTGGATCGAATACGGAGTGATTATAATTTATAAAAAAATCTGGACAAAGCCGCGATTTACGATCTATATCAATGCTATTGAATTTTGTGACAGGACTTTTGATCGTATGTTGAATTGGACGGCAGATGCGCGGATGTCAATTATTATACTTGCAATAAAAAGTTGCCATTCATAAAAGTGCATTGGTATCCATATATTATAATTGATTCTAAAAAAATATATGAATTTATTTGAATCAGGTTTTTGCACAAAACGCACCAAAAAGATCTGTTAGGTAGTCTTGTTCGTTGCAAGTCTTAGAAAGACGGTGTTATTTTTAGTACATAGGTCGCCAATTAGAGTTCACCCAAACAACCCAAACTTTGTGATGTGCGTATTGGTGCATATTTACGTATAGAGCATCATTGAGAAACAACGCTTTGTCACCTACTTATTTTTATTATCGAGAAATGGACAACAAATTCAAAGAATCATCGTATTTGAACATTCGGAAAGTTTTACAGTGTTTTCATTTTGTAATTTAAAAAAAAAGTTTCTTTACAGAATGCTGTGATCCATGAGGCGTGTGTGTGGTAAAACCTTGCATAATCGTGTGAGAAATGGGGAGATCCGCAAATAATGCAATGTAAGCGTAATGAGTAAGCTCAGATGGTTTGGGGATGTAGAGCGAATGAATGTGGAAAGGAGAATATATGGCGCAAATGTGAATGGTAGACGAAGTCGGGGACGCCCGGGGAAGACATGGCACAACCAAGTGAATCAGATATTTGAGTCGGGCGATGTCAAGAGTCAGAATAATAGAAGAGCATGTATGAGACGATGTATGAATGTGAACGAGGCAAGGAGTGTGCGCCAAGATCGAGTAGTTTGGCGGTCCGTCCTCTCTGCCTATCCCTGTGGGGAAACGCGTGATGGTTAGTTAGTTAAGTTTCTTTATTTTTTAGTTGTTATTTTCTTTCTTCGAATAACACATTATTTGAAACACGACATTTGTAAACAAAGCATTAGTGTAAGAAATGTTTTTTATTAAATTTTGGTTGGATGCCTATATATAACCATAGAATTAAGATTTATATATATTTATTTTTTTTATTTTTTTTTATTCTTCATTTTAATCACCCGCTAAACTGCCAGGGCAGTTTGTCAGCAGGTCAATTTGACAATATTAATAAAACACTAAAACATAAAATATTATAAGAAAACACAATAGCAAAATAGTTCCAGAAGAATAACTTATAAGTACCTACAATACAAAAGCATAAAATATACAGACAGACAGATATAACACAGGTAAATTACTGATAGATTAAATTAATTATAGATAGTATTTATACATAAGATTACAAACAATATCAGTACAAAAAGTTTTGACCCATTAGCCATTTTTTAATTTTTCTTTTGAGATCAGTGGGGCAATTGGATTCGATTTTGAAATTCATCGGCATCTTATTAAATATGGTTGGGACAAGATAAGTGAATGTCCGTTGGCCGTATTTATTTATAATTTTCGGAACGGACAAACCCTCATTTTTACTAAATCTAGTGCCATGTTCATGATCTACTTTTTCTTTGTAAATTGAGTCCGACAATAGGTTTTGGCATACAATTTTAAACCATAATATTCCTCGCACAGGTAATATGTTAACTGATTCATAAAGTAATTTTATGTCCCTTCTTTGTGCATAAACACTTTTGCTTACCAAGAGCTTAGTCAAAGAGTTTTGAATCGTTTGAATATAACCTATTATTCTATGCCTATTCAAACAAATCGGTAACTAAAACCTATTACAGATAACACAATTTCCTAAAAAAACAGAATTAAAGTCGCAACTATTTGAAAATAAAATATACAACCCTGAATAAAGGTGTCAACATTTTTGATGCCAAGTTTTTTTGAAAAAAGAATACCTACTTATCTGAAGTTTTGTCGTCTTTGACGACCCCCTTCTCTGCGGGCAGAATTGAATATTTCAAGTATTGTCGCAGCAATAATTTAAACAGCGTTGAATTTCAAATTCAAAAAAAAGAATATCCGATCGCTTTTGTTTCAATCTTCTCACTTTGAGTTTTGTTTTTTGTTTCTTCCACTTTGACCCATCTGCCTCCAGTCAAAGGCGAGATTAAAAAAAAACTGAGTGCTAGGAATGATAAAAAATGGATTATTTTAACAGAAATTCAGCCTTTGAATATTCAATCCAAGATTACAATACAAATAGAATGTCTGTCCATTCTATCGAATTATTTCAGTGTTTGTCAGAGGTTTACCTTTTGCAAATACTCTTCAACTCTTGGTTAGTATAATTGGCCGAGTGTTCGAATCTTTAGGCTGATGAGTTACGTATCTGTTTAATTAGTCAATTTGTCAGTAAATAATACCAATTTGTTCGAGCCGCAGACAATGGTCACATTTTAGTCAATCAATCGGAAGTGTGCGGCCGACCAAAGTAGAATTCCTTGTACCCTTTGTTGCTCTCAAGATTATTGACTAGTTGCTTGTTCGTTAATTGCGTCTCGCATAAATTGTGCATGTTCGAATGTTCACGCATTGTCTGCAAACAATGAATACCATTTCATTTAAATGGAACTGACCGGAAACGAAACTTCTAAACGTAGAACACGATAAAAAGAACGTTGTTCTATTTTTGAATTGGTCAAAATAGCATTTTTTAAGTATCCATGGAATATGCGTGAGTTGGCGGTTTTTTTCCGTCGTGTCGTACTCATATCGAACTATTAACTTTAATTTCGATTCGGGGCCAGCTGTCGCACTTAATCAAATTCTTGTGATTTTTTGAAGATAATTTGTTTTGCTTACACATATTCCCGTTCCAAAGTGGATTTACTACCTCATTATGTTAATAGCCCGGCCCAATTTATAATGACATCTTTCCCCATCTTTAAGTCCCATATTTTAATGGCGAGTTTTATTATATGTATCTACTAAATACACAAACATCATGCGATGAGACGACTGTTTGCTTAATGCATCATAAATCTATAAATAATACAACAGGAAAAGAACTACATTGCACCGAAAAAATATCATTCATATTAAATAAAGCAGAGGGCTATAAAACTACAATTTTCATAAAACTGATGGAAGTAGACGACAAAGCTTAAAAACTACATTTCCGATTAAGTAGAAAATATAGCGTTCGAATTACAAATCTGGTACAGTAGAGAACATTGCTTAAAAACTACATTTTACGATAAGTACAGAACACAGCGTTCGAATTACAAACCTGGTAAAGTAAATGATATAGCTCAAAAACTATATTTTACGATAAAGTACAGAACACAACGTTCGAATTACAAATCTGGTACAGTAGAGAACATTGCTTAAAAACTACATTTTACGATAAGTACAGAACATAGCTTAAAAACTACATTTCCGATAAAGTAGAGAACATAGCGTTCGAATTACAAACCTGGTAAAGTAAAGGAGATAGATTAAAAACTACATTTCCGATAAAGTAGAGAACACAGTGTTCGAATTACAAATCTGGTTAAGTAGAGAACATTGCTTTAAAACTACATTTTACGAAAAGTACAAAACACAGCGTTCGAATTACAAATCTGGTAAAGTAGAGGAGATAGCTTAAAAACTACATTTCCGATAAAGTAGAGAACATAGCGTTCGAATTTCAAATCTGGTAAAGTAGATCAGATTGCTTATAAACTACATTTCCGATAACGTAGGGAACATAGCGTTCGAATTACAGATCTGGTAAAATAAGGGATCTGGTAAATTCCAAACAAAAATCTGAAAAAGCATACTTAATAGCGGTAAATCAACAATTCAGAACATTATAGCGATACGTTCATAACATTTTAATAAATGCATTGTTATATCGTACACGAAACAAACTAAGCTGAATCTGTTCTAACATCCGAAAGGATAATTAATAGTAAACCTCAAAATTCATGATTTATACGAATTAAAATGTCTGGAATTAAAATGGCAATATTTTAAAATAGTGTCCAGAAGACATCTGAAGAATTGAACGAATCGATTAAATCTCCCCTCAAAATACTTCACGCAAATGTAAAAGCTTTTAAAACGAACCGATTTGTATAAATTCAGACATAATAAAAATGGCAATTTTAATAATATGGGACAGGTCATAATTTTAAATGGGGACCGTGTCTATATTTTGTCTGCGCTTTTTGAACTCCGTCCAAAAAATATATGCCAATGATACGTGCGGCTGACACGTCATTTGAGAGAAGTCAATAGCAAAATACGATTTGACAAGGAATTCTTTATATTTAAAGCTCTAACGTATGTATGGTGGGGAAGCGGTGGTCGTAGGAATCTACTAATATTCTTAGGCAAGATTAACTAAGGTTATACGCATCAATTATTGTATTCCTAAGAGCAATGCTAATTATCTTCAAAATGTGTTTATAAGAAAAAGCTGTAGCACTTTCAATAGATTATGCACAGACATTGACATGTTTAACTCGAACCTTGCTTCATAAAATTCGTAAAAAGTAATATTCAACGGAAAACTTAATGTTTCATTAATTCCTTATCTTTCTTTTTCAGTTTTCATTTTCATTTTTTTTTCATTTTCATTACATTTTCTTTTTTGATTTCAGCAGTTTGCAATAAATAACCTCTTCAAAAATGTTACAGTATATATTACCCTTGAAAATACATTTTTTTGTAGATTTAAGTGAGTTGATGCACTTTTTCAGAACTGTTTATATTACATACATATATTGTTTTGTTTGTTTTTCTTTTTATTATGGTCTCAAATTTTTATGCCGTTATTTTATTGGTCAATGATATGACTATTTCTAACATTGTTATATATGAACTTGTAATGACTGTTTATAACGCTAACAAATAAAATAAAAAAAATAAAATTAGTAAGGTGTAAGTGCCCGCCTAGTTACAAAACAATAAGCGAAAACCCTTTTTTTCCTCGAAAATTTTTGATGAGAAATTTTTCATGGTAAATTTCCCTACGACCGTAAAACTTGGTGTGTTTATGAAAATAATTGATTTTTCATGTCATTTGAAATTATTTTTTTAAATTTTCAAGAAAATAATGACCCTAAAATTTTTCGCTAATTACTATGACTGAACTTGCATTAACAAATTCGAAGAAAGCTGAAAAGGTAAAAAAAATATTGTCTCTGGCAACGAAAGTAATTTTGAAAAAGGAACTCGGGAAGTGCAGCGAGCTCTTCAAGTGTTTGACAGTTCCAAACAAATGATTTCGCAGTATTCGAATTTCAAATTTAGCGGGTCATTTAGCATTTTCCGAATTTGCTTTACAAAACTCAACTGTCACTGGCTTGAGTGATTTACGATTCAGGAATCAAAGAGATTGCTTTTTCGTTGTTTGTTTTTCTCGGTTTTAAGATAAATAAATAAATGATTTTGATAAAATAATCTCAAAACACATTAGTTAAGTACTTGATTACACTATATTAACCATTGACGAACATTATTCTGGTAACTGCTCAGAGCTATTAGGGCTAGGACAACCAAGTTTGGGAATATTGTAGTGTGAGCAAGGGAAGGTTGAAAAGTACGCTGTATTCAGATACCGCCTGATAACCATTTATTGGATATCCAACAACTCTGCCGTAGGTCACCCCAAGCGGTTCGCTACGTTTGGTGACTTAGCAGGGGTGCCCGAGCTCTTGGGTAGAGATTTGTCTAGGTTTTGGTTGCGGATGATCTGGACACACTGAACTCCGGATTTCTACCTATCTTTTTCCCTCCCAGAACTTCCTCTCCTTCCTTTCCTAAAAAGGCCCTCTACACAGCATCCCCAAAGATGTCATGCAGGCCCTGAGGGTAGGTCTCCTGTATGGAGCTAATGTAAAAAAAACAATGATTTAAGACGATAGAGAAAATATCGACTTAATCGTTTCTCGTCGCACTAATGAAAATTATGAAATTTTGACTTATTGCTCTTTTCCCAACAATTGTGTTTTTTTGTCAGATTTCAATATCTATGCCTTGTCCCATACTTAGTATCTGTTATAGAAGTTATCAAAAGTTCTTTGGTGTTAGCTTTGAATGTGGATGAAATAGGTTATTTTTTACGTTTAGGGTTAGGTTGAGTCGTAAGTCAATCACGTATCGCGTTAAGTGAGGAATCACGAGTCGCCCATCGGATGCGAGTGTAATCCGCGATTTCGCGCGACCCGGCGGTCGGGAGGAAAAGCGACCAACGTCACAAATACCAAAATAAACCGAAAGGAATAAAACTAAATCCGGGGACAATATTTGTGGCGCATTCCAAACTGGAAGCGGAGGACATAAATTATGATGGCGCATTAGTTTTCGGAGGCGATCGACACGAGTTTTTTTGTGGCTGATAGGAAATGGGGACCACATTCACGAAAACAATACCAAACATTCCATCAAAAAACTAAAAAAAAATAAAAAATTAATGCCATAAAGTACAAGCATAATTTACTACGATTGTTCTTCCCAGCAAAAACTCTCGAAGGGTAAGCTCTGGCGTCATAAATATAGCATTAAATTGTGGATACCGCAGTGAGACTGTGGTAGTTTGTGAGGCTGAAGGTAAGTGGTAAGAGGAAGGAAATGGGGAAGAGGGAGGTGGGGAAGTGCCTGTCTATTCAGATTTAGTCACTTAAACAGGCCTAAAGACCTTTGGCGTCACAAATATAGCACTTGTTTAAATGTTAATACCGCACCAGAGTCGTAACTGCTCTCAACCACCTGAATCCACTGAGACTATGGCATCCCCAATTGAGGTATTTTGTGAGGCTGAAGGTAAGTGGTAAGGGGAAAGAGATGGGAAAGAGCAAGGTGGGGAAGTACCAGTCTATTCAGATCTAGTCACCAAACACAATTCAAGCAAACGTTTCAATTCTAAGTGGTGGTCTTATAATGAGAGTATCTACCATTTTGGAACGTTCCCAAAATGTACGAATACCTTATATTATTTTAAATTAATAAAATTTGAAAACACAAATCAATCAATTAAAATTTATTTGCGCACGTCGGGATTTGAACCCACGACCTACGGATGGCTAGTCGAAAGCTACATATATCAACGCAATTTTTTTTAGATCATGAGGTACAAAGGTTTGAGATTTTGTTTAAAATTGAGAAAAAATGAGACCAGACGCCATGTTGTTCGCACTATGAACAAATATATTCACTTGAGTTGACATTTCACAAAAATTGCGACACAAAAATTTCACATTTTTTAAACCAACGAATTAAACAATTATGTTTCATGTATTGTAAATTTTAATCTAAACCTTGAGAGATTACATACAGCACTTTTAATAAATGACTGTGACATTTTGAAAGATATTATCAACTGCGTCGATATCGCCCGACAGAATGATCTTCCCTGAGTTGTTTATATGACATTGGTATTTCTGTATACACTCGAATGCGTGGCTGAGCTTTCCGAACCGATTTGGACGTCTAGATCAGTAACATAACTGAGTAATGTCCTCACATTTGGTTTCCAACACGCTGCCATCCGATTTTTTTCTTTAAAACTATTTCAGGACTTTTTCAGCAACTGAAATACCCCCTTCTTCTTCTGAAAGAATTCGTGTAGGTTAGGTTTAATCATTTTTAAAGTTACGTTCCAAACAACAAATGAATCGTTTGATTGTTGAAGTATCTGAAGAATTTCGTTGTAGTTTATTAAGTTTCTTTTGATGTGATTTTCAGGTAAAACAAAGGGTGTGGTCATTTTTCAAGTGACATTTAAGAATAATCTTAGATTTCAATCATTTTGTCTAAATTTTACACAGACGAAATTCTACTATCTTAAAAAAATGTGGTATGCTGACAATGCGTGACTTTTGTACGCTAACATAGTCGTCACAACAAGCATTGTAAAAACAATAATTTTTTGGAAAACATTTCTTTTTTACATTGATCCACGTAGGACGACGCTCTGCGAAAAAAAAACCTTTGGGCCTATGACACTATCATTGGAGATGCTGTGTGGAGGGCTGTGAAGGAAAAGAAGGAGAGGAAGTTTTGGGAAGAAAAAAGTATGGTCGATGTGTCTAGGAGTGGCGGACGTATGAATTCCTCCCTCCCATTGCGGTACAAAGCGACGGATCAAGAGAGTCAGGCTGGAGAGGTCTAGGTTAGGTTAGGTTAACTAATCTCTCCCGATCCGACCCACCACGCAGTAAGTGGACAAAAGCATTGGCCGTCAAGACCTAGACAAACTTAACCCCATGATCCCGGGCACTGGGGTATTTGTTATCCAATAAATGGTTCCCGGGGCGGCGATACCCGTACCCATAAGTTGAAAAATACTGTTTTCTCATTTTGTCTCAAATTTAAACAGATGGTATCTATAAATTGAGGTATGCTGACAGAACTAATCAATCACTTGCACGTTAAAAATAGACGTTACAAAAAACTCACATAAAAACAATTTTGGCAATGGTTTGGAATCAAACCCTTGAAATCACGAAGAAACACAACGATGTCGCTGTGGGCTTAGTACAATGGACAGCATTATGATTTATTTTTCGCATTTCCTCGAAATGCAATAAAACTGAGACGAGATCTTCAGCAAAATAATATGAATATAGAAAATCATCTTAAATACACGCGGTAATTACCTCCGAAATACAAGTCTGACTCAGGGGGAGTTGGCAGTTTCGGACCGTCATGCATTGTTTCCTCAGATGTTTCAGCGTTGAGGAGTGATCTCGTCAGTTCAAAGTCTGAGTGAATCATGACTTCTTAAAACTACCGGGTTGACACTCAATTCGACAGCAAGGCATACGTCAAAATCGCAAAGAAAACGACCAAGAAACTGAAAATACGTGAGAATTAAGATAAAAATGTAAGAATTTTTCTGAGAGAATACTATTTTATTTATTTTTGTACACCTCGTTACAATAAGAGTGAAAAATATCATCTAAAAATAAAGGTATTAAATATTGTTTACAACAGTCAGATGGTATTGACCTGTAGAGTGAGTGACGGGAGTGGAGTGGAGTCGGGGACGCATCAAGAATACATTAAATCATTAAGAGAATCAAACGCTTGAGTAGGGTCATGATCAAGGGCTGGTGTAATGGTGCGATTGTAGAAAGGAACGTGTAATATAAAGGTTTGCATCTTGTGGAGTTTGAGATAAGCGTGCGAATGAATGACGGCCTCCGTGGTCCCGAGGCAAGACTCTCGACTCACAATCCGAAGGTCGCGGGTTCGAACCCGGCGTGCGCAAATAAATTTTATTTGATTAATTTGTGTTATTTCACAATTTATTCATTTAAAATTAATATATGATATATTTGCGGCACGTTCCAGAGTGGAAGATACTAATAGTATCGCCCTGGTGTAAGACCACCATTCAGAATTGAAACGTTGCTTGAAATGGCTTTAGCCGTGTTTAGTGACCAGATCTGAATAGCCAGGTACTTCCCCACCTACCTCTTCCCTATCTCCTTCCCCCCCCCCCACTACCTTCAGCCTCACAACATACCCCAATTGGGGATGCCATAGTCTCACTGGCTCCAGACGGGAGCAGTTGGGACTCTTGTGCGGTATTTCATGTAAAAAAAAAAAAAAAAAACTGCAAATATAATGTATCGTGAACACCTCACTAAGAAAACCTGTTGCAAGGGGATCACATTAGTGCAATTAAACAAAGCGTTGTTTTGACACAGTTTAAATAAAATAAATACTAGAAGATAATGTAATATCCTGAAAATAATGTGCGTAGTTGTGAAATTTTGCTTGAAAAAAAAACAACAAAGCTTAATTAAGTTGGTAGCATTATCGTGTTTCTTTGTCATTTCACAAAGTGTATTAGATTCTTGTGCCATTTTGCGACACTAGATCTGGCCTCTGGTGATTAAGCTGTCATTAAACTGTGCGTTGTCACTCACAATCATTTATCTGACATGATTTGACGACTAGATAATAACGACTTGACTAGATATTAAAAAATAAGGATAATGAAAATGAGGGAAATAAATTCAAGATCTTTATCGTGAAGTGGTGTATTCAAGCAATACTGTTTTACTTGTGAACATATTGATCTAATATTATTATCATGAAGTGGTGTAATGTAGATTGATGAAGACATTAATTAATTAAATCTATTGATCAAATATATTTAAAATATGTAAGATGGAAGTAGGGACAAACATGGAAATCTTTGACATAAAGTGGTGTTTTAAAGATGAGTGTTTTATGCATGTAGTAAATACTAAAATCAATTGAGAAGATCGGTGACACCAACTATATACAAGATAAAAATTAATGATTTGGTGATTGTATCATGAAGACAGATGAAGTTATTAACTTTCAAGGTTCTTTAAACCCAAAAGTGTATGATGGAAATGAGGTAAACGCTTTTTTTTACATTACCTCCAAGCACATCAATGGAAGGCCTGTTCAGGAGATTGCTTCCGTTGAGGGAGACTAGATTTTCATTTCAATCCCTTGTAGACGTAATCAGACATGATTGGGTCTTTGAAACATTAAATTCGACGAGGTTATTCTTACCTCCATTCTTTGCTTCAAAGCTCTCCGAGCCATGTTTGTGTGCCCTTTGGGGGCTTGTCAAACAAAAAGCTATCATGGACTGTAGTGTCATCCGCGTAACAATGAATCGGTGCACATGACAAGAGCTTGGACAACTTTATCACGAAGTGGTGTATTAGATTGATAAATAATTCAAGTGCGAAGTTCTTTAAAACCAAAAACACTCGAAAAGAAAATGCGGGAAGACCTACGTCATGAAGTGGTGTAATTCAAATTCAGGAAGTCGTTATTATTTAAAGATGTTTTATTGGCAAGTGGTTTACGCAATTCGACAATAGTTTGGTTAGCATTTGATTTATCGACTCGGAGCACGGCTTGGGTCTTATCGACTTGTGGTCTATTTCGCATCCTGGCCGGCGGTTGTCAGTTGTCACCTGTCAATCGGTCGGCCCCAGTCGGCCGTGGTTCTAGCACTTAACGCTTAATACCTAATGGCCGAGTGTTCACTGTATCGAGTGTCGAACGGCCGCGATATTAAGTGGCTTCGTTGTAAGCGAACTCGCTGTTCCGGAAATAGTGAACACGAGAGAAGTTCTTCGAATTATTTCGGGAATTGTTTTGAATGGAACGAGTTGGGGACCTGCCGTTATGAAATGACTTATTTTAATAGGCGACTGAGTCAATACGCTTAAAAAACTGTGTCTTTTCCTGGTCTGACTAACGCACGGTAACAGAGCTACAAATCTATCTGTGTAGACTGTAGACGGTCAAAAGATGGTATTTTTACGTGTGCAACCTTTTGGATCGATACTTCGAACCAACCAACGTCAAGAATGATTGGATTATATATTAAATACTGCAAACATAGAGACTAGGATATATTTTGAAACCCGACTCTGTCCCCACTGAGAGCCGCTTTGTAATGATTGAATCGTTCACCTACTTATTGTGCATTGGTTCTATAATATGTGCATAAATGTATATGTGTGTGCGTGTATGTATGTACATGTACGCATATACACGTTTAGAGTGTGCACACGTATGTCTATACATGTATATGTGTGTGTATATACCCGTAAATGAATCATTCACCTAGTAATTGAATCATTTACCTACTTATGCATTGGTTCTATAATATGTGCATAAATGTATATGTGTGTGCGTGTATGTATGCACATGTATGCATATACACGTGTAGAGTGTGCACACGTATGCATATACATATATATATATGTGTGTATATACACGTAAATTCGTACATATGTATTTACTAAGATTTGATTTTGATCCTCCTTGTTTTATGAATCTATTATTATGAAAGTATTACAACTTATAGTCATACTTAGAATGCTGAGATGGTGTGCTCACCTACAATTGGAATCTTCGCTATTACCATATTGAAAATGTAAATTAATATAATAATTATAATGTGATGTAATTTGTTGGCGAGCCAATAAATATAATAAATAAACAAGAGTCCCAACTGTTCTCCTGAGTTCCAGAAGGCAGGAAGAAGAAGACGGGGAAGTACATATCAATTCAGATAGGTCACCTAACGCAGTTATTTCTATATCAAGCACCATTTAGATTCTGAATGGTGGTTTACTAAAAAAGCCTGTTTTTAAAACGAGTATATTTTTTATTCAAACAGAAATAGAACAAAAGCTACCTACCAATTATAATAAATACATTATAATATGAATATGAGCTAAAAATACGTAAGAAATTGTAATAATTAATTAGAAACTTGGGAGCAAAGCTATTTAAAGATAAATAGAAATAAATCGACAGAAGTTAACAAATTTCGTAACAATTGATGTATTTTCAGATGGATTGAATTATTGAAAATCTCACAAAAAGTTACAAATACAATTTGTAATGTATTAAAAATAGCTGTATCCAACTAGAAAACAAAAGTATTTCCGTACACCAATTGTTCGAGGAGGGAAATTATTTATAAAAAAAGGATGAATCGTTATAATTGAGTCAGGGAAAATAAACAATAAAGGTGAGGCTAGAAGCATTTAAAATAAAGAATTGATGAAAAGAAATTAATTAGAATGAGTTAAGACTGAAATAGAAAAGCTAAGAAGCCATTAAAAGTCCTTCAGTGTCAAATTAAGCAGTCGAAGAAACAAGCGAAAAAGTTTTGATACTTTCAGAAAATTTTACTCTCTGGTTTTTAACAATAAATTTTTGATACTTCATCTGCTGTCGATACTCGTACCTTTACAGCATTTTTTTCAGATTCGTGTTTTTTACAGCCTCCTGTCTGCCAATGTCATCTTTGGGGATGCTGTGTGACGGGTCTTTTTAGGGAAAAGAAGGGGAGTTCTGGGAAGGAAAAAGGTATGAGGATTGGGTAGAAATTGGGGTTAGTGTGTCCAGGAGTGACGACGTATGAATTCATTCCTCCCACTGCAGTTCGAGGCGATGGGCTGAGATAAGTCAAAAGGTTTCCCTCAACCAGTCTCTCACGATCCGGCTCGCTACGCAGTAGGTGGGCAAACGCTACAGCCGCAAAGACACAGATAAACCTAACCCCATGAACCCGGGTACTCCTGCTAAGATGTTTGTTTGGAGAATATCCCAATACAATAATATTTCAAACATAAAATAATTTTCACTGCCATTTTCAAAAGTGGAACTGATTCACCGGGAATTCAGACATCCCCATCAGAATTCAGACATCATTGATGTATTATATTAAGATGAAATAAATTGTTAAACTTAACTTAATTAGTCCAATTTGATGCTCTAACGCCGAACGACCGGAAACCATCGAATATGGGCCCACTGCTACTCACGTGATAATAACTATAAATATAAACATATTTCGATAAGATATTAATATTACGAAATAGTGCATCTCTTGATTTTTCACGAGTCTGCGCTAGTAATAATATATAAAATAATAGGTAAATTTTGTGATTTCTTCTCGCGTGTTTTCGCATGTTAGTTAGTTAGTTCATTTCTCGTCCGTAAATTAAGATGTTCTCCAAATTAGCCATGTTGCGATTCATCAAACCGACCGACAACGTTATTATTTTCGTGCGCGTTTGTCGTCGTCTCGAAACGAGAGGAAATAACGATTGCAAGAGGCGATCAAATCGTGTCGGCTATTAGAGCGGCCGGCACTAACGATCGAAAAAATAGCCGGGAAAAGGGACCCGGGAAAGACCGGGAAAGACCGGGATAGACCGGGATAGACCGGGAAAAGACCGAGGTGATTCTGAGGCCAAACCGAGTGGGCTGGGTTTTGATTAATTACCAAACAAATCCATAATAACTTACGGTCGGTGTGGTGAGCTTTTGATCTGTGATGCAAATAAAAATATTAACGTGGCTGTTACCTATCTTTCTAGTACAGAGTTTTCATGAATTGGACTTTTGGTCATATGTACTCATGCAGAAGAATTATGTTAGAGCCCTTATTTCTATAGTGTCAGTGTCAACTGTCACACGAAATCAATAATTCGTTTAAAATGCATAAATGATTACAATGTGTACGATAACATAAAAACAATTTTTAAGTTTACTTTGCTTTATTAGTACGTGTTCAGCGTTTTTTTGGTATTTTTAGACCATCTTTTTTTACCTGCCCACGCCCTCCTAGTATTAGAAAGATACTAGATACTAGATAAAGAAGTTGGTAGCAGAATACTTGGGATGGATTGTTTAAAAAAATTTGAACAATTCATTAAATTTTTGAAGTTAATTTTCGCGTTATGTAAAAGTGCTATTCAAGTTTTGTGATTATTTCACTGTCATGAAGCAACTGGCCTATAATGATATAATAACGGAACTTGAATAGAACTTAAACACAACTCGAAAATCAACTTAAAAAATTTTATGAATTTTTCGAATGTTTTAAACATTAGAAGCAGAAATCAGAATACTCTTCTTTTGACTAGCTGAGAAGGTAAAAATTTGAGTTTTTTAAAAATAATTTCATTAAAAGAAATCGGGGAAATTGATTTTAATGATGCGTGTTGCCATAGCGTACCACAGCATCATCTGATCTTGGCTTGGGCAGCGTTTGACACAATCTATCAGTATATATCATCTTCTGTTCGTCGGGAGATGAGATGAAACATCTGTCTGGACGGTTAACTTCAGATTTAAATATTAAAGGATGCTGCGATGGTTTCTGATGATTCAAAAACATCGTTTTAACCTACCTGAAGTTTAACCTAATAAATACCACAACTTAAAGCCTAGACGATTGTGTCTCAAGTGATACGCAGAGAGAAATAATATTCTGTTACATAATATATACAATAAGATAGAGTGTGCTGAAGTAGACATTTACGTCAATAATTTATATCGGAAAAAAATCCTGCCATTGGTAAAAAATATGTAACAATTGTTGAACTAATTAATACGTATTACTAGTATCTTTCTTTGTGTCTCTTGTATTTCTTTGTAATATTTTTCATTTGAGTGATTGACGGTCTCCGTGGTCGAGGGGTAAGGCTCTTGACTCGCAATCTGAGAGTCGCGGGATCGGATCCCGGCGTGCGCAATTAAATTTTATTCGATTAATTTGTGTTATTTCACAATTAATTCAATAAAAATAATATATATAGTATATTTGCGGCACGTCCCAGCGTGGAAGATACTTTCAGTATCGCCCTGGTGTAAGACCATTCAGGCTTGAAATGGCTTCAGCCGTGTTTGGTGACCAGATCTGAAACCCCACCTTCCTCTTACCCATTTCCTTCCCCTCCCCATTACCTTGGGCCTCACAACATACCACAATGGGGTATGCGATAGTCCAGCCCACTGGCTCCAGACGGGAGCAGCTGGGACTCTTGTGAAGCATTCAAATAAGTAGTTTAAAAAAAATAGATATCATGTTTTCTTTGTCTGAGTATATTTTTGTAATTTTATACGTCTATTTGTATATTTAACTGAGTTTTTATAACTAGATTGGACTGTGAAAACATCCGTACAAACCAGTGTAAATAAATAAATAAATAATCATTTCATTCAATACGTTAAACTCTCTTAATTAACTAAATCTGAGCAGCGAGGTTTTCTACGTAGTAATCTTAACAAATTGCCCAAGCTTAAAATAACATTTTCTAAGACACTTAAAAGAAAATTATATTTTCACGATTATTAAACGAGAGAAATTACCTGACATTTTTCATCATTTTACGCAACTCAAAAATGGATTTGTATAATTAATAATTAAATGAAATAAACAAAACGTATGAATTGAGTTTGTGTAGTGATGTTATAAATTGAATGTAGTTCAAGAAATAGATGAAGCAAATATTGTGAACTGAAGACATAGTGTTATAATTATGTTAGCGTGATACAGAAGTGTATGTACATATATTTCGCCTGTCATTATATTATTTCGACTGTCGGTTTATGAAAATATACGTCTTTCCGAGTCTATTTCTGTTGGATGTCCCCTTCCATTGGCCAATCTCGAAATATAGCCGTCTGAATTAAAAATATTTCAACAGGTGCGTCGGTGATTTAGTATCCGACTGCATTTTTCACTTCGATTCAATAAGACGTTTGATAAAGCATCTCCACGTCGGGATCAACAAGGTTTTCATGTGAAAATATCTCATTTAAAATGCTGGTAAAAACATCTCGACCTTAGTCAAAGTTTAAAAACGCTACTAAAATGAAAATTATTCGAAATAAAATCGTTTTGTTTTTTCTTACGAAACGCACGGTGAGTAAATTCCGGAAAAATATATTTTGTTAATTGAGAAAGTCTTCTAGAGTAGACTGTTATTGGAAATACAGTCATAGTATATTTTACTGTCGCTAAGCGACTATTAAAACAAATCTCAAATTAGTCACTCGTTTTCATTCATAGGAAATAAGTATTTTTGAGTATAGCGTTATAAGCTGAATTTAAACTCCTGTGAGTGAGTGATTCCTTAATAAATGTTGTTTTTAATTTGGTGAACACCGCGTAAGAGTCCCAACAATTACCAATGGCATTCTCAATTGGGATATGTTGTGAGGCTGAAGGTAATGGGGAGAGGAAGGAGACAGGTAGAGGAAGGTGGGAAGTGTCTGGCTATTCAGATCTGGTCACCAAACATGGATAACCATTGGAGCGCTTTTTGCCACAATATGGCACTATTTAAAATACCTCGGATTGCTTTGCAGCCAATTTTGGCAAAATTTTCCCTTACTTGTAAGTAATTAAGTAGAAGTTAACGATTTTATAATATTTTTTTAATAAATCCTACCAATATGTAATAATCAACAAAAGATAGGTGAATTCATTGGCTATATAGATCTATAATCAGTTTGTTTGTCTCCATATCAAAATTCGCGAGTATAATTTTTTTAATTTGGGCGGAAAATATTCAAAATGATCACCAAAAAATGTCGAGAAAAAAAGTTTTAAATTGCGCTGTCGCTCCAGTGGCTTAAAGCAATTTCAAGCAAAGTTTCAATTCTGACTGGTGGTCTTACACCAGGGCGATACTGAGAGCATCTTCCACTCTGAAACGTGTCGCAAATATATCTTATATAATTTTCAAATGATTAAATTGTGAAACAACACAAATCAATCTTTTAACACAATCATAAAAAAGTAAATAAAATCAAGTAAAATTTACTTGCGCACGCCGGGATTCGAATCAGCGACCTCCGAATCCTTACCCCTCGACCACGGAGGCCTTCATTTCTTTATCAAGTCTGTACATTTTTTTTTCTTTAATATATTATTATTTATTATCTAAAAATTCATAGAGCGATCTATGATTCGTTTCTACTAACATAATTGCATATCCGCAAAAAAAACTGTCAAGAAATTAGCCTAGTTTAATTTACAAGAGTATTAATGCATTGAAGTGTATAATTTCACATCAATTAGTAAAAAGTACGGACCAATACATTACGTTTTAAATTTAACAACCTCCCGACACGATATGACAGTAACCGGCAGTTATACTCGAATAAAATATTGGTACGTTATATTGTAACATGCTCAATGAGAGATTTCATCTCGTGGTATCAGTAATTAGCCAATACTATGGGAATTTCGGAATCGAGTGGTCTGTAATTTGAACGAAACACGCTATGACAATTTCGGTAATATGATTTAGTTTTAAACAAGAAAAAATGACGCGTGATTCGATTTCTTTCTGTATCACGAACTTATACTGGGAAAATATAAAAAAAAATCGGTTGTAACCTATTCGCGTGTTAACGTTGTGATAGATTTTCAGATTGAAGTGTGTAATGAGAGGGATTTTTTTTACTTGGTTCATTTTATCAAATGATTTGTAAGATGATTAAATCCAGGTACCAATTCTGGGTTCGTGTTCGTTGCTTTTCCCAATACTTTTAAAAAAAATTATCATGTTGGTCTTATTGCGTGTGTAGATAATTATTCTGGAATTATATAATAATTCTAGAAAATTTTATTACAGCGTTGGTAGTATTGATAAAATGCCTACTAACGAACATGGAAATGTAATCAAACCTCTTAGCTATTCAAATATTTTTGTTATGCAATAATTTTTCTCATAAATACGAACATATTTTTTTAGAAAACTATTTTAATTTTCAAGATATGTATACTAACGTAGAAACACAAGTAAGATAACAAGGGACATCAACAAAATTTCCAATTAAAATGGGGTTCACCAAGGATCTGTTCTCGGCCCACTGATATTTATAATTGCCATGAATTATCTAACGATTCAAGAAATGAACAGTACTCTCAAGACTATGCTTTTTGCAGACGACATAGTACTTATAGCAGATAATCAGACTTACAGAATAGCCTGGAGAGGTGGAGAAAGATCTTGGAGGAAAATGGCCTTGAAATTAGCAGGAAAAGATAGAATGTTTGTACTTGCCATTAAAAGACACAAATGCTGTAACTCCTTCGACGCAACTGGATGGAGTAACATTAGTCAACTGTGACTCATTTAAGTATCTGGGCTCACTCATCACAGATACGGAATATGTGCAGCGGGTGTTGACCAAAAAATAGGTGTGGGATGAATAAAATTTAGATCCGTAACAGGAATCTTCTGTGACCCGAAAATGTCTATAAAACTTGAAGGAAATGTATACCAGACTATTGTTAGACCAGCGATAATGTATGGCTCCGAATGCTGGACTATGTACAACTATGTTACTAAAAGATAGAATTAAAAGTTCACGCACTCACGGGCATAAATAGTAAGCTGGAGGAACAATAGTCGAGATGGTATGGACACATAAGACGGAGACCACCAGACCACACAGTGAAGCAGGCAATGTTTACGGAGCTTCATCGACAGTCATCCAGAGAAAGCAATTTGATGACCCAGATGCAAAGATAGCCATGTTCGATGGCGTCATAAGAAGTAAGCTGGAGTATGCTAGTGGTGTGTGGACTCCGCACCAGACTAAATATATTAATATGCTGGAACAAATCCAGAAAAAATTCCTTAGGTACGTCTATATGCGAATGCACGGAACTTATCCGAGGTTCATGCACCATATGGAGTTACTTGAGGCAACAAATAGATTTAGTTTGGAAACTAGACGTTATGCAAATCTTGCAATTCTTAGTTTTAACATAATCCATAACTATATTGACAGCCCATTCCTCTTGAAATGCTACGGTTTACACGTGCCTGAAAGCTTCAGTCGTAGTCGTCGACACGACTTGTTCAAAATACCATACGGCAGAACAGATGTTCTAGCACAGCATAGCATAACAAGAGGAATGGTACTGTTGAACGAAATATCAAGACCAAAGAACTCCTGGATTCCTGGACTCAGTGCTTCAAAATATTGCAGGGAAACTGCTTGGATGAAAGCGATACCCAGAACCGAAGAAGATACAGCATGAAAAAGAGAAGAGCCGACCCCAACAGCCTACCTAAACAATGAGTTGGGACAGTGCAAGGAAGAAGAAGAAGAAGAAGATTTTAATTTGTCACAAAATGTTAATTATTGATGAGCTCAGTGTACGTACCATCGAACTTAGAGAAGTCTCCACTTGTTTGTATGTGTATTTATACACTGGATGCATGGATTCACTTACCTGTAAAAAAAAAAACTCATTTTTAAATTTGTTAAAATTTACGATTTTCAATTAGGAGACAGTTGTAATAACGTGATATTAACAAGAAAATTGAACATATCATTGGATAATTGGTTAAACTATGAAGATTATTATCGTCTTCAAAGGCATGTCCAAATGACCAGTAAAATTTTAATGTAAGGTTATAAAATTAATAATGTCTTCCACAAGCTTCAGAATTTAACAGTTCAATTTATTATTATCTAAATATACAAAAGCCAGCCGAGAGCACCCGGCATGAACAGGGAAATATGAAAATATAAAAATGTACACAATTATACAATGTGGTTTTGTAAGCTTTTATATGAAATGTCTGTATTGATAAAGCGATAAAGTTTAACGATGTGTTCAAATGGTTTTTTTAGACTTTTAGTCAATAATGTGTGAATTACGTTGGATTCGTTATAATCGTTAACAAATGTGTTTGCGAAGTCATTTTGAATTTTTTCGTCTAATAATGTCAGCCATTAAATAAATAACCCGTAACAATTCCAGCCCACTTGTTGCAATTATTTGAAAATGGAACGGCGCTAATATCGGCATTCGAAATTTGAAAATAAAACGACCAATAAACACGTCATCGAAGCGTTAGAACTAATTCTACATAATTGACTAGGTCTAACTCTCTTTATGTACAACCTGGTGGTAATAACTTGAACTAACAAAGATACACATAACTATAATTAATACTTGCCAACATAAACATGTTTTCTCTCGAGCTTTTTTGTTTTATGCATTGTTTTTACGATGTTGATTGTTTTAGAAAAATCGAATAAAGGACACTTTAATGTCACGGAGTGCGTCATTTTAACATAAACATAATTCGAATTCGGAATCAGCATTCGAAATTCAAATGTGGCGGCAATCGACGATAGTTTTGGCGGGTAATAACCATAAACAAATCGGAGCCGTAGACTTCCCCCTAATTTGACGCCAATAGACAAAATAGAAATAGAATTTACATGCGCTGTAAAATGTTCTGTCCTTTGAGGGAATTCCGTATATCTTTATAAGTGGAAGGAAAATAGAGAAGAAATGAAAAGGTACATGAAACAGCTTATAAAATCTAATTAATTACAAGTTCCTGGTTTAATATGTTATCCCCGATGGGCAGTATTTGAATTACTTGTAATTGAAATACGCATTTCAAATACAAATACGTACTTTGTATTTGTGTTTCAATTACTTCCTAAAATGTATTTTGTTATTGGTATTTCAATTATCTGATGCTGAGGTATTTTGTAATTAGTATTTCAAATACTTATGGCTTCAAAATACATTTTCAAATACATTTAGCGATCTTAATAATGATAATGAAAAATAAGCTGACATAGATAATACATAGACTAAAAGGCTAGAATCCAGAGCAATATAGGTTATTATTTAGAGTTGGCAACACTGTACATCAAAGCAAGTATCTTGTCAATGTCGTTTTCATCGTTTCGCGGTATTTATTCATGAAGACGTGAGTTAATTGATAATTGATAATGGATGATGAAATTCCATCAAAACCACAAAACTTTACAAGTGGAGCGGAGATGAAATATGTTTTCTGAGCAATATGATGGTCAATCTTTGCACGTCTCTGCTCAGCTTTGCTTCTATGGAAACGCACCCTTAGATAAGGGCACTTATGACAATTTATTGCAACCAAAGGTTCTACCAACACCAAATGTATTTTGTATTTTGCAATTTGTATTTTGTATTTGAAATTTAAAAAAAAATGATTAAAATACTGTATTTTGTATTTTAAATTTCAAATACACTACTTGAAAGTATTTTGCATTTCGTATTTTAAATACATGCGAAAAAGTATTTTGTAATTTGTATTTTAATTACAACAAGGCATGTATTTTGCCCAGCCCTGTCGATGAGACAACCATGACGGTTGAAATATTTAAAGACATGAATGTGAATGAAACATTCTCGTATGGGAACGAAACGTGTCATGTGCGGTCAACCCACATAAAGATAAATACAGAAATCTTGTTTTTATTTACACTTATAAATTGGTCGAACGCAATTTTTCATTGGTCAAAACATCCAAAAATATACTCGAACAGATGTAAAAACCGATTTTTCTTACACTTGCAATTCACCTTCTTTAAACAGGTTGGGTGGATTTTGTTGAAAAATTACGTTTTTTTAATGTTCAACATTTTTTTTGGTTCATGCGTCAATCTTGTAACAGATACGTAAATAGTTTGACAAACATTCAGATTGATTGAAAGCTGCTAACCAATTATAAACGTTTAAATTTCTGAATAAAAATAATTCCACCCACTTTCTACTCAGTAAATAGATATCGCCTAATAATAAGTACGTCACTTTTTAAAAGCTGTTACAATCTCAATTAACATTTGGCAAATCATATTATATCTCATAAAAACTATTCTAAAATACATTCATTGCAGAATAACGAAAACTAGCAGCAAAACCCTGCGGGCAGCTTTTGGTTCGGCTTCGCCCAGTTAGTGTTGGTGACCATTTTTTGAATCCTATAGGAACTGGTTACAAAAATTGCCCGTTCCTCGGATCCACTGTGATCCAGTGATAGCTAATCACCGAGACCGGAAATGACGTCATACGTAATATATAGCCGCTTGATACAACTATGTATTACCGTCAATCTTTCCATATCCGGAGGTATACTACATATTCACAAATTCGTAGCAGTTATACCTAGGGGGGACACATCCCCATCCGACCTGCTGACGGAAGTGGCGACATCTTGCGACGACTTCTTTAATTCGAAACCGAATTAAAAAGGTAGCTTTGTTTGAAATTCCACGTACATAGGTGTTATTTGTAGCGTGGCGGGTAAGGCATGGCGTCAGACATGCACTTGAAGCCGGTTGCTGAAATTCAACCACACAGACGCAAGCGTAATACTATTAGATTCTGCTTAAAAATTGGGTAAAACATATCATTTTCTAAAAGCTCCGATTTCCAAGTAAATCCCAGTTTGGTGAATGATTTTATTTAGTTTCTTTTCAAGTAAAACGATTCCAAGAGTGAAATCTTTTGCAGCATAAAGAAAATCCTTTATTATTCGATCCTGTAAATTGTAAAAATAAATCTCTTGGCTGAGGTATTATTTATTTGCGAAACAGATAAAGAGTGGCAGAAAGTAATATGAAAGAAAAGAGCCAATAAAACCTCCCTAGTTATTGCAGCCCGCTGTAGGAGCTGTGGTCTGTAGCTTGCAGATCTGTGAACAACCACCCTTCAAGTTAACCAGCCTCCTCAAGGACAGCTGGAAAATATAATATTCGAGAAGTCTTTGATTCAGGGGAAGAAAAAATTATAGGTAATATTTATCAAAAAAATAAAACTTAAGTAGATTTTCTCAATCAAAAACAGAGCATCCTTGAGTATATCACATTATTTTTTAAGAATATGCAAACCGGTTTCGGTAAATCCAACGCATTTTTGGGACAGTTTTAAACTTATTAGATTTTTTTTAGATATCCTTCCTCTTTAGATATAGTCCTTGGTTTTCACCGTGGAAGTTTAGATTCAATATTAACTGAAGTTTACAACGAATTAACATAAAATAACCAGTTTTTTGAAGAGTTGTATTCTGAAAATAAAAGAATTTCATTTATGAAAAAACATCACTTTATTTAGAGTATTTTTATTGGTTACAAAACGGGCTGAAAAAATACTCTAAATGAATTGGTGTTTAAGGTTTTAAGAGAAATTATTTTATTTTTAAAAAGGTTTTAGCTAAAATAACAGTTATATTCTAAAAGGACCTGTTTTTTAGGTTAAGTAAGTTTTAATAAATTTTATTTAATAAAGATATCTTCGTATGAACCAAACTTCTGAAATATTTTGTTGTATTTTTCGAGTTTAGTTAGCTGTCTTCTGCGTCGCGATTACAAAAACAAAAATATCAATGTTTCGAACTGCGCCGCGGTAAACCTTTAGAAAACTCTCGAAGGATTTATTAAATAGGAAATGCTATCGGAAAATGGGAAAATACAGTGGGGGAGAGGGAGGGCTTTGCCCCAGGACTCCTGGCTTAAGGAATAATCGGATAAAGACACTTCTTAAATCAATGCTTCGGAGGTTTATTATAAGTTTCACCTGAAAGTTTCCACCGGCAGGTGAGGATTGGTAAAAGCAACACAAAATGACTGATAAAAGTGATTTTTTTTTTCCTTATCTGAATGTCATCCTTGGGGATGCTGTAGGGAGGATCTTTTTAGGAAAAGGAAGGAGATGAAGTTCTTGGAAGGAAAAAAGAATGAGGGGTAGGTAGGAATCTGGGGCTCAAAGTGTCTAGGAGTGACGAACGCATCAGTGACTACGCAGTGGGAGGGATGGATTCATACGTCCTCTCTTTCCTGATCCGGCCCACCACGTAGTGAGTAGGAAAACGCATTGGTCGCCAAGAGTTATAAATATAATTCGTATAAAGAAACGTCACTACCTCAATGACAGTTCTTTTTTCAACGTTTTTTGAGTCAAGCAGGTTTCATAATATTGAGAAAATGCGAATAAGAAAGCCCAAATAAACACGACGATGTAAATTTTTTTTAAATTTCATTTTGGGGTGTTATGCCGTGTTGCGCTACCTCCTTCTTTAGCCAACGTTTCGGACAGCGTTACAGTGTCCATCATCGAAACGTTGGCTAAAGAAGGAGGTAGCGCAACACGCCATAACACCCCAAAAATAAATAATGAAAATACTTTTGGCCGTGAAAATCTAAAAACGTATCTGACGACGATTTAACGTGAAAAAAAATCTTTTCTGAACCATTAAAACGGCCACCATCTTGAGACGGAAACGGAACGTACAAACAAATTTACAGAAATACGAAATACAAAACTGTCTATTTAAAACAGGACTTCGCTACGCTCAATCAATTATTTGCTTCCAACTCAATTATTTCACTTGTTCGTAATTCTATATACCGAACAGCTTTGCTATCTCCACAATCAGAGCAGACCCGAATCACTTCAATTCCTCTATTTTGACAAGCTATTAGTGGCAATGGTCATAAATAAGTCAAAGTGATTGAAATCAACAAACTATCAAAACGATATCCGATATTCTCGACATTCGATTCGACAACGACAACGATATTCGAAAACGATTTTCGATTTTCTCCGATGCGGTACTGCACAAATCACCTCTCAGTATTAGCAACAGTAGATACAACATGCCGGACAAGTGTTTACAGTCTTCATCGGGTATTTCCCCCACATCCCCAGAGATCCGTGTTGCCAGTTCTTTCATTCATTTTTCCTTTGACGTAGGAAAAAAGACAGAAAAATCGTTTTGGCGGCACAGCTTACAGAGAAAGTGCAATATTTATCAATTCTACGGATATTTCCCGTGTCAACATTTTTTTAATAATATTCTGAGCAACGGAAAGGGATTTGTGGAAACAGGAGATTATGGTACGGAAAAGATAAATATTAATGAGGAGCTTGTTTCGTATTCGTTACTGTTTCTATAAATGTTCTTTACGATGCTAGTTCATGTATTTTAAATAACTCTTATTTATACTTTTAATGAGACACTCTTTTAATACATAAAACGTCGTAATGACTAGATATTTTGTAACTCAATGCAAAAGTCTTGGTGTTAAAAGGATTTAAAAAACTTTGCTCGTCTTTCAAAAATTACAGGAAAAATATTGCCTTTAATCAATGTTCATTATTAATGACATTTCGTCCCTTAATGATCAAAAATAAAGGAAGAATCCGCCCCTAACCGATGGGTATCAAAAACTTGTAAAGATGGGGTTGTTTTTAAAAGTAAAGACGTATTATTGGCACCCGGGGTTGATAAAATCAGGGTCTTAAGGTTTTGAGACTTGAAGGTGAGTATTATAAGAATATAGGGGTGTTATTCAGACCAGATTATTGACAGGAGGGGTGAGAAGATTCGGTCAGAGGTCCCTGTTGTTTATTTAAGACTAAAAGGCATTTATTTTTAAGGAAATTTGCAGTGATCTCGAGCCTTTCAGATGGGGGGTACTTAAAGTCAAAGGAATTGAAGTGTTTGAATGATTTTGATCAGGTTTAATTACTTTTGAAAAGTGGAGGAAGGAATATTATCACGCTTAATTAGAGTAAATGCAATACTAGGCCTTATCCAATAAAAAAACATATTTTGTTGAAACTAGTTTGTTGAAAATAAAACTATCATTAGGCAAATATTCTTTAAATTTTTAGGGAAGGATTTACAATACAGATGAAATTTAAGCCCACATTTAGAATATTCGCGGCATAAAATAAAATTTTACTGCCTCGCAATTTGTAAATAAATTGTTGCATTATTTTGAATATGCGAAATAAATAAAAACACGATGTTGGCAATATGCAATGAAGCCTTAATGTTTCTTCACTTTATGTTCCGTGCTATGGGCTCTTACCCTTAGAGGGTGGTGGAAGATGGAATTCTTCATTTACATTATTGAGAGCAAATGTACGGAAATTCAATATGAAATAAAAAACAGATGAATTCAAATTTAGGAACATCAAAATTTGAAAAGTAAAATAAATTGAACATTTTATTCCTCTCTTAAATATTATCAAAGATAATGATGATGTCATTGACATAGAGAGAAGCTTAATGTTTTCTTCTGGTGCTCTCTCTTATCGGAGGTTTGCTACCATCAAGGCATTCTTTTCGACAACCCAGCAGAACTGCACTCTTCTTTAATTGAATAAAGTAACTTGGCAATATTTGAAAAACTCCTAGTATTGTGAGCGGAAAAGTTGATTGACTTAAGCCGGGATCCTACCTAATCTATTCTTTGATGTATTTCATAGAATCTATGAAATAAATCCATGGAAAAAGATCTTTCTATCATAAACAAACCTTAATTTGAATCGACTTCAACTTCCATTCTATTTTTTAAATTTTAAATTTTTTTTATATGAATACCGCACAAGAGTTCCAACTGCTGCCGTCTGGAGCCAGTTAGACCATGGCATCCCCAATTGGGGTATGTTGTGAGGCTGAAGGTAGTGGGGAGGGGAAGGAGATGGGTAAGAAGAAGGTTGGAAATACCTGGCTACTCAGATCTGGTCACCAAACACGGTTAAAGTCATTTCAAGCAACGTTTCAATTCAGAATGGTGGTCTTACACCAGGGCGATACTGAGAGTATCTTCCACTCTGGAACGTGCCGCATATATACTATATATTATTTTAAATGAATAAATTGTGAAATAACACAAATTGATCCAATAAAATTTATTTGCCACCCGGGATTTGATCCCGCGACCTTCGGAATGCGAGTAAAGAGCCTTACCGCGGGACTACGCCGGCCAGGAGTTGAATCCTCGAATACTGAATGGGTTTTGTCCACTCGGCTACTAACTGGTCCTTGCAACAGTTTCATAGTTTTAGAAGCCGTGTATACTTACTAGGTTGTAAAGAAACCTACTTATAGGTTCATCTTTTTAGTCTCAGGGAGAAAAGTTGTATGGAAAGTAAATTATTTCCACAGAATAAAATAAAGATGCACTGTTTTATTCGCTACCTTCCTCCGAATGTTCTACAATTGTATAATTTCAAATTCTATTCAAAAGCAACTGTGGAAATTTCAATAAATTTCGCATTCGTTCGATCATAGGCTGCAAGTAGCGCTTCGGAAATATATGCGAAATATTCGGCTCGTTGGGGATGTTTTTAGGGATACTTTGCCGTCTTTTTATGGCCAATTTTATTCGGCGATTTCCATCGGCATCTTCACGGGGTAACACCCCCGAAACAGAGCCTCCCAGAGATGGGGTGGCAGGGGCGGTAACAAGGGATGAAATAGAAAGCCTGGAAAAGTATATTTGGAACTTGCAGTGAAGGAAGTCTTTCAATGAGAATTTATTATTTACGATGGTTATTGATATTTATATTAAAGGATGAATTAAGGCTTCTTGTAAGGAATCCTGGCGTCGTTGTTTCCCAAAGCTCTGTCGTCCTCTGCCTTTTTCACTTACATTTATGTCAATCCTTTTTTAGTGCAGTTTTAAATTTGTAAAAGATTATGTTGGTTGTTGGAAAATTAAGTGTTAAGTACGAAATGTCTTTTAAATAAAGTACGAAATATCTTTAAAATAAGTGCAAGTACGAAATATCTTTTAAATTAAGTGTTGTATACAAAATATCTTTTAAATTAAGTATCATGTACGAAATATCTTTTAAATTAAGTACGAAATATCTTTTAAATTATGTGTAAAATACGAAATGTCTTTTAAATTAAGTGTTAAGTACAAAATATCTTTTAAATTAAGTGTAAAGTACGAAATATCTTTTAAATTAAGTATTAAGTACGAAATGTCTTTGTGGATCCCGCACGAGACATATGTGACACCCCCAATTAGTGTATTTTGTGGGGATGCAGGGAGTAGAGAAAGGAACGATAATATTAAGAAAAAAGGTTGGGAAGCACCTTGCTGTTCAGATCTAGTCACCAAACACGGCTAAATCCATTTAAAGCAAATTCGCAGTGATGTTCTTTCACCAGAGCGACACCAAAGTATCTACTACTCTTGTTGATGTCAAGGTTTATAGCATTTTTGATTGTTAATCACTGTTGGCTTGTAAAGTTTAATTAGATATATTAAGTCCACTGCTGTTTTTTTTAGAATTTTTCATTTTGGAAAAAGTTGCTGCTAATTGTTGTAAAGTGTTTAAGAAAATATTTAACATTTCTCATATTTTGTTTCAGTTGAACATTGAAGGCTCCTAAAACCATATAAGTCATACTAATATAAATTTCATATAAAGAGCTGGTCTAATATACCTGCCTAATGAAAGGTTGTATTTCATTAAATTCATTTTCATTCAAAATTAATCAAAAATGTCGCTTTGAAGGGAAGTATCGTAAATTCGTGTTTTATTGTAAAATTATATAAATTGGAATTTTTATATGGAAATCGCGTACGTGTAACACCAGGGAAAGAAGCGAACATTCTTAATAAATATATTCCTTCAAAGATTTCAAAGATAGGGGAAGCGGGTGTTATTAAAACAATAAGGTATTAAAATTCAATATCTTCGCCGCCATTTTTTTTCCAACAAAGGGGAAACCGGGGTGGCTGATATCATGAGTCTTTATTATTATTAAGACACATTTTTTTGTTTTCTTCGATGTAGAAAATGGGAAAAATGGGGGAGGTGTGGCGGTGTATAGGTTTCGCCACGGTAGATTGTATAGAAAATGAAGGTATTAAATGGTTTGGGGGAATTTATTATATTTTTTTAACGTTGTTAATACCGCGAACAATGACGTTTTCACCGTAAAGGGGAAGTTGGGGATTATCTGTATTGAACAAAATGAGTTTTTGTTGTGAAAAATACATTTGAAGAATATTAGCGTAGAGAATATTGGGACCAATTTAAAAAAAAGGATTGTCTGGTAGATAACGATTTGAAAATTTGTTTAAATTATTAAGTTAGTTAGAAAATATTAAATATTAATTATTTTGGTTTTAACTTTACTTAAATCAAGTCAACATAGACAAAATAATTTATTGGACTTTTCAAAAGATTGCGACATATTTTCTAATATATATACGAGTAATAAAACCGTCATAAATATAATTTTAATTTTGTAGGCTTTTTGCCATTTAAATAAAAACAATCACAAAAATTTCGCAGTGGCGTAACACGCACAAGATTTTTTTAATTGTTGAAAAAAAAATTAAGAAGCCGTTAATTTTTTTAAACAATGAGCTCTTTTTTCATCAGCCGTCGAAAGAGCACGTGCCAATACTGTAATGTTGTGTTTTTTCGGTTTTGCCACGTGAATTGTTTTTTCAATAAAATACAATGTCCAAATGGCGATCTTTGTTCCTAAGGGATTTCCTGACGGAATGCGTAGGAACGTGTACGCATTTTTATTTAATAATTCGTATTTTTTATTTGATTCAGTGTTAGCGATATAAATCAAAATACAAATTTAATATGTAACAGAAAAAAAACACATTACAATGTAGAGCTACCTGCAGTATAATATGATTGAGGTTCGTATATTTTCAAAGAATACTTTATTTTTATCTAATCCTGATACATCACGGGATGTGATTTTCAAAACGAAAAGTGACACATATTTCAAACAAAGAAAAAAATTATCGTCTGGAAAAATGTTATTACAGGTAGGTATTTATCGCTTGTCTGGATTTCAAAATATTAGTGAGTTGAATTCCTTGAAGTTCTCCATTAAGACACAAGCAACATTTGTGGTGGTAGGTGAGATTCTAAAGCTAATAGGCGCTATTAATATTCCCACGTTTATGGAACGGCGGCGGTAAAAAAGACAATTAACATACGTTCCTTATCATAACAATGCTGCAGCTCTTTCTAACACATTAAATAATGATGAGACAAAATATGAGACACGCAATGTACGTCCGTGTAATTCCACCAAAGTACCACTTTTTCTTCGAGGAAACAGACATGCGTATATTGTGTGTCTCATCTTTTGTCTCCCCATTATTTAATATGTAAAAAAGAGCTGCAGCATTATTGTGTTAAGGAAAGTATGTTTATTCTTTTTTTGTACCGTCGCCATTCCGTAAACGTGGGAATTTTAAAAGTGCCTATAATCAGGTTGTACGTAATTTACTTAACACCTTTATGATTTTCGATTTTGAAAATGTCTTTCTCTGACGTGGGCACATGGAAATTATGATGTTTCATTAATTGATTGTTTCCTTCGTTAAGACTAACAAAATTGCTGATGCAGATTTAAAATTATGAATAAGGTAAATCTAAGCATTCCTTCTTGAATAACGACTTTGCTTGTTATCTCCTTAGCTTTTGCAAATGGCAAAACTTGAGCACGAAAAACACACTCACTCCGTGTTGCGGGACATTCTTTGCAGTTGTTTTGTATGAATAACGATGGGTTACTTTGAATTATGCATATATAACGTGGGGGCTGCGCGCCGGCACGCCACGCCGCTGCGCTGGAAATGGTAGAAACTCGATGTTTGCCTGAATTTAGGGGCAGATGATGTGAGGAGATAGCGCCAGTGACGGCGGGGAAAACATATAAACAAAAAACAAACATATATTAAAAAAAAAAAATTCTTGGTGCAAATACAAATGTATACACGAATTATATTCATACTGATGAAAGCGCCATTCTCTATTAGTTCTGTCTCTCTTTATCATAATAAATAAACTACGTACATATTTACGCAGCATCGCGTTTATTGGTCAAATGCTTATATATACATTTAGTTTTATATCAGTGATCGACGAACTGGCGGATGCAATCTTTTAGTCATAAGATGTTTTAATGGTTTGTCTAGTCTGTAGTTAGAAGTAAGATTGTAGAAATATATTATTAATTTTACAGCACCATTGAGGTGATTTTCCACAAAAACGGCGCTGTTAAAATCATCCAAATATAACTGTTATTAAAACGCATGTAAAAAAAATTATAATTTTATCTAAGTCCCATTGAAAAAAGTGTAGAAAAAAAATCAAATAGGGGTCAATTTAAGACTTACAAAAACACTAATTTACTAACCGGTTTCGCAAAATATATGTATTATAACATAAATATGCATTAAAAAAAAAAAACAATATGGCGTCTCGTCTTAAATTTTTGACAGATAAATTAAAAATTCAAAGCTTTATAGCTCATGATACAAATGACGTAGCGAGCTGCGCGATGACCTAAAATCTCAAAATTGTAAATTTCGTAATGCCAGAGCTCACCGTTTGAGAGATTTTGCTGCTTTATACAGGTAAAAACAAAATTTTTATTTGAACAATGGTGAATAATTCTGTGGCACTGGTTTTATATTGTTTAGATGTCTATTAGTATATTCAATAGATAAAGACAGTGCGATCATAGAAGGGTGTACATTTCTCTTTAGCCATTTTTACCAGAGCAAGTTTGCCTCGCCAATTACTGCGGCAAGGTTAGGGCGCGTTCACACCGCACGCGACTCGGGTCCGTCGTAACGCGATAAGTCGCTATCGCGGCGGCGTATCTCGCGACATTTGTCATAAGTCCAGATCATAATAAAATGCAGCGATTACATTCGTGATGTATTTGCAAAGCTCGCGAAACCCGATGCCGGGCTTTGACTTGCCCGTAAACCACAATGTTGAGTATTTAAATACATGTATTATAGTTCCATATTCGAATTTTAATGCTAATGTCGCTAAAGTGACGTTTAACTTTTCAACTGATAACCAACGATTTAAGATTGTTTTCAATTTTAAACTGTAGGGTTGATTTAATTTAGTGACTTGAAATTTTAAACTTATCAGTAGGCGACCGTATTAATTACGTCAACCGAATTAATAATTTAAAATTTAAATGTTTGGAGCCCATTAATTAAAAAAAAATTACATTTTCAACAATTTAAGATTTTTATTATCAATTAAAATCAGTAGTCTTAAAGTAGGTAAATTATTACTTTAGGAATTAGTCACATTGCGTAACTACTTGACTAATAATTTACAGCAAAATGCAAACCGGTTTCGCCACAAACGTGCCTTTTGTCAAAATAGTTTATCTAACCAGCAATTTTTAATTATTTTTTTTAATATGAATAACTCACAAGAGTCCCTCTAACCATCTGGAGCCGGTGAGACTATGATATTCCCAATTGGGGTGTGTTGTGAGGCTATAGGAAGTGCGGAGGGGAAGGCGATGAAGAGAAAGGAGGGCAGTACCTGGTTTTTTCGGATTTGTTTACCAAACATCACTAAAGACTCGATTATGAATATTAGTATTTCAACAGGGCGATACTGAGAGTATCTTCAACTCTGGAACGAGCCGCAAATGTAGTATATAATAATTTAATAACTAGCAGTTAAAACACCGCTCCGCAGCTTTTTGCAGCTAGGCCCTGCTGGCAGCTTTTAGTTCGGCTTCGCTCAGTTAGTGTTGGTGACCATTTTATAAATCCAATAGGAACTGGTTTCAAAAATAGCCTGTTCCTCGGATCCACTGTCATTGAGTGTAGCTAGTCACCGGGACAGACAATGACGTCATATGTAATATTGCTTGATACGACCATGGATTACCGTCAATCTTTCCATATCCGGAGAGATACTACATTTTCATAAATTCGTAGTAGTTCCATCTAGGCGGGACACGTCACCATCCGACCTGCTGACGGAAGTTGCAACATTTTGTGACGAATTCTTAATACGAAACCGAATTGCAACGGTAGCTTTGTTTGAAATTCCACGTACAGAGATGTTATTTGTTGCGCGGTGCGTGTGGCGTGGTGTCAAACATGACGAAGAAGCCGGGTTCTGAAATTCAACCACGCAGACGTTACCCTTTTAATACTGTTCGATAGATTTTTTACAATCTTACGTATTTTGTTTATTTATCTTTGATTCTACTGACAAAAAGATCACTGCGCAGCTATAAATTAACAGGATTTCTCCTGGAATGTATCTGGTTTTCAGCAGTGCCTCTAAGTACGATTTTAAGGAAATGAATTAAATAAATTTACTTGTACGCGTCGGAATTTGAACTCGCGACCTCTAGAATGCTAAGCGAGAGTCTTACCCCATGACCACGGAGGCCGTCGTTAGTAATTTCGCAATAATCAATATAATTACCAACACTGCGTTGAACATTACTAAAGCAAACGAAACGTGTTGGAGTTTTGTTAAAAACGAAAGAGAAGAACACAGTTTAATTTATATGTATTATTTGAGGTGTATTTCTTACGTGAGGATTAAGTTTTGTTAAAAATATAAAAGTATTTGTATTTTTTTGTTTCAATAACAATTGGGACTTGGGACACGATGTCCATTGTAGCATGACTTCGCTTCAAGCACCAAGTGTGATTAATTATCATTTTTTCACAGTCATCCTACTAGGTGACTCATCCAATATAAACTACACACATCTCAATATTCCCACAAACAATGGAGTAGTTAACAGCGCACCAACATGCATATCGGATATTAAAATTAACGAAAAAAAAACATTAAAAAATAATGGCCGCAATTAGAATGGTTGTAAAAGATATCCACAGATGTCACCCCAAGCGGTATTTTTAAGTAGATACAATGTATTGTTTGACGAAACTAACGGAATAAAAAGTCACTAGGTGCTCTTCGAGAGTATTTCGTCGAAAAGGTCAAAATATTTCCGCTTTGCAATAAAATCCAAATAAATGGAATATTTATAAACGCATCCGAAATCTAAAAATTGTTTTTGAAAGGTGATACGCTTTCAAATTCTATAAGTCGAAATAATTCATTTTTGAAATACAAAAATTTTTAACGCAAACATAAAAAATTATAAAAATGGCTAACCTTTGGTTTTTTCTAACTAAATATTTTATAAATGTTATTGTTAACTCATTTTTTTGTCGTTTTATTTAAAAATAATAAATTTAAAAAATCTAAAAGTTTCACAAATTTTTTCAAATTGCGGTCGGAAACCTTAGTCTTAAAGGTATACATTTTAATTATTTTGTGATTAATTTTAGATTTACATAAAGCTTGGTGTTTTCTCTTTCTAACACCGTTTAGATCACACATCTAACCATGAGAGTAAGGGAGATATAACGATTTCTGTGAGACCTAAATGAGTCGTTCCGAAAAGCGAGCAAATTAGCCTGCGATGTTAATGTGACCAATATACAAAATAGAGATAGAAGAATAATATTACAAGTGATTACAATACAAAGATATAAAATATATAGATAGATAGATATAACTTAGAAAACATACTAAAAATAATGAATAATTACAATGTATCATTTGATAAACCTAAAAAGTAACCAGGCACTCTTGACAATATTATTTCGATAAATTATAAATTATTTTAATTCAGATTGCAACCAATGCAGTTTGCAGTTGAGTTGAAGGTGAGATATAAAACGTAAGATAACCGTCTGAATAAATGAATCCCATTCCAAGATTATGAAAATAATAAATTGATGCAAAATGCGGTTGAAATACAATTATTTATTGCAACCTGTTCTATTTGAATTGTGAATGAGACGTTTGCAAAATGCAAAGAAGTCTTGCTCAGGACAATAATTTAATTTTAATTTATGCTAATGCACGATTTTCTTACATGTAGTTATTAAACATTGCATATCAAGACATTTGCCAACTGTCAACAGTAGCGATTGACATATCTCAAAGTAATCTAGTAATTGAGATGTGAAACTGTAGAATTTAAATAGGAAATTAAGAAAAACCCTTCAAACATTAATTTATCATTATTACAGTAAAACCTCTGTCGGCAAACAACGGCAAAACATCAGGAAAGTTACACAACTCGTATATACCTTAATTATTCTATAAAACAATTTTACGTTTCAGCACTATTGTGCAAATTTGGATCTTTCGAGTCTCTCTATTATTTATCATTCTTAACATTTTGTGCACAAATCTGAACTCCCTTACCGCCCGTAACATCTACCACTATGTAAACACAAGTTTTGTTTTGTTTAATTAATGTTTAAAGATACTGATTAATGTTTAAAGATTGTATAAAGATAATTAAGAGTAGAAAATATTAAAAATGGAACTACAAAATTTGTAGGCTGGCAACACCAATTTAACTGTCAAATATTATTTTAAAGCGCAATGACACTAAATGTATAAAATACTGTAAATCACATTTAAAAAAAACATTTTTTCGTTCTTAAAGAAAAAAAAATTGATGAAGCACTGTTGTTAAGGTACCTACTTAATGACATAAATTTGATTAAATGGGGTTTTACAAAGTGATTTGCTTTCATTTAATTTAACATTGGATAGAAAGGAAGAATCACAAATGGTGAGTTTAGTTACACTACTTTTAGATCCGAATGAGTTAAATATATTCAGATCTAAAATTGGAGACATGATCTAAAGCCCGGGCAATCATAAGCTAGTATTAAGTAATTGTGAACAATTTCTAAGCTGTGCTTTATATTTTATTACAATATCGTTATTCTTCATTATGTTAACACAAAATTGCAAAGGTATAATATACTTATATGCAATTCTAATTTTGAGATCAGTGGGTGTCGATATTGCAATGAAAAAATTTTTTTTGAACCTTTTTGCATTTTTAATTTTTTACAAAAATGTACGTTACACCGTTTTACATTATCACCATGAGTTATATTTTTGATATTGCCATTTGAACAATTGTGGCGCCTTCCTATGTTTTCTACTCTTATTCGACAAACTGTAGTTTCTTGAATTTAGACAGTGCCGTTGAGGTGAAAGACTTATTATTTCCGTATGAAAGAAACTGATTAAAAGATACTTAAAGATTATTAAAGGACACAGCCCTATTTATTTCCTAAACACGACCATGACTATCCTTACGATGGTCAATTGAAAGATGAGTTACGATCAATAAGTGAAGTTACATCCATTGATTGAATTATCGATAGTAATACCACGCAGGGGCCGAATACGTACGGAGACCAATAAATCAATTAAAAAGGGACGAACTTTAAATTAAAATTGACAGTTTATTAAATAACCATAGACAAATGGAGAAAAATAACAACGTTTTATTGACCGTTGATTTGCCGAAACGGCGGTTCAATTGGATTATCCGGTATCCATTGTTTTAATGCGTTGCTCAATAGGACTCGGTTCCCATCATTTGGACATTCAGCATTATGGATGAAATTAGCTGACGTAACTCGAACGATAATCACTTTTATGTCCTTAAAAAATTCAGCTTTTCTTTATGATTTATATTATGGACCTATCTGTAATCAATACAGACAAATACGAAAACCTTTTTCAAATAATTCATATCGATCTACACAATGCATACTTCCATTTTGTAATCTTTAAAATTTTTGGATAAAATGTCTAACTGTCAACATTTTGTAATAATCCACTGACGTGTCTTAATGGATCACTAAAAAAGTAATTTACAAATAAAGATTTTCTTTCTTATCAATATGCTTTTGGAGCTACGTCAAATTGTGAAACAACGGATGAAAGACATTGATAGACATGTTTGAAATCTTACATTTAATCAAAATAATACGCTGAAAAACGATCGAATCTAAATTACCTAAGTTTATAAGTAGGGTTTTATATTTTTTAACGTATTTCGAAACTACGTTTATTTAGGGTCATCTATGATTGTATCTCCTTTATTATTTAAGGTCAGCATTTTCGCAGAACCAGGCCAGCAGATGTTCAGGAGCAGCAATGGAGAGTTGCCAACTAAAAATTTCCCACAATTCGGTCTCTAAATCTGAAAGCGCATTCTCTGGTGGTAGTTTATTATCTTAAATATGTTGTAAGTTGTGAAAAATCGGTTGCAAACGTGTGCTGAAGATTTTGATGGAGTACCCATCTACCAGTGTTAGAGAAATGTTGATTTAAATGGTTGTACTGTACACAATGTGTGTACACAGCATTACTCAGCTATTGCATAACTTTGAAGACTGGTGTGTGTATCATCTTCGACAATTATCTAAAAGTTCCGACTGCCAGGAGTCAGTGTAACTATGGCATTCCCGTCTTTGGGGAACTTTATGAGGCTGATGCAGGTTGGGAAAGGACAAGAAGTACCTGCATATACAGATCTAGTAACTAAACATATGTGATTGCTTTTTCTCAAGGGCGATACCAAAAGTGTTGTTGTTGAGACATGTTAATTTAGATTTTATAAATTGGTACAGTACATAAAACTATTTATTACCTATTGACGTAACTTCTGAGGACCAAAATATTGTTATTCTAGCGCAACTTTTTTACTTTCAAAATTAAACTGATTATTGGTTTGCTGTTTAATGTTTAATTGATCAACTTTTTAGCCTTCTATTGCTCACCAGTGCCTAAAATTTCTAGTGAAAGTCTTCATTAATCACCATCTCCATTTGTCTTGAAGATAAGTGTCGGGTTTTTGAGAGTTTTCAGTGGAATTATGTGTCTGTGTTTACTGAGAGGAAACTGATTTGTATCTGAAGTCATTGCGCTGAGCAATTTACTTTGTATTTGAATTTGAAATTGGGTTATTACATATTCGATTTGGCGGAAATAATAATGGCTAAATAATGATTTAATTGAGGTATATTGAAAGGAAAGAGCATAATATTGTGAATGTTGAATGGACTAAAGATAAATAATAAAATGTGTTTATGATCAGATAGTTAAGAATTCAGTATCATCATGGTGGAAGATTACCTTAAAAAGTCATGAAAACGTTGTGTTTAGTGAGTTGTTCTTGGAACTTCAAAGCTCATCTCTTTCTCATTGATCTCAAACTATCTTGGTTACAACACGGTTTCATCCGTTCTTCTCCACCTTTTTTACCGTTCACCGTTTAAGGTATTTTGGTGGCTTACAAACAGATGTCCTTTTTGAACAGATTGCTAATTATTAAGTTAGATTGAAATATTTGCTCTTCTTTACTAATAATTGCTGTTTGATAGGTTAGGTTGAATATTGATGTTATTCATTAGCTTATTTGTTAATGTTTGTTAATAGTTGCTGTTTGCTGAGTTGAGGAAAATATTGGAGATATTTTATGTGATTAGTTGTCAATGTTTGCTAATAATTGCTGTTTGTTAGGTTAGATTAAATATGAATGATTTTTTGTGTATTAATAATTGTTCTCTGTTAGGTTAGGTTAAATTTTGATATTTTTTGTGTTTTTTTGTTAATGTTTGCTAATAATTGCTGTTTAGGTTAGGTTAAATACTGACGACATTTTATGAGTTTATTTGTTAATGTTTGCTAATAATTGCTGTTTGATTAGATTTTTGTATTTATTTTTTAATGGTTGTTAACAACTGCTGTTTGTTAAGTTAAATTAATGAAGATATTTTTACTGTATTTACCTCTTTTTCTTTCGCTGCCAGTTCCATCTCGACACTGCTCGAAGTATTGGTGGAATTGTTAGTCGAACTGATGCTGTTGTTATTATTGCAGTTTGTGCCTTTCTCCAGTTTGACTGCAGGGCTGGTGTGCCCATCCAAGAGGCGCTCCATGTCCGCGTCGCCGGGGCACCGGGGCTCCTCTGGTCGGGGGGGCTCCGTGCCACTGTCCCCGCCGGGGGGACTCGGGGTGGCGCGTGGGGGGGAGGGGGATCGGGGCCCCCCGAGGGGGGTGACGGCCAGCTGCTCCTTGAGGTTCGTGACCTCTTTTTCGGCCAGGGTAGCTCTCTGGAACAAGGAAAAAGAAAAATTAGCACCCAGTAAACGACAATGAAAATGGAGTCAGTACCCCACCGTCAAAGACTTTGAATTTTAAAGTCAGTAAAAAAGTGAAAGATAACCAAAGACAAATACATCGATAATGAAGACAGTCCCAAGGTAAGACGTTTAGGACCAGTTATTTCACAGAATTTGAACTATTCATCAAATTTTAAAGTTAATGTTTAAGTTCTGTGATAGTTCTATTCATGTTCTGTCATCATTTCAGTTATGGCCAATAATGACTTAATAAGGAAACTTGAATAGAACCTTTACAGAACTTGAAAATTAACTTTGAAATTTTGTGAATTGTTCAAATTCTGCAAAGCAACTGACCATAATATGCACATGTGAAAAATATGGGACTAACAATTTGATGTTTTGTCAATTTTTTTAAATATTTAAATACATATTTCGAAGCTCTATAGATCGTGATAGAAATGTTACGGAGACCAAAAAATAATTGCATTTACCTAGAAATTCCTTACTCAATATTTTGTGCAAATTTCATGACGCCAAAACTCACAGTCTGTGAGTTTTATCAACTTAAGATGGGTGAGTTAAGTACCGCTGAGAATTGTGTAGTAAGTCAGTTGTAACCTCTATTTCTTTCTCGTAAACGAGACATTACTAAAACGGAGCTTTCAACGGTGGGACCAAACAGAATCATATAATGCCATCAATATACGATTCACAATAAAAAACGTCGGCGAAAACTCAGACGAAATTAATTTTAACAACACTAGAAATAATTTAAATATTTTCATTGAGCGATAAAAAAACACAAGAATGTTGTCGTAGATTATCAAATTTTATATTCCCGCCATAAATTAATCCAGTAAATCATAATAAAAACGAATAAAAATAAATTAATAAACCGTATCAATGCCAAAAACACTTAAATCCAACGAATATGATGTGTCATGTGTGCGAGTGGGTGATATTGTGTTGGAATGCCAATGAAAAAAATACTTGGCTACCCTTATACACAAAAAAGTACACAACAATCAGAACGATTGTTTTTATTCCTTCTCTACGACATGGATTCGTGAACCCCGGTCGGGGATACCGTAGATGGTAATAGTTGGAACTCCTACGTATTATTCGCAACCAAAAAAAAAAATTGTTGCAATAATACATCTGTTTTTATTACGTAGTGAACAGTTTCGACGGATATCGGACGGCACGACCTAGTTGCGCCATCGCTTGGTCAGACTTGTATCCAATTTCAGAAAAAAATCTTATGCGCGCATGTGTGCGTAAGTACCACCAAAATTTGATATATGTTTTTTTTTACATTAGATCCACACAGAATTTTCCCTCAGTACCTTTGTCATCTTAGGGGATGCTGTGTGGAGGGTTTTTTTAAGGAAAGGAAGGAGAGAAAGTTCTGGGAAGGAAATAGGTTTGAGGGTAGGAATCTGGGGGTCAGTGTGTCCAGGAGTGACGGACGTATGGATCCACCCCCCCGACCGCGGTGCAAGGCGATGGGTCGAGAGATTCCGGATGGAGAGAATAAAAGACCTCCCTCAACCAGTCTCTATCGATCGTGCCTACCACACGATAGGTGGGCAGACGCATCGGCCGCCAATACCTGGACAAACCGCACCCCATGAAACCTGCTAAGTCACCAAACGTAGCGAACCACTTGGGGTGACCTATGACGGAGGTATTGGTTAAATGGTTAAATTGAATGCAATGCATTGTCATCGAAAACAAGTCTATCTGCAGAATTTCCGTTTGATCGGATGTCGGGAAGCTTCCAACTTCCAAGATTCATTCTAGAAAACAAAATCCAAATTCACACGGATGTTGTAAATTTAGGTTCGTGTTGTAGTTGGTAACATTTTCTTTAATAAGAGTTTTATAGACTTTCATGTTGTTTCATGTCAATGTATGTAATTTATTTGTTAAGCAAATCGCTTAATAATTATTTATCCAGACCCAAACACACGCATCCGCCCACTGAATGTAATTATTTTAAGGTGATGATTTCAATATTCCTTTTTTCAAAACGCTAAGACAAGAAAAATGGCGTCGCACAAAACCATAGATTAAAATGCTAATCACAAAAATTAATAGCCATTAAAGTTATTCCGTTCCCGCCTTTTACGCTTGGCTTCGTTCCTATTTTGAAAATACAGAGAGATAATATATAAATTGCGCATTCGAATTTTAAAATAAATCGTTATCTTCGGTTCGAATCCATTCCGCTTCCGTTTTAGTTTTCGAACGATGTGTTCGTAATTGTTCGTTTTAAACAATAACTAAAAAAACAACACAATCGCTCGAATTATTATTGTCATTATCGCTCGTTCATTATTAATGTTCGCATATTATACAGTAATCACAATGGTCATTAATTGACTGATTACAAAAGGCGGCGGACGCGTGATTATATTGAATTTAACAATGTCCCCACTGACAACTTCAACTTGATAATTTAAATAATTATAATTCAATAGGATGCAGAGGAAAAAATCACTTTACTGTTTTCAATCAAATGCTACCAAACCTTTGAGACGTTTGAGGTACTTCTATGGACGAAAATGCAAATTGCCCAATAACCCATTGACTGAAGGTAGCGATGTCCTGTTTTAAGTCGACAATTTGGCATCTCAACTGTAAATGGGTTCATGGGGTGAGGTTTGTCTAGGTCTTGGAGGCGGATGACCAGAACACACTGAACCTCAGATTCCTACCTACACCTTATACCATTTTCCTTCCCAGAACTCTCCTTCCCTTCCTTTCCTTAAAAAACCTTCCACACAGCATCCCCAATGACATAGGCCCTGAGGGAAATTATTATCCTCAGGGCCTCCTGTGTGGAGCTCATGTAAAAAAAACATGTTTAAATGTTTTTTATTCCTGTTCCGGTTCAAGATGGTGGCCGTTTTGGATACTATCTTTTTATGCTACCAGAGTTCGCATTATCGTGGTTTCTACACTTCCAGCCATCAAATCGGAATAAATCATGTATAGTAGGTAAGTACTGGCCCGAAGAAAGTTTGGAAAAAGAATTGTCATTGAGATAGTGACATTTCTTTGGAAAAATTGTATAATTTGGATACTACCTTTTGGATACTACCTTTTTATGCTACCAGAGTTCGCATTATCGTGGTTTCTACACTTCCAGCCATCAAATCGGAATAAATCATGTATAGTAGGTAAGTACCGACCCAAAGAAAGTTTGGAAAAAGAATTGTCATTGAGATGGTGACATTTCTTTGGACAAATTGTATAACTCCTTATTTAAAATAATGAAAAATGTTACTTAAAATATTTAAGGTTTTTAATTGAGTAGGTACCTGCTCACAATAAGATCAGCTTTTGTGAGGCATGAATCTGATCAACTTTGCATAGAATCAAGTATTTTGGGGCCCCAGCCCAGAGGTGGCTCCCAAATTTAATATTTGGGATTTGTACAGGGATAGCAGCAGCTGGTCATTAGATCATCTCAGATAGAAGATATCGAAATAATAAGAATACAAGAATTTTCACATATTTTAACAGTGCTTTTTGATGTACGCATTTTCAGACGTATTTTCTTAGATAATAATTTTCTGAGTCACAATTTTGAATATCATTAATTTTTGATTGTGCTCTTCTTTTAATGATTTTAGATGATATCTCAAATTTAATGTAAATTCGCAATTACCACGAGTCAGATCGCGGGTTGATTGTATTATTATTACTGCGATTTTGAGGTATTTCAGAGCTATCATACCGCGAAATTGATAGAGCAAATAGGCCGGTGGATTAATTAAATAGAAGAAGTAAGAACCGTGCTCGGAAATTAATGTTTGAATCCAGATTGCTATCATTTCGGCTCATCATTGTTGTGTGTATTTTTCTCGGAATTAACCAAGTACATACCTTCCTACCTATTCCGAATAATTTCACAAAGTTTTTAAAAATTCTAAAATAATGCTTTTGGTCGTGTTTGATGTTCTAGTTTCTAAAATTATTCAACAGTGTTTCAAATGCCCTTAAACAAGTTGGACTGTTGTACCACCAACGTTGGGTACATTTTGAGGCGGAAGAAAACGAGGTAAGCAGAAGGATAATCGAAGAAAGGGCCATATTTATTATTGTATCTGTGTCTTTTTATCATCAATTTCCCCCATATTTCTGTACGGTGTGAAAACATGAATACAAATCCAGAGAAAGAAAACGGTTAAGCCTCAATTACATTGCGCGAGTTTACAAGCTACTAGTCGGCATATTTAAAAGCGGGCGAATCGGCGAGTGAGAGTGTCAAGATGATACACAAAACTGTCTGCTCGTTAAGTAGCGAACTATCTAGCGAGTTGAAATCACATGTTTCTCACGTCTTTATATCCAGGATTTTACCCACACTCTTCTGTACCGTTTAGCTTTCATTTTTAACATCTTTATAATAATATGAGCTAAAATAACGCGACTCACGCTCGAACTACTTCTGTCGACATTTTGTAGGAAACTGACAGCTCGCAGCTAGCGCCACACGGTAGCGAATAACGGCTTCCGCCTGAACAAATTCTGACAGACGAAATCAGCTGTTGGTGGGCCGCCATCTTTAGGCAAACACCAGCGAGTAACGAGTAAAGTTGACCATTTTTCTACTTTTTCGTAGATTGTCCACAATCTGCTAGTAATTACGATGACACTGAGCGAGTTTATTAACAGATAGTGAATTTCTCAGCTAGTAGCTTGTAAAGTTTCTTGTAAACTTGCTCAAAACTTGCATCGAGGCTTTAGATACCCTTGACATTTGGTGCTGGAGAAAATGCTCAGGATTCCATGGATAGCCAGATGCACAAATGTGTCCATTTTGGAAGAGCTAGGCATTTACAATAGCCTTTCAACTATCTGCCTAAAGCTAATTATAAGGTACTTAGGTCACCTAATGTAATTTAGTTGCTCGCCAAACTGAGAATTCTAACTTGGAGAAACTTAGAGTTGCTGTCAAGGTAGAAGGCAGAAGAGGCAGAGGAAGATCAAAAATGCGCTGGAGTAACTGGAAGTGAGAGGAATCACTGGCATCTGGTACTAGGGTGACGTTGGCTCTTCACGCGGCGCAGGGCCTCGAGAGGTGGAGGTGTCTTGTCCACCATGGAAATTGGAGAAGGGGTCACGATCCTCAATCAAGAGGAACCGACAAGAAGAAGAGTTATACAATCTGAGTTCTTAAAAATAGTTAAAACCATTTAAGTAGTATTTCGATTTGATTGGTTTCGCTTTAATGCTGTTAAGAGAGTCTACCAGTCAAAAAGGGTGATGTACTTACTAACCGATTTCATCCGAATTGAAAAACTCCTTATATAAATGTTTTTTAATTAATAAACATTTTACAATTCGGCCAATTCATAGCATAGCAGACATTTCAGTTGTCTTGGCTTTAAAATATTAGAAATAAACTTACTTCGATGCTTGCTTTATTGCGTCAAACTTTTAAAAGGATATTTAATTTCACCAATTTCTGACTCTTTATTAGTGATTACAATAAGCGTTTAACTTTGTTTGCGGCTGCAATAAAGAAAATGGGTTAATTATTGGTTGATGTTAAATTTTAGTCGTCCAACCAATAATTAATACTATTTATAAGTAGTGTGTAATCACACACTAACTAACCAGTGGCGGTACTGAAGTATATATATCGCGAAGGGAGCTTCTTCGAAAACTTGTTTTAAGCGCAGGGAAGAAAGTCGTTATTATGGTAATAGAAGCGGATAGCAGGTAATTGTGCCGGCAATAAATTAAAACATGGCCACTAATTAGTCACACGGAACTAGTTAAGCGATGCGCAGTGACGTAGCTGGCCCAGGAGTTCCGAATTTGAAACTGGCCAATGATACGACGCGTTCCGTCGGTCTGTTCGGAAATTAATGCAAAATTGCGGCAAACGAGCGCGTTTATGAACCGTAACTTGCGGATACGCCACATTTTTGTGTAAATAAGTGATTAATTCTTTTAATTATTAGTTTTTTACAGAACTTATCATCAAATACATCCTACAAAGTATCTTTTGATTCTTTGGACATGTCGCTCGCCAAACTGAGACTTAAGCTTGAAGAATCGCTCAGTCACTGGAGAAGCGACCGCAGCGTAGAACAGCGAGGAGTGCGAGGAGTGGAGGAGCCTTGTACACCATGGAAATTGGAGTAGGGGTTACGATCCTTGGTAATGAGGAACTGATTTGCGACGAAGAATCATAAAATAAAGCGTGCACATAAAATCTACCATGATCATAAAGCAAAATACTGTTTTTTGAAGTACTTAAAACAATCGATTGATTGGCTATGAAGTAATGAATTTTCCACATCTGTTTTTGTGTATAATTGTTAAATCAATGCACTTATTTTCAACTTATTATGCTATGACACATAGAAGATATTGAACTATGATAAATAAGACAAGACGCCATATTGTTTTTTGAGGATTTATGTAATGGTGTTCTGGTTGTCAAATCCAAATACACCATGGCTAAGGCAAGTGGAAGAAGAGAATTTTTGGGGGACTTTAATCCTACATTAAGTTTAGTCAAGGTTGGGTTATAAAAAACTAAGCACATTAGTGAATTATCAGTTTGTTAGGACTATTGTGTGTGGTTGCATGTTTGAACTTCAGCTGCCGATCGCTTCCACATTTCTCCATTGTACCGTACAGCTTATCTAAGTGTAATATCAGCAGCCGTCACTATAATGTAACGAATTCTGAACAAAAGTAATTAAAGTTTAACAAACTATACACACACACAGACACACAATATGGCCGCATTTTAATGAATGTCGTAATATATTTAACGACCCATCGAATTTATTTGTCGAAAACGCGACGTAAATGATAATTTACGAATAACCAATTGAGCTCTCCGAGATGAAAATTTCAGATAGAAAAGCTCTGCTAGTTTCTTGACTCCAGAGCTCACAAGTTCTCGAGAATTTTTGGTGAGATGTACAGCAGATTATTTTATGTTTCATAGATAAAATTATTCATTTTACGCTGCGCTATTATTTGATTAAGCAAATGTAATTTAATTGCTTTGTTCATGACCATAAACAAAATATTTGTGTCTGCCATAGACTCCCCGCTGCGCGGTTCATTGTACTTGTTCATTTAAATCGTAATAATATCTCATTTTGAATTTGTTTTAAAATGTATGTATGCATTTACGATAATTACCGCCTAAATTAATACATCGTTCTTAATTTGATGTGTACAGAACTCGAAGGCGTATAGTAAATACAAAATTATAATTTTAAGTGTCTTAGTTAACAGAGCATATACTGTACAATAATTGGTAGGAATACGGTATCAGCAAAATCGGGGAAATATTAATTCTATTTCCATTTCAAGCAATGGATCGATGCTTTGTCTCATTTCTCACGCAGGGATAGAAAGAGACACGCGTATTATCCGCCAGTGCATGACGTGGATTTTGTAGAACTGTTAGTTTTTTAATGTTTTTTTGTTGTTGTTTAAAATTAATTTGACGAGCGTGGACGTGACATTGCGTAAATAAATAAATGAATTAATTAATGATACAATTCATTTTTGAGGATTTCGTCTATTTATTTTGGAATATAATTCAAGTTGTTTAATATTATTAATTTGGAAAAAAGTCATTTTTGCGTTTAATAAGCGATGCGTAGATAATAAAACAATATGAAATAATTATTGAAAACCAAAGATAAAAAGAAGGTATTAAAAAACCAATTAGAAATCGTAAGAGAGGGAATTACTACTGTCATGAAATAAGTGATGAAGAAACGCTTTATGAGCATAATATTACCGAAGAATAATAGATGGACATTCCCAGACCTCCTAGATCCTTTATGTAAATATCAACATTATATAGCGCCTTTTAGTAATTCAGTCATCTCAAGGGCGTTAAAATTTCAATGTTTTCAATACGCACTGCCGCATGAATGAATCAACATCAGGGCAGATCAAAATTAGATCTAACGCTGAAACCTGCCAATAATCGGCTTTTGATAGCCGCGAAAACACAAACAACTTTACGAAATGTTGGAAAAAGCTCGAAAAACACGTATTTATAATATTCGATACAATAGTTTTGATAATCTTAACAACAAAGCGGACATCTGTGTGAATTGGACAAAGTGGACACTGTCTGCCTGCCTTTCAGACAATGCTTGAAATTAGTTTCTTTTAGCGTTAACAAAAAATATGATATTGAATCAGTCTTGAGTTATTACAGAACGGACAAAGTCACTTTAATACTAAATAAAAGGAGAAATAAATATATAAATTAACAAAAAATTATAAATTAACAAATATATCTTGTTACTAGATTTAGGCAGGACGGAGTCACAAATATATCTTGTTACTAGCTTTAGGCAGGACGGAGTCACAAATATATCTTGTTACTAGATTTAGGCAGGACGGAGGCACAAATATATCTTGTTACTAGATTTAGGCAGGACGGAGTCACAAATATATCTTGTTACTAGATTTAGGCAGGACGGAGTCACAAATATATCTTGTTACTAGATTTAGGCAGGACGGAGTCACAAATATATCTTGTTACTAGATTTAGGCAGGACGGAGTCACAAATATATCTTGTTACTAGATTTAGGCAGGACGGAGTCAGAAATATTATAAAAAATGCTATCTGATAATTATGTCGTACGAGCGCCTTACATTTCTTTTGTTTCCCAAATGTTTATTTACTTTTCCCTTACTGTTTTTATTGTATACTTACTTCGAAAACACTTTATGTTGTATATTCGATGCTTAACTAATTCTAAAACCTAGTACTTTACTGTATCTTATATAATAATTAGGTAAATAGAATTTGGGAATCTTACTTAACACTACATATATTAATCATCATGTACCTAATATATACGAAACCTATCAATTTGACTGTCCTAGAACGGGAGTCCTTCCTAGTTGGACAGTCAAAAGCTTCCTTGTACTGTTAATGTATTTTTATAACAAATAAATAAATGTATCGACATCTGGATTGTTAGGCCATAATTTTAACTCTTTTAAGTTAATCTAAGTAAGCCTTATCTCCACAGATATTCATGGGAAGTTTACTGGAAATATTGCTCCGCCTTTTTAAGTTTAATAAGCGACGATTATAATATCCATAAATATCCTTCAGTATTGTCACAATAATTATTTAGGATTTCACTTAACTTATATGTAATAAATGTAAATTTCTTTATTTTTAAATCTTGAAGACACTTTACGATCTGCATATCATTATTGTCTCTATATTATTACCGGAGATATTATGTATTTATTTGAACACTAAAAAAAACATGAATATTTTAGCAATTACCCTGACAAAAGGCTTACAGAACGGAATAGATAAACATTTTAAAATTAATTTCACTAGTATTGACAGATGGCGTTTGAGTGCCTGTAATCTTTGTTTTGTTGTTCTCAAAAGAGGATGCTGGGAGCTGACATTTAATTGTTGCGGTGGAAGTCGATGGACCGTCATGATTTGAATACGGTGGCTAAGACACCCACGCCCTTTCGGGGAGATGTGACGCATCAGAGATTGAACAATACCTAAATGCTAAATATCTCTACACAGTAACAGTAGACAAATAAAAAGGGTTTATTACTGAATTTGTTATCAAATAATAATGTGGAATCACTGCTAATAGCTGCGTTGCAAGTTCATCTAAGTAAAAGAAGCATATTGTAAAAGATAAGTTATGAAGGAGCTCTTATCAGCAGAACCATGTTTGTGTGTTGTACTTGTTGAGTTTTGGTGAAAGGAACTGTTTTCTGATTCCTGTTCCTTCTTGAGCTTTTCGAAAAACTTTGCAGTGTTCATCAAGGAAAATTTTTAGTGTTGAGTTATGTGCGTTTATTTTCGTAGTAATTACGCCACGTTACCGTTTCTTCTTCTTGTCGTGTACACTCCAAAACCCAAGAATTTTATGAGTGTGATGGTTCTACATATTTAATTTTTCAATCTTTAGCTGTCTTTTTTTTAGAAACCGTGTTTACAGGCGGAAGTAGAGGCAATACGTTTCTCAGAAAGATGTGTATGGAAAGATATTAATAAATCACATAAAAAACGCACAATCACATTAATCGATATTCATATTATGTGTTATTAGTGACAAGTCCAAACCTATAAAAGATTTCAAAAGCCCGCGTCACCAGATCGTGACAAAGTATTTCTGTTTATCCGTTCAATAATAAAATCATTAATTTGTCCCAATGATTTTTAAATCTGGTCACGCGAGCTATAGATGACTGCTGTCACGATTCTCTATTGCTCCTCTCAATATTCTAAAAAAAAAACATCGAAAAAAACCTTGAGTAATGATCTCGGAATCAATAAAACCAAACGTCGTACGAGCCAAGTTGTATTTTGATTCAAAAATAAATTTAAAAGGATTACTAACTTAGAACACTCAGAATTGATACATTAATAATTGCAAAGAACCATTTCGAAATAACACAAAGGCGATTCTTTAACTAATCGCGGTGAATAAACAATGCGTTGTTAATTCTTTTTCGAGATTTTCACAAATGAATCTGTCATACCGTTTATTTTTACAAGTTGGTGTTGCAAGCTCTACACACAAAGAACAAATTAGTTTGTGGGAATGTAGAAATATAATTTTAAACAATCACAGTAATAATAATTTAAAGATTTATGTTCGTCTAACAATAAAATACTACATCCGCTGGAGCCAGGCATTCTGATGATGCGATCTTGTAGATTTTGAGTACTCTGTGATCTGATTAATGTAAATAAATATTATAATTATGCAAAAACGGAACAGCAAAATGTTTATTAGTTAGTTTATACGTTTTTTTCTAGCGGGATTAGACAATTGACACGGCTGAAAAAACAATTTTAAAAATCATAAAAAGAACAGCTTCAAAACAAACAGAGATGCCATAGAACCAAAACTGTAAACCTAACACAATACATGACACATGACACACTATTATAAAGAACTTGGTAAGATTTAAAGATATTTTGGCAAAACATGTTTCATATTTCACGAAATTGACGATGTTTGAGTTATACACAAAATCAGAGTTTAAAATACATTACTTTAGTACTTACATCAATGATACATCATTTCGATTCTGAAAATATATTTTTAATCAATTTCGGCCAAAGATTAGAAAATATATTAATTTCCAAAAACGAAACAATTTATGAAATTGTTGGACGTCAGAATTTATGAAGCTCGTATTTAATTTGTTATTAAGCCAAACAACCAAAACTATAAACCTAACAGAATACATGACACACAATTATAAAGAAGAGCGATTTAAAGAACTCGGTATGATTTAAAGATATTTTGGCAAAATATGTTTCATATTTCATCAAATTGACGATATTTGAGTTATACACAAAAACAGAGTTTAAAAAACCTTACTTTGGTCAATCACTTACATCAATGACACATCATTTCGTTTCTGAAGATATACTTTTAATCAATTTCGGTCAGAGATCAGAAAATATACTCATTTCCAGAAATGAAACAATTTATAAAATTGTTTCATTTCTGACGACAGAATTTATGAAGCACGTATTTAATTTGTTATTCAGTTAGTTATTCGGCTTCTGAATAGCAGACAAAGAAACAATTATTGGTCGTATGGGGTTTTAATCAACCTAAAATACGAGTGGAAGCTTTACCAACCTATGTCCAATGGCGTAAGACTAAGTAAGCCACTTTCCCAGTGACAGTTCGAGCGGCTTTTGATTAAGTAAAAACTTTCAAATTAGTCTTCGGAAGGGCTGCAAGGGAGGCTGTACCAGATAGGGGTGAGGTGAGGAAGAATTTACCAAAGGTAGGGTTGTGATTTGTAAGCCTCCTTGCAATAATCAAGACTGCCAATTATCGGGAGATGTTAATTTGGGCTCAATGGAAATTATTTTCGACTGAAGTCGGGATTTTATTCGTAATTTGAAATAAAACACGAATATTTCAGTGATTTTTTTGACGAGTGTTTGAATTTTGTTAATAATTTTGGCAAATCATTTTTATCGGCAGATTTTCAAAATTTGCTCATAATTTGAACTAACCAATAAAATAGCGTTTTTTCGTAATTGTTATATTTTTTATGGCAGAAATAACTTTTAATATAAAATTTTGTTAAAATAGATAGATTTTGAAAGATTAATTTAAATTCACATTATTTAATTACATATATGAATTATTAAAGCAATGCAGTGTTTCTAAATGAAAGTGTTTAATAAAGAGTGTAATATACATTATCTATAGCCCTGATCGGAACGACAGGTGTAAGAAGGGTGAAGTGTCAAACAGATGATATAATAATTAAGAATTAGACAGAGGTACAAAGATGGAAGGGAGGAAAGAGAATATTATATAAGGAGAGATGATTGAGAGTTTAATTAAGAAAGTGGATTGGAGATACAATGGAATGATTGATATAATTTTATAGATAACAAATAAAATTCAATCTACACTAAATTTGGAATAAGAACAAATAAAATTCAATATACATTAAATTTGGAATAAGAACAAATAAAATTAAATCTACATTAAATTTGGAATAAGAACAAATAAAATTCAATCTACATTAAATTTGGAATAAGAACAAATAAAATTAAATCTACATTAAATTTGGAATAAGAACAAATAAAATTAAATCTACATTAAATTTGGAATAAGAACAAATAAAATTCAATATACATTCAATTTGGAATAAGAACAAATAAAATTAAATCTACATTAAATTTGGAATAAGAAAAAATAAAATAAAATCTACATTAAATTTGGAATAAGAACAAATAAAATTCAATCTAGATTAAATTTGGAATAAGTTTTAAAAAAGATCGTTTTAAAAATTTGGAACATTTTTATTAGATGTTAATTTGAAAGCGAGCAAATTTAAATTCCGGAATCACCGTTCGAAATTCAAACCCACTCGGCTGCATCCAGCTGGTAAAACACTTTGAAATTTTCTTATAGGGATGGAAGAAGGGCTGAATGGGTATTTATCGCCATATCGGTTTTTCAATATCGGTCGTGATTAGCGAAATGAGCGGTCGGGGGCTGTGACGTCACGGACCACTGCTCCCGAATGGAGAGCGGGCGAGGAGAAAGCAACGGGAGGGGCGAGGAAAGGGAGAGAGGAAAAAGCGATGCGGGAAAATATCTCTTTGACAGAGCGGTTGATCGCGAGGAAGGCACTCCCATCCCTATTGGGAGACTTGAGACTATGGGAATTCAGAAATGGAATTTGAAAAACTATTTTTTTGTTTTTTTTTTATGAATTTCGAACAAGAGTCCCAACTGCTCCCGTCTGGAGCCAGTGAGACCATGGCATCCCCAATTGAGGTGTGTTGTGAGGTTGAAGGTAGTGGGGAGGGGAAGGAGATGGGGGAGAGGAAGGTGGGAAGTACCTGGCTATTCAGATCTGGTCACCAAACACGGCTAAAGCCATTTCAAGCAACGTTTCAATTCTAAATGGTGGTCTTACACCAGGGCGATACTGATAGTTTCTTTCACTCTGGAACGTGCCGCAAATATACTATATAGGTACTATTTTTAATGAATATATTGTGAAATGACACAAATTAATCAAATAAAATTTATTTGCCACAACGAGATTCGATCCCGCGACCTTCGGAATGCGAGTCAAGAGCCGTACCGCTGGACTACACCGGCCGTCATTTAACGTTTAAAGACCTATTTTTAACGACAGATCATTTTGCAAACAATTGTGGTGCCCTTTGCTATCGCAGGTTGGCGAACTGCACTCGTACCAGTCACATAGGTAGTCACATAGGTGTCAAAGCTAAGAGTTGCGGCATTTTCCTCTACTGGGTTCTAATACATTAAAATAAGTTTTTAACACCACGAAGGCTTGATTGATGAAAAACTGCGTGGGACAAAGAATTGCCGATCGATTTTTCTTGATTGCCCGCCATCTTTTCAGAATCATTAGCGAAACGAATGTCAAATGAGACATCTATTAATTAATGTTATAAGCTCGCGTGTGTGCGGGGTGGGAGGAGGGGGTGGGGCACCACCCCATGCGCCGCGCAACTACCCCGGTTCATTAAGCATCTTCAGAACGAGATTGAAAGGGTTGAACGAGGGGGTAAAAAGACAAGGGGTGCGTATTTTGAATGTCACGAAGACTCATTTATGGCAGTCACTCGATTGCGAATCTACCTATTGATTTTTTAAATTAATTAAAAACATATATTTTTTTGTTTATGCTGGATGTCGAAAGGTCAAATTAACACAAAAATATTTAAATTCCAAAAAAATACGATTTTAGATTTTCACGGCCAAAAGTATTTTTGTTATTTGTTTTTGGGGTGTAATGCCGTGTTGCGCTACCTCCTTCTTTAGCCAACGTTTCGGACAGCGTTACAGCGTCCCACATCGACCCTAAATAAGGAGGTAGCGCAACACGGCATAACACCCCTAAAACAAATAACAAAAATACAAAAAATATGTACACTTTCTTCTACAAACTTTCATTTGCAAATTCAATAAATTAATGAAAAATATTTTAGTTCCAGATTATATTTATTTAAAAAACATGAAAAAAAACAAGTTTAGTGTTTTTTTTTACATACAATAATTTAAATATTTCTTAACTTTTAAAGCAATACACGAAAAAACAGTACCGTCTAAATATCGTTCTCTAACGTTGTGGTAGAAAGACGAACTAAAGACAAAACAGTATTTTTGTGTCCATACTACAATATCTACGGTAGAGATGCTCTTAACTTCGCAAAGCATGTCAATCTGTACATCAAATAATTCAGATGTTTTTTTGCATGTTTTACATAACAAAATAATTAGTTAAAATTGCAAATTGAATTACAATTGTATTTGATCGTGTGGTTCCATTTCGTGTTTAATTTGTCTGGTGGCGTTGTATTACCTTTATTGTACTGTCGAAGCAGTAGCAATAGTAGTAGATAGACTCCGGTTTCGCCTTGCTGCATCGTCAGATCGAATAACAGACGCGGGGCATAGACAAAGGAGCAGATATACAATATATACAAATCTTCCATCCCACATTCTGCAGCGGAGAGACGTGCAAATGGAACTGTGTGATAATTCTGCTGGGCTGAGAGCGGAGGGGATTTTAAATTCTAAATTTAAATTTAAAAATAATTTAATAAGTAACATTTTTTACGCTTAATACCGAATAAATTGTTTAAATGAAGAAGTTATATTATGGTTTTTAAACAGTTCTTTTCTTGAAATTGATAATTTGTTTCGGAAGAACTCTTGCCAGAATATATGTTACAGAAACAAATTTCGAAAAAGTATATATATTTTAAGATCGGCTTGTTGAAATACCATGAAATTGAAACTTTGTTTAAAATGGTTGTTAGTGACTAGATCTGAACTGCCAGGCTCATAAAATCTTAGTTTTGAAAGCCTCCTTAAGAGTATGAACCCTAATTATAATACGATAAACAGGGTGTCTGGAAAATCGTAATACTAGCACGAAACTGTTGAACTTACATTACATTGTAAATCGAGTCAGAAATGGGAATTTTTTAGGTCAAATTTGTAACAAATCGGTCGTTACGGGGTTATTATCAACTGTTTAATGTCTTTGAAAATGCGCCAAAAATAGACTTGGCTCCGAAAGCGTCTTAATATCTTAGTTGCCGAAAAAAATTTAAAAAATCTGATTGGTAATATTAAAATAAAGTTTTTTGAGTTCTCCATGTGATTGACCAGTTTCCCGCTTGAATTACGAATATCTGAACACCGTGTATAGATATATTAGTACAGAAGCAAGAGGTACATATTATTTAATTAAATAAGACAATATTAGCGACTCTCAACCGAAATTTTGAAACAGAAAAATGAGAAAAAGAGAATCGCTAATATTGTCTTCATTAATTAAATATCATAATTTGAAGTTTTATTCATTAAGTTAAAATAAAAATAAAACACATTTTTCACATTATTGATAGCACATTCTTAAAAAATTCTAAGAATATTGAATCTTTCTTCTAATAATACTAATATTTAATGTTAAAAAAACATTTCGCCTTCTAACTTGAACATCCCTTCTTCAGGACAATAAATACAATATATTATTCGTATGTATGCGAGCGCCCGCCACATACTTACAGACGCGTCCGCATTACTCGAAAACGTTTGATCGGATTAAAACTAAAGCTTTAATTGTTTAAGTGAATTAAAAGTCCTTAAGCCCGATACAGACGGTACGGAGCGCCGCAGACACCTAGCCAAAAGGGACGAGCTCTCGGTGGACGATTATGCTAATACTTTGCCGACAATGCACGTCTTAAAAAGAGACAATGCAGTATAAAATCACCATTGAAAGCTTTTGAAAATAGCTCGAGAAAATGTACAAGAAAACAAAAAAGAGTTTTTCATATGAAGCAGATATTTTGTTATTTTTTATGCTTATTGCTGATTAGGTTTCGCTACAACTGTAGCTTCTTCAGTGAAGTATTCTAAATTCTATTAATGTCTTACAGTGGTTTATAAAAATCGGACGAGAATTTTAGTAAGAGACTTTTAAAAAATATTTCAGAGTGGAGGCTCAGTATTACCCTGGTGAGACACAGCCAAAGAATCTGCCTGATCGATGGTGGAGCAGTCCAAAGCGTCGGGTTCCCATCCAGGCTTCATGGGTTCAATCCACCATAAGTCTACCATCGTTGCTGAATGGTTTCTGTTTATTGTGATTTTAGCTATGGATTTTTTTTTGTTTACTGACACGCTGATGTTTACAAATTGTCCCTTCCTTTGTCTTTATCCCGTCCTCACTACTTTCGGCAACTCAACAGCCCGATAATGGGATGCCACAATCCTATTGGCTCCAAACAGTTGGAACTGTTTGGAGCCAATAGGATTTCACATTAAAACGAAGTTCACATTAAAAAATCATGGCATATGAGCTGTTAACTGTTGATTTTACGTTGCTCCAGATTTCAATTTGGGAGGCAGGTGTTGGTACCGCCAACTTATTGGATAACCAACACCTCTGCCATAGGTCAACCCAAGTGTTTGGCTACGTTTGGTGACTTGGCAGGGGTGCCCGGGTTAATGGGGTGAGGATTTGTCCAAGATTTTTGGCGGCGGATGCGTCTGACTATATTTCGCCTTGCAACGCAGCGAGAGGGATGGATTCATTCGTCGCTTTTGGACACAATAACCCCCCGATTCCTACACATCCCCAAAGATGAGATAGACCCTGAGAATATTTTTCGTTAGGGCTAACGTAGAAACAAAAAAATGAAAAAAAAAACACTTCAACAGTATGGTAGAAAAGGGAAATCTTTTAGCTAAAGCACTATAAAAAGCATGCATTCTAACCTGATGAAAATATTAAAAATGTCTAATAAGTTCTGCAATATCATTTAGATCCCGCTATATTTAAAATTTAATATTTAACCCTTCAACGCCCGTGTGAGGTAAGAATTAACCATTTCAGCGCCGCGTCTGAGGAACGCCGTCTCCGCCATTACTAGTTTCGTTCAGCATTAGAGCCAATTATTATCGCCTCCCCGACCGCCAATATTCTCATCTGTGCATTAAATGCGATACTCTGACGCTCGTTACCACCGGCGCGTAACTACTAACGAAAAGCTCTCCTGTTCATGTTTCAATAGAAGTTTTCTCAACTTTAATACAACTTTTCACTAAATACACTGCGTTTCATTCTTGGTTTGTTCAATGGTATAATATTTAATTATGTATCTAAATGTAAAATTATATCCACGGCGATTGATTTTTTCAAAATGGCAATAAGATCTGTCTTTACTTGTCAAGATGAAGCCTAAAAAATTTACACAAAAGATATACATAAACATTTCAAATTAATATAGAATAAAAATAATTTTTCAATAATTGTTAAAAAAATTTATATTATTGGTAAGAATTTATCGCTCTACTGATTAGTTCCAAATTTGAAAATTATATCAAAAATAATAATTTTCTGTTAAAAAATCATATAACAGTTGACATTTGTCACATGGAAACAGATTGTTTCTACAACTCGTTCTTGAGTTCAACAGCTCGGCTGTGGAATGATTTGCCGGCCTCTGTGTTTCTTCCCTCCTACAACATGGGTCTCTTCAAGACCCAGGTTTACTCCTTTTTTTCCACAAAAAGACCCTCCAAACAGAATCCCCAAAGATGACGTAGGCTTCAAAGATGACATAGAATGAGTCAGGGTTTTCTGTGTGGAGTTAACGTAAAAAAAATATTTTAACGCTTTTCTGAATTCTTGAAACAATCAGTTTCAATTTTGAAAAAGACATTGAAATTCATCGAACCAGAGTTACAATCAGGCAAGACAAACAGGCCAAAAACTGAAATTTAATTAATTTAATTTTGTGGCCTTTGGTCTATTGTCTACACGTTTTCCTTATTCATTTTACATCCTTATCCATGTGTTTTTTATTCCTTTGACAGTAGTCTAGTCCAATTCAATGTTTACCAAGTTGTCATTGTGGAACCAGGTATCTGAGATTTCACCCTATTAGATATTGGCATTGGAACCATAGATGATTGGGTGTTTCCACATCCTCTTAGCATTCGCTACTTTTAATTGGTTTTTTTCACTCTCAACAACTGTTGTCTCCTGATGTTACAGAGTCACAATAATAGTTCTACTAGACCCCTCAGTGAGTTTCTATCCATTCAGTTAATATCTAGCAGTTTACTGACTTGATAGTGGTTTGGGTCAAATTTGAGACAACCAATTTAGTTTTTCATTGTAATTAAAACTACAAATGTGTTTAGAGTGTTAAAAGCATAGAAGATGATTAGCACCTCTTTATTTATCATTTTAATGTCCTGGCGTATGTATGCGCCAGAACTGCGTTAGAATTGTGACATATTGCGTGATTAATATTTTAGCGACAAACGGCAAAACCCAGCAATTTATAACAGCTAATTGTCTCGTTGTCTGGGACGTAACTCTATGTTTACGGCTCGGTAATCATAGATGTGTTTGCACTATTAAATACCTTCATTTTAAAGTGTAAGCCTGTTTAATACGTCTGCGAGAGAATGGATTACGAAGCCGAGCCAAACCATAGAAGTAGCCAAAAGACCGTTAATCGAAAAATTTATTATTCATGTTGTTCAGTGTTCAGGATTCAAACAACCTACCCCAGTTCGTCTCATCCGTTTGCTCCAGAGACGTCTATGCAGGAGGTTTAGAAACTCGCCGAGGATAGTGAATCACGTCCCATCCCGACGGATTTAAAAAGAATTCTTAATTCGCACGATGTATGGCACAAAGCCGCTGAAAAAACTCGATCCCTTGACTTGCCATTTATGAGCAATATGCTCTCAATTATGCAAACAGATTGAATAAATAAATAGCTTTTAAAAAGCATCTTTGACGGTGAACTTCAAGGAATCTGAAGAAACTTGATTACTTCTCCATCAGATTGCTTTTATTGGAAATATTTCCGAGTAATAGAGAAATAATAATGATTTTGACAGACATTCCGCAGCCGTCTGACATTTTGTTCGATAATTTGTCCAGAGAGGGTGCTTGGCTGCCAATTTGCGCGGGAATTTGAGATAACATCAAAAGCTGCCGAAACTTTTCCATGTATAAATATCCACCCATACAAAGTCAAATATCTTCGGACCCGGTTCAGCCAATAATGAATTAATCCGACGCCTTAAATACTCAAACTTTTCGATACTTTTGATCTTCTCGGTGGGGTTAATGGAGGGAGAAGGGAGCAGGGAGGGGAAGCAGAAGAGACATTGACTCGATACAGAATACAAGTTCGTTAAAGTTTTGCGAGGAATGCCTTTTCATTTTGCCCGTCCTGCTTTAAAAGACAGGTATAATTAATGTTTATGTATTTGATCGCGCTTCGGGTTTCTTCCAAAGTGAAAGGGTTAGATCGGATCGGGTTGAAAAACTTTTGCGAATCTCCGAGCATTTAGTTACGTTTGTTCAAAATTATAATGTGTGCTTGGGGAACACTGATTTCCCGGACTAAACAGTCTAATTTAAAGATGTCCATTTTGATCCAACAGCAAAAATTTAAGATTTTGTAACCAATCAACAAATGATTAATTTTTCATGCATTCAATTAATCATTCCAAATTACGCTGTAATTACCTGTCTTGATGCTGATTTTTAAGTTTAAAGGGTTTAAAATGTTATTACAGATATTAATAGTTACAGTGATAAATAAATAAAGTATCTAATTAAAATATTTTTTTTAATCATTAAATAATTTGAAAAATATGTTAAACTAAAACTTTTGAGAACGCCATTTCCTTTTAATTGTATCCATTAAACATAATAATTAATCAAAGCAGGATCAGACGTTAAATTGAAAAGGGAAAAGCCGAAAAGTTAAGGTATATAAAGACAGGTAAGGTATATAATAATATGGCATATAGACCAACTGTTTCAATATTTGAGATCCCTCTGCTTCCCTCTGTATCGGGTATATATTTAAATTCCCTCCCCCCGAAGACGTCAGCCGGTGTCTTCGCTACACGTACCCCGTTCATTTAATAAAGTTTATCGAATTAATTCATTATCGAGTAATTCTCTTGGCAACTTCAGCGCGATGGCAGAGTGACATCTGTCGGCTGAACCGTGCCTTCAGAGAATCTTTACTTTTTGGTCTGAAAAAACTGCAAAATACTTTCAAAATAAGTTCTTGAGGCATCAAAATATGAGTTGATCCCATAACTTGCATGATTAAGATTGCTTTGATGATTGCCACTCTTTGATTGGAGAGAACAACAGAAGAATTATAAGAAAAGTTTTATTTATTCATCTTTTAAGAAATGCATTATTATATGGGTGATGGCACTGTGCCTGTCTAGCTAGGAATTTTATGTTGTGAGTTGTTACATTTAACAATACAATATTATAATTAAAATAAATAAAAAATCAATTAACATTAAAACATACTTGGTATTGTTGGTTACTTATAAGGAAATTTAAAATCGTTGATGTTTGATCTATTTTGGCTGGTGATTCCAAGTTTAGTAACTTGGTGTTCAATTTATATTTAGCCTGATTTATATTCTGTTATTGGCCAGTGGAAGTTATACTGTTCAGTTTAGTTGCAAAGTATCTAAAAAAAATGGGCAAATGTTATTTTAGCGAAAGTAAAAAATTAGGCTCTTTGGATCCTAATATCGCAAGGCTAGATTATGTTTTGGTGGAAAGTTGCCTAATATCCAGCTTTTCTTAAAGATTCCGTCCAAACTGTTGGTGATCGAAAGTTTTAAATTAATCTTTTAATATTAGTTTCTCAGCTTTAGGGATGGGATCAATGTCGCCAGCGGTATCCATATTGTGTTCTCTGTTTCGTGGTTTATTATCATTCTTAGTGTTCCCCTTCAAATTGGTCAATATACAGACGATTTGAAGAGTTTTGCAATTCCCTGATGGCGCTAAAATGAAAATGCAGAACATTTACTTTCATGTTGATTCACAGTATAAAATAAGCGAATAAATTAATATTGCGTTACATTTTACGAATGTACTTCCTTTCGTTTATGTTTACAATCTGAAACATCACAACCCTTCATTTCAAAACGCGATTACCACCCCCTGAGGGTTCGAAAGGTTCGGGAGGATATTTAAAATGGACCCACATGAGGAGAAAGAACCGAAGCAATGACGGGCAGGTGTTGTGCTTCAATAAAAATTAAGGGATTGTAAAGATCACGATACGCGGTCCGAACGTAGCCCGCAGCTTTTTATTTGAACAGCAAAGGGTAGTCGGGTCATTCGAAACAAAATGTCCGTCCCGAGCAGTGTTACCGTTTACAAGTACCACCGTATTTGTGGTCCAATTGAATTGACCGTATTTGAATGAGAAAATGGAAACGGAACGATGCGGGTTTGACAGTTCGTTATAACGATCATTGTGTAGAAACATAGACGAACGAATGAAGTAACCTTTTGTTTAGAATTATAAATTGCAAGCACCATCGTCAAACACTCGACGTCATGAAAATAAAGAGCAATTAGCTACTCTGTAAATAATGTAATTCCTAACCCGTATTCACGAAGACAACGGGAGCTTTGTTCATTACTGTTAAACGTTGAGCTCCTGAATTTAAACACTGCCAGAAAAAAGCTCAGACATATTATTTAACATGGTGAAAAAATACTTTTAAATCCAAATAGGTCTGCATTTACTTATTTACCCCTTTTCGCGTTATCTTTGCCCGGAGGCTGGTCAATCGAATGCGGCATATACATGTAAATAAAAACTCTAGGAGAAAAGGGTTGGCGGCCCTTCAAGGGTGGGTTTTTTAAGGGGGTTCGAATGATTCCCCGGAAAAGTGGTCGGAAAATATAATCCGCAGTCGGTCATTCGAATTAAGCAGTGACCGGAGGAGAAAAAAACGTTCGCTTCGTCACTGGTTACTTATTTTGTTAGGCGGACACCCCCACCACCCCCTACCCTTCATTATAAATGAAAGGGGTTGATATTTTTTGCTTACATGCGGTTGGTCAACAACCCCGTGACAACGGAAGAAATCCAATATTTAAATTAGGCGAAATTACATATTTTACATATTTAATCAACGCACAACGGTTGCTATTAGATTCATACGCACACCCTGCACCTTAAAATAAAACAAAATAACGTACAGTCAAACTACAACAAAACTTATTGTTCTGATCAGCTGATTTCTGGACATGAAAAGTTTTAAATGTTTTAACTTCAAATAATATCTTATAATAATAATTGTTGTAAATCATGCTGACGTTGATTGAATCACAGCTTATTAAACTTAGAAATCGCTGAGTTTGATGATTTTATAAACTCGTAATGGGCTTTCGATTGACTGACTCGTTTTATTGAGAGTGCGTACTGCGAACGTTACCGTCTTGCAAAAGCCGAATTTAAATTTGATTACAAAATACGTACAGAAACTTTCTAAATACGAAAAGTTAACGCTTACGTCTGCCGTGCGTGTGTGCGTGCGTTGACACGTGTGCGACTTATTTAACTATATAAATGTATGCGATAGGCTTTCTGTATGTGTTGACGAATCCACCCTTTCACAGAGGCATCATAAGGCATCAAATAATTAGCCGTCAGAACCACCCCCTCCCTTAGACCAAAAAATGGATCCCTAAGGTACCCATGGGGGTGGAATAGGCTTATCTCCATATAGCGTCTAAAAGATATATGTGTACCTTCACACTCAAGGGCATCAATCTACCAGAAAGAAGCATTAATTTACCATTTTAGATATTAGTTATTTTTTGCAAAAAAGATATAGAACCGCTACAAAAAATACCACGCCTTATACTTTACAAGCAATGAAAATGTAGATTTTAATTAAATGAGAAAATTATTGCACTTCAAATTTGTCTTCTAATAAAGAAGGTTCTGGATTAAAAATTAATCGATTATTATTGACAAAATACGTACGTGTATTTTAACGTAACGTTAGTAGAATCAGAAATCCTTAAATCTCGTGACATATTTGAATAAGAAATTGTTTTAGTCGCTTGTGTTTAGTGCACCGTTAGTTACCGCACTTGTATAGAAGCTTTACTTGTAAATTAAAGTTTTTAACCAAAAATATGTAATTTATTGATGAAATTTTAAGTCCTAATTGGTCAGAAATAGCCGTTCGCGTTATGACAGCCCTTTCTGCGGTTTTCGAAGGTCTCTGAAAAAGTGGGTACCCTTTCTAAACCCTTTTTCCTTTGGCATCGGAACTGCGGCGGTGTGAGAGGGGTGGGCTGGGATAGGGTGGGAGGATGGTGAGATCGGGGGGTGGAGAAGTAGTACCTTCAGGAGGCGCGCTGCCTCCAAGGGGAGCAGAAAGAATGGAGGGTTTGAGGTGAGGAGCATTAGCTATCGAATCCGTAAGAGTGATTGTAGGACGGAGAGTGGAGAAGAAAGACGACAAAAAACATGAACATTATACTTAATTATTGTTTCAATCCACTTTTTATTAACTGGCTAGAACAAACTACCTACCAACTCCCGTCTTCCAGATTTACTTCGCCTCCCGACACAATTTACCTTCACAATAACATACCTACTTAAAAATTATGATGCCATAATTCCTCTGGTTTCGGGCAGTTGGACAGTTAGTCGGCTCGCCGAAGTAATCGGATAATGTAAGATGTTCATTTTACAACAAAAATCTTAAAATATATTCAGAGGTAAGTTCCTTTTGCTAAAGTTGGTTATAGGTAGGAGGTAAAAGTTAAAGGAGAGGGAAAGAGGAATATAGGATAAGGATTGGAGAGGCTCCTGATGCATACATTAATTATATGTGCGTCTAAAATAAATTAGCATTTAAAACGTGAAGAATAATGGAATTGTATTTATGCTACGGTAGCAAGATGCAATTTCCAGTTTTTTCAGTAGATATGAAATAATTTGAAACATTTTTTGTTAGGTAATCAGTTTCATGTGGTGGTTATAAGTTAATTTTTACACTTTATTGTTTGAATCAACGAATGAAATGACACAGGTCAATTATTTATGAGAAAGATTTCAGCACGATTGAAAAATGAAGCATTTTATCAACCACTGAAGTTTTTTTTAAAAGCCAGTCAGAAAATGGAGGTCTCGAATTGAGGAATGTTGTGAGTCATTTCAAGCAACGTCTCAATTCTGAATGGCGGCCATTTACAGGGGCGATACTGAGAGTATATACCACCCTGAAAAGTGCCACAAATCCACTACATATTATTTTGAATGAATGTACTGTGAAATAACACAAATTAATCAAATAAAATGTATTCATTTAAGATATTTGAACCCACAACCTCTGGATTCGTAGACAAGGATAGGAACTACTCAAACAAGGAGGTCGTCAAAATTGACGAGGATGTTATTAATAACTCTTATTCTCATTAAAAGTTTCATAATTTTTTTTGTAAAATAACGCTTTTCACAATTTGAATGTTAAACCCCATTGAAAATAATATTAGCGACTCTCAATCGAAAATTTGAAATATAAAATCAGAAAGAGATACGGTCGCATATAGAAATTGAACTCAGGACCTTAGCTTTGCCGGGGCTCTGCTCTACCATTGAGCTAATTCAACCCTATCCCCTTCAGTCATACTTAACTGTATCATACTTCGACTAAGAACTATCAACATTATTTTCATTTTCTGGCATATTTTTATTGGCTAGATAGCAATCTTTATGCATGATTGCAAGATTCTCCCCGAACTAAATGCAATCTACATAGTGTCTTGGATAAATACGTACATTTTATTTAATGTGCGACATCTATTGATAAAATAAAATAAAAATATTAATATTTAAAAGTATTTATTGTTCCACGAGTTGCCCTACTATTTAACCCTTATGAAATATAACATCTGATGTCTCCTATATTTGGGCTTCCCCACCGGGCGGGCGCAGGGGATAACCTTTCTTCCACATTATCTGCATACGAACTACTATTACGATTTTTAATGGTGAATTGCACTCACAATAATAACGTATTCCCAAATGCCAACCGCCATTAGCAATACTACAATGTATGGCCGTTTGTCTGAATTTGTATCTATAATAAATGGATAGTTTGAGATGCCACACATAATAATAAACCTGACTTATTACAAATCTTATCACAATAACTCCTTTAACAAAAGAAAACTTATTACAAATCTTTTGACAATACCTATTTTAACAAAAGAAAACTTATTAGAAATCTTATGACAATAACTACGTTAACATAAAAGAAAACTTGTTAGAAATCTTATGACAATAACTTTTTAACAAAAGAAAATTTATTACAAATCTTATGACAATAACTACTCAACAAAAGAAAACTTATTAGAAATCTTATGACAATAACTATCTTAACAAAAGAAAATTTATTACAAATCTTATGACAATAAATACTTTAACAAAAGAAAACTTATTACCATTCTTATGACAGTAACTACTTTAACAAAAGAAAACTTATTACAAATCTTTTGACAGTAACACTTACTTACTTTAACAAAAGAAAGCTTATTACTAATCTTATGACAATAACTCCTTTAATAAAAGAAAACTTATTACAAATCTTTGGACAATAACTACTTTAACAAAAGAAAACTCATTACAAATTTTATGACAATAACTACTTTAACAACAGAAAACTTATTACAAATCTTTTGAAAATAACTACTACAAAAGAAAACCCAATACAAATCTTATGACAATAACTACTCAACGAAAGAAAACTTATGACAGTAACTACTTTAACAAAAAAAAATTTATTAGAAATCTTACGACAATAACATTTCTAATAAATTAAAATCTTTAAATCTTTTTTTTACCTATCAATTAATTAAGTACTAGCTTTACTACCTAAACAAGATAAGAACTTATTAAAGGAAAGTATATGTATAAATGTATTTTTATTAAGTCACAAATGATTTCACCAACTGTATTTTGCCCCTCTGAACACTTCAGTATTTATTTGCTAGTTGGGAATATGTTCTGTTCGTTGTGAACGTGAACTATCTGTACAGTATGTACCCATCAGGCCTCGGACCTAGTTTGTGGGAAGGTCAAAATATTTCCGCTTTGCAATAAAATTCAAATAAATGGAATATTCCTGAACTCATCCAAAAACCAAAATATTTTGAAAGGTAATTTAATTTTTGAAATATAATTTTTTTTAATGTAAGCATAAAAAGTTTTAAAAATGGATCACTTTACGTTTTTTCTAACTAAAATTACATGTATTAATTAAATGTATTATTTACGTCATCACGTCTCATAAAAGTGTACATTTTAATAATTGTGTAGTTAAATTTTAGATTTGAATACGCGCATGGTGGTTCCTCTTTCTAACACAGTTTAGATCATATTTCTAACCATGATAGTAAGGAGACACAACGATTTCTATGAGTCCTCTATGAGTTGTTCAGAAAAGCTAACAAATAAGTCTGAGGGGTTAATGTCCGAGCGAGCTAAGAATTGTTACATTAACCTACAAATTTAGGTCATAAAAAGGTGTACAAATTTCAAGACTTCAAAGCTCACCGTTTGAAAGTTTTTTGGTGGAAATAGACAAAAAAGATTTTCTGCTTGATTATAATAAATAGATAGATTATTAAAAAAAATCTGTTTTTTTTTTTGTAATCTCGAAGAGTATTTTATCTACTCTGTCAATTCTAATTAGCGAAATTTATATCTCCGTACCCGAATTAACGAAAGGGGCAAAAAAGCGAGTTTCTGACCACTGCCCCCAAACTTTTTGCTAACCTTTAAGCGGGGGTCGAAACCGGGTGGCACGGGGTAGAAAAAGACAGATGTCGATAGGGTGGGTCGGCACCGAAAGGGTTCGCAGATCAACCCTTAGCTCGGATGTCTGAAGGGGTAATTTATTACAGAGCCTTATGGTTATTTTTTGCCCACGTATTAATATTTAAAAAGCGAATGTGATGGTATGGGTACTAATTTTTGTGACGGTATCAATTATCGAGCTAGTAATGTAATATCCCTTTGTTGGGTCGTATTAATTTATGCAAAGTAACTTTCTATATCATAACATGAAACAAACACAAAAAATATTATGTGTAGGCATTTATTAATATAAAAAAGATCAAAAGAGATGGGAAAATGTTACAATGATAAGATAAATATATGACAAATAATATTTTACACTTAAGATGAAGCTATGCGTGAAATCCTATTTAGATTAATCTTTACGACAAATCGGTTTAAATTATGAATATAAAAAAATATGCAACGGATAAATTGAAGCTTTTACTAGCTTTTCTATGTATTGGAATTACAATAAAATTATTATTTACATAACAAAAACTATAAGCGTTAACCACTAAAAAAAATGTTTTTGCATGACTTAACTATGAAGTAATATAAGAAACAATTTTTATAAAATACCCATATATGGCTAAGATTATTTTTGAAGTTTTGTATGTTCTAACTTTTTTCATTCTTATAAAATTATGCACAAAATAAATAAAAACCACTTTTTCGCTTACTTGCCTCGTGCAAATAAGACGCTCGATTTTAAATTTTGAAGGCATGAGAATCGAAATATTTCTAGCGTTTATATTCCTCTTAAAGGTAGATACTGTCAGTATCGTCCTGGTGAAAGAACGCCATTCAGAATCGAAACATTGTTTGAAATAGCTTTAGTCGTATTATTGACTACATTAGAATAGCCCAATTCTATTATCCCTTTTAATGATTGTTGAACCTCCGAACGTTGGCCTCCGGCATGCATAATGTACAATATGCAGTCGGTTTAGGGAAAATACGTTATACCTACTTACACAAAATATAGCTAATTGTCCCCGGAGGGGTATGCAGAAAGGATGTACCGCCGAATAACAAAACTATTAAAGATATTTTCATCCAAATGCATCAAGGATAAAACTACATGTCCAAATACTGTATGTACAAAAAATCGACATTATAAATAAATTCGTTTGATATCCATACTAACTTATTATTAAAGGTATTTTTGAAGTAGTTATTAGGTTTGATATTGATTGAGGTACAAAAAAATATAATTTTATAATAATTTCAATTTGGGGGTCAACTGTCGAGCCAATTCTCTTTTAAGTACTTGCAGAGATTAATAATATGATAAGTAAATTTGATTTAGTTTAAATAAAAAATAAATTTAATCGAAATAAACACAATAATAATAAATAATACAAAAAATATACATCTCCTCCTATCCATACTCACTTCATCATCATATCTGATCACTTAACATGGCTAAAGTCATTTCAACCAATGATTCTATTCTAGAGGCCATCTTCATTCTACCACTCGGAAACGTATCGCAAGTATACCTAATCTTTAATAATTTTTAGTGAAATAACACCGAGTTTTTTAAATGTGCCCTTGATGTCAAATATCACAAAGCTCAAAAAAATGTAAACAGTCTTTTTTAAACAACATTTTCATGAAATTAACAATTTTATGTAATTGAACCACAGGAATTAATATAACGTACTTTGAACAGACAAACGTAATATGAATCTCTTCGCATTGGCAAGATGCAGGGTTCAAAAATCTCCAATATCAATCCGTCTGTCTGTTGCCCCCTTTGATGCCTAATTAGTAATACCCCCTCCCTTCCGCACCATAAATAATATTTCTGAGAGCAACGCCATTTTAGATTTCACATTTTACCGATGGCTTTGTATAAATACCGAAACCAGCCCCAACCCGGTACCTACCCGGAGTTACTCGGACAAAAGTAAGAGATCCCACACAGCGGAGAGGATTGTAAATGTATATTTTACATATATCTTTATCTGGATAGATGTTAAGATGCTATATTTCTTGTAATATAATAAAATTGAGCTCTATTTAAACACCGGGTGGCTTTCATTCTAAAAGAAAGATTTAAAAATTGGTATCTGGTTACAAATAGGATAAAAAAAGATTTCGGTTTAAAAAACTAACGGTTTTAGAAGATTATTTTGTTATTATTTTTTCTTTATTTTTTTGTATAGATTTTACAAATTGAAAATGGTTACAGTGACAACTCCAATTAAAGGTGAGCCCACCATTTATCTCAACATTCTTAATATGTTTACATAATAATAAATTATATTAATTATAATAAATTATGTACGTGCATAAAACAAGAAGGATTAAATATTAGAAAATACATACAAGCACATTTACGTGTACATGTACACACATGTATATGCATACAGGTGCACACTCTACACACATATAAATACATACATGTATATACATACGTGCACATAAATATACATTTATACTTATAGTACTAAGTGAGGAGATCACCAGGGATATGTAAGTACAAGTTTCTTCTGAAGGTAATAATTGAATTTGAAAATGCATCCAAGTCTTCATGTTCGCAATATTTATTGTATAATCAAATCATTCTTAAGGTTGGTTTGAAAAACTAGTATTACTACAGTAAGTATCGATCCAAAAGGTTTCAAGGTTTCTCGTGAATTTCGGTCTTATATTAAGATTAATTTGATTAATTAAAAATTAACATGTTGTTTATGATTTTAAATAGACAGATTTTTCTGAAATGTGTCTTCTTTTGGCGAGTAAAACTTTTCTAAAGTGAGTAAAGTAAAAAGTATTAGTAATAAGTACAAATAATAAGTAGTAAAGTATTAAAGCAACTCGGTATTTCTCATGCAAATAAATGAACCTAACCCTTTTAAATGGTGTAAAAATTGATTTTTAAAAAGATACATATTTCTTGATAAGTATTTGTAAAGGCTCTTAAAAATAAAGTGAAAATTTCTGGTGCCTACCATTACAAATGTGATAGCAATTCTAATTGCATCACATTGGGATGAAATCAAAGTGGGTTATAAATTCTCTTTATTATTAATTTGTAAAGTCTTTTGTAAAAGCTATTTAGTCCAATAACATAAAAAGTGATACAACAATCGCTTTAAATTTAGATGCAGTTAAAAAAATAGTAACAGCTATTTCTCTGGTTTTATAAAATAATTAAAAATAGCCCATGAAAATGAGTAAACAGTGATGTTTTTTTTTATTGCAAAGCATTCATAACTATAATTTATATTTCGTAATTTTTAAATTATATGCAAAACAACGCCATCAATGCGTGTCTGATGAGATAAACTTCTACTTTCCCACAGAAACCTGTTTTGCCAGACTCAGTAGGTATCGAATTCATCTGGATGCTGGATGGGTGTGAAGCGATACCCTAATTCGTAGGGGTAGGTATGCATAAAATAAAACATTAAATTATGCCAACTATGAAAGGATTGAATGAACTCAATAGGCTGGTTTAATGGAGTTTTTTGCGTTGAAATTTGGTAATGCCATTTTGAATTGAAAGTAGTTAATATATATTTTGTCGGAGAAAGAGAATATTTTTTTTTCTGATTCAATAATTTAAAATGATTCAAAGCCTTTTTTTGCCTTTATCTATAAACTTCAAAAATGCTGTGCAAATTTCAATGCGTTAGAGTTCACCGATCATGAGATTTTGCAGCTTCGTGCTCATAAATTTTCTGCTTCATATGTCAAGAATATTCATCTTGTTTTGAATAATTTTATTTTACATGTACATTTGTTACTTAATTTTAATTTATCCGCTACCGGTTTTGACACTTCCACGTCATTCACTGGCAATCTTAAAACTTAAAACAGATAAAAAAATTTGGTTGTCTGTAAGGTCGGTTTACGGACGATAATTTTACGTGATAACGTCATATAATAACGATGGAGTGGAAGAGAGATAGATGCGTGATAATCCGAACGCTGAGGCCGAACGCTTGTTACGCGTTTTCGCTTGTACGCTCGGCTAAGGCGGAATGTGACAATGAATCATGCTTTTTCGTGCATGCAGCCGGCGTTCACCGATTTATAAGACGTTATTACGTCAAAAAGTTAAGTAACAAATTTAAATATGAAATGTCTCTTTAAAAAAAATGTCTTGAAATTGTTACATAGCTAATGCCCAAAAAATACCAAAAAAATCGTCTATTATAACTAAATAAAGGAGATTCTTTGATTTTGGATGATTTTAAATAATTTCGAATATCTTAACAATGATCATATTCGGGTATATTTTCAATTTATTTGATAGCTAAATTGTTGTTAATTATATAGTTCTGACAAAATTGGGTGTTTTCAAATTAGTTGCGAAATTAATTATAATATCTTAGTCGTTACTTTGTAAAAAAAGAAGCAATTGCTCGCATCATGCATGCTTACACACTGATTAAAATTTGAATAACAATCATCTAAAGATTAAAAGACCGTTGGTAAAGTTTAAATATAAACTCATTATCATCTCCCATCCTGAAAACAATAAGCAGTAAATCAAAACTGAGAAGTAATAACACAGCAACAATTAAAAGCCAGTAACTATAAAGCTGAGTTTAATAATGATAACCTAATGTTAAATGAAATATGCCAACATGTTTATGGTAAATTATGAACGCGTAAAACGCAGTTAATTCTACCAACGAATGATAAACGTTATAAAAACGCATTTCACATGAGAGATTATTATTGTAAAAATGCAGCAATGCCAACTGTTCTTACGGTAAATCAGCGAAGAAAGCTTTTCCTATTATAAAATCACGATGAATCATAAAAGAAAATGAATAAAAACGTGGCTACTGATATAATTTATTAATCGGTGAACTTGATTAAAAGTAGGTGCAGTTAAAGAAAATTTTATCATAAACAAACGATTTTGATGCGTAAATGGCAGTGACTTTCTTTCGATTGAGAACTATATTTCTGGGGTGCCATTTATAATTTAAGAATCGCTAAGAAGTGAGGTTTGTTTATCGATTTCTTGGCGTAATAAAAGTCGAAACAATATTTTGACTTTTACATTAGATAGGCCACAATATCATTTTTTTTACATTAACTCAATACAGGAGGCCCATTAACAGCATTAAAATAATAGTACTTTCTGGTGCCTAAATAAAATTACAAAAACTGACATAGTCACTTCTAGCATTAAGCCCCAGATTTATATTTCACTGTCCTGATTTTAGTATTCTTAATCTATATTTTTTGATTTTTAAAATTATTTGAATACCGCATAAGAGTCTCAACTGATCCCGTTTGGAGCCAGTGAGACTATGGCATCTGCAATTGGGGTATGTTGTGAGGCTGAAGGTTGTGGGGAGGGGAAGAGGAAGGTGGGAAGTACCTGGCTATTCAGATCTAGTCACCAAACACGGCTAAAGCCATTTCAAGCAACGTTTCAATTCTGAATGGTGGTCTTACACCAGGGCGATACTGAGAGTATCTTCCACTCTGGAACGTGCCGCAAATACACTGTATATTATTTTAATTGAATAAATTGTGAAATAACACAAATTAATCAAATAAAATTTAATTGCCACTCCGGGATTCGATCCCGCAGCTTTCGGAATGCGACCCAAGAGCCTTACCGCTGGACTACGCCGGCCGTCAGATTTATAATGAATATATACAAACCATTAAATTATGTTAATTCAACTTTTATTCATTCCCGAAGAGTTTTTATTTTTACAGAATTTTGTTCATTTAAAATAACATATACGAAATGGGAAATATACAGAAATGCCGGAGAAAGGTTAGTATCTACATATGAATGAATAAAGCAAAGACAAATATGACAAAAATGTACGCAGTGTTGGTAAAAAACACTAATCCATAAAAAACATGACACTTGTGGAGAACAGTTATGTAGCTGCTTTATTGTCATAGCCTTTCTTTATTTTTTCTCTTTCTCTGCAGGTTATATATTATATTTGACACTACTATGTTTTATATTTCATTTTGATTATCATTATTTCTGTTATCACTACAAGCATTTCCGTCTAGTAACAACCAAAGATTAGAGTGTTAATATCTACGTACATCCCAAAGGCAATTCTATTATTGTAATAATTGTTAACATTCTGAAAAAATTTCAAACAATAAATAAATAAATACGGAAGCAATTTAACGTAAAATGCAGTAACTTTGTACAATCTCAGTACATTTGGGTATAGTATAATCCACAATGAACTAACTACGAAGACTGTTTAGCCTTCCGTGATCACTCCACACTTTATCGTGGGTAACTTTTTACCGAAAGTTTTATTTTATTTCGGCACCGTTCGGAATTTTATCTTTTCGGCCTTTTCGGCTTTATCCGGCCCGACATCTACAGACGTTCGGCATGCCAGTGTTACCAATGGAGCTAGGGGTGCTAGGTGTTGGTGTTAGGGGGTGGTGCTGGGGGGTGGGAGGCGCTGGCTGCTAGGGGTGGACGGGGGAGAATTCAAATGTCGAATGCAAGCCGAATGGCCGAAATGGTGGCAACATTTGTAGGGTTTTGTTAAATGTCTCACGTAGAGAACTCATTGGTAGAAATAATGCGTTTTGTTTACTTGTCTTTATTCATGTTTTAATTTGAATTGATCAAAATCTTAAATAACCGTGTTGCCCTTTTGCATTTAAGGACAGAAAAACAGAACCTAACCTCAGTGCAATTTTCTTTGAGCACCTTGAAATGTTTACACTTTTCTAAAATAAGTATTTTTTGTTTTTGATTTAAATGTCTCTGCGAAACTGCTTGTGTGTTTGTTTGTTACGCTTTCGCGCATTAACCAAGAAACCGATTTTTAAAATTCTTTCACCAATAGAAAGCTACATTATATGCGAGTAATATAAGCTGTATATAATGGTAAGCGATGGCGTTATGAAATTATAAATATGAATATATTATATTTGTTATATGTTTTCTGTCGCTAACAAAAGCGAGTTATTGCTAACGTCAGAAAACAAATCGTTGCCGTGGAAACGATTTTGATATTTCAGGCGTCGTAGTTAATATCTATATATGTAAATAAAAATCAATCTCCGTACTAATCTTGGTAATTCTTGTACGCGTATAATTTCCGAACGACCACACCAAATTGGATAATTATTTTTTTACTATTGATGAGCTCTGGCGTTGTGAAATTTAGGTGGCACGCGAGCTGTTTGAAACCTGAATGAATGTATTGAATGCAGGAAGGGGGTGAGGGGAGGGTGGTGGGGGGAGGGGAAAGTGGTGGGGGAAGGGGGAGGGAGGAAGGGGTGGGGGATAATTTATTAGTGCAAGCGCTACAGTAATTTCTCCCTAACACCATGTGAGCGAAGCCGCGAGTAAAAGCTAGTAATTCTATACGTATAAGCTGAAAAACACTTTACTTTTAAAAACATGTTTAAAAAAACTCCATTCATCTGTCAATTGTTATTCGTGTTGTTCATTGTTGAAATAATTAAACTGTTAGACTTTTGAGTAAACTTAAAGTTGTGCGCAACGGGTTAAGGGGTAAAAATAAACCCTTTTTGTCTGCATTCACTATTAACACGGCTGACCCCAAGTTAAAAGGGAGTAGCACGCGAGGGGTTAGAATTACGGCAAATTGCTCTTTGTACATCTTTCCGTGGGGCGAAAGGTGTTAAACGGGTTCAGGCGCGTTTGTGCCTTGTAATTCAATGAAGAAGTAAATTAAGACAAAGGAAACACACGTATAATGGATTACACTGAGAAAAGGACTCAATATTAAATAAATACGTTCACAAAATCTATCGAGTCAACTGGGTAGACACTTTACTTATCAGTACCTACCTACTTAAAAGCTTAGGTTAGGTTAGATTGTTACGTACTAAGTATTATTAAATATGATTATTATGAGAAGTATTATTAATTATTAAATATGATTCTGGATTGTTATTCATAGCGTAAAGTTTTTCATAAATCCATTAAAAAAATAATTTGACTCTTGAAGTGTTGGGACTTAGTTACGCAATAAATATCTTATTAATCAAGCTTACCAACTTTTTTGTATATTAATAGGTGTCTTATCCAGAGATCATCTTACCTGAAAAAAAAAGAAAAATAAACATTAGTATTCAAAGATGCGATTTGAGATTTTCAAGGGCAAAAGTAATCATCGTGATTGATTTTTATACGGCTATTAGAAAGCTATACCAAAACGAAACGCAGAAAACCATGATAACAAAATTAACAAAAATTGATCAGGAAAATGATTATTTGGCAATTATGTTAAACAAAATTAACCTAATCTTACCTGAGCTTTTCAAAATGATTCCTAAAATGAGATACCATAAATATTGTGACAGAATTAAGAATTCAACGTTGTTACTTATAATATCCGAATTTCGACCGATTTCTTACATATCTTCATTAAACATTCGAAATTTTTAAGCTGTTAAAAAAAATATATGTTATTTTTGAAGATAATATCTAGATACGTTCCACGCCGAAACGCAAATTATATGAAACTACCTCGATAGAAAAAAATCGCAAAGTATGCTCCGAAAATTATAAAGAACAAGTCTATTTCTATTATTTTAGAAGTTATATTAGTGAAAAAATTCACAATGTTTCTTTAAATGATACTTAAAATACCTTCCACGAGATTTTTGCTCTATTTTAAACGAGTCATGTTTTATTTTCATTTTCCCAATTTTTGCTTCATTTTTATCACTTTAAATATTAGCGCGCTCTGTCCAACATTTGTAATTACATATCTCTCCGTCTTCTTCTTTTTGAGCCGGGAAGCGCCGCCTTAACCTATATTGCTAAAGCAGATAACATAACGTGTAATAATTGTAATATCTTTAAAATAAGATTTTTTTGTTGTGTGCGAGTGTGAGACGAAAAAACAACCCTTTTTCTGAGTAGGTGTGAGCTTTGTCTGGCCACCCCGTATTCCGTACTTCCGTGTTCTCAGTACCTACTTGATTATTTGCCCAACCCCTCCCTCTGCCCCCACCCCGCCTGCCCCTTTGCCGAATTTGGGCGGATAATTCTTTCCTCCCTAATTTACAGCTGTCTAGAGCAAAGCCGATATCAAAAGCACTAGTTGTGCGGGCACATTGCAACAATACGAACGGGGATTGATCGATAAATGCTTAAAACTAGCAGCTAATAACTCTTGCGAAAGCTGTGAAGCTGTTTTCGTAGATTTGTTTGAGAGTTTAATCAAACCTTTTATGTGGCAATTTGGGAGGCGGATATGGGTACCTACGCCCCGGGAATCATTTAAACGATAACCAACACTATTACCATAGGTTACCCCAAGTGGTTCACTACGTTTCTTTTGCTACGGGTGATGTTTGTCCGGGTCTCGGCGGAGAATGCGTTTGCCCACCTACTGCGTGGCCGGATTGGGAGAGACTGGTTGAGGGAGACCTTAACTAGTCCAGCCAGACTCTCTCAAACCGTCACCTTGCACCGCAGTGGGAGGGATGGATTCAAACGGATTAAGATGAAAGTAGGCCCTGAGGCGATGTTTTTCCTCCTCCAGGCCTCCTGTGAGCAGCTAATGTGCAAAAAGAAAGATTTTTGTTATCTCGTAATGTTTGATCACTTTCACCAAAAGTAAGGTAAAATAGAGCTTAATTTTGGCACACACAAACGCCCACAAAACAATTCTATCGGTATATAATATTTTCAATATATTTCCACATTTTTGCAAAGAAATAGATATAGCAACCTCTGGATACTAAGCAAAGTGTTTTTATTTCAATCGTGAAATAAGTACAGCTTGACACAGTTAACATTGCGGGCGGTCAAAAGAGGAACTAACTATGAAACAAACTATTTATAATCCAACGATATTTGTCTTATTCACAAAATCTAACCAACTGCATGGTTGAATGTGTCAATAATTTAATGATATATTTATATTTACACGTACGCCAAACGTTATATAATATTTTTACTGTATAATTTTAAATAATATACAAAATATGTTCTTTATCTTTTCCCATAAACGCCATTGACATTTTAATTTTCGACAAGTGCGTGCTTACTAATGCAACCTTTTTCATTTCGCACCCCTATGCGGAAATAAATATGAAATGGATAATAAGTACCTACCCCGAACACTGAAATAAAACAAGGAAAATAAATTGAATGCCACACCGCTAATAATTCAAGTCTAATTTAAAAATTGTTCCGTTTTCAAATGACATCTTCGAAAGCTTCCCTCCGACATTTAAAAACCACCCCTAACGAATCGGTGGACACTAAAAATCTACCCTTATAATTTGCCTATCTATTAATAAATATAAATGAGATACATTATTATCATTCTATGTTTTTCAGAATCATTTTTATGGTATAGCGATACCTATATATATGTAGATACTTGCTCTCAGTACCGGCCTGGTAAACACCACCTTTCATTACCAAACTTTGCTTGAAATGGATTTAGCCATGTTCCAATGGCTAAATCCATTTCAAGTGGCCAATTAGATGCGTTCATGTATTTTCATAGTGTCGTGAGAAGCGTCCATGGAAAAATAAAGTAACGATATTAGGTGACCTAGCAGGGGTGCCCAGGTTCATGGGGAGAGGTTTGTCCGGATCTTGGCGTCAGATCTTCTGCCCACCAACTGCGTGGCAGGTCAGATCGGTAGTGACTATTGAGGAAGACTTTTTGATCTCTCCAACAGGACTCTCTCGAAATATCGCCTTGCATTGCAGTAGGAGGGATAGATTTGTAAGTTCGTCATTTCTGGATACATTGATCCCCAAATTTCACCCTCCCCTCATACGATTTTCCTTCTCAGTACTTCCTTCCTTTTCTAAAAAGACTCTTCACACAGCATCCCCAAAGATGGCATAGGCCCCGATGGGAATTATTTTCTTCAGTACCGTATTGAGCTAATGTAAAAAAAATATTATTTATAACATTTGTTATTGTATATTTCGATACAATCTTACTAAATAAAAAAAGTCGGGTGACAGGGACACGTGTTCTCCATGATGAGAGTAAGTTTCGTACCGGTAGATAATGCTAGCCTTTAGATCGGCTCGGCTTACCGCGCTTAAAGGTTTAAGTGACCTGATCTGAATAGCCAGGTATCTATTAACCTTCCTTCTCCCGATCTCCCAATTCCATTAATTCTCACAACTTACCCCAATCGGGAATGCCAAGCTCCCAAAGACACTGGGCTGTTGAGAATCTTGTGCGGTATTTACTTAAAAAAAATTGTCTGGCGGAAATGAGGATAACCAACTTTAAAGTTTTTCGATGATCATGGGGTGAGGTCTTGGCGGCGAATGCATTTGCTCATCTACTGCGTGGCGGGCCGGATCGAGAGAGACTTTTTGAGGGAGACCCAAACTAGAGCTCTCCTGCCAGACTCTCAATCCATTGCCTTGCACCGCACTGGAAGAATACTTGGCACGTCCGTCACTCCTGGTCACATTGAACCCCGGATTCCTGCCTACCCCTCACACCTTTTTCCTTTTCAGAACTTCCCCTCGTTCCTCTCCCTGAAAAGACCCTCCACACAGCATCCCCAAAGATGACACCTGCCTTGAAGGATTTTTTGCCTCTGGGCCTCCTGTGTGGAAATATGTAAAAAAAAATTAAAATCTCTTCGAAACTTTATTTTAACTCAATAGCAACATTATTTTTCATAAATGACGTAGTTCTCTCCTATTAAATGACGTAGTTCTCTCCTATTAAAAACATGTTAGAATTAATTTCCTGGAATCAGAAAGTATTCTGTTAATAATGTTTTATGCGTGGAAAAAGACGTTACGTTTTGTGAAAGTCATTTAGAATGACGCCCCGACAAAGTTGAAGCTTTTGCATATCAGAATGGAATCGCTTCATTTGCATATTTTGAATATTATTCTGCATTAGTCATTACATTACAGACGCACTCTAAAATAGAATATAGAATACATTGTTGTGAGCAACCAACCCCTGTCATATAATATTGTAGTTGAAATATGTTATGTACAGCTTTTACTTGTCATTTGGAACATGGCTTGAAAAGCTTTTATTCTAGATGTTAAAATGAAGCCATACGAAATAATGCAAAATCATGTGTTTTTGTTTTTAAAATTCGATTGCTTAAAAGTATTATAGATGCTTCAATTAAATACTGCGTGTAGAACATATCTTGACGCTTAAAAATATCGGTCATTTTTTTAATAAGTCTTTTAATAAGCCTAGAAAAAAGTAAAGTATTGGGTCAATAAAAAAAACACTTTCAAGTGCAAACTCTCCTACTTATAAACCACTTTTCGGATTTGGTTTTATTGATAAATGAAGCTAATTCTGTTTTTTTATGATAATAGCAAAAAAAATGATATTTATGCCCGATATTCAAAGAATATAATAACATATGCATTTTCGCGTTGTTATTTCACAATACGGCCGACAGCCGACGAATTTGGATTTTCAAAGTGAAACTTTTGCAGTCCACCCAAGAACTACTAAGTTGCCACACCCATTTTGCATGAGTTCAGAATAGACGTTTAGGCTCCGCGTCGCTTGGTTCTGTGAAATCAATTTTAAATTTCCTTGTTATTACAATAAACAATGCGTAAAAAAAGAGTTAATGTTTTTAACAGGCCTTTACGAAATCAATCTATAAAAAAGAATTCATAAATACGTTTTCCGGCCTTTCCAAAAGCTTTTTCTTTCAAAAAGTATTTTTAAACTCCTCCCATCAAGGGACGTGTATTCAGATTTCGATTTTTTCCTGGACTATTGGATTACCTTTATACCTATAATTGAGCTAAGCTACGCCTGTGTTTGGAAATGGTATAGGTATATAGCTAATCTAAATATATACCTATACTTAATTGGTACATGGTTTGATAAGCTCTCAAAATCATCGTAAATAAAACATTGTTGATTCTTCGTCATTGTGAATATGCAATTGTTGTATCCAACTCTAAAATAGATAAAAAGATAGGTTGTGTCAGGTTAATTGGTAACATTGAGAAAAGGAGTTGCAGGGTTGACTGTGTTTAGAAATGGTTTAGCTTAATCTGAAACTGAAATTGTAAACTTGTCATTTACAAATAGTTACACAAAAACAATTACGCAATTAGGTGAAGTAATTTTAGAATAAGCGCCGCCATTATTCGAGTGCCACACAATGTAATGAAATCGCGGATTCGCGCCGTCACCGGGTTGTAAATATTAATTTGTAAAACGGAATGACGTTTATATTGCGAAGTCAAATGACAAGAATCGAGAAATTAATGGGTTTTGTTCTTAGCCGGGGCTCGAACCGAGGTTTACGTGAAGTGCATAGTTTGGCATCACGCCATCGTACCGGCTCAACCGATTTAGTTTAATGGTTTATAAATTTGAATTTATCTTCAACACACGGTTCGAAATGTGCATTGCGTTCAATGAATCCAGTTGCATTGGAAACAGTGGCGTACCGGCTTTACGGCAATGCTCGGGAGCATCCTGGGACCATCCTGCGACCATCACGGGGCTATCCCGTTATTCTACCCATCCCCAGGTCAAAAACTGTTTTGGGGTGTAGAATTAACACTGTGCGCGAAATTGAAATCTTTCATTCCAATGGTCGTCCAAATATAGGTCGTCATGATAGGTCGTCCAAAATTGCGACCCAGATGCAGGCCAAGAAAGAGATAAAAAACTTATTCTGTAAGTCCAAAAGATTTTGATTGTTGGCAACGTCGAAGGAAAGTCAAATGAAAGGATACTGATCATCATAAGGATCATCACCAGTTGGATATTTTAACAGAAGCGATCCAGAGTCAGACCGATAAAGAATTGAACTGACTGAAAGACATAAGAAAGAAAGAAGAAGAAGAGCTAAGATTAGAAATCATTTATGGAGGAAGACATCACGATTATGATTGAAATGGTTAAAGTTTCATATTGGGCTCAACGAATTTAAGTTTCCTCCGAAAGGTTTCTGCATATCGCCACTGGTCGTTTATAAAGCTTGTATGTTTTGAAGAATCTATGAATACCGTGACACCCGAACATTTTCTGTGAATGTGTAGTCAGACTTACCAAGTACCACTGTAAACCTACACATTTCATAAACAAACATAATATTATTATTCAGTCCAATTTCATAAAGTATCTACTTTACAATTCTGTTGATTCTTTTAAATTTCTCAGTATTACTTAAAAGTAATGAATGTTCGAGATCGTTCGAGGCTTCCCCTGCCCAACCCAGCGGAGATAAAACACTGGTTCATACAATATTCTCAATATGCAAAGCGGGGAGAGTTCACAATACATCTCACATAAAATATTCATAATTCGATTAAAGGAATAAATGAGTCAAAAGAAACGACAAACACTACTGGCGTAGAAACCCACGTCGTGTGTATGGGTGATGGGTATTGGGTAAGTTTGAATGTGTATGGATTATTAAAACAACACACCCGTACTGTATTTGAAAAATAGGGCTGCCACGAGATTTCAAACACATTTAAATTGATAAATTATTAACTATTGAAGAAATCAACACATCAAGAAATCAGATTTTTGTGCACTCCAAAAAAAGAATCATTCTTACTCGTAATTAGAACATGAAAAAATCCATAAAAATAACGTCAGTGAAACACGCTGTTTCTCCATCATGGATAGGTACTTTATGGAGATAAATAAAAATAATGCAGCGATAAATTTAACAGAATCGCTCTAAAGATAAGTAACGTGCGATGCACGGAAGGGAAGAGCCATCAAATAGTTGAAGCCAGGAAGAAACAATGACATGATTAATAATTCATCCAAATGTACATTGTACGGTGTGAGGAGATGAAAATTTTGAATTATCTGCAGCATCAGTGATAGGGTAGGGAGATGGAGATATGGTAGGGAGAATGGAGAGGATTTGAAAGCGGTAGGCAATAATATAAATTAGACGGAAGAAGAAAATACGATGGTAGCAAAAAAGAAATATAATGGATTGAATAGATCTGAGTGTGATTGAATGGACCCAGAGCCTTTTTAGAAAGACAGAGGTTTTTAAAATAGCTCATACTAATGACACACGAGTAGAAGTTTGTGCAAAAACAGCAACTTTAATATTGCTATCTAAAGATAGAAGCTGGTTTTATATTCATGAGACTTATTATTACGTTTCACAGGAATTGGTAAATTAGCATAACATATTATTCTCGATCGAGATAATGCTGTGTGTTGTAAATGTCACTAACGTTTCAAATTAATCCATAATTAAACTTGGTTTGTACACGTAGATATTTCCACGAAACGGTCGAAACGACTTTGGAATATATAAATTGTCTTTGTAGGCTTTAGAAAAATTATTGATTTCTGAGAAATAATTTGAGCATAAAATACTTTTATTTACTTTAAAAAGAATTGTTTTCCGGAATACCACAAGGATAAAAAATTGGACCTAATTTAAAAAATATATATAAATAAGAAAGAGTTTATGTTTGATTACCAACATCATGATAAAATTAGCTGTAGAGTCAGAATGATAAAGATCTGATGGAAGATATCAGAAATAAAAGGAGCGTAAAATTGAATAAAACACATTTTCCATAATCTAGGTATTGATATTTTTGTTCCGAGTGTTTCGCGTATGTTACACTTGAATTTGAATATGAGAACTCCATATTCAAAGATCAGAAACAATTCGATTTAAAAATTTACCACAGGGTATTCTTTTAAAAGGCAAACTGCTATGAGAACGCCGGGAGGGTGGTGTTAACATTTCCATCCCTTACGTTTAGATTATTTTAATATGCAAATAAGACAACGGGGGGTCGGGTTCTTTGTGTGATACTGGATGTGTATGCATAAACATTATATCCTCTATATATTTTTACGAACGATTTAAATTATTTTTTATGCTACCCTCGAGTATTGGCATTTCGGAGGGAGGAATGTATACGATGACTGTAGGTAATTTGTTTTGCGAATAATTGGATATTATTTCTTCACAACTTTTGGCGGTTTTATTTTAATTTTGAATCCTCACGTATGATAGAGAAAGTCGAGTATAAATCAAAAGATAATCCAATATAACTCTATGCGTCAAAACAAATACTTAGTCATTAGAGAAATAAGCATTGCTTTTAACAAGGACATTATTTTTCGAAGTAATTTTACTTAATTTTTTAATCGAATAGTTTCCGTTTTAGAAAGTTTATTTTAATTTTCTTTTAGGAGCAAATGTGTTTGGATTCAAAGCTTTCAATTTTCGCCAAAAGATTCCGCTGCAATGCGCTTGTGGCTGAATAGCTTAGCCAATATCCGAACCATTTCCACCCCTATGCTCGAAGGTAATACTAGTGGTGTGGGGGTGAAATTTGCCTGCATAATAAATTGACCTCTTGCAAATGTTATGCACGGGCTCCAAGGGTAAAGACGTTATGCGCGGAGCGGAAATATGGAAAGCATAAAGAGTTTCGGAAAATGAATTGGGAAAAAATGGGACCTTTTCAGATACTTAACAAGGAGATATAACACTTGGAAGCATGCATAGGAAAATCTTAGGCAAATACAGCTTGAATTTTTCCTTAAGGCGGCGCTATTCGGCTGAAAAAAAAGAAGATGGAGAGATGTGTAATTACGAATGTTGGACAGAGCGCGCTAATATTTTAAGTGATGAAATCGCAGCGAAAATGGCGAAAAAGCTTAATAAAACATGACTCGTCTAAAATAGAGCAAAAATATCGTGGAACGTATCTTAAGTATCATTTAAAGAAACATTGTGAATGTTTTCACAAATATAACTTGTAAAATAATTGAAATAGACTTGTTTTAAATAATTTTCGGAGCATACTTTGCGATTTTTTTCTATCGAGGGAATTTCATATAATTTGCGTTTCGGCGTGGAACGTATCTAGATATTATCTTCATAAATAACATTTATTTTTTTAAGAGCTTAAAAACTTTAAATGTTTAAGGGAGATAAGTAAGAAATCGGTCGAAATTCGAATAGTGGACCCTTAAAAATTTGTTCATCTTACACTATAAAGGTTCTTTTAAGGAAAGGAAGGATGGAACCTGCATCCTTAAGAATTTAGAATTTAAGAAGGAAACATTAACACCAGTAAAATGCCAGTTCTAATGGTCAATTCTAAGTCATCTAATTCCTTGAGCACTTTTAAAAAGATTGTCAAATTATTTATGTTAGCCGAGGATTGCCAATTGATTTTTTCAACTTTGTCCTTTCTAAATTATTAGCTAAATGATTATGTTTATAGTAATAATAAGCCAAATTAGTATTAGCATTCTTCTGCCAAATTTAAAGCATATTATATTATATACATATATTTATTATTTACAACTTCATCGTTAAAAAAAAAAAAAAAACTTTTATTTTTTACTTTAAATCAGTCCTCAAAAAAATGGTCACCCTACAAAAGTCTACATGTTTACATGAATGTACTACCTAGCGCCAGCAGTTTAGTAATAATCTCAACCTGTAAGAAATGCAACAATATTGTTCTTTCAATATCTGTATAATTTTGTGTTATTTTGTTAATTGTAGAATTGTTAACCTCAACACAGGCTTGTCCTAGTGAGGTTGCAAATTGTTTTGTAAACATTTTTACCTGCAATGTAAAGATACAATAAATAAATAAAAAAAAAAAATAAAATAAAATGGGTCAATTGCCAACGCTGTAAAAATGTTGTGCATCGTTTCGCTCCACGTGATTAATAACACTTCTTCGTAGCACTTTCCATTAAAGTACCAGCAGAAAATCTTAATTTCAGAAGGACCTAATATAAGCCTTGTCAGATAAAATAGATCGAATTTCTGTAAAAGGAAATATGTAACGTGTAAATCCTTACATAGATGGCGATGTGGTTGACATTCCGCCAGTTTTGATTTATGCAAAAAAACATTGACAAAATGCACGTTTTTATTTTATTTTTCGAGGTTCAGACACAAACAAAAAATAAAAATTGATCACAATATAAAGAACATAATTTTTCGACATAATACGTTGAAACCAAATCCAAAAAGGGGTAAACAAGTAGGAGATTTTGCCTTTCAAACCATTTTTTTTATCGTCAAATTACTTTATTATTTTCTAGGCTTATTAAAATACTTGTATGGGTACCCCCACTCCAGGAACCATTTATTGGATAACCAAAACCTCTGCCACAGGTCACCCCAGGTTCACTAGTTTGGTGATTTGCCGGGTCGGGAGAGATTGGTTGGGGGAGACCTCTACAGTCTACTCTCTTGATCCATCGGCTTGCACCGCAGTGGGAGGGATGGATTCATGCGTGCGTCACTCCTAGACACGTTAACCCCCAGATTCCTACCTACCCTTTATACCTTTTCCTTCCCAGAATTTCCTCTTTTTTTTACATGAGCTCCACACAGTAAGATGATTCCCTAAAAAGATCCTCCTCACAGCATCATCTCCAAAGATGACAGGCCGTGAGGAAAATTATTTTCCTCAGGGCCTCCTATGTGAACCTAATGTAAAAAAATCGAGTGCAGTTCACACGCGGTAGAAGTGAAGCTTTCACGATAACTTACACACAATCTCAACAAAAAGGAGCCATGAAAAGTGAGCTCATAATCAAAGCGGCCAACGCGGTAAGGTTTCATTCTATCTCATTATCGCAGGCTAAATCCTATAAATATATGTATTTGTCTCTTTTTAGTGTCGTTTGCGTTTCAAATCACAACGGTGCTAAAGAAGTTTCGCTTAAAAAAAAATCTGTGTGCAGAAGTGAAACCGTCAGAAAACTAAAGTAGATAAGAGTGGGAAGGCTACGAAGCACCGCGAGGAGTCCGATTAGTCTCTCATCTCATTCTCTCGCAGGCTAAATCGTATTGATGCTATGTTTGCCTCTTTTTAGGGTCGCTTTTTCGTTTCATCGAATTTAAAATCACAACGGTGCTGAAGAAATTTTCACTTCAAAATTGCATTACTTCGCAGTGCGTCGCCTTATCTTAGAATTTTTGAAAAAAATATTTGGTGTAAAGTGAATAATGAGTTGTTATGCCTGCTTGTTGATGTAAGGTGAGCCGGCTACATAATCAATGTTAACCCCTCGGGGAAAACGGCTCGCATTGCCACAGTGCAATCTATTCCTTGTTGCCATAATGCATCATGTACAATATTCGTGGGTCGGGTGGGGTGGATCATCCTCTCGGTATCACCGCCAGGGTGCAGGGTGCAGGGTGGGGCATCACCGTCAGCCGGGGAGAGCGAGGCAAGATGGAACCACCGGGGTAAAATGAAAAATCTTGAATATTTAATGCCGGCGCGGATCAAACCTGTTATGCCCCGAGAGCTGGTATGAAATAATAAACATTATAGATGGGAGAACAGATAACAGATGAGAGTGTGTGGAAGAAGGGATATAAATTTCGAGTTAAGAACTTTCAGGAAAAAGAAAGCTTTCAATAAAAACATTTTTTCATGATCCGTTGCAGAGGCTAAAAAGGTTTTGGTTTTTTTTTTAACTTAAGCTCCAGATATGAGGTCCCGATGAAAACAAATTTCCTCAAGAGACTTTGTCATCTTTCGGGGTGCTGTGTGGAGAGACTTTTTAGTGAGATTTCTACTTATTGTTATATTAAGCATAGGAAATGTTTGAAACTTTCAAAATACCTTCTTTAAACTCAAGTGAAGGTTTCTGGAAAATATGAAAAGTTTATCATTGCAAAAACTCTCGTGAAACTGTAAAAATGTCAAAATTTGAGAATGATATTTGCAAAAGAATGATTGTTAAATCAAAATTCAATTTTCATTTTTTTTATATTAATGAATTTATTTGAAGTAGGTAGTCGCCTAACACTTTGAATCGAATCAAGAATTATAGATTTTGAAGAAGTGCCTTTGTTAGGTGCCAAATTTGATAGATTGTTCTTATAATAAACAAATATGAATATGTGTAATACAAACATATATGATAAATGAAAATTTGAATAAAAAAATTGTAATAGGTGGCACGCAAGCTGTTTGAAAACTGAATGTACGGACTGTACTGAGATTGTACTGGGACTGGGACGTGAACGCTGTGGAACGCTGGAGGGGGGTTGGCGGGATGAGGGAGCGGGAGAAGGGAAGGAAAGAGAGGAGGACGGAGACGCATGGGAAAGGACATGCATGGAGAAACAATTTATTTCTTTGAATATGGCGTTGCAACGCATGCCGGGAACTAACTAGTTAAGTATAAAATATTATACAGGCATTTACAAAACATGTGATATACGTAATAGTGGAACAGTAATCGTGAGATAGACAAGTAGCCGATAGCCTGTATGTAACCATATTCCGGTGACCGGACAACTCGGAATGAAACCAGCTCAGAACCATCTCAAATAAGTCATTTAGAGTGATAAAAAAATGTATATAAAAAATTGGTTAAATAGGTTACGTTAGGTTAGGGCTATCGGCTAATTTAACATTACTGTTTTCATAGCTTTTAATGACTTTTCAAGGAGGTGTTGAGTTGACTTTATTCTCAGTTGGCATGGAACCCCATTTTCCGTGAAGTTGAACATATCTACTACTTCTGAGAAAGCATTTTCAACTACAAGTAGGTAATAAAGGTATTTATTACATGCGTATTGAAAATTCCGAAATTTATTATATATTTAGTTCTACCGTATCAAAAAATAAGCTTTATTTCTATTTGATCTACTGCTATACGTACTAGAAAGCCCCTTTGTAGTTTAGACAAATCGAAAAAAAATCTGTCAAAAAATTTGCATGCGAGCGTCAATCATTGTGTTGTTGGATAATGCTCCCAGCATAAAGCATGCGACATCTATTGAAAACTTCGATTTACATACAAAACCCGCGTTAACGCCGATTTGAAAAAAGAACAAAATAAAAGGCAAAACCGACCCCTTTTCGTGTAAAACAAATGAATACAGAAACCGAAAGAGTTCGGGGAACGCGGTTCCTGTTAATTCGGATTGAATTTCAAATTGTTTTTATTCGAACGGATTCGAAATCTAGCGATACTACTAGGAGTACTCCTGTCCCGGTGCGATCACATTATTTTGCATTACTTAGTAGTGCTTCACCCTAAGGTATTAGCGTATTTTCGTCTTATTTTTGTGTCTACTTCCCCATTCGAAATTAGCCAATAATAATATAAATAGTTATGGTTTTTACTGCTAGGCCCTGCAGGCGGCTTTTGGCTCAGCTTCGCCCAGTTAGTGCTGGTGACCATTTTTTAAATCCAATAGGAACCGGTTTCAAAAATAGCCTGTTCTCTGGATTCACTGTCATCGAGTGATAGTCACCGGTACAAAGTAACAGAGACAGGCAATGACATCATATGTAATATATTGCCGCTTGATACAACTACGTATTACGGTCAATCTTTCCATATCCGGAGAGATACTACATATTTCCATCCGACCAGCTGACGAAAGTGGCGACATCGTGTGACGAATTCTTGAATTCAAAACCGAATTATAGCGTAAGCTTTGTTTGAAATTCCAAGTACACATATGTCATTTGTGGCGTGACGCGTACGGCATGGCGTCAACATGCACTCGAAACTGGGTTCTGAAATTCAACCACGCAGACGCAGACGTATTAATACTATTCGATATTTTATAGTTTCAATATGAATAGCTCAAAAATCTACATAAATAAGTAATTATGTAGATTTAATTTAAATTATCAATAAAGTAGGGTGATCGTAAATTGGTAATCCGGAAAAAAACATTTTTTGATGAACGATTTTAAGATTTGCGTAATTTTTTTCTTAGAAGAATTAACTGTTATTCAATCAGCGGCCAGGAGAAGTTGAATGATTACGTCATTCAGACATTGTCACGCATTCGTCGACTTGTGGGGGTTCCGGCGGCGAGGGGATTCGAAATTTGAATATTTGAATTTTTGTGAATGGAACGGAACACAAAAAAAGCGTTTTGAATAAATCACGGCGCGCCCACGACATCTTTTGTCTTAGAAACAAGTGAGTGAGCGGTGAATGATGCCCTAATGATGGTAATGCATTTTTAAAAATTAATTTCTACTTTTTTCTTCGTTTTCTTCTTCCTCTTTTTTTCCGTCTCCCGCCGCTGGAGAAAGGACGAAATTAGGGAGCGAGGATTTATGAGGATATCATTTGATAGATGCATCGTTCAAATTGTTTTATTAAATATTCGAACGGAATTGAATAATTTAAATTGGGTTTTGTCTTCAGATTTAAATTAATGCAGCATTGTTCTTAATTCAAAATTATACAAGAAAAAAATCAACTGTGAATTCGATTTCACTAGGTAATTCATTATTTATATTGATTCTTTCTTTTTTTTTTACATTGCACCGGTGCCGAAGGGATCATTGACGCTAATTCCTCGGAGCATCTTCCATTAAAATACCGGTAGAACAACAACTTTTTTAGGTATTTTGGAGCTCCAGACCAGAGGTGGCTGCCAAATTCAACAGTAGGGCGCACTTGCGATTTGTACAGGGTTAGCAGTTGTGTACTATTAAAGTATCTTTCGATTTTATATAAAATTATGTTCATAAGTGCATACACGCTGCTTGAAATTTATTGGTTTGAGCCTCGATTACATTGAGCGAGTTTACAAGCTACTAGCCGGCGAATTTACTATCTGCTAGTGAACTCGCTCAGTGTAATCATATTACTAGCTAACTAGCAGATTTGTATAGTGAAGGTGTAGCTTGTAGCTTGTAAACAAACAAGCTCAATGTAATCGAGGCTTTATACACGGAATTTAACCCCTCAGCCTAATTTGTTCGCTTTTAGGAACAACTCATATATGTCTCATAGAAAACGTTGTTGCTCGCCTTACTATTATGGTGAGAAGATCTAACTGTGTTAGAAAGAGAAAACACCCCGCTTTATATTCAAATCTAAAAGTTAACCACAAAACCATTAAAATTTACACCTTTATGAAACCATAGTTTCCGACCGCAATTTGAAAAAGAAAATTGTTAGATTTTGGGAATTTTTTAATTAATTATTTTTACATGAAACGACAAAAAAAAGAGGTGACAATAACGTTTATATTACATTTGTCTGATAAAATATGTGTGTTTTTTTAATTTATTTTTCGTTGTCAGTAATTTTAGTTAAAAAAAAAACGCAAGGTGAGCCATTTTAAAAACTTTTTTATGTTTATGTTAAAAAAATTTGTATTTCTAAAATTTTATGTTAAAATTTTAATGCGTATTTCATCTCCTTTCAAAAACAGTTTTTAGTTATGAGATACATTAAGAAATATTTATTTTATCCGAATTTTATTGCAAAGCGGAAATATTTTTTTGAATGTCCGAGATTTGAGGGGTTAAAAATGATTGTTCGCTTTCATTTTTCAATGCGATGTTTCTGTCCATTGTATCGACCAATAGGCGTGTTGCAATGACTCGATATTTAAAATAAATAAGCTTGCAAGTAGTTACTTGCATTAAATAGATGTATTGACTAGAAAATGACATAAAATCACATTTTTTATTGTGTTCAGTTCAATTGATTCTGGCTGACCAACAATTTTAAATAATTGCGCATCCGATGTATTATTTAGTACACCGCATCGAGTCGGTATCGGTTGACAATATAAAGTTTTGTGGATTCGTGCATAAAGGACGGTGGCCATTTTAAAAACCACAGGAAGTGGCCTGCCGGAAATACAAATGTCTAAAATCATATCAAACATTATCGGGAGGCGATAAAATGCTACATTTATTGGTCCAATGTCTGAATTAAACAACATTTAATAATTCTATTATCTTTGTTAATTACAATGAAAATATGGTGTTGGGATAAAGCGGGGTCAAATAAAACAAAAGATAATCCATATATCTACATAAAGGAGAAGCCTACTGGGAATAACCAAAATTATTAGAAATTCGACATGATTTGACAGATGCACTGGAGCGCTTTTTGCTGCAATATGGCACTATTTAAAATACCTCGGATTGCTTTGCTGCCAATTTTGGCAAATTTTCACTTATTTTTTTAATTTTTTTTACATTAACTCCACACAGGAGGCCCTGAGAAAAATAATTTCCCTCAGGGCCTATGTCATCTGGGATGCTGTGCGGAGGGTCTTTTTGAGGAGAGGAAGGAATGAACATTGGTCTTGAAGAGACCCATGTTGTAGGAGGGAGGAAACACAGAAGCCGGCAAATCGTTCCATAGCCGAGCTTTTGAACTCAAGAACGAGTCGAAAAACGACCCGTTCTCATGTGACAAATGTCAAACGTGTACATATGTTGGGCGCGCGTTTGGCGTGTCTCCCGACTATGCATCGGTGCCGAGGGATCAATGACGCTAGCTCCTCGGAGCATCTTCCGTTGAAATACCGGCAGAACATGGATAGCATTCCCACCCGACGCCTGTGCTCTAAAGACTGCAATCCGTACGTTAAGGTGGGAGAATCTATCAAACGGACTACCCGTTTCTGCATAGAGTCGAGGGTATTTTTCAAGTATTTTGGAGCTCCAGACCAGAGGTGGCTGCCAAATTCAACCGTGGGGCGCACTTGCGATTTGTACAGGGTTAGCAGTTGTGTACTATTAAAGTATCTGCGGGCCCTGTATCTGTCAGTAATAGTGGAAGTTTACGATTTTATAATATTTTTTTTATAAATCCTACAAATATGTGATAATCGACACAAGATAGGTGAATTCATTGGCTATATAGAACTATAATCAGTTGGTATGTCTTCAAAGTAAAATTCGGATGTATGATTTTTTTTTAATGTGGGCGGAAAATATTCAAAATGATTATCAAAAATTCTCGAGCAATCGGAGAAAAAAGTTTTAAATTGCATATCGGTCCAGTGGATAGTAACAAATGTAGTTAATATAATTGATTTAAATCCTTGTAGACCACCCCTCTCCTCCTCGCCCATATGTTATGTATATAAACCGTAGATTAAGAATAATTTGTACCAATCTGAAGATGGCTTTAACAAGCTGAAACCGGTTACGGTCAAATAAATTAAAGGGGAAACAAGTTTCATATTTGGTTTATTATATTATATTTTAATGGAATTCCGCCATGAATTGTCAGTTTCAAAAATATAAATATTTTAAAGGAGTGTCTGCGTTGCGTGGAGAACAGGGGGGGGGGGGCCGTGGAATTGATTTTTATACAAATCTAGTTTTAATTTTACACTGTGAAATTTTGCGCGCTCGACCTTCAAAATAAGAGGAAGGTCGCTGTCATTTTAAATTTCTAAAAAAATTGCGCTAAGCCCGGGCATCACCGGGAACTCAGCTAGTAATAATATAAAGCTATAATAATAATAATAATAATAGTAATTTGTTTTACTTTTTAATTATAATTTTAATTATGTGAAAATCTATCATTGGATATTTTGTATATTATTAAGGTTATTATTATAAGTGTAATATATCTGTTGATTTTCCAAAATAAATTAAAATAAAATAAAAAGCAAAGTTTCTGTAGGTGGCTTTGTTTTTTTAGGCAAATCTACAGTAGTTTTATTACGAGATTGATGAAGTTTTGCACATTTAACCTTCAAAATAAGAAAAAGATCACTGTCTTTATTAAATTTCTAAAAACTTTGCGTAAAGCCAGTACAGCACCGGGAATTGAGTTAGAAATAATATGAAAAAGAGTTTCTGTGGGTGGCTTTGTTTTAATACATATCTACAGCTGTTAAATTTAGAGATTGATGAAATTTCGCACACTTGACCTCCAAAATAAGAGGAAGGTCACTGTCACATTAAATTTCTAAAAAAAAATTGCTTAAAGCCCGGGCAACACCGGGAACTGAGCTAGAAATAATTTAAATTAAAGTTTTTGTGGGTGACTTTGTTGTTATGCAAATTTACAGCAGTTTTATTTCAAGATGGACGAAATTTTGCACAATTGACATTTAAAAGAGGAGAAAGGTGACTGTCTATATTGAATTCGAAAAAACACCCCAAGCACTTTTCCCACCCTTTCTAGCAGAATTTTTATACTTTTTTATGAAATTTTGAAAACTTGAATTTCAAAATAAGAGGAAAATTATTGTCTACATCGGATTTCTAAAAACTCTGTGTAAAGCCCTGGCAACTTCAACGCTAGGGATTTCTGTTAGTTTTATTTTTTTATAGAGTAATTCTAATTAACGAATAGATGTATGGATCAAACGACCTCGTTTTATGATTAAATGATTTTTTAATATGGGAACCTGTTTTGGAAATTGGCAGTGTACATGTTGTTAATTCGGAGCATTGTTGTCTAAAACAAGAGAATTTCGTTAATAATTCAAATGATTCCATTTGTTTTTGTAAAACGGATGCTCTCAATTCAAACTTCGAACTTGGCGAGCGGAAGTTACAAATTTGAACATCGAACGAATCTGTTAAAACGGATGTTTTAAATATTGGACGTCCTAACAATAAATTCACAATAATAATAATATAATGCAATGGAGAAAGTGAGCTACTGATAAACGCGATAGTCGCCATGGAAACGTGTGTCCATATTGCTTAATTAAAATTACATCGTGACACGCTTAACTCTGCAACCGGCCAAAAGAAGAAATAAAGAACGATTTTTTTTGTGTCCATACTACTTAATTATGATATACTAACACAGACCTGTGAAAAATCACGGGATGGTCTGAATTATTGACAAATCAGTTTCAATTTTGAAGATGACAATTAAAATTTATTTTTGTTAAAATAATATATTTAGCTTGTCCGAATTACTCACACAATCTATTCCAATTTTGAAATTGATTCTTAAATTTAAAGTTAATTTGAGTTCATTGAACCAGGGTTAGGCAGGACACACAGATAAACGAAGTATTTTTGATGAATGACATTAAAAAAGTTGCTAGATCTGTGATTAGTGACTAGTTCTGAATAGCCGAGTACCTTCCCGACTTTCGAATTTCAGACTCTATACGATATGCAAGCCGAATTGGAATGCCATAGATCCATTGACTCAGGGCAGTTGAAAACTTGTATTACTTGTATGATTGGTAGATAAACCTTTAGTATCGACCTCTATTAAAAATTGGAACGTTGCTTTAAATGGCTTTAGCCGTGTTTGTTGACCATGTCTGAATAAGCAGGCATTTCCAAGCCTCTTATTTCCCATCTCCTTCCTCTCCCCCAACCCTCCAGCCTTAAAATGTACCCCATTGGAGGATACCGTAGTCCCACTTGCTTCTTGACAATTGGGACTCTTGTCGATACCAATTCACATAAAAAAGGTCCAACTAGTCAGACAGGTAGGTACTATATTATATTACCAATCATTACGATCAATCTTTTGATCTTTCACTTGGGATGCAATAGATTCGCTGGCTCCGGCAGTTAGAACTCTTGTGTCGTAAAAAAATTGTTATGAAAAATCCCTTTCTATGCGTATCCTCCCTGTGCCAATACACTTCACACCAAGTTCTACGTCTGGCATTCGTATTGAGTGAATGCGAACATATTGTCTTACATAGGTACTCGAGAGATCTGAACATAATTGATGATTGAATATGTTCATTCATTACTCGAATAATCCTTTCATTCATAAAACCGAACGCACAGAGCTTATGGTAAAAAAAGCAACCGGAAAAAACGCTCACAAGTAAAAAAAACATCTGCCTCGAATGCTCTCTTTCTCACACGGAGCGTAGAAATGAATGTTATTCCAAATTCAAATATGACATTTATTTATGGTGAAGAATGGGCAGATTATTGCATTCTAATTTTGAATATTTGACATGAGGAATAGGACGGATTATCGCGTTCCGTATTATTTAAAAACTTTGAATTGAATATAGAGTAGATTATAAGGTAAGTACTATTGATGTAAAGCGATGTTCAACGCATTCTTATTTCAAAAAATATGAATGTTTAAATTAATGCTCTTACAGAGATATTCAACGCATTTTTATTTCAAAACCAAGAGTTTTTCAATTGATGTAGAGATTTTCTATGCATTATTCAATTTTAAACTTTTTATTGCAGAAGAGAATACTATACATCAAGAAAGTGATTAGGGTTACTAATAATAATCCACACGGGAGGCCCTGAGGAAAATAATTTCCCTCAGTGCTTATATCTTCCTTGGAGATACTGTGTGGAGGATCTTTTTTAGGAGAGAAAGGAGTGAACATGGGTATTGAAGAAACCCGTGTTATAGGAGGAAAGAAACACAGAGGCCGGCCAATCATTCCACAGCCGAGCTGTTGAACTCAAGAACGAGTCGTAGAAGCGACCCGTCTCATGTGACAAATGTCAACCGTGTAAATATGTTGGGCGCACGTTTGGCGTGTTTAGCGCGGTTTTTGTGAAAAATTAGCTCAATGGTAATTTGCAAAAAAATAGAAAATTCAGTTAAGTAATAGAATAAAATTCTCTAGCTAAAATAATCTGAAAAAGCTGTCACAAATTTTGAAAGAATTCAAAAAGGTTTGTTAAAAAATTGTTGAATTAAACCCTCATTAAAAATAACGTTGTGGTTTCTACATGTCTTTAAGTCTATTAATATAAAAAAATAATGTCTTAATTATGTCGTAAATACTCCACAATATTCAGTCTCCCGCCGAGTTTACCCACCGAAAAATTCGAAGTTCGAATGATTGAATATATTTGTAAAAAGCGACAAACATGTGGCATACGTCTGTCGATGAGGTTATTTTTTTCCACTTTTTAATGTCTCATTTAATGAGAGATGCTCCGTTTTAAAGCGACATCGATTCTTTACATTGACTGAGAAAAATAATATAAACGTTAGGGCGCCAGTCTCAAAACTGACAAACCGTTCAACAAAAGCTATAAAAGATTTTTTGTAACTGTCTCGATGTTGGTGAAGACCCTAAATTGTTTAAAATCTGTTAACACTTTTAAATTGTTGATCTGGTACTTATTCGGTGTTTTTTTTAATGTTTAGTTTAGCTTAGGTTAGGTTAGCAAGAGGTTAGGTTAGGTTAAGTTTTGAAAATGATCCCTGTTTTTCTTTCATTTTTATTAATCTTAAATTTACCTGTTTGTTTTATGTTTACACATTTTTGGATTCAACGCCATAATCAAGTAATTAATAAAATAGCTTACCAAATTTATTGTATGTTGTTCGGTAGGTACTAAAGAGCTTAGAAACTTACCTGAAAAGAAAGAAAAATAAATATTAGTATTTACAAATTTTGAAAAGCAAAAAAATGGAATATTCGAATTCTATTTATGATAATATCGTTTTGGTGACGTCTAGAATTTTATTTGAATAACCCCTGCATGTCCCAAGGTACCCTAAAATCAGGTATGCTTCTGACAACATTAACGTTAGGTAATATGACGTCACGAGTGCTATCAACAGGTGTTCTATGGTGGGGTTCTGAACAGAACAATGGCTCGTGTACGTTCTCATTCCATGGGGATTTTTTTATATTCAAATGTCGAACGCACTGACGAACTGATGTTATGGGGTTAAAAGGATCATTGTATTTTTAAAAGATTTTTTGTAATACACTCAAATGCAGATAATATATTATTATGTAGAATATTTTTTGACGATTTTTCGAAAGCGTTTGATAAACACATATAATGTAGACACCTACATAAATCTTGACACACTTAAATTTGTAGTACTTATGTGCTTTCGCTAGTAGAATTCTGGATACAAAAAGTGGGCGTAAAATTTAGTTAGTACACTCCATTCGTTAGTTCCTCTTTTGGCCACCTGCAAAATTGTCAAGCTCTGTATAAAGATCGTCCAGTTGATTAGTCAGATATCTCAGAAAAATCAAATTTTGAGTTGTATGTAAAAGTGTACCTACCTACCCTAGATCTGGTACAATACTCCGATTACTTACAAATACCATTAAATCAATTATAATGCTGAAAAACTTTTCTGTAAAACAGAAACACGCGTAAATAACATTTGATTTTTGATGAGCATTCGAATATTGCTTTCCTCTTTGGCTGATCAATTGGACATCTGCATTTTTTTATTGGATGAAAACGACATAGTCCGTTATTGTTTAGTACCTTTAGTTTTGGTTAGGTTACGCTAGATAAAGATAGGTATTGTTATATTGTGTACATAAATTTCAGTTATATATAATTAACGTAATATTTAACTGAAATAACATTGAGTGTTTTCATGATCATTCGGGATGGAACAAATATTGAACATTCATTCAAACATATGGTTTCATTCATCCTGCCTCAACGCAAAAACAGTTTTACATGTTTGAATGTCTCGAAGTAAAGTGACTGACAATCTCTAGTCCCGATGAGACAGAAAACATCACTCTAGCGAAAGGTCGGTATTTGTCCAAAAAGACAAATCGGACAAGGCAGAGCGAGCGAGCTAAAACGACCCAAACGTAATGAAACTCTGGCTGTGGGATGAGATCGAACAATGAAACCAAACACTGCTTATGGAATCAGCATGCACGAACAAAAAGAGACAAAAACTGTTTCAAATAGTCAAAAGGGCAAATAACTAACTGAAATAGACCTCAGAGATACATTGTTGCAATGTTAGGTCAATTTATGTTAAGTGCAAAAATCACTTAAAAATAGCAAGTTTCACTTTTTTTTCGGTTCGATGGACCAATTTTCGTGTAAATAAATGAGATATTAATATATATACAAATCTGCAGTTTTATTCTGAGATGGATGAAATTTTGCACACTAAACCTTCAAAAAAAGAGGAAGGTCACTGCCAGCACGAGAAAAACCACCAATCCCCTTTTCCCACCCCCTAAAGAAGAATTTTGATACTTCTTGATGAAATTTTGGACATTTGATCTTCAAAATAAGACGAAATTAACTACATCTGATTTCTAAAACTTTGCATAAAGCCCGGGCAACGATGGGTAACTTCAGCTAATATCAAATAAAGAGCAAGTAAACAAACTTGAACTTATCATTTTACAGATTGTCTTAACATCATAAATAGAGCTATCATGATTAGATCAAAATAAAAGAAAATCATAATTATATATTTGTTTTTATATTTAAATATCATAAAAGACCCAAAATCATATATATAGTGATGAGATAGTTATATCAAAAGAAATAAGAGAAAAAATTTAATTCAATTTGTACTTATCTATATTTAAATATTTTGATCAAATAAAGGAAAGAGTCGAAATATATTCAAAATCTGTCAAGACAAATTGTGAACTGTGCAAAATAAATATTGAATACAACGCCTAAGATATAAGCAAAATACTGACAGTTTAAAATAGAGCAATTAGATTGAAGCATGCAGAAGCCAATGTGAAAAAGATCCAATAAGAGATGTATCGTTAAACCAAAACGACGATTCGAAAGACTTCGAGGAAGATGGCAATAAAAGGAGTAACTCTTGGACGATTGACAAAAATCCTTCGACGTGCAATCAGTTTAGATTAGGTAATGAATGATGCTTGCATTGACAATCAGACGGAAGAGATATCAATTTGACAGCTGCCGGCTGAACTGCACTTAAGTGCAGTCCGGAATAGGCTACTTAATGGAGTGCTGGAGTCATTCAATGAACTTTTAGACTTCTCATTCAAGAATGACGAAAGTCAAACGCAGGTATTTCGGGTGCGTCGTGACAACAACGCAGGTTAATGAATCGAAACAACGATTTATATACGCAATTTATTTGATAATATAATATGACCAATTTTTCTCAAGTTATAATATAGCACTTTAACTATTCAATTAAAAAGATATTTTTGATTTGTGTATCACGTTGGAAATGATGCAGAGTGCTGAAATAGTGGCGTTTAACTATAAAATCTAAACATATTACAAATTTAATGGCGCAATGCTCACAGTTCGATTGTTGTTTCTGCTTCCACTCAGACCCATAAGCTTGTTTTCACGATAATATAACATTACCATATATTTGTACGACGTATGAGTACCTGACTTAATAAGGGAGTTTAAGTTGTTTTACAGAATTTGAGCAATTTATCAGTTAATTTTCAAGTTCTGTTATCATTTCGCTATGTAAGTACCTACCTACCAGTTGTTTCACAGAATTGTAATAATAACAGAACTTGAATAGAACATCACAGAACTTGAAGACGAACTTTGAAATTTGTTGAATTGTTCAAATTCTGTGAAACAGCCCATCTTAATAATTAGTTCCTTGTAAAATTTCATGTTGCCAGAACTCACCGATCATCAGTTTTTAATAAGATATACCTAGTACTAACAAGATTTATAAAAATTGAATTGTGGTAGGTAATTGTAAATATCGAGTGACCAAGGTTTTGTGGTCAGATATAAATACAATTTGAATGTCACATTTAATTTTTGTCGAAGTCATTTTCGACCGGCAATAAAATGATTATTATTTACGACCGCTGATATCAAAATAGAAAAATAATCGTTTACACGAAGACATTTACATCAAAGAAGACACTGTGTCAAAAATTCTTGATGATGTACAAATTTGACATTTGTTATTGCTTTTTTCATGTTTTTGTATTTTTATTTCGTGTCGAATCGAAATCCATAGACACGTACATCAAAAGTTTCAAATAAAACGAAAAACAAGATTTTTTTTAATAGCTTTCAGTTTATTGATCCGAAGCTTGGAGGAAATATCCGTAGATTATATTTTTGTCAAATTTTGACAATATTCCCTAGGAGTTTGGATGTTTATGGTTGATTGATTGATAATTTCAATAATTTGTATTGTATAAATGACAGTTTGATGTCAAAAACGACCTACACGAGTTCAGCAATTTATTTTGTACATCGCTAAATTCCAACCTACGGAATTCTAAGTTCAAAAGAAACTTATTTCTAAAACATGTAGTACACCAGACGTTCAGTCGCCATAGAAACGACCCACCCAAATAACGATTTGCCAAGCTAAAACCAACCGTAAAACGAGCGCGTAATGTGACAAAAATACAATATTCGCGTACTCAATGACAGTCAACTTATTTTAGCTCATTTTTAAAATTAGAATCCCATGACAACTTTTTTTAGCAGACTGCGTGTTTAAAATATTTATTCGTGTAGTACAAAATCCGAACAAAAGGAACGCTTGTACATTCTAATCACCGCTGATCTTTTAAAATATTCGTACCATGCGTTTAGAATGGATAAAGCACTCGCCAACACTATTATAATAACTTCATAATCACCACATTTTAAACAGCCATTCCAACCGCAAAAGCCTAGTAGAGCGTGCACACAAGTGCGCTTAGAGTGTGAAAACGGTAGTAACTTACACCGATTATGTTCCAAAATCGATGTAAATATTATGGAACGTTTCTAGTATCGATAGTACTTTCTTTGAAATATTAGGAAAGCACATTCTAATTGTATAACATTGCGTGTTGTGCGTTTGGACTGCGACTAGTGATGTTAGGCGTATAATTTTACACGTGCTTATGTCGATTATTTCGTGGGTGAAATTAGGATGACAACGCCCACCGAGTTTTTAAGATATTCTCTCGTGAAAAATGACTCATGTATCCGAGTTTCTATACAGTCGGTGACAATTTTTCTACGTGGGAAGCCGAGCGTCAATTGACATCGGGCTATTAATTACGTCAAAATAGAGGAAAACAATGGCGGAGCGACGTTCTCACAGGTAAATACTTTGTAATCATTTGTGACACGGGGCTGTGCTTAATTTCATTACGAATAGTACTCAAGTTAACGCTTCGATGCCTATGGTAAAGTTTTGGCATTGAGAGGTCCGCCGTAAACTCTCTTTCTGTTCAATGCGTTGGTTATGTGAAAAAGGGAGAGGTTACAATTACAAGATATCACGCGTAGACATAAGGGATTTCACTATAATTTTTTTTAAAGAAGGTCGTGCCGTAGAAAACTCTGTAGTCACCTTCATGACTGTTTATGAGAAAGAAAAAGAGGTTACAATGGATTTAATCATATTAACTAGGTAGTAATGTACCTACGTTGACGAACAACAAAAATGAACGAATATTTATCTGTACTTATTCACACTGAGCTTGTAGTCCTACACTGAGAGGTCTGGTGCAACCTCTCATTCTTTTGTCACAACAGTAACATTTATGAGAAAGAAAGAGATGTCACAATGGAGCTACCAGCGGTATGACTATAATATTGTTTGTATGTTTACATAATTTGCTGCGGTTCCTGCGCATTGTCAAGTTTTATTATGTAGGTGCCGATTTAGTTAGTAATAAATCTGCAACAAGGTATTGTTACTTGGTCCTGGAGCAGACCTCGAATGAGTCAGACTTTATTGTCGCTTGTTTAATTCGCTCATTGTTGGCCTTATTTCACTATTAAAAGGTGTGAAATGTGTTTTTTGTAGTCGTAAACACAGCAGCGCATTCAATTTTAAAACGAAACACGACCAATTTGCATAAACAGATTGAACGCTCGCGAAATGATACGAACAGCGATCTGCAAAAAGCATACAAACAGAAACGCCACTATAAAAAGCAAGTCAGTGGCGATATTGGTTTACATTAAAATTTAATGGAAATCATATCTAGTATGTATTAGCTATTCAGTGATTGAACGTGGCTGTAATAAAATTCATTACTATAAAAGTGGTTTCATGTGAAAGCAAGACAGAAATAGTGCAAAGATCAATACGGAGGGATGAGACGGCTAGATATTCCTTGTAGGTCTCTCATTGTAAAGCAATAAAAACAAGATTATCTTATCTTACTTTAATTTGTACAAGTATTTACTATTAGCATCACTCTGGTGAGAAAGATCAATCGAATCCAAAAATGGCTTGAAATGGTATTTAGTTCCCAGATCTGAAGAGCCAGATCCCTTCCAATGCCATAGTTCTACTGGCTCCGGGTAGTTGACACTTAAAATGAGATATTCACATAAATAAAAATAAAACCCACTTTCATTCTAATATGCTTTTCTTATAAAATGATTCCACTTAACAAGGTTTTGTAGGTATGTACTAACTATGGTTTCTCATTTAATTGCATTCAAAGCTATTATTTGTCTAAATGATATCGAGATGAGAGAGTAAGCGAGATGCCACTAAAAACAAGCACAATTTCAATGCGCAGGAACGGAATGGACGCGATAAAAAAACAAAATAATTGTGAGGTGAAATAAGACACTGATAACGAGTTTTCGTGTATTAATATTTAAGAAGAAAAGAGACACAACATCAAAATGTGCATCCAATTCAACTCGTAGGAGAAAGATGCAACAACGCATTTAATTTGATGGGCGTTGTTCTGAGATAAAATGCCACTTCAAATACATAATTAAGTACCATATTAAAACAGTTGATAAACAACTTTTAGTCCATGCCATATAATACGAAACCTAAAAACCAATGTATAGGAAATGTTTACAAGTTTATATAAACCAATGTTTACAAGTTTATATTAAATGAAGCTACAAACAATGTGAGACGTGTGTGGAGCTGTACACTTTCTGCTAGCCCTTACGGAGACAAGTGATCGCGTTAGAAGGTAGGTAGATTCACTATAAAGATGTAGGATATAAAAGATTCCAAGTTATCCGTCTCAGAACAGACATTGTCTAAAGAGAACCTAACCTAACAATAACAAACGTAGGTAATATAGATCGAAAAAAAGTAATAACATTGTAGGCAATAATATTTTGACAGACTTCAAATTAGCGAACTGTTAATTTGCTTAGTTTATTGAATAAAGTAAAAAAATATTGAAATTTGTTGGTAGGTAGCTGTTTTAACACATCAGGTAAAAACGCAGCTGTATTTAAAATTATATCGATGAATGTATCATGTACCGATATAGTATCGGTTATGTATTATTGTACTGCCGTCACGGTATTGACAGCTCTATCGAAAATCCAATCTCAGGGCGAGGAGGTATCGATTCCATATAATGTACATTTAAACCAATGCCGATGGGCGTCGCCAATCGCGTCGAGGCGAGACCGCGATAGAAAAACTGCATTCGGATCGATAAGCGCGAGAGGGACGCCGATATAATCGCTCCGCCCACCGCCTTCAGTAATACTAGTGATGTTGATGCTGATTACGGACTGTCGATTTTATTTGGATTTTTTAATTCGCCAAGCTTTGCGAGGCGACGGTAGATGGCAGCAGCGGCGCCTCGGGATGAGATATTTAACGATTTTATTTAAGTTTATGGAGGTTTTACGAACGTTTTTATCTTCTTCGGTATTTTATTGCTAATCTTATTCGAAAGGCACGCTCAAATCAACTAATTTGCTCACAATTGTAGAGTATTTTAAGATAATAAAATACATTTAGAAATAGTTTTTTTTTTAATAAGTAGAATGGAGAGCGGATAGTCCGCCAACCCTAACCACTATTTAGAAAATATTACTAGACTTATTTTTAATTAAACAACTTCCAACTTCGCGAAGTCAACAGGACTACGGCATTTCGAATTTGGGGGAATCGTGAAGAAAGCGAAGGAAAAAGAAGGAGAATGCAAAGAGGAAGGTTGGGAAGTAGTTATCATGAACAGATGGAAGCAGCAAGTGATTTAATAACACAAAGAATTCATCATCTATATCTCACCAGAGTGATACTAAAAGTACCCACCCACCCAATAAACATCAAAACGCAGTAGCCAGTTACCCAACATCTAATTACCCATTCTCACACGAATAAATAAAACAAAATCGTCGTTTATTTATTGTTTTCTTCAGTTCTCATGCATCGCGTCTCATTAACATGCCCCGATAATATAAACACGACCCATGTTCATCGCCTAGCAGCTAGTAGGATCATATTGATGACAAAAAAACGCGCAGACATAAATTTCAACATTACATTAACATCTTCCCATTTCATGATCATTATTATTTTTAATTATTAGAGACGGGCTACTGAGAAGAGAACTGTAAAAGATGCAGGGGATCGATCAAATAATGTAAAATTTTATCGACGCGACTTTTTTTTTATTCGTTTTTAAATGAAGATTTTGCAATGACCCTTTCTACAACAACGTACCTTCGACCTTACTAATTAGTTGTCATTTTTTAAAATCTTTATATTAAATCCACATAGGAGGCCCTGCGGAAAATAATTTCTCAGGGCCTATGTCATCTGAGATGCTGTGTGGAGGGTCTCGTTGAGGAGAGGAAGGAGTGAACATTGGTCTTGAAGAGACCCAAGAAGGATGGGAGAATTTGACCCAAGAAGAATGGAAGAATTTGAACAATTGCGAATTTGATGCGTTCAACTGCTCGGAATATACCTAGTTATAAAAAGGCTTAATAATATACTTTGACGGCGGCTTGGTCTAGGGGTAAGGTTCTTGACTCGCATTCCGAAGATCGCGGGATCGAATCCCGGCGTGGGCAAATAAATGTTATTTGAATAATTTGTATTATTTCACAATTAATTCATTTAAAAAATAATGTATAGTGTATTTGCGGTACGTTCTAGAGTGGAAGATACTCTCAGTATCGCCCTGGTGTAAGACAACCATTCAGAATCGAAACGTTGCTTGAAATGGTGTTAGCCGTGTTTGGTGACGAGATCTGAATAGTCAGGTACTTTCCCACCTTCCTCTTCCCCATCTCCTTCCCCTCCACACTACCTTCAGCCTCACAACATACCCGAATAGGGGATGCCATAGTCTCACTGGCTCCAGACGAGAGCAGCTGGGACTCTTGTGAGGTTTTCATATAAAAAAATATAAAAAATAAACTTAAATAATAATAATCAATACTATTCTAAATAATTTAAACTGCATATTTTACGTATCATTATTATTGATTAATAAATGGTTATAAATTGATTTTTTTACAATATTTGCACCATAAGAAGAAAAAATTTATGAATAATTGTGAAAAAGGCTAAAAACGATTATGTAGGTACTGTTCATTTCCTAAATTTAATATCTATTTTTTTGTTACAAATTCTCTTTGTTTAATCTTCCATCATCGATTTGAAACACATGATTCATGGTCTTGCCATAATAAAAAAATGTATATCGAGGGTAACCGATGGCAACATGTGGCCCGCACTCCAGCCGAATGAACTTATTATTGCCTACCGGGATGGGAATCGTAAATTTGAATTTCGAACTGTTTATTCGAAGTGCGAACTGTCACTTTCGGGCGGAAATCGGCGGGTTTTCGCGCCAAATATTGTGTCAAATTTCAAATAAAAACGGAATTAAAGTCGTGTTGTATAACACGTAGTATTTTGTTAAAATGTCGTCGTATTTTTAAAACGTTATATTATTTAAAAAATATGCATTTATATACTTACGTACCTACCATCAAATCTATTTCACTACTGTTAGTAGTTGGTGATGACTAGATAGATACCTACTCTTATAGATTAAGAACCAGGTGCTTTCCCACCTTCCTCCTCCCCATCTTCTTCCCCTCTTACTACCTTCAGCCTCACAACATACCCAAATTGGAGATGCCATAGTCTCACTGGCTCCAGACGGGAGCAGTTGGGACTCTTGTGCAGTATTCATATAAAAAAAAACCGCACTCTTGGATAACGCTAATTCAGTTTGGGTATTTTGTGATACTGAAGGACGGAAGATGAGAAAGAAGAAGATTGAGAAGTACCTGGCTATTCAGATCTATTTTTTCATAGATCTTTAGTACTACAGTCGATCGATAAGGATTGATAAGGATAACTTTCGGTAACTTCTCATCGTTCCCTAGCATGACTGCAGATAGCCAACGATTATTTAACAGTACACAACGACTTAGGGATCAAATACTGTTATATCCAGACACTATATAGATAGCATTTAGTTCGGGTTTGAATCTTGCAATAATACATAAAGATAGCATCCAACAAAATATGTGTTGAGAAAATGAAGATAATGTGGGTGGTTCTTAGTCGAAGTATAATACAGTTAAAATGACCGAAATATCGACACCTTGGCGCAGTGGTCAGCGCATTTGCCCGGAAAACGAAAGGTCCGGAGTTCGAGTCCCAGAGTAGCAAAAATCTTTTTCTGATTTTTCTGTTTCCCGATTGAGTTTCGCTAATATTGTCTTCATTTAATCAAAGATCAACTATTGTTTGTACGTTAGAGATCTGCAGTTGTCCTAGGGAACGATGAGAAGTTACCGAAATTATCGATACAATCCTTACCGATAGATCATGCTAGGGGTCCTAGACGATACTGAGAGTACCTATCTATGCAAAGAAAAAAATCAACAAGTAAATCTCAAATACCGCTCACAAAGTCATTTAACAACTAAACTATATAGATAAGTTCAATAAACTGCCAACATGTTTGACAAAGTAGTTAAAACGTAATTAAAAAAACATGAGTCCTCTTTCACACACATATTGTCATGTAAAAAAGAAGAAAAAGAGCATTTATAAACATCCTGTTTGGCCGCTTTATGGGAAAGGCAATAATAATAACAAATGTTAATGTGATCGATTAGCAGAAAGCAAGAAATAAGCCCTGTATAATCTGATGTCCCTCTCGCTCTTATTCTTTTCGTGTGTTTTGTCATTTTTTGACTCACATTAATTTGAGACCTATGCGAAATCTTGCATGAATCGTATCGGCATCTTGGCGGTGCCCATACCCGCATCGGCGGATATGGGCACCGCCGCCAAATTGGAAACGATTTATTGGATAACCAACACCTCTGCCATAGGTCACCCCAAGTGGTTCGCTACGTTTGGTGACTTAGTAGGGGAGCCCGGGATCATGGGGTGAGGTTTATCCGGTACGTCTGCCCACACGGTGCATGGCAGGCCGGTTAGGGAGAGAATGGTTGAGGGAATCCCTTTGACTTCTCCAGCCATAGACTCTTTTAACATCGTATTGCACCGCAGTGGGAGGGATGGATTCATACATCTGAATGTGACCTGATTGCTACCCACCCCTAATACCTTTTTCCTTCCCAGTATTGTTAACTGGTCCGAGTAGCCAGGTTTTTACCAACCTTACTCTATCACATCTCCTTTATTTCCTCACTCCCTTCAGCCTCACAATACACTCCAATTGGTATGCCTTAATTCCACTGGTTACGGGGAAGTTGGGCTCTTGTGCGGTATTAATTTGTTTTAAACATTGCTGATATTTGAAAAACATGTACAAAATTATGGTTCATTTCACGATAAAAATAAGACAAAAATGGTGGCAGGGCAGTAAAAAGGGAAGGATTTGAATATAAATGTGATTATTTTTCGCATAATACTATTTGTTCCCTTTCGATGGAATGGCAGATTCTTAATACACGACCGCTCGATTATTTTAACCATTATTTTCCAATTGACAGTGGTTCAATAATTGACATCCGGATTCGGGGCTTGAATGGGGTGTGCGAGAGGGAAGCGCGTATCCAAGCCGTAGAGCGGCGTCTCGCTCGCACACCCACCCAATTATCCAATCGGCCGATTCTGCGACGTTGGTCAGAAGAAATCGTTTGGAAATAGAACCACATAACAATATCGATCAATATTTTGAAACATCGTTTTCAAAATCGGCATTTTTGATACGAATTACTAAAGATGATATTTGCAGTGACCGGACAACTCGGAATGAAACCAACTCAGAAACATCTCAGATAAGTCATTTAGGGGGTATTTTACCATCCTCCTGACAACTTATCCATACGATAACAGGTAAAATAACTCGGCTAACTAATTCTATAATAGCCACTATTAATAGGTTTATGTACCGAATAGTAAGCCCAGACTTTTTGAGACAAATAAATTGTGCTTAATTAATCAAAAATGACCGTTATCGTATGGATAATCCATGAGAAGGATGGTGAAACACCCTCTTAGAGTGATAAAAAACTAAATATAAAAAATTGTTACGTTTGGTTACGTTAGGTTACGTTAGGTTAGGGTTATCGGCTAATTTAAAAAAAAAAATAATATCTTTTAATGACTTTTCAAGGAGGCGTTGAGTTGACTTTATTCTCAGTTGGCATGGAACCGATATTTGCAAAATAAATTGTACTTACAAAATAAACTTCTAACCCCATATTTTGTTCCTTGTCAAAGCATTTTCAAAGGGAACCTTTCTAGACTTCCCCAAAACCGACCCGGAATTCCTTCGGTCAAAATTGCGGAAACGCAACTTGGTGGTTATTCTAGCCCCATGCTGCCTGCTCAAGGTTTGATGGCCGGGGGGGTCCAATACGCCCCGGGGGTAGATTCCACCCCGCATGGGGTCACAGTCGCCACACATTCCTCAGGGTCAAAACTTTGGTCCAACGTCTTTGGGGTTGTCTGTTATAGACTGATTTTTTGAGTAGATCAAATCTGTATATTTTATCTCCATTATTAATTTTGCCCACAAAAGTTTTAAATTTTTTTTATGTGAAGTGACTCACAAGAGTCCCGTTTGTCCCCGTCTGGAGCCAGTAAGACTATGTCATCTCCAATTGGGTTATGTTGTGAGGCTGAAGGTAGTGGGGAGAGGAAGGTATGGAAGTACCCGGCTATTCTATAGATCTGGTCATCATCAAACACGGCTAAAGCCATTTCAAGCAAAGTTTCAATTCTGAATGGTGGTCTTGCACCAGAGCGATACCGAGAGTATCTTCCGCTCTGGGTTGTGCCCCGCAAATATACTGTATATTATTTTAAATTAATTAATTGTGATTTTTTTTTTTTACATGAGCTCCACACGGGAAGCCCTGAGGAAAATAATTTCCCTCAGGGCCTTTGTCATCTTTGGGGATGCTGTATGGAGGATTTTTTAAGGGAAAGGAGGAGAGGAGAGTTCTGGAAAGGAAAAGGGCTTAAGGGGTGGGTAGGAATCTGGTGTTCAGTGTGTCCTCCGCCTCCAAGACCTAGACAAATCTTACCCCATGAACCCGGGAACCCCTGCTAAATCACCAAACGAAGCAAACCACTTAGGGTGACCTATGGCAGAGGTAACACAAATTGATCAAATAAAATTTATTTGCTCACGCCGGTATTCAATCCCGCGACCATCGGATTGTGAGTCAAGAGCCTTACCACTCGACCACGGAGGCCATCCAAAAGTGTTTTATTTGACGTTTTTCGTTGCATTTTTTGTTAATTTTAAAATACAGAACACACAATATTACTATTTTTGACAAATATTTAAAAGCTTCATAACTCATTATGGAAATGATGTAGTGAGCTAAAATTTCCAGACATAACCAATTATGAAAATTTGAAAAAGCTGTTTTGAAGACTAAATTCGAGAGGACTCAAGGTGTTAAATGGGTGAAGATACCCCAAAATTGAATGCAAAGTTTATTTGAGTATTATCAGTTGGTTATCTCTATAAAATCGGCCGATTTAACCCTTTCAGCCGTAACGACCGTACAGATTGATTATGACCTCGCGGTGCGGTTTATTAATCGGCAATAAAGCGCCGGCCGCAAAGGGTCAAATCCTCGTCAGGACAAGCTTTATGACGTCATAATGCAGATAGGTTTTGATTGGACCGTTTGCTCAGCGAGTGTTTACGATAGCCAATAAATTGACACAGCCGTAATGGCATTCTTAGATGAATTGATAAAATAAACAAGACTTGAAGAAAAAATGTTGATAGAATGAGAAACTCAAATCATTTGCTAACCAGGCAAATGCACTGAAAATTGAGCTACTCACGTCATCTCACATAACGGTCATATATATTAACGGTTATACTTCATTAAATGAAGACAATATAAGCGAAACTCAATCGAAAATCTGAAAACAGAAAAATCAGAAAAAGATATTGACACCTCTGGGACTCGAACCCAGGACCTCTTGCTTTCCGGGCGAACGCGCTAACCACTGCGCCACGGTGTCGATATTTAATTCGGTCATTTTTAACTGTATCATACTTCGAGTAAGAACCACCCATACTATCTTCATTTTTCTTAAAATTAATTTTCAGAATTTTGTTACTAAAATTTCGATAATGTTGTTATAAAAAATATGAAATCCTTAATTCATTTTATATGTTGATATATTATGTCGAATACTGTGATTGTAGCCAACCTCCGATAAGATGACGTTTCAATAAGAAGAATACAAATGTACAGAATAATCACTTTATAGAGACAGAGAATTTTAATTTGGGAGGCGGGAATGGGTACCGCCTACCCGGGAACCTTTATTGGATAACCAACACCTCCGCCATAGGTCACCCCAAGTGGTTCGCTACGTTTGGTGATTTAGCAGCGGTGCCCGGGTTCATGGGGTGAGGTTTGTCTAGGTCTTGGAGGTGGACGACCAGGACACACTGAACCCCAGATTCCTACCCACCCCTTATACCCTTTTCCGTCCCAAAACTCTCATTTCCTTAAAAAAAAACCTCCACACAGCATCCCCAAAGATGAAATTGGCCCTGAAATTATTTTCCTCAGGGCCTCCTGTATGGAACTCATGCAAAAAAAAAGAATTTTTCATTAGTTTAACTTTTGTCCTGAGGAATATGGCACTTCGGAAACCGGTGTGTAATTTAGATCAACAATTTATTCACATAAAACAAAATGGATATTTCATTAATTAATTTGTAATTGTAATATTAAACGTCTTTTGAGTTGACTTATTGAGAGACCATCTAAAATCAATTTGTTGAAGAGCTTTGATGCGTTCTAAACAGCAGTCCAATCACCACTTGATCGCTTAAAGTAATCTGATCCAATAAAGCGTATATCCAACGATCCACGGTTGATTCAATAATAAATAATTCGAGTAACTTATAAACGAGCCAGGCCAGCCGATACATCACCGCCATTGTGGTTCACTTGACTCTGGATCATCAATGTCACTTTTAGAGTTCAATTGGTGGAGATAGGTGATGTATTGGTACGTAGAAGCGTCTTAAATCTTATGTATATCTATCTATACGCCAAGGTCAAAATGTTCTAAGTCCAATAAATAAAGGTCAAAATATACTACATGACTAACAGAAACATGATGAAGAAAACTATATCTTTTTCGCCTTTCAGTAATACAGCAATTCAAATTGGGTATTTTTAAGATAATGAAGGTATTTTTATTTTGACGAATAAATTTTCTACAACGATTCAAAATGTGCCATTTTCGATTCAACTTCAAAACGACATGTTCGTTCTTCGTTTAAAGCCTCGATTACATTGAGCGAGTTTACAAGCTACTAGCCGGTAAGTTCAAAAGCGAGTAAATCGGCGAGTGAGATTGTCATGATGACACACAAAACTGTCCATTTGCTCAGTAGCGACAGTAGCAGCGAAAATAACGACTATCACGCGAACCAATTCCGTCGACATTTTGTAGAAAACTTGAGCTCGCAGCTAGCGCCACACGCTAGCCAGTAGTAAGAATAACGACTCCCGCGCTAATTAATTCTGACAGTTACGAAATCAGCTGTTGGTGGGCCGCCATCTTGAGGCACACGCTGGCGAGTACCGAGCAAAGTTGACCATGTTTCAATTTTTTTCGCAGGTTGTCCACAATCTGCTAGTTAGCTAGTAATACAGTTACACTGAGCGAGTTTACTAACAGATAGTGAATTTCCCAGCCAGTAGCTTGTAAACTCGCTCAGTCAGAATGAGAAAAATAAACGGTATCTTTAATTCGTGAAAATAACCCGTTTGACCTAGCTAAAAAAAAATCTATTGATTTATAAATGGTTTTATATTGGTAAAAAAATGGTTTTATATTTTTAGAAATTAATAGAGATTACAAAACTTAATAAGTCATGTTTGAAAAGGGTTGAAAGCTGAAAACAGTTAGGTACGCTGACTTAGAAATTTTGTACAGAAAATTTCATAGCTCCAAACCTCGTCGTTCAAGAGTTTTAATGCTGAAGACATGCTTATCAATTAAAATAGGAATATTTTATGAACCATTTGCGGGAAGTTAGTATATTACTGATGATTGTGGAAAAATGTGAAATTTATTTGATTTTGTACAAAACGGTTGAAAAGTTAATGTCATTTTTGACTAATATTGCGCTGCTGTTGCGTCAAAAATAAAAATATGTATCAATTTGAAATTTCTATTAGTAGAAATTATTCAAAATATTTGTACGATTGAAAACGTCCATTATTTATGTGCGGATTAAAAAAAAAAAGAGTTCTGATGACGTGGAGAATGCGATATTATTAGCGCGGACGCCGTAGATGTGATATGTAGATGACTTTATGGGCGAAACCGTTTTATTGATATCCATTAATCGAATGGGTAACAGCTGTTGCGTAGTAAATCATTAAACGGACTGCGACACATCAGATACGTGGAGAGATTTCTGGCAGGGGAGACGAACAGACTGTAAACAATATTAATGGAATAATATCAAATGAAATCAAAGATGACTGAAATGTTATTGTTTATCCATTAGAATAAAATACACGCGTTCAATTTGAACAAAGCATAATGCAAACAGACAAAAAAGTCAAATTTATAAATAAGAAAGAAAAACACTGCTCTTACATTATTTTACTGCAGTTTTTTTTGAGTTTGAAGTTAGGTTATGTTTGATCAGACTAAGTTAAGTAAAGTTAGGTTAGGTGAAGTTAAATTAGGAAATTTGTTTTTCGACGATGTGTTATGTAGAGTTTAACCATTTTATAAAAAAAAAGAAAACAAACTTTCCAGGATTACGAAAAACCTGAAATATTGAAATTCTCCAACTCCTATCACAAGAAGCTGAAATTGTTCGAGAACTTATCAAAAAATCCTATGCAAAAATTGGATCGTAATTACTGGGTGCAATCGCGAAGCTTTGGAAAACTCGGCCACAAACTGGTAATAAAAATTGGAAAGTTCGTTTGAATAATTTGAATGATTACTTTTTGAACGGATTATTTTTTTGCAAAATGTTTGTGACCGCTGTACACTGAGTGAATGGTACAGCTAGCAGCTAGGGGCCAATATACTGATACAGGATGCTATCGATTTAATTAATCAACTGGTGGATTGGTTATTGCTGTCGGGAGCACCTTGTACGTACACAACTAACATACCAAACCGTGTGCTGTATTGCAGTAGCACATTGGACTGCAAAAATGGCAACACTACTGCAATAGACTGTGGCATGATATTTGGATTATTATCGATATTTGAATGGACTTATGAAAAATATTGATTCTTATTGATATGTTAATGAATTGAGGAAATTTGAATGGATTAACGAAATTTGAATGGACTTAAACGACTCACGATATATATTGATCCTTGTCGATGTTTGACTGGATTGGATCAATTTTTTGGACTTACAATTATATTGATTCTTATTGATATTTGAATGGATTATCAACATTTGAATCGACTTACGATTATATTGATTCTTATCGATATTTGACTGGAGTATCAATATTTGAATCAATTTACGATTATATTGATTCTCATCAATATTTGAATGAATTATCAATATTTCAATGGACTTATATACATTGATTTCTATCGAATTTTGAATACATTTGACATATTAATTCTTTTCGATTTTATATGGACTTACATTGTTTTGATTCTTATCCCCTTTTCATTCGATATTTTAGTAAAATCGAAAACACTTCAAAATCAATCAAAACATGAAAATAGTCATCTTTGCAGTCAGAATCGTCAGTTGTCACCACTTGAGATATTTTGGATGCATATTTGAATGGATCACAAAAAACACTAAACAAACCCACATAACCAAGAAAAATATTTCATTTAAATAAAGTAGAAAAAACATATCTGACAAATAAAACGCTTTGGTTGTCCAACTAGGAAAACTTTTCCGTTTTAGGACAGTGACATCTTAAGTGTTCACGCAAATATGACTTATAATTAGATGGTAGAATTCACAATAGACAGTAAAAAGGCGTAACGGCTGTCACATTCAAAATCTACACAACCTTACAATTGAAAGGAAAAAGACAATTCAAAAGTAGGTATAATGTTAAGAAGTGCGACTGTCACAAGAAATACATACTTTTAAACAATATAAATTTTCATAGTTTGCTTTTCAAATGAAATATAGTTGGAGTTCACGTTTTAATGAAGTTGACTGTACATCGGTAGACGGTTTCCGTTCTAGCCGTCAAATACATCAAGTTGACATTTTCAGTATCGCACCGAGTGTGCGTTCGATTACAATATCGAGATAAGTCCTTTGGCCTTATCGAACCGAAAGAGCGATTTAATTGAAGAGATGGATGGCTTTGAATCATTGATTCACTGGACTCGAGCCAGGAGAGATAATTGTGGACTTCTGTCATCTCTGGGCGGCAGATACTCTCAGTATCGCCCCAGTGAAAAAGCAGCTTACAGAAGCGAAAATTTGCTTGATACGGCTTTAGCCGTTTCAGTGATCAGATTTGCATTTTTATTTTTGGAATACTACAAGAGTCCCAACTGCTTTTAATAGCGGGTTCAGACGATTCAATTTTAGTTGATCAACTCGACATTTGAAAGCATATTGACGAATGTAAATTTTCTAAATTTTATATTAATATTTAATTATTTTTAAATAAATTTTCTCTTGAACAAGTTTTTTCGTACAATTTTTGGCTTTCAATAAAAGTTAATCAATTAAAATTGAAACGTGTGGACCCCTAGCACGGTCGATCGATAAGGATTGTATCGATAACTTTCGGTGACTTCTCATCGTTCCCTAGGTCAACTGCAGATCGCTGAAGTACAAACAACAGTTGACTTCGAATATATTAAAAACACTTAGTCGTTGTGAATTGTTATTTATTCGTTGGCGATCTGCTGTCATGCTAGGGAACGAGGAGAAGTTACCGAAAGTTATCCTATCAATTCTTATCGATCGACCGTGCTAGGGGATCTTATTAACATTAGCTCCACACTGGAGGCCCTGAGGAAAATAATTCTCCTCAGGACCTATGTCATCTGAGGGGATGTTCTGTGGAGGATATTTTTAAGAACGTTCTGGGAAGAAACAAGGTATGAGGAGTGGCTAGGAATCTGGGGTTAGTATGACCAGGAGTGACGGACGTGAATCCATCCCTTCAACTGCGGTGCAAGGCGATGGATGGAGGGATTCGGGCTGGAGAGGTCAAAAGAACTCCACAACCAGTTTCTCTCGATCCGGCCCGCCACGCAGCAGGGCAGATACATCAGCCGCCAAGACCTTGACATATCTCATCCCTTTAACCCGGGCACGTCTGCTGAGACATCAAACGTAGCGAACCACTTAAGGCGATCTATGGCAAAGGTGTTGGTTATCCAATAAAAGTTAAACAAGTTTTTCATACAATTTTTGTCGTTGATCAATTAAAATTGAAAAGCCTAACACGCTATAACCGTCAGGAGCCCGTGAGACTATGGCATCCCCAATTGGGGTATGTTGTGAGACTGAAAGTAATGGGGAGGGAAAGGAGACGGGGAAGAGGAAAATGATGGTGGGGAAGTATTAGGCTATTCAGATCTGGTTACCAAACATGTATTTATTTTCACGTAGGAAAACAACATCATTGCTTACCCCTTCAGTATTTATTCGATAGACGTAGATGTGTTTTGAAATGATTGAGTACAAAAGTGGAAAAGCGTGTTGGTGTGCGAGCAGGAATTTCCAATAAGCAATAACTGTCCCGCTTTATTTCGGGTTTGGTATGTCTCGAGAATTTATTTTTTTATTTTTCTTCCGTTTCTCGGATATTCCGCTCGGTTCATTAATCTTAGTTTGGTGCGACGGATTTAGCCTGGACTGGTGTGTTTTAGATACAGAAGTAATAATATAGCACTTCCCTACGCCCTATTGATCGATTATCACTCGAAGATGGAAGCGAGACTCTTTTGAAACTCCGACTATAAATCTCGTACAAATGCGGTCTCCACTAAAATAGAACGAAATAATAGTAAGCTATTTATTTCTTTACACCATGACAACAGTATTTTTATTTATCACAGTCCTTGCTTAACTCCTGCTTATCCTACTATCTCCCTCCGGTTTCTTTAGGCCCGGATTCACATATATCTACCGATTTATCACATTTTTCTTAAATACTGTTAGTTTTAAAGGTCTTAAAAGTATATGTTATTTTTTAATATAATATCCATACATTCCCCACGTCGAAACGACAATTATATGAAATTCCCTCGATATAAAAAAAATCGCTAAGTATGCTTCCAAAATTATTATAAACACGTTTTTTCCAGTTATTTTACCAGTTATATGTGTATGAAAAAATTCACATTGTTGCTTCAAATGCTATTTTAGACAATCCCCACGAGATTTTTGCTATATTTTAAATGATTCGCAATTTATTGAACGTTTTCACAATTTTCGCTAAAATATTATCATTTTTAATATTAGTGCGCTCCCTCCAACTTTCTTATTTACATATCTTTCCTTCTTCTTTTTGAGCGGGCCGTTAACAATAACACTCCTTGTACAGTTATGTTTAATTTCCGGCTTAACATCAGCCGCCTGTTTTAATTCACACAATAAAAAACAGCGAAAAATTCATGCACAAATATTTAAATATGTTACGATCATTTTCTAAGGCACTTATTTGTCCATATTACACAATAAAAACAAAACCCAAAATTGGTTTGTAAGTAGGAGATTTTGAACTTTAAAGCAGTTTTTATATTGCTGATACTTTATTTTTTTCTGAGCTTATAAAAAGACTTGTCAAAAATACACTAAGTTATTTCAAAGACCAAGGTGTTTCCTATTCGCTGTATTTAATTAAAGCATCTAACATATTTCTAAGCGACCAAATTTTCAAATCAAAAAATATAATTTTGCATTATAGCGTAGAGCATCGCCATAAGTTGAAAAGATTGTAGTGTTCGTCTCCACACCATTTAGCTACCTAACATTAGGCCTCCAAAACATCTTCGGGGCTATCTTCCATTCTTGCTACATTACATTTCCTGCCCAATTTTATAAAATTTGGTATTGACTGTTTTAAAAAATGATACCGACTACGAAATCTTCGAAATCAGTTGCATAACACAATTTTCGTAAATTTTTTTTTTGGTTTATGAAAGAAACTTTTTGTATTTCAAATCGTCCAATGTAAACAGTGCCTTATACAAACAAACACCGAACGCTTCAGGTGCGGGATTCCTAGCGAATTCCGGGCGAAACTTGTACTACCGACCGTCCCGTAGAACGCGGCCGGGTTATAAGTTCCTCCCCGCGTGTCGCAGCGCTGGTCTCTGGGAAAAGCGGTGAAACTTGTACGGGCGGGCGGCGCCTTTGATCTAAAGACAAATTCACACGATGCCCGAAAAAACTCGGACACGGAATTGTTTTTAGAATCAATTTCAAATGAGAAACTCCGCGGGAAAAGGACGAACTGATTATTAAGGGCTGCGTACTTTCACATGTTATTATTAAATTTACTTAGTTTATAATATTTAATTACATACGGTACGTTTTCTTCGCTCCTAAAAACTCTTTAAACATCAAAAACTCTCAAGCTGTAAGACTTAGCGTTATGAAATTTGCACAGCTAGTTCTGTCTAGAATTTTTAATGCAACGCAATAATCTCCATCTCGATACGTTACTTCCAACTGGAGTAATAACTAAAAACAGTATTAAAAAAAGACAAGACGCCATATTGTTTTTTTCAACCGTTTCTCATTATTGAAATCCATAAATAGTATTGAAATGAGGTTAAACCGAGTATTTTGTTCATGTGCAATGCAAATTCATGTGATGCAATCGTTTTTCAATTGAAAGACAGGGAAGTTTAGTTTTTTTGCTCGGATTTTTATTTTTGTTTTTTTTTCGTTGACAGCCTTGCCCCGTTTGATGTTAGTTTGAAATTGACGCCGTTTTATAATGATTGTATTGCAAATGCGCACTCGGCTCCCGGTATAAAGGCAGTCCCGCAGTTAATTGTTTGAGTTATTTCACCGATATGTCGGTCGGTCCAACCGCCTTCTTTCTGGCAACACTAAAAATGTGACGGCGGAGGAGATATGCGTGAGAAGAGGAACGGAGCGGAGCTATGATTGGACCAGAGAATGCAATTTTTAAATTGAATTAAGATATGTGAATACGAATGTTAGAGAGAGCGCGCTAATATTAAAAACGATCATATTTAACCTTTCATCTGGCTTTGCTTTGAAATGCGATTTTAACCCTTATATATAAAGAAACCGTATGAAAGACAAGGTCAGAATCGCTTGCGCCAATATTAATCTAAAATACCATCCAACATTCAACAGGTTAAGCGAAAATTGTGAAAATGTTTAATAAAACACGGTTCGTTTAAAATAGGACAAAAATCTTGGGGATTGCCTAAAATAGCATTTAAAGAAACACTGCGAATTTTTATATCCAAATAACTTGTAAAATAACTTAAAAAAAGTGTTTATAATAATTTCCGGAGCATACTTTGCGATTTTTTTCTATCGAGGTGTTTTCATATAATTGCCGTTTCGGCGTTTGGAATATGTAGTTATTATCTTCAAGAATAACATATATTTTTTTAAGAACTTTAAAATGTATTTAAGGAAAATATGTAACAAATCGGTAGAAATGCGGGAAGCCGGGCAAGGTTTTTTGCACACTCCAAAGGCATTTTATTTATTTTTTAATTTAAAATGGCTTCTGACATGTTGTTATTATAAATGCGCTTTGAAGGTAGGCGTTTCCACATAAAATTGCTGTCATTATTTGAAATAATATACAAATGACCATATATAATCTCCACTTAAACGCTGATCTTTATATAATGACATTAATAAAAGTTGTGATTTCAATAATAACGAGAAGGTAATAATGATTATTGTCACCACAGCGTCGACTGGGCGGAATTCGCGGAGACTTCTCACCGATAGGTAATGAGTCCTGGAGCCCATTGAACGGGCTGCGGGCCGGTGCCGTTCGCATGCGGTCCGGCCGGTTTGTTTTTTGTTCCGCTCGGAATTCCGAAGGTCGTACGTGACGTTCCCACCTTGCGTCGCGGATGCGAAGCCTGATCCGTCAACGTCGCGAGCAAAAAAGTACGCTTGTATTAATATCGGGATTATTGACACGTTAATTATGATAAATGACTTTTTATAATTGCTCTTTTTCAGTGGCGGAAAACTTTACTGAGAAAAAACACGTTAACGAATTCAAAAACAAATAAAGGAGATATTTTAAAATATTTCAATAATGTAACTAGGAATATAAGTTTGGCTGGTGTGCTTACAGCTTTGCCGGTTGCGTGAGACCGTTTCGGCCATTAAGCCTTCATCAGCCCTGTGAACCTAAAACTAAAACTGATTGAGAAAAAAATATATATAGATACCATGTAGGTATTGTGTTCATTTTTAAGGTTTTTTTAAAATTTGGTTTAGTTTTTAAAACATTTCAATTTCTTGTTGTCTCTGTACCACTAAGTAAGTCATCCAAAATCATGTAAAAGTCATGCATTATACTAATATTATAAATGCGAAACTGCGTGTGTTTGTTTGTTACGCTTTCACGCATAAAACATCAACACGATTTTAAAAATTCTTTCACTAATAGAAAGCTAAATTATATGCGAGGACTATAGGCTGTATATAATGGTAAGCTCTGGCGTTATGAAATTATAAATATTAATATAAAAAAATTGTTATATGTTTTCTGTCGCTAACAAAAGCGAGTTATTGCTAACGTCAGAAAACAAATCGTGGTCGTGGAAACGATGTCGATATATTTGCAGGAAATTGTTTTTAATATCTATCTACCTGTTTAAATAAAAATTAATCTCAGAAATGTTTGTACACGCATAACTTCCGAACGACTGCACCAAATTGGATAATTCTTTTTTTTTACTACTGGTGAGCTCTGGCATTATGAAATTTAGGTGGCACACGAATTGTTTGAAAACTGAATGTACCGGGAATTAACGTATGGGAGGGGGGGGGGGGTAATTGATAAATGCAAGCGCTACAGTAATTTCCGCCTAATACCATGCGAGCGAAGCCGCGGGTAAAAGCTAGTAGTTAATAAATTTATACATATATGAATCCAATATGTTACTTGGTGGTCCAGAAACTAATTACCCACAAAAACCATAAATCTTTTATTTGAAAGAAAGCGAAGTTTAAGTCGAAGAACTGTGGTAGGTAATAGATAAGTAACAAGAATACGTAATGACGGAACGGAGGAGTCAAAATGAGCAAAGATCGATCTGTCACGTAAAGGGAAAGAAAAGATTCCCCTCTTCGAATATCGAAAGAGGGACAAAAAGTAGAAAGGAAAGAAGAACCGCCAAATAAAGAAATAAAGGAAGGAGGACGTCTTTATCACGGACACTTTATTTCGGGAAAGAATTGGGGGAAGATTTAAGAAGACGAGCGTTATTTATGTGAGAAGATAAATATTGAAACAGAGGAGAAAAGAACGGATTGTTTATTAGTTGTTTTATTTGACTGTCAAACACCATTATGCATCTTTTTACTCTGCGTTGGGTTAAAATGAATGACGCAGGGAAGTTAGAAAAACAGTTACACGAATAGTTTTTCTGAAATTTTTATAGCAGCTGTACTTATTTTTAGATTTGTATTAATGGATTTCTAGTAACTGTTAGATTATTTAGTGACTTATGATCAAAACATATTTGCGTAGTAAATTTATTTTTCGTCACATCCGAGGCGATAAATCGCACCAGATGACGTTCGGTCACATCTCGTTGGAATCTGTCTATTAGCCCATTAATTCAAGTCAGATTTTACACATTCGGGGGTACCACAAGGATTTGAAAAGAGTCCAGTTTTGTTTGATTTTATTTTACCAAACAAAAATAATAGAAGACTGACACGAACATGTTTTTAAGCTTTTAAATGTATGTTGAAAGCAGAAAAAATATCTGAAATTTTCTTAGAAGATTCAGGTAATTTAATAACTTGATGTAAAAAAAGAGCAAAGATTGTCAGTTAAGTTTATAAATTTTCACGGCCAAAAGCATTTTCGTTATTTGTTTTTGGGGTGTTATGCCGTGTTGTGCTACCTCCTTCTTTAGCCAACGTTGTGGACAGCGTTACAGGGTCCATCATCAGGGCAGATGTGTAATTATGTACTCGTTAGTGGTGAAATGTGTGCTTATGTACTTGGAAGTATTTAGTAAAATTCAGAATAGTTGTAGATTTCATTTGTCTCCGTAAACCGGCGTGGAACTGGTTCCAATAAACCTGTTCCTCGAATCCACTGTCATCTAGTGATCCCTAGTCACCGGTAGAAAGTAGCCGAGACGGGCAATGACGTAGGAACTGGTTCCAAAGTGGCTTGTACCTCGAATCCATTGTCAACTAATGATCGCTAGTCACCGGTACAAAGTACAAAGTATACCACTTTTTATAAAATGAAATGACAGAGTAAAAAATGCTAGCAATAAGCCTCAGTTTAAAAAAAATTCTATTCGAAGTTCAAATCTCCACAGACAATACAAACTCTTCAAAAATCCAAACAGCGCATAGACGAAATAATAATCTTCGATTCGTAGCAGTGCTTACGCCCCAATATGTGGTCCTTCGAGCCTCGAAATCCTCCCACCCCAGAAAAAAAGCAGTGAATTGGGGTTGTCTAGCAGGAGATTTATCCTGAGGGGGGGTTCGATGATAGGGCGGATCGTCCCACGTAAATTGGGGTTTTTTATTCAACCCCCTACCGAATTCACTTGTCGAAGTAGCCCATTGAGCAGATAGATGGCGCTCGAGCCACAGGTTGGAAAGCTTAAAACTTTTTACTTATTTTTCAGACTTTATACTGAATGATACCAACAAAAAGACAACCGAAATGCTGATAATGCCATGTAGATAATTCCACACAACGTATATTCAGAGACGAATTACGGATTAGAACTTGCCACACGTAAAAATAATATAAATAAATTAGAACCGTTTATAGTTACGGCAAAGACTTTCCAAGAGTATAGATTATCATTGATGAACATGATCTAGTCAAACTAAAAAAACACTGATATTTTTCTCTATTTTTTTGATCTTATCCAACGATATGAGGAATCCATAAGCCAAAAATGTATGTGTTCTTAGTGTGCCTTACATCGCCACGAATATAGGTAATAGGCATACAAGTCGCTTGGCAAAAAACAAGTCGAGAGGACACGATTTCAAGTGCAAAAGTGGTTTTTATTTATTTTGTGAATAATTTTATATGAAAGAAAAAAAGTTGATGAATGGAAATTGTCGCAAATAATTTTTTTTATAAAATAATTTAAATAACAAAACTATATTTAAAAAAAGTTTTTTTGTATGCGTTCATATATGTAATAAAAAAGAAAAACATTTTTCTTAATTGACGCTTATATTTTTTATGAAGTAATTAACAATTTTATTTTAATTGTACTAAATAGAAATTGGTAGGAAAAGCTTCAATTTAACCAAAGCATTTTATTTTTATATTATAATGTAAGTCGATTCATAGTAAAAGTTAATCGAAAATAGTGATAGCATTGATCTTCATCTTATCCCAAGAATTTCTCCCTAACTTCTTCGACAGTCTTGTAAGTCTCCTTTCAACTCGCCCATACATTTATTTGAGGAGGCGTTTAAAAGTCCATGTTTCACCTCAGTAGGATCACGTCCCAAACCCCATCCCACAACCCCCGGCGTGGGAACCTTTAGTCACCCCTCCCAGGAAGTGATCTTCTTCTATTTTTATTGGGAACGATTTAGACATCTTCTGCTTTCTTCGCCGTACCACCCTAACTTCTTACTTACAGCCACTTTTATGGGGGAGTTCTGGAAAGGCGATTCAACTGCGATTTTTTGTCAACATGATGCATGAAATTCACATGTTACCACTATCGACTGGTTGCCTTGCAGTTTCATTTATATAAACTGTTATTATTATTAATTCAATCATTCTACCGCTTAATATCTGCGGTTTATGTAAATACCGAAATTTTGTGATAACCAAACCATATCATTTATTAAATTTAGTGTCCTCTATCATTTGATGTAACCTTGATGTCTCCACCTAATTAACAAATGGTTTTTGTAATATATATTTTCGTTATATAGGGACAAGCTTCAAAGTTTTCATGTGAATATTTTTAATTATACACTTATCATTTTTTGACTTAAGGTGATCTAATAGTCCGGGAAAAAATCTAAATCGGAATCCGCGCCTCTTTTTGGGAGGAGTTTAAAAATACTCGAGAAAAAGTTTTTGAAAGGTTGGAAAAGGTATTTGAGAAAAAAAATTTACAGGTTGATTTCGTAAAGGGCCTGTAAAAAACCTTAACTCGTTTTTTACGCATTGTTTATTGTAATAAATAACAAGGAAATTTGAAATTGATTTTACGGAACCAAGCGACGTGGAGTCTAGGACAGGACATCTATAACCCTTCGCAGGCGAGGTTATTAATTATTTCGTAATTGATACGAAATGGGTTTGCCAAGTGCACGGTTCTTGTGCCGATGGTATAAGGTTCACTTTAAAAATCCAGATTCGCAGAGTGCGGGCCGTATTGATTGATGTCCAAAAAAACAAGGAGAAAATGCATATTTTATTTTATTTTGTGAGGTTCGGACGAAAATATCATTTAAAAGAAATTGAATTTGCCACATTAAACAATAAAACTATATCCGAAAAGGGGTTTATAAGTAGTTGAGTTTGCACTTGAAAGTGTTTTTTTATAGGCTTATTAAAAGACTTTTTTAAGGGGAAAGACGATATTTTTAAGGGTCAAGATATGTTCTACACGCAGTATTTAATTGAAGCATCTATAATACTTCTAAGCGATCAAATTCTCAAAACAAAAATACATGATTTTGTACGAATTTGTACGATTTCATCATAAGACCACAATAAGAACTTTGTCGACGAAAATCTGTAATACATTTTAATTTTGTGATCAATATAATTAGAGAACAAGAATATGAGGGGAAAAACGTTGTAAACCAGACAATTGCTTATTCCTAATTTATTCAGTCATTGCTCAAAATCGCAGACATTCGTTTAATGTAGTTGAATGTCTAATTTTCAGAGGTTTATTTAAAACCAATCACTCGATCGGAACGTCGTAAAACTTTTTTATTTTTTTTTTCTTCACCCCTTAAACTTCGGAAATGTCTCTTTTTTACGGTTCCGGGGTTTCTGCAAGGGTCGGTTCGGTGCCCACTTTGGAGAAATCTAGGGGATGTTTCGGTGGCGTTTGATCGAATTTGGATTACACTTGTTCTTGGAGGGTGGTTCCTGGTTTGTTGTTTGCTTTCAAACGTCTTCCCTTTGATGGGCGATTTATAGCGAGACATCTTGAGCGCCATTTGTTTGGCTTCTTGCTTATTGCCTGCCTTTTTGAATGGAATATCTTTGACCGGGAATAGTATTGAAGATCGGAATTTAAGGACTAGACGAAGTCTATTATTAAAATGAATGCACAGATATGTATTTATAGATACTGAACAAATTAAATAAAACCGTTTTAATTTAAAAGCAAAAAATCTTCCTAACTTTACCATAACCTGATTAAACACAAGAAGACAACACCGATGACGAGATTCACAATGCTGTAATAGCCATTTTAAAAAAAGTAATAATTTTTCGACCTACATAGATACATTTGACAACATTCCATGATACACAAAAATTATTAAAAATATATTTAAATCTATACTAATATTATAAATACGAAACTGCATGTGTTTGTTTATTACGCTTTCACGCATAAACCAATAAACCGATTTTTAAAACTCTTTCACCAATAGAAAGCCACATTATAAGCGAGTAATATAGGCTGCATATAATGGTAAGATCTGGCGTTATGAAAATATAAATATTAATATATTATATTTTTTGTACGTTTTCTGTCCTTAAGCGAGTTATTGCTAACGTCAGAAGAAAAGCAAAACGAATCGTTGCCGTGGAAACGATGTTGATATATTTGCGGAAAATTTTATTTCAGGCGTCGTAGTTAATATCTATCTCTAAAATTGAATCTCCTTAAAATGGGAGAGGAGGGGGGAGGCGGAAGGGGAACGGGACGAATGGAAAAGGACACGCAGGGAGAAACAATATCATGTCGCGTACCAAATAGTACTTAATAAATACAACATAATTATGCACAAATGTTTCGGAAAGAGTGTGTTTGTTAGCTAGTTGATCTAAAAGTTCCTTTGTGTTCAAACACATAACAAGTAATTTAACGACTAAATGCAAGTCTAAAGAACACGGCGTACGTAATTTTTCAATGACATAAAAAGCAATAAAAGCGAACCAGAGAAAGGTACGCTACGGCAAGGGATAGTCTGAACATGAAAGGAAATCTCCCAATGTATCAGCACAAAGATAAATAATAACCAGGGAGATACAATTATTAATGTCTGCATGCGAAATCTGCTCGCGTTGCTCTTCTTCATACCCCCCACCGGTCACACCCCACCTTACCGAGGACACCCGGCGAACGGCTCTACCCCATTCTACCCCTACAATGCTAAAAACTCTAGGTAGATCTAGACTCTAGACACTACCACTCACATACGAGAGGAGAGTCTCCCGAGACGGGATAAAAAGTGGCACAAAAAATGAAACGAAATGATAATTAATATTGAAAAAAATGAACGCACCACCTTACCGCCGCTTCTACTTTGTATTCCATTTCTCGCATATCTCCTTCCCACCCATCCCTATAGCTTAGCATTTTTTAAAAACCCAGTATAGACCCGATGATAGACGGTTACCCAGGACTGAATTGGCTATGCAATTTTTCAAATTTAACTTTTCACAAATTTAACTGGCTGAACATTTTGCATATCGGGTGTTTGAAAATTTGTTTGAATGTTTCATTTCCATTTCAAGATGGTGGCCGTTTTATGGTTCAAAAAGATTCTTTTATCTTAGATTTCGTTTTTCGTATTTTTTCAATATTTTGGTACCTTGAGAAAAGAATTGGTAAGTTTGAGAAAAGAATTATCGAAATTTTGACGCTTCTTTGGACAAATTGTATAATTCCTTTTTTGAAATATGTATTAGAAAAAGTTACCCAAAATGGTTTATAATTAAGTATGTGGGTACCTACTTACAAATGTTATGAATTCAGAGGAAAATCTTGGTTTTGACTTATTAAATAAGAGAAACAAAAAAACACATTTATGGAAGCGAGGTCTACCGCACACAGAACAACAATAAAAAATATTATGTAGAAAATAAGGTAGGCGTAAAAAAGGAAGTTTAAATTATTGATTAATGTGGAGTTGTTGAAAGATATTATTACTGCACTCTCTTCAAGGATTTAAACGATATAGTTAATGATCGGATCTGATCTAGGGACAATGAAACTAAAACAATAATTAACGATTTGCGATGAAAACCGCTGTACTGCAAGCAAAGTGATGATTTCCCGATGTAATATGTCGTAATAACAGAAAAATCAATATTGTAATCGACATATTAGTTCTTCTAACAATTATTAGTTGTCTTTTATCGACAGTTTTGTTAATAATCCATTAACATTAAGAAAATAATCGGAAAAAATTAATCCCACAGGTACTGACAGAGCGTTTAAATAACGAAATCTCATAAGTTTAGTCAAATATACCTCAAGCCGGTCCTGTCTCGCCAGAAAAGCCGAAAAGTATTTCTCGTTCAGCGTTTAATAATTGCATCGTTCAAGGGCTCACTCGTTCGGAGATTGGCCCGCCTATGGATCCAGTCTCTGCACTACGTAGTCGCACATACGTGAGTGGGAAGGAGCGACAAAAAGATATCGCATCGACTGTTTTTTTTAGTCACAATCACAATTACAAGAAAACTCACAATTTGTCTTTATTTTGACGTAAGTACGATAGAGCACATGCAAAGCCATTCGGTTAGATTTTGGATTTAATTGGAAAATGGAAAAAAACATGAATTTTTCGTGTCTGTCTAATTTGACTGGCCAATTTTAGAATTTCGAAAAATAACTGTGCTGAATAAAACGAAAGCGAAACAGAACAGTGTATGCCCAATGAGAGTCCAGTGCGGCAGAGATGAGCCCATTACGTACGTCTGGATCAAACATTTCTGAATTCATTCAATTTTATTGCACTTTTCCCCATTCATCCGTCCCGCGAATATTTGCGGGCCAGAAAAAACACGCCGTAAACAAAACAAAAAACGAAAAAAAAGTACCAAATATAAAAAGCGGTCCGCGGCGGGCAGGCCTCCCTCACCCCACAGTATGCTCTTTTCGGAAAGTGTGTTCTCATTTGTAGGCGGAAAGGGGAGAGTGGGTACGGACGGGCCAACCGCCCGTACATATCTGAGGATATTTTCTACCTGAAGCGACCCATTCACAGGGAAAGGGCTTTTCATTAATTAAAACATTAAAATTCGTTTCCCCCGAGTGATGAATTCGGAAATATATATTTTTATATCTACGAATATCCTTTCCAATAGATTATTACCGTTTTTTGGGGTGCGTTCCTATTCAAATTTCATACACACAAGCAGACCAACCCTTTTTAATGAACATAAGAAGGTACATTTATACCTTTCAAACCATTTCATTAGCAACGACTTTTTAAAAACGAACTCGCATAACCTTTTATAAAAAAACGAAAAAATTGTGTCCATAGTAATATATTCCCTATTAGGTAACTTATTACGGTGAAACATGATACTGTAAAAGATTAAAGAGCGATTATTGTAGGCATACCTTAATAAAAAAATCGATAATAATAAAATAAAATTAAAAAAACTTTTGAATATTTTTCAAACGAGAGAATAACTGTCACATCAAATTATTTTTCGAACAGTGTTCGATATTCAAATGCCACCGACACAGTAGCCGCTCAAACGATTGCTAAGCCACCGATAACATCTCGATCATGGACCAATGATGGAATGTCAAATAACGAAGAAAAAAACCTGACTGGTTAACTCAAACAACTTGTTCTAAAACTTCAAACAGTATAATGATCCATAATAAATCATTTTAATTATCAGAATCCATAGTTTCTAGTCAATAAAACCAGAATATAAATGATCGAAATCTGAAAGAGCAAAACATTATATTTTATTTTTTAATTTATCTGGTTTGGGTGTTCAAGAAATTTAGAAACAGAGGTGTACACTGTTTTAGAAGCACTTTCATACAACTTCAAATACATTCCACGTGCCCATCTGTCACAATTTGTATTTTGAAAGGTAGAGTCGAGCTTCGATCAAGTACAGAAATAAATCTTAAATCATTTCAGAATCTTCAATAAGAAAGCTTGGTATTTATTTATTCAATTACGAACACGCTTCTTAACAAATTAAAAATTTCAATCAAATGTCAAAAATTAAAAATTAGTAAATTTGTGTAATTAACTGAAATATTGTAAGTATATCATTTACACATTATTTTATGCCAATGCAAACCGGTTTCGTCAATGGATAAAAGCTTTTAGAAATTAGTAAATTTGAAATGAATTAGGTATGCTGTCCTTATTCTACTTGTATTACAACGGAAGATGCTCTGAGGAACTAAATCGTCATTGATCCATTCGACCCCAACGTATTTACACTGAAGACATTTGTCGCATGAGAACAAGTGGCTTCTACATGTTTACTCTTTCTCCTCAAAAAAACCCTCCACACAGAATTTCAAAAGTTGAGACAGGCCCTGAGGGATACGATTTTTCTCAGGGCCTCCTGTGCGGAGTTAATAAAAAAAAATGTTTTTTATTTCATTTCTTTTTTTACGACAATATACAAACCGGATTTGGCACTATTGAATTTTCATGAATGTTGCAGTGATAACATAAGTTACAAAGTTAAATTACTTAGTTATTACTTAGTTGAGTATTTAACAAAATATCAGATCTGTTGTTAAAATGAGGATCTAACGAATTGGTACTGATAATGCTATGAATCGTAGAACAGCGGCATTTGAATGATCTGCGAGAAATGGTGTTCAAATCCAAACGCCAATTATAACAGGAAATAAATAAAAGGAAATGTATTTATTTATCAATATTTTGATTCGTACATCATCTCTGTTCGTGGTTCTGTGGTCGCGTCCGCGTTTTCTGGCGGTTTTCCAAAGTCTACAGATAAGAATGAAGTCGGATTAATCACACCGACTATCAACAAAGAGTCGTTGTATTGGATACAAATATTTATTAATAAACAAGTATTAATGGACACGCTTTTAAACAAATACCGTTAAAATACTGTTAAGCGTTGAAAAGCGTATAAAAATCTGTTTTAAAAATCGAGCCAAATGAAACATTCAGAGCAGTAGATGGTTACTCTCGGTATCGGTCTGATGAGAGACATTCAGAATCGAAGAGTTGCTAGAAATTAAGATAAGGTTTTGTCTTAAACCAAAAAATTAACGACTTTAGAGGTTATTTCGTTTCTTCTCAAGATCAGGAATTGTTTTTAACCTTAAAACTAACGACTTTTTGACCTCCGGTTCTACGTAAGGATCAGGAATTGTCTTGAACTTTAAAACTAACGATTTTAGAGGCGATTCTGGATCTACTTGAGGATCAGAAATTGACTAATTAATAACTTTAGGGGTGACTTCGTTTCTATTTAAGGATCAGGAATTGTCTTTAACCTTAAAATTAACGATTTTAGGGCTGATTTCGTTTTTAATTAAGGAACAGGAATTGTCTTTAACTTTAAATTAACGACTTTTGTGGGGCGACTCTGGTTCTACTTGAGGATCAGGAATTGTCTTTAATCTTAAAATTAACGACTTTAAGAGTGATTTCGGTTCTACTTAAGGATCAGGTATTATCTTTAGCTTTAAAATTAATGACAATTGAGATTACAACTCTATGATAGCGAAAAAGTGGTTAATTCTAAGGTAAAGGACAATTCCTTATCCTTAAGATGAAGCCATAGTAAATAATGCAAAATCACACAAAATCATGTGTTTTTGTTTTGAAAATTTGATCGCTTAGAAATATTATAAATGCTTCAATTAAATACTGCGTGTAGAACATATCTTGGCCCTTAAAAATATCGGTCATTTTTTTTATAAGTCTTTTAATAAGCCTAGAAAAAAATAAAGTAACAGGTCTTTAAAAAAACACTTTCAAGTGCAAACTCTCCTACTTACGAACATCTTTTCGGATATGGTTTTATTGCTTATTGTAGCAAATTTAGTTTCTTTTATGATAATCGCAAAAAAAATATGATATTTACGCCCGATATTCACAAAATAAAATAAAATATGCATATTTGCGTTGTTATTTCACAATACGGCTGGCAGCCGACGAATGCGGGTTTTCAAATTGACCCTTATGTCGTTCACCGAAGGACTACTGGCTTGCCAAACCCTACTTTCTTTCAAAACTCCCCTGGCCGGAGCAGGGAGCGGACGTGTGACTCCACGTCGCTCGGTTCCGTGAAATCAATTTTAAATTTCCTTGTTATTACAATAAACAATGTGTAAAAAAGGAGTTAATGTTTTTTTTAGGTCTTTACGAAATCAACCTGTAAAAAAAACTCTCAAATACCTTTTTCAACCGTTCCAAAAGCTTTTTCTCAAATATTTTTAAACTCCTCCCACAATGGGCGTGAATTCCGACTTCGATTTTTCCCTGGACTATTGGATCCCCTTAAGTAGAACCAGAATTGCCCCTGATCTGACTTTTCAGGTAATTCCCAACCTTCCTCTTTCTCATTCCTTTCAGCCTCAAAATACATTCCGATTGGGGATGTATTCTCGGAACGGTCTCATTAGTCTTATTTGTGGTACTCACATGAACAATCTTCTTACTTGTGCTTACACAAATCTAAATATTTTTTTTTTATTGGTTTAATCCTTTGGTTCATCGATGATCCGATCACGACGAAGCCGGATAAAAAACAACCAAAATAGACCCTAAAAATATTAAGTTAACCGCGGGAGGTGCTACCAAGTTAGCTTTCTGAAAAGACCCGCCGCATCTGGCGAGGAATCTTAAACCCCGAGATAAAATCTGTTACAGGTTACAGCATCCACTCGCCACCGTGGACCCGAGGCACGATCCGAAGCAATAAAATATCGATCATAATTGATTTGATTATCGGTGGAAATACTTTGAATTTTTACATCCAATTAGCCAAGCCTTTGATGAGAGCATCATTGTTGATTTCTTTGTAGAGATTGTGAGATTTAATTATGTTTTGATCGACCAGCGTGTCACCAGGTGGATTTTAAGAAAGGTGACGATTTTAGACTCTACCGTATTATATATTTAAAACAGCTTGTCTTCATGTTGGTGCGCTAACCTGTTTAAAACGGACTACTTGTACTTGGTATACGCATACAGTAGCGTTAGCAAATTTAATTATTATACAACAAATTATGACTAAAATGATGAATTAATTTTGTTTGAGAGTATTTTTGTTTCTCCAATGTTCTATGGAGCAAACGTGAACAATCACAATTGATTAGAGAGAAATACGATAAACCGTGTGTATAAATACATCCTGTTCGGTCTTAATCCTCGCTTTGAAAACAATAAGTATCGAATCCAGATTAATAGCATCCGAAAGGACCGAAAGTGATCTATCCTGTATCTTTGCTACAGAATAGGATACGAGATCCAGCCACAGGGTGGGTACGGAAAACACCCCAACCTTTAAGTGGAGCACGGTAGATAAGTACACAAGATCCTTGGAGTATCGGAAGCTATCGAGGGATAATAGCGATGGATAATGATTGCGTGGTGGAGATTGTGGAGATGTACAACGATTAGAGACGAGAGAAACTGGGTGATTGAACAGCGAATGCCACGCTACTATCTTAATTGTTGCTCTTTTGTGTACGTATCGCTTTTTTCTGTGCTTTGAGTTAATGGGTGTTTGAAATGGATGGGGTAGAAATTTGAGAAAAGCATGCGTGACTAATGACTATCAGAGGCATAAGTACGAACATAATATGAAAAAAAAAAGAAAATGCTTATTGATTTATCACTTAAAACTTTAACGCTAAGCCGAAAGAAAGACCATTGACAATCCTAAAACAAAAATGAGTTTCTAAAAATTTTATGGAAACCACTGTGCGAGCAATGGGTAAGAACACAATGATTTCCTAAAGCCTCGATTACATTGAGCGAGTTTACAAGCTACTAGCCGGTAAGTTTAAAAGCGGGTGAATCGGCTAGTGAGATTGTCATGATGACACACAAAACTGTCTACTCGCTCAGTAGCGACAGTAGCAGCTAAAATAACAACTCACGCGCGAACCAATTCTGTCGACATTTTGTAGAAAACTTGAGCTCTGACAGTTACGAAATCAGCTGTTCGTGGGCCGCCATCTTGAGGCACACGCTGGCGAGTAGCGAGCAAAGTTGACCACCTTTCAACTTTTTTCGTAGATTGTATACAATCAGCTAGTCAGATAGTAAAACGATGACGCTGAGCGAGTTTACTAACAGATAGGAAATTTCCCAGATAGTAGCTTGTAAATTCGCTCAATGTCATCGATGCTTAAAGTGTTTTTAAATGCCATAGACAATGATTCATTTTTGCTTTATGTATGTATATAATATATAGAACAGACCCGTGAAAAATCGAGGATTAGTTTGAATAAATTTTCGACACATCAATAAAATAATTTTCTGTCAAAATTTTATGCTGAAGGTACCTACGTACTTTATCTCTTATCTGAATTTTAGTTAATTGGAAATATGATTAGAATAGGGCTAAATATGAGAGGCTTAGAATAATGTTAAAGTGCATACATTTCAGGACTTTTAGATATGTAAATTTTTCGTGCAATTTCTTAAAGCTAACCTTTGCATTGTTTATAAATATTAGTTATGACATGATTCTGACATATAACCAAGAATTCAACGTGTGAACAATGTTATTGATATTTCATTATCCGAACGCGATCAAAACACGAACATTCAGTAGGGCTGGACCAACAATCTGAGCGTGTATCTCGGCTATATATTATGTCTTGTATATATTCGAGCTTGATTCTGATAGCCCCAGAACAAATGCTTCCGTAATATATTATACCTACGTTATTATTGTTTGTGGGCTGTGTATTGGGTACACTGTACACGGCAAGATCCACTATCGAGTGTGTTTTGTTTCCACCGCAGAGTCGGCGGTAGCGCCAATCCTCCCATCTGGCGGAACTTTGCCGAACTACTTATGGAAAAGGTTCTCATTGAATTATAAATAGACACAGGTGAATCTACCTACGGTTTGAGGGAGAATTAGATAAAGTCGATATTATTTTAATGTAAATAAAGTAAAAAAAACGTGAATAATGACAATTGAGAAAACATAAAAACTGGTGAACGGCAAGCCCTAGCGCCATGAAATTTGCACAGATGATTCCGCCTGAATTTTGCAGTCCAACGCAAGTAGTTTCAACTCGCTGCGTCAATTCCATCATGAGATATAGAGCTTTTTTTAAACGCACTAATCTGTTAATAAGGTTTCACGATGACTCAGCATCATGCAATTTCAACATCCCTTTGAAATTTTTGTTATTTATTTTTGGGGCGTTAAGCCGTGTTGCGCTTCCTCCTTCTTTAGCCAACGTTTCGGACAGATGAGCAGGGCTGATGATGGACACTGTAACGCTGTCCGAAACGTTGGCTAAAGAAGGAGGTAGCGCAACACGGCACAACACCCCAAAAATAAATAACAAAAATACTCTTGGCCGTGAAAACCTAAAATCATACATTCCCTTTGATAAGTCTTTAAAAGTTACGAAAAAAATTGAAAAATATCAAACATAACCTAACTTAACGTAACCTATTTAACTAATTTTAAACATATATTTTGAAGTAATAAACACTTTCCCATTATCAATTTTTTATTTTTCCAATTAGCAATTTTTTATAATTCCAATCAACAAAGACTTTCCCATCGGCAATTTTTTCGTATTGGTGAAGGGATTTAGAGATAAATTCGTGTGATAAATTGAACAAAACCGGTGGAAAAAAAAGGTATTTTTCAAGGTGAATAAGATATTAGTTCTGTAATGTTGTTGATATATTTGCATTGGATCGGTATGCGAATGTTTGCTACTCGATAGGCAATATTTTTGATAAGTGACTGTAAATCCAGAGAGATGTTTAACTTCATACGCTGTGCGCTGCAACCGTATCGCGTTACATCGAGGATACTATCGTCAATTCGTGATGCTTTCAAGAGCGCTACATGCAAACGAGAGGAAGAGCAAAGTGAAGATCTACAACGAAAGCTTATGATCGTAAATTTCTACGTAAAAGCTCCTTTTTGCACAAAACTTGATAACACTGCACTAAAGAAAGTATAATTTTATATAATTATTATGAAAATAATATATTTTAGTTAACTTTAATATAATTTAATTAATTTTAATATAATTTAGTTAATTTTCATATAATTTAATGAATTTTGATGTAATTTCATTAATTTTAAGATAATTTAATTAATTTCGATAAAATTTTAATAAAATACAATTAATTTTAAAAAATTAAGTTAATTTTAATATAATTCTATTAATTATAATATAAGTCAATGAATTTTATTATAATTATATACATTTTTATACAATTCAAATAAATTAAAAATTATTCAATTAATTTTAATAAATTCAATTAATGTAAATATAATTCAATTAATTTTAATATAAATCAATTAATTTTGTTATGAAACAATTAATTTTGATATAATTTCGTAGCATTAAGAAAATTCATTAAAAAATACTCAGTAAATCGTGGTTCATCGTTCCAGAGTTGTAAATACTATCTGTAGATATCGCCCTAGTGAAAGACTTACTTTAAGAATCGAAACGTTACTTTAAATAGTTGAAACCGTGTTTAGAGACTAGATCTGTAATATGCAATATGTGCATAATTTTGCTAACTCCGACCATTTGAGATGGGGGCGGTACTCACATAAAAATATATACAATAAAAGCAATGCGTTGTTCAGACGACATTCAATATCATAATAGAATAAGTAGATTTTTAAAATTGCTTGTCTTTTGTCTTTGCCAAAAATCTATGTATGCTTGTAGGCGAAATTGTCAATCGATTCGGAGAGGTCGCCAAAAGGTTATGTTTTCTTTGTTGGGCGTTAATAAATATGGAATGTTTTTGTGAAAATTATTTGATTAAGTGCCAATACTTGCTGCACTCGTGAGTGTTTTCGAGACCGGGCATGTGAGCCGTGTTTGATATTTAAGTCGTGACTAGAACCGCATTGAGTTGTGTGAATAATTGTGAAGTTCATTGAGATCTCAAAAGAGATGTATACGAAGAACGAAGACAACAGGGAACAGGGGGAACAAGAAGAGCAAAGGTTGGGGTGAGGAAGAAGCAGAAATGCAGTGGGAGAGACACAGAAACACGAGCATTTCAATGGCATAATTTGATGAATAAATTATATTTCAGATTCTGCTTTACATTCAAACAAAAGACTTCAATAGTTAGCCCACCAAAGTAAACAATCCAATATATTTCGTAAATTTACAGAAATATCATCAAAAACGTCTGCCCGTCTGTATAGTTCTGGTTCAATGAACTCGGATTCCGCCATTTTTAAAATTGGAACTGATTTGTCAAGAATTCGGAGAAGCGATAAAGTAGAACCTATAAAATAGAACATTTTCAAAAATATTTTTTTATGGTCATTCTGCAGCAATTGTCCTTGTTCTGAGGTGTTATTTACGTAAGCTTTAAGCTTCACAAATCCTACAATATAATATAATATCCCGTGATTTTTCACGGGTCTACGCTAGTATGGACATAAAATTACTACAAACTTTTTACCATCCTTCATTTATCTTCATAAATAAAATATTTTGTATTTGAACAATGTTCCATGATCGTTAGTGATCAGATTTGAATAGCCTCGTAATTCCTTTTTCCTATTCCTTCCCATCCTCACTTTCTCCAGCAGCACAACGTACCGCAAACTGGAAATAGTTCCACATATAAAAAAGAACAAAAGCATTTTTATACCCACTCTTAACAAGAAAAGCTGATGAATTACTGCAAATGTATATTTTTTGGGTTTGGTTTGTTGCATAGGTACTGTTCTCTCCCATTTCCGATCGGTCTAATAAAGTAACACAGTGCAATACTATTCTAAATACAACCTCCCCCTCCCCATTATTTGTCAGGTTGTTTGCCTTTGGTAACAGAATTCCCACCCCCACCCCCAACCTTCAGAGCCTTCCCAACAACCCCGGCTTAATATGGAAACAAATAAATTTAGAAACGGAAAGCCTGGATGTATACAGACTGTTAGAAAAGAAAAGTAGAACAGGACAAAATCTCAGTTTCTACATAAAAATACAATATTACGAATTGTTTTCGCGATGTTTTCATACAAAGCAATATCATTGAATATTTCTGTTGTTTGGCTAAAGGATTGATTGATTCTAAGGGAATTCCAAGTCTGAAATTAATACACCTCAAAAATTTGCGTTGGACTCTTTCAATGATATTGATGTGATTATTAAAGACAGGTGACCAAATTTTAGAATTATATTCTAGAATGCTTCTAACGTGAGATGTGAACAGAATTTTTAATGTATGGACTTTTTTAAATCCTTGGAAATCCTTAATATAAAACCTAACGATTACCTCTGTCGGCTATATCTAAGTAAACCAATAATGTACGGGTAACATTGTTTAACTCTCTGTTAGTATCTGCTATTTGATAAAATAAGAAAATCTAATGATACTCTGTTATTTAATTAAGAGTGGATATTTCGGAACACATTGTTAATTAAGTGCAGTCTTTGTCTTGCGTAAACCTATTTCTACACCCGGTTGCTTCTCTTCCGGTTGTCTATAGTCTATACTCCGAACTCCATACTCTCTACCCCTGTCTATAATTATTATTATTATTGTCTATGCTGCACTATTGTCTCTATGCTGTGGTTATTGTCTGCATTCACTGTTGTTTGTCTGTGGTTCCGCATTTTGTCTGTGAGTTCTTTTTCGAATGCGTTCCGGCGAAGGTTTACAATTCACATAAATGGTTAAATTTATCTGCTGGAAATAGAATTACTGTTGAATCTGAATCGATTGTTCATCGGATTCAAGAAATAATGCATTTAAATTTAAGCGATTCCTTCATTATTATGTCACCAACAAATGGAGCTATTTTTGAAAGCTAGGAGACAAAATTAAAGGACTATAGTAAAACAGATACCAAGTGCACTCGCAAAATTTCACAATTTCGGAGTGCACTTCGTATCTGTTTGACTATAATTGCGATCACAACAATATTCATTGCACTTGGTATCATATAAGCGTGATATTGTCAGGTATACTTTTTCAAGTTAGGAATTCACGATCCCTGAACACGGCTGCAATTACTATAAAATGTGCATATTTTAAAAATTTAAAATGCTGCTTTAAAATAACATTAATATAACTTGAATCGGATGTAATCATTATAATTTATTATTCTACGATCATAACTCATAGCGAAGGAAACTTAACAAGTCAAAAGGCAGTCGGGCGTGTAAGCGCCAATCATGGAAAAAATGCAATTTTCCTTTCCAAGATGGCATTGATTTTTCTCAATGATTGATTTGAGATAACATTTTGCTTCGTAATCCAATTGTCATATCCGGCAGAGTATTTTATGAGTACTTGTCGTTTGTAATTAACGGTCATCAACGGACTGCCATTGTGGCCTGTAATGAGTGGCCTGTGAATGAAATTCCCAGCAAATAATCAATGATAGCAAATCGATGATTATAAATCACTATTGTTATTGATGATTTAATTGAATGCAGCACGCTTGCAGCGAATTATGTAATCTCTTTAAATGTGTGTTATTTTTTCGCGTTACACAGCAAAAGTTTTTTATATCACGGAGGCAATGGGACTATGTTGTTCCCTTGGGGGAATGATGGAGTCATCATCAGATAGGGTCCCAACTGTGCGGAGCCAGTATGAACTTTGCCACCCCCAATTTATTTAAGTATGTTAAAGCGCGGTGTAAAAGCTCAAAAAGAAGAAGATGAAGAGATATGTAAATACAAATATTAGATAGAGCGCGCTAATATTAAAAACGATAATATTTAAGCGAAAATTGTGAAAATCTTAATAAAACACGACTCGTTTAAAACAGAGCAAAAGACTCGAGGGGATTGTCTAAAATAGCATTTAAAGAAACATTGTGAGTTTTTCATACGTGTTTTTCGGAGCATACTTTGCGATTTTTTTCTATCGAGGGAATTTCATATAATTGCCGTTTCGGCATGGGGAAAATATGTAATAAATCGTTAGAAATACGGGAAGCCCTGGGCCTTAAGGAGACGCTTCCCGGTTCAAAAAGAAGAAGATGGAGAGATATGTAATTACGAATGTTGGACAGAGCGCGCTAATATTTTCAATGATAAAATTGAAGCGAAAATTATGAAAATGCTTAATAGAACATGACTCATAATTAATGAATTTCATATAATTTGCGTTTCGGCATGGGGTTAAATAGATATTATCTTAAAAAATAACACATACTTTTTTTAAATCTGGTAGAGCTTAAAAACTTCAAATGTTCAAGGGAGGTATGGGGAAGAGGAAGGTTGGGAAGTACCTTAACCAGAGCGGTTTAATAAAAATAGCTAAAAACATTTCAAGCAATGTTTAGATTTTAAATGGTTATCTCATATTCGTCGATGATAATAGTACTTTTCACTCTGGAATAAATTGCGAAATTACTTTATATTGCTTTATTACTAAATGTTTAATTTTATTTGCCCACGCTAGGTACCCAATGCTTGCTTGTATTGATGCTTTTTATAATTATGTGATTATTAGTTATTTCACCTTCGACAATAGTTATAAATTAATAACAAACGTATCTTTTAATCTAAAAACCTTGCAAAAGTAATAACAAAATACATTACCTTTTGTTTTATGTTTATTGATTAGTACCACAGGTCAAGAACTGATTTAATTTCAAGATTTATAAATAAGATACAAAACCAGTTCCAGTCATAATATGACGTAGTATTACGATACAAATAATTACGACATGTTGTATTGAATACAATGTAAGGGTTGTATGAGAGCCATCTGTTGAATGCTGGAGGTAACATCACACTAGGGGATGTAACACGGCGCTCTGACGACAGATAGCTGAACTAAAATAGGGGTAGTTTGTATGATATTAAACTCGGTGCAATTTACGGTACTCGATGAATATTATGGGGGTAACATTTGGAACACATCGATTCGTAAGCGCTTCGATATTTAGTGTGGAGGAATGAATTGATAATGGAGAGACATGTTGTTGAAATGATTAAGAGAAATCTGATATTGTCGCGTAGGAAACCTATTGGAATCTGTCGATTGTTGGATCTTATTACAATAATAAATTATCGTTTCTAGTTTCTATCACAAACAATCTTATCTCTGAACTTCCACCTATTTTATCATATTTTTAAAAATTGGTTTCCTTTTACAAGATTGATTGATGTGATAATTACAGTAACTTATACGTGTAGAAATATGTAAGTATAAAGCATAATATAGTAAGAACGAGAATAATGTCACAGTGTTTCACAGTTCTCCTCACTGGGGTCTCTTGCTATGATTTTTAATAATTTTGCATTGATGGCTTTTCCCCGCGGCTTCGCTCGCATGGTATTACGGGAAGTTACTGTAGCGGTTGAACTTATCAATTATCCCCCCTCCTCCCCATCCCCACCCCCTCCCGCATTCCATACATTCATTCCCTTACATTCAGTTTTCAAACATCTCGCCTGCCACCTAAATTTCATAAAGCTATAGCTCAAAGAAAAAAAGAATTATCCAATTTTGTTCATTCGTTCGGAATTTATGCGCTTAGAGACATTTCGGATGTTTATTTTTAATTAAATATTTGGAAGTTTGTTAAAATAATAAAAAAATACACTATTTATTATTCAGTCTTTACAATCGTTACGAATTATATTTTTAATGTAGGAACTCTTATCTGACATTTATTCCTTGCTTGTCCAAAAAAAACAAAACATATTCTAATATTTGAATTTTCTGGAGCAGTAGCTGACCAGGGGGCTAAGTACCTACCAGCTTAGAGCCCACAAATATATCAACATCGTTTCCATGGAAACGATTTTTTCCGACGTTAAAAATAACTCGCTTTTGTTAGCGACAGAAAACGTATAACAAATATAATATATTAATATTTATGATTTCATAACGCCAGAGCCTGCCATCATATACAGACTGTAGTCTTCGCATATAATTTAGCTTTCTATTGGTGAATGAATTTTCAAAGTCTTTTTATTGGTTAATGCGTGAAAGCGTCATAAACGAACTCTAGCAGTTTCGCATTTACAATATTAGTATGGATTTTGATATTGTTAATAATGTTTGTTTGGAATATTATCATCATCCAGTTCTCCCGACTTTATTTTTTACTTTAATTTTAAATATATTAGTTTTTTATTTTGTTTGATTGGTACCTAGGTCATTATATAGTTTGCACCAATAAATTTAATACCTCTCTCATTTCGATGTCCAAAAGATGTATTCAAATTGGAAAACAACTGGTTTTGGCTTGGTGTCCTGATTTATTATTAATAAAATTGGCAGTGGAGTATTCGGATACGTTTTTTAAGGTTTTATAATTACTTATTGTACTTCTTAATTCAGACTTTGGTATCTTCAATTTCAGATACATTGTGAGGATGAAGGCAATGGATGTAGTAATGGCTTATGTCGTTTCGATCAAGGATTTGATTCTGAACAGCATAAGGTCTGTACCGATACCATAATACTACTTTGAAACAGAATGTTTCGGAAAGGATTAGGTTAGCTGTAAATTTTACTATAATATATATTATAAACGCGTATGGATGTCTGAGTGTTTGCTACTCTTTCACGCAAAAACTACTAAATGGATTTTAATGAAACTTTACAATAATATAGCTCATACATCAGAATAACATATAACCTATATATAATAAAATAAATTAATAGGATTCTATGTCCCGGATAATTTCACGCGAGGTCGCCATCACAGGCTTTTGATTCTTCCCAGGTGCAGAACTAACTTACCAATGGTGATGCCCCTGGGAAGACTTACTAGGTTAATTAACTGCCTTGCAGGAAATGTGGATATTTTCCACATTTCCTGCAATGATTTTAAGCGTGAAATAGCACTTATTAAATAAATGTTTTAACTGTAAACGTAACCATTTTGTATCTTGTATAACCGTTTTTGCAATATATTGGTGTAATGTTGTTTTTGCTAATAAATAAATAAATAAATAAATAATAGTAAGATTTGGCTTTATGCAATTTGTATAAATGAAAATGTGTGTATTTCGTACATTTTAGCGGTAGGGAGGAAAGGCAGGGGGTAGGAGAAAGGGGGAGGTGAGGTTCGCGGAGAGGGAAAAGACGAGGGAGGGGGAAGGCGGGGAAGGTGGAAGGGAACGGGGGCGTGCAGGGGACCAGCTAGTATATAATATATGAATCAGCTTGTTAAGTTTTGTGTCTAGTAATCTTGTGTTTTTAGTAATTTTATCAAATCAAACTTTTGAAAAATGTTACTTTGAATCTGCTTTGAGTGTCATATTTTGACGACCATAAATCTAAAGACTCAAGCGAACATTGTGCTTCTTGTACAATAGTTATATTTTTGTAATACGGTTAAAGTCTGTCAATTAATCAAGTAGTGTCTGTTAATCAAGTAGTCTCTCTTCTAATCGAGATGATTCTCGGTTCCCTAGCGGAGACGCGGCTACTTTTTGGTCCATTTGGAGTCGCGGATTCCTCCGATAATTCTGCGGGTCCAACACCGCTGGGGGAATGCCGGATCGGCTCCCACGGTCCACAAAGGGACCGGCCGTCCTACGGGCTGGCCCTATGGGTCCCCGATTGTATGGGAATCGATACACGAGGCCACATTTTTGCCGAATTGGATTGATGGCTTTAAGGAATGAGATTCTGAACGTTTTCTGATTGAATTCATCGATTCTGGTTTGATTTTGATAATTTCTTTTCTAAAAAGGATTTTTAAATTATTTTTATTTCGATATTATTTTGCAATATATTTTTCAGAGATTTTGAAAGCTGGAGTATATTGAATTGATTAGCATTAGTAACTTAACATAACTTCCGTATGAATGAAAATGTGTCACATTTTTTAAAACTTTATATTAAACCTTGCGCGGACCCCCCGACGTTGTTCAGGGACCCCCAACTCAATTTTTATTTTCCACGGACCCCCTGAAAGATTCTGGGAATCCCTGGGGGTCTGTACAGACACTTTGAGAACCACTGTGATAGACGGTAAGAGTAATTGTAAGATGAATGAAAGACACCCAAATGAATAGAAGCAAGTCGATGACGCCCCAGGAAGAATTAACACGACCAAGAGAGTAATATCTAGATTCGGCTTAATAGAAAGACAGTTCAAGTGAAAAATGGTCTGTTAGTGAATCATTTCTAACACGACACATAAAGTGATTAATAAACAACAATAATAAACTAAATAATTTTCCAAGTTAATAAATAGTTTTTGTCGACAATAACGCAACGAGAATTCAATTGCCGAAAAGAATATCATCGCGTAGGTTTTTTGATAGTCAAATTAAAGTTTTATTTTGAAAAATCTGAATAAAAAACGGCGCGTTGCATGCCTTCATGTGATTTCACCTTTAATTAGGTTTGATACAGGTAATATCTAATATCCAAACCCAAAACCATCAAATTTAAAAAATATTGTCAGCAAAATAACGGCACTTCAGGAAAAGGTTGAATCATTACTAATATAAATATTTAAGAGATTCATAATGGTGGCTTGGATTTTTGGTGAGGGTTCTTTTGTGCTTGTGCGGTTTTTTGGTGATTTGGAAACGTGCTATAATCTAGTGGAGCCAAATGACGTCGATCAGCGTCCGATGATCCAAAGTAAAAAAAATCATTAAAAATACATCAGCGAGCCCCGCGGGGAGGGGCAGATAACTCGGGGAGGGGAGGGGAGGGTCATCTCCCGAGGCGGGGGGAGGGGGAATCTGGATCGATTAGAGACCAGGATCGATTAGGACAGGGGAGGTGAACCGCGTAAAACAAAAACAAAAAAAACTATTGGAAAATAAGTTTTTTGAAAATTTTGTAGAAGATAATTTCTACTATTTCACAGAAAAACAATCCGTCACTACTGACATGAGAAAATTACGATCAAATTTTAAATGATCACATTTGACTAACTCAACGAATAAATACAAATAGAATATTTTCTTCGTTATTTGTTTTGGGGTGTTATGCCGTGTTGCGCTACCTCCTTCTTTAGCCAACGTTTCGGACAGCGTTACAGTGTCCATCATCAGGGCAGACGTGTAATTGTGCACAACACAACACAACACGCTGTCCGAAACGTTGGCTAAAGAAAAAGGTAGCGCAACACGACATATAACACCCCAAAAACAAATAACCAAAATACTTTTGGCCGTGAAAATCTAAAAACTTATCAGAATATTTTCTTGGTCTTTGACATGATATTTTAAGGCGCGGTATACCCTCTCAAAAAGAAGAAGATAGAGAGATATGTAAATAGGAATGTTAGAGAGAGTGCGCTAATGTAAAAATCGATAATATTTGAGTGAAAATTGTGAAGATGTTTAATAAAACACGACTCGTTTAAAATAGAGCGAAAATTTCACGGGGGTCGTCTAAAACAGTATTTAAAGAAACACTGTGAATTTTTGTCATACGTATAACTTGTAAATTAACTGAAACAAACGAGTTTATAAAAATTTTCGGAGCATATTTTGCGATTTCTATGGAGGAAATTTCATATAATTTGTGTTCCGGCGCGGGGAATGTATAGAAATCATCTTCAAGAATAACATTTTTTTTAAGAGCTTTAAAGCTTAATAAGAGCTTTAAAACATAGCTCGTGATAGAATTGACGATATTTACTCAAAGTATTTGTTTCATATCATATGGAATGAACCAAATACACAAACGAAGTATTTAAATCTGTAAGTCTAAACTTTAACTTTAGGAAGCACAGTTTACACCCGCGCCGTGAAAGCGGGTTCCCGACCATCCCTTGATGCGTTGACTTGCAAAATGACTTGTAAAATGCAGACAAATAAAGCGGTGTATATTTCATGACGCCAGAACTCACAATTCCATTGTCTTAGTACCTTCATTCAATCAGATTTATTTAGAAAAAAAAAATTAGATTGCTACCCTTTTTCAGAAATAAAGTTAAATTTTATATATATTTAAGCATTAACAAAACGAAAATTTTCCACTTGCCCAAATATCCAAATATTATTACGGAAACACATTTAACTGTGATTTAAAGCCAATGAATCCACTGTCAATATTTTTAGATTTCATAAAAAAAAATAATCATAAAATTTATAATCCATTATAATTGATAAAAATCACCTACCCAAATTTGCGTAGCTGTCGCTCGAATAGTTAAACCTATTTTGTTAAAAGTCAGTTTTTTTATTTGCTTATTTGGTTCGGTGTTCAATGGTTTAGCACCTCTGCTCAGAGATACCTCGAGGTGATCATTAAAGCAGCGATGCCGACACATGGTGACGAGTTCGGCCATTTTTCCAAAAAAATAAATCATTTGTCCGCCGTGCTTTGATGTTGTCTTTCACGACTACCTAATAAAAACCCCACTACTTTGACCCCGGCGCACGAATCAGTATCCATCTCAGTAGAGTCCGATTCCAGAATTAATTGATTAATCCATCAACTTGATGCAATGTCAAATTTCAAATTTAGAATTTAGAATCGGTACTTGTGTTCTTTTTTTGAAATTAATACATTTTTTTATTTACAGGAGAAAGAGGGGGAAATGTAGATAAGTCGGGTCAATTTAGAATTTAGAATCGGTACTTGTGTTCTTTTTATGAAATTAATACATTTTTTTTATTTTCAGGAGAAAGAGGGGGAAATGTAGATAAGTCGGGTCAATTTAGAATTTAGAATCGGTACTTGTGTTCTTTTTTTTTAAATTAATACATTTTTTTATTTACAGAAGAAAGAGGAGGAAATGTGGGTAAGTCGGGTCAAGTTATTATTTACTGAGAAAATTTCTACATAAAAAATCCAACAGTCACATTTCGAACAAACAATATGGCGTCTTGAATATATTTTTGACAATTAAAATCACATTTAAAAGCTTCACAGCTAATGATGGAATTAACGTAAATAGCTGAAACTAGTTGCATTGACCTAGAAATTACCCACAGAAATGGCAGTGCAAATGTCATGAAGCTAGAGCTCACCGTTTGTGGATTTTTACTGCTTTATATAATGAGATTTCTTACCTATGAAAAATCACGAGATATTATAATTATGGGATTTGTGAATCCGAAAGTAATTTTTTTTTTTTTTTTTTTTTAATCTTTATTTTTTCCCATTATTATAAACATTTCAAAATACACATATAAGAAAGAAATAAATCAAAAGTAAGGAATAATTAAATCTACGTAAAGTAAAAAGTAGGTGATGGGAACCCACAAAGGCACTGCCTGTGCGTGGGTAATATAAACAAAAATGCATACATCAGTAAGTACAATTAACAATAGTTATAAGTTATAAAAAAGTTATATGAGTTAGAATTAAAATGAAAAGTGATGTATTAAGGTTAACATAGAATTTATGGCAAAAGTGTTTTGACATCTGCACCATAAAGCCATAATTTTAATTCTTTTATGTAGAGTGATATTTTATCTGTCGTTTGAATGTGTTTTGGTAGAAGATTAAATGTCCGAGGACCAATAAAGCTGCTATGTGTTTGCATTAATTTGGTATTGATTTGAGGGGTGTAAAAGATATTATTAGTCCTTTTGCTAATTCTATTTTCATTTTTTTCGAAACAATTTTTGTTTTTAAATACATATTTCATAGTCTGCAATATAAATAATTTACGGATGTTGAATATTTTAGTATCTTTGAAAGTAACTCAGTCGAGAATGTTTTAGTTCTATTGTACATAACTTTAATAATGCGCTTTTGAGTGTTTTGTAAAGGCTTAATAAAAGCATCAAGCGCACCACCCCATCCTATAATGCCGTACATTATTGAAGATTGCACCAGTGAAAAATATATCATTCTCAATTTGTCAAGATTAAGTACTTCCTTAAGTCTATAAAATGTATATGTAAGGTATCTTAATTTCGAGATGATTTTAACAATTTGTGTTTTCCAAGTTAGATGTGTATCAATAGATACTCCTAAATATTTGATACTTTCTACTTTAACAAGTTCATTGCACAGTGTACATGTATCTTGATTGCAACTTGTATTGTGGATTCTAATTTTAAGGTTATCATGAGGTTTATTTTATTACATAAAATATTTGCCCCAGGATCATTTCTTTACCTTTTAATGAATAAATTTACTTTTCCAATGTTGGTAAGCTTGAAAAATTACTACATCTGTCAAAAATTTAAACGAAAGAAATACACTTTTAATCAATAATTAAAAGTGTAGTAGTAATAGAAATTGAGATATTACTGCTGTCATTTCCGCACAATACGAATAACTGTTTTAGTACTTTGAATTCATCTTTCGACTGTTATTCAATTTTTTTGTATTAATTTCTCTTTTTTCGGCACCGCGCTAACGACACCTTTTTGGCGATTTGAGAATAATAATAAAAATAATAATAATAAGGCACATTCCTGTCGTGACAGATACAAATGCCATCTGTTGAAAAAAATCAAAAGCGGACCGGGTCTGACTGGACAGACTGAAGAGGTTGATTAATAACTAAGTGCTGTGTCGAATTGGCTTCGAATGAGGGACCTGATGCTTCGATACATATTGAAATTAAAAGAAAAAATGGATGCAATTAGTTGATGGGGGGAGAGGGGCATTAGAAAGCGGACAGGACGATAAATGTGGAAACAATGAAGATAAAAAATAGACACAGAAAGCAAAAAAAAAATTTTAAATTCGAACAAACAATTGATGAAGGGTTGAAATAGAGAGAATTTTGATCAAAGTGTACCTACATGGATCTGATTTTTTAACTCTATTATAATGGTGAGCTCTGGCGTCTTTAAATTTGCACAGCCTCTTCTCCATGAAAATTGTACTTGACTGCAACTTTTTTCAGCTGCCTACGTCATTTGCACCACGAGTTGCAGTGGTTTAAAAATTAACTTGAAAAAATTTAAATTTTTGATACGTTCGAAATGATAAAAAATCCGGCTCGAAGGACCATGTATGCATTATTGTATGTGTACATGAGAGATGTATTGTGCAAATGGAGTAACCAGTGTTGAAATTTGGTTAAAGCCGGGTAGCAAGTAGTTCTTTAAATGGTATATAAATAAAGAGAACATTCAATTATTAAGTATTACAAATTATGACACTTGCGCAGTTATCAGGTCAAGATGTTCAGCGGACAGATATGTGAGTGACTGCTCGTAAGTAGAAAAGTAGCATCTTTCGATAAGTGCTGTATTTTTTGTACAAATTTAATTAAAAATATTGAGCTTCACAATAATAAATAATAATTCGTTACGCCTTCTGTGTGTGGCAGTACCTTCTCTATCAATCACAAACTGACATCAAGAGAATTGAAATTCAATTATTACAAATCACATGAAAAAAATATTTAATGATATTTTAATCAAATTTTATAAATAAACGTTAAACTACGAACATCGGATTTCAATTAATAAATCGATTCAGCCAAAATTCATCTTTCAAAATGGTGAATTGATTCACTAAGTGCTGCAATAAAGACAAAGTATAAAGACATTTAAGTTGAAAATTTTGCAATTGCGTGTAGCATTCATTGAAAACTTGGTGTGTTGAAAAAGCGCAAAAAACCCGAATGTGTCATAGATTCTAGATCATTTCCGATGACCTTCAAAACTGACTAAAAATCTTAAAATTCAGCAGACTTCCTGCCGGTGTCTGAACAAACATATCAAAGAAGCAGTCATTAATCAAAATTGATTGAAAATTTAACATGCCAATTCTCGTCAGTCCTAATGATCATTCGAATCCATTATTTTAGACCAAGTCAGGTAAGACAATAAAAAAACCCCACAAGAAATAATTTGTATTTTTTTTCAAGAGATTGTTAAAGATTAAAACTCAGATTTAACATTTTCCCTCATCACAACACAACGTAGGAAATCTGAATCATTCAAGTCTTGAAGGCAAACTGGGGGCGTCCGCCATAATTAAATATAGATTTGTGTCGATTCCCATTTTTTGTACATTGCAACACTGTAATTGGCCGCCATTATCGGAGCCGTTCAATGGAGAAAACTTTACAATCTTCGTGTTATTTCTATGGTTATTACGGATCATATATCTGAACCCCAAGAAGCCAGCCACAATTGGGAGAAGCAATATTAGTCACAGAGTAGAAAGGATTAATTCTCGATACTGTAACAACAAAAACATACGAGGACATTAGTGGGTTTGTTTTAAACTGAAGACAACATGTAGAAAAGTTGGCATTGTTTTCACGAGAAGATAAAAAGCTGCTCTTTTAGCGGCTTGTTATGATAAAAATGGCTTAAATCCTAATAATTATTTTGGTGATCTTTTGACTCTACTGCGTTACCCGTATAATTTGATTCTCAAAACATCCTACAATGTCAATCATCTGTAACGAAATTGTCGAATTATAATTCAATTACCAGGCTACATTGTTGTAGCTAATCGGTCTTGTGACGCCAGCTCGAAAATAACCTAATAACATGATTATTATTCAATGAATCAAAATCAAAATAATTGGGAATGAAACAAGGAGCTACAAAAACTGGATTTCAAATGATATTCATCTTAAATGTTTAATATGAAGCGTCTCGTGTTCTTTATCGTAAACACGTTGTTTGGTTTGGAGAAAACAAAGAACATTTTATAAGAGAAGTAAGTTTCAATGAGGGAAAGAGTCTGATTTGTATGGTTTGTGGTTTCGGCTTTGGTGGGAGGAACCGTTGCTCCAACAAAGTGGCATGCAAATCGAAGCAGAATGCTCCAATCGCGTAATCGGCCGATCAGATGGAGCGATCCAAAATCACAGGTACTTGTTCGCTCGTTCAGTAGACAGAAGAGTCAGAGTACCGAAACGACACGGTAGTTTAGCCAATCCACTCAGCCGTTACGTAGGCAATTACACACCACCACGAGCTCACATAACTTACACTACCGTGGAATCTAACCGAAGCCACCTATCCAGCCATTGAATTTAATCAAACTTACCTGAGTATAGAATCTAACATTTAACCGATATTGCAAAGGTATTCGTGCGTTTATCTGAGCGATTAATGGAGTTCAAACAATTGCGGAGATAATCTCAATAAGGTGAACCAACTTTATCGCAGACGAGGAAAACGATAACGAAGAGAATTTTTGTTTTAGTGACCATGAAGATTATCATTTTAGAGGATGTGGAACGTAAAGAAAAGAATAATCATATCGTGACCGCAAAAAAAAACTCACAATTGATTATCATCGTAAGGTAAAAGTTGTATTTACAAACTAACATTACATTCTACTTGTGATGATGCAAAAAGCTTTCAATTTCACGCTAAATTGAGTTTAAAGATAAAATTTCACGCAAAAACTATAAGATAGAAATGACTGTTTTCAGACGTTGGCCTACGCTTGATTTGTTGTGAAGGCTAAACTCGTTTACTTTTTCCAACGAATTCCATGGTTACTTTTATTATTTTGGAATTTTGTATTTACAATACTCATATGATCAACTTTTTTACGAAAACTAATTCGGAATCGAACCAGCCAACCATGCCAGCGGCTGAAGAAAAAGGTTAATCAAATTACAACTAATCGCTATTGACTATCGGATCGAATTTGACATCGCATGCTGCAACTTTAATTGATCCTAAATATCAAACGTTGAGAATATTCACCAACGCTGTACAGCGGGTTATTCAATATTGCTAGAGATCTCCGCATCGCTACATTATGGTTTGAAGCCATCCGGTCTTGTACTTCTTATGGGATTCGATGGGTATCAGTAGTTCATTATTAATTATGATTTTCAAGATGGTTCCGTTACACATAACCTTAAAATTTAATTTAACGTAGTATTAATAGGACACACAAAATGATCTACGAGCAATCATTACTCGATAGCAACATTAAGGTCAATTAGACGAGTTTAAAAGAATCCCGACTTCTTTTAAAACCTTCCAGTAGTTGGTAGATGATGATGACTTACCGCAGTTATGTAGCTATGGGTGATCGATTTTTTAAGGTTATTGAATTATCTCCGTGGCAGTTAATTACGAGGAATTCGCGTGTACATTATTATCAATAGGGGGAATTAAAATTAGATTATCAGGTTGCTTATGAGTGCTATTAATTTGGAGTGTCCATTCAAGTTGTGTTTCTGGCTTCATTAATTATCGGCTGATGCGATATTTCATTGATGTTCTTTGAAATGCCTACCATCTTTTGGTTGCTATACGTTGTTGGACTTTTTAGTTATTTTTCAAGCGTTAGATCGTCGATCAACAGATTAAAAAAGCACACCTACCACTATAATTAATTATGACACTTGAGATCTGGATATAGCTAGTTGTAGTAGTGCTAAGGTAATAGAATATGTAGTGGAATTGCTGTTAAAGTATTGTACTCTTTGAAGAAAGATTCCTGGAGATTCTTGGCATTATTAGAATTGTTAGAACTATTGGAATTTTCAGCGTTTAGTCCTAGAGAGATAATATTTGTCAGAAGCATAAGTTGTTTGGACTCACCTGTTGCCAGAACTGTGCCAGTAGATAGATGCGCTCTTTCTTGAAGAGCCAGTCCATGGAGTGCAGAGCGTGTGGCTCGAGGTCCTGCGCGGCAGGTAGCGCCGCTGCCCCCGTGGGGTGCATGCGGGGCTCTGCCTCTCCGCGGCCGCCCACCGCCACCTGCTTCTTAGCTAGGAATGCCGTCTTGAAAACGTTTGAAACCCCCAAATCCGTACTCGCAATTCTTCGTCTTGTTCGTTCAGTTCTTCACAACGACCAATGTTCTTAACTTCATCGTATTAACACAGATCGTGAATATCCGAATCAAGATTTTCGTAACGCTGGCTTTTGTATATCTTCGCGTTTTACATACAAACCAAAGGGGCTGAATAATTATTTCCACTATCGAATCAGAATCTTTGTTCCTTCAGTCGTTCTTGACACAGTTGGCTTCCGTGACTGTAGTGTTCATTTGATGTTCGACCTGCGAAGAAAAGAAATGATGAAAAACGTATACACATTCGTGTACGACGGTGAAATATAGTAATGGCAATCAATAATGGGGGGTTAAATGATGTCGGATAGATTGGTGCCTGGGGTGAAGGGGTATATTCGGGGCTCCTGGGGAGGTTGGCTCGCGTGCCATCGTGGGCTTGTCATCGTACCCCCTCCCCTCGCGAGCTCAAGCCCAGAGGTGGTTGGGACGGCGCCGGAGGCAATACGCGATAATTCAGGTTCGATTATTAGCGTTTATACCCGACGAAACACGTAACAGTTATTGTACAATGTACAACTCGTGTACCACGTAAATTGGAATATTCATATTGTAAGTTTACGACGGTCAGTTTATTGTTTTCTGTACATTGCTGTGCCGGCAGGCGATCAGTGAATGACGCATTTCTATGTACTTCTAATTCTTAAGGCTTCGTATTATTTTATTGGCTAAAATAATTGATATTAGAATAATTGAGTGCCTTGAAGTCTAGACACATAAAATTGGAGCCATCATTCGAGAACGCTTCTCTAATTACACACAAAAAAATTCTTTGTTTTACAAGAACCTACCAATTATTCAAATCTATAAATTAATTCAAAATTAACATGCATATTACTGGTTTATTTCCCATTGTAACCATCAGGAATGATGAAGACATTATTTAAGCTACTGATTTTCGTTTCCCAAAAGACCTTCCGTTTGGTTCCACACTACTTCAAGTCAATCACCAGTTCCACCCACAATAAATTTGTCTCTTCATCGCTATCAGGTTTCTTCGATCCCGAGGTAAAATAAGCCATAAATACACCCCTTCCTTAACCCAATCAACCTCCCCCTTTTCTATATCGGGAATATAAAATATAGGAAAAAAGCTCCTCGACATTTATTGTGAAATATCGTGTTGGAAGTACAGTTTTATAAGGGACTCACGTCAAAGTGTATCGCCGATATCGCCGGTCACTGGCTCTTACGTGGGTAGGTACCTTACTATTCAAATTCGAACTCCATAGGGGTCGGAAACAACCCCATGACATATTTTTTCACCCAACTACCCTGTGCCTGGTTTTTACATAGAATTATTCATACATCATACTTCGTATAAACTTCGATCCCAGTTTGATTCCAATGCCAAATTTGATGCTTTTTTCTTTATTCTTGGAAGTAAACTGATGCATAATGTTGATAACTACTTCAACATAAAATGATATGCCGACAAAAGTGCAAAAAAATTGTAATAAGTTTTAAAATTATTATTTATTTGAATCAGCAAATTTATTAACAAGCTGTATCCGATAATTAAAAGTCCATAATGAGATGTATTCCTTGAATTGAGTGAATGCATAATTACACATGCTATACTTAATTGAATCATCATTTTAAATAAATAAAAAAACTGTTTAATTTAAATTTAAACAAAGATCTAATACAACAAAAATCATTACCATTGATTCACAGAATTTGAACAATTCATCAAATTTCAAGTTCTGTAAAAGTTTTATTAAAGTTTTGTTATCATTTAATCATGGGCCGTTTGTTTCACAATACTTAGATAATAACAGAAATTGAATAGGACTTTCACAGAACTTGAGTTTTAATTTTGAAATTTAATAAATTGTTCAAATTGCGTGAAACAACTTGTCCTTAAATATCAAATTTCTGATTGTAGCTGTCAATATGCAATTGTGCATGACATGACGGTTAATCGAGATTAAAGATAATCAGAGGTCAGATAATCGAGAGTCTCGATTGTTCGGTTAAAATGTTTATGATTAGTACAAAATTGATTTTTTAGGTTTTTTTTTTCAAATCTACGTTTCGTTGACCGTTGGTTGTTGTTAAAGAAATATTTCTCCACGTTCGATGTAGGGCCAAAAAACCTCACCTGCCACGTTCACTATCGTGATTCCGATCGAAGATAGGTTAGGTTAGACAATATAAAATATATGTTTGGCAATTTATTACCGCAGAAGTCTTGGCGGGGGTGACTTGGCCGTGTATTGGTTTGATTTGAACCTGTATTGGGGTGATTTAGACCGGTATTATTGGGGCTGATTGGAGAAGGGGTAGCTGCTTGCATGTGACGATCTGCGCTAATCAATGGAGCCATGATTAATGGAATTATTATTCCTAATTTGAATATTTTAAAAGTTTGAACATTTAAACGTCGAATGGAATGAAATAAAAACGGTTGGGAGAAGGCGGTTCAAAATGGGGTAATGTTTATAGAAACCAGGTAATATAGGTGCCTAATTCAAAGTAGGGAAAGCAGAAAGGTAAAGCGAAGACAGAAAAGTCTCTGGATACTCAGATCTGGTCCTCAAACATAGTTAAAGCCACTTCAAACGACAATTTGGTTATAAATGTTGGGCTCTCTCCAAGTCAATCCTAAGATAATATTTCACTCAGCAACAAGACGAACATAAATGTAAGGGTAAACAGAAAGGGTTTAAGTAAAGAAAAACTCATTGCTTTTTTACACTCTTATATATATACTCTTCTCTTGTACCGTCATTTGACATGTCACTTTTTAATTATTTTTTTAATGTGAATACTTCACAAGAGTCTCAGCTGCTCCTGTCTGGAGCCAGTGAGACCATGGCGTCCCCAATTGGTGTATGTTGTGAGGCTGAAGCTAGTGGGGAGGGGAAGGAGATGGGGAAGAGGAAGGTGGGGAGTCTGGCTATTCAGATCTGGTCACCAAACGCGGCTAAAGCCATTTCGAGCAAGCCCGGGAGAGGAAGCGGTTGGGTAAGAAGAAGGTGGGGAACTACCTAGCTATTCAAATCTAGTCTCTATAAATCTATAAACGTTTCAATTGTGAATGGGCACAGGAGGTCCTGACGAAAATAATTCCCCTCAGGGAATATATCATCTATTGGGATGCTGTGTGAAGGGCCTTTTTAGGAAAGGAAGGAGAGGAAGTTCTGGGAAGGAAAAAGGTATGAAGGGTGTGTAGGAATCTGGGGCTCAGTGTGTTCAGGAGTGACAAACGTACAAAACTTCAAAGGGGGAATATCTATCAATCCCACCTCGGTGCAAAGCTATGTTCCGAGAGAGGTTTGCTGGAGAGGTCAAACGGTATCCCTTAACCAATATCTCCCGATCCGGCCTGCCACTCCATGAACCCGGTCACCCATGCTAAGTCACCTAATGAAGCGAATCACAGACAGAGCTGTTGGCTATGGAGTAAATGGTTCCCGGGGCGGCGGTACCCACAATATTCAATAAACAGCAATTAATGAGTAAGTATGTAGGTACCTACCTTGTTTAAGATTAATATTATTTTTGGATAAAAATTGTTTACTTTGGGTTGTCACAATTAATTAGGGAAACGTGTTCCTAACTTAGTCGTTGTATTTTCCGAAGATTACCATATTATATTTAAGTTCATATTCCGTTACAGATATAACACAGAGTTAATCCTCGGTTCCCCCAACGCGCTGTTAGTCAATTTATGGCACCCCAAGAACATTTCCAATGCAGCGCCATATCATAATTCAACTAGATTTCTTAATAAGAATCGCTCCCCACCATTCGGGTAAGAAAGAAATGTATTTTTAAAAATCTTTACAGAAAAAAAATTGTCATAATCGAGAAACGAACCCTGATCAGCTGCTTGGAGGGCATTCATGCTGACCAAAAGCTTACTATTACACCACCAAATATTATAAGAACTGCGGAATATACATATACATTCATTACAGTAAGTATCTTTTGTAAGTGGGTAGGTACTTCTTAGGTATCTATGGGTGTTTGTTTTTTAATATAAAACATATCCGTGATATAACTGAACCACTATCTAGGGTACAAACCAGTTCTTTGAATATTGTGATCATTTAAAATGATAGCAGCCAAAAGTATGTTTTTAAATGTTAATTCTGAATTATAAGATTGACAAAAATGACTTAAAAATAAGAGGTCTCAATGGCTGAGTTGGTTGAGGCGCTTGTCCCAGTAAGACGAGACACCCTGGGTAAGAGTTCCAGTTAACATTTTATTTTTATGCGTCTTGTTCTTTTTCATATTTTCGTTTACATTTTTTAGTATTATCTTCTTGTATAGTGACAGAAACGAAAAGCTTCATGCACATTATTTATTGCATATATTTGAAGTAACCGGTTTCGCCATAATGACAATATTTTCGAAAAAAAAATTGCTCCTTACCTCATGATGGAAATGACCAGATGAAAATATTTGTGTGAATCGAGAGAATCCAAACTAAAAAGATGCACAAATTTCATAACGCCAGAACAAATTCTGAAGGGCTGGTGTTTTTATTTATTGTTCAAATATATTTAAATTGAAACAATAACTAATTAGGTATGTTTTTAGGTTTTCACGGCCAAAAAGTATTTTTGTTATTGTTTTTGGGGTGTTATGCCGTGTTTCGCTACCTCCTTCTTTAGCCAACGTTTCGGACAGCGTTACAGTGTCCATCATCAGGGCAGATCATCATCACTCATCTGCCCTGATGATGGACACTGTAACGCTGTCCGAAACGTTGGCTAAAGAAGGAGGTAGCGAAACACGGCATAACACCCCAAAAACAATAACAAAAATAACTAATTAGATCGGAATAAGTAGGTTTCTATCTCTACTTAATTCTCCTCCCCTTCTCCCTAAATATTTAAAAAAAAAAATTATCACGCAACACCCGGATCCCGAGTCAAATATCCTAACCACTACTCTACGGAGTTGGATATATTATTAACTTCTATCATCGGTTCATTCTCAGAGTATCGTTTTTTCAGTCGTAATGATCCGAAAGATCACCACGTGTTCCGCGTTAGAACTTTTGTAGGGAACTTCATATTCGACGTTAGACAGTCATCCATTCCACATGTGTCTTCGGATAAAAAAATCGCTTTTTATAACCCGTAAATTTTGTTCAGTAGTCATCTATCTCTCCCCTAAGACGCTTTAAAAACACTGCAATTGTTTTTTATGTTCTTTTTTGTTAGAGTCGCGTTCGATAGTAATTTGAATTTTTAAAAACGGTTTAAAAATCTTTTCTACGAAGACATTCTTAATACGAATCTTTTCAATAGGGGGTACCGACTTAGTACGTATACATTTTAATACGGTGGTACGTACTTAGAACGTAATGTTTTTTCAAATATGGGGGTACCTACTTACTATATATGTTATTTAACGTTCGGGTACCTACTTAATACGTAGGTATAGTATTTAATATTGTGGTACTTACTTAATTAGCACGCATATTATTTAATATGGGGGTACCTACTTAGTACGTATGTATTTTAAAATGGGGGTTCCTACTTAGTATGTATATTATGTAATACGGTGGTACCGATTTAGTACGTATACTTTTTAATGTGAGGGTACCTACGTACTTAGTGGTGACCGGACAGCTCATTTGAAAAGTCATTAAAAGTGATTAAAAAAATGGTTAAATAGTTTGTTAGGTTAGGTTATGGGCTATTTTTCAAATTACTTTTCGTAGCTTTTAATGACTTTTAAAAGAGGTGTTGAGTTGACTTGATTCTGAGTTGGCATGGAACCTTACTAAGTAGGTATATTTTGCATTGAGATTGGTACTTAATAAGAAGGTGCCTACATAGTATAAATTCTTTATCTTGTGTATCGCGGTACCTACTTAGTACTATATTATTTAATACGAGGGTACCTACTTAGTAGGTATATTTTGTATGGAAGTAGGTACTTACCTATCTCCTTGGGTCATAGAAATAAGAAGGTGCCTACATCTAGTAAGGAGGTACCTATCTACTTTAATAGGCACATTTCGTGGGGAGGGGGGGAGGGGGGGGGGGGGGCTACACTGTGTTAGATAAGTAATTATGTATTACATTACATTTTTAAAATCGTATTATTATCCATGTATCTTCGGTTAAAGATATAACCTTTAAAAGTCAGTAAATAAATTAGGCGTGGGGTAATTATAAAACAATTAGCGGTCGTCACTCGGCCGGTGGCGCCAATACGGTGTTCCCAATTCAAATAGGTGGACCGGCCCGTTCGGCGTTTGGAACGTTTGTTCCTAATTTAAATTTTTGAACATTATGTGAAAAGGGCGCCGAAAGGAAGAGAAAAACGCAGATTTCAATAAAGTTAACTGTAAACAAATTTATATAGAAATGAAGCAGTCAGAGACGCCCTAGAAAAATGGCACGATGATTCGATGTATGAATGTGAATGAAGCAAAAAATCCTTGCAAAACAGAGCTGTGTACAATATCGTTTCTGCCTTGTGAAACAGTGTGATGGTTGGTTAGTATTATAATTGGTACCTATCTACCTACCTAACCACCTGTTTACATTTACATATATTATAAGAATGGAAACCGATCTTTTTTTAATGAGAACATCGCACAAGAGTCACAAAGGAAGAGGAGAGGAGGATGAGGAAGGTTGGGAAGTATCTGGCTTTTCAGATCTATTCATAAAACACGGCTAATTTCTATCAACGTTTTGATTTAAAAAAAATAATAATCTAATCTAAATATTAATTTCGATGTATGATTGTAACTCTGATTCAATGAACTCGGATTTTTTTTAAAATTTGAGTCTTTTTCAAAATTGGTACTGATTGGTAAAAATTTCAGACTATTCCAAGAGTTTTAACTGATTTGCACTATTGTTATTTCACTTCAAGTTCGCTTTACACAATGGCGACTTTTACGAGGGCGATACTGAGAGTATATTCGACTTAACACTTAATTCAAGTTCAGTTCAATTTGGAAGGCGGGAATGGGTACCGCCGCCCCGGGAACCTTTATTGGATAACCAACACCTCTGCCTGAAGTCACCCCAAGTGGTTCGCTACGTTTGGCGATTTAGCAGGGGTGCCCGGGTTCATGGGGTGAGGTTTGTCCAAGTCTTGGAGGCGGATGACTAGGACACACTGAACACCAAATTTCTACCCACCCCTTAAACCCTTTTCCTTCCCAGAACTCTCCTCTTCTTCCTTTCCTTAAAAAATAACCCTCACACAGCATCCCCAAAGATGACACAGGCCTTGAGGGAAATTATTTTCCTCAGGGCTTCCTGTGTGTAGCTCATGTAAAAAAAATCTAAATCGAACGCTGAAAAGGTCAGTATTCCATTTCAAAACAGTTTTTTATATGCAGAATTTGAATTTCGAATTTTAACCTTTGCACCTCGTTCATATTAGCTCCCCAATTACAATATTCCAGATTTAAAAAATTCGAACGTTCTGTTCCAAATTCGAATATGAGCGTTTTTTTGTTCCGAATTCAAATTTGAAATGGTCCCTTTGTGTCTGGTCGCTTCTATCTTCTACTACCATCTTACATCGCCGGATCTCGGAGATATTCTCTTTGGTGAAGTTTGGTCCCTACAGGAAGTGCGCTTGTCGCCATTTTGTTTCGTCGGCCTTTTTTTAACGTTCCAGATTTAAATATCGTTCTGTTCCACGTTTAAATTGAGCGGGAAGTTTGACAGCCGTTAACTTTGTGGGAGGGAATGGGACTTTTTTGTTTTCATTTTACACGAAAACAAATTAAAATACATACATACCTATTAATTAATTAACAAAATAACCTACAATAAATAAATTTATATAAACAATACAAAATACTTTCTAAAGATACCTAACCATATACTTTTTAAATATCTATAAGAATAACATACGTACATGCATTTTTGAATGTAGGAAAAGTCGAAGTAAACATTCGCAAATGGTAGATATGTACCTAGGTACCTAGTGCCAGTTTTTTTTTTCACATGAGCTCCACACAGGAGGCCCTGAGGAAAATAATCTCTCTCAGGGTCTATGTCGTCTTTGGGGATGCTGTGTGGAGGGTTTTTTTTTAAGGAAAGGAAGTGTAGGAGAATTCTGGGAAGAAAAAGGGTGTCAGGAATCTGGGGTTAAGTGTGTCCTGGTCATCCACCTCCAAGACCTAGACAAACCTCACCCCATGAACCCGGGCACCCCTGCTAAATCACCAAACGTAGCGAACCTCTTGGGGTGACAGAGGTGTTGATTATCCAATAAAGGTTACCGGGGCGGCGGTACCTATTCCCGCCTCGCAAATTGAAGTTATTCCAGTTGTCCTGGTGAAAGACAACCATTCAGTATCGAAACGCTGTTTGCAATGGCTTTAGCCGTGTTTGATGACTAGAAATGAATAGCCAGTACTTCACCTTTTCAATCTCCTTTTTTGCTCTCACTTGGACAGTTATTATTTATTATTAGCCCAGCTGGGAGCGGTTGAAACTCTTGTGCGTTTCATTAAAAACATTTTGTTATTTTTCTGGTATCTTTTCCTATCGGAAGTTGGCCATCATCAGGGATCACGGCAATCATCGGGTAATTTATATCATAATTAGTTAACAAACAAACTTTAAATTAGATTCTGCTTTGAATCGAGTTGTGAAATTCCTATGCCTAATCAAACAGTACAGGCAAATCATTTTGAAAGGGGCTCGTTTGAATGTAGGTATTAGTGCTCACCGATAGTATCGAAAGTTTCACAAGAGTTTTAAAAGCATCTTTTTTTAATTAGCTCATCAAAAAAAATCCCTCAGGGCCTGCGCCATCTTCGGGGATTATGATGCCAAGACCTTGACAAACCTCACTCAATGAACTCGGGCCCCTCTGCTAAGTCACCAAACATATCGAATCACTTGGGGTGACATATGGCAGAGATGTTGATTATCCAATAAATGCCTACTTTGCAACACCCGTCCACAGTCATTCCCCTCTTACCCCGCAAATGCCCAAAAATACTGGGTGCATAGTGACGTTTATCAATTGTATTTAAATTTAGACACGTCATTCAATTCGGCCTTTTTTTTACATTCCATCATTCAGCAAAACGGAATAATTAATAAAAATATTTTTGACCTATCCAGTACACCACTGCACAAGCAAGGATCTCTTTAAAATTATTTTCCTTTAAGGTTAAACGCAACGTACGTTATAATCTACGCATTCACAGATGGCGCCAATAAAATTATTTTAGGTTTTAAACACTTTTGCAAGTTATGCTTTAAAATATTAAGAATAATTAATTGTTCGCGCCCGTACATACGCAATATGAGTATGAATAAATAGTTTTGTCCATAAAAAAACTCAAATCTTTCAAGGGAGGCTGACAAATACAATATTGGATTGAATCACCGATGCAATATTGTATTTGTCAGCCTCTCTTGAAAGATTTGAGTTTTTTTATGGACAAAACTATTTATTCATATTCATATTGCGTATGTACGGGCGCAAACAATTAATTATTCTTAATATTTTAAAGCATAACTTGCAAAAGTGTTTAAAACCGAAAATAATTTTATTGGCGCCATCTGTGAATGCATAGATTATAACGTACGTTGCGTTTAACCTTAAGGGCCTACATATTACATTTTAATTTTAAAATCACTCCAATTTTGTAACATACCTAATACAAAAACAAAAATTCATTTCTTTAACAGAAATATTATTTATTCAAGTTTTTAACTATAAAATTCTGTTCCACAAAATTTACATTGCCATCTATGATCGAATGGAGTAAGCTCGCGTAAGGATCCCGAAGGAACACCTCATACCGAATAAAAATTACTTTTATCATCAAAACTAACTACGCCGATAGGGACATAAAACGCGATATGCGACGCAGCACTTCGATTCTAAGTACCGACTAATTAATCAAAATATTAATCGAGCTGATTGGAGTTTCAATTTTTAATGCGACACGTCTTATCAAAGCCTGGGACTGTCATCCTAATCCCGATCCCACGGTCCCGAATTTATTGCTATTATTTTAATTATGTTATTGTTTCGATTAAACACGATATCAGGCATTAGAGAGTCAGATTCGATGTTTGATGCTGCCTCTTGTGGGGAGAGACGGGAGAAATGGACCCGGGATAAATTGTAAAATTTTATCTATATTTTAATTATATTTTTCTTTATTCAGTGTACAGGGTGTTAAGGGACGTACTTAACAAACTTTAACCAGTGAATGCTGAAATTATTTGGAGAAAAAAATTTAAAAGAAATTTTGGTTTGCGGTGACTTTTCATATTTTTTTATTTACAAAATATTTTTTTCGAAATCACCGAAAAAAATTCTTCCACAGTCACTCAGCCGAGTATCCGCACAACCCCTCATCCCGACCCTAACTATCCAATTGACGTAGTGATTTTAAAAAAAATTTTAGTTGAAAGAAATGGACATGTCAAAAATGCCACCGGAGACCAAAATTGTATTAATTTTTTTTACTCTTAATAATTGGTTGAAGTAAATCAAGTACGTCCCTTAACAGTCTGTAATAGCATATTACATTTTTTTTTAAATTTTCCTTCCACCACAGCATGCACAATGCGTATGCTTGTGTTATTGATATATTTTATTGTAAGTTAATAATTAATAAAAAAGAGATTTATATTTTTGTTGAAAAAGTTTTGGAGTTTGGATTTTATTGTATATTTAATAAGTTATTAGAATTAACCTACCTAAATAATAAATACCATATGGACAGAAGTACAGATTTTAAAATTTTATTAATGTTTCACTACATAAATGCAGCAATATTAGCTGCAACAACAATATCAGGACTGAGTCATTTAGATACTCGCTTGTATCTAGATTGCATGCAGTTGGCAATGCTTATCAGAAGTAGTAGATGTGTTCAATTGCACCAAATATAGTTTTAAAAAGGCTATAATAACATGCCTCAATAATAATAATCAATGTTATATAACTTAAACTGACCATTTTACTTCATGACCGTCCCACAAAATTATAATCTACACCATTTGTTTGTAAAAGCCCTGTAGGCGTATAATATATGAATAAATAAATAAATATTATTCTAATAACTAATTTTTTTTATTGTTTAAATCATAACATTGTTACAGTTATAAACATAATACTATGGCGAAAACAAAATAGTGAAATACACATTTTCAAGGATTTCTACGCCAATTAAGAGAGCAATCTCTTGAGCTTGGTGTAGGAGTTATTTCATAAATTATTTAATAGAGTGTACAATAAATACAATCTTAGTACAAGGTAACGTTAAAAATTATAATATGGCATGAAATGAAGTTACAGCATTTTGATTGGTGATGTTATGATTGTTGATTTTTTGAGAATTTTACCATTTTCTCGAATGATACCAAATATGTGATATTTTTTTTTTATTCTTCGTGAAGACTTTTAAAATATTTAAGGCCTTTGTAAATTTAATTATTGTGCATTTGTTCTGTTGAAAATATAGGAATTTGGTTGTTATGTTTATGCCTGTACAGGTATTCTATACGCATTTTGGTAGGTAGCCATGCACATTTCTACTAAGTGCTATAAATGTTAACATTTAATGTCTACGATATTCAATCTAAAAAATGACACTTGAAATATTATAATCATAAAACATCCGCCAGGTACGTACGTTTGTTTTGAGCATTTTAATATCTATGATTTATAAGTGTGAAAAATTTACGTAATTTTTCGAGAAAATTCTAAAGCAATTTGTTTATTCAACGTTCAACACCGCGTTCCCCTTTTTACCATACAAAAATATACAAACTGCGATACAAACGATTGGTCTGTTATCTGAAACTTTCGATATTATCGTTTGCGCTCTGAATTAATTATTATAAACAATAATTAAATTCATATAAATAAATGAAAAATGATAATGATAGATCGTTCGCATTACTGAATTATAAATTGCACAATAGTTTATTACTGTGGGAACCAAACCATTGATTCAACTGTCATTCATACTTTATCTTAATTGTTTATAAGTTGAAATGGTTAAAAAAGTAAATTATTTATAATAAAAACTAAACCAATGCAAAAGCACCATAATTGTTCATACCAATCAAGGTACGAACTGAATACATTGCTTCTTAAATGCAAAAATACCTTTTTTTTTAATTTGCTGATTTGGTCATTTTTAATATCGAGTAACCTACCTACCAGTCTATATATTTATTACAAATGGTATGACATTAAAATAATGAAATAAAAACAGTTGTATATTTATTATTGACCAGTCAAACATTGTGATTATTTTAAATGTCAGCGTTTTATATCGATTTCCGCATTGTTCATTTTTATTGCATTTTTTTAATTGAAAGAAAATACTGCAAATTCATTTATAATTGCAGTGCACAATTTATTCATGAGCAGATAAATAAATATACTAACTAATATATAAATATTTTATTAAATTGAATTGTGGTGAACCTTTATTAGATAATTAATTTAGTATTAAAATAAAATTGTTTTTGCAATAAATGCGTCTTTTCAGAATTTCAGGATTTCAGGAAAAGCACCGATCTGTTTGAAACAAGTTTGATGTTCATTGCACAAACACACTTATTTATAAACTGTACACAAATATAAAATTGTTGTGACGATTTTTACACAATTCTTTCGCAATTTTCGCCTGGAAAATTACGAAAATTGCTTACTCTATGAATCCTTGTAAAATATGAATTACGTGCATAATCAAAGAATGAAATAAAACACAAAATTATTATTGATCTATCAAATATAACATAACTGCCATTTGATAACCAGTAATGTAAAATCTTATCTAATCACTGTAATGTGAATACGCGTGTGAGAAATTGCAAATCAAAATATGAAAAAGGTAATTCGAATAAATTATGATTAATTCCTCCACAGAATACTGAATGCCTAGTTCATATTACCCAAGTTATTAATTTACAATAAGAGGTTATGTTATGCTGGTTTGTTTTTAATAGAGACGTGATACGAGTTGATTATTATTGCATTTGAATAGATTATCGCGAAGTAAAATGATAGGCATATAACGTTGATGATTCTAGGAAATAAACTAGAATAGAATACCTCAATAATTCATTAGGCATAAATTAGTTTACAATGTATCACATTTAAATCATTCATGTCCTAAACAAAATATGAAAATATTTCCCTAGGCGACACAACAAAGGCTATTCTATTCTAGGCGACACAACAGGAATCAAAGACTTAGATTAACACAAATATAAAATGTTCTAGTAGAAACAAATTTGATTATTTTTGATTCATTTTTTATTGTATTATATTAAAGCGAATGTTCAATAATTAGATAGGTAGGTACTTGCAATGATTTTTAACTCTCAGGGCTTTTGTGTCATTCGAATAATTAAACCACTTCCTGTGTATGTAGGTACTTTTAGAAACGGAAGTGCGTTAGATAAAAAATGTTGCATTTTCGCTATTTTTATACATTTGACATTTAATCGAAAAAACAATAATTGCCTGTTATTATTATTATTATTTAAAAATTACAGTGTTTAAAAAAGTTCTTAATGACTTGCTTTTTATCAGTAGTAGGTATAAAATTAACACGTTAAAAATCACATTAAGATCCATAAATGAAAGATTGAGAAATTAAATAAAATAAATAAAAAATTTAAAAAAAAAAACACTTCCTCAGTTGAACTGATTTTCAAGAAAGCCGTCGCAATATTATCAAAAAGATGCCCTCAAAGCATATTTTTAGCGAACTCTTGCATTGAGATGTAAGTATTTTTTTAATGCTGAATAATCGGAAATATTTCTTATGTATAAATATTATGTATCAACCATTTTAGTTTTACCTAGGTTATAATTTAAATATTTTCGAAAACCCTTTTTAATATTCAATTAATTTGTAGATGTCACGTAATTAAAATAGGTAATAAATAAATGATCGGGAAAATATTTTTTTTACCAAATTTTAAAAATACATACCTATGCGTAGGTAGGTAAGTACCTACTTTCTTTATAAATCATTATTTTAGTAACACGGAAGTTATTTTGTAAGGTAGGTACCTTGACTTCAATAATTTATCGATATTTTATCAATTTAAATGGTTAGGTAGGTACCTTCCTAAAATGTTATTTTTTCGAAATAATTGACATAAAATAATATGTAATTGCTACGCTAAAAAACTAAGGTAGGTAGGTATTATTGTTATTGATACGTATAAAAAAATTAAAAAAGCGCTTGGTATGCGTACATGTATTCATTATCAAATACTTATTAGTATTTATTAGAAAAAATGTAATTTAAAGGTCAGCACTTAATCAAAAGCCTTCGATTTTTTTAACACTAAAATAAATTTACAAAGATAATAGAACTGATAATATTTTAACTTTGATAAAACTAAAGAAATAAAGTTTGTTTATAAATATAATTTTAATTGGGTACTAAATAAATTCAAAGCATGCTAAATGCAATACACTATTTTACCACGACATGCCAAATTTATGCAAGAATATTTTTGAAAAAAATTTCATTGAAAATTGGCAACAGGAATTTAAGTAACCAAAAAAATATTTTTATTGGAAATAAAAAAAATTTCGTATGACTTGGTATCAAAAAAATTGCTGTCCAATTAATAAAAAAAAATAATCATTTCGATATACCGACATGTATATAAATATTATTCATTTAAAATAGAAATCAAAAAAGTGAAAATCTGTTCAACTAAAAAAATCAAAATCCTGAAGCAAGGGACCAATAAAATCCCTTCCACCCACCCTACACGTCCGTGTAAAAAGTTCTGAAAACACCCTTATTTCGAGTTGTTTGTTTATTGAAAACGCTGCTATAAAATAAGTTAAAGACACCCCATCAATGCACAGGGGATGTAAAAAAATTGACCCTTTAACATGGAAAGCACACATATGGTATGCATCCCCTATTATTTTTTTTGCTTCATTTTAGATTTTACGCATTCCTAGAAAATCAGTATATTGAATACATTTTTTTAATACGAAATCTTCATAATCTGTCAATTGTCACAATAATGATTTTTAATTTTGATAACTTTTTATACTATTGACAAAAGATGTTAATACAATTTCATAGTTTGATTTTTCATTTCTTTCTTATAATAAATAAGGCTTTGATGCTTTTTCTAACTCTGTATATATTTTTTAATTCGAACACAAGTAGGTACCTAAATTCCAAACACCTAATATTAGTTTTTCAGTGAAAAATGTAAATAGAAGATATACATTATTTTAGTTGTTTGAGCTACGGAAAAGGGTAGAAAAAAATAACACTTGTCGTTTTTTTTATATCGAAAAAGTTGATTAACTGTTTTTTTTTTAAATATGTATCTACTCTAGTTCTTATGCACTTTATGCGAATCTTATAAGAAAGTTGAAGAAACTAACCTGGCACAACTTGACCGTTTCAGGCAGTTCGTAAACTCTCCCTTCTTGAAGAGGGGACGTTTCAACCCCCGAAACGTCTTTTGAAAACAAACAGTTTTCTAAACCACACAAAACACTGAAAGTTATTGAAGTAAATAATCTTTTACACTTTTTAGATGATTTTCGAAAAAAAAACAAAATCAAACACAATTTGCAATTTCGTCAAATTCAAATGTCACTCGCAAATAAAGATGGAAAACACTTTTCAGATAATTTTTGTAATGTTGATCGTGTTGTTTTGGAACGGTTCACTCACGGTGGGATTAAAAAAAAAAACACAAAATTGAAATAAAAAAATAGTGCAACTTTTCGTTGCGATGATTGGGACAGTCTCGCTTGACAAAAAGTCGGTTGTCTTGACACAATGTATGTTGGTTGCACTCGATGATATAAAACAATGATTATAATTAGCAATTAGCACTCGTGTCGTGTCAGTCCAGTCTTAAAGAAATGTCACCAGAGGGCAAAGGATGGTGGATGACCTCGCGATCGCACAGTATCACGGAAGAGATATTGTGTTATGTTATTGTGTTGTGCTGCTAGGGGATGACGCTGGGAACTCACGGCAGCGGTGCTCGCGATGCGGCGGCTACCCCGCGACTGATTCCCGAGCCGAGTTACCCCCTCTTTCCACCCCAAAAAGGACAATCCTCGCGAGATACGGGAGGCCCCGCCCCCCGGACCGTACACTAGCGCCGCGCCTCGAAAACGCCCGCAACTAGCCCGCCTCTCGCGTCCTCTTCCCTCTCGAGGGGCTGTCCCTCTCCGCCGCGTGTGTCCCTTTTTTTCAAGGTGGACCGCTCCGTCTCTTTTGTATTCCACTTTTAAAAACGGTGGGTCTTGCTCGCGCGGGCGTCTCTCGTCAGTAGCGCCGTCTCCCTCGGCCTGCACGGGTGGGAGGTGGGGGCCAGGCCAATCGGGTGATTTTATTCGAGACACCAGATGAGATATTAGTACGGAGGAAGAATTGCCGATAGGTACATGCGCGATCTGCTGCCGATGTGTGAGAGACCATATCTGCTGCGGGGCCGCGGGGAACATCCCGAATCATCTCCCGTCCCACCCGCCACCCACCACCCACCACACACCACCCTCCACCCCGTCCTGCCGTCCTGCCAACCAACTTTCGGCACGTCCTCGGCAGAATGGATGTATTGGCTCTGCAATGTGAAAATGGAAAATACACTCACGCTGAAGTTTTCCGCGGAAAGGTGTCGCGTAGAGCCTGATACGTCTTTACGTCTTCAGGCTGTACACACTGTTCATAGATAAACTCTGCTTGGTATATTTCTCGCAATGTTATCTCTATACTTAAAGAAATTTTAGGTCTATTATCAGACATTTTAACATGCGTGTATGAAACTGATTGAAAACCTGATATCTTATTTAGACAACACATATGTACCCAGTACTACTAAATACTTTAAAAAAAGTCTCAATGATATAGATAAAAATGACGACAGATGAAATTGGTAGAAAAATATGTCCCTTTTTAAGGTGAACGTATTTGTGTCCCTTAATAGTTTCTACAAGATTTGGGTCAACGACCCTTACTCCAAAACAAATCCTTGTAAATTTAATTTACCCTTAGTAGTCAAAAATAAATAAATTATATTCAGTTTATGAAATGAAACACACACAAATAACAGAAAAATAAATACATCAAAAAACAAATTTCTTGAATTTTGCTTAAAATGCTTTCAGCATTATTTTTATTGACCGGAACTGGAAAGCCCCTACCTGCGTCTGAACATCTCTCTAATCTTTCTTATTTTACTTCCCAATCAATCATCCTAAAAACATCTCTACATGGAGATATCGTAATTCCACTGGCTCTTGCCAGATAAGACTCTTGCGTTGCATTACTTGAAAGAAACCTGTTAATATACTTACCAATTCCAAAACCTACGTCAATATACATTTTTTTATCAATCAAAAATACAAACATGCATCAAGCAATGCTTAGCGATATTAAAAACCTTAAAAAAAGCTTTTCAATGTGTTTGTTGAAGTAATAAGATTTTCCATTACAACTGTTAGATTTTCCTTAGAGCTTAGAGCCATACAAAATATTATTCCCACGCGGTTAGAGAGTTTTCCCCCCGCTAGATGGCAATGCTGGTCGCTTTTCCTGATTTTCACCGAAGGAAAACTCACTCGTAACCGGAGCTAATACTAGGAATATATTAGATTCTTTTTGTAATATAATTGAGTGCTACAGAAAATTGTTTGGTGCCTACATTAACAATAAACAAATAATTCCACACTAATTCGAATATTTATTTTTTTAATTCTTTCGGTGAGTACCTACAAATATTCAAACGTATCCTCATTTACCTACCTATTTTCTAACTTTCTTTTTAATTATTGGATTCGTTAAAAGCGTAAAATCTATACATATAAAGTCAAAATGTGTTTGGGGATTGGTGAGATGTCTATGTATTGCTATATTAAGCATAGGAAATGTTTGAAACTTTCAAAATACTTTCTTTAAACCCCTGCGAAGGTTTCTGGATTATTACAACCACACGACAATATATCTGAAAAGTTTTTTAATCATCACAAAATTCTTGCGAAACTGTCAAAATTTTTGCAAAAAACATTATTGTTAAATAAAATTTAATTTTCGAAATTCTTAAAATTAATGAATTAATTTGAAACATTTACATAATAATTTGAATCGAATCAAGAATTATAGATATTTTAAATAGGTACCAAATTTGATTGATTGCTCTTATAATATACAAACATGAATATTTGTAATATATGAAAAATGAACATTTTAGTTAAAAAAATGAATAGGTGGCACACGAGCTATTTGAAATCTGAATGTACTGGGACTGAATAAATGGAACACAGGAGGGAGGTTGGCGGGACGGTGGAGTGGGAGAGGGGAGAGGGAAGGTGGAAGGGATTCGTAGGTAGGGAAGGGGGCGCGGGAGGGGAACGGGGACGCACGGGGAAAAACATGCAAGGAGAAACAATGTATTTCTTTGATTATGGCATTGCAACGCACGCTGGGAACCAGCTAGTTATTAATAAACATACATTTTCCCACACTAATTTGAAAATTATTTATTTTTAAATTCTATGGGTGTGCATAAATATTCAAACATGTCGTCGTGTACCTACTTTCTAACGTTTTGTAATTAATTTTTGGATTCGATGAAAGCTTACAATATTATTTAAATTGATATTTTATTATTAAGAAAACAGGTATTACCAACCTATAAATTAATCAAAATTAAATATGCTATGAGAACTTTACCAGTCTTCGAGTTCATAAATTTGAATTAAAATTTCAAAGTTAATCAATACATTTAATAAAAGCCAAGGGTAGTTTTCCGTATTTGAATTCTTCCTAATACAAAACTGGTTCCGTATTCTTAATTTGAAATTTGAATTTCACCCCTAATTATTCACGAAACCCGTTTTTAATAGTTTGGGTCATCTGATAAATTAAAAATACAAAATAGGTCCCCTCCAAACACGAACTTCTAATAAATCGATACAAACATCTTATGATAATTATAATTAATATTCATAAGAAAGAACCCAGTTCCTTCCCAGTTTTATATGTAAATTACAAGTAGTACCTACCTATAGATTGTATAGGTATATCTGCATAACTAGTAAAGTACCTACCTAATTTTAATTTGCACCAGAAGAAAGAAAAAATTAGCCGTGGGAGAATAAAAATTGTTTTAATTTATGTCCACGTTGTACAATTTAGTTTTTCAATAAGTTGTCAATATAATTTGTAAGTTCTTGCTTATTTATTATTTCTTGTAGGATTTGGTTCACCGATTTAAAGTGGCTCTCAACGATGAAAATAAATGATAATAAACGTAGGCAGTTACCTAGATTAAAACATTTTTAATGAGTTATATCCTAATGAATTATTTGATTCCAGCTTGAAGTGTGCAGACTGCGCAGTATACAACCTGCAATTTTACGATTATTTTAAATGAAAAATCCAAAATTCCTTTTATTAATTTTACAGAAAATTCAGAAAGATTTAAAAAAATCGAACAATAAATTTAAAACAATTAAATAGATAAATCACGTCACATCAGAATTTGAAATGGTTGATAATAATGTATTGTAAATATTTTTTGGATTATTTCTCATCTTTGTTCTTTTTTAAATTAATAGCGTACCTAATATAATATTTATACATTTTTCAATCTTTTCATTTTTGTTTTTTTAATTAAAAATAAAGCATAATTTAAAATTAAATATCAACACAGGGCCACCCTACACGTTTACTCCAATAGAATGTATATACTAGTTTCCTTAATCTTAGTAGGTACCCATTATTTGTAAGGGTGTGCGGACAACTCGGAATGAAACCAACTCAGAACCATCTCAGATAAGTCATTAGAGAGTTAAAAAAATTGGTTAAATACCTAGGTTACGTTAGGTTAGGGTTACCGACAAATTTAAAATTATTTTTTTCACTGCTTTTAATGACTTTTCAAGGAGGTGTTGAGTTCACTTTATTCTCAGTTGGCATGGAACCATTTGTAAGACATATTAATGGAACAATAAAGTTCTCCCAATATTTTATTTTCTATTGTTTTTATTACGTTATAAAATTATTAATGTCCTTGTGAGGTTAAGCATTGAAATGTAAAATAATAATAGCATGTAAAGAATTAGTAGCTTGGGGTGACCTGTGGCAGATGTGTTGGTTTTCCAATAAATGGTTCCCGGGGCGGCGGTACCCATGCCCGCCTTCCAAATTGAATATTAAATATTGATAGCTACAACCCATCCTTAGCCTCTTAATCCTATTCCTACGTTCCGCCTCCTCACCCCTCCCTTTCATATATTGTAACTAAAAAATAAATTATAAAGTACACACCCTTATAATGTCACACTTTATCATTTACTATTATTATCAGTGAAAAATTCATAATTTGCATAATTAACTATTTTATTATTGTGTAATCTAAGATTTGCTGTCAACTTTTCCTAAAATAAATAAAATAAAACAGTTTTTAACTAAACGAAGACAATATTAGCGAAACTCAATCGAAAATCTGGAATCCTACAATCCCGCTTTTAACCGGAATTACGAATAATTTGAAGAGAATCAGTATATTAATACGTGAAGCAAAAATTTTGTACCCTTTTTACGAAAATTGCGCGGACGGTGGAGTATGAAATTTCGCACACTTATAGTTTATATAGAGAAGGAGTGCAGAATGCTAATATTTTTTTAAAATTATGCACAAAAATACATAAAAATCAATAAAAAAAAACATTACACATTTGGTATGTTTTTAGGTTTTCACGCCCAAAATTATTTTTGTTATTTATTTTTGGGGTGTTATGCCGTGTTTCGCTACCTCCTTCTTAAGCCAACGTTTCGGACAGCGTTACAGTGTCCATCATCAGCTCATCTGTCCTGATGATGGACACTTTAACGCTGTCCGAAACGTTGGCTAAAGAAGGAGGTAGCGAAACACAGCATAACACCCCAAAAATAAATAACAAAAACATTACACATTAAATTAATTATGGCCGAACCATTGAGCGACCACTAGCTCTTAATAAATTAGCAATACATTTTTCTCCGTGTAACTTTAATAATGTGCTTTGTAAAGGCTTAATAAATGCACAAAGCGCACTACCCCATCCTTAAATTCCGTAAATGATTGTAGATTGCACCAGGGAAAAAGAGATAATTTTTAATTTGTCAATATTGAGAATTTCCTTGAGTTTTTAAAATACATACATAAATTACCTTAATTTAGAGACAGTTTTATTAATTTGCGATTTCCAATTTAGATTTACATTCATTCATACACCTAAATATTTAAAATTTTAACTTTAGCGAGTTCAGTGCACAGTGAACATATTTCTTAAATGCAAATTATATTGTGGATTTTAATTTGAAGGTAGTCATATTATCATAATTAATTATGACTTGAATAATTTCGTTTACATAATTCAACTACTTACAGTAAAAATCAATAATCAAATTGAAAATTTCGATTTATTATTCTCGTAAAAAAGCTTTGCAGGTTTGCCATACATCCATATCTGTTCTGAATTAATTTAGTCTTTATGTAAAAACCCATTAATTACACACAAAATCGACAGATGCAAATAGAAATCGCATAAAATCTCAATAAATATCAATTTAATCGTATTCTGATCGCGTTTGGGAATCGAATCCGGTTTCTTAGGATCGGCAGGACTTGAAGCTGGACCAATTGATCCCATCCTCCGTGGGAATGCAGGGGGAAATGCGATTTGCATCTTTCTGTTGTGCATTTCCGATATGCAAATTCACCCGCCAAAGGGTAGACACTAGGAAGCTGAGAGCAAACTGCATACATTTTGACTACCTGTTTGGAAGGCACTTTCTTTGGGGGTTTTTGAAATTAAGTTAAGGGATGAAATAATTAAGATCTTGCTCCGCAACTGAATATTTTGTTGTGCTTTGTTCTTTGATTATTTTTTAAAACTGTTATTAACAAAATTATTTTCTTTGAATTCGATGTCCTGAGTCAAATTTCTCGGACATTAAAAAAATGTTTGTATTCATATTGTATACATGTAAATGAAAAAAAAACACAAAATGTCGAACGGGAACTTTTAACTTAGTGTTTAGACTAGGAATCAAGAACTAACATTATGGATAATAGCTGAAGGATACTTCAACATACAAACTGTTTCATACGGTTCCACACAAAATGCTGTATCGCGGTCAATTTTTTGACTTTCTTTCAAACATTTGGTGAGAGCATTCTTAACAAATGCATCATTGAGAAGACGAAATAAAAAAAGACTTTTTTTTCAGTGTCCTGGTGCCTTAAAGCCTTGTTTAGGATTTGATCAAGGGAACATGGAGGCGTTTGGTGACCCCCAGGACCAGAGGCCCGGGGCGGGCCGCCCCTTCCGCCCCCCGTTAGTCCGCCACTTACGCCACTTCCGCCACGCCACACTCCGTTAGTCCGCCACTGGTCCCTACCTGTCTACAAATTTAAATTAAGTAACTTGTCGGCAAGAGCGTGATGACAACATTATTACAAAACCTATTTAGAAGTTTTTTTTGACGTTTCAATAGACAAGAATTACGATTATTTTATCAAATAACAGGAAAATTAACAATAATAAATTCATAAGTACAGCGCTACAGGTATAAATTGGCGACATAAAAGTGCACTCTGTCTCTCTTACACTCGCTTAACATCATAGATCTCCATCCCAGTTAAATTTCGTAAACACAGTTTTGTAAAGGAAATTTAAGGCCCGATAAGCCAAATATTTGCATCAAGAAACATGTCCACAAGCACAAGGTGTTTTTTTGTGTACTTCTTTGTACAAATTTGTGTAATTTGTGTAATTCTTTGTACAAAGCCCTTCACTATCAAAAAAGTTATCGAAGTGAAGGACCAAACCACAAAGTTTTTTATATTGCACTCTTATAAAAAAAGATTGTTAGGTACTTACCTATCTATGTGAACAAAAAAAAATACAGATACGTTTTTAGATTTTCACGGCCAAAAGTATTTTCGTTATTTGTTTTTGGGGTGTTATGCCGTGTTGCGCTACCTCCTTCTTTACCCAACGTTTCGGACAGCGACACATTTGCCGAAGTTGTTAAAACCAATGATTGTCCGAAACGTTGGCTAAAGAAGGAGGTAGCGCGACAAAGCATAATACCCCAAAAACAAATAGCGAAAAAAATTAATACAGTATGTATTCTAGTTCAAGAATTTCAATATAAAACTTAAGTAAGAAAATAATAATAATAATAAATAATAAAGTTTTATTCCAGGATGTGGGGAGGATAGTGCAATCCCACACGTCCCATATGATTGTACATATTTATATAATATATTTTAATATAACAAACTTTACTGTAGGAAATTTATTATTTTCTTTAAATTGTCTTTATTTTTATTTAAGGCGATGCACCATGTCATATAACATTCGAAATCGGGCCACTAACAATAACGCTTCTTATGTAGATGGCGATAATGTTGAGATTACCATTCAACGTCAGCCGCCAGTTTTGATTTATGCATAAAACATTTATCACCCAAAAGCATGTTTTATTTTACTCTGTGAACTTCAGTCAAAAATATTAAAATGTTTTTCGATCATTTTCTAAAAAACTTATTTTTCCACAGTTAACAATAATACCATAACCGAAAATGTATTCGTTGGTAGGAGATTTTGCACTTTAGTTAAAGAAAAAAAAAATCAATTATTTCATTGGCCTAGATGTGTTTTATTAATTTCAGTATGTAATTAAAGCATTTATATTATTTCTAACCGATCACAGTATCAATCCAAAACCACACGATTTTGCATTAGTTCACAATGCATCTCTCTAATTTTTCACAATAAATACCCAAATAATTTTTACATACTACACGGTGTATTAACAGTACACAACTGAATTTGGCAGCCACCTCTGGTCTGGTGCCCCAAAATACCTGAAAAAAAGCCCTCGACTCTCTGCAGAAAGGGGCGGTCCGTTTGATAGATTCTCCTAACTTAACAAACGGATTGCAATCTTTAGAGCACAGGCGTCGGGTAGGAATGCTATCCTTGTTCTACCGGTATTTCAATGGAAGATGCTCTGAAAAACTAGCGTCATTTTTCCCTTCGGCACCGGTGCATAGTCGGGAGACACGCCGAACGCGCGCCCAACATATGTACACGGTTGACATTTGTCACATGAGAACGGGTCGTTTTTTCGACTCGTTCTTGAGTTAAACAGCTCGGCTGTGGAACGATTTGCCGGCTTCTGTGTTTCCTCCCTTCTACAACATTGGTTTCTTCAAGACCAACGTTCATTCCTTCCTCTCCTCAAAAAGACCCTCCACACAGCATCCCAGATGACATCGGTCCTGAGGGAAATATATCTCATCATGGCCTCCTATGTGGAGTTAATGTAAAAAAAAAAATGCTCCTGTGTCCATCTACGTATTTATGCGTAACAAACACAATGTACCGTGATATATTTTTCATATGCCCTACTAAATTTAAAAAGAAACATCACAAGAGAAAAAAAAACATTTGAAAAATATCGATTTAACCCCTCAAAACATCAGACATCATTTTCCAAGACTTGGATCTGAAATTGTTATACGAGTACACTCATATGATAGAAAAACCATCTCTATAACTAAAAAAAATCATAATAATTTCAAAATTGTAGCGTAATCATTAGGTTAAATTTATAAAAAAATCTTTCTGTGCTTTTTCACACATCAATAAATTATTTTACACTCGATACAGCCATTATGCTAAACGTTTCGAGCCATTGTGCAGACATCACCGTCGGAGCAGCTTACGGTAGAGTCGATGGAGCGTCAGTGGATTAGCGATCGCAATTTCATGGTCGTAAACCTGACCTTTTACGAGGCGAATTAGAATAACCCGTCAAGGGCTTGTGAGTTACACGGGCATGTGAAACTTGTGGTGCACTTTGTGAAGTGTAATGCTTTTATTTGGTATTAAACTGGATTATTATTTATTGGTACTTTGGAAAGGACGTAAAGACACACCTCCGATGTTACTTCTCCCCTTCTCTCATCTCTTTCTTATGTATGTATGTATGAGCACCTACTCGATTAGTAAGTACTCTTAAATTGACTACCTAGCCAATTTAAGGTTTATCCACTAGATTCACTGGTGTAAGGACCACTTGTTTGTTAAAATTAGTTGACGTATGTATCATTCTGATGAAGTTGTTAAAAAACGGTTCCATAACAACTCAGAATCACACAATTTCAACATCCCTTTGAAGTCTTTAAAACTATTGAAAAAATAAATTTAAAATAGCCCAAAACCTAACCTAATGTAACCTATTTAATCAATTTAACCAATTTTTAATATATTTTTTCGTCACTTTAATGAATTTTCGATGAGGTGTTGGTCTCCTTTAAAAATAAAGTATATAACATTTAAGTTACGCCGACCGGTCAGTGACTGAGTTGGCATCGCGTTTAGGTCCCACTCGGGCGTCGCGTGTTCGATTCCTCGACTGGCTAAGTCCTCCATCACGACACGAACAACATTTTCCGCTTACTGTGGTGGTAGTAGGAGATTTTCAAACATTGTTGGGTTATTTGTAACCCGGGAATGTTTGCCATTCTTAAAAAAAAAAACATTCAATTTTAGCAAAATGTCAAGCGACGAAGTGATTGATCTCATCGATAACACAATATTATCTATTTGATCCTGAATAAAAACGCAGTATGTATTTACATCTCCAAATTTATTATTTTAGCAAAAATTTTATAAAACATTTCACTCTCTTCAATGCATATTGATCTAATTAAGAATTCCATAAAAACACCATACAATGCAACCAGATTATACCTGCGTTATAGAAAGCCAAGGTGATCCAAAATAGAAGGAAAGGGTTGACGCATGTCTTAGGGTGCCTTCCATCCCTTACAAAATATTCAAATACCTTCAACCCTAGTCTAGATCCTACTTTTACACGCACATGACAGATGCAGAACTTATAAAACACGTAGAAAGCATCAAATTCCTGAATCTCATTATTCGATCCATACAAGTTATGCATCTCATTTGGTTTAGAAAGAATATTTAGTAAGTTTTGGCTTGCAGACTCCGAGATCTCATGATTGTCACTTTTAAGGATTTATGGTTTTTAATTCGTGATTTGTATCAGATTGTATTCGATTTTATATGCTAATTCGTCTGTGGGATATCGGAGTTTGTATGGGCATTTGGACCAGCGATTATTTTGAATGTTGTATAGAATATTGATTTATTTTTTAGTTCAAGTGAATCCAAGTAGCTAACCGGATTTAGTTAGGCTTTGTGGGAATGGTAAATGGCAGGTAGTTGATTAGGAAATATCTAAACATCAATATGTGCTGTGTATACATGTAGAGTGATAGATACTCTCAGTATCGCCCTAGTCAAAGACCAAAATGTTGCTCGAAATAGCGTTAATGTCCTGGTCTGAAAAACGTGTTGGTTACATAGTCTGAAAAGCCACGTACTTCCCAATTTTGCTTTCTCATCTACTCCCATTTTTCACTCCTTTAAGCCTCACAGTACACTCCATCGGGATTCCATGGCATACGGTTACATATTACATACATAGTCCCTCTGGTTCCGGACGGTTATGAGCAGTTGAAATTAAATGATGCACGATAATTTTAACATACCAAAAATTCACTATGAAGTTGAGTAATTTATATTTTTTAATCATTTTATCAATAATTATGCAAACTTTCCCGTTTTGAGATGAAATTTCAAATGAAGTTATGAAAATGAAGTTTGAATAATGAAACAAAAAACACGAAAAATGATCTTTGGAATGATGAAAGACCACTGTAATTTTTCCACGAAATGAAGTTTTTTATGTCCCATCCTTTCTCCTCCCCCTCCCTGAGAGATTTACGTGTATCTCCAAAAAGTCGAAATTTGAGTTGAGTATATGCATCAGTGGCGGTCCGTGAGTTTTCAGCGAGCCAGGGCAAAAAGATTGAAAAAGACGACGTCATTGATGTTGTTCCAGCTGAAAATGAATTTTATTTTTTTTCTTAATTTCGATATTTTGAAAATTTTCAATATATTTTAATACAAAAAGTTGAAATTTTGAAAGAAAAAAATTCGTTTTCAGCTACAACAACATCAACAACGTCGTATTTTTCAATCTTAGCACTCTAGCGCACTGAAAACCAGAAAAAAATAAACTACCTCAATAATTAAAAGAGTTAAAATTATGGCTTAACATTAAATATGTTGACATTTTATTTATTTAATTTTCTCCAGAACTACACACTTATCATTACACTGTACGCTTATTATCACACTATTGTATATTTTGGTACAAACTGTTTAAATAAATTTTAATTTTGTTTTTGCTTTATATGCTCACTGTTTGTTTTTTCTAGATACAACAATAAAATGTATATAACTACTAGCTGGGTTACCCGGCTTCGCTCAGGACAACGCTCAGGATTCGAGAGTGTTCTGGAATGATCCACAATTTATTTTATTTATTTATAGCGGACCCGACAGACGTTGTCCTGTACACAACTGTCGCGACAAACTAAAATTAAAATAGAACAATATGGAATATTCGATACTGCGATGGTAGCGCAGTCTGCCGGATCCAATGTAAAATATTCCAAAATCAACAATTCCTTAGAAACAAAAAAATTAATTAAAAGAACATTTTCCAGTGGACCAAATTGTGAATTTAAACCATTCTCGAATCCCCTTGAACTCACACAAAAAAATTCATCAAAATCGGTCCAGCCGTTTAGGAGGAGTTCAGTGACATACCCACGGACAGAAGAAATATATATATATTAAGATATTACCCACGTACAGGCTGTGCCTTGGTGGGTTCCCATTACTCTTATGATTTTCATAATATTGTATTTGTAAAAATTGAACATCGATACAATAACAAAAAATGAACATCGATAAAACAAAAGGTCATTTATAAGCTTCGGTGCTATGACTTTGAATAATCCTTAGAGAATCCTGTATGCGTCCTGAAAATGTCTCTTAGTACAGTACTCCTACCTGCCAGTCTCCGTACAAATTCTTAGTCCCAAGCATACGATGTTGAGTTCCACACCACTTAAGTTTCATATAAATACTTCCATGTTTCGTAGGCTTAATCTCCCGGGTCTAGACGATTTAATAGTTTAGTTACAAAATCTGTTAGGTTAGATTAATTTCAAATTTTCGAACACAAAAATGCACAAAAGCTTGGTTTATTATAAAATTATTTAAGCTTGCTTTTTAAAAAAAATCTTTTTGTGTCTGAATAAAATGGAAAAGGAGTACAAAAAGTTTTATGAGGACATTGGTGGCAAATATAGCACAACGTGACTCAAAGACTTTTGATGTTTCGTGACAAATATAGCATTATGTGGCCCGAGTGGTTATTTTTTGATTGTGGCTTCATCTTCCATTCGAGGTGATGGTTCCGTTGCCTGTAAAAATACAAATTAAAAACAATTTATATTATTATAAACCACACCCGTCAAAAATATTATAATTATAGGATTTGTGAAGCTGAAATAAAATAAACAAAAAAATATTTTCTTTGGGATTTGGCCTTTCAAAGAAAGAAATTTACATTTTCGTGTACTTGAAAAATCAGTATATGCAGTGGGTCCCCGACCCGAATAGAGTAAGGGGAAGAAAATGATGATTTTTGTAAGTACCTACTTTATCGCTATAGATTTATAGTTATCAATTCCATTTATAACGAAGAAGAAGAATCATTTTACGCATTACGCAGATATACGCATTACTTTACACATGCACCCACGCACTGACAACCGAAATAAGTATGTTTTACTACATCTATACTTACATTATAAATGCGAAACTGCGGGTTGTTTGTTACGCTTTCATATAAACCAATAAACTGATTTCAAAAATTCTTTCACCAATAGAAAGCTACATTATATGTGAGTAATATATACTGTACGTAATGGTAAGCTCTGGCGTTATGAAATTATAAATATTGAAACATTTTACTAATTAAACGTTTTCTGTCGCTAACAAAAGCGAGTTATTGCTAACGACTGTTGCCGTGGAAACGATGTTGACATATTTGCGGGAAATGGTAGTTATGTCTATCTATCTGTATTGAATCTGCGAAATGTTTGTACGCGCATAACTTCGCGCAACAGATTGGATAATTCTTTTTTTACTACTGGTGAGCTCTGGCATTATGAAATTTAGGTGGCACGCAAGCTGTTTAAAAACTGAATGTACCGGAAATGAATGTATGATGGGGGGGGAGGGGGAGGGGGGATAATTTTAAAAGTGCAAGCGTTACAGTAATTTCCCCCTTATACCATGCGAGCGAAGCCGCGAGTAAAAGCTAGTATATTATAATTTATGAAAATGGATTAAAAATTATTGCATCCACTATGAAATTCTTCATAATATCTGACATGCATTTTGAATTAGCATAACCTTTAAAAAGCTGTCAAATAATATCAAAAATCATCTCACATAGCCACAGATAAAAATCTTAAAAAAAACTGAGTGTTTTGTTATCTATGCAAATTGCCTAACCCATCTCCATTGTGGGACGACTCTGTGATATATTTTGATACGCCTTTCAGCAACGGATCGAATATCACGATGCATCATGCGGAGGAAGGCTCTATTCATATTTGGGGACATTCTGCACTTCCGGACATGTGCCACGGATATGCAAATCGGGCCGGAAGTACAAAGGATGCGAGGAGTCGACTCTCTCTGGGCTCTCTCAGATCTATTGGTTCTCTCGGCGGCAAAGGGTAAGAGAGCTACATGTGAGGCTGCAGGGATGAAATAAGAGAGATATAACAGCAAATAAAAAAATATACAATTAAATTGCCTCAATGTACCCTTTCTTTGCGAAGTTGTAAGTGTTTTGACTATGTGGGCCTTCCGGCACAGATTTTAGGTTAAAAACATGGAATAAAAAATATCGAATATGTATAAAGAAATTCCCTGTGGACGTTTTTCGTGATATTTGCCTAATTGATGCTTAAATTTCGACCAAGATGTGTTTACGAAATTAAAATGGGATGGAGATCTACGGTGTGAGGCAAGTGTAAGCAAGGTGGAGTGCTGGGCTATTAGGATAAATGGAACGTTTAGTTTTCTTATTTATTATAAGGCCTACAATTACAGGTCATAGTTTAAAAAAATTGATTTAAAAAAATGATTATATATAAAAATTAATGTATGTTTGCTTGTTCGCTTGCTTGCATGTATGTAAGTATGTATGCATGTTGTTTATGTATTGCTATATTAAGCATACGAAATGTTTGAGGTTTTCAAAATACCCCTTTTCAATACTCGCGAAGGTTTCTGGATCAACACATCTGAAAAGTTTTTTAATCATTACAAAAACTCTTACGAAACTGTAAAAAATGTCACAATTTGAGAATGACATTTTGCAAACCATCGATTGTTCAATCAAAATTCAACTGAATATGTGGAATGCGGGAGAGGGGATAGGAAAGCGGGAGGGGAGTTGGTTGGACGGGGGAGCGGAAGAGGGGAGTGAGAAAACGGGGAAGGTGGAAGGGGAACGCATGAGGGGAAGGGGACATGAGAGGGGGAGAACAAGACGAATGGGAAAGATACGCAGGGAGAATTTTTATTTTATTAAGTGGCTTTGCAACGCATGCTGGGAACTCACTAGTTAATTATAAAAATAAGATATCATTTATTAAATTTCATTTTAATCGAAATTTTAAATTGTCAACTAGTTTCGTTAACAGCAAATTAACATAAACTTGAAGGCAAATCAAAAATACATTTATTTATGTTTAAAAAAAATATACACGAAAAAAGATATAAGTGATCCATTATTTAAAATTTACCCAACAGGTATGTTAAGACAAGACTAACCTAACTTCACCAAACTAACATAAAATAGTTTTAATTACCCTTATTTATCATAAAACCTTACTAAATCCATAAAATGTCATGTTTGGATTCTAAATCCATTAAACTTCTATCTCTTTATCTTTTTATGTGGCCTTTGTCTCTTGTATGCCACATAACATAGGTAGATTTCAGATGAGTTATTTTTTATATATGTAAAATATATTGTTTACAATACACCCCTGCATTTCACCCCTGAAGTCATAGGTGCAGCTCAAATGGCAATTTGATTCCACTCTATCCGGGGGAGAGGTCACTGAATAGGTAACTTTTGTACACCACACGGAATGTTGATTTATCCTATTTCTTATGTTTCGATGTTACCTAGTGTAGCTAGCACTGTGTATTCATGACAGAATCTAATCTATTCATCTAATGTGGACACTGGTTTGTTTTACGTTTTTTCAGTAGATAGTTTTTAGTAACTGTCTAACCAACTAACGAAAAACCTTCCACACTGTGTCCTCAGATGACAAAGGACCTAAGGCAAATTATTTCCCTCAGGGCGTTCTGTGTGGAGTTAATGTAAAAAAAAACTACCAATCAACAACTAACAAGCACGTCGTTCCCTCCCAGGGGAAAACAGCGAGTATTGACAAATACACATCCCTTAGGTAGACCTTGCTTCATTTAAATTTTTATGCCTAATTTGCCATTCTATTATTTTGACTCTTGATACGTTACCTAGGTGAATGAAATTTGTATTATTTTCGGTTTCAGAAGAATCGGCCACCATCTTGAAACGGAAACGGAACCTTCAGACATATTTGAAGATAGACGGAATGCTAAACGGTCGAGTTCAAACATAACTTTTCCATGCTCAGTCAATTAACTGCACAACAGTCTTAACAAAAGAAAAAATTCTCACAAAAATTTTGCAATATTCGCCATTAGACGAATCAAACATCTATAAATGCAAAACTGCGTGTGTTTGTTTGTTACGCTTTTACGCATAAAACAATAAAACGATTTAGAATATCACGCATAAAACAATAAACGAAATAGAAAGCTAAATTATATGCGAGTACTATAAGCTGTACATAATGGTAAGCTCTGGCTATATGAAATTATGAATATTAATACATTATATTTATTATACGTTTTCTGTCGCTAACAAAAGCGAGTTATTACTAACGTCAGAAAATAAATCGTTGCCGTGTTGTGATGTTTATATATTTGCGGGAAATCGTATCTATCCATAGATAAATAAAATGAATCTCCGAAATGTTTGTTTGCGCATAACTTCCGAACCACTGCGCCAAATTGGATAATTTTTTTTTTCACTCCTGGTGAGTTCTGGCATTATGAAATTTAGTTGGCACGCGAGCTGTTTGAAAACTTAATATACCGGGAATGAATGTATGGAATGCAGGGGGGAGGGCTTGGGGGAGGAGGTTAGAGAGAGGGAGTGGGGGGAGGGCGGTAATTGATAAGTGCAAGCGCTACAGTAATTTCCCCCTAATATCATGCGAGCGAAGCCGCGGGTAAAAGCTGCAAAAATATAATATATGTTTCTTGATGTTAATTAAAATGTACCTTCCTCTTTGAGAATAATTCGTTTTTAGGAAGGGAATATTAACTTGTACAGGTACATCAAATAATTTCCGGAATACTACCATGATCAATTGAACATCCAAATGAATTAACATACATGTACAGAAAATCTGATACCTGCACACTAATTATTGTAAAAAAAAATAATAGAAAATTTAAAAAAAAAAAAATCTGTTTTTAACGCCATTTTATTTTTTCCAAATTTGTACAATATTGTATCACTCAACCATTCTTAAAAAAAAAAAAATTATTTCTGCTTGAATTTCTTTAGTTTTATATTACAAACTAACACTCAACTATCAAGCACGAATCCAACAAAATGAATATTCATCATCCCACTTCAGCAATTAAATAGAGTTCGAGTTGGCAACGTTATTATTACAGGATAAGTGTTTTTTTTGTCCATATATCTTTCCACGATCTTCGACCCTCCCGCACAAAACAGACCCTCAAATTATTGATCTACTATCAACAAAAAAAAAACAAAGTTCAACAAACTGACAATTGAAAGCGTTCTTTGTCAAACAGACTTGCACCCATTTGAAAAACTTTCACTAACCTATATAAACACATTTTTTCACAAAAAAATTGAAGGTGGTGTTACATAAACACAGCATTGTACCTTTTCAGAATATTGTATTCCATTGAATTATAGATTTAAGTATGGAGAAAGTCGAAGATGATAATGTATTATTTGTAAGAAGAAGTGTTATTTGATACTTGTCGGGTGTTCGATGTGGAATATTTAGATTTGAATGCATCGGTTGAGGATACAAAGGGACCAGGTGCAATGAAACGAAGGTGAAAGGATTGCATTTGATATTTTTAACGATAAAAAATGATTTTATGAAAGTGAAATTATTGTATTGTCAAATAAAGTTAAGGTGATGATACGGTATGATTAAATTTTTTTTTATGAAAGATGACATTTGTGATAAGTTTTACCAGGATTGATGCAAAATATTGAAGGGCAAAGAAAGGAGATGAACCGGGGCAACATAACGATATTTTTTTGTCATGGTGCACAATAGTCCTAACCACTCAGAGCCGCAGGAATTCCGGCATCCCCATTTGCCTTGGATTGAAAAGCCATAAAAATACATTTTCTTTGATACGTACAAGCAGTATTTTTAGTAGAAAATAACTAAAAGAAAAAAAAAATAAAAACTTGTTTTTATTTGTTTGTGAATATTATGTACTTTTCCTCAATTCCCAACTATTTTTCTAGTTTCATTTCTCTACGTGACACAATGATTAAACAAAATACCCAAGAGAAGGACGGCGTACCGATCCAAAAACATACCGAAAATTCTGTCCCTACGGTTATACAACAATGGCGGCGAAGATGGCCGCAACGCCACTGATCTGTTGGTAACTATGGTATGTATGTCGGCAGCCATCTTCGTGTAACCGTTTGGACAGAATGTTTTATTGGTACGCCGAGTCCTCTCTCGTGAGTCATTGTGTCTATTTTTAGTCACTATTTTTTATACTTCATCAATTTTTTTATCCATATATTTCCAAAAAAATATTTATGAACATTTATTTATCACCTATGTGCTAGCTAACCTAACCTAACCTAAACTAACATAACAGATAATATTAAGTCATCTGATTCTGTGTGCACTTTTAAAATTATTTGTGTTAGTCGAGGATTGCCATCATTATCAAATTCAATAGTTTTTTCTCGTCTTTGTCATTCCAAATTATATATATTATTTAAAAACAGTTTTTTTCCACCTAAGTACTTTTTGAATTAATAGCATATATTAACCCAAATCAAATTTTAACATATGGTCACCCTACATATTTAAATTACATGCTACTAGCCTCCTTCAGCTTAGTAGGTATCCATTGAGATACCCGTAAGAAACATAATGTAATTTTTTCGTAAGAAGCAATTACTTTGTGGTTAGACATTATATTTAAAAGAATTAAAACACTTTGTATTTAAACCACGAATTTATTATTTTGTATATCTACCGGTTTCGCTTCGACCAAGCTTCATCATTATTATATCCTGATGAAGCTTGGTCGAAGCGAAACCGGTAGATTTACAAAATAATAAATTCGTGGTTTAAATACAAAGTGTTTTAATTCTTTTAAACATAATGTAATTGTTCTATCAATACCTTTATGTCCGGGTTAAATCTTCCCCGCAGGAAAAAACTTCCACTCACTTTTCCACAAATGATCATCTAGTTAATCCACGCTATGCAAGTGTACTGATTAAGTATAATAAATACAAAACAATACAAGAACAACATGTCAACCTACCAGAGACCAAATGAGAAAATAATTCACCGACTCCAGATATTTTCATGTCAGAAGGTTCGGCTCGGTAGAACTCCTAACTGGACCGATAAATCCTACTGATTCCTCAATAAAAATATTTAAAAAATCTTTTGTAATCCTACGTGTATTTAAAATGAGTAATTTAAAAATTTTACTAATTTTTATTTTTATTATTTTTTTTACTTTATAAAATTATTAATCTTAACACAGGCTTGTTACAGTGAGGTTAAAAATTGAATTATAAACAACTAGCTGGTACCCGGCATGCGTTGCAATGCCATTCAAAGAAATAAACAGTTTCTCCCTGCTTGTCCTTTCCCATGCGAACCCATTCCTCTACCGCTTCTCCTTCCATTTCCCCGCCTTCCCCCTCCCTCGTCACTTCTCCCGCGAACCACACCTCCTTCCTTACCCTCCCCCTCATGCCATCCTCCCTGCCGCTAAAATATATGAAATACACACAATTTCATTTTATACAAATTTCATAACGCCAGAGCTCACCGTTATATATAGCCTATAACCTTCGCGGGCGTGCGCACAACAAATCACCAAAGTTTCACCGCAATCGAATGAACGGTATGGCAGCGCATAAAATACGAACAAACAAACAAATATTGATTTTTATATATAAGATTGTATGAAAAATTGTATAAACCAACCATGTAGCAGGGATGCCCGGGTTCACGGGGTGAGGTTTTTTTTTTCTATATGAAATACCGCACAAGAGCCAGTGAGACTATGGCATCCCCAATTGGGGTATGTTGTGAGGCTGAAGGTAGTGGGGAGGGGAAGGAGATAGGGAAGAGGAAGGTGGGGAAGTACCTGGCTATTCAGATCTGGCCACTAAACACGGCTAAAGCCATTTCAAGCAACGTTTCAATTCTGAATGGTGGTCTTACACCAGGGCGATACTGATAGTATCTTCCACTCTGGAACGTGCCGCAAATATACTATATATTATTTTAAATGAATAAATTGTGAAATAACACAAATTAATCAAATAAAATTTATTTGCGCACGCCGGGTTCGAACCCGCGACCTTCGGATTGTGAGTCGAGAGTCTTGCCTCGGGACCACGGAGGCCGTCAGACCGTTTCTTTAGGTCTTGGAGGCGGACGACCAGGACACACTGAACCCCAGATTCCTATCCACCCCTTAAACCCTTTTCCTTCCCAGAACTCTCCTCCCCTTCGTTTCCTTAAAAAACCCCTCCACACAGCATCCCCAAAGATGACATAGGCCCTGAGGGAAATTATTTTCCTCAGGGCATCCCGTGTGGATCTCATGTAAAAAAATGTAAAGATACAATAAATAAATAAATGAACACAGCTTAAGCCATTTCAAGAAAAATAAACTAACTAATACTTTTTGAAAAATTCTAACATGAAAAAAAAAATGAAACATGGTTAACTTTTCATTGTCTCTTAAATTCATTTGAATCCCATTCTTCCATGGTGTTTAGTAGGAGAATTTTAAAGCTTGTAGTACCATCCATAAGTATACATAAATTAATTTCAAGTACATCTTTCTCGTCTTTATCAGTTTGTACATTCCATCTCATATTAAAATATTGTTTAGATCCAGTCTGCAGACATCTGATATGACATAGGTAGTGGCACTATGCAACTCATCAATTGATATATAAACTTCCTTGTTAATCATAATTTTAATTGAATGCGACGCTGGCGTTGGAATGAAATACGATAGATTGAACACGAAAGAAAATTTTACTCCTAAATTGTTATGAAACTCGAACTAAAACAAATTCTGTGTTCAATTATTGAAATGCTTTTCTCTGCAGTCGGCCCACATCGGAATTTGCGTCGGGTGGGAATGCTGTACTTGTTTTACATGTATTTCAATGGAAGATGCTTCGAATAACTAAAGTCATTGACTCTATCGCCATCCGTACAAATTCGAGGCAAAGGTTTACTCCTTACTTCTCATAAAAAGGCTTTCCACAGAGCACTTTTAAGGAGCATCCCCAAAGATGTTAGAGATCATGAGGTAAATTATTTCCCAAGAGATTAATATAAAAAAAACATGTTTTAAAGGAGCACCGCGAATTGCTCGGAGTTGTAAGCTCGGAATGTTGGTAATTACCTACTTGGCTATTCAGATCTGGCCATTTAAAAAAACAGGTCAAGAAAATCATCTTTTTATGTTTATATACCTTAGCAGGTTAGGCAGGTCAAGCAGGAGATCCTGAAAATAGTTTGAAAGGAAAGAGAGGAATTTCTGGGAAGGAAAAATGTACAAGGGTGGGTAGGAATCTGGGGGTCAGTGTGTCCAGGAGTGACAAACGTATAAATCCTATATATTATTTTTATTTTAACTTTGTGAGTAAAACATCAAATTGTATTATTTAATTAAATGAAGACAGTGCCTTTGCCCGGAAAGCGAAAGGTCCTGGGTTCGCCCAGAGGTGCCAAAATCTTTTTTTGGTTTTTCTGTTTCCAGATTTTTGATTGAGTTTCGCTTATATTGTCTTCATTTAATTAAATATTACAATTTGAGGTTTTACTCATAAAGTTAAAATACAAATAATATATTCATCCTAAACTTCCGAAAAGTCAATAGTTGTCGCATATTAAATAAAATGGATAAAATGTTTTACCCGACACTATCTAGATAGTATTTAGTTCGGGTTTGAATCTTGCAATCACACTTAAAGATAGCAGCCAAAAAAAATGCGTTAAGAAAATGAAGATAATGTTGTTGGTTCTTAGTCGAAGTACGATACAGTTAAAAGTGACCGAATTGGATATCGACACCTTGGCGCAGTGGTTAGCGCTTTTGCCCGGAAAGCGAAAGGTCCTGGGTCTCTAGTCCCAGCGGTACCAATATCTTTTTCTGATTTTTCTGTTTCCAGATTTTCGATTGAGTTTCGCTTATATTGTCTTCATTTAATTAAGTTAAATCCAACCCTATAACTGCTGCGCTCGGCGACGGGTCGAGAAAGTCCGGCAGGTCAAAAAGGCCTTCCCCAATCAGTCTCTCTCGATCTGGTCCGCCACGTAGCAGGTGGGCAGGTGCATCCGCCGCTAAGGCCCGAACAAACCTCTCCCCACGCACCAGAGCACCCATGCCCGTGTTTTACTTATGAAGGCTGAATAACACTTTCAGCTTTTTTTTATTTATTTTTTTATTATTTATTAATACAAGAAAAATTTAATACAAGTTTTAGGCCCACAAAGCTGTCACACGACGGCTTGTCTGTAGGTTCTATTAAATAATATACGTATTTTTTAAATTAATAATACATGTAAATAAAATATTAAATATATATATATATAAAATAATGTATCTCAATGTACCTACCTAAATACAAATTGTTTAGACAGATACGTTGAGATGTTCAGAGATACATTGAATCGTTATTTATTATCCAACGCTTAATGTTATTGGTGCAGGGTTTCTCATTATTCTCAGGTTTAAAAAACTTATTGAATTTATTAAAAATCACTTGTATTAAGTATTCAAGCGTTCTGATTCCATACTTATTTGTTATTCTTGGAGTTATGAGGCCCTTATTTTCAGTGAATCTTCATAAGTATATAATAATAATAATAATATATAATATAATAATCCTCAGCACAGGTTATCGTAGTGAGGTATTCACAAAACACAATTACTAACCCATTTACACATAGCTACTGATTATCAACATTTTTTGTTTTATTGGTATGTATTATTTATGTAAACTGTAAACATATGTAAACTTAACGTACGAGAAAGAACTAAATAAATAAATATCTCATTCAATTGATGTCTTGTGAGGACTCATCTAGTTAGCTGCATTTCACCGGACGCTTACGAACTATTGTTTATTTAAAATTAACTCTTTTAACATACCCAGGCGCCAATGGTGGATTATTTTTATGGACTTAATATTAACGAGAATATATTGCGATAATTACTAATGACGAGGTTTCGTACGCCGCTGACTAGCTATTGTAAACAGTGCCACCATGTTCATTATTTGCTTATCAATTAAAACTCGACATTATTTAAATTGTGTATTCATAGTTTCCTGGTTTTAGTAGGGTTTAATGGAGAAATAAATTATGACATCCTGTAGATAATATTATTAATTTGTAAACAACTGATCTAGTTTCAATTTTTAAATACAAGAGTACCTCTGACATTCTCATCAATGTGAATAGATCAAAAATAGAAACATAAATGGAAATCATTATTGAATATTTAATTTAATTTTTAACTTAATGAGTGAAACCTCAAGTTGTAATATTTAATTAAATGAAAACTCAATCAAAAATCTGAAAACGGAAAAATCAAAAAAAGATAGGTCACATCTGGGACTCGAACCCAGGACCTTCGCCTTGAAAGCGACTTCGAAGCGTTGACAGAAGCTACTATAATAATGACATCACTTATGAGATCTCCCTGGGAGTATTAAAGCTAACTAACTAACTAACTAACCATCACGTTTCCCCGCCAGAGTAGGCAGAGAGGATGGACCGCTACACAACTCGGTCTTGGCCTTATTCACCATACTCACTCATACATCGTCTTATACACACTCTTCTATTATTCTGACTTTTGACATGGCCCGACTCAAGTATCTGATTCACTTGATCGTACCATGTCTTCCTAGGGCACCCCCGACTTCTTCTACGATTCATATTTGCGTCATATATTCTTCTTACACTACTTTCTTCTTTCATTCGCTCTACATGCCCAAACCAAGTGAGGGTCCCTTTCTTAATCTTTCTCATTACTCTTTCATCAGCCTTACATTATTTGCGGATATCTACATTTCTCACACGATCATACGTGGTTTTAACACACGCACGCCCCAGGGATCTCATTTCAACAGCATTTAGTCTACTTTTATCCTTCCTCTGCCAGTTCCATGCCTCACCGCTATACATCAGGTAACAAAACTCCATCGTGGACTGCTAGCTTCGCTTCTTTTGACAGCGCCAAAGGCATTCAGTCCTCCATTAATGGAGTTACCGGCATTGACCCTTCTTTCAAAATCTCTATCAGCCTTCCCATATCTCGTAAACATATTACCCAGATACACCAACTCATCGACCTACTCCAAGTATTCGTCATTAAACTATATTGCACACTGTTTTCGTACTCTATCTTTCAAACACCATGACTTTAGACTTACATTCATCAATAACTCATTCTTCATACATACTTCGTTCATCCTAGACAATGAGAGACTGTAGATCTTCCATAGTGTTAGAAATCAGCACCGCATCATCAGCGTACAACAGGCAACATACTTTCAGATTACTCAATTTCGCGCCCAATCCCATTATTACAGAAGATATGATAAATGTATGAACATGAATAAAATTCTAATATTTCTCCCGCATAGAATGATAGGCTTCTAAATTAAAATAAAATACAAATTACTTTTAAAATTCGAACTCCCATAAATCTAACATAAAATCAAAACGGCCAGTACAATGTAAAGCCTCCCACACACGTGGCGGTTGTAATTCCTTGTTTAGATAATATACGGCCGCATTGTCGTCCTGTGGTAGAAATGGTAGGTGCCCTTTAGCCACTCTTTGATTGGAAACCCAATAAATAATACAAATAATAAGGCTGGAGCTCCCTGGAAGGTAGCGGACCTCTGTGACGTCACAATGGATCTGACCTCTGTAAAAAAAGAAAGCCAGTGATGCATTATTTAAAAGTTTTGTTGTAATTTTCTCGAGTGAGCGAGCGGCGAAAGTTGCTTTAAACAAACCTGTTCACCCCAAACCAAACATAATAGAATATAAGATTGATATTTAAAAGATATAATTAGATCTACTTTTAAAAGAGAATAATTATTGAACTAATAAATTGGTAATATTATTAAATACTTACTTTAAATAATCAGTTCCATGCCTACTCAGAATCAAGTCAACTCAAAAGTCATTAAAAGCTACGACTTTTAAAAAAATTAAAATAGCCCACAACGCTAACCTAACGTAGCCTATTTTACCAATTTTTAATATTTATTTTACAACTTTTAATGATTTTTCATTGGATGTTCTGAGTTGATTTAATTCTGAGTTGTCCGGTAACTAAATGATCAAATATATTTTTTTCGTTTTATTCTCTGAATAAGATGGGCGTGTTGATGGCCCACCTCACGTGGGTTAGACTGGAGCTGAATGTCCACTCTATGCGAGCTATGCCTGTGGATCTCGATTTGGTATGTTTTCCGGCATCAAAATAGCAAATGTAGGTTCACAAGGGTACTTACGATAGGTTGGCCATCTTGCCTGGATTGGGATCCCCGTGGTCGATTCGGCTATTATCTGGATGAACCTCAGGTAGTCACAGTCAGTTTTGTAACGATTGAGATGAATAATGGCGATATTTTCACTTTGCGAGTCTCGATTTGTCACGATAAAAACGATAAGATGATGACAGAAGCGTTACCATGGGAAGACTAAACACTTTTCGTCTCCTTGACGACGGCTGTCGGCGGGCTGTTATCAGCCAATGTAGGCACTCAGTATGGGAATTCCATAAATAGGTTTGAATTCTGCCTTTGCCATGTGAAACAGAACAAACCCATCGAGATCCAATTTAACGTTACGAAACAATTCTCTTTTCGTCATAATTACTTTCATGCATCCTTACTTTTCTTTTCATTGTTATTATTGTTAGGTTCTGTGTCTATATACTATTATGATGTGCTTTAACTGCTACTAACCTAATATATAATAATAACATTTTATCTAAACTTGAAACCTTGCGAACACCTCAACCAAGATTCTCCTAGTGAGGTGTTCACGAAAAATTACTACTTAACCACATACAGTTACTAATTATTTTATAATCTTCTACCATGTAATACTAGGAATATTTTTTGCATCTTTCATCTATTTACCTGTAAACTGTATGTACGAGTTTAAAAAGAATTGAAAGAAAATCTATAACACATATAAAAAAAAATATTTACGTAGGTACGTAATGTTTTTTTTTCAAAACCAGATTATTTCAAATAATCCAGAAGTAGGTATTCCAATTATTTTGTCTACCTGAAGGGACACTACATTTTAAAAGATTTTTTTTTCGTTATGTGCATACCGCGTAAGACTCCCAATTGCTCCCAACCGCCTGGAACCAGTGAGACTATGGCATCCCCAATTGGAGTATGTTGTGAGGCTGTAGGTAGTGGGGAGGGGAAGGAGATGGGAAAGAGGAAGATGGAGAAAATCTTGGCTATTTAGATTTGGTCACCAGACACGTCTAAAGTCATGTTTAAGCAACCCTTAATTTGTTGTCTGTTTTAATTCTGAATGGTGATCTTATCGTGGCGATACTGGAACATCTTCCACACTGAAATTAATTTAAATTTATTTATTGCGAAATAATACAAATTAATCAAATAAAATTTATTTGCGCCCGCCGAGATTTGAGCCCGTGATCTTCGAATCGGTAGTTGAAAGCCTCATCCCATGGCCACGGAGGTCGTCGCCTGATTATGAAAAAGTAACCAATTCTTTTTCCAAACACCTGTTTGGAAAATTAGAACAAATAATAATTTATTTAAAGTGCCTTAAACAAATTAACGTAGATTTTTTTATGTCCTTCTAAATTTTATTTTTCATGTTAGGCTTACAATTTTTTTAAAAATTAAATTACTTACCGTTATATAGTTATCTTAAATATTTTTGGTGTAAATCATGACAAAACCAACTTAGCTTTTAAAGAGTTACGACGTTCCTTGTGAGAAACTTCATTATACGATAAACAAGTTAAATTAATAATACATCGAGGAGGGTTTTCGAAAGGATAGAAGAAGGTTGGGAGTAGATAGCTATTAAAATCGGTATAATTTAAAACATTGTGTAACTTCATTTCATATTTTTTTACTCTAAAAACTTCAAGGCTTTTGAATGGTTTCACGCAAGCCCTTATGATTTGACTTGACAGAAAGGGTTATTTTGATTTTTCGTTTAAATAAATGGTCTTCGTGCATCGGCAGGATCAATCAAATTATTATCAATCAAGTTGTATTTTGAATAAATCCTTTTACACCTTTCTACACGTAGAAAGTTAAAATCTAGGCAGCCTTAGAATAAACAACTTCACAAATTTCATCATCATGGAATCTTGTCAGAGTGCACTTTCGAGTGTTGAAGTAAATTATTGCCCCCAAAAATCTTCAGTCCGATGGATCAATAGCGACAAAGAATAGCTAAATCGACATAGTTTCCTTATTTACATTTTTACTTTATTTTTTTAAAATTATTTAACCAGCGAGTACCCGGCATGCGTTTCAATGCCACTCAAAGAAATAAAGTGTTTCAGTTTTATTTCTGTTTATGCAAGTGCTTTTGAATACATTTTTTTTCCGATGAGTGAGCAATGAGCATGCTACGTACGGTGGGAGAAACATAGATTTTCCAAATTCACCCCCTTGCTATTCCCTACCGCTACCTTGAACCCTCCACCTTCGTTACCCTCCCCTTCCCAAATTTACCTCTTACTTCCTTCCCACCCTGCCTCTAAACTTTTTTTTTACATTAATTCCACACAGGCGGCCCTGTGGAAAATAATTTCCCTCAGGGCCTATGTCATCTGGGATGCTGTGTGGAGGGTCTTTTTGAGGAGAGGAATGAATGAACATTGGTCTTGAAGGGACCCATGTTGTAGGAGGGAGGAAACACAGAGGCCGGCAAATCGTTCCATAGCCGAGCTGTTGAACTCAAGAACGAGTCGAAAAAACGACCCGTCCTCATGTGACAAATGTCAACCGTGTACATATGTTGGGCGCGTGTTTGGCGTGCCTCCCGACTATGCACCGGTGCCGAAGGGATCAATTTCGCTAATGACGCTCAGAGCATCTTCCATTGAAATACCGGTAGAACAGGGAAAGCATTCCCACCCGACGCCTGTGTGAAATACATACAGTCGTCGGGTGTCGACTATCCGTGTGAGGAATATGGATTTTTCAAATGTCTCACTGCTATCCCCTACCGCTACAATGTCTCCTTTGAAATATTTCCCTGTGCCCCTCCCTTATCTCCCACCCCTCTTTCACCCTTTCCCGTGCGATCCCGTTCCCGTTCCGCGTCTCCTTCCCCTCTCAGGTCCACTACCACTCCCGCAGACGGGAGCAGTTGGGACTCTTGTGCGGTATTCTCTTTAAGAAAAACAGGCGTTTTGAATAGTGCTTAGTGGCAGGATTTGATTGGACACTTCGATTTTAAAGTAGAAAAACCTTGACAAATCAATCACCATCAGTTTCTTCGCTTCTGTTAAGAGACCTCATTATTGCGGGATGCAGAAATTCATAAGAAAAAAAATGAGAGATGATCTTCTTTCACCTCAGTTGACATGTTATAAAGCACGTAGGTACCTTCCACTACTTACGCGAATAATAATATATTAATATTATTCTCCAAACGGCCCAATGTTAACATGCTTTTTCTAATGGCGGGTTATTCCAACTATTCCCCCTTGTATAAACAATTTAGGAATGATTACCATATTGAATCCCATAGATTACCGAATAGAAAACCGCTTGAATGCGAACACGAATGAACGTAAATATCGCAGACCAAACTGTTCAATATCTAAATGTCAAATTTGACATTTATGTCTCGAGGCTTTGTGCGATTTGACATATTCAAATTTTATGTGACATGGCGCAGAATATTGGAAGTACACAATTAAAAAAATGATTCAATCCATACTTTGGTAGTTTTGCTGAATTGTAGGAGACATAAATTGATATCTAATGAAAAACTGTTTTTTTATTTTTTACTAGCGAGTTCGTGGTATGCATTGCTATGCCACTTAAGAACGAAATTGTTTCTGACTGCGTGTCCTTTTCCATTCTTCCAGTTCCCCTTCCATCTCCTACTGCAGTTTTTTTAATAAATTTTCTATCAAATTTGGTACCTAACATACCTATGTTAGGTTATTATACCTATTAAAAAATATATAAAATTTGATAAGCTTCGAAGTGCTCGATTTTGATTAGGACCATAGGTGAGAATAAATTTAGTAATTTAAACATTTTCGAAAATTGAATTTTAATTTAACAATCGATGGTTTAAAAAAATGTCATTCTCAAATTGTGACAGTTTTGTAAGAGTTTTTGTAATGATTAAAAAAACTTTTTAGATGTTTTGTCATGTGGTTGTAATAATCCAGAAATTTTCACGAGGATAAAAAGAAGGTATTTTGATACTACAAATTCCCAAAGTTTCATCGCAATCGGATAAACTTTTCATTCATCAAAACTTATCATTCATCATAAACTTTTCATTCATCAAAACCCTCCACACAGCATCCCCAAAGATGACATAGGCCCTGAGGGAAATTATTTTCCTCAGGGCCTCCTATGTGGAGCTCATGTAAAAAAAAAAATACATTTTCATTTTTATATAATGTATAGATTAATATTATTAACAAGGAATCTTCTACCACGTGTACAGGGTGTTAAGGGACGGACTTGACTTACTTTATCGAGTGATTCCTGACATTATTTGAAGAAAAAAATGTAAATGAAATTTTGGGCTCCGGCGACATTTTTGACGTTTTTTTGTTCTGCTAAAAACATATGAAATCATTAGGTATTGAACAAATAGAGGGGGATTAGGAATTGGTCGTTTACTCGACTGAATGACCAATTACAACATTTGGAAAAAAATAAATAGTTTGATTTTAAAGAAAATAAATCATCGGAGACCGTAATTTCTTTTAACTTTTCTACTCCAAATAATGTCAGGAATAACTGGTTAAAGTAAGTCAAATACATCACTAAACATTCTGTGTATTACAATCGTCGTATAAGAGAAGCGCGATTATTTTACAGTTATTTCAAATCAAGGAGCTTTGAATAACAAACTCACAGTCTCTTCGCTTTCAAACCCGAGAAAAGGCTGGCAAACATTTCTACATTTTTAATATTTTCCGCAAATGAGAATAACAGAAATCAGGAAGGGAAGGAAATGGCAAAGAAAAATATTGATGGTACTTTGCTTTTTCGAACTGGTCACTAAATACGACATCTTTTCGGGGTTATTTTTTGGTTTTTTAAGCCGCCGCTATCCGAATTTCTACCGATTTCTTACGTATCTCCCTTAAACATTTGAAGTTTTTAAGCTCTTAAAAAAATATATGTTATTTTTGAAGATACTATCTAGATACTTTCCACGCCGAAACGCAAATTATATGAAATTCCCTCGATAGAAAAAAATTGCAAACTATGCTCCAAAAATTATTTAAAACAAGTCTATTTCTATTATTTTACAAGTTATATTTGTGAAAAAATTCACAATGTTTCTTTAAAGAATACTTAAGATGTCTTTCACGAGATTTTTGTTCTACTTTGAACGAGTCATGTTTTATTAAGCATTTTCATAATTTTCGCTTCAATTTTATCATTGAAAATATTAGCGCGCTCTGTCCAACATTGGTAATTACATATCTCTCCATCTTCTTCTTTTTGAGCTGGGAAGCGTCGCCTTAATCAGTTATATGTATTTTTTTGAAGTACTTAATTAACTCTACCTTATACAAGGATGGCAATCCTTTTTTAATACAAAGGTGGTCCTCGCTAAACATATTGCCAGACATAACCTAACTTACGCAGTGTGTGCTTGGTTCAGTCCGCATTGTGAAACAACACTCTTTCTTTTGATAGGAAGGTACTCGCTCCTTTGTCAAGGGGATAAATAGAAAAAAAAATCATTATAGGTTGAGTCGATCGCGATGTTGAGAAGGAGGAGTGTGTAGAAAGTTTTACAAATATTCTGTAAAAAGTCATGGTTTGCCTAAGAAATAATGAAACAGCACCCCTTTAGAGTAATTAAAAAGGAAAGTGTATTTTTAAGGACTAGCACAGTTGGTATAACACTCACCCGGCAAGTCATAGATCCTGGGTTCATGTCCCAGATGTGACCGTATCATTTTATAATTTTTCTGTTTCAGATTTTTGGTTGAGTTTCGCTAATATTGTCTTCATTAATTAAATATTACAATTTGAGGTTTTACTCATTAAGTTAAAATTAAAATTATATATTTTTAAAGCATCTGCAATAATAATAATAATAAAGTTTTATTCCAGGAGGTGGGGAGGATAGTGCAATCCCACTCGTCCCATATAATAGTACACATTTATACAAAAGATTTTTTAATACAAAATACATATTTTAATACAAAAGATTTTTCTTAAAAACATAGAATAGGAAAAAAAAATAATAAAAAAAAAAAACTAAAAAATAATCAATTCTATGTAGAGCGTTGTCTGGGGTGAGCTCGGGCCCAACGCTCACTCAGGAGTGGGGTTTGGTGCTGGAACGCTGCGGTCACCACTGCATTGTCGGAAGCCATTAGCCGCATCCTGGCTCCAGTGACCCGATGTCTCATTAGACCGGCGAATCCATGCAATCCTAGTTCAGGTTCAATAAACGTTTAGATTTTAATAGTTAATGAAGTATGCAGTAACGAAATCTTGTCGGCAATAGTACACAAAATTAAAGAGATGTTTACACAGTCATGATTTTATTTTAAATAAATATTGATGTTTAATTGAAGTGTGGTTGTACGGGTGTGCTATACACAACCCGCAGAATCGAATACATGCAAAAAAATAACATGAAAATTAAATAGTCAGTCGAAACAAACATGAGTAATAAGTGACACTGTGGAAAAGTGAAAAAGAGGGAATATACTCAGTATCGCCCTTACGATTGACCAAAATTCAGATTCTAAAAGTTGAAAGAAAGACTTCATCCCTGTTTACTTCCCATATCTGAAAAAACTCAATACTTGCCAACCCTCTTCATATCCCTTCTGCTTTCCTACGACTTTTTCTTCTCTTGCTCAAGTTCCTCGATGGGAGAAGAAAAAGTCCCACTACTGTTTTTTTATGTGGTAACCATATAACGAACACAAATAATAATTATCATAATAGGATAATTTGTAGAGCGCCGTTTCGTGAAAAATCACCTTAATTAATTTAATTAAAAATTAATTCTGATACAGTGGGATTCTTAAATTTTAGCCGTACAGTTCGTAGGCTATAATACTATTTGATGATTGATACCACATATTAGTAATTACATGAAAACGTGTTATACGTATACACCGACTACGAAATATTAAATATACGTAATATAATATCACTTTACTTGTAACATTTGTAATTAGGTACCGCTTTGTTTCGATAATATAAAAAAAAACTATAGTTGATTCCATTCTCTGAGTAGAAAGTACAATATTGTCAAAATTTGTTCCCCAATATTGTCAAATTTTTTCGGATTTTTTCGAACACCCCTCCGATCGCAATCCCCGGATATTTAAATATGTCGGATCTATTTGGGACAAACAATATATAGATCATGAAAGGTATTGTCAGAACACACAGCGGATGGACCGCTTTTTCACATCATTCTTTTCTATTATTATTATTTATATCTCGGCAATACATCATCGGCTGGAAATTTGAATATTATTTAAATTATATTGCCTGTCGCACGCAAGGGGTACTCTACTGTCAGGAGCGGATTTTGATGATTGCAAGATTTTGCCAAAATATTTTCAAATCGTTTTCAATACCTGTAATACTAATTTATTTAATTTAATAAAAAAAAAATTAATCCAGCGGAAAAGGGAGGATATTGATATCCTACCATTTACGAAAGAGAAATATAAACACAATAAAAATTCAAAATATAGTAGAACCTATCTAATGATAAAGAAGTCAAATTTAATATAAAATGTAAATTAATTAAATAAAAGTAGTGGATCGTCCTTCAGGGAGATCACTACTAAATAAAAATGTATTTAGAAACAGTTTGGCATATAAAATTCAATTATTTTTAATTTTAAAACTAAATGATCACTAAGTGAAACAAGCCATCCCAATTTATTTTAAGCTATTTGAAGTTAAATTCAAAATTTGATTTTTAAGTATCTGAAAAATTAAAAATAAAACTAACAATAAATATGTTAAAAATAGATTTGTTCAAGTCATTCTCATCTGGTCACCTCTGCCACGCCACGGTGACTGATTAGACTTTGTTATAAGTTTTTTTTGTTTTTGTTTGTTCGAAAAAATAATTCAAGTATTTATATTGCAAAAATGGTGATTTTGGCGGTCTCTTTGGATTACAAGAGACACTGAAATGTATTGTTCTAAAAAACTGCTAAATCATCATGCTCGACCAAATGAATCAGAGATGTTGCTCAGATCTGGGGTTACTACTTCTTAATATTGTTTGCATTCGTTCGTTTTTATACCAATAAAGGAGTTTACTTTGTATGTAAAATGAAATATATTTTATATTATCTCCGTATAAAAAAAAACAAAAAAAAATCTTTCTATATTTTTAATGCAATAATAATAATAATATAAAGTTTTATTCCAGGATGTGGGGAGGATAGTGCAATCCTACACGTCCCATATTATTGTACATATTTATATAATATATTTTATAACATATTTTAATACAACAGATTTTTTTAAGAACATAAAATAGGAAAAAAACAAAATTAAAATTAAAAAATAAATAAATAATCAATTTTATCAATTCTATTCATCAAGCTCGTGCCCAGCGCTCACTAAGGAGTGGGGTTTGGTGCTGGAACGCTGCGGTCACCACTGCATTGTCGGAAGCCATTAGCCGCATCCTGGCTCCAGTGACCCGATGTCTCGTTAGACCGGCGAATCCGTGCAATCCTAGTTCAGTGAACATTGTCGATGCACTGCTATATCTTCTGAATCCAAATATAATTCTACATGAATCATTATATTGGATCTGGAGTCGTTCCATCGAGGTGGTTCGGTAGTTACACCATGTTTCGCATGTATATGCAATGTACCTGCAATGCCTGCATAATGCAAATGTACCTGCAATGGTTGTTAGATGTCAATAAAGTTTGTTTTGGTTTTCGTAAATTCTAAAACATACAGAAAGAACAAAAGAACAATAAAAGTAGTTCAGCCCTACGAAATGATTACCAATCCGACCCTTACAAGGTATGTAGTGATCGAACGCAGGAACTATTTGCTTTGTATCTAACAAAGAAATCCTTTCAATGAGCGGTACTCGACTGTTCGGGTTTGGCGCTCACCCATTATCCGCCCCTTCGAAGGTTCGATTAATGATCAAAGTAAGACGGGGTATTTAGACTATAAAAAGCGATCAACTATGAAAATCTGTATCATATACCGATCTTTGGGTAAATTTTGTTCTGTCTCTAAATATTATATGGGAGGACAGTGTTTGTTTTTTGCGAGTGTAATGATTTTTTTCAGTAAGTAGATGAATCGTTTAGATTTTAGATAATGATTTATTTTAAGAATTCATAAATTTTTTTTAGAAATGAGTAAAGTGAAAGTTGTGATGTCACGCTCGTAAATACACCATAACATTATCCCCTCAGGCCTCGTTCTTATTTTGTCGGAATGTCAAAATATTTTTGCTTTATAATAAAATCTAAATAAATGAAGTATTTCTGTTTTACGAAGGTCATAAAACAGGTTTTTAATTAAATGTATATTTCGGAATAATTTTGAAAATAAAAAAGTTTTAAAAATGGCTCATCTTTCGTTTTTTTCGAACTAAAATATTGATAACAAAAAAAAAATCACACATATTTTATTAGGAAATTTTATTTTCTTGTATCGGGTGTCGGTAAATGACCCGTTGGATCAGGGCCAATGAGCTTACAGTTGAGCAAGGAATACAGAAAGGGAAGAATTTTGTTAGGAAATTCTGCACTTAAGGTTTGTTCATCAGACTTACTAACAGATAGGTGTGTCATCCAATAGCAAGGCCGACTAGAGTACAGGAATGGGTGCGTAAACTTCACTGTTTAAAAACAGTGAAATCACTCTGTTAATTTAATATGCTTGCGCACAAATCAGCAGTACCAACGAGTATCAACAAAAATCGCCGCCATTGCAAACTGTCGTTGGTCTATAGCACGGACTTGATTACTCGGCGGCTTTGACCTCAAGTGACAATTCGTTTCTGAATGTCGGTCTCCCATTAAAGACACAAACCGTAGTAATACGCAATTTATTGAAAAAGCCGAATTCAGAAGAGAGTGATAACACATCCAGAAGTGTTTTTCTTATACTATTTATTATTTTCTGACACTGGGCGCATTTTTGATCTTACTTGAACCAAACATTTTTGAGTTCTACATGATATTTTATGTTTAAAAAATGTCTAATGATTGGTTTGAAATATCGATTCGTAATAAGCGTAAAAACTGTATCGAACGGTGACATCAGAAATTGAAAGGAGCGAACAGCCGATAGATAAGTAAGCAGGATTTGTAGGAATAACGATTAGCAAATGAATAATCGAATTCGTACCTAGGTTATTGGAAGACAGGCGAAACAAATTTTACTTGTATATTCACAGGGTAGCTAAAATATTTGTTACTATTGACTGATCATTCTTGTTGAACAAAAAAATTTATGAGAACTATATTAAATCCACGTTTTCCCACCGAGTGAAAGAGTTAAGACCTACGTCATCTTTGGGGATGCTGTGTGGAGAGGGTCTCTTTGAGGAAATAATGGTGATTCTATTGTTTGAATCGTACGTTATTTCAGTTTATTAAAACAACCCGTTTAGAACATCTTTTTGTGAGTAAATAACCATTTATAATACATTTTTGCTTTACCAATACTCTATATTTTTACTTTAACTGATATTGTTTTTTAACTTTACTTGATATTGTCGTTAAATAAAAAAATATATATATAAAAATTACAAAACATTAATAGTTGCTCATCGGTTGTGTAAAATTTAAAATACGTTTATTAGTAAGGCCCGTATACTTTTGGCTTGTGTATTCTTCATATTATACAAATAAGCGTAGTTTAAATTTTATACAACTGATAAACAACCATTGTAAATGTGAGTTTATCAATTGAGTAAAATTTATAACATATTTATTAGTAAGGGGAATGGGGTCTAAAATAAGTGATTTAAAAAAAAATCATTCAGTTTTGATACTTGGAGAAAAAGGAAATGAAAGTGAGCTCTAGCGTTGTGAAATTTGCAAAGAATTTTCTTCATGGCATATCTAGGAAAATACAACTTTTTATAATTATAAGGTTATTTCCACCATAGGCTTTGATGATTTGAAATATCCTCAAAACTTGAAAAAAATAGTCCATTCCCGAAAGTGTTTATAATTTTTAATTTAAGGGTTTGTCGATATTAATTTGTAGTAACTACTTAATATATCAACATTGTGTACGCCCAGGATATCTTTGATGGATTTCCACAAATATTAAAACGATTCCTTTTTGAAATTTGTAACCACCCTTCAGTTAAACCTAACCCTTCCATCTTTCGTTAACTTCATTTTAATTCGGTATCATTTATAAAAATATTTCATAGTCCAGTGGTTTTGTTCTTTGAAGCGTGGATCGTGGGTTCGATTCCCTTTAGAGTCTGTGTACAGATGATGATGTGTACCACGATAATAGTCGTCTGTCATTATTCGCATGGTAATTCACTGTCCCGATGACGGTTGCAGAAAGGTGTGCAAAACGTATCGAATGGTGTACGGAGCTATCGGATTGCATTTTTGGAATGACAATAAAATTTTAATATTTTAAAAGGATGACTACTTTATGAAATAGAAGATTCAAACCCCAATAAATACCATGAAACTTAAGTCGTAATCGTCGCTACGACTTGGTCAAGATACCACACGGCCGAACGGAGTTCTAGCACAGCACAACATGACAAGAGGAATGATGCTATTAAATGAAATTTCTAAAGCGGTAGATATGTTTAATTACGCATATTACATTTATATATTATATTTTTTTATTGTTCTCTAGATTTTATGTCCGGGTTAAATCTTCCTCACAGGAAAAACTTAATCCTTCCACACACTTTTCCACAAATGCTAATCTAGTCAATTCACGCGATGTAATTGCATTGTATAAGTATACTAAATACAAAACTATACAAGAACAACACGTCAACCTACCAGAGACCATATGGGAAAATACTTCACCGACTCCAGATATTTTCATATCAGAGGGTTCGGCTCGATAGAACTCCTAACTGAACCGATAAATCCTACCGATCCCTCAATATAAATATTTAAAAAATCTTTCGTAATCCTACATGTATTTAATATGACTGATTTTTGCATTTTTATATAAAGATTCTTTGACAAATCTAATAAGCCTAAATTTTTAATTAGAGAGCTAGGTATAATGCCAGTAGCCGAAATAACAAATGGTAATATTTTTAGTCCGAGAATGCCAAATTCTTTTAATCTTATTTCCTAAATCTGTATATTTTCTAATTTTTTCAGAAACAGATTTTTGAATATTACAGGAATTCGGAATAGCGACATCAATGATATAAGTTATTTTTTTTAATTTTGTCATGTAAAACTATATCGGGTCTATTATGACGAATCGTTCTGTCTGTTAGTATAGTTTTATCATAATATATTTTATAAAATTCATTTTCTAAAAACGAATTTGGTTCGTATTCATAATATGGTACTACATTACGGCAATAAATCAATTTATGTTTAATTACCAAACTTTGATGAATTATTTTTAAAACCTGATTGTGTCTAAAAGTATATTCGGAAGGCGCTAATATAGAACATCCCGATATAATATGTTCTATAGTTTCCGGAAAAGCCAAACATTTTCTACATAAATCATCAATTTGATTTCTATCTTTGATTATATACTTCCTATAATTTTTAGTATTAATGACTCTATCCTGAATGGCAAGAATAAATCCTTCTATTTCTGCGCTCAATTCTCCAATACTCAATCATTTGTTTGATGAAAGTTTGTAAATAATAATAATTTAAATTTAATGTTTGTTAATAGTAATAATTTTATTTTATTTATTAATTTTATTTTATTATATTGTACATTTGAATTTACAATTTGCTAATTAATTATTTCATTTCATATTGCAAACTATATTTTTTCTTGTTTTATGTGCTCCTACAATACATCTTGAACTTTCCAATAGGTGCAAACTTTAAAGTTTCTGGTAGAGTGTTATATAACTTCATCCCTTTGCACAGTAAACTGTTCTACGTATTCGCTTTGTCATTTTTTTGTAGTCTGATTTCCTTGCACGTCCTTGTGTTATGTCTGTGGATGTCCTTGTTGTATATAATTTTGTTTGAGAAGTATTTAGGTAATAGGTTGTCCACTATTTTATGGATAAATATCATCGTGTTCAAGGTCAGCATCTGTTTCACGGTTAGCCAATTTAGTTCCTTCAACATTTTATTAACTTTTGAAAATCTATTTCGCCGAAGTATTCTCATTGCCTTGTTAATAATGATAATAATTGGATAATTTGTAGAGCAGTGTTTTTGTGAAAAATCACTTCAAGGGCGGTAATTGTATAATATCTAATATTGTAACATGTTCTGTAGTATATACTAAGTAAAATAAACAATAGCATACTATGAATATATACATACTATGAATATATACATATTATGAACCCTACCACCACAATGTGTCTAAGATTTATTCTGAATAATTTTATGGACCTAAAATAGGAACCAACGCAATAATCTTCGGAGAATCGGAGACAAACAAGGACTAATGAAACGATTTGATCTATTTGCTAAGTGGATATAATAGATCAGACCCTCCATTCCCCAGAACTCCTATAAGAGCGCCATTTTTATAATGTTGTGGTTGTTAAACTTTTTAAATTCGCTCTTCCTTTTTCTTAACTTAATTGTGAAAGATTCCTGATTTTTTAACTTTATTAATGTTTCGGTTAATTTATTACGTGTAGCGTTTCTCATTCTTTAGTCATCGTTTCGGACAGTGTTACAGTGTCCATAATCAAGCCAAATGTGTATATTGTGGTTCTTGTGAATATAGAATGGATACTGTGTTGCGCGCTTTAATCCTCTTATGGCCCGTATTACCTAATATTTATGTTTTTTCTTAATTTTATTTTATATGAATACAGCAAAAAAGTTCGAACTACTCCCGTCTGGAGACAGTGAGACTATGGCATCCCCAACTGGGGTACGTTGTGAGGCTGAAGGTAGTGAGGAGGGGAAGGAGACGGGGAGGAAAAAGGTGAGGAAGTACCTGGCTATTCAGATCTGGTCACCAAACACGGCTAAAGCCATTTCAAGCAACGTTTCAATTCTGAATGGTGGTCTTATACCAGGGCGATACTGAGAATACTCTGGAACGTGCCTATAATATACTTTATATTATTTTAAATGATTTAATTGTGAAAAAACACAAATCAATCAAATAAAATTAATTTGCCACGACCCGATTTGATCCCGCGACCTTCGGATTGCGAGTCAAGAGCCTTACCGCTAGACCACGTCGGCCGTCTTGGAGTGACCGAGTATCACTGCTGTCCAGTACGCCAGTGTCCGCAGCCCTCAACGCAGCGCAGAACCGCGAGGAGTGGAGGAGTCTTATCCTCCAAGGAAATTGAAGTGTTGGAGTCACGATGAACAGCAATGAGAACTGACTTGGGAAGAATAACTAGATGTTGAAAGAACTGAAGTTATAATCTGCAGAACTCCATAAGCATAACCATATAAGAACCAAAGCGCTAAATAAAAGGAAAATAGTAATAACACATAAAATTTAGAATTATTTATTTACGCTCCACAATTCTACGTGCGGCCGTGAGCCTTAGATCAACAACGCAGTCTGGATCTGGACTGTTTTGTAGCTATTAGATTTCCATCTAGGTCATAATTGCTTACTGACTATAAAAAATGTCTAGAATATTTTTAAATTAGCATCTTTTTTATCACATCGGTCGCTTAATGTTTCTAATATTTGAAATTAAGCGGTCGTTTAGTGTTTCTAATATTTGAAATTAGAAACATTAAACGACGGCTGTGATAAAAATGACAAAACATCTTTCAAAATTATTAAAAATAACCATGTAGAATCTTCCACAATCAAAATCAATATCAATCACCATCTACTACAATCACACCGGCCTTCGCTCATGAAGAAACTGAAAAAAAAAACAGTCGTCGACGCAACCGCAGTCAGTCTCCTGAACAAAATCGATATTTTTCTGATCTGACATATCGCAGATTTCTTGAAAACTTAACAGTGGGCTGCTACCATGGCAACCTGAAGGCAACTGAAACGCGACTGCCGCGGCGACAAGCAGTGCTGGTCACCGCGGCAGTCACGTTTCAGTTGCTTTGTTGACAGATTGCCATGATAACGGTTCACGATCTGTCAAGTTTTGTCATGTTTTGACATGTCAGATCGGAAAAATATCGATTTTGTTCAGAAGGTTGATTGCGATTGGGTCGACCACCGGTTTTTTTCAGTTTCTCGTTGAGCGAAGGCCCTATGACACACAAAAACTTTCCATATTCCTTCCCAAAGAATCAAACTTCACCTTTTTCACACCGCTTGTACGAATGAGTCGATTATGTAACACTCACTGACACTGTAGTGGTAAGATTCCGGGCTTATTAAAAGATAGCCCCAAGCACATTTTTAAATAAAAATTTATTGAATTTTTTTTTTTTACTTGGCTTCAATCGATTCAAACTTTATTGTCTCTTTTTATGTGAATACCTCCAAATAATCCTTACTGCTCCCAAACGTCTGGAGCCAGTGAAACTATGGCATCCCCAATTGGGGTATGTTGTCTTATAGGCTAAAGGTAGTGCAGATAGGAAAAAGAATGGAAGAAAAGGTGTGAAAGAACCTAGTTTTTTAGATCTGGTCACCAAACACGGCTAAAGCCATTTCGAGCAACTTTTCAATTCTGAATAGAATTCTCAAAACAGCGCAATACTGAAAGTATCTGCCGCAAATATACTAAATTAATTAATTAAAATTTACTTGCGCATGCGAGATTTGATCCCGTGACCTCCCGATTACAAGACCCTTTCCTCTTGACCACGGAGGCCGTCTTTTCTTTTGTATTGCTGTGGTTTTGTATACTTATTGGTTTATGTTTATATATTGTTGGATACCGTTATAAAACGGTTGGTATTTAATATTTATAATTGTCCCTACGACCCACAGTTTGAGGGATATTTCCCGAAGGGGTTACGTCGGCGTCACACGGCCCAGGCCTCTGGCATCGATCCGCGCCATATTTTATTAATGACATGTTTTTGAGAAAAGGGAAAATTTGAAATTCAAATTCGGCATCCATTAGCGCTGGCACTTAGCCGCGTATTAATATGGGGAAAATAATAATATTTTGTCAGTTTGGACATTTTTCCGTGCCGCTTTATCCGCGGTGGCCGGCGCCCGAAAAACTGCGATCTTAATGCACGACATCAATCTTTTTATGTTTATTTATGTGCCACGGAGATATATTTATCCGTAAATGGTGGATTACTAACATATTGCGGACATTGCGACCACTTAGAGGAATATGTGGCAGACGGTTGCAGATTAGCCAAATCCCAAATTAGAATAAGTATCAAAGATAAATGTATTAAAGTTTTTGAATTATCCTAAATTTTCAATGACAGCAAACCAAACACATTATTATATCAAATGATTTTAGATTTTCATGGCTAAAGGAATTGTCGTTTTTTTACTTTTGGGGTATTATGCCGTGTTGTGCTACCTTCTTCTTTAACCAAAGAAGGGCTAAATAAGGAGGTAGCGCTGAACGGCATAATACCCCAAAAATAAATAACGATATTACATTATCGTATCGTTTCCAAGGCAGGTAACAAATCCGATGAAAATGGGTACAATTTAAAAGCAACTTTTCTCAGCTTACAAATCTATAGTTATATTCCAAGGTTGATGAAATTTTGAACACTTTACTTTTGAAAAAAGAGGTTGTATCAACATACCACGTGTTGTCATAACATTGAAAAACAGAAATCTCCACAACCTGTATTGTCAGAACATAGAAAAACAGAAATCTCCCCAACGTGTGTTGTCAGCGCATTGAAAAACAGAAATCTCCACGATGTGTGTTGTCAGAACATTGAAAAAGAGAAATCTCCAAAACGTGTGTTGTCAGAACATTGAAAAAGAGAAATTTCCACAGCGTATGTTGTCAGAACATTGAAAAACAGAAATCTCCACAACATGTGTTATCAGAACATTGATAAACAGAAATCTCATATCGTGTGTTGTCAGAACATTGAAAAACAGAAATCCCCACAACGTGTGTTGTCAGAACATTGAAAAACAGAAATCTCAACAACGCTTGTCTTTTATTTTTCGTTTATATTGTACGTGAAATATATATTTTTTATATCTAAATTCCTATGTAAAATTGTTATTTCTTCCTACCTATGAATTTTATGTTCCTCCAGTCCTAAAATGAGTTCTGTAATTAAAAAAAATGTGTTGTCAAAACATTGAAAAACAGAAATTTCCACAAAGTATCTTGTCAGAACATTGAAAAACAGAAATCTCCGCAACATGTGTTGTAAGAATATTGAAAAACAGAAATCTCCAAACGAGTGTTAGAATATTAAGAAATTTAGTCAAAATTAAAAAAAAACTTAACAGGTTAGTAGATAAAATTATAGTTTGTTTCCAATAGTAATGAGCTAAACTGATAGAAGTGTGTTATGGGTATGTCTGTGTGCACAATTAAAACATTAAAAAATACTTTTGTTAACTAAAGTTAACTATTTATAGAATTACGATACCGTTTTTGGAGAAATCCACGAAAAACGTATCCAAATCATCGAAAAAGCGTGGCTTGTGGCTTGACATTATACAAGTGAAAACGTTCTTTGTTCAAAACCACTTTGTCTTTTTATTTATAAAGTGGTTTTAAACAAATAACGGTTTTCGTTTTTATCCAAATAACTTGATGATTTTTATGCGTTAAGACTTTTCTATGTGTGGCATTTATAGACGAGGAAATAACGTTACACTTATATTGTATAACTCAAAAACGCTGATTTTGGAGTTCACTAGGTGTAGTAATTACCCCGCGATATGATGTTCAAATATTATGTTGTTGATTCCTAATGAAATTTCATGAAAATATTTGTATCTCAAAGTTTCATTGATTGAAAAAACAATGTTAAAAATAAAATCCATTCTCTCAATTTATTTGTAAACACATTTAAAAATAATCACCCATTCTTTTAGATTCAAAGTTCGACTAGACCCGGTGTTGCCATTATGTTCCCCACGAAGGTTAATCATTGATAAATCTATGTATTTCTGAATTAATTAAATAAATAATATGTAACTGGAGCGGCCTCACAATATTTCAGAAAGGAGGAGGGGGCAAGGGTCGGGGTACCTACTCCATAGAATTAACGCTCGGGTAGGTCCGCAAACAAAGCCGATTTAAAATATGCAGATCGGGGTATTTTTTTAACGACCCTGGCAACATTAAATAAAGGTGTTCCGAATTCGAAATTGATATTATTCAAATGATAGAGTAAATGTAGTGGAATTAAAAATTGACATTAGGCACATATCTGGCACGATAAATAACCTATATTAATCATTTGCCATTGTGGAACTTTTCTGATAAGCAAATAAACTTTGATCATTAGAGCCGTAGTAACTAGATAGCAATACGATGTTTGAATGTGGATGAAGCAAGGAATGTGTGCCTATACACTTACAGATTTTTACCTAAAAAACAACTGATTTTATGAAAAGTACGTCCATAGATGCAGTGCTAATTTTATAATTCTACTTTGTTTTTTATCAGATTTTCAAAAAGGTGTTTTCTAATGAACGATTCATTTCTCTCTCTTTCTGTTGGGTTACTTGTAACCCGGGAATGTTAGTCTTTATTTTGTTTTTTTTTTTTAAATTTAAATTTATAAGATTGGAGATAAAATAACAAACAAATTTACTGTCAGATGATGAAACGCCAAATGGTCGAGTCGAAAGAGGACTTCGTTACGATACCGTCGTGATTCTGTATGTCCCGAAAACATCAATAGACTGGCCACGTGGAAAATATACCGAACACCACCACAACACGGCATGTGCCTAGTACGGTGGTTGAAAAATCCTCAATTCATGTAACAAACAATTCAATGAACAAAGAAAACTTTAAAAAAATATATCAGATGATGTAACGCCAAAGACCCTGAGGACAACATTTGTGGAGGAGGTCAAAACTTCCCTGTGATGTAATCCTACCAAAACACGACGTAGTTCATACCTTTAAGGACTCTTTTTTTTGTTACTTATTTTTGGAGTGTTATGCCGTGTTTCGCTACCTCCTTCTTTAGCCAACGTTTCGGAAAGCGTTACAGTGTTCGAAACGTTGGCTAAAGAAGGAGGTACACGGAGATACACGGCATAACACCCCAAAAATAAATAACAAAAATACTTTTGCAAAAACATACCTTTAAGGACTCATTTTTTATGTAAAAGATTCGACATGGGAATCGCGCCATGAGAAACTATAACAGTAGGTACGAATATTTATCGAATATGCAAATATCTTACAAAGAAATCGTCCACATTCGGCATGTGTACGAATAAATTAATCGCACAGAAAACACCAAACATCTTTTTCTAATGCCCCGTAATGGTGTCCTCAACCCTTTGGGGTGGCACAAAAGAATATTAAGTAATATCAGTTTTTTTATCATCTATTAGTCAGTGATGCGGAATGGGTTGAGGGGAGGAGAAAGAGAGAAGGGTAAGGAATCGATGGAAAGATTGCGCGTGTGGTCTATGTAACGGGGCGAAACTTCGATTAAACTTAAATAAACGTGTTGCTGAGTTAGTTGTTTTAAAAAAACTATCTTAAGTGGAACGTATGCGCGACTTTTTGGCCCGTTTCATACAAATCTTAATTCTGGATTTGAGATCAGAATACCCAACTAAAATGAAAAATTGTTTTTGTAATCAAAGGTGTGTCAAATATCTAGTATGGACGTGAGCTGCTTTATTTATTTTTGCTTTTAATTATAAGATATAGGCCATCAAAGATTTTAGTGTTTCATAATTATTTGTAAGTAAATGAAATACAATAATGAAATAATTTTACTATATTTATTTTCAAAATACAATGAAAATAATAAAAAATATGCACTAAAAATGCATTTTTTGGGTAGTAATTTAAATATATAAATGACAAATTTTTGTTACGCCGTAAATAGGCAATTTGTATTTTAACTTTACACCCATCAAAATTACTTTTTTTATTATTTTTTATTTATAATTTTATATTTTATTATATTTTTATGATAAAAAAGTAAAATAATTTTTTTATTGATTTTCATTTACTCAAAAATAATTGCCCAAATTGCCTCTAAAATCGTGAAACATGAAAATCTTGAATGGCCTATATCTTATGATTAAAAGCAAAAATAAATAAAGTAGATCATATCCGTACTAGATATTTAAATAACCTTTTGATTACAAAAATAATTTTTCAGTTTGGTTGGGTATTTTGATCTCATATTCAGAATTAAGATTTGTATGAAACGGGCCGATATGGGCCGCGCACACGTTCCTCTTAAGAAGAACTCTGTTTGAAGCAGCGACAACTCTCAAACGTCGAGAGTTGAATCATGAATTTAGCACAGCTCTTTTGTCTATTTCCTGCTCAAAATTCCATAATTTGCCACAGGGATAAGCTGAGTGGATGGACCGCCAAACAACTTGGTCTTGGCGCACATTCCTTGCTTAATTCATATTATACAAATATTTGGTGACTTGATTGTGCCATGTCATTCCCGACTTCTACCATTCACATTTGCGTCATATACTCTCCATACACTTTTTTCTTTTTCATTCGCTCTACAAGCTCAAACCGACGAAAATAAAATAAGGTTTTCTTGCGGCACGTTTCAGAGTGGAAAATACTCACAGTATCGCCCTGGTGTTTGACCACTATTCAGAATTGAAATGTTGCTTGAAGTGGCTTTAGCCGTGTTTGGTGACCAGATCTGAAAACCCAGGCACTTCCCCACCTTCCCACACCCTTCAGTCGAAAAACATACCCCGATTGGGAATGCCATAGTCTCATTGGCTCCTGGAGGCTGGGAGCAGTTGGGACTCTTGTGCAGTGTTCGTATAAAAACAACTCCACATTTCTCATACGATCGTACACGGTTTTACACCTCACAGATCTCATTTCTACAACATTTAGTTTAATTTCATCCTCGCTCTGACAGTTTCTTGCCTTCTGCCAATTTATAAAAAAATTGATCACAAGACTTGTAGGTGTGAAAGATTTTTTCCTTAAGGATATCCAATAGTTCAGGAAAAAATCGAAATCGGAATACACGCCTCTTTTTGGGAGGAGTTTAAAGCTTTTGAAAAGGTTGAAAAAGGTATTTGAGAAATTTTTTTTACAGGTTGATTTCGTAAAGGCCTGTAAAAAACATTAACTCCTTTTTAACGTATTGTTTATTGTAATAACAAGGAAATTTAAAATTGATTTCACGGAACCAAGCGATGCGGATCCAACACGTCTACTCCCCGCTCTAGCCAGGACCAAACTGATACAAAATGGATGTGGCATGTGGCAAGTGAGTAGTCCTTGGGTGGACGGTATAAGGTTCACTTAGAAAATCCAAATTCGTAGAGTGCGGGCCGTATTGATTGATGTCCAAAATAACAACTGCTAAATGCATATTTTATTTTGTAAAATTCGGGCGTAAAAACAGTTTTTTTTGCAATTATTAAAAAATAAACTGAATTTGCCACGTTAAACAATAAAACCAAATCCAAAAAGGGGTTTATAAGTAGGAAAGTTTGCACTTAAAAGTTTTTTTTTTATAGACCTAATACTTCATTTTTTCTAGGTTTATTAAAAGACTTATAAAAAAAATGACCAATGCTTTTAAGGGCTAATATATGTTCCACACGCAGTATTTAATTGAAGCATCTATAATACTTCTAAGCGATCAAATTTTCAAAACAAAAATACATGATTTTGTATGATTTTGTAAGATTTTGCATTATTTCGCTTGGCTTCATCTTAAGAATTCTCTAGTTAAGCGTGTATCTATGTAGTCAAGTATTTTATAAAAAAAGGAAATATTCTACCTTGAAACACAGTTCCCTTAACATATTATTATCTCTTACAAGTGCACACATATTACGCAAGCATTACCTTATAATCTAGTGTATTGAATGGACGATGTATGAGTGTAAAAGAAGATGTTCTGTGTAAGATCAACACGAAAAGGGTTGAACTTATAAATAGGGGAAAGGAATTGGAATTCAACATGATTATGAAGCTTTAAAACCTATTCAATAATAATTTATTCCAATTAAATGGAATTTTGTATCATTCATAGAAGATCAAAAATCAGATCTGAATAGCCAGATGCTCCCCATATATTCCCCCATTTCTTGGTTGCTCCTCCTTGTTGCTTGCTCCTTCTAGAAATGATCTTTCAACGTATTATGTGAATATAGAAAGGATCTTTCAACATACGTTAATGCAGAAATGATCTTTTATATTAATACATGGTTTGATTTTAGGTTTTCACGGCCAATTTATTTATTATTTATTTTTGGGGTGTTATGCCGTGTTGCACTACCTCCATCTTTATCCAACGTTTTGGACAGCGTTACAGTGTCCATCATCACTCATCTGCCCTGAAACGTTGGCTAAAGAAGGAGGTAGCGCAACACGGCATAACACACCAAAAATAAATAACGACAATTATAATATATGATCTTTCAACATTTCGTCACTTCAGTTGGACAAGGCTCTAACTAATGAATGCAAATGACTATTGAATGCAAATTTTTTGCTAATTTCAATCACAAAAATAAGTTTCAGTACAAAATGTGTTGTATTTCCGTAGATACTTGTACGAAGACATTCTAAAATCAGGCTCCATTTATTTTACAAGGTTCTAACATCACTTGATAAGACGATCCCCTTGTCTTGGACCTATTCGGAATTGGGAGGAGTAAGCGACTTTAGGGCGTTGACCAATAAATACCATAATCAATATCCAACAACGGTGTTTTGTTATTCGCAAGCATATTTTTATAGAACGAAGCGACGCGAAAAGCAAGGCACGTCTATTCGGCCCGAAATCTGGGCGGTCAATAAGTGCGACTACACGATGCGCTTTCAGTCCTTCTGCAGATTGCAGAAGGGTAAATCGTTTCAACCAGGGCGCGCCATTTTTTTGAGACCTCCCACTTCAGCACCCTGTAACTTTTTAAATTTCGAATTTTTTCGTTTGATTTTTTTAAATGTATTTTTTAATGTTTAATAAATATTTGGTAAAGTAATGGCTGGAAAAATATTATTGTTTTTTTTTTATCGCACCTGAAAAAACACTTCCAATTCATGCTTCTAGACTAGAATAATGTTTACAGAACTTAAAAAATTTTCTCATTTTTCAATTTTTTTTAAAAATAAAATTAATTGAAGTTCTACGAATTAAATAAATTAACAATAAATACATGATAGCTTATTAACAATGATATTTTTACAGTTAGGTACACCTCATTCTACCTTTTTTCCTTCATCTTCCTACCACAAAGCTTTCCTCGATTCGGGGTGTCTTTGTTTATTGGTTCCGGACAGAGCGATTCTTGTGTATTGACCCGAAAAAAATACAAGCAAATATTTTTTACATAAAAAAGGCCATAAGATTTCCATCTAAATAGAAAAATATGTCAAAAATAAGAAGATGAAAGTATTTTCTCCGAGAGCATATTCCATTAGAGAAATCAAAATACATTAGCGCTGCGAACAATACCATTTGAGGAGAATATTGGGAGAAATAGGGATGCTAAGATGGTATTGAAGTTTTTTTATTCATCTATACAATGGGACAGTATGCTAATCTCATCCCCGAATCGGCAGGGGCGCATTTAGAACATTTTGTCGTTGATTTCAAATGTATTATTTTTTTTTATTAGAAATGGAAAAAATTCCAAAAATTGAAAAATCAAAAGTAAAAAAAAAAAAACAGAAATGCTCCAGTGAGAAGCAGATTTGAATTAAGAATAAATGAGTCAAAAAATGTGAAACTCACCCTAAATATGTTCAACATTCGTTTTAATATTCAAATTTTTTATTATTATTTTATTTTGAATTTTTATACATATATTTTAAACCTTAAGATTAAGTGCGGGTAAAACAGATTCCGAACTACCCAAATAGTGTCTGCACATCACATAATAGTCCCACATAATAGTGTCTGCTGTGAGTTGAATGAGTTCCTCAGCAAATTGATTTAACCGGTAATAAATCAATTAAGACATCTTTAAAAATTGACCTTTAAAATCGTATAAACAAGTCGTCTCAAAGAGGTTTAAGCACAGTTTAAAAAGGGCCTTGTAAGCCGAAACAGCTGTAATAAAAATAAATAAAAAACTAAAATACTCGCAGAACTTGATCATAACATTATTAAATTTCATTTAAATTAAATAAAAAAAAATAAGAAGAGTTCTACGAAAAACACAAAAAAATGTATATGTTTATAAATATTATAACTTGAAGGGATTATGATTTATGATAACACAAGAGATACAACTATTTGGGGTCAGTGTGATCATGGTATATCCGTTTGGGATGGTTGGATAAAGTGGAGGCTCTAAAAAAAAAAATTTATTCAAATAATTTTTTGAAAAAAACGTATCGTAATTAATTTTCATTCTTCTTTTCTAAGAACACAGATTTGTAACACAATCTGTTTTTTTTTCTGAGATTTAAATCTAAAACTATGGGGATAACTCACTAGGGTGATATTAAGGCTCAGTTGTTTTGCAGAAATTCAAATGTTACATTATCACCGAATGGTCATTCAGCGCCATTTTTGTTTATTTAACAATTTTAAGATTCCCGTTAGGCGCGTTTCAGCTTTCTATCAAATTGTAATAAGCTGACAAGATGAACAACACCACAGTCAGTTGTACTGCTGATAACAATTTGTTCAAAATGTGAAACGGACTTAGAATTTAACAGGAACCTTTCAACTGTCAGAATGGCTATTAAACTACTTTATGCGAAAAAATTGGGCCAAAGAGATCTTACAAATCTTTTTTCCAAGACAAGATTTGTTAAATTAAAATTTTAAACATAAATGTGCCGAGAACTATTTGAAATCTTAACGTTTAAATTAAAAAATAAAATAAAATACCTAATTGCTTCTTACTCTTGTCAACATCTTTATTAATAAATTCGTTTACTCTTTTACCCTAACTCCATCCCTGCCTCCTCAGATCGGAGATCCTTTGATAATTTGAATAATCCTGATTTATGTCCTGACTGGTACTGCGCGTATAAAGGCGAACATCGCCGCGAGATCGCAACCCCTTTCACGATATAATAAATTGAATGAATTTCTCCAAACCCGCAATGACATCGAATAATATTCTTTTGCTTTTTCATCCCTTTTTTGGTTTTATTGAATTGCCTTCTTTGTCTCATATTATTGTGCCAAGGGTTGGAATTAGGAATTAGGCAGATGAGAAAGATGCCAGACTTTACAATAACAGATTTTCCAACTGTATTCTGTGGATCTGTGGATTGAAGAGAGGTTCTTTGTCTAATTATTATTATTGATAAGATTGATGACATCAAATGAAAACAATGACAGAGTTTTTATTAAAGAAAGATAAACGAACAAATAATTAAACCATAGAAAAAAGAATACCCAGAGAGACAATGGCATCCCCAATGAGGTCTGTTAGGCTGAAGGTAGTGGGGAGGGGAAGATGAGGGGAAGATGAGGGTGGGGACATAGGTATCTGGCTATTCAGATCTGGTCTCCAAATACGGCTAAAGCCACTTGAAGTATTGTTTCAATTCTGAATGGTGGTCTTACACTAGGGCGATACTAAGTGTATCTTCCACTCTGGAACGTTCCGCAGATAAAGTATTTATTAATTTAATTGAATAAATTGTGAAATAACAGAAATTAATCAAATAAAATTTATTTACCCACGTCGAGATTCGATCCCGCGACCTTCGGATTGCGAGTCAAGAGCCTTACCCTTAGATCACGCCGGTCGTCATTTATGCATAATAAAGAAGTTTTTCCTAATTTACCTAACATTTCGGAAATGGGAACTTTGTTATCTACTTTAGTATGTATACTAATCCTTACAGATTAAATTCTGATACCAACCCCAATGTTGGGGATGAATAGGACTATGGCATTCCCAATTGGGGTATGTTGTAAGACTGCAGGGAGTGGGGAGAGAAGGAGATGGGGAAGAGGAAGGTTGGCTATTAAAATCTGGTCTTTTTTTTCTTCTTTTTTTAAAGTTAATGCTGCACACGAATCCCAATTGCTCCCAATTGTCTAGAGCTTGTCAGACTATGGCATCCCCAATTGGGAAATGTCGGGAGGAAGAAGGTAGTGGAGAGGGGAAAGAGTTGGGGAAGGGGAAAGTGGGGAAATGCCTGGCTTTTCAAGTTTGGTTACCAAACATAGATAAACCATTTCATGCAACGTTTAAACTCTGAATGGTGATCTTCACATCAGGAAACCAATGCGATATTGAGAGTATCTTCCACTCTGGAGCATGCCGTAAATACACCTTATATTATTTTAAAATTTTCAATTGTGAAATAACCACCAAACGTAGCGAACCACTTGGGGTGACATAATGCAGAGGTGTTGGTTATCCGATAAATGGTTCCCAGGGCGGCGGTACCCATACCCGGCTCCTAAATTGAAAGTGATGTGAATAGTTTGTACTATTGTGTTGCAGTGAAAAAGATGGTGGAGTCGAGTAGACTTAAGAAATTGTCAGACTGCGCTACAGCACGAGTTTTTGGACTAGGCTTATTTCAAGACATGGCGTGGTCTGACACAGGCATTAACAGGGACACAATAAATACCTGACTATTATAAATGACAATGTTCTCACAACAACAAAAAAAAAACACCAAACGATGTGTATTTTTGTCCTTACAGCTTTTTTCAAGTTCGATTAACGCAGTATTTCATTAGGTAATTAACAAAGAAACAGGGCTGTAATATATAGAAATAACAGGACAGACTAACGACAAGCAGGTGATGACAAAGGTCAGAGTACAGATGGAGAACAACGACACCTAGCAAACGCCAGACCCCTTCTTTTGAATCGATTGTTAATCACAATAAATATTTAATCATTGAAGACAATATTAACGACTTTTTAAAAATTGTTGCCGTTAAATTTGTAGAAGTAATTTAAATAGTAATACCTGGCTTTACTTAGAGGAAAAAATGCAAACGAAATTTCGGTCTCAGGTGACTTTTTTCAATGATTTTTTTTTCTTAAAAAAAAACCATTCGACCCTTGTCATCGAACATCTAATTTTTAAAAATATTTGAAGACGACAAAAAACCTAAAAAATATCATCGGAGAACAAAATTTTATTAACATTTTTACTCCAAATAATGTCAGTAGGTATGATTGCCGGCGTAGTCCAGCGGTAAGGCTCTTGACTCGCATTCCGAAGATCGGGGGATCGAATCCCGGCATATTTGCGGCACGTACCAGAGTGGAAGATACTCTCAGTATCGCCCTGGTGTAGGACCACTTTCAGCATTGAAACGTTGCTTGAAATGACTTTATCCGTGTTTGGTGACCAGATCTGAATAGCCAGGTACTTCCCACCTTCCCCTTCCCCATCTTCTTCCCCTCCCCACTACCTTCAGCCTCACAACATACCCCAATTGGGGATGCCATAGTCTCACTGGCTCCAGACGGGAGCAGTTGGGATTCTTGTACGGTATTCATATAAAATAAAATAAAATCAGTGGAAGCACATCCCTTAAAACCTCATATATTCAATAATATTATTATTAAAATTTTAAATAAACCGATTTTAAAAATTAAATAATAATATTATTGACTATCAATGACCTTAAAACGAAATATGGGAAAGAGAAAAAATAAAAAGATTCAGTCGCATCTGGGAATTGAACCCAGGACCTCTTCCTTTCCCGGAAAGTGTTCTGACCACTGAGTCAATTCGAGCGTATTGTAACAACTTCACAATAATACGCATCAAGTTATTCTGCTAAAAAAATACAGAATAAATATCAGTAGTTTTGAGATATTTCTACTACAATTAAATTGAGTTCCTTTCAGTATTGCCCTGGTGAAAGACAACTGTTCAGAACCAAACATTGTTTTTAAAGCTTTAGCAGTGTTTGGTGACCAGATATTAATATTATTTTCAAACCTTCCCTCCGAATTCCTACACACTCTTTTCAACCTAACAAAATATCCCATTTGGCGACGCCATAGTCCCACTTTCTGCGGTATTCATATAACATGAACAATCTTTTGACAATGCTATTAAATTAAACTTATCAAAATAAAGACATATTTTATATTTTTATAACAACAAAACAAGTACCATAGATACTACAGAATACGTAGGTAGGTACTACAACCTATAATTTTATAGTAACTATAGAAAGGTATTTTTATGATGAACAACGCAGGTCACATTTTTCCCCCCTGTTTATTTACAGATGTGCATCTTTTTAATGAAAAGGGCAAAGCAATCTAATACACCTCTTCACAGCGGATCAAAGAACGGATGCACCTTTTCAAAAAGTTCTTTATTATTGATAATGCAGTTTTACTATTCTTGAAAGCTGCAGGCTATCGATTGGCCGTTAGATCATTGACCTTTTAATGTAATTATAATTGATTCGATGTTCGATCACTATCAAATTAGGATTATGCAAATTGAACATTATATTTCAACGAACTTTTAACATTATTTTAAGAAGGTGTTTCGTTAGGTTAGACATGTTTTTTTTGACACGAAACTGTAATTTTTCATGCCCTACTCAATGACGTTTCAATACATCTAGACTTGCGATTGTCTCATAAACCCAAGATAAATTTAACAAGAAAGAAACACTGTTTTGTTTCCAGTAAATTCTTAATTCAAACGTTGTTCATACCTTTGTCGAAATACCTTTCAGAGAATAAGGCCGGGCGGCGTTTTCGTATTAAAAAAATCTGTCGAATATATAATCTGTGTAGGAGGGCTCCTGACGAATTTTGAGGTGCCAAGTGATAAAGCTATAATAGAGCAACAACTGTTTTCAAATGGCGGTGATTTGACGCCGGCGTAGTCCAGCGGTAAGGCTCTTGACTCGCAATCCGAAGGTCGAAGATCGAATCCCGGCGTACAAATAAATTTTATTTGATTAATTTGTGTTATTTCACAATAAATCCATTTAAAAATAAAATAAAGTATATTTGCGGCACGTTCCAGAGTGGAAGATACTATCAGTATCGCCCGGTGTAAGACAGAATTCAGAATTGAAACGTTGCTTAAAATGGCTTTAGCCGTGTTTGGTGACCAGATCTGAATAGCCAGGTACTTCCCCACCTTCCTCTTCCCTATCTCCTTCCCCTCTCCAATACCTATAGCCTCACAACATACCGCAATTGGGGATGCCATAGTCTCACTGGCTTCAGACGAGAGCAGTTGGGACTCTTGTGCGGTATTCATATATAAAAAAATATTGATAATTGATGCTGGTTTGTGTGTTGTTTTACCGAAAACAGAGTGATTAGACTATTTTAAACAGTAAAGTTTACTTAGCGACAGCAATAATTTCGTTATTTGCCGACCTGTTCTTAAGTTCTCTAGTAGACCTTGCATTCTCTAATGACACATAAAATCTTCGGGTGAAAAGCAATTGATTATCATTATTAAGTAATTTGCCAGTATTGACAAAATGAAATGTTATTTCTTGACTTTTACTAGTGTTTGTAGAGTAATGAAAACATTTTCTCATCGAACACGAAAGATCGAACGAACTGCTAGCGAACCACTTGGGCTACCTATGACAGGGGTATTGGTTATCAAATAAATGGTTCCCGAGGCTGCGGTACCCATACCCGCTTCCCAAATTGAAGTCAGATCTGAAACAATTTACATATTTGATAAGAAGAGGCTATTAATAAGATATTTTACTAGAAGGTGTGCGGTAATATAAAATGCCTTTCAACTTGAAACGCGTGGTGCTTGATGAAACAGGTGGTTGACATGACAGTTGACTAACTGGGTCGGTCGAAGAACAAGGTGGGTTTCCCTCTAGATACCGATCGAACGGTTACGGTTAACTTCATAGAAAGTACACGGTGGTTCAAAATTTGTGATATTAAAGAAGCTGTTGTTTAAAATTATTCAGGGCCAGCTGTTTCACAGAACTTGAACAAGTTCAATCTAGATTAAGTAGTGTTTAAGTGCATATTGCACTTTTATGTGTGTTAATCTTTTATCTCTTTTATATATTCAGTAATACTATACTTTTAATTTATTATATACTTTTATTTATTCAAATATAATATATAAAAGAAATAAAATAAAATAAAACGGAGCTTAACAAATTAAACTTGTTAATAAATAAACAAAATGTTAATTTAATTTGGAGTTATTCCAATTTATGGTATATTTAGTTATTCAAGTCTATTTATGATACTTTCTCATCCTTCTTGAGTTAATTTTGACAAAACGGCGCTGTACAAAATTATTCAATATCGTTATTATTATTTGTACTGCTTTGAAATAAAACAGTATTTTTTTAAATTCACAAAAGTAGAAAACAAATAATTAAGAATCGGTCTTTTAAAATAAATATTATGTAAAAGTATCAGTAGATTGTCTAATATGATTGCCCGAAAATTCTTCGAACGCGGCAATAATGTAAAAAGAATATTATTCAATGCATTTTGTGGTAGTCTATATAAGTGTGAAACGTGGTATCACTACTGAAGCAGCTCGTTGGGACGGTTCCGGATCCAATAAAATGACGCCTGCAAAATTATATTTGGAAACGGAAAGTCCACTAGCGCACCGACAATGTCTTTGGAACAAGGACCGAATGGATTCGATGGGACATCGGATCTCTGGAGCCAGGGTCCGGCTAATGTCCCCCGACAACACGCCAATCATGAGGGAGCGCTGGTACCGAGCTCACTCAAGACCATGCTCTAACATTATTGTTTATTTCTTCATTTATTTTACTTGTATTTCTTAATATTTATTGGATTTACATTATCTAACATTACACTTAAGTAATTTGCCAGTTATCAATATGTATAGTTCAATAAAGTTATATGGGACGTGTGGGATTGCACTATCTTCCCCACATCCTGGAATAAAACAGTATTCAGTATTAGCTGATTGAAAAGATGTCGTTCGTCCACAACAAAGTTAAATGAAACTTGGCCGCCTATATAAACAAATATTTATATTTTTTTTATTTTTTTATTTTTATTTTTTTTTTATTAGCAACTATATAAAATAATTGTACATACAAATTAAAATGATGAATTTAATGTTAAATATTGCAATTCTTAGTCCTCCTCACTAGGGGGTCCTATGCTGAGGCGGACTAAAATTATTTAAATATATTTCATTTGTCTTCTATGTCGTTTTTAGTGTTTCCATTAGGGTTTTTTCATTGATCTCTTTCAGCCATATTTTTATTCTAGATTTGTATACATTAGAATTTTCTATTAGTTTTATATCTTGGGGAAGGATGTTATGATTAGTTGACATTATTAAATGAATACATAATAAATAAATCGTCAATCGCCATAAACGCACAACGTTTCTCATCACCCTGTGACGACAATTCCTCGCACTTGTTGGGATAAAAAAATGAAAAAATAACAACCCAAGAACGACATGTCCATTGATGCGGGGATAATGATGACGTGTTCCTAGCGTGTACGGTGCGCAGCCCAGTGTTTAGTCACGGACGAACAGACACACAGAGATATACACACCACGTTGGCCTCATACACACACGTATTCTTACAACAGACATGTCGAAGTATAGCGTCCTTGTATGACGAGTTTGTTGTCCTGAAGATGAATGCTATTATAATAAATGCAAAAATATCGTCGTTGTGCTTGAATGCGTTATGTCGGAAGCCTTTGACTTGAAATGTTATGCAGTCGTGTTTTGCTTTGCGTTCTTCATGCGAGGATCTTCTTGGGATGGTAAAACTAAGAAATTGGCTTATTAAAATCATGCCTTTTCTTGGGGGTTGAAAGGGAGAATTGTACGATATACACATATTAGGCCTTTGAATGAACTCCAGTCTATACTACTCGTTTATTCAGTCATACATATTATTATTTTTTTTTTTGAGGATATATATATATATATATATTTTTTGATTGGTTTAAATATTTTATTTTAATGAGTTACAAACCCACCGCTGAGGAAAATTAAATGTTGGTTGAATTTAGCTTTGACTAAAAATGTTATTTCATCAAATGAAAGCAACTCGTCCATCGTATGTTTTTTTTTTTTTTATTATTATTTTTTTTTTTATTTAATATAGATATATAAGTTTACAGTGGGTTAATATAAATTACATATTGGTTCAGAAATTCTATAAAATTGCAGTCTCACCAAAGAAGAAGCTAGTTCTTGTGCTTGATGAGCGAGTTACACTAATTATGACAGAAATAGAATGACATTATGCAATAGGTAAGTATATAAGGGAACAATTGAAACTTCTGGATCATCTATATGTGAAGATGTACATACAATGGGATACGGTTACATACTAAAATATCACTTTAGAGAAATTCGAAAAATCTAAATTAAATAGAAATAAATATAGATTGCCAATAAATAGAAAGAAAGAGAAAAACAGGTAATTATTTAATTAATTATTCCTGATGAAGTGTTGCTTCAGTTTGAGTTTCAGTTTATTGATGTCTATGATTTTTTTTATTTCAATCGGAAGATTGTTGAAATACTTTATTCCTAAATAAATGTAATTGTTTTGCATTAGTTTGGTATTAAATTTTGGTATTTTGATGTTGTCTTGATATCTTTTTGATTGGTGGGTTTCAAATTTTTTGACGATATTATCGTTGTAAATTTGGATAATTGCATTTTTCTTGAAGATATTCTCTACTCGAGGCACCGTGAAATCTGCGAAAAGCGTTTCTGTTGGATATGTGGAGGGTTTCTTTAGGATTACTTTAATGATTAGCTTCTGGATCACTTTGATCGGGGTAAGAATATTGTTGTATGAACCCCCCCATCCAATAATTCCATATTGAATTAATGACTGGATTAGTGCATAGTATACTCTTTTAAGATTGTTAGGTTTTAAAATATTTCTTGGGTTATATATAAAAATAAACTTAATATAATATTATGTCTTATATAACATAACCACCGGAATTGGTCTATTATTTAAAAGTACTTAATTCACTCTTACTTTTTTTAACGTAAAGTGTATTTGTTCGGTTTTCGGAATAATTCATGAAGGTATTATAGAAATCGTTGTATCTTCCTCACCTATCATCGTGAGAAATATGATATAAACGGTGTTATAAAAAGAAAACACCATGCTTTATATTAAAATACTAAATCAAAATTTCGATTATCAGTTTGAAATAAATTTACGAAAATTTGAAAATTTTTTATTAATTATTTTTACATGTACGACAAAAAAGTGAGGTAACAATAGCGTTTGTAATACACTTGTCTAATAAAATGTTTGTGTTTTTATGTTTTTCGTTGTCAGTAATTTAAGTTTAAAAAACAGTAGTAGGGTGAGCCATTTTTTAAACTTTTTGTGTGCAAAATTTTTATATTCCAAAAATCAAATATTTATTTAGGTTTATAAGCGTATTTTATCACCCTTCAAAATGCTTCAAAATCAGTTTTTAGTGTTCGAATACGTTCAGAAATATTCCTTTTACTTGGATTTTATTGCAAAGCGGAAATATTTTGGCCTTTTATAGAATATGGAGTTTTAACAGATGAAAAACGATTGTTAATTATAATTATCTTTTTAATCATTATAAACATCGATTAATTGTACCCAATTGATCGATATTTATAAAACAACAATCAATGATTATCAAACATTGACATTACAATACTTTTAACAAAAACAAAAAACTGCCCTATGGTATCTTGTCTACGTGTTCTGCTACTTATCTTAATTTAATAAACACAATGCACTATTTTTTTCACATACAAAATAAATATGAAAAAAATAAAAATATATTTTTTAAAGCCACTGCCGAGAATTGGATCCCGATCAACTGCTTGGAAGGCAACTGTGCTGACCATTTTACACTACTACATATTTTAAGAATAGCACCATAAATTCTTTATACTTAACTAGCTTTTACCCGGCAAGCGTTGCAATGCAATTCAAAGAAATAAATTGATTCTCCCTGTATGTCCTCTCCCGTGCGTCCCCGTTCACCTACCGCGTTCCCCTTCCACCTTCCCCGCCTTCCCACTCCCTCGTCACCCCTATCGCGAACCCCATCTCCCCCGTCCCCCCCCCTCTTGTCTTTCCTCCATGCCGCTAAAATATATGAAATACGCACAATTTTATTCATACAAATTTCATAACGCCAGAGCCTACCATTATATATAGCCTATAACCTTCGCGGGCATGCGCACAACATATCACCAAAGTATCATCACAATCGGATGAACGGTATGGCAGTGCATAACATATGAACAAACAAACAAATAAAAAACAAATATTGATTTTTATATTTAAGATTAAAGTAAGAATTATCTATTTTTGAATAAGAATTAGAGCAAGAATGTGTTGATGCATTTTTTTTTAAATTTTCAATGAATTTTAAAATCAACACACATTAATTGTACAAAATAGACTAGATGCATATTTTTCGTCAATTAGAATAAAAATGTTGACACTAGGTTGAAGACAGATAAATACCTACAAAATGTCTATAACATTTAATATCCGAAATATTTTATTAGAGCAAATATTAGATTCAATATCAAGTAGGGGGCTTCAATAGGCGGGAATGTTCACAATAACGATAGCTCTCTCCCCGGGAACGACCTCTCGATCAACTGCCCCGTTTTTATATCGAAGTCTGCAATTAAATCATCAATCACCGATGAAAAACTGTGCCCGTTTTTATTCCAGCGCCAACCGCCGCGGTTCGACTCATTAACGCGCCGTTTTTGGTCATTAGACCGTTTCAATTCGTTGGTCAGGCGTAATGGTAATACAGCGATAGCTCGATTGGGGCAAGATACAAGTTATAAGAAACATGTGATGTATCAACGAAGAAAGGAGTGTAAGAGAAAATGTTGTAATATGCTGAAGGGTATGGTAGAAGAAGTTGGCTCAAGGACGACGTGCACGATCAATTGAATAAAATACTTGGGCAGGCCATGTCAAGAGTCAATATAACAGAAGAGTATGAATGAGACGTTGTGTGAATTCGAATAAAGCATGTAGTGGTTGTCAAGACAGAGTTGTGTGGCAGTCCATCCACTCTGCCTACCATAGAGGTAACTGCGGGGAAAAGACCTGATGGTCGAATTTTTTTGTTGCAAAGTTTCAGATAAAGGTGTAAGACCACTAGGGAAACGCAGAACGTGAACATTACTAAACCAAACATTATATTTATGAAATATTTCCAATTAATTTCACAACTTATTATTTGGTTAATCTAATGAGAGATGTCAGATAATAACTTTCGCGAATTTGGATTATCCGAATTTCCTTTTTCAAAAAGCTGTAGCGTACCGCAGGGCTCTGTGCTGGGTCCACTTCTTTTTATATTTTACACCTATGATCTGTAACTTTTCTGGAACCATTTATTTCTTCACTAGTCTAAGTATCCAAGCCCCCAAACTGGATGAAAAATTGACCTTCTGTTGATTACATTGATTTAACTGAATTTCTGTAGATTATACTACCCTTTAATTTTTATTGGTAATAGACGAATAACAGTTTCTGGGGTAGTTTTCTTGGCATTTAATTGGATCAAAATATATTGTTTCATCGAATTCTCAACTTGGCAATAATAAGTTTAAGTCTAGTTTATTTTATCTAAGACAATTAAAATTCGTAAGAAAGTTTCATCAAATAGATGCCATGATTCAAAAACTGCAAATACTTTGTAGTTTCTAGATTGAACTAGCGCAATAGCTTGTATTCTAGGCTTCCCAATGGTCGATCGAACAGCCTGCAAAGGGTGTTCAACACAGCATCAGCAACTCGTCATTAGACGTTTTTTGGTTGCATCGCATGTACAGAAAGCACAAACGAGCCGTTTTATTACTTCCTTACAACGATGCTTCATTAATCGCGCTATTACTGTGCCAACATAAAACTGCGCCGTTTTTCCAGAATTATATATACATCTAAATAGCTAATTATATCGTATCGATAATGTATGCAAAGTGATACCGGAATATTACCACCAAAGTCTGTAGCTTCGGTGTACCGTTCCGCCCGAGCGCACTCACCTCGGCTCTGTGGGAACGATGACTCATTCTGATGATGATTTCTGATTCGTTAATTACTTCATCGTCATCAATGTGAGAATTTGCCTTACAAAGCAGGATGATGGCCTCTTGTTCATTGTTAGATATCCTTGAAATCATTTGGTAGAATCTTTGGCTTTGATAATGCTGGAATTAAATTATTTGAAACATTCAACAACTGAGCTTTGATATTTTAGTTGTCACCTACAACGATATTTTCAGATGCTCAGTTGTGAAACTGAATAATCGTTTGACCGCGATAGGTAGGCATTATTATAGAAAACATAATTAAGTATTACATTTATTAAATAACTTAATTTTTATCCCTTTTGGCACATTTTTTTACATCTGTACCATCATCATTGCATAACATATACAGGAGAGTATTGGCCGGCATATGTATCTAACTATTGATGTACGCATTTAGAAGAGTATATGCCGTTTTTTTCAAAATATAAAATTGTTTTTTTTTTATTTGTATATTTTTTTAAAAACATTTTTTTTTATATGAATATCGTACAAGAGTCCGAACTGCTCCCGTCTGGAGCCAGTGAGACTATGACATCCCCAATATGGGGTATAGTTTGAGGTTGAAGGTAGTGGGAAGGGGAAAGAGATGGGGAAGTGAAAGTTGGGTAGTACCTAGCTATTCAGATCTGGTCACCAAACACGGCCAAAGCCATTTCAAGCAACGTTTCAATTCTGAATGGCGGTCTTACACCAGGGCGATACTAAGAGTATCTTCCACTCTGGAACGTGCCGCAAATATACTATATATTATTTTTAATGAAAACATTGTGGAATAACACAAATTAATCTAATAAAATTTATTTGCCACGCCGGGATTCGATCCCGCGACCTTCGGAATGCTAGTCAAGAGCCATGCCGCTGGACTACGCCGGCCGTCAAATTTTACAGTTTTTACCGAGATTGATGACATTTTGACACACCTGACCTTCAAAACAAAGTAGGTCACTGCCCACATGAGAAAAAACTACCCCCATAACCAACCCCACCCCAAACCACTCCCACTCCTGAAAGCAAAATAAATTCCGGGCAGCGCCGGGGGCTTCAGCTAGTTTGATATACATGAATATTTAATCGCGTCATTCGCTACCTCTTTAACAACAAAAATATCTCTATTAACACAGTCTGCGAAAGGGACTGATGGTTTATGTTTGTTGAACATGACTTCTTCTTCCATCCACTTGGGCATCGGAAAATTTCATCCTTAATACTTCTTTCGCCACTTATGTACACATTTTCCAAGCGACTCTTCTTAATCTTGTTCACAACGTCTACAACAGTTGTCCATTCCGATCTCCTCGTTCGTAAAATGTCGTAATTACAATTTACAACGCATTCGCCTCATTTTCGTGACATTCAATATCGTTGCAGTCTAACTAAAGTCGTTTGATTTTTGATATTTCTTAAAGTACTTAAACATAATAAATGGTTTTGCAGGTAAGTACCGGAGTTGTTCTGGGCCTGAGCTCGCAGAGCGAAAATTGCCCTGATCATTTATTTGATTTATTTATTTACGCCAGTCCATCGAAGCCAGAGTAAAGTTAGCCTCTCAAAAACTGGGCGTAGGTACTGTACGGGGCCCGCAGATACATTAAAAGTACACTACTGCCAACCCTGTACTAATCACAAGTGCGCTCCACAGTTGAATTTGGCAGCCACCTCTGGTCTGGAGCTCCAAAATACCTGAAAAATACCCTCGACTCTGTGCAGAAACGGGCGGTCGGTTTGATAGATTCTCCCATCTTAACAGACGGATTGCAATCTTTAGAGCTCAGGTGTCGGGTGGGAATGCTATCCTTGCTCTACCGGAATTTCAATGGAAGATGCTCCGAGGAACTAGCATCATCGTTCCCTTCGGCACCGGTGCATAGTCGGGAAACACGCTAAACGCGTGCCCAACATATATACACGGTTGACATTTGTCACATGAGAACGGTTCGCTTCTTCGACTCGTTCTTATGTTCAACAGCTCTGCTGTGGAACAATTTGCCGGCCGTGTTTCCTCCTGTGAGCAGTGAGGAGCGTGCGTTTCCGTTGAGGCCTACTTTTCGAACGGATGTTCTGTGATCCAACGCATGATGGCGACTAAACTGTGTCGGGACAAAATTTTATAGTTCCGCCTCTCGAACGAGGTCACTAGCGATCCGATACGACATCAACCGACTGAATGGCGCTCCTTTTAAAAAAAAGAAGTTCTGCAGCCACATCCTGTAATATTATATTATTATTTAAAAAGGCTTTCAAAAGGCGAAACAGCTGTCACGCATAATAATAATGATAATTACACAAAAGAACTTATATCAAAACAGTTCTTTTTTTTTTTTACAGTTAATAATAATACCGCACGAGTCCCAACTGCTCCCGTCTGGAGCCAGTAAGACTATGGCATCCCCAATCGGGGAATGTTGTGAGGCTGGAGGTAGTGGGGAGGGGAAGGAGACAGGAAAGAGGAAGGTGGGGAAGTACCTGGCTATTCAGATCTGGTCACTAAACACGGCTAAAGCCATTTTCAAGCAACGTTTCAATTCTGAATGGTGGTCTTACACCAGGGCGATACTGATAGTATCTTCCACTCTGAAAGTTCTCTTTAATAAATTGAATGATGATATTATTGAATAAGCAAAATGTAATTAATGTTTGTATATACGAGTACATTCGAATGCAAAACTATGTAGGAGAGGAATTGACGAGTGTCATTAATCGTATCTATCTGAGATAGTATTAGAAGAAGAAGACAAATTTAAAACTGTATAATAATTTTCCTTAGGTCGACATCGAATCGATTCAAATTCCAACAAAATATTTCGAATTCGTCGTATCGTTACAACACTATTAGCGGTATAACAGTATTAGGGTGGCATTGGTCCGAAGAGGGGACCCCTATAGTTTCGATATGTTTTAATTCCTCCCGTCCGAGATTCGAACCCGCGATAGCCACGCGCCAACGAGCCGAGGTTCACCTGAATTCATTTAGTGCTAATTAAAAAACCGGCCGACGCCGGGTCTTCACGCCTCAATGCGGTCCTGTTCATGTTTTGGGATGGTACATATGGCTAAACCAGGTGCGGAATGGACATAAATAATTAAATATACGTTTTAACCAAACGATGATTATATTATTGAGTTTGTAATCCCGATTTGACAGAGGCGCAAAATCTCACCGTGTTACGAGGGAATTCAGGAAAATTGATATTCAGGAATAAAAATTGAATAGTAATTACAAAATCTTTTATGTCTATACAATTACTTTCTTGGCAAGACTTTTTGTTGAGTTAACGTTCCTTATTGGATCGTTAGCATTCCCTTATTGGATTGGATAATTTGAAAGGTGGGTATCGCCGCCCCAATTTGTGACTTAGCAGGGGTACCCGGGTTCATGAGGGTCAGGTTTTTCCGGATCTTGGCGGCAGATGTGTCTGCCTACCAACAGCGTGGCAGGGCGCATCGGGCCGCATCATTGCGTTGCACCGCAGTGGAAAGGATGGATTCATTCGTCCGGGACCTCAGATTTCTACCCACCCCTCACACTCTTTTCCTTCCCAGAACTTTCTCTCCTTCCTTTCCTTAAAAGATCCTCCACACAGCATCCCCAAAGATGACATAAGCCCTTCTATGTAAAGCTAATTGAAAAATCAGATTGTGCGATTCACATGCGGTAGAAGTGAAACTAAAAAGTCGCTAGATTCGCTTTTTTTTCTTTTGCCTGTTTATTTTAAAGTGGTTTAAAGATTGGATATTAATTTTAGAAAATAAAAATGTTTAATTTTTTGGATTTCGTAGGATTCGAACTCTGTTCGCGGGATGCCTGCCTCTCTGGCCGCTTGGATTTGTCAGGCGCCTTAGCCGCTGCGCTACGGGAGGTTCTAGCCGAGGCGCTAATTAAGCGCATTATATTAGAACCGAGAACCTATCAAATAATAAATTTTAGTGACGCACTTCCTTTTCACCCGAATTTCAAATCACTCACAATATTTCATAGAAAACGCAGCAAACAACGTTCCACTAGCGTGGCTGTCAAATTATTTAAAAAAAATTGTGACACATGTACTTTCGTCTTCAGATATATTTTAAGATTGTTTCGTTGACTTTTTAACATTGGCTCCATTAGCCTGTAAATTTCTGGAAGCGGACTGGACGGTCCGGCCCTGGGTATGCAGTGCTTGGGGGATCTGGTATGGGGTACAGTGTATAGTGCTTGGCCGCTACGGTTGGATGGCCGACATTGAAATGGTGGTATTTCGGGTTAATTCACCCAATTATAATATTATTGAATAGTGTTGATGAGGCAGCTTTCTGACCAACCTCATTCCTAAAAATAGTATGGAGTAATACTGAAAAAATTTGCTACAATATAAATCCTGAAATTTTCGTTAGCACCCATATGACCTGCGTGGATTAGAAGAAGAGAAAGTTTAATTAATTAATCGCCTTGAAAAAATCAAGGTAGGAGGAGTTAATTAAAGTCCCTTTTCTTTGAATTGTTGAATTTTTTGAAGAGAAACTTCTATAGTCCCGTAAATTCACGCCTCAACCTTTCGTAGCGCAGCAACTAAGACGCCTGACAAATCCAAGCGTCCAGAGAGACAAACATCAAACATTTTCATTTTTCTGAAATTAATATCCAATCTTCAAACCACTTTAAAATAAACACGCAGAAGAAATGAAAGCGACATCTAGCGACTTTTTATTTTCACTTGTACCGCGTGTGAATCGCACACTCTGATTTTTTTTAGCATTAGTTCCGCACAAGTTCCCTCAGGGCCTCCTATGTGGAGTTAATATATAAAAATAAAAAAAAGTGGCCCAAGGAAAATAATTCCCTTCAGGGCCTGTGTCATCTTTGGGGATGCTGTGTGGTGGGTCTTTTTAGAAAACGAAGGAGAGGAAGTTCTGGGAAGGAAAAAAGTATGAGGGTGTTCAGGAATCTGGGATCAGTGTGTCCGGGAGAATCTATCCGTCCCAATGCGGTGCAAGAAGTACCTATAAATTTTCTAATCACTGTAACCAATGTACTGTTTGTATTTGCATAAAAAAATCTGAAATTTTTTGGCCCTAAGTGCCTAAGGGCTTAAAGGCCAAACACTGTTTTGTTTGCTAAGCTTTCTATTTCTCCACCTGAGCTAATTTGATTGGACTTCTAGCACCTTCTATCTAACGACACTTTAATATTATTGTAACTATTGTTTGATGGTCTCTCCAAGCGGGACTCGAACTAGTGAACCATGGCAACATTAACATTCAACATCCCAGTTAACTAACCACAATAAGTGCTTGTTCCCTGGCCTTCTTAATGGCACCAGTTTGTGGTATTAATTCGACACCTGCTCCGTCTTGCAAGCGAAAATCACCCTTAATGCAATGCTCGTAAAGTCTAAATTACCGTCGTAAATTTTGAGACTTGGTGCAAGCAATTATAAGCTCATTTATTAATGTGTATAAGGATCGTTTTAGGTCGCAAGATGCTTCGATAGGGTGCACTTCTTAGGAAATATTATCAATGTTGTAGGTAGCTCTCAACCGTATTTACTAAGGAGCTATGATTTCGTGGTAATAGCAATACGAGTGTATTATAGAGACTTTTATTCATGGAATCTAAGTTAGGAAATTTTTTAATTAATCAAATAATATGTTTTGAAAAATACGTTGTATTAGAGTTAAGATGAAGCCATGCGAAATAATGCAAAATCATACAAAATCATGTATTTTTGTTTGGAAAATTTGATTACTTAGAAGTATTATAGATGCTTCAATTAAATACTGCGTGTAGAACTAAAGTATTAGGTCTATAATAAAACACTTTCAAGTGCAAACTCTCCTACTTACAATCAACTTTTCGGAAATGGTTTTATTGTTTATTGTAGCAAATTTAGTTTCTTTTATGATAATTGCAAAAAAATTGATATTAACCCCCGATATTCACAAAATAAAATAAAATATGCATTTTCGCAAGGTTATTTCACAATACGGCCGGCAGTCGAATTTGGATTTTCAAAGTGAACCTTATGCAGTCCACCCAAGGACTACTGAGTTGCCACACCCATTTTGCATCAGTTCCCCGGACGGAGCGGGGAATAGACGTATAGGCTCCGCGTCGCTTGATTCCGTGAAATGAATTTCCTTACTACAATAAACAAAGCATAAAAAAGAAGGTAATGTTTTTTGGCTTTTAAGAAATCAACCTGTACAAAAAAATTCTCAAATACCTTTTTACAACCTTTCCGAAAGCTTTTTCTCAAGAACTTTTTAACTCCTCCCAGAAAGGGGCGTGAATTCCGATTTCGATTTTTTCCTGGACTATTGGATCACCCTAAAAAACAAAAGTTTCGGAAGCAAGTAGTGTGTATCTTCACCAGAAGAAAAATCATCAAAACTTTTGGTTTCGTGTGTTTGTCTGTGGTTCAATTAAGTCGGGCTTGCTATGAATTTAAGTATCATTTTTAAAATTGGAATTGATTGTGTCTGGAATTCAAACAAGAGATAAAGTAGCAATCTATTTATAAAATAATATTTTTACGTAAAATTACTTTATTCTCTTTTTAAATTGGAACCGTGATGGACGTATTTAGAATATCCCGTGATATTTCAGGGTCTAACAAACAAATACATCAACGTTATGAATACTTTTGTATCGTTATTCTAAATAATGTACCTGTTTTGCGTAAAATTGTCAGTCCCCGATACCAAAAGTTTTTAAAATCACAAATTTTTTAAAAATTTTCAAACAACGTTTCAAAAGACGTTTTTAGAGTTGGGTAAATAAAATAATACACCTACCTACATAAGTCGTCTCAATGTGCCATAAACATAGTTTGATAATGGATTTAAATGTCGAAACAGCTGTTACAATAACAAAAACTGAAATTCTCGGAGAACTCAATAATAATGTTATTAAATCGATTTACGTTAAATAAAAAATAAAAATAAATGTTCTACGAACGAAACAGAACACTTTCAAGAAATAATATGTCTTATTTGTTAAAAGCTAACGTATTATTCAAAACACACAATGGAATGCGAGTTGATGATAGTTGCGTCAATATACAAATTCCAGACGGTAAGTTGTGCAAATTTCATGACTCCAGTTCTTTGCTCACAAAGATTTGACTGCTGCAGCTGCACATAAATAGATTTACTGTTAAGTTTTTAGATTTTCACTGCCAATTTATTTGTTTTTGGGGGTTATGCCGTGTTGCGCTACCTCCTTCTTTGGCCAACATTTCGAACAGCGTTACGTTTCGGACAGTGTCCATCATCAGAGCAGATGATGGACACTGTAACGCTATAACAATTACACATCTGCCTTGATGATGGACACTGTAACGCTGTCCAAAACGTTGGCTAAAGAAGGAGGTATCAAAACGGCATAACATCCCAAAAACAAATAACGAAAAAGATTTACTGTTAATTAATACTATTACCTATTAAGGTCAGCCAATCACCTTCTAACTTTCTTGATATGAACTAACCTGCAGCAATAATTATTGTTTTAAGGTTGGTTGAACATTTCGAGTCGTTGGGGTTTTTTAATATTCCTTATTTCCCCTATTTGTAATAAATTATTGGAAAATATTTCAATTATAAAGCAAAAAATATGATAGTCCCGGTTGAATGCTCACCTGTGTGCAGTGTCAAGTGTGTGCCTAGGAATAACTACGCTCTTGTATTAGGGCGCCTTATCCTCGCTCGAAAAGAAGATGGAGAGATATGTAATGACGAGTGTTGGAGAGAGCGCGCTAATATTTAAAACGATGAAATTGAAGCGAAAATTGTGAAAATGTTTAATAAAACGCGACTCGTTCAGAATAGAGCAAAAATCTCGTGGGGGTTGTCTAAAACAATATTCAAAGAAACACTGTGAATTTTTTCATACATAAAACTTGTTAAATAATAGAGACAGACGTGAAAACAAAAATTTTCGGAGCATACTTATGCTTATTTTTTCCTCAGGGCCTCCTGTGTGGAGTTAATGTAAAAAAAAAAAATCATAATTATCTTAAAAATAACATATATTTTTTTAAGAGCTTGAAAACTTCAAATGTTTAAGGGAGATATGTAAGAAATCGGTAGAAATTCGGGTAGCGGCGGCTGAAGTATACAGGAGGTCCTGCACCGATGATCAATAAAATCCTGTATCATTACGAAATATAGTTAGTTGGCGTTATTTGTGAGTACGGTCAACAATTGACAAGAAATATTCCAACCGGTGATTGATAAATTCGTCATCTATGATCATTTAACGTGTGATTCCGACAACGGTTGACAAAAGCCACCATTTTTAGCGCGGCCCCCAGAGATTCAGATAAGCTGTCAAATATACATAACGTTTTGAGTAATGTCGTCCAATTTACAAAATAATAGGTTTTTTAATGAATGGAGGTGAACTAACAAAGCTCTTACAATTGAATGAAATCGTTCTAGTTTCGTAAATTAAACGCATTTTGATGGGCATCTTCTTTATTTTTAAGATTTTACAAAATATATATGTAGACCTCTCAAAATATAGTAACAATATCAACTGTCTTCTTTATTCAGAATTTTTTGTTTAGGAAACAATATAATCTTAGTTTTTTTTTCTAACATATTATCTGATCGCAATATAATTAGACTAAAAAATAAAAACAACATTACAATAAAAATAATCACAATGGATCACTAAAAGCTACTCAAAACACCATGCGCCTCTTGAGCACTTCAGATCTCTAGCACGGTCGATCGACAATGATTAAATCGATAACTTTTGATAACTTCTCATTGTTCCCTAGCATGACTGCAGATCGCCAACGAATAAATAACAGTCTACAAAGACTACGTGTTCTTAATATATTCGACATCAACTGTTATTTATAAACGTTAGCGATCTGCAGTTGTCTTAGGAACGATGAGAAGTTACCGAAAGCTATCAATACAAAACCTTATCGATCGACCGTGCTTGGGGGCCAACTCATCATAACAGAGAAACCAGTGCAATACCTATAGCACCAGCCCGACGACTTAGTTAATTTGAACCACAAGTGTAGACGCGCAAAAGAAACTGCGATATATAATTTTCGTGGGCGCTTTCTTCGGCTTACGTTATTTTTTAAGGGTTGAACTCTTAACAAATCGACTCAGAGTACCTCTGATTAATTAAGCTCTATGAAACTAATTATATATATATATACATATACTAGCTGGGTTACCCGGCTTCGCTCGGACAACATTCGAGATTGTTCTGGAATGTTCCACAATTTATTTAATTTATTTATAGCGGACCCGACAGTCGTTGTCCTGTACACAACTGTCGGGACAAACTAAAATTAAAATAGAATAATATTGAATATTCGATACTGCGATGGTAGCGCAGTCTGCCGGATCCAATGTAAAACATTCCAAAATCAACAACTCCTTAGAAATAAAAAAAAATAATTAAAAGAACATTTTCCAGTGGACCAAATTGTCAATCTAAACCATTCTCGAATCCTTTTGAACCCACACAAAAAATTTCATCAAAATCGGTCCAGCCGTTTAGGAGGAGTTCAGTGATGTACACACGGACAGAAGAAATATATATATTAAGATATTTTTTTTTTAAAGGCGGGACGGTTTACAAGTAGTTCCCGTGAGCACTTAGGCCATAGGCCCATTGTGCTATCTCCCATTTTACCTCAATCCTTTAATAACAACCCAGTCCCTTTAATAAAGTTCACCAGGGTTGTCACCGGATATGTGGCTATGTCTTCAGGTTCTACTGTGTGTCTCCCCAGGTATCTGAGCCTAGTTCCCACCAGGGCAGGACATTGGCACCAAAAGTAAATTGGAGTCTCTTCATCTTCTTCACATTTCCTGCATCTATTGGTGTTTTCCACTCCCAATATCTGCATGTGTCTCCTGAGATGGCAGTGTCCTGTTAGTAGTTCTATCAGTTCCCTCAGCGCATATTAATTAATACAATACTTTAAATATTTTTCAATAAAACATTTTTAACAAACACTTCACCAATAAACTCTTGACCTTGACATTTAGGAACTATCTCTTAATAATTTACCACATTTTAACGTTTATTTACATAATTCTATAGAGCATTGTATTAATTTATAAAGATTTATACGTGAATATCATACTTTATTGTGATATACATTATTCAAACCTCATTACCAGAAGTTCTGTGTATGGACCAAATAAACATATTTCTAATTTTATCTCATTTTAAACCTAAAACAAATTCTCATCTAACATTACAACATTTGTAAGTAGGTACAAATACTAGCCCCCTACCCACTTCATTAATATGCAGGACTATTAAGCAAACATTTGAAAAAATAATATTTACTGAACCTTGTGCTGACGTTAAATTTTTGCCGTGCATGAGCTTTTTTTTTTCTTATGTAATATAACTTGACCTATAACGTGCCATAGGTCACCCCAAGTGGTTCGCTACGTTTAGTGATTTAGCATGGGTGCCCGGGTTCATGAGGGGGAGGTTTGTCTAGACGGATGACCAGGACATACTGAACCCCAGATTCCTACCCACCCCTTAAACCCTTTTCCTTCCCAGAACTCTCCCTCCCCTTCCTTTCCTCAAAAAATTTCCACACAGCATCCTCAAAGACGATATAGGCCCTGAGGGAAATTATTTTTCTCAGGCTCTCCTTTGTGGAGCTCATGTAAAAATAATAATAAAAAAATAACTTGCTTACTATTAGCAAATTTTTATTTTAGTAAATTTTCCCGTCTTAAGGGGGGAAATAGGTGTAGAGGCTTCAAAAAATTAAATTATTTTTTCTTTCATAAATCATAAACAACATTTTTTGAAAATTTCAAACCAAAATTCCTCGTCGTTTAAAAGTTATAAGCGTTTGAGTGAGTATCCCTCGGTCGAATTACTACTATTTTACTGCCACTCTTACTTTCAAACGCGTTTTTCTCTAAACTACTTTTTTCAAATTAGTGTGGCCTCTAGCTCCTACAGTTTTTGATCAACCGTTATCAAACTCAGCACACAGTTTCTTTGTATAAATGCGCTCTATTTGAAATTCAATCCTAAACAGTATCTTTATTTTAACTATTTTTTATTGCAAAAAAACGTACAAAATAATGGTAAAAAATTACATAAAATTTTCACATTCCTCAAAAAAATTTAATTTTCGTTTTTTTTTTTATGAGGCGTGAGGTTTAAATAGAAGAAACACTTATTAAAAAAGTAAATTTAAAGAAAATTGCGACCTCCAGGAGTTACACAAATTGCCCAGCCGGATGGCGACTTACAATGCGCGGCAGCTGACATCTCCGTTATTTTTTGAGGAAAATATTTGAAAATTTTATAATGTAATCTTGAATATATCTGTACATATTCCTCAAAGTATAAATAAAATGTGTGTATTCCTTATGTGTTAAAAAAATCATGAATATCACTAAAAATACACTCTTCTACACCTACATATTTCTTTGAGTCTAATCCAGTTGAGTTTATTTTTACAATGCGTTTTTTTTTAAGATATAATTTATTTTCGTTCACGAAACTTATGTTGCATGTAAAAGGTAAATCCGGCCCTCCATCCAGTAGGTGGACAAACGTATCCGCCGCCAAGACTTATAAAAACCTCACCCTGCTAAGTTACCAATCGTGGCGAGCCACTACGGCAGGGGTCCCACTCTTCTTTTCTTTTGTCTCCCGATAAGTCGCAATTTTCCACATGCACCATTACGGCTGAAAAAATGCTTTTTCAGTGAAAACATGTACAGAATAGTTTTATCCATGACTCTAGGGGATGGGAATATGACCAATCTATACAAAACACCCCAAATATCCCTCATTATGAACACGTCTAGTTCGCTTACTTTGCCACAGCATCCTAAGCCGCGGGGACAATATTGTTCCGCCATCCATCTTGCGGGCCGACGGGCATAAACGCTTCCCATTATAATACACGTCGCCGGGTCAATCTGACAATTTCTATTCACCAAGACGTAGTAAATAATCTTACCCCCAGCCTCCCGGCCATAACCCATTAAGGTTCTAATTGAAAATTGCATTAAGGCCGTAAATTTGCCCGACGCGACGCCGCGCCCGCTGCTCCCCCCGCACTCTTTTGTCCGACACACTGGGTGGGTCGTACGCGGATAATATACTCAAATTCGCTTATAAACCATCGGCGGAGGTATTCCGTACAGTGGCGCGACGATCAGCGAGCGAAAGGGCTAATTGTAACAGTTAATTGTTAAGATTTATATCATTGAGGAAGAAGATACTACTAATAAATCTAGACGAAAATGTGAAAATAATAAGACACAAAAAATAAATAAAAAGGTAACGGTCTCACCCTAATATTTATATTGATAAGTATTAATTTGTTAAGTGTTAATTCGTTAATAATTAATTGTTAACGGTTTATTATTGAGTCGATTTTTTTAATTGAAACTTATTTAGCACCGTTGTGATTTGAAACTCGATGAAACGGAAGCACTAAAAAGTGACAAACACATACATATATAGCATTTACAATAATACATTGAGAGTTTTTGAAGTTCAAATTTCTTTAGCAACGTTGTGATTTGAAACTAGATTTGAAACTAAAAGCGACACTAAAAAGAGACATATTATATGTTTTAGCCTGCGAGAGAATGAGAGAGAATAATCGGTCTCCTCTTTGTGCCATGCTTCGTAGCCTTCCCACTCTTGTCTACTTTAGTTTTCTGAAGGTTTTACCTCTACCACGTATGAACCGCACACTTGTAATTTTTTTTTAAATATTTAAAAAAATAAATATATATATTTTTACCATAATTGTATTTAACATATTATAAATTTTACAAAATTGAACACCCTAATATGAAATATTCAGTTTGATTTTAAGAAATCTCTTATTTTTTTATATTTTTTTTTACAACGCAGCAAATTGTATTTCTAATACTTAATCTTAAAATTTTGCTTGATACGTATTTTAATACGATATTAAAATTAAGTTCTTAATAGTTAATCATTGCGCGGAGAGGACACCATGCTCCAATCTGACCCCGTTGAAGTAGCGCCGGCTAACGCGTCACCTTCTAAACCTGCCAATTGAACTCGGTAAGACATCTTTCTAAAAGTTAATTTTGTTAGATAAAATCTATAAATAGATATTTTGGTTAATGTGAATAAATGTATAAAACTTATGAACCATTTGATGCGCGACTAAACCCTTTATTTTTTGTATAAATACTGACCAATTAACATGGTGGAAATATGCATTCAAGAATATTTGCATAAAAAATAGGTAAGCATAAAAATAGAATATCGCATATTATGTAGTCCTTCATGTATTCTCTATTATTTAACTAAACTCGTTCCCAAAATATTAAAACAAAATCACAATTTTCAAGGCAAAAGGTCTTTTGCCCATTTTCAATTCTGATCAGGCGTTGCGCCCATGCATCAACCCTTGAACTATAAATCGTTCTCTCAGACAGTTAAACGCCGTTTTCGGATATCGTCACTTTAAAGGCGAATTTGGAAATTTATAGTTTCAAAGGGGTGGGTGACTTTTGCCTCTGCAACACAAAATACGTTAAGTCTATAATTCTTGATAGAACGTAGGGTAGAGAGATGCACACGAAATATTATGCTCAACATAAAACGTACTTGGTAACTTGATTTCCTTTGTTTTAGTTTTGCGATCGTTTTATCTAATTAAAACTGATAGTTTAAAATATAAAAAATAAGGTTATCTATCCTTAGCGAAAGCTTTAAACGTATTAACTTTTTATTATATTAACATTTTTCTCTGAATGTTCGCCCAATGCTTTGTTAACCCTTCGGACGCCGGAGGTAAAATGCCAATCGCCCGCCGTTCCCCAGCTGACACTATTTTCATAATAATTTGCTTATTTTTTGCCAAAATATGTTTTTGTAATTAAAAAAAAAAAAAAAATTATACTAGTCAAAAGATAATTACATTTTACTAGAAAAAATGAAACAGTTTAAACTAAACTAAATATCACAATACAGCGCTATTCTATTTCATTACTTTGTTTATCAAGAATAAATATTTTCTAAATTTACCCACCTTTTTTTCGTTTTTAATGTCGTTTGGGAGGCAATTATATAAGTTGCCCCACTCGTAACCAATGGATTGTTTACCTTAGATAGTGTGGATGGTTTTTTTTTTATTTATTTTTGGGGTGTTATGCCGTGTTGCGCTACCTCCTTCTTTAGCCAACGTTTCGGACAGCGTTGCAGTATACGTTTCGGACAGCGTTACGTTTCGGACAGCGTTACACTGTAACGTAACTGTAACTGTCCGAAACGTTGGTTACAGAAGGAGTAACATGGCATAACACCCCAAAAATAAATAAAAAAAATACGTTTGGCCGTGAAAACCAAAAATCATACAGTGTGGATGGTGTTTAAGGTTAAACGCAACGTACGTTATAATCTACGCATTCGGATGGCGCATTCACACAGATGGCGCCAATAAAATTATTTTAGGTTTTAGACACTTCTGCAAGTTATGCTTTAAGATATTAATAATAATTAATTGTTCGCGCCCGTACCTATGCAAAATGAATATGAATAAATAGTTTTGTCAATAAAAAAACTCAAATCTTTCAAGAGAGGCTGAAAAATACAATATTGGATTGAATCACCGATGTAATTTTGTATTTGTCAGCCTCTCTTGAAAGATTTGAGTTTTTTTATTGACAAAACTATTTATTCATATTCATTTTGCGTATGTACGGGCGCGAACAATTAATTATTATTAATATCTTAAAGCATAACTTGCAAAAGTGTCTAAAACCTAAAATAATTTTATTGGCGCCATCTGTGAATGCGTAGATTATAACGTACGTTGCGTTTAACCTTAAATGTATGTTATCGTGTTGTCGTGTAAAGTGTTTGTGTACTTGGGACGTTTTAATGAATTCTGTGTTTGTATGTACGAGTTTATTGTTTATTTTGTACATAAGGAGATATGTTATGTATTCATATAGTTTTCTTAATGTTAATAGTTTTGTTTCCGTATATAATTTTTTTGTGAAAGTTCTGGGTTTGTGGTGAAATAGTTTTTTGATTACCTTGTTTTTTATTACCTGTAATTCATTTACGAGTGTGTATATTTCACATGTGTTTCCCCAGATTTCAATCAAATAATTTAATTGTGAATTGTAACATCTTACCAGATAACGCGTTTAAATATCGACATTTTTACATAATATCCTATGCAGTTTCTCCGGAATAGGTCCTTATATTCAGATAAATGTTTTTTTTTCTCTATATTGTTTAAAAAATACAATGGAATGAAGATATATGAAAATATTCTTGAATTCTACTTGAAAATTTATTTTCCAGCAGTATGCATTCATTATAATAAACATAAGTTACACGAGGCTTTAATGTGAAAAAACGGGTACCATGACTTTGAATACGAAAATTTTTGATATCTGACCTGGAATTTTGCGACACTCTTTTTCCCAGATAAAATAAACTTATTTATAAATGACCAATCGATAAGCAAGAATAATGTTAAAATAAATTATTTTCTTGTCAGGCGATTAAAAAAACGTTCGCAAGGAGCATTTTAAGGTTCAAAATAACACAAAATTGGGGCAAGAGCGTTGAGTTACTAGGAAATCTACAATGGATATCTTGGCACACTAAGGGTTAAAAGTTAAAAGAGAAATTAAAGGTAATTAATTATAAGATATTAAGTATAACACCTGGTCTCGGATTTTAAAAAATGATTTTTATTCTGTTATTTTAGTTGACCCGAAAAATTGTATTACATTAATAATGGATTAATAAAAATGACGACGACGCGGTCTAGCGGTAAGGCTCTTGACTCGCAATCCGAAGGTCACAAGATCAAATCCCGGCGTCGCAAATAAAAATAATTTGATTTATTTGTGTTATTTCACAATTAATTAATTAAAAAAATAATATAAAGTATATTTGCGGCACGTTCCAGAGTGGAAGATACTCTCAGTATCACCATGGTGTAAGACCACCATTCGGAATTTAAACGTTGCTTGAAATGACTTTATCAGTGTTTGGTGACCAGATCTGAATTGCCAGGTACTTCCCCACCTTCCTCTTCCCCATCTCCTTCTCCCCCACTACTTTCAGCCTCACAGCATACCCAAATTGGGGATGCCATAGTCTCACTGGCACCAAACGGGAGCAGTTGGGACTCTTGTGCGGTATTCATACAAATTTTTTTTTATTCAGATTACCATTTTCCTCAACACAATCTTAGCTGGGGTTTTTGTTGAAAAACTTGTTATTATGTTACAAATAAAAATCAAGGCTATCGACATTCTTCTTACTTAACAGAGACCCTTGTTGCAGAAGGGAGGAAACACAGAGGCCGGTAAGAGCAAGAGCTATTGAACTCAAAAACGATTCGTATAAGCAACCCGTTCGCACGTGACAAATGTCAACCTTGTACATATATTTGGCGAAAGGCATCGTAATACCGGAAAAAAAGGAATAGACTATATGTAGCCGATCTGTGAGCTACCTTAATAGTTCAGTGGCTTATATGTCAGGCGCCCAGTGAGTGTAATAACTGAAAAATTTTCTCGGTTGATTTCTAGACACATGTAGTTAAATAAAATCACTAGATAATTTATAAATATCACGATAGTTCACTGAACTCCATAATCGTTCTAAAACCCCACCTTTATTAACAAAACCCATTTAAGATATTAATAATTTCCCTTTATAGTCGATAATTCATTAATTTCCTCCTGCCCCCATAACGGTAGCATCTTGCAGCTTCCTCGCGATGGTAGATAATGGCGAGACTAAATAACGCAAAGTTGATTATTTATTGTAAATATAAGGTGGCTACCCCCGCTAAACTACCTGGTAACAGGGATGCCACCAAACATCGAAGTTTTTGATACGATGTGAAATGCAATGTAGATGGTAAGGGTAAAAGTTACGCCCTACGCCCGTTCACGTTCGATGGTTTTACGATCATTCGATCATACTTCTACATGTGTACCGTCTCGCTCGATGCTTTTTTGTTCGATATATTGCCAACGACCCGATGCGAAAAAGATTCAATGATCGTAATTATTGTTGGTGTTCGATAGAAATTTGGTCGAACATGTCTCAGCGTGTAGACAACGCGTGTTGTGACACAACCTACTCGCAAATTAAACAAATATGCCCACGGCGCAGTTACCGCACGCACTTCAATAATGCAGGTCGGATCTGTCACCCGCGAAATGTACTAAGTGTCGCCGAATATTCGGCATTCGGCAAAATCACTATTAGTGGCATCTCTAGTTTTGACATTTGAACATAAATAAACAACTCACATATTTAGTTTGAATAATATAGGTAGGTTCCAAACCGGTTTTATATTGTTTTAAATCAACTGATGTTTCGCTCATAAAATGTAGAGTTCTGATTCTGATGAAACTGACTGAGAAAGGACAAAAATAAGATGATTGCTGAAGAAATGAGATCCTTGAAGTGTAAGTGTGAAGATCCTAAAATAACCCAAGGTCATCGCGAACTTAAAATGAACAAGATATTTAGCACTGAAGAAGAAGATAACACTTATAATCTAAATGAAAATATGAAAGAAAACAAGACACAGAAAAAATGAGATTGACAAATATGACGGTTTGACAGAAGGTGGCAATAGCGAAATTGGAAAACGCGCACGTCCCGGTTAGACGAGAGGTCTGGGTTCGAGTCCCAGTTGCGACCATTTTTCTGTGTCTTGTTTTCTTTAATATTTTCATTTAGATTATAAGTGTTATCTTCTTCTTCAATGATATATTACGTTGATGGGAATAACCCTCAAAAGATATAAAAAGAGAGTTTTTCTCATAAAAAATTGAAGATATTTAGCGCTTTAAAGTTATTTTGCGCGAATAAATTACCAGTTTCAAAACATTTTTCGATGTTTTCTGAAGAAACTATGTTTGTTCGTGCCTTTCCCCTTGCCTCGAATAATGTTAGCTATAACCGACGTCGCGACGCTTCGCTTAAGGGCGCCTGATGTAAGAACAATATCGATAGGGAGAACAAAGGCGCTAATACTAAATAAAAGGGTTGTGTTAGGGGTGGTAGTTGGCGTTATTTTTAATTGCAGTGCAACGGATGAATTATGACGTAATTGAATTTAAAATAGTAAATAATTTTACGACGCAAAATAAAAAAAATGTTTTTGAAGGTGGATTTGGCACAAACAAAAGCACTTGCAAATCTGGGAGTTTTGTTCACATAATTTCGTTTTGTTTCATGAATTTTTTTTTGCTCCCTTATTTTTTTTTAAGTAGTGTATTATCGGCCTTTATTGATAGTTTTTTTTTTTTTTTTTTACATTAACTCCACACAGGAGGCCCTAGGAAAATAATTTCCCTCAAGGCCTATGTCATCTTTGAAGATGCTGTGTGGAGGGTGTTTTTGAGAAGAGGAAGGAGTGAACATGGGTCTTGAAGAGACCCATGTTGTAGGAGGGAGGAAACACAGAGGCCGGCAAATCGTTCCACAGCCGAGCTGTTGAACTCAAGAACGAGTCGTAGAAACGACCCGTTCTCATGTGACTAATGTCAACCGTGTACAAATGTTGAGCGCGCGTTTGGCGTGTCTCCCGACTATGCACCGGTACCGAAGGGATCAATGACGCTAGTTCCTCAGAGCATCTTCCAGTGAAATACCGGTAGAACAAGGACAACGTTCCCACCCGACGCCTGTGCTCTAAAGATTGCAATCCGTCCGTTAAGGTGGGAGAATCTATCAAACGGACCGACCTTTTCTGCACAGAGTCGAGGGTATTTTTCAAGTATTTTGGAGCTCCAGACCAGAGGTGGCTGCCAAATTCAACCGTGGGGCGCACTTGCGATTTGTACAGGGTTAGCAGTTGTGTACTATTAAAGTATCTGCAGGCCCTGTACAGTACGCCCAGTTTTTGAGAGGCTAACTTTACTCTGGCTATTTATTTACTTGCAACATTTCAACATACATCTTTAGTGCTTTATAAATTAGGCAGTTATGAGACTCTGAATTTCCTTTCCTCTGCAATCTAATTCTATTTATATTTCTGGTTTGGTAATTACGTATATATCTCCATTAAACACAATTTCCTCCTAAAAGTATAGGTTTTTTTTATTAATTAACAGTAATAGCAGTTTATTTTTTGGAATCCAGTTCGTCGCCTCAGTTCTTGTGTGTTCAATAGACCATTAGAAAATTTTACAGGAAGAGAAGGTTTTCTTTCATTATTTCAATGAAACATTATGAAAGGTGTTTAAGATAAAGCTATTTTCGTAAAGGTAAAGGTCTCCTTAATTTAAATAATTCTTAGTTAAGTGATTAACTATACTTTTTTATACTCTATTTTTAATTTTAAAGTGGAGATTGAACAAAAACTAAAATGATCTATTAAATATACAAGAAATAGGGCAACGAGTTCAGTTCCTCTCTGATTGATTAACCCTTGCGTACTTGCCTTCCCCAAGTATATATATCAGAGTTCTGTTCTGTATAACTTCTAGCTTGTTCAAATTTCCTTCATTAGCTAAATATAACACCGTAAAGCAGTAATCTAAATGTGGAGCAACTATAGTTTTAAGAATGAGCTCTCTAGTGTTTCTATTTAGTTTATATTTTAGTCTTTTAAGAAGGCTTACTAACTCACAAAAAAGCCAAAGTTGCCTCTTAAATTACGAAAAATCGAATTCTTTAACGGCCTACATTTAAAACACAAATAAATAAAATGGCCCACATCCGTACATTTAAAAATATATGATTCGGTTCAGTTCAGTTCAGTTCAGTTCAGTTGGTTGGATATGTTGGCCTCAAATCCAAACTTAAGTTTTGTATGAAAAGGACAGCGAAACCGTTTCTCTTGACAGCTTCACCTCAAATTCGGCGACGTAAATGTATGAATAATTAGTTTACTTGTCTATAAAACTGTACCAAATGTAAATAGACGCTGCTCCCACAATCAATTATACAGTTCCGTATTGTCACGGATTTTGGACACAAATTTCACACTCTTTTGTGTCTTCCGATGAGAATAGGCGGGTATTGTTGCCAGTACCTGTTACATCACCTTTGATTCGATTATAATGGCCCCACAAAGGCAATAAGTGACGTGTTCAGGTGCCTGGTTTTAACGGTTAAAATTATTAATGTACACAGATTGTACTCACTCCACTGCCATTTTTTTATGTTGTTGAAGCATGTGACAAAACTGGTCAAGGGATCTTGATTTTAGCTCTAGGTAGTACACTTTAAGCTCCGCAGTAAGTGTATAAAATAAGAAGGCGGTTTGAAAGGAAGATATGTAAATACGAATGTTAAAGGGAGTGCGCTAATATTAAATAAATTCGTATTCTTAATAGTCGTTTAATTTTGTTGTTTAAAATAAAGCAAAAACTTCTTAGTTTCTTACAAATGTCTTGGGTTTTTTTAACATTAGCTCCACACAGGACGTCTTAAGGAAAATATTTCCCCTCAGGGCCTCTGTCACCTTTGCTCTGTGTTTAGTTCTGAAACAGCTTATGAACTGAAACCCATTTTCCCAAATTCCTTGCATTGTTATTTTCTCTCTTTGTCCTTTTCCTTCCTTGAAGGGCCCTACTTACTTACTAGAAGAAGAGGAAGATGATGTCTACCTACTTGGCATACATACACAATATTGCATAAAATCGCGAAAATTATCCACATTTGATTCATTCGAAAATCGTCGTGAAACTGATCACAAGTCGCTCTCTCGAAATCTCGCTTAAAAGTCGTAAAAATATTATATACAAAACGTGACGGTAAAGTGTAACCACCTTTGTGCTATCATCGTGGATGACCAGCCACTATCAATATAGAAGCATATGACCACAGCAAAGATATGGCTTTCTCTCTTCAACTTTACCTCAACCCATCAAAAAACGCCATCAATTGTCTCGCATCGTACAAAATAAAGATTTACAGTCCATCCTCTCTCGTGTCATGATATCGTTCGTTGACACGCTGTGTGGAGGTCTTATTAGGAAATGAAGGAGAGGAAGTTCTGGGAAGGAAAGTGGTATAAGCAGTAGGAATCTGGGGGTCAGTGTGTCCAAGAGTGACGGACTTATGAGTCTATCCCTCCCACTGCGGTGCAAGGCGATGTCCCGAGAGAGTCCTGCTGGAGAGGTCAAAAGTCCTGCTGGAGAGGTCTCCCCCAACCAGTTTTTCCCGAATTTCATGTAATTACGTATGAATCCATTCATTCCACTGCAGTACAACGCGTGGGTCGAGAGAATCCCGCTGGAGTGATTCCCGGGCGGCGGTATCCATAACTGTCTCTCAAATTAAAACCTTATAGGTATATTTGTGTATCGTCACCATTGTTGGTGTATCTAGGCACTAATTTAAATAGCAATCACGACAAGGCTTTCCGCTTCTTGTAACAAAGAATCACATATGAATGTTTATATAAATACTCGTAGATAAATCAATGCTGGTCAAATTCTTGTAAAACACATCGAAAAACAAACTGATACTCATCTGCATGAACAAGTTAAAGATCGAGGCCATCGAGTACTGCATGATTTCAAGAGTCAAGAATGAACCTGCAACGCAATACTCGTTCGAAAACATCAATTGAAATTGAATCATAGAACACTACATAAATTATCAATTTTTCACACAATACATCGTTAAATCACAATCATCACATTACTCAGTCCGACGTTGGTTGTTTCCGTCTTCCACCTTCGGACGCAATCCAAGCGTGGCCCAAACGATACGAAATTAAGTAGAAGATTGAATAATTGACTATGGCGATGGCTATGGCGGTAATCGAACCGAAACTGCGGCAGACAATGGAGCCGCAATAATGGTAATAAAATCACAAATCGTTGGACCCGTTGAGCGTCAAACCATGAATGCGTCAAAGCCTCCAAAGCGTCGGAGCGGAGTGTGTTATTTGTGAGTTTGACGCCTCTCGTGCATGAAGTCATCGAGACTTGTCACTTCCCGAATTGGCGATTGATTTACAATAATAATAAATGTTTCACCCTTTTTTGTTTCAATTAAAGTTAATCCTAGAAAGATAATCTTATTTTTAACTTCGTTAAAGATAATGATGCGTCTTAGAGGCGTACTGAAATTTAAAAGTGTAAATTTGAAATATTATCATACTAACACAGGTAGTTGAACAATTAGTTAAAATTTTTGTATTTAAAATAAAACCAAAATAATTATAAAAAATATAATGCAATTAAAAAAATAACAAAATTCTGTACACCTCTTACAAATATCCGTACACCTCTTACAAAAATGTTATAAGTCTTTTTTAAATGAAAAATAATGTTTCATTTTATGTCTAAGCCAAAAAAAAATAAAAAATAATGTTTCTGTGCTTTTTTTTTAAATATAAAGAAAAATAAAATAAAAAATAAAACATCGTTAAAATGCAATTTTATGTGCAGTATTTAATATATAAACGACATATTTTTGTTCCGCCGTAAAAAGGTAATTTGTATTTTAAATTTACACCTATCAAAATGATTTTTTCTTAATTTTTATTTTATATTTCATTATATTTATATGATAGATATAGTAAAATTATTTTTTTATTTACTCACACATAATTGCCCAAGTTGCCTCTAAAATAAAATCATGAAACACTAAAATCTTTAATGGCCTATATCTTATAATTAAAAGCAAAAATAAATAAAGTAGCTCACATCCTTAGTATATTTGATATTTTTTGATAACAAAAATAATTTTGCAGTTTGGTTGGGTATTTTGATCTCAAATTCAAATTTAAGATTTGTATGAAACTGGCCGAAAAGGGCCGCGCAAACGTTCCACTTAAGTTTATTCTAAGTCTATTTCATCTTTGGAAATATTGTGTGAGGGAAAGTATTAAGTGAAAGAAGAAGTTCTGGAAAGGAAAAAGTATCAGAGATAGGGGGAAATCTGGAGGTCAGTGTGTCCAAGAGTGACAGATGTATAAATCTATCCTTTCCACTGCGTTGCACCGCAGGCGACGTTCCGAGAGAGTCCAACTGGAGAGGCAAAAGATCTCCCTCAACCCTCAAGTCTCTCCTGACATGCCACGCAGTTGGTGGGCAGTTCATCCACCGCCAAGATCCCGACAAACCGGGACACTCCTGCCAACTCACAAAACGTACACATTTAACTATGTGTCAGAGGTGTTGATAACCATGCCCATCAAGTACCCGTACCCGCCTCCCAAATTAAAAGGTGACAAAATATCTAGGTTACCTATCCAAAAATAGAACATTTTACGAATATTATGTACCCAAGCTTTTTCTACGAATCCCAACTTTCTTCACACGATATTTCACACGTTCGTCTAGTGTCTCATCAGGGTTTGAGTACTGAACACGAGTAGCGAGTAGCGAGTAGCAAGCAGCAGCGAGTAGGTACCTGCACATAGAACTAGCGACAGCACTAGCCCGTACTCAGACGTGAGAGCGTCTCACTCATTTGCAAAAGACAAAGAAGATGTTAGCTCTCCTCTCGTTAAAATAAGGACGATGTCAGTCTCGGGGCTTACGTGCCGCACCTAATGCTGACTTATTCACACGTGGATAATGAATTCTGGAAGCTTTTGGGGTGGCTATCATTATCATATTATTTATATCAACTTTAATTTTGTATCTGATGTAAATTCACGAAAATTTTTATATTGGGTTTCGTGAATATAACGATCCTCCAGTTGATTAGGCAGACATCTTCAAATACTAATTTTTGAAATAATGAGGAAAGCAAAAATTCGAATTTTCACCGTAAATCAAATATTGTTCACATGAATCTGTGATTTACATACTAAATATGCTATAAAATAAAACGGTTCGGTGCATTAGTATAACATTTTGAAAAATCCTACTAGTGACCCAGAAAACATCAACATTTTTTCGAATTCACTGCATTTTTTTCTGCTTAATTTACTAGTTTTTCTGAATTACAACTGATCTGGTGGTGTTTATGAAAAATCGCTTTGACATATTATTGCACTCTCAACCCAAATTTCAATTTTTCGAAGATGTCTGCCTAATCAACTGGACGATCAAAAAATAGAATATTCGGGTGGTGATGTTTCATCACTGATCATTCAAGGAAGGAAAAATTAACTAATTAATTTACCAACATGCAGATTCCTGAAGAGATAGGTTGAGAGGATTGACCGTCATTCAACTCGGTATTGACACATACTCCTTACCTTATTCACATTCATGCATCATCCCATACATACTCTTCAATTATTCTGGCTTTTGATATGGCCCAACTCAAGTTTCTGATTCACTTGATGCCATGTCTTCCTTGAGTGTCCCCGACTTCTTCTACCAATAACATTTGCGTCGTATGTTCTCTTTTCACTTCTTTCTTCGTTCATTTGCTCTACGTGCCCAAACCATCTGAGTGTCCCATTCTTAATCTAAAACTGATTACTTATTTATTAACAAAAATGGCCTAGACCGGCTCAGTACCGGACCCAATAGTGACAATTGTAACACTTCTTCAACTATTTTTCCCCATATTATAGGCAACTACCCCTTTTGTTTGAAACAATCATTTTAATAATTGGTTTGTTACCAAGATCGCGTATATGAACGTATATAGCGTATTCGAAGCCAGAACCTCGCTTCCCGGTTAGACGAGAGGTTCCGGGTTCGAGTCCCAGTTGCGACCATTATCTTTTTCTATTTTTCTGTGTTGTTATCTTTCATATTTGCGTTTAGATTATTATTGTTGTCTTGGCTTTTTTTCAATGATATATTACATTGATGGTAATAACCTTCAAAAGTTATAAAAATGGAATTTTTCTTATAAACAATTGAAAAACTATTAATTGGCTTTAGAATCAAATGTGCCATATTAAGGACGATGTATATAAACAATTAATGAAAAATACAGAAAGTCACAATTAAATTGTTACAATAAACTTTTTCGATAGATAGATTATTAATTGGTTTCAAACTTACATAAAATTGAGTAGATAGGCAAATAAATAATATTAGATTTCTAATACTTTACCCCAACAAAGTCAAGAATGCGTATTTTTTCAGAGAATCTATAAATACCTAACTATAATATAAAATTTCAACAAGAAATTTTTTTTTAATTGTCATTTTCAAAAGGAAAACTGATTTTTCAAGAATACAAATTATCCCGTGATTTTTCACAGGTCTGTGCTAGTAATTCATATTGATATAATCAAAATAAAAATAAGAACATCAATATATTTACAAAATGTTCTCATCAACACGCATTGCATACATAAAAAATAATGAATTATATCTCACTATAAAGTAGGGGAAAAGAAAAATAATAACAATAATTCACATATATATTTTTTTAATTCAATAATTGTTTTTATTTATTTTTGAAAGCTTTAACAAATAAGCTGAAATAATAGGTAACCGTAATAACACTTTTGTTCTATGTTTTGTAAATTTTTTAATTGACATTTTCTTATCGGGGATACTGTTTGTTTGAACTTCAACGGTTCTTTTTTAAAATAACAGAGGGCACCACTTCTGTTTACAAGAAATCCCAAAATGTACACTCAATAATACAACTATCTTTAAATCATTAAATTAAAAAATAATTGTAATTAAACAAATTTTCTCAAAATTATCACAAAATATTGAGTCACAAATACAATTTTGTTTCCCCGTTATTAAATTAGTCTACATCCAGAACAAACAATCCCGTCTATCTTGATTTTAAGCCTCCTTCTTGTATTCTAGTTGTAGCCATATAGGATATAGGTAAAGGGAGAATGTAGAGGAGACGAGTAAGGGAAAGGTAAGAGGTAGGTTGCCCCCTAAATTCGAGTGGCTAGGAGACGACTGATTGCATGTCGAGTATGTTGCTGCCTTCTACTGGTATTGTAGACCGTGGATGAGAAGATAGAGGGAGTAAGAAAGGTGACGTATTCATATGTAGTAGATTTAAAATCACGTGATTTTTTTTTTGAAAATTATATCACTAAGAAATATTTTCTTTAATTAAATACTGCGAGTAGAACACATCCTTTGAAATAACCGAATATTATTTTTGATTGATTTTTTTGAAGCCAAGAAAAAGTTCAAAATCTCTCACTCGCGAACCCCTTTTTGGTAATGGTTTTATTGTATAATGTGAGAAATTAAATTCTTTAGAAATTGATCGTAAAACACTCAAATATTTATGCCAGAGCTTCGCAAAATAAAATGAAACACGCTTTTTGGTGATTTTAAAACGTATCGCCTTCTACATAAGAAGTGTTATTGTGAGCGGCCTGATATCGAATTTTACACGACGTGGTGCATCGCCTTAATTGAATAATTTTTGATGTCGTAACGATTCATTTTTGATTTTTTTTTTAATATAAATTTTCCCCAGTGTGTCGCCAATACCTAGACCCCCCGGCTAAGTAACCAAACGTGATGAACCACTTGGGGTGACCATTGATTATCCAATACACAGACCCATCGACTTGCACCGCAGTGGGAGGGATGGATTCATACGATCTTCACTCCTAGACACATTGACCTCCAGACTCCTACCCTTCCCTTATACCTTTGTCTTACCCAGAACATCCTGTCCTTCCTTTGCTTAAAAAGACACTCCACACAGCATCCCCAAAGATACCATAGCCTCAGAGGAATTTTTTCATCGGGTCCTCCTGAGTGGAGATAACGTAAAAAAAAATAAGAAAGTTACTTCGACTAATTTGTTATATTTTTTTTGCAATCATTTTTGGCCAGAAACTGTTATATGCCATCGCAAATATTTGTTGTACATTTTGTTACTATCGCAATCATTTCTATTTAACAGAACGATGATAGTATTCTTCCACATAGCTTTAAGAACCAAAATTAACCGCATAAAAATATAAGAAATGCTTTACCACATCCCCTACATACAAATAACATATCCACAATATTTTTACCTTTGAATCTTCCACGTCACTCGTGCGGAGTGCATTGTTTGAAGATTTGTAAAGTGCAGGCATAAAGTGTACGGGCAGGGGGGCAGGGAGGGGTGGGAGTTCATCCAGCCCCACCCCCCGGGAGGACCCCTACTGCACATAGCATCCACATGCACCCCCGCCCGCATACACTCCACAGTGTCAGGGAAAGAGGGAATTTTTGATAGAATGCAATTGTCTCTATTGTACCTGTGCCGTCATATTCTCGGGAAGGGTGGTCCAAATAATTTTGATTCCTAATTAATCGTTTTTTTATTCCTGTATAATCAATATTCAACAACATCCTGTTATTTATTTATTGTTTGAAACATTTTCACAGTGCTACAATTATTATATTAATGAAATTTCCATTAGGATATGGATATATATTAAACTCCATTTAAAAATGTTTACAACACGCGTAAAGCAAGTTTTAGTTGTGATTAAGTGGTGATGCTACTGGCGAAATAACAATTAGCAAAATAAAATATAAAACATATTAAGTAGGTATCTATAGTACAGAGAAAGAGAAGAAAGAAAGAAAGAATGAAAATTTACATAATTCTTTGTGCCTTGCGTCATATAAGTTAATAGATAATAAAATTATATCTATATGGTTTCATAGTGCTTTCGCACAAACGAAGTAAAAGAAATAACTAAAAATATACCAGGATGTACAAATATACATGTCTATTTATAAAGAATTATATGGCATTACACAATGTGCATATTCGAGACATTGGATTGAAATAAGCAATATTGGAAGGTGGAAAAATATCCTGGATTATTGTTTACTAGCTAAAGTCTCTTGCGTTGCCCGTGCTTTTAGTAGAGTTTTTTAAAATGTTATGTACACTGTGACCTACCACTTGTTTTGATGACCGAGTGTGCAAAATTTCATCAACCACGAACAAAACTGTAGGTTTGTAGAAAACACTCTCCTTTATAAAAATAGATACAACAATAATTTACTGGAGTACTTAAGAAAGGCTAAGTGAACCCAAAACCTTCTTTTATATAATTTAATGCTTATAATAAAGGCAAAGAAGTACATTGTCTTCATCGCTAGATCCACTTGACATCGTATTAACTCCACGGCTCTAAATACGTCAGTATAATACGGGTTGCAGCAACCAGCAATAAAGAGTGGCATTTCAGTAAGCTACTCGAGGTTGCATCGCAGTCGCACAGCTTGTAAATAATCGCTTGTAAATTATCGCGTGTGAGATGGTCCAACACATACGAATAAGAAGAATCTGAACATGATCGTGTTAAACAGATCGGACACATTTTTGATTTCCTTGTTCCCTGATGTTTCCATGAAGATGAAAGGCTCATCCCTCCACCCTGTATCTCAGGAACACAGGGGTTGGTAGGATGCAGGTAGCCTCCATCGCTACTGCTACCTGCTACCTGGTACCCACTTGCAGCGGAGCTGAGCGGTACTTTTGGCCGGGACTGTACTAATGAGACACCCCGGAGCAAAGAACAAACGCATTCAACGTATCACATCACATGTATTGTGCATCATCTTCAGATATTTCACATTTTAAAGCGTAAGGGATGAGATTTTTAAATTATTGCATAGTCAGTAAAAACCAATTTGGTTTTGGAATAAGGCTGTATTTTAGCTATTTAGTTTCTTTATTATTTTTTTTACATGCCCTGGTCCATGGGATGAGGTTTGTCCAGGTCTTCGGGGTCAATATGCCTGCCCACGAGCTGCGTGACGGGCCTGATCGGGAGCCAGCCGGTTTCTCTCAATCCACGCCTTGCACTGCAGCAGGATAAATGGATTCATACGTCCATCGCTTCTGGACACACTGACCCCCAGATTCATACCTACCCCTTATACCTTTCCTAGAAGTTCCTCTCTCTCTCATTTCCTTAAAAAGACCCTCCACATAATATCCCCAAAGATGTGCGTAGTTAAAGTTAAAAAAAAGCCGCAGACATCACCCTGCAGAATTATAAATAATGTTTAGATAACTTCGATTTTGATGTTTGCCAACCAACAATCAATAAATTTTTTAAGATAGTAAAAATTACACAAACGAATAATTTTTTTTTTAATCAATAAACTCTCAATGAAACTTAAAAGAAGATATCTTTTTGTTCTAAGTGTCCTATTAACATTGATATGTATTTACCTTTAGTTACTTTCCTATAAGTACAAAGTTCACAGGGAAATAAATAATGTTAATAACAGTAAATGAACCGTCCACAATTCGATATTTATTTAACAGGATCGTTTGCGCTGCCCTTTTCGGCCCGTTTCACATTTATTTATTTTGTTATAAAAATACAAAAACAGTACAAGGAAGCTTTTGACTGTCCAACTAGGAAGGACTCCCGTTCTAGGACAGTCAAATTGAAAGGTTTCGAATGCATTAGGTACATGATGATTAATATATGTAGTGTTAATTAAAATTGAAAAATTACATTTACCTAATTATAATATATGTTACAGTTTTATAATTAGTTAAGCATCGAATATAAAACGTATAGTGTTTTCGAATAAATCTGAATTTCGGATTTGAGATCAAAATACCCAACCAAACTAAAAAATTATTTTTGTATTCAAAAGATATATCAAATATCTAGTACGGATGTGAATTATCTATACTAACAACTCATGTTGAAACACATTGAACCTACATAAATAATTCTATATTTTGCCATAGTTTGCCTACACCTATATCATAATGATCAAAAATGAAAACGTACTATTTTCGACAAATTAAGAAGCAAAATTAATACAAATGGTGTTAATTTAATAAGAAATATATAAATAGAATCATAATTTTTTATTTTTTTGGATAATGTTTTTCTTTAAAAGAAAGAAAAACATTCTCGGTTACGAATAACCTGAAAATATTAAAAAAAAACTCCTACTACCACCTCAGTAAGCGGAAAATGTTACTTGTGTCGTGAAGGAGGACTTAGCCAGCCGAGGAATCGAACACGGTGGGACCCAAACGCGGTGCCAACTCGGTCGCTGACCGGCCAATTTTATTCCTCTATTTTTGAACACTCTATATATGAAGTTTTATGATCTTTGGAATAAGCCAATTACCATCGCCACTTTTCAGAGGGTGCCCAATAAAAGTGAATGTTATTAACCATCACTTACTCAGACATTCTTGTAAAATCTTATATCTTTCAAACACATCGATTAATGACTGTAGATTTTTATTTCTACTTTTAAAGAGTCCATTGTTATTAAATCGCGTTCAAAATAAAAGTACACTATTCAATACACAATAGAGAGTATTGCCTTACATGCGGAAGTCGTCAAGCGATCAAATAATAATAGTACATCGTGTCTCACAAGAGGTTTTGCTCAGTAAAATCCAAATCACAATCGGACTTGGCAATTGAGTAAAAATACACAAGATTGGCTTTTATATCTCCGAAAATGACCCAGTTTTCCAAATAAAGTAAGTAGGTCGTTCTTCTTTATAACCTACACAAAGTTGTCTCCACCAGTTGATGGAGAAAAATTCAACAGAATATATTATTTTATTATTATTATTTTATAATGAATATATTATTTTCATATTTTTATTTTATAATTACTTTAAAATCTACCGTACTAAAGTCGTAACGACTGTGTGCATTTTATGAAAATATGTGTTTGTATTTTTTTACAGAGTTGCAACTCCTCGGGATAGAAGTGTATTTCATACAAATCAAAGTTGTCTTCTGCCACCTCGACTTGCGTATATTCTATAAAGTTACAAAAAATGAAACGACGACATATAATATAAAACTATTTTTAAACTCCAAAAGGTATAACCTATCAAGTATAATTTTAATGATTGTTCAAAATTCGCAAATTTACTTTGTGGCGTCATTATTAATTTAATGAAAACAAATAACTTTGTGTACACCACTATTTAATTAACAATATCAACATGTTTCGAAAACTATGTTTTCTTCGTCAGGATGATAAGTTAATTATTAAAAAAAATTATTTTAATGCGCGATTATTATTTTTAATGATGTTCAATAAAATATTTTTAAAAATCTCAAAAACTTGTATCCTACAAATTTTATGTCGTACGTTAATTCTGTCACTTGGGTTGTCATTCGAAATAGGTATACACGCAGCTCGTGTTTGTCACCCCCAATAGGCATTTTAGGCCTCCTTCCCCCCTTGCTACAATTTCCCCTCTGAAATCAGAGAGAATTCATTTATAGTAAACACAAGATGTGACAGAGTGGTGGAAATGTGACAGAGTGGTAAAAGTTATATAGGTCAAAGAGAAGAACAACCCAAGTACCTACATTAATTTGAATAGTAAAGTTGTACATTGCAACTCATTCGAAGCACTCGCATTATATGCTTAGAATTTTTAAGCAAGTTTGTATCTGTATGATTTGGGATGATCTTCTCGCCTTACCTTAATTTTCAGGAAAAGGATAGAGGGTTCTCAGAGATTGTTCAATTTTTCAGAGGGATTTCCACTTAAATCGTTATCAAATTGTTTTCAAAAATCGTTATCATTGATAACGCTTCTTCTAATGCAGCTAATGTTAGACAACGTAGGCCATGAGGAAACAATCTCAGAGCCCATGTCATGTATGCTGTGTGGAGGGTTTTTTTTAGGGAAAGGAAGTTCTGAGAAAGAGGGGTGGATAGGAATCTAGGAGTTCAGAAATGACGAACGAATGAATCCATCCCTTCCATTGCGGTGCAAGGCGATGGTTCGTATAGATCCGGCTTGAGAGTTCAAAAGGCTTCCCTTAACCAGTCTCTCCTAATCAGGCCCGCCACGCAGTAGATGCGCAAACGCATCCGCCGTCAAGACCGAGACAAAACCATTTCCCCATGAACCCGTGCAATCTGCTCACCAAATGTAGCGAACCACTTGTGGTGACCTATGACAGGGGTGTTAGTTATCTAATCTAATAAATGGTCGGCGATGAAACCCATAGCCGCCTTCCAAGTTGAAAAAACACTGATTATTATTATTTATTTATTTGTAAGAAACAAACAGCTTTTACATAATAATAGATCAAGCCACAGAATTTTCTATTATGCTAAAATTCTTTGGAAATGAAGGTTTAATATCTTAAAATTAATTTTAGGTTTTAGGAAGGGGAGAGGAAATGAATATAGGGAAAGGATAGGAGATGCTCCGGATACATTCCATACTCTCATAATAATATTAACAATCGATCGTACGCGTTACTTCATATCGATATTTCTTTAGGTTATTTCTAAAAATGTCAATGCTGTGAAATTTTGTATTATATCGTGCACATATACGAAGAATAGGGGATTTTTTTTCTAATATTTGTTCTAAATGAGAGCAAATAAAATAAATCGGATTGTCAGGTTGATCTTGACGGAATATGAAAATTTATTAAGTTGGTGAGCTCTGGAAAGTCCAGGCAATGTACGTAGGTAGGATTTTGATTTCACAGGAAAGACAGCGTACTACTATCTACGATTGAGTCAACAAAACATAGTTTTGTGGGCCCAATTGTCTAGTTAATCTAGCATATTCAGAGCCAATGGAATCAGACCAAATGGCATCCATTCGAAATGAATTGAAACACAATAGACGGTGCCATCCATTATTCTATGAATGCGTAGTAAAATTTTCAGAAAATTCGAAGAGCCTCTAATAACGGCAGGTCGCTGCAAATTGCTGTCATGGTTCGTATGTAATGCATGATGACTGTACCTCAACCTCTCTTTGTGTCCTGGGAATTTTCTGTTCATTTTTACGAAATGTCGTTTTAATGTGCGAGTTATTGGACCCCGTTTAATGGACGTATTGTATTATAGGTATAGAGGAGTATGGGAAATTGTGGAATTGTGTGAAACGATATTAAATTATATACCTGTATATGTCTGATGATATGATAACTACTTTATTTCATTTTTACATGAATAATACCCATCGCAGAGTCCCGTCTGCTCCGAACCGTCTGTAGCCTCTGAGACTGGCATCCCCAATTGGGTATGTTGTGAGGCTGAATGTAGTGGGGAGGGAAAAAGATGGAGAAGAAGAAGGTGATACCAAACAAGACTAAAGCTTTTTCAACCCAGGTTCGGTTTTGAAAGGTTGTCTTCCACCTGGACGATAATGATAATAAATACATACTATCAAATAAAATTTGCTTGCAACATTTTAGAAAATTAAAAAAAAAACACATGACAACAAGATTTTCATCAAAATTATAATGTATTGTGGATTCAATAAGCTCAACATGCTAGAAACATTAATAAATACCATAATTCTGTATTCTAGTTGGGAAACATGTCTACATGTCTATAAGTGACTTAAATCCAAGAATCACGTGAATCTTTACATACCAAAAAATGAAGTCGCACCCGCTGTCTGTACGCTTAGATCTTTTAAACTATGCAACGGATTTTCATGCGGTTTTCACCAATAGATAGATTGATTCAAGGGCGAGGTTTATATGTATAATACATGCATATTATAGTAGAGAAAAGCCGAGAAATTCAAAGATTCGACTCAGGCAGCGGGCAGCGGGCTTGCAAGCGGGCGGTGTGGATTTGATATGTATGCAAATTAACAGACGGCGTTGGTTATAAGGGTTGGGTAATGACGTGATGTTTCGTTAACCACAGCAACGTATGGCCGGGTCTGCCAGTTATAATACAATCGTAATTGCGGTGTTACGTCCTGTAATAATAAATTGTTGTAAAGACATATTTGAACTAAACTCTATCCTACGAGTAACCACCCATAGTTAATTAATATGAAAGTTCACCTGAAAAGTTACAAGTATTTGATTTAAAAACATATCAGTATTAAAACATAAGAATACTCGTAGAGGAGATCCTATGCACTTTTTTATGGTCCTATCAGCAGCATAGCAGCCTCAGAAGGCGCCAATAAATAGAGGGACTCAACTGCTTAAGATGAAGCCTTGCGAAATAATGCAAAATCATACAAAATCATGTATTTTTGTTTTGAAAATTTGATCGCTTGGAGCACTACATAACATATCTTGGCCCTTAAAATATCGGTCATTTTTTATAAGTCTTTTAATAAGCCTAGAAAAAAAATTTACTATTAGGTCTATAAAAAAACAATTTCAAGTGCAAACTCTACTACTTATAAACCCCTTTTGGGATATGGTTTTATTGTTATTCAGTTTCTTTTATAATAATCGTAAAAAAAAGATATTTACGCCCGGACTTCACAAAATAAAATAAAATATGCATTTTCTCGTTTTTATTTTGGACATCAATCAATACGGCCCGCACTCTATGAATTTGGATTTTTAAAGTGAACCTTATGCCATCGGCACAAGAACCTTGCACTTGGCAAACCCATTTCGTATCAGTTACGCCCCATCTGCGAAGGGGTATAGACATCCACGTAGCTTGGTTCCGTGAAATCAATTTTAAATTTCTCTGTTTTTACAATAAACAATGCGTAAAAAAGGAGTTAATGTTTTTTACAGGCCTTTACGAAATCAACCTGTAAAAAAAATTTCTCAAATATCTTTTCCAAACTTTCCAAAAGCTTTTTCTCAAGTATTTTTAACTCCTCCCAAAAAGAGGCGTGGATTCCGATTTTTATTTTTTCCTGGACTATTGGATCGCCTTAACGATTCTGCATTGACCGTTGACATTTACAATATCACTTACAGACAACTCAGCAACCATCTTTTGACCTCATAAATCTCATCAAATATATTGGTATAACCTTTTAACACGAAAAATAAATAAATAATGTGAAATGATGTAATAAAGTAACGCAGATTTTGTTTTACATGAAATCTTTGAATTGTCAAGAAAATAAATAACAATTAATTAATTGAGTTTAAATAAAATAAAATAAAACAATTTTAAATGTTTTCCAATATTTCCTCTCTTCCTCTTTACCACGAGTTGACGATTGTCGAAATAAAAATTAGCGCTACACAATCGTGGGAAAGAAATAATTCAGAATTGTATTAAACATTAAAATATTATATTCATCGTTTTGTTAGCTTTTATTAAAAAGATAATGAAAAAAATAAAGATAAATTTCAATATTTAAAACAAACCAATTCTATGTTAGAATTTTTTATTATATTGATACAATTACGTTGTGGTTCCGTAAATAAATTTTCTCACGAACATAAAAAGAAGACATTAGAGAAAAAATACTCAGTGATGTAAACAATAAAAGATCTCTATGACGCAAGTTTATTTCATATTGTTCATATTGTGCTTTGTTTTTTTGAAAAAATTTAAAAGTATTTACTTTGCGCTAAGTATTTGTATCAATAATTAAGTGAATAACCCGACACAATCGGAAAAATGTAATTTTAAAATAAATTTCTGGACGTATCAATATTTTCTACAAAAAACTATAAATTGATTACGAAAGATTGTTATTTTATGTAGTAACTAGCTTTTCCCCGCGGCTTCGCTCGCATGGTATTAGGGGAAATTACTGTTGCGCTTGCACTTATCAATTATCCCCCCTCCCCCCACCCCCTCCCGCATTCCATACATCCATTCCCGGTGCATTCAGTTTTGAAACAGCTCGCGTGCCACCTAAATTTCATAATGCTGCTCAAAGAAAAAAAGAATTATTCAATTTGGTGCAGTCGTTCGGAATTTATGCGCGTACAAACATTTCGGAGATTTATTTTTATTTAAATATGTGGAAGTTCGTAAACATAATAAAAAATAACATTATTTTTTAAAAATCGTTACGAATTATATTTTTAATGTAGGAACTCTCATTTGATTTTTTCCAAAACATAAGCTTGTCCAAAAAAACAGAACATATTCTAATATCCAACAAAAAATTGAAAGAGTACAGCATAAGTTCTGAAGATTTATTAATCATAAACTCGGAATACCTATCGAAGAACTAAATTATGTATATCTAATGGAATTACTCAATATAAGCGATTTAACGTCAAGGCGTGTAGTGAGCGATTTAGTTTGCCTTTTTAATATAGCGAATGGCAGACTGGACGCCCTCGATTTAACTTGTAAAATTAATTTGAGAGTACCCACACGTGATACCCGTTCTAATGCACTTTACTTTGTTACCAATTCTACTAATAATTATTTTAAAAACTCTCCAATACAAAGACTTCATATACTCGGAAATAAATATACTTCAATTGACGTTTATCGTCATCAATCGATTTCTAAATTTAAACTCAGTTTATCAGAACATTTAAAATAAAGCTATAAATATCATGCACTATGTAGCACCTTTATCGACATATTATTGTAGCTATGTTTCGATAAACACGTACCAAATATGTATAGCAAAGATTGCTAATTATAAACATAAATAATGACAATCTTATCTTATCTCTCTTTATAATTAAAATAACTATCTCACATTAATTTACGTGACCATATATTCTATTTTACCTGCTTTGTGTCATATCTAGTGTTATCTATGTTTTGTTCCTTATATCTTATGTTATCTTATTTTTTTTTTCTTACAGTTATATTATGTTTATATTATGTTTTGTTATTTCATATACTTTACCAAAAACGTGTTTTGCACTTTATGTAAAAGCCCTATGGGCGTTTAAATAAATAAATAAATAAAAAAAAATAAAATAAAAATATTTGAATTTCCTGGAGCAGCAGCTCAGCAGTAGGTAACTTTACCTAGCAGAACTTGTTTATAAATAAACTGTTTTTATAAATTGAATAATAATATTATTAAATATATAAAAGAAAAAAAAAAAAAAAAAGCTTATATTATTATAATAAGACTATACCGTTGGTCGTTGGCAGATTTGTTAAATTTTCAAACAAAATGCTGTATTATACAACACACATTTCAAATCATATAATCATATACTAAAATAAAGCAATAAAATTTGTAGGATAGTTTCCAGAATTTTCATTTTATTTCAAATAAAATCATTGAAAAATTTATCAGCGCACGTGTTTTTATTTATTTACGTTCTTACAAACTAATGTACTTAAGATTTTTTTACACAATTATTTTGCAGAGACATTGTTGAAAAATTATAAACACTTATGATCAAAAAATAATTACAAATAGTACATAATTTTAATAATTTTACCATCACGAGTTTGAGCATTTCTATTGCTAACTTGAATGTGCATAGGTATATGTTAAAGCAAATTTTTAATGAAATAAAATTAATATTGAGTTATAGAAAATATGAGAATAATCAACCTTTCACATCGCCGCCTTCTTAAAAACCTTTCTTATGAACTGCCCTGTACAGTTGCAAGTGCACGATCGCAAGATCATTTTTCGAAGAAATTTAAATTCTCGGCCGCTGGTTAATGGATCTTAAATGAAATTTTAGAACTAAAAAAAAAGAAAAAAAGAAAAGGAAATTATATACTCACTTCATTGATGGCTGTAAACCTGCTAACATACACACTCCATGGGATAGTGGTTTCATGCCTGGGTATTGTGAGGTTAATTGATAAGTGTGATGGACCTTAAGGCGGCGCTATTCGGCTGAAAAAGAAGAAGATGAAGAGTTGTGTAATTACGAATGTTGGACAGAGCGCGCTAATATTTTAAGTGATGAAATCACATCGAAAATGGCGAAAAAGCTTTATAAAAGATGATTCGTTTAAAATAGAGCAAAAATCTCGCGGAACTTATCTTAAGTATCATTTAAAGATAACATTGTGAATTTTTTCACAAATATAACTTGTAAAATAATAGAAATAGACTTGTTTTAAATAATTTTCGGAGCATACTTTGCGATTTTTTTCTATCGAGGGAATTTCATATAATTTGCGTTTCGGCGTGAAACGTATCTAGATATTATCTTAAAAAATAACATATATTTTTTTAAGAGCTTAAAAACTTCAAATGTTTAAGGGAGATATGTAAGAAATCGGTCGAAATTCGAATAGTGGACCCTTAAAAAAGCAGCTCTACAGGTATCGGGAGGAGCATTGATTAACATATTTAATAAGAACTAATTATCAGTTCATACGTAAGAAGTATCTTAGAGTACGAATCCTTGATTTGGTCCCCACACAATGCAATTCATTACACGACAATACTTGCTTACAGATCTGGAGTACATCAAAATCTAGTTAACTACGCTGAGAGACTTTCTCACTTTAGGGAAGAGTAACTCGCCAAAAGAAGACATATATCAGATATAATTTCTCTGTTTAATATCGTGAACAACATGCATGGTTCATCCTTATTTAATCAAATTAATTTTAATGTAAGATCGACATTTACGAGAAACCTTGAAATCTTTTGGATCGATACTTATCGTAGAAATACAAGTTTTTTTCAAACCAACGCAACGTCAAAAACGACTCGATTATATAATAAATTCTGCGATCATGAAGACTTGGATATATTTTCGAAATCAATAACTAACTTCCGAAGGAACTTACACTTGTATAATCTCCTCACTTTATAAATTTTGTATCATGTACCACCTATTTATGCATTGGCTCTACAATACGCGTATATTTGCGTGATTTAGCAGGGTTGCCCGGGTTCATGAGGTGAGGTTTGTCTAGGTCTTCGAGGCGGATGACCAGGACACACTGAACCCCAGATTCCTACCCACCCCTTAAACCCTTTTCCTTCCCAGAATTCTCCTCCATTTCCTTTCCTTAAAAAAACCCTCCACACAGCATCCCCAAAGATGACATAGGCCCTGAGGGAGATTATTTTCCCTAAGGGCTTCCTGTGTTCATGTAAAAAATAAATAAATATATGTATATGTATGTGCATATGTGTTTGTGTATATGTGTGTGTGTATACATATATATGTGTATAATGTGGACACGTATGCATCTATGTATATATATGAACATAATGTGTGATCATTTCACTAACCTAATATGTTATATTATAAGGTTTAAGTCATAATCATGTAAAAACTTTGCTTGATCAGAAACAAATAAAAAAAAAAAGGCTTAGATGGAAAAGCCGAGTAATTCAAATTTATAATAATTACAACACATTCCGTGCTCTCGATCCAATAAAGTCAGAATTCAACGTTTGAATCTCCAAAGTTATCAGATTTCCATGGAGTGGCAGAGTTGTACGATGGACGGGATAATAAAATTAGTAACTTTACGATTGCGTTAAATATCGGAACTTTTCCGACCAGACGTTAGAGAATGCATGCAATAAAGTTCAGGGGTAGGGTTAGCTGGGGCCGGTGGGGTGAGGGAGGGCGGTGTCTGGTCAATTCAATATTGCTACGCCACTGGGTGGTGGAGGGTGGTATTCGAAAGAGATGTTGTAAGGGTTGAATTACGTGAAACCACATCTTTAAAATAAATTGAAAAAAAAAATATCTTTTTTCACAAAACTTATTTGATATTTATTAGAAACAACTGTGGTACCCGGCTTCTCTCAGGGAGTTGATATGAGATTGAACTGACGTTGAAACCCACGACAGATCTTGCTTCACATACCCCTACTAACACTATATAAAAAAGCTGCGAATGGTCTACAGTGTTCCAGAACATTGCACAACATTCAAGAGTGTTCTGGAATGTTCCAAAATGATCTGGGATGTTTTGGGATGTTCCCAAACGTTCCAGACTATTCCCGAACGCTCCAAAACTTTAGAATTGTTCAAAACATTAGAATGTTTAGATATGTTGGAATGTTGTGGAATGTTTAGATATATATGAAATGTTGTGGAATGCTCTCGAATGTTCTGGACTGCTCTAGAAAGTTCTAAAAGGCGAAAAATCCAGCCCTTGTATCTTCAAAAGCACGCCCTTCAGGTAAAAGCGGGAACCTTCTTGATGGATGGGGTATGCAGTCTACCATATCGATTGCGATGAACTTGGGGATTTGATGTGCGCATGCCCGCCATGGTTTCTATACGTAGTAGTGAGCTCTGACGTCATGCGGTTATGCATTGTTAAACCATTCATCCGATTGCGATGTAACTTTGGGGATTTGATTTACGCATGCCCGTGATGGATTAATAATAGTGAGCTCTGGTATTATGAAATTATTTCTTACACCATTCATCCGATTGCGATGAAACTTTAATGAGTCGTTGTGCGCACGCCCGCGATTGTTTCTATATATAGTGGTGAGCTCTGGCGTTACGAAATTATTTTCTAAACTATTCACCCGAATGCGACGAATCTTCGGTGAGTTGTTGTGAGCACGCCCGCGATGATTCTACATATAGTGGTGAGCTCTGGCATTATGAAATTTGTATAAAAAAATTGTAGTGGTGGAACGCCAGCTGTTTGAAAATTGAATGAACCGGGGCTGAATGGAACGCGGGAGGGAGGTTCGCGGGACGGGGGAAGAGGGAGAGGGGAGTGGGGAGAAGGAAGGCGGAGTGGGAAAACGGACGAATTCTTTCAATATTCAAACTATATTGTTAACCAATACTACAGCACAACTTCGAAAAATCAACTAAATTCCATGTTCAAACTATCTCAATTAGATCGTAGTTCCGGCGACAGTCGGGGGGACATCATAGCATATCTCCATATATTTCAATATCTTTGTACAAATAAAATAATTCCTCATCAGCACCACTTCATAAGTTTTCTGAATATAAATATAATCACGAGTAATCATACTCAAAACTTCTCATTTGAAAATAATGACTGAAAAGTATGCAAGAAGAAACGCATAAATTTCTCCAATAAGGAAAAAATGTGCTGAAATAGAACGAATAATTAGCAAATTAAAACGCGAAAAGTGACAAGAAAATATTCGTAATTTGAGTCATTTGGCAAATGGATCGTGTAAAATATAATGTTTAGCGCGTTTAAGTTGTTTGTAAGCGCTTTGCAAAAGAAATTATTAATAAGAATGGTCAGTAGAATGCTTTGAATTCTTTATATTATTAAATATACTACCCTGATGCATTAATATGTTGTTATTTTCTTTAATAAAGTGGGAAAGTTGTAGGACACTTAACGCGTGACGATTCTTTCTGATATTGTTAAGGCCCGTCTTTTGCGACCCCCGCCATTAACTTTTGCTTTGACATTCCCTTAAACATCATCATTGACATTGTCACATCACTATAAACATTGACAATTCTTGTTGTGTTTTGAGCTTTCCAATGGGGGGGGGGGGGGGGGGGGGGGGGGGGGGAATAGTTCATTTTTTACAGCTACCGCGCCGAGCGTATGGTAACGGAGAATAAATCGAATGAGATTTATGGTTACGTCAATGAGATTTAGGGGTCTAGCACAGTGAAATCGATCACTTTGCAATATCGGATGCGCACTTACGACTATTTTATATCGATATCCCGAGCACGGTTGCACTGTTGACAACCAAACCGATATTGACTGGGAATAAATAAATCGATGTACGCTAGCAACACTGGTGGATCTGTCGATAGATTTAATTACCTAGACGTCAAACCGCTATGAAAAATTAAAATTAATGATAAATTGACACTTTCGAAATTAAATACTAACTTTAATATATACTGGCACTTTGCATGTACGCTTAGACATTGAACAGGAGTTAATTAGTATTTATTGACATATTTAGTCACATTTGAATCCCTTTCGTTTCTCCAAGATCGAATTGATCGCGTATTAGATAAATTAACTACGGCTACGGATCACTTCTTCGATTTCTTTCAATTCTAAGAGCTTCGTTAGTTCACTCCGATTCAATAATAAGCCAGTAATTTTGAATAACGATCGACATTGTTCAAAAAGAAACCCCTCCTAAATTAGTCAATCGTCGATCGGATTTCTTATCAATTGTTGATAAACACAGATGACGAATTTATTCGATATCGTATTGACATAGGGTTTTGCCAATGAAGCATCATTTTAACATTTAAACTAACACCCTAGCGACCGTTTTCTTTTTTAAATTTGACCGAAAAAATTTCAAATTCGTACTCGATTTACAAAAAAGTTGTGTAACAAAATCAACTTCAAATATGATTTTATTTTATTTTATTTATTTTAGGGAAAGTTGAGATTAATCTGAGATAACAATAAAACAGTTAAATTATGCCAATTATGAACTTTCCACTGATGAAAGTGAATGATAAAGTGTGACATTGTAAGGGGGACATTGACATCTTAATTAATTATTTTTTAGTTAAAAAATTTGACGGGGGGGGGGGGGGGGGGGGGGGAGTGGGGAGGAGAAACGTAGGATTAGGATTAAGGGGGAAAGGACGGGAATATATATGAACTTTTTAGTTTGAGTCATGTTGCTTAGTGAGTTTTCGTTTTATGTCACGTAAAGTCGAGTTAAAAATGTCAATGTGGTAATAATTTAAGTTAAATGAGTGTGTGGATCTATAAATAATGAGTTCTGTTTAAAGAGGGAGATTAAAAGTAAGCGAATATCTGCTGTTGTGATTTGGAACATGGAATGATAGACGTTGAAGAAGATCAGGACTATCGATTGAGTTATGTGTAATTTTAAATAGCATTACCAAATCTGCTATATTTCTTAACGGCAAGTTAACGTCTGTATATTGAAGAACTTTGCAGAGTCTACATTACTAATATGAGATCGAAATGAGCGGAAGTTAAAAATCTATTTTGAACACTTTCAATTCTATTTTTATGTACTGTACAGCCTGGGTTCCACACTTGAGATGTGTATTCAAGAATACTACGAAGTATGAGAAATACAGTATTCTGAATGATGCATATTCAACAGTTTCAAGAATGTACCACGAGTTTCCGGACACCGTGTAGATGTCATTGGATTATTTAATTTTAATATGGTGTTGAATTTTGATTATCGATCTCTAAAATGCTTCTACATCTAAAATAATATTTTTTTTATGATAAGATGCATAAACTCAAATAAATTTAAAAAGTAACTAGTTATCATTTTGCGTATTTGATTTCAAAAAGGGATCACGGAACACCCAATGAGAATGAAACAATATCTCTTTTCCTAGGCAAAGTGAGTAAAAGTTGGCCCGTCATAAATAACGAATCTATACTGAACAGGGAACACTGCCAACCATTTGCCTACTATAAATATCACCCATACATAATTGCATTATTATATTTTCCACTTTTCTCTACATAAAATTTAATTTTTCTCAAACTTCTTCACAAATTCACTGACACTTTATAAAAAAGTTCACTAACGTCACAACGAACAAAATAAAACAACTTCAAATAATAATGTTTTTCTACCCTGAACTTATTCTACACTATTTTGAATCTCACGGGATGAGAAATCTTTACGTCTGGATGCACAAAACAATTTCAAGTAAATTACTCACAAATAAAAAAGTTTCCTAATCTACTATCTGCTTTTGTCTGATTACATACTTTTGGTTTAGTTCTTTTTACTCGTGTGATAGTTTTACCATTCAATATATCGAGTTCGTCGTCGATTGCAGCCACTTGGCAATATCGGCTGATAGGATCGTCTGCGCTCTTCTATCGCATGGGAGGAGTATGATTTTATAGGGGATGTTCCGAGGGGGAGGGAGATAGATGTTGCGCTAAAGCTTCGGTTCTTGACCGCTCCAATTTTAAACTGGACAGTTGGGGGAAGGGCGTCTCGTGGACAGACTCATGAACGAATATATGAAATTAATTTAAAAAATAATAACTTTTTAGAAATCGCAAATGTATGGTTAAAAAGAATGAAAAAAAAACAATTTAGACATTCTTCATAACAGTAGTGATATTTTTTGAAAATTTTTATTAATCTTACTTATTCAATTTTAATGCAATAAATAATAATGCAATAAATTATTTTCAATAATACATGTAGGATTACGAAAGATTTTTTAAATAAATCTTTATATAAAAATGCGAAAATCAGTCATATTAAATACATGTAGGACTACGAAAGATTTTTTAAATTTTTATATTGAGGGATCAGTAGGATTTATCGGTCCAGTTAGGAGTTCTATCGAGCTGAACCCTCTGATATGAAAATATCTGGAGTCGGTGAATTATTTTCCCATTTGTTCTCTGGGAGGTTGACATTTTGTTCTGGTACTGTTCTGTATTTATTATACTTATACAGTGCAATTGCATAGCGTGGATTGACTAGATGATAATTTGTGGAAAAGTGTGTGGGAGGGTTAAGTTTTTCCTATGGGGAAGATTTAACCCGGACGTAAAGTCTAAAGAACAAAAAAGTTTCAAAAGTGTCTACCAACATTGAATGCACTTGAAATGGTTTTAGTCGTGTTTAGTCAAGATTTAGATTTAGACCAAATCTGAATAGCTAGGTACTTCCCAACCTTGCCCTTCTCATTTCATTATCTTCCCCACTTTCTTCAGCCTTACAACATGCCCAATTCGGGGATAATATAGTTCCACTGGTTTCAGTCAATCAAAACTCTGACGCGGTATTCATGAACAAAACATTAGAATAATTTATCTACAAGTTTTCAGTGATTTCATCCAAACACTAACTTTAAATTCGCCAATATTTTATTAAAAAAGTATTTATTGTTTTTTTAAATGAATATATCCGTGGAACTTAATCAATAGGATATGTATCTACATATACATCTACACAGAAATGCCTTCCGCGTAGATTTGAATAAAAACCTGTGATTTGAAAAAAAAAATGTCGCTATTGAGTTAGTACATTTTGGTTCTAGTCCATTTAGCACGCGTTCGGTAAAAATATTACTTTTGAATATGCATAAAATCAAATACTGCCCTCCCGTTGTGTGTATGTATATATAAATAGAAATAATAATTGGATAACTTGTAGAGCGCCGTTTCAGTGAAAAATCGCCCCCGGCATGTCACTTCTGATAAACGAACGTTTATTAGAAAGTTTACGCTTGGAGAAGATACGACTTGCACGCGGGGAACACAATATTTAAAACATTGGACTTTGCATGATTTTACATGTGGTACCCCCATTACTGTTGATATTACATATACATCGTCTATTTGATTAGTCAGACATCTCAGAAAAACCGAAATTTGAGTTGAGTAACTATGTTGTTATACCCTCCAACTGGTGCATTACTTAAATTTTCCATAAATACAACCAACTTAATAATAATAATAACGTAGTATTTATATAGCGCAGTTTTGTGTAACAAAACATTGATAATGCAGAAAAACTTGTAGCAAGAAATTGAAGTTTATTAGGTTACTAGTACCGTTATACTTCTCTGTGTCATTTATGGCATATTTAATAAGTAAAACATTTTTTTTTACATGAGCTCCACACAGGAGGCCTCGAAGAAAATATGACATAGGCCGTGAGGGAAACCTCAGGGCCTATGTCATCTTTGGAGATGCTGTGTGGAGAGTATTTTTTTTGAGGAAAGGAAGGGAAGGAGAGATCTGGGAAGGAAAAGGGTTTAAGGGGTAGGTAGGAATCTGGGGTTCGGTGTGTCCTGGTCATCCGCCTAGACAAACCTTCCCCCACGAACCCAATCCCTGGTAAATCACCAAACGCAGCGAACCACTTGGGGTGACCTACGGCAGAGGTGTTGATTATCCAATAAAGGTTCCCGGGGCGGCGGTACCCATTCCCGCCTCCCACATAAACACGTGTAAATAATATTTGATTTATGGTGAGCGTTCGAAAGTTGCTTTCCACGTTATCTCAAAAATTAGATGTCTGACTAATGAACTGGACGATCGATATGTAGATAGGAAGAAAATAAAATTATTAATACATTTGTAAATTAATAACAGTAGGTACCTACGCCACTGTCGCTAGAGCTAAAGTACGACATTTGCATTCAAATGACCAAGTCTATTTTATTAAATGACCCGAAAAACAAAACGAATAGTAATATTCCTTACATTCTTTATGTGGAGGGTTCGGAACCGGGAACGGCCGCATTATTACCCTACCCCCCCCCCTACTCCCTATATTATATAATATTATATTATTTTTGTATATTTATGATGCGATTAAGTACCTACCGGATAATGGGATAGAAAAATAGGAATATTCAAATTGAGTGTAATAAATTTTATAGAATCATAATATTAAATAAAGATGTAAGAAGGATAGTGGATGGTTCCTTTCACAATTTAAATACAGATACCCAAGTTGGATTTGCTCTTGTGTTGTGAAGGGTATTAATTGTTGTCGTAGTTTTGTTAATCGGTGACGGCCGGCGTGGTCTAGCGGTAAGGATCTTGGCTCGCCATCCGAAGGTCGCGGGATCGATTCCCGGCGTGGCAAATACATTTCGTTTGATTAATTAAAACATGTAAATGTGTCCTTAGAACGGGGTACCCCAGTAAGGACACATTCTTTCCTAAAACAATGTAAAAAAAAAAAAAAATGTAAAAAAAAAAAAAAATTTGTGGTATTTCACAATTAACTCTTTAAAATAATATATATGGTATATTTGTGGCACGTTCCAGAGTAGAATATACTCTCAATATTTCTCTGGTGTAAGACCATCATTCAGGATTGAAAACTTGAAAAGGCTTTAGGCATGTTTGGTGGCCAGATCTGAATAGCCAGGTACTTCCCCACCTTTCTAATCCCCATTTCCTTCCCCTCCCCAATACCATCAGCCTCACAATATACCCCAATTGGGGATGCCATAGTCTTACTGCCTCCAGACGGGAGCAGTTGGGACTCTTGTGCGGTATTCATATAAAAAATAAAAAAGCCATTTCATGGCGTTCAAATAAATAATTATTGTAAGCTCTATTATAATATTTTTAATTCCCATACCGAAATTAAGAGCTAGTTCTCTTCATAGGCGTAGAAATACTTAGCTATATAGTAAATGAAAATTTAAAAAAAAATACATATAAATATATATTAAAGAAGTGGAATATCCAGGAAATCGTTGCGCTTTTGTTATATATGACAATCATAAGCTTAGTTTCCATCGTATTGCCAAAATAAAGTAAAAAAGGCTATTGTCATGTCGGAGGTTAAGTGCTGGAATATGACTTCATTATTTAGGGGTTGAATGCGATAGAAAGTCATATATAAGGGTTGCTTTATTGTCTTACAGATTTATGTAAAAACACACAGAGATATTTACTTGTTCATTTTGCCAGTAATCCGTTTCGTCGTGATATAAGCCGCCTTTTTTTCCGATCGTGTTTTATAGTGACTGGAAATGAACAACCAGGTAAAAACATTCTTTCTCCTTTCCACCACGCCTTCCACTAAAAATAAATCTACTTTGATTATGGCATCTGGACACCTTACAATTTTAGTTCTCTTATTAACACATTTTCCTCTAAGAGTGGGAAGAGAGAATCAAATGCCATCCAAATCATTTTTTTTTGTGTATTTTATATGCTTCATCCTTATTTATACACTAGCATGGGCTCAGTTCGCAATTATTTGGTTAAAAAATAAATGTAGTATATTTGCGGCACGTTCCAGAGAATTCCGTATCGCCCTAGTGTTAGACCACCGTCCAGAATTGAAACGTTGCTTGAGATGGCCTTAGCCGTGTTTGGTGACCAGATCTGAATAGCCAGGTACTTTCACACCTTCCTCTTTCTCATTTCCTTCCCCTCCCCACTACCTTCAGCCTGACAACGTCTCCCAATTGGGGTACTAGTCTCACTGGCTCCAGACAGAAGCAATTGGGACTCTTGTGCAGTATTCACATAAAAAGTTACTTAGTAAATAAAGCTTTCTTGAAAATGGGCGCAGACCCTTGAAATGTCACGAAATCTGTCTTGAAAAAATTTCAAATATAGAATTAAAACAATTTTCTGGTAAAAAATATTATATTCTACGTAGGTACTTTATCGTTTGTCTGAATTTTCGACATCAGTCCCAATTTTCAAAATGACAATTAAAATATTTTTCTGTTAAAATATAATAGGTAGGTACTTTATCACTTGTCCGAATTCTTGACACATCAGTTTCAATTTTGAAAATGGCTCTTATATTCGTTGCATTCGGATTTGTTTTAAATTTAATCGAATCTCTTGGTTTTGCCGTGTCTACCAAAGGCGTCATTGACTTGCATTTCTGTCGCTTGCATATCATTTATTTTCCTACCCATTGGTCTACACCTTGTATTCATCTAAGCGTCCTTTTCTTGTATGATTTTACCTCCCACTCACACCTCAGGAATCTCATTTCTATTGCACCTCTATTTTTTCTGTGTCAGTTCATCAGTGAAATTAGAAGTCATCGTAACTCCATTGCGAACTGCTAGCTTCAGTTCAATCGGCAATTTTTCTTCCGTAGCAGTCCATTTTTAAACTATTTCGCATTCAATTCACTTGCATAAATATTTAAACCTCGATTCTGGAAACTAGTACACGATGATTTTCCGAAGCAGCGAGCTTTAAGTTTCGCCGCGAATTTCACGGATGATATTTTACGAGCATTACGGCAAATATTTCCTTACGAAACTTTTAATTAATTAAAACATTTCCATATTCCTTCCTGGGATTATCTTCAGAGGCGAAAATATTCAACCAACCACATATACATAAGTGTGAATCACCTAACTATATAATAAACAAACGCATACAGCTTTAGCAGGGCGTCAATATCTCCGGGAATCGTTTCACATACTTTCCGTCCGATATTCCTACGCAGCCTCGGTGTGGGGATTTCATATAAAAGCTTCCGATATAGGATGCGACCTCTTCTCCCTTCTGCCCCCCGCTTCTCCCGCTCCTGATACTACTCCTTCTATATTCTATACCACCCCTTCTTCTTATTCCACCCGTTCCATCCTTCCACCCGTTCTCCACCCCCTACGCCCGCCGAACCCCCCTAATAGCCCGGGCGATATATGAATGTCCCCGGGCCGCATGCGCGAGCTATCGGCTATAACGTGCCATACGAGATGTGGCCAATATTTATGTGCGATAAATAAAAGAGAAGATTATTCTAATATGTGAGAATCTTTGCATTTCTATTCTCTCTGCGTAGCCTTACGGAGAAACAGCTTGACGGTATTATGTATCTATACAGCATCGCATCAAATATAGTCATGTGTGTACCATTTTCGATCTACCGGCAATTAAATGGAAGGAACTCGGAACATCAAAAGGATTGATTCCTTCAGCGTCAACGCATGTCAAAAACTATTCCAAATTTGACCATTCCCATGAAAACGGGTTGTTTTTAACAACACGTTATTGTGCTAAACATTTCAACAACGGAATAATTTTCCAGCTTTTGTGTCTCCTACCTCCTATAACATGAGTCTCTACATTACTTTACTTTATTAAAATAGCTTTCCCAAAGATGACAAAGGTCATAATAGAAAAATGTAAGAAATAAATATTATTAATCTTGGAGGCGGATATGGGTACCACCGCACAGGGAATCATTTAACGGATAACCAATACCCCTGCCATAGATTACCCCAAGTAGTTCTCTAAGCTTGGTGACTTAGCAGGGGTGCCAGGATTCATGGGGTGTTGGTTTGTCTAGGTATTGGCGGCGGATGCTTTTGCTCACCTACTGCGTGGCGGGTCTGATTGGGAGAGACCGGATGAGAGAGAACTTTTGATGTCCGCCGCAGGGGGAGGGATGGATTCATACGTTCGTCACTCCTGAGTACTTTGACCTCCGGCTTTGATTGACGGCCGGGGTGGTCTAGCGGTAAGGCTCTTGACTCGCAATCCGAAGGTCGCGGGATCGAATCTTGGCGTGGCAAATAAATTTTGTTTGATTAATTTGTGTTATTTCACAATTAAATCATTTAAAATAATATATAGTATATTTGCGGCACGTTCCAGAGTGGAAAATACTCTCAGTATCGCCCTGGTGTAAGACCACCACTCAGAATTGAAAAGTTGCTTGAAATAGCTTTAGCCGTGTTTGGTGACCAGATCTGAATAGGCAGGCACTTCCCCACCTTCCTTTTATTCCTTCTCCTTCCTCTCCCCACTACCTCCAGCCTCAAAAAATACCCCAATTAGGGATGCCATAGTCTCACTTGCTCCAGACGGGAGCAGTTGGGACTCTTGTGCGGTATTCACATAAAAAAATAAAAACGAAATATCCGGATTCCTATCTACCCCTTACACCGTTTTCCTTCCCAGAATTTCTTCTCCTTCCTTTTCCTAACAAGACCCACTACACAGCATCCACAAATATGACATAAGGCACTGAAGGATTTTTTTTCTCATGGCCTCCTGTGTGGAGATAATGAAAAAAAAAGAAAAATTACAAAGCTAGTTGTTTGAATCCCATATGCGTTTACAATGGTCCCTAGGTTTTACATTCACTTTCAGTTAACTAAATAAATATTCTGATTTTCCTAGAATTCAGAAAATTCTACCGTTAGAAAGATAGTCTGATTACTATTTGAATTAATCTCTTAGGACGGGTTGTTTCAAAAAATTTGATGGATTCATCAAATATTTGAAGTTAATTCTCACATGCTGTGTAAGTTCTATTCAAGTTCTGTGATTATTTCAGTTTTGTGAAGCAACTGTTCTGTAATGATATAATAACAGAACTTGAATAGAACTTACTCAGAACGTGAAAATCAACCTCAAATATTTGATGAATCCATCAAATTTTTTGAAACAACCCATCCTAAGTCTTGTGTGCAGCTGATCGAGTTATATTTAATAGTATAGTTTTTCTAAATTTTATAAAAATTATATTATAGTAAAAACTTTTGTATAGTATAAATAATGGAATACGCTGCGCAAATCGAAATTACTTTCTTCAAGTTATTAACAAGTCACCGAAGTTTGAAACATCGCAAATTCAAAAAAAAATCACGTCAAGTTAGCCTTTACGATGTCAAAGAGGTAATCAATTAATATTATATTATTTTCGAAAATGTTCACTTTATACCACACCCAACGATATATTTATTAATGTAAATATCTCTTTCTTGAAAATAACACAACTGTCGAAACAAACCATAAAGTACGAACATTACTATATAACATTATAACTAGAGCTTTCCTCTCTGGAAAAGCTTGAGCAATATCTTGCCTTTTGTACGAGGAACGCTGAAAAAGTGTTCATTATTTATTCAACCCAATAAATAAAATCTCCCATATAATCACACATACGACTCGGGCCGTATAAGTTCAGGCAGACTCTCTCTCTATCGGGTATCCAATATATCTCCAGCTTCCCACGCTCCCCGGTCTCCTCCTCAACCACCCCCTACCCCCTCGAAGCCTGATACACCCCCTGAAGCCTCCACATGGGAAATTTTAACCCCCGTTCGTTCGTTTTCAACCCACTCCCAACCCAAACACCAAACCCTGCACCCCTAGAAAGAGAGAGGGAGTACGATGAATCGACTGGCGATAATACTACTTTCATTCTAGAGTTCGTAATCACTAGTCAGTCCTCATCTTTCTACTCATCTACAGCAGTTATAATGATACGAATGTACGGCTTTGAAACTGCATCGATCCAGAAATAAATGTCATTTAAAAGGACTTATTTTATTAATGTCCGGTACAAAGCAACCCTTGTTTCCAGGATATTGAAAAATGCGAGGGAAGTAAATCCTTCAGGATTTTATGCTTACGGATAAACCGCCCTTAAATTAAATGACCGCCGCCTCAAATAGCCCCGAAAAGAAACCTCCCCTAAACCACCCTCCCCTAGCCGCAGTCTTGTAGATGCAAAACCGATACAGCCTCCTATAAAGTATAAATAATTCCTTTCAAGTGAAAAAAAACCCAATTTCAAGGAAAGTATGAGGTATTTTTTATTAAGATGATTAGAGTAAAATGTATCAGTTTTTGCGATACTTTCTTGTTCATGCTTTGTTTTACGATACTTTTTTGTTGTATGAACAAATAAAATACTTTGTTAATAATTTCTCAATAATGAATAAATAAAGCCTAAAACGTTAATTTTTTTAACATATTTTTAGACTTAATGATCTCTTTGCACTTGTGTAAAAGTGTGCGAGAATGGTTTCATTGATCTCCGGAGACGAGGGGTAAGGCTCTCAATTAGCAATCAGTAGATCGCGGATTCGAATCCCGACGAGTGCAAATAAATGTCATTTTGTTGATTTGTATTATTTCACAAATTATTAATTAAAAATAAAATATAGTATTTTTACAGTACGTTCTAGAGTGGAAGATATTATCAGCATCGCCCTGGTGTAAGGTCAGATTCAGAACTGAAATGTTTTTATATGAATTTAGCCGTGTTTACTTCCCTACCTTCCTCTCCCCATCTCCTTCCCACCCCACAACCTTCAGCCTCTAAAAATACCCCAATTGGGAATGCCATATTTCTCAATGGTTCCAAATGGGAGTATTTGGGACTCATGTGCAGTATTCACATAAAAAAAACATTATCACAAATCGATTATTTCACAACTATGCATTTTTGATACAAATCATTATACATATTTCCACGAAAAACTATGCGATTTAAAACTAAGTTAATGATCTTGAACTCGTGAATTTCACTATATATGCTTCCATTAACATGCTTTTCTACATAATATTGACTACAAATTCAAATTAATCTTATTCAGGACGATTTTGCACACATTATCAGGAAAACCATGCTTGCGTGCTACACAAATTTCAACGAAACATAGTGATATTATTTGATTCCACATTGCTAGTTTGTGAATATTACTAAGAGTGCATCCAATATTTAAAATAATTTAAAATCAATCATGTTCTTGACCGTTTTACATACACTTTCTTCCGATATATAAGCATTAAGGAGTCCTGTTTCCGTCTCCCTTTATCTCGTCCCATTTTTTATCCCCCTCCCCCATCCCAACCCCCCTGTTGGCCCCTAGCTTACCGATCGAAGGCTCCACTCTATACGGGTAGTGAGGTAGCGAGTATCGTGGAGGGGGTTCGGTTTCCGGTTCCGATATCGGAATTCCCGCGGGCGGATGCGGAAGTGGGCGGCGCCCTTTGGGGGTGAACTCCGTGGGAAAATTTCCCACGCCCGGAAAGTGTGTCAAATAGAAAACGGGAGGGTGGAGTTTATCGATAGGTGTTTTATGTCGAGTTTGCTAGTTGCGGACAAGACTTGTTGGCCGACCCTTTAGATTCATGGGTTATGTAACCATATTGAATTTAACGTAGCGACAAAATCATTGCTGCAAGTTACATATTATTGTATATTGGTGCGACGAAGGAATATCCAATTTTATCTTGTATCGTGCATCACACGTCGGACGTTAGATATAAACCTAACAAAGAGACAGCTGCTTTCAAAATTACTTTTTTCACATTAACTCCACACAGGAGGCCCTGAGGAAAATAACTTCCCTCAGGGCATATGTCATCTGAGATGCTGTGTGGAGGGTCTTTTTGAGGATAGGAAGGAATGAACATTGGTCTTGAAAAGACCCAAGTTGTAGGAAGGAGGAAACACAGAGGCCGGTAAATCGTTCCACAGCCGAGCTGTTGAACATAAGAACGAGTCGAAGAAGTGATAAATGTCAACGTTGTACATATGTTGGGCACGCGGTTGGCGAATATGCACCGGTGCCGAAGGGATCAATGACACTCGTTCCTCGGAACATCTTCCATTGAAATACCGATAGATCAAGGATAGCATTCACACCCAACGACTGTGCTCTAAAGATTGCAATCCGTTTGTTAAGTAAGGAGAATCTATCAAACGGACCGCCCGTTTCTGCACAGAGTCGAGGGTTTCTTTCAGGTATTTTGGGGCTCCAGACCAGAGGTGGCTGCCAAAAACCGTCGGGCGCACTTGTGATTTGTATAAGGTTAGCAGTTGTCTACTATTAAAGTATCTGCGGGCCCTGTACAGTACGCCCAGTTTTTGAGAGGCAAAATTAGTAGTTCTACAACGAAAAGTTCACGTAGATACTGTCAACACTCTTTTATCGGGTTCTATGTCAGTTGGTCCCTGGCATACTTACACACAAAACGCAGTTGGTTTAGGAAAAATACGGTATACCTACTTAAACAAAATATAATTAAGTGTCTCTGAAGGGGTATGCATAGGGGATGTTCCGCCGAATAACAAAAGTATAAAATATATTTTCATAAAAATGCATCAAGGAAAAAGAAGGATAAAATTTCTTATACATACTCGTACATTGAATTCCAAATTGATGTTTATTAAAATAAAAAAATCGAAACCGTAAATTAATTGGATTGATATTCAAACCAACTTATTATTAAATGTATTATTTTTTAAGTTGATTTCAAGTTTTAAATTGTTAAATAATGCACAAAAAATTATGGTTGTGTGCAAAATATTATTTCGGGGACCAACTGTAGGGTCACCCTTTTATCGATACTTAGGTTCTTCCTAATTTTAAAATGTTGGAGAAAACGTTTAGTTTTTATGTCGTTAATTTTATTTTATTACTCTATAGCGCACGATGGAATTGCTTTTCGTAACAAAATAATTTTTCTTTCACTTTAAATCCACCCAGAAATTCACCATTCGATTGAAAATCGTTCGAAACTTGAAAATTACGACATAATGTCAAAATTAAAACAAAAGAAATACAGGTATGTTTTTAGGTTTTCACGGCCAAAAAGTATTTTTGTTATTATTTTTGGGGTGTTATGCCGTGTTTCGCTACCTCCTTTTTTAGCCAACGTTTCGGACAGCGTTACAGTGTCCATCATCAGGGCAGATGAGCCAGATGATGGACACTGTAACGCTGTCCGAAACGTTGGCTAAAGAAGGAGGTAGCGAAACACGGCATAACACCCCAAAAATAATGACAAAAAAAAAAAAAAAGGAATACAGTTTTTAAATAAAGAATTTTTAATTAACTCATCAATAAAATAATTTTGGCACTTCATTTATCGTTTTTCTATCGGAATTGTTTCCACAATCAGTTCCAATTTTGAAAATGAAATTTAAATTCAAAGCGAATTCAAGTTCCAGAGTTCATTGTATCGGAGTTTCAGACAAAATCTAGTTTTTGTGACCGATTACAATGAAATTCTGTTTAAGTAGACAGTTTTGCGTTTCGTCTGTCTGTATTTTTTTGTACGTACCGTATCCGTTTCAAGATGGTAGCCTTTTCGATGGTTCAACAAAGATTATTTTTTTCAAATGTGAAATCGTCATTTTTATTTGGAATTTTTTATTCGAATTTTTTTCAAATGAATTGTCATTGAGATAAGAACGTTTCTTTGTACAAAATGTGTAATTCCTTATTGAAATAAAACGTAAAAAGTAAAAATATGATTAAAATTCAATAAAGGTAGGTATTTAAGTACCTACTTACAATTCTTACGACTTTAGAGGAAATTTTGGTTTTGATTTATTAAATAATAGAAAATTAGTAACAAACTTGAGTTGTCTATGTATAGCTGCATTAAGCATAGGAAATGTTTGAAACTTTCAAAATACCTTCTTTCCACCCCCGCGAAGGTTTCTGGATTATTACAACCAGATGCCAACACACCTGAGAAGTTTTTTAATCATTACAAAGACTCTTGCGAAACTGTCAAAAATGTCACAATTTGAGAATGACATTTTTCAAACCATCGATTGTTTCATCAAAATACAGTTTTCGAATAAACTCTTTAAATTACTGAATTTACATGAAGTACTAAGTAAGTAAGAATTATAGGCATTTCAAACAGGTACTTGCGTTAGTTACAAAATTTGATGGATTTTTCTTATAATACACAAAAATGAATATTTCTAACAAATGAAAAATTGAATTTAAAAATCGTAATAGGTGGCTCGCGAGCTGTTTGAAAACTGAATGTACTGTGACTGGCAGGATGGTGAAGCTGGAGAGGGCAGAGGGAAGTGGAGGGGGACATGGGAGAGGAAGGGGCGGCGGAAGGGCAACGGGACAAACGGGAAAGGACACGCAGGGAGAAATAATTTCTTTGTTAAGTGGCATTGCAATTTGCAACGCACGCCGGGAAATTGCTAGTTTAGTATATAATAGAGTAATAACAATGGAATAATCTCTAATACTTCAATATCTTTAAAGTAATGCTTTAAGATGATTATTTTAATAATCTCCAGAGCAAGGAATGAATGAGGTAGAACCGGAAACAGAAGAAGTCTCGAACGTCACCTCGATGCATTAGGGATGAAATTCGTTTAGGAGATCTTCTTAGGAGACTGTGCGGGCTGCGGATGGGGTGTGGGTGGGATTCACCCCCATGTTGGTATAAAGAGAATGTATGTGATAAGGCTTTGCAGGAATAGGGAACGGGAAGGCTGCTGTATTGTAGATTGCATAGAATTTTCAGACGGGAATACCACCCCCAGTCTTTCAGAGGTGTGAATGTCTAAGGTATTTTATTAGTTTTATGCCAAAGGAAGTTATCTCGCAATTTAATTGGATAGATCCTTTACGGGAGATGAGAGAGGATACTGGTTTAGAGGCAAGACCTACGAACACGTATCACGCTGGTAGCTAGAAGTCCGGGAATTTGATCTCGTAATAAAATAGAGAATTTAATTTGAGATAAGATGTCTTTTAATTTTTAAATTAAACTTAATACTGAAGAGTGAAGAGATTCATAAATTTGTTTGTTATGTTTGTGTGCTAGAAGTAAGGTCAATTTTTATTATCGAAGAAAGCAAACACTTCGTGGCTTGACATTTTACAGAATGAAACAAGTTCTTTGCTTAAAACCACTTTATTTAAATAAGGTGGTTTTAAACAAAGAACGTGTTGAATTCTGTCAATTTTTATATCAATTGTGAGCATGATCAAAACATTTTCAAATAATGAAATTAAAAAAAAAATGAGCATATAATAAATTTCATTGTCTGTCTGGAACCTAGGAGTAGAAAGGTCCTAAATTGGTGACATCAGTTTTCTTTCATTTCGATATAGATCACACTTCTAGGGAGCTCGTTAATGAATAGACATTTAAAAATTTTATTAATCATTTTTGTAAAGTCAAACGTTACGAAGTCTATGATTGAAAGTCTCCTATTGCCATCACAGTAAGCGTAAATTGATGCTTGTGTCACTTAGCCAGCGGCGGAATTGTATTCACGGGTGGGACCCAGACGCGTGAATGAACAACATTTACTGACAGGTTAGTGTTGTTTATTTTATCACATTTTGTAAAATACTTTTATCACATTCTGCTGCTAGTAGGAACAGTGAATGCTGATTTGCTGAAATCAAGATTTGCTTTTTCTGTTGCCAAAAAAACCTAACCTAACATTAAATATTTAATCATTTTTGGTGTCTACGTAATTATTCAGTAGACTGAATATTTGAAAGTAACTATCTTAATTCTTCATAACTGTACATAAATATATACTATAAAATCTTGAGGCACGTCATTATAAAGACCTCTCGGATGATGGTAATATTGAACGACAAAGGAAAAGTACATTTTTGAATGCATTTTGTACTAGCACACATACGTGTGAAACACGTTGGCACTACCGAATCAGCTCGATGGAACGACTAATGATCCAATATAATAACGTATGCAGAATTATATTTGGATGCAGAAGGAACAGCAGCCTATCAACAATCTTTATGGAACTAGGACCGAGTGACACGGTTGTGAACGGAAGCCTTCCAGCACCAAGCGCCACTCCTGTGGCCATCGCAGTGAGCGATGGGCCAGAGCTCACCCAAGACCAGCCCTACGTAATTGATTATTTATGTGTTTTTTTCTTTCCATTTATTTCACACTAGCAAGAGCTACCCGCGGCTTCGCTCGCATGGTATTAGGGGAAAATTACTGTAGCGCTTGCATATAACAATTATCCCCCCCCTCCACCCTACCACCCCCCTACAGCCCCTTCCTCCTCCCTCCCCCCCTCCTCCTCCCTCCCCCCTCCTCCTCCCTCCCCCCTCCCTTCATTCCCCCCTTCCCGCATTCCATACATTAATTCCCGGTATATTCAGTTTTTATACAGCTCGCGTGGCACCTAAAATTCATAATGCCAGAGCTAGAACACCAGTAGTAAAAAAAATAACTATCCAATTTGGTGCAGTCGTTCGGAACAAAAATTTCGGAGATTCATTTTTATTTGTATGGATAGATTATAACTACGACGCCTGAAAAAAAAATATCATCGTTTCCACGGCAACGATTTGTTTTCTGACATTAGCATAACTCGCTTTTGTTAGCGTCAGAAAAAGAAAACAAATATTATATATTAATATTTATAATTTCATAACGCCAGAACTTACCATTGTATATAGCTTATATTACTCGCATATAATGAAGCTTTCTATTGGTGAAAGAATTTTTGAATTTGGTTTATTGGTTTATGCGTGAAAGCGTAAGAAACAATCACACGCAGTTTCGCATTTATAATATTAGTTATTATTATTATTAAACCTCAGTGTTGGCACTAAAACTCGGCTGTGAAAACATTTTGATTCTGAAATCATTTTTACATTAGTTTTCTTCATTAGCCGTTGTCAATGTCGGCAGTTAAAAATTCCAGTAATTTGTTTCACTAATCGCAACATTTAAAATAATTCCCAACTTTTTATAACCATTTCAAAAGCTCTTCGGAAATAAGAATTCGTCGCTTAACATAGTCAAAAATCGTCACAAAGAACGCGATCACATTACCCGGTGCCTGCCGTATAACCCAACTACCCCTAAGTATTAATCTTTTAAATATTCGTGCAAATTTCGTATGATAATGCGAATTCGTGTGGGATACATTTTCCCACCCCGCGCCACTCTGATGATTTTAATATCAAACACATCTCGTCGTGCATCAAATTCTTTTGATCAAAGAAGGCTTAGCTATCAAAAAGGCTCTCTTTGCCCGTCAAAGGCGTCAAAACCCTCCGTGTCTTTTTACCTGGGCGGAATCCGTTTTTGCAAAATTAAACCCTCGAAGGTGGTATATAGGCAAAGTATTATGCGGCGTGAAACACTACGAAAGAGATAAAACAATATTTTATTTGTATTCTGACATTATTTATACCCTTTTTAGGATAAAATGTAGTTTAATTTTTATTGTTGTACAGGGTGCGGCAGCAAAATTGCGCAAGCAAAACTTCCTTTTTTAAAATGCGCGCCATTCAGTCAGTTGATGCCGTAGCGGAGTGCTAGTGATCTTGTTTGAGAGGCGGAACTATAAAGTTTTGTCCCGACACAGTTTAGTCGCCATCATGCGTTGGAACAGTGAGAAGCGTGCGTTTGCCGTTGAGGCCTACATTTCGAACGGATGTTTTATGATCCCAACCCAGACTTTAATACCGGCAGCATAACTTCAATTTTTCAAAACTTAATAAAACCCATTATATGAATTAGAATTTTTTTATTTGTTTTTTATAATTTAGTCACGTACCTAAAGTTTGTTTTACTTAGTTTTTGAAGATCAAATCGGGTAGGTGACGTCCTAGGGTCACATCGTAGGCGCGCTGGGTTGCGATCACAGAACATCCGTTCGAAAAGTAGGCCTCAACGGCAAACGCACGCTCCTCACTGTTCCAGCACATGATGGCAACTAAACTGTGTCAGGACAAAACTTTATAGTTCCATCTCTCGAACGAGATCACTAGCGCTCCACTACGACATCAACCGACTGAATGGCACGCATTTAAAAAAAAGGAAGTTATGCTGCCGCATCTCATATTTGGTGTGATGAATAAAATACTACTTGATAAGATGACTAGTCTTTTTTTGACTTCTTATTCTGACCGAGAATACGAAGTTTGAACTCCGCAAAGGGGGAGACCTACCTATTCCAGAACGAGTACTTTGTGAAATGTCTAAGGACGGTTTATTTCACAGAATTTGAACAATTGGTAAAATTTCAAAGTTAGGATTTAAGTTCTGTGAAAGTTTTATTCAAGTTCTGTTATTATTTTGTAGTGGGCCTGTTGTTTCACAGTACTTGTATGATAACTCAATTTGAGAAGAACTTTTTACAGAACTTGAATATCGACTTTGAAATTTGATGAATTTGATGAATGTAGGGTTGTTTCACAGAATTTGAACAATTCATCAAATTTCAACGTTGGTGGTCTGACACCAGGGTGCAATTTTGAGAGTAATCCCACTGTAAGGTGCCGCTAACATAACATACATATTTTGAATGAATTAATTGTGAAATAAACAAATTAATCAAATAAAATTTATTTGCGCACGCTGAGATTTAAACTCGCGACCATCGGATTGTTAATAAAAAGTCTTACCTCTTAGGAGGGACGTATGTGTATATATCTTATAATTTAAACCAAAAATAAATAAAGTAGCTCACATCCGTACTAGATATTTGATATACCTTTTGATTTCAAAAGTAATTTTAAAGTTTTTTTTAAGCATGTTAAACGGACGTAATAATATTAAAAAAATCTGCAGCCTGTGTATGTCTTCCGCAGTGTTTGAGTCCATACATTATTCCTGTAGGTACATGATATGTAATATATAAATGTATGGGAAATCACATGGGGTGGGTGGGGTTAGTTGGGTGGGTGTGTTGGCCACCCGCAGTACCGGGAGGGTTAACATTTACATATATGTCAGTATGAGAATATTGGACCTTTCATGAATAAACTTAACCCCTTCGCGATGAAATGTGTGTTTTTGGATTTCGAATATTCGCGATGTCGCGAAATCTTCTTGGCGAATTTATAAATTTATTATGGAGTGAATATTCACATTGACAAACATTGAAGCTCACCGAATGGCCATGCAGAGAGAAAAAGAAGATGATGTTAGGGATGAAAAGTAGTTTTCATTAATGTTGAATAGGCATGTCAATTTTAGTTGTTTGATGCATGGGTAAGTAAGTAGTACGAAATTTTCCTGCGTGAAGCGTAACATTAATCAAGTTCATTGAAATTTTAATTTTTAACATTGCTGCTAGGTACTTATTTATTTATCCTACACATATTTTTTTAATACAGATTAAAACATTTTTTTCATAAAAATGGAAAGAAAAACAATTTTACAGTGTAAACATATGATTTGAAATAAATAAAACTTATAATTTTGGAAACAAACAAGGGTTCTTGCATTAATCACGTGATATTTTTTAGCAACTTTTTAACCCCCTCCCCCCCTGGTGATATGTGGTGAGGTTTTAGACACCTCCCCTCCCATACCCAAAATCACGTTATTTTTTAATAGTATATTGAAATTTTCAGAATATTATCTTTAAATACAGGTAAAATCTGATTAAATTTTGGGAAGTTAAGCATCCTGATAAAAATGTCCAGACAGACATTAGGGTTATTGTTTTAAGGCAAAACATACGCGGCAACGATTAACGCATGTATTCGGCGTCAAAATCACAGACTTACTGGTGACTGGTGAGCCGAGCGGTTTTCGCAGCGCGCGGGGAAATCGTTGCCTGGCAATGGTGAGTCAAGGCCACGCACCGCTGTTTGGCTTAGAAATCTTGCGCTCAACGAAAAATAAATATACGCGATATCTCATTATATCCCCCCACTTGTGATATTTCGTGATATTTTTTCCGAACCCCTCCCCCCCTATCGAGCCTCACGTGATTAATGGACGACCCCTAACTGTTCTAAAAATTTGTTAATTGATTTTTTGTAAGCACTTTCGGTGCTATTGAAAATATCTGCTACTTCTGCATATTGGTTACCTAAGCTATGTGTGCGTGGTATAAGGTAATTCATAAACGAATTAGTATTGACATGAGTGTTGCAGTGAAAGATATTTTTGCAAGTGTGACTCTATTAGGAACATGAATTGAAATCAATTGTCAGTAAGGGAATTAATGATTTAAAAAAATGTAATTTTTCAAGTTTACTGACATTCGATTATTTTTTTTGTTTTGTTTTGAAAAGCTCTGTGGCAAATATTTTTTTTATAAATACTGACGTGATTTTTCGTGGGTCTACGTAGTTATATTACTATTAGTGACTAAAACATTTTTAACACCTTTTTAATGACCCGTAAAATTTTTTCGTCTACTCGCATTTTTATAATGCAGTATTTTAGAATACTGCATTATAATTAAGATGCAAACTGAAAAGCGTTTACCAAGAAATTTCAGACAAAAAAACGAGCATTCATGATGCCAGCTTTATTGCTTTTGATAACATATTTATGAGTGATTTATAATCATGAATAACTTATTTACGACATTCATAGCTCCGTAAGGTAGTAAGGTAGACCACGAGCTCAGCGGGTGAGTGTTCGATTCCCATTTAGATCTTCTTCTTCTTCTTCCCCTTATCTTATTCGGGTAGGGGGCTCATTGCATCGACAAGGATCCTCCATACGTCCCTGTCTTCTGCTGATTGATCGGCCTGCGTTCATGGCAGTCCCATCCTCTCCTCACACAGTTTCTGGAGTTGCCTTGCCTAACTGTGTCTGGGGCGGCCACTGGACATCTACCCTCTGGAATCGCACTCAGTATTTTCCTCAGAATTCGGTCATCAGACATTCTTAGTACGTGTCCAAGCCACCTCAGTTGTGATTTTTCTATGAAGAGTAGCAGTGGTTCAATGTTCAGATCGTCTCGGATCGTCGTGCTTCTCATGTGATCCCATTTCGTAACCCCTGCCACTCCTCTCAAGTACCTTGAAGATATCCCATGTATATATCCCATAAAATATACTTAGGATTGTACACAAAAATTAAGTTTTTTTGGTGTGTTTATTCTACAGTAGCAATCAAAAAAGTTATTTTTGTTACTGTCTTGTCATTGTCATGATATTAATTGTTAATTTTTATATGGGGTGAAAATAATTTAATTATAATGAAAGTAATTTTTAATTAAGTTAATTCACTACTTAACTTTATCTGCCATTTAAGTCATATCGAAACAATATGCCATCTACCGTAGTTATCAAGGATGAAAAAACAACATAAAATAAATTAAAATTAAGAATGGAAAAAATCGATAATTAATGTAGATTCCAGAATCAAACCTATAAAGCAAGGAGCCATACTGCACACTGATAGTATAATAATAATATGTGGAATGGTTCGGGTCCCCGCTGAAGCACGTCCCGAACCAAACGGCCGGATATCTTTGCGGAGGTATTCGCCGCAAAGAATTCCTAAGCAGACTCTGGATGTGCCGTGACGCAGAATATAATATGTGGATGGCGGGAGGGAGGTTTGGAATAACCTAGTATGTCGTGTTAGTAAATAAAATTCGAATTAATCTATGATGAAAGTGGATTTAGATCATGCTGAAGCACGTCCTGGAGGTCCAGTGTGGACGATCGACAAAACCCTATATCATTACGATATTGACCAAATCCGTCATCTATGTTCAGTTATCAGTATTTGTGAGCTCGGTCTCCGACCAACGATTAGTATCAGATAAGCTTCAGTTAACTTTCAGTATACACTTATTTTTTAATAGTTTTGTTCGTTATACGAAATAACTGGCTTAATGAACGGATTGAACTAATGAAACTCTTAGAATTCAAAGTAGTCATACACGCGATCCGTAGGCTTAAATAATGTACCTAAAACGTGATCAATTTCTTCCATTAAATCTTTGAGAGATGAAATGGTTGAAATATGACCAATGACTTCATTAACTAAATAACTCCCGTTTAGTCTCGCAGACTACCGATGCATATTTAGGTTAGTGTTTTAATTCAACATTGTCAATTTATTAATACTTTTACATGAACAGAATTTATTAATACTTTTACTATCAGAACATTTAAAATAAAGCTATAAATATCATGCACTATATAGCACCTTTATCGATATATTATTGTAGCTATGTTTCGATAAACACGTACCAAATATGTATAACAAAGATTGCTAATTATAAACATAAATAATGACAATCTTATCTTATTTCTCTTTATAATTAAAATAACTATCTCACATTAATTTACGTGACCATATATTCTATTTTACCTGCTTTGTGTCATATCTAGTGTTATCTATGTTTTGTTTCTTATATCTTATGTTATCTTTATTTTTTTTTCTTACAGTTATATTATGTTTATATTATATTTTGTTATTTCCTATACTTTACCAAAAACATGTACTGCACTTTATGTAAAAGCCCTATGGGCGTTTAAATAAATAAATAAATAAATAAATGACTGTTTAGCGTTCAAAGTTTCGGAATGTGGAATTCATAGAAAACATCATAGCTGCCATTATTTATCAATTTCTTATTTATTGCCTGTCAATATCGGTTCAGATGTCAACACTGAAACCGTGCTCGATATATCGATATAAAATCGTCGGGAGTCATATTTTGCATAACAACCACATTAATAAAGTCAACCGAAACTCACCTGATACTATGAAGGCCAGGCTAAAATTTATCAATCGTTTGCCGGAATGTCTGTTTTCAATCGTTGACCGTGTACGCAAATATTAATAACTGACCGCAGATGGCGGATTTATTCAATATCGTATTGATATATGGTTTTATCGATCGTCCTTGCTAAACCTTCTGCGGGTCTGGGGTAACTTTTCGATCAAAAGATTTGTTGAAGTCGAAATTTTAAGTCAATGTTTTTTACAATAAAAAATTATATAAATTTTCACTGATTGCCGCTTACACGGTTCTGTTTATTCCCTTCAATTTGCAACATCCTTCCTTTGCGCATTGCCCTAGCAAAATATCGAAGCTAAGGGTTCTGGAATATTTAAGGCGACTCCTTTATGTGAACATACGCAACCAGTCAGGACTCTTCTCAGTTCCGTTCATCCCCTGTCTATAACACACAAACAAACAAACAAACGAAATCTACAACGGAAATCACATCGTATTAAAGAGTAATCAAAGATGAACCCTTAATACACATATTATATGTGTGTTTATTTGGATAGACCAGTGTTTTTTTTATGTGAAAAACTGTGGTTAATTACCACAATATTTAATTTATTTTTGTCATGGTTAGTTTATAATAAGTTAATTTAAATAAGTACCTATAATAATGTGTTTCATGCTTTTATGTATTTATAATATGCACTTATCTTTTGGGTAATCACTCGAATTTACGGCAAATGGACTTTAATCATGGGGTGAGGTTTGTCTAGGTCTTGGAAGGCGATGACCAGGACACACTGAACCCCAGATTACTACCCACCCCTTAAACCCTTTTCCTTCCCAGAACTCTCCTTCCCTTCCTTTCCTTAAAAAACCCTCCACACAGCATCCCCAAAGATGACATAGGCCCTGAGGGAAATTATTTTCCTCAGGATCTCCTCTGTGGAGCTCATGTAAGAAAAAAAATATTTTTCTTGAAATTTTATTCTTGAAATAATTAACTAAAAATCCCGAGAGGAAGGATTGAAGATACAAAATAATTCTTTCACGACATAATTAATTGATGAACTGCACCACCTGATGAATATTGCAGGGATATACTAGGCCTATTCTACTGCAGGAAGGCATCTCCTTCAGGTTAGTGCACGTTTTCATTATGAATTTAGGCAATTCTTGACCATAATTTTCTTAGTGTCGAAAGTCTGCCTTTGTTGGGGGTAATTTATACGCTCAACCAATATATCAGCGAGCTTCGTGTTTCCACTACGTTTATTGGCCTTCAATTGTTAAAAAATTATTAATTTTTGTGAGTTTTGCAAATTTTCGGGGATTGAGCTCTATTAGTAATTTGTAATGGTGTTTTTATTTACCAATGCTTTAGGTGTGTATGAAAACTTACATTTTTAAGCAATCCGTCGAATGTAAAATCTTTTATTGCGGTACGAGAATATTGTTTTTTTTTTTTATAATTTATTTTTTATGTCCGACTAGCGCAGACTCGCGAAAATCACGTGGTATTATTAATATTGGATCTGTGAAATTGAAAGTATTTAGAAAAAAATATATTTGCCTCAGGATAATCGCCTTTCAAAAAACGAACAGTAATTTACCATTTAATTGAACACCGTTAGAAAAACTTGAAAAATTACGACATCATCTGTCAAAAAATTAAACGAAAGAAATACAAATTTTAAATACAGAATTAATAATAAATTAATTAAAAAATATAATTTTGGTGCCTCCTCCCTTGCCTAAATTGTTCTCATGATCAATTCCAATTTTGAAAATCAAAGCAAATCCAGCTCTAGAGTTCATTGAATCCGAGTTACCCATGGATACGAATGCATACCATACGTCTGTAGTATTAATTCTAGCGTCTGTACGGTTGAAATTTAAGAATCAGACTTTGAGTACATCTTTGACGCCGCGCCTTATGCAAAACCATTTTCGTACAAGAAAATCAACCATTTAGAATCGAAACGTGGCTTGATTTATCTGTATTTGGTGACCGGATCGGAAAACCAGGTACTTCTTCTTATCATCTCCCTCCCCTCTCCACTACCTACGGCATTATAAAGTACCCCTATTATTGGGGATGCCAATATATTTAAAAAAAAAAACTTCTGTATGCATGTTAATCATAATAGTATTCTGGATAACTTGAGGTTTCCTCCAGAGTTCCTATATTTCTTAGAAAGGTCGTTAAGTCCAGTTAGATACTCGTTTAAAATACGACACAATCATAAACAAAACTCGAAACCGAATATCGTTTTATTGAAAACTCCCGATCAACATAATTGTATTGTTAATAAGAATAATTAATAGTACACCACATTGTCGTATATGCTGTGCGGAGATTCTGTTTAAGAAAAGGAAGGAGTGAACCGAGTCTTGAAGATGTTCATTGTTGAAGGAGGAAGGAAACGCAAACGCCACATTACACTACTTGCATCATCCACGTCCGTAAATTTTTCCCTATATAGGCACTCGTTGGTTATTTGAAATGAACCGCTTCACAAAGCATTCTTTTTTTTTACAATAACTCCACACAGGAGGCTCTGAGGAAAATAATTTCCCTCAGGGCCTATGTCATCTTTGAAGATGCTGTGTGGAGGGTGTTTTTGAGGAGAGGAAGGATTCAATTCCAAATGATCATGTACCATCTTCTTGGGACGTCCACGACTTCTTCTTGCTTCCGTTTGCGCATCTCCTAAAATCTCTCTCTCTATCCATATAATGGATATAATTTTAATGTTACTTACAATTTGTCTGCTGAAACCAAGTTATAATAGACTAGGTGATCGGACAAGTCGACAATGTACAACTTCATCACTCCTTTGAAAAGCCATTAAAAGTGATGAAAAAAAAACTGCTTACATGGTTTGGGTTAGGTTAAGTGAAGGGTAATTTTAGATTTTTTTTAAATCACTTTTAATGTATTTTCAAAGGGGTGTTGAAATGCCACTTTGTTGAGTTGTCGTGGAACCAATTGGCTCAACTCAGCGATTGTTTTGCAATTTGTTTGCATGTTCCGTTTCCGTTTCAAATGATGAATCGTTGTATTTGCTTGGACTTCCTCACATGCATTTGCTCCAATCACATGGTACTTATGAATAAATTGTTAACAAAGAATTGTCATTGAGATAGACACAAATTACTTTTTGTAATAAAAAAAGTTATATAAAATATATGATTTACAAATATTATTAAGAAGGTAGGAATTACCAACTTACAAATCAAATGATTGAGAAAGCTTTGGTTTTGATTTATTAAATAAGAGAAATTTAGGAACAATTTCGGACCCGAGGTCTACCGTTCGCAAAACTACTCGGATATTAAATAATAAAAATTTCTTGAAACTTCGAAGTGATACCCACCAGTTGACCCATAGACTGGAAGCCAATGACCTATATTGTGTTATGTTTATGAGTTAGTCAAATCAACACGTGAACTTAGTAAGCAAACATGAAATAAAAAAAATTAGGTTATACAAAATGTATTATTTGTTCAGATGAATAATTCTCCTTTTCATCATCGCATGTCCCGATGGCAGTTTCCTTTCCAACCGTCGACGTATAGATTTTCTTTAGCCTCTAGTGGGAGGAATGGGTGGTTAGGTTGGGGGTGGCGGGTGGAATAAGAAGAAGTAGCGGAGGTGAGTGGAGAAGGTTAAGGGGAGGGTGGGTGGATGGGGGCGGTGGAGGTCGTCAGACTGAGGGGGCGGGGAGAGGAAAGAAAAGCAGAAGAAATGTTTGACACTACTACAGATGCGGGCATCGACATATCGGTGTGTTTGGAGGTGGAACGCTGCTCTGCAGTGCTACTGCGACAAAGTGTTAAATAAATAAAATACTCACGATTCACTAAAACGCAAACTAAAATCAAAGATCAGAGATCAGAAACTGGATCAGAATTAAAGGTACACAATTTTTTCAAAACCTGTTCACCTTAAACCAAACTTAAAACAATTTTTATTAGTATTTAAAAAATATCTGAAAAATAGATTATCATTGTGAGAAGCTAAATGTTATGACGGTGAAGAAAACCATATATTTGACTGTACTTTTATGCATAAAATTAACATAGGAGTGGTGTCGAGGTGCTGAAAAGAAAAATAAGAAAAATAGACATACACGGATACGAGACGAGAGATTCAAAGTAAATTAGATTGCCAGAAAGCAAACACACAGAAATCAGTTATGTACCAGGCCATCCAAATTTATAACAAATTCCCGGTTTGAAATTACTCTTATTGAAAATATGTTTAATTTAAAAAAAGAATTAAGAAAGTATATCCATTTCGGTTCCTTCCAACTCAGAATTAAGTCAACTCAACACCTATCTGAAAAGTCACTAAAAGCTATGAAAAAAATGACTTCAAAATAGCCCATAACCCTAACCTAACGTTTAACGTTATTTTGGATTTTTTTATCAATTATGATGAATTTTCATATGAGGTGTTGAACAGTTAGTTATAAAAATGATTTTTCTGACCGTGAAATCCAACTAATTTGGACAAAAAATGACGTGTGAATTTCGTGGTCCAGACGATGCCCTAGTTTACCCATCGAGATTCTTTGGTGGGAGCCACAAAGAGATTTTTTAGTATAATTTATTAATTTATTTGTAAGAGACAAACAGCTTTTACATTAAATATAGATACATACATATAAAATTAAATTAAGTTAAGCCAAAAAGGTCTCCGATGTTAAAATTATTTGAAGATGGAGTTTTATTAGATCTAAAAATTAATTTTTCGTGAGGGGGAGAGGAAGAGGAAAATAGGATAAGGATAGGAGATGCTCCCAATACATTCTACAATCTTGAATTAATTTTGAATTAATTTTCAATCGTACGCGTTACTTCTATTCGGTATTTCTGAAGGGTATTGTTAAAAATGTCTATATTGTAAAATGTTGTATTATATTGCGCACATAAAAGGGGAATCGGGAATTTTTTTCTAATGTTAGTTCTACATGATGGTAAATAAAATAAGTCCGATTTTCTTGTTGATCTTGTCGGAATATGAATGTTTATTAAGTCGGTAAGCTCTGGCGAGTCCAGGCCATTATTCAAAATTATAAATAACAAGGTTTGGTCAAAAATTAAGCGTCGTGTATATAGGGAGTTGAAGTTGTGAAATTTAATAGATTCGGTGTAATTTGAAAAGTGTAAGTTTTGTTTGTAATTTATGTGTTTAAAATTTTTTTTTTTGAATACATTCGATTCTTTCGACATGAGTTTGGTAGAAAGGAGTCCAGATCGGTGTGCAGTGTTCTAAGTGGGTACGGATGTACGCCGTGTAAAGGGAATAAAGAGTTTTAATGTTGCGGAAAGGTTTTGTTATACGAATTATAAATCCCAGCATTTTGTTGGCTTTGTTGATGATTTCGTCAGTGCGTCGTATAAAGTTTAATTTAACGTCCATTATTACCCCAAGGTCCCTGATAGATTCTACTTCTTTAATTTGTGTCCCGTTTATTGTGTACTCGAAGGAAAATTTATTTATGTTGCGTGTAAATGATATTTTATTGCATTTTGAGGTATTTACAACAAGTTTGTTTAATTTACAGTAAATGTATGGGTATTGCCAATTAATAGTTGACGTTTGGAAATTATCGAGTCAATGAGTCAATTATCGAGAAAAAAATGCACATCTTTTGAAAGCCAGATGATAACACTATTTATTAGATTAGTTACAAATATACACCGTTTCCAGGAATTCGTAGTACAAGCGGGAAACAGGTGAATTTGATTATATTTGGAGTCAATTTGTGACATAAATTTTTTTGATTTGAACTTTCGACTTCGAGTGAAATGAGTCCGAAGTTGAAATTTTTTCGGTCACATTTGAAAAAAAATCCTCGCTAGGCAGTTAATATATCAGCTATTTAAAGAGCCTACCCTTTTTAAATGTATTGAAGCGTAGATCCGGCCTCAAAAGTTTTTAAAACCGTTAGTTGTTGAAAAAAAGAAGAAAAAAAAAATCACAAAAAGTCAGATGGAAAACATAAATTTTTAAAGTTAGATGGAAAACATTAGTTTAGTAATTGTCACTTTCACATCTGCCCTAATGATGGACACTATAACGCTTTTCAAAACTTTGGCTAAAGAAGGAGGTAGCGCAACACGGCATAACACCCCAAAAAAAGAAACTAAAATACTTTTGGTCGTGAAAATCTGAAAACATACAGTTTTTTGGGTTTTCTAGAGATGCTGATTCATTAATTTCCCCCTTGCACTACGAGTTTCCTGACACCGTGTACCTATGTATTAAAAATACATTTTTGCGCAGCTGCAGAAATTGAGCTCACAACCTCTCAACTCATTAAGTCAGTAATTGAGACTACCGGAAGATGTATAAACTTAAAAAAAAAATATTAATTTTTTTTGGATTTTTATTTGAATTTGTTTCAACACCATTCTCGAGCAGCGCCAGAAATTTATATAAAAGAGTTGACTTTTTCTCCTTTGCCCGTCTCAGAACTGAAGTTGTTTTCATTTTTTCTCCCTCCCCACCCCCTCCCCGTGTTCCATCCCTCTCACACCCCTACATTCTCCGGGTTTTCTTTTATGGCAGCGTTCGATCTCTTGCTAGCGCCATCTTTTCTTATTTCTTTCTTCATCTCGTTTCTTGCGCTCTCTCTAACCCCTTTGTGCTCGGACCCTAGAGGGGGACGGCGAGATTATTTATTTATTTTTTATGTCAATGTTGTAAATGATTTTATGGGAAATTAATTCAAATGAGATTGAAGTATTTTTATGTTGGCTCTGAGTGACCAAGATATTTTTCAACGTTATAATTTTCTATCTGTATTCTTCTAATATCATTTCTAAGCCATCAGCTGTCATTGTTGTACTCAAGAAGCTAAATGGATTGTTTCGTTTTTGTTTTTTGATATCTTACTAATATTATAAATACTAATATTAGTGTCATTGAAGAGGAAGATAACACTTATAATCTAAATGAAAATATGAAAGAAAACAAGACACAGAAAAACAGAAAAAAACAATGGTCGCAACTGGGACTCGAACCCAGACCTCTCGTCTAACCGGGACGTGCGCGTTTTCCAATTTCGCTATTGCCACCTTCTGTCAAACCGTCATATTTGTCAATCTCATATTTCAAATATTTAGAATCATTAATATTATCTCCAACTAGTTCTTTTTCCATATTATAGGCAACTACTCTTTTTATTGGAAACAATCATTCTAAGAATTGGTTTGTAACCTGAATAGCGTCTCGGATAAATGAATAAATTCGGATACATGCATTGCAAACATGCCGGGGATCAGCCAGTACAATAATAATTTTCCTGTTTGGCAGGCGGGTATTGGTACCGCCGCCCCGGGAACCACTTATTGGGTAACCAACATCACTCCCCAGGTCACCCCAAGTTTTTGGCTATATTTTGTGACTTAGCAGAGGTGCTCGGGTTCAGTGGTGAAATTTGACAGGGTCTTAGCGTTAGTTACTCTTTCCTACCTATTGCTTGGTGGGCTGGATCTGGAGAGATTGGTTGAGGGAGACCTTTTGAATTCTTCAGCAAAAGGTTCTCTCTGAACATCGCCTTGCACCGCATTGGGGGGGATAGATTAATACGTCTAATACTCCTGAACAGACTGACCCACAGATTCTTACCCACCTCATACATATTTTTCTTTCTCAGAACTTCCTCTACTTCCTTTCCTAAAAAGACCCTCCACACAGCATTCTCATATATGACATAAGCCCCTAGGAAATTATTTTTTTTGACCTCCTGTGAGGAGCTAACGTAAAAAAAAAAAATTACGCGTATAAAAGTTTAAACCAGACCGTCTTGCAATATTCATCAGTGTGTAAATTTGTTTGTACGTCTCATTCCGTTTCAAGATGGTCGCTTTAATGGCTCAGTAAAGATCCTTGTTCAATGTGTAGGTACTCGCCGTTTTAATTTGTACTTTCTTATGAGCATTTTTTCAATATTGTGGTATGTTTTGATTTATAGGTTTTTTGTTATTTATTTTTGGGTTTTATGCCGAGTTCTACCTCCTTCTTTAGCAAACGTTTCGAACAGCATTACAGTGTTGATCATCAGCGCAGACGATGGACAATGTAACATAACACCCCAAAAATATATATCTAAAGAAAATATTTTTGGCCCTGAAAATATAATATCATACCAGGAAGGTAAGTATTTAAGTATCTACTTACAACAATCAGGATTTTAGAAGAAATTATTGTTTTAACTAAATGATAGAAAATTAGAAACATATTTGGAAGCGAGGTTCACTGTTTAAATGGTTTTGACGAACTCTGTGAGAGTTAAGATTTGTAGCTCTGGCATCGAAATCATAAATAGAAATTTTTTAGAGTGGAAGGCAACTGCCCTGATGGGAGACCTCCATTTATAATCAAACTAGTTTTTACCCGCGGCTTCGCTCGCTTGGTATTAGGGGGAAATTATTGTAGCGCTTGCATTAATCATTAATTATCCGCCCCCCCCGCTTTTCCCCTTTTCCATTTGAAAATCTGAATGTACCGGGACTGAAGATAATGAAAGTGGGAGAGGGGCGGGGATTGTGGGAGGAGGGTTGGCGGGAGAGGGGAGAAGGCGGAGTGGGAATGTGTGAGGGGGAGGGGACGCGGGAGAGGAAGGGGAGGTAGAAGGGGAATGGGACAAATGGGAAAGGACACGCAGGGAGAAAAAAATTCGTTCTTAAGTGGCATAGTGGGAGCTCGCTAGTTAACTTTGAAATTTGATGAGTTGTTCAAACTATGCGAAACAACCCGCCCTTTAATTATTATACATTTTAGTACGATGATCAGAATCAGAAAATTTAACTTATAATCTTCCGCTCCTTTTGAATGGTATTCATAGTTTGTGAAAATGCCCCAATGTACGATTCTAGAACATTTTGTATACGCATGCCATAAAAGTACCAAATACCGAAGTGTATATTGAAATTGGACCACTTCCCCGTATTATCTACGCCGATAACATTGGCTCCATCGGCAGTTTACAAGTTGGCTGGCAATGATGAGAGCGGTTCGCTAATTCCTCGACACCGCTTGCCATCATCTTTCTTGCCATTGGGATCCTTTGTCAGCGGATTGAAGGCACTTTACTAGTTGTTAAGTTTGATGCCGTCGTTTCGGCTTCTGGCGGAAAGCCAGCAGAAAGCCAAAATGTCTGAAAACAAGACCGCACCGCAACCAAAATACCAGGCAAAGTCTTTCGTTTAAGAAAACTGTATGTCTCTTTCTTGTGCGTATGTTTGCATATCTTATTCATCTGATTCGCAGTAATATGGGTTCGTAATTATGCAGTCTTTGAATTGTATTTTGTATGTTTGTTGGAGTGGTTTTACTTTTTGGTAATGTTGTCCCGAAAGTATCTGCGTTGATTTGCAATAGTTGTTTGGTGATTTTTAAAACGTGTACGCGAACACTAAATGAGACGAAAATATTATTTGTATTATGTATGGCCTCGGTGAAAGACTATCATTTAGAATAGACATGTTACTTAAAATTGATTTAGCCATATTCATTGACTTCAAATTAGAGATTTTTGTAAACGGTTTTCAATCAAACTTTGCCGTTTAAAAAAACTGTACTTTAATATATTTTAGGCAGATATTCTACATGAGATCTGCTCTAAAAAATTTGTTCGTCTCTTCAATTAATATTCACCTACCATATATGAAAAGCCAGGTATATTCCGCTTCATATTTCATTTTTCATTTCACTCCTCATATTTCATTTTTTAATAATTTTTTTATGTGAATGCCGCACAAGAGTCCCAACTGCTCCCTGATAACCGGAGCCAGTGAGATTATAGAATTCCCAATGAACTGGGGTATATTGAGGCTGAAGGCTTTGAGGAGGGGAATAAGATGGTTAAAAAGAAAGTTGGGAAATACCTGACTTTTGTTTTTTATTTTTTATTAATACCGCACAAGAGTCCCAACTCCTCCCGTCTGGAGCCAATGAGACTATGGCATCCCCAATTGGGGTTGAAACGTATAGGGAGGGGAAGGAAATAGGAAAGAGGAAGGTGGGGAAGTACCTGACTATTCAGATCTAGTCACTAAACATGGCTAAAGTCATTTCAAGCAACGTTTCAATTTTGAATGGTGGTCTTACACCAGGACGATACTGATATATACTATATATTATTTTAAATTAATAAATTGTGAAATAACACAAATAAATCAAATACAATTTATTTGCCACGCCGGGATTCAATCCCGCGAACTTCGGATTGCGAGTCAATAGCCTTACCGCTGGACGTTTTTCTGAAATTATCTACCACTATTTAACACAAACTAATCAAATGAAATTATCATAATGTAAGTAGTTATTAGTCGAAGTGATTCAGTTAAATATGACCAAAGGGGATAGGGTCAAATTAGGTCAGTGGTTAGAGCAGGGTCCGGCAAGGCTAAGGTCCTGGGTTCAATTCCTAGACGCGACCGTATCTTTTTCTGATTGTCTTCAATGATTAAATAAAATTAACTTGGAGACGCCGAGATTTGAACCCGCGACCTCCGGATTCATAACCGAGAATTGTAACCACTCAATCACATGGGCCATTGTTGGTGGATGGAAAAGTTATTAAATGAAGTTTTTGACAGTCATTAGTGGGTAGAAAGTTAATAAATAATGTTCTTGGATGACAAGGCACGATTGTATGCATGAATGTAGATGAAGCCAAAACCTGTCTTCCATGGCAGAGAAATGTGTGGCGTTCCGTCCTCCTTGATTACCTATAAATAAACGGTATGCTTATTTTGTTCATAGTAGCAAGTAACGTGGTCGACGCCGATGTTTTCTAGCGGTAAGGCTCTTGACTCGCAATCCGAAGGCCACGAGATCGATTCACGGTGTGGCAAATAAATTTTATTTGATTGATTTGTGTTATTTCACAATAAAATCAATTAAAAAATAATGTAAAGTATATTTGCGGCACGTTCCAGAGTGGAAGATACTCTCAGTATTGCCCTTCAGAAGACCACCATTCAGAATTGAAACGTTGCTTGAAATGGCTTTAGCCGTGTTTGGTGACCAGATCTGAATCGCCTGGTCCTTCCACACCTTCCCATCTACTTCCTCTCCCACTATCTTTAGCCTCACAACATACTCCAATTGGGGATGCCATAGTCTCACTGGCTTCAGACGGGACCCTTGTGCGGTATTCATATAAAAAAAATTAGAGTGTGTAATTCACACGCGGTAGAAGTGAAACTAGAAAGTTGCTAGATGTCGCATTCTTTTCTTTTGCCTGTTTATTTTAAAGTGGTTTGAAGATTGGATATTTATTTACAAAAATAAAAATGCTTATTTTTTTGAATTTTGTAGGATTTGAACTCCATTCGCTCGATGTCTGCCTCTCTGGCCGCTTGGATTTGTCCGGCGCCTTAGCCGTTGCGTTGCGGGTAGATCGAGCTAGAGTGCGAATTTAGCGCATTATATTAGAACGGACGACCCATCATATAATAAATTTTAGTGACGTATTTCCGTTTCATCGAAAATTCTAATCACTAACGACGCTAAAGCAGTTTCACTTAAAAAAACGAATATACTACATTCAATTTCATTAAAATGTATGAGTAGACATTGCCCATAAATAAGTAAAATTCCATTCCTTTAAGATATAATGTGATGCTTTTGGTTTTCATGTAGGTAATTCTTATCAAAGTAACAACATCATATTTTTAGTTGCCTTGTTATTTCGAAACATGTAGCGTACAGCGAAACGCAGATCCACATAAATATGATACTTCGTTAAAACAGAAAAGTAGGTCATCTGTACAAGGATTAACATCTTTCGTAATTTTGAAACTCATTCATTAATAATTATTCATGGATTTTTCAAATCATCTCAATTTTTTAAATTTTGAATTTATATTTTATTGGACGACAGATCACTACTTATACAGTTAATTAGATTTTATGTTTTATTTTGACATTCTTAACAATTGGGAAGATAGTTTTTTATGTTAGCATTTTTTATTTTAATGTTATTTAAAGAGCAATAAATTTTTATTTTTTATTGATTTTTTTTTTGGTAGAAAGCAGTAACTTTGTTGTTTGACATATTTTTATAAATTGAAATAACACAATAATTTTGTTTGTAACCACGATTTAATTTTATTATTAGTTTTTGTGATATGTAACTTAAAAACTTAAATGTACTTTACTTTTTGCTGACGACATGAAGATATACCTTCCTACAAGCTCCCCGGACTGTTCTGTGCGTTTACAAGCAGATCTTGACCGACTGACGGATTACTGTCGAAGAAATAAACTTTTTATTAATATTTCTAAATGTTGCAAAGTTACATTCACACGTAACCATGTGAAAATACTGCATGATTACACCATTTCTGGATCGCAGTTAACAAATAAAGATTATATACGTGACCTCGGTGTTATTTTGGACTCTAAACTTACATTTGAAAAACACTTTGATAACATTGTCACCAAAGCAACAAAAAGTCTAGGTTTTGTACTGAGAACATGCAAATTTTTCAAAAACACTAAGACTTTTCTGACTCTCTACAATTCACATGTTCGTCCTCACCTAGAATACTGTTCACAAGTTTGGAACCCCCGCTATATTGTTTATGTTAACAGGTTAGAAAGAGTTCAGGAGCGATTTCTAAAATTCCTCAATTTTAAATCATTCAACATATACAACTCTTACGACGAAATCGAGAAACATTTTCGAATCACGAAACTACTCAACAGGAGGCTTGTCGCTGATCAGATGCTCCTGTACAAAATCATTAACTCTAAAGTTGGCTGCCCGGAGTTGCTAAACAAAATAAATTTCCACGCGCCGATTCGATATAGTAGACAAAATACCCTTTTCTATATTGACAGATGCAACACCAATTCCAATCAAAATGAATTTATGCAAAGGACATGTAACTTCTATAACAATAAATTTGCAAATATAGACACACGTGCTGACATATTCACTGCTAGTTACTGTCGTTACAAAAATTCATTGAATAACATTCTAGGTGCGAATAACACATATTCATGATTATTAAATTAATTGTATCTAATATTTTTATATTACTTGCGTGGCAACTTTCCCTTAACTTTCCTTTAACCCTCTCTTCCTCCTACCCTTCCCAACCCAAATACCTAATTTGCAGTCTATTACAGTTATAATCATACTTATTTTATTGTTGTGTATTGGTTTATTATTTGTTGAATTTGGATTTGTATTATTATTATTTTTTTAAATTGTTGCTTAGTTCTGTTTTTTTTTTTTTTCATTTTTCTTGAATATTTTAGTTAACATTCAGTTAGTCTTTATAAATATCTATCTGTGAACATTAATAATTGGTCTGTTTTTTATTATTCTCTTATGTATTACTAAGACTGTTTATGTTCCTTAAATAAATAAACAAACAAAGTAAATTGTTTGTGTTTGATTTGTAAACGTACCACCCCATCCTATAATGCCGTATTGTATAATTGATTGACAGAAAGCGAAGTACGTGGTTCTAAGTAATTTTTCGTTTAAAATATCTCTTTAAGAGCCCGAGAGGGATTTTTAAATTTTTTTCAATATTTTGCGTGTTTTCAAAGTCACCTGTGCACGTAACAGCACATTAAAAAAAATATTTGTCATCATTTTTTATTAGATGCATGTATGATGTATTCCACCTGTTTCATTAAAATATTAAATAAAAAAGTAATTTGTACTTTAAAACTGTTTATAAAATAGCAGTTTTCGATAAATCGTCAATCGACCCCCTGATTTTTTTCCATTTGTAATCGTATACAATATTAAAAAGATATATAAAAAATATTTTTTAATAGAAAATATCTGTACTTATACCACCTGTTTTGCATATTTTTATAATGAAGCTTAATTATGGCGTATTTAAATTTTTTACACTACGTAAATCAGCGTACTTTAAAATCATTTTTTTGTACTAAAAAACAAGTTTTTCTGTAAAATAAAAATATTTCCCAGTAAAACAGTGCTTTAACTATAAAATGTATACACTAATATCAACAAATTTATTGATTTATTTGATTATATTCAATTTTCTTGTGCAACCAAAATACATTTAAACTATGGTTTCTTAGATCTTCTGGTCATTACGCGGAAGTCTGTCCGCTCGAACGGTTGTCCGTGACGCTCTGTTCCGTGAAGATGTATTGAAAAACATGAGAGTATTAGTTATTAAGATATAATACATATAGACTAACTAAATCAAATCAAAACGTATAATCTTTTCGTGTAATTTGAAGAAAACATGTCAAAAAGGACTTCGAAAACGTGCGTAGAAAGGGGACGGACGATCATGTGCTTAAACTTTTTCACATATAACCCGTTTATCATCTAAAAAAAAATATTTCAAAAGGGAATGGATAACGCAAGTTGCGAGGGCACGATACGGTCCTTACACATTGTACCTTCTGATATGTTGGCTATTTATGCGCGCTTTCTTTAAACAGGGTCCCTTAAAAATTCTCAAACAGAACACGTAAAAAGGGACAAGATATCCAAGACGCGGGCGTTGAAATGATTGTACCTTCTCACATATTGTCTTCAAACGTGTAGCTTCGCACAGGGTACCTTGATTTTAATATTGTCATCAGTCGAAACAACAAAGCAAGTTTTAATTGTATTGTGGTCTCTTTCCCTAGCGCGTCGCTATGGGCTTGTGAGAGCGAGACGTCAGTATATACCTCATATATTATTGAAACCATAAAATATATCGGGTAGATATCATATTTCGTTCTACAAAAGTTTAAGGGCTATGCAAATAAATGATTAATTATTATAATCATTTAAGTATTTAATCTAGCTATTATCGTGGCGATTCAAAGAAAAAAATATTAACTTATTCTATAATCACCAATTCACTTTGCTTAATAAGTTTTTTGTATTTTTTTTTCAGGATAAAAATTTAAATATGGGAAACTCCATGTTACCAAGTTCGATACCTATATGTGTTTGGTGTTTGGACCTCAAATAAGATTCCATTGAAGGTTGAAACTATAAGAAGAGACGATTATTTCTTTAACTTTAAAATGTTAAAACGCCTTCAAAATTTCTACTTTGATTGCTACTTGCCAGAAATAATTGACCAGAGGTATGAGAGAGGCATGGAAATAAGAAATCCTCCTTATATAGAGGAAGCAATTCTTTCCAAAAAAATTACCCTTAATAAAATCGCATGAACGGCGTCTGTGACATTATTGGTTTTCTGATTCTATTTTTCTTATGCTTGTACTACCAAAACGTTTTTATTGTATAGATTTTTATTTTGTTTAGATGTGAATTTCTTGTGTGGTAAGCGCCAAACTTAATGCCTACCTGACGTTGATACAGAAAACGTCGCAATAAGCGGATTTAAGTAACGAAACCCGGCAAGCCTCCCTGCCCACGTCTTTCTCTGTCGCACGTACTCGTATGTTTTTTCTTTTTCTTTTGCTGTCACTGTATCTGCGCAATAATAGATCGTATCAATTTCAGGTCGACATTTAAGTTTGGCGCGTACTGTACCTAAACTATGTACCATTTTGTAACACTGTGCAAAACAAGTGCATTATCTACCTAATACCGGCAATTTACATTCGGTCTATTACCCTGTATTATGTTCCTAATGAGAAAAAACTATTTTTTCATTGGTACTTTTTTTTTATTTTTTTATTTTTTTTATTAAAATTACAGAGAACATTTTGTACAAGAATTTGAGTAGACCCACAAAGCTGTCATATGGCAGCTTGTCTGCAGGTTCTAACAATTTAAACATTCTTAATATAATATCTAAGAAAATATTTGTAAATACATTTATAGTTTTAAGGAAACATTAGAATAGATCACATAGTATTATTAGATAATTTAACTTACAACTATAAATATATAAGATATTTCAATATACCTATCTAATAAAAGATATGTAGGCAGCTATATTAAGATATTCAAAGATTAACCATAGTTTTATCATTTTAGGACTTAGTCTCTCATTTTTTTCAAATTTTATGTTTTTATTGATTTTATTGAAAATCACTGGTATTAAATATTCAAGAGTACGGCTTCCATATTTATTTAATATTCGAGGAGTTTTTAGGCCCTTTCCTTTTCTAAATCTTGTGGTATGTTTGTGTACAAGTAGGTGTTTGTAAGGGCTTTCCCCCAAATTATCCATAATAGTAGTGAACCAGTATATAATTTACTATATAATTTATTGTAAAATTTTAATGTTTGTTAAATACCGCTAGGACATTAATAGAACTAAATTAATAAATAATTTCCAACCAGGGATACACATTATTCTCCTTTTTTTTGTTGAATAATTCTTACCTATCAAATTTTGGAAGAATTTTTAATATTATGTTTTTATTCATATGCCTAAAAAGTGATATAATAAATCATTAGTATATTGCGAACATAGGAAGATACCTTTATTTTGTAGGAAATGTTAAAAATTATACATAACAAAAAACATACTAAAATCATGGTTATGTATTGAAGCTTGTGTTTTTTTTAAAGTAATAAAACTATTTTATTCTATTCTGCAAAAAACATAAACTTTTAAATAAATAAATGTATTTTTCAAATGTGTTTTATATTTCCATGTTTTGACAGCCCTCAAAATTGGCATAGGCACCAGTCGTAGACAGTGCCAGACGCTCGTAACTGCAGGTGTTCAGGGATAAAAGTTGATAGAAAAATTCCCAATATTTATGGAAAAATACTTTACATGGGAATATTATTAACACAAAAAATATATCAATACCCCTCTTATTTTAACTTCATATTGAGAAGAAGTAGATTTTATAAAACTTTTTGACATTTATATTTTTAACGTTTAAAAACAACATTAAATAATGTAGTGTTATTTATTAACCAGTAAACAACTCCCTATTTAATTCTAAAATCATACTATTTGAATCTTGGATATCCGTTAGTCTTAGATTATTATTAGATATATTACAATTATTTTTTCAACTAAATAGGGAATCTCATGGGAGATTTCCCCACGTTCTAGGGAAAAATCGAAATTCGGCAATCCTCGAATACGGCCAACATGTAATATGCCGTTTTTAGTCTGTGTTCGGGAATGATCGCTGAATCTTCGGGATTTTACGAGCGGATACTGGGATCTAACTTATTTGAAGTAAAAAGTACATTAGCTTTTGGTGGAATTGATTTAAAAATTCGATGAGGGCGACACAAGCGACACAAAGTTTAACTATTTTGGCAAATTTTGATAAAATCGATTGTCCTCCTAGACTCTTAACATCTAAATATGTATGTTAGTTTCCTAACTCTCTTTCAACATATTTATATGTGGGGACTATTTTAAACGCTGGTCTATTGTTATGCCGAGGTAGGTACTTAATACCGGTCTTGCTTTCTTTGTTTGTACATAATATATATATATATATTTTTTTTTTTATTATGTGCATCTATATAATAAAAAGGTTTACATATATTTGGCCTTGCCTGTCTCACTCGGACAGTCTCGACACAGGACTAGGACCTGTGTCGAGACAGACTAGTTTACAAATATTTTATAAATATTAAATAAAGTACATTTTTCAGTAAAGCAAAAATATTTGACAAAAATTTTCAGGTTGGTGGGTTGCATTTTGCATATTGATTTTGTGGTTTTCTGTATTTGTCACAGGTGGATTACTATGTTTTTTCTTTAGGTGTTTCTTGTTTTTTTAATGAAAAATGGTATATAATAAGTTTTATATATCCATTCAGTATATCGATTGTTTTAGAAATTTCTTTCAATAGCACCATTTGACGTGGTCTGCTGTGCTAAAACATCTGTTTTGCCGTGTGGTATGTTGAACCACTATTACGAACCTTGACATGACCTGAATCAATTATGTAGACTTTCATTATGTAAACTTGTTGTCGGGCTATAAGTTTTTTTTTATTTTTTATTTCAAATAATATAATTTCTGTACCTATTTTATAATGGTACTTCTCTCAAATTCAAACACGATAAATATTTTCTCTATTGTGTTAGGTGGTCTCGTTAACAAGAAATTACTTTATTGTAATTAGTTTTAAGAATCACTTATTTTATTTTTCTAAATCTTTTAAATGTATGTATGTTAAATAATAATAATAAAAAAAATAAAAAAAAATATTTGATTAAATTGATCGTCACGTGTCTTTCTGGAGTCCCATTTGCGAGTCATAATTTACAGTAAAAAACACTAGTAAGCACCACATTCATAATATTGTATGAAAATTCTATGTTGGATATTATTTTGTGAGTGGTTTTAAGAAACTACACAAGTGTTCGTAAACAATTTAAGAACCCAACACACAGATATTACCTAAACACTTTTTAAATATTACAATATTTGATGATTCTCTTCGTGTCACTTTGGTGAAAAGCCAACATATGAAAGACAACAAGACGAAACGCTGATTGATATGGCATCATGCGTGTTTAGTAATCCGATCAGAACAGCCATGTTCCTACTTTCCAATCTTGCTTTTTCCTATCTCCTTCCCTTTCCCGTTTACTTTAGCCCCACAAAATTCCCTAATTGGGTATGCCATACTACGATTTACTCCGTACAGTTAGGAGTTGGGACTGTTGTATTATTTGTCGATTCCTGGATCTTTTTTTACATTAGCTCCACACAGAAGGCCCCGAGGAAAAGAATTCCCCTCAGGGCCTATGTCATCTTTGGGGATGCTGTGTCGAGGATATTATTAAGGAAGGTGAGGAAGTTCTGGAAAGGAAAAGGGTATTAGGGGTGGGTAGTAATCTGGGGGTCAGTGTGTATAGGATTGACGGACGTGCACCCGTGCAATGTCACCAAACGCATCAAACCACTTGGCCGAGGTGTTGCTTATACAACAAATGGTTCTCGAGGCGGCGATACCCATATCTGCCTCCTAAATTGGGAAAAAATCAAAATATTATTTTGACATACGCTATTAGAGAGGCCAAATTTTCAATAATCTAAAGCGCCTGACGTATGCTTTTGGCTTTTTGAAATAATATATATTTTAAGTTCTTTCTGTTACCTAACTCAATTTTTCAAACTCTGACAAAGGCACTTTTTGCATTAACCCTGGATATATTTTTAAGGAATACGCATACATAAGATCATCGATTTATTGCTAGAAATTGTACCCTAATTTAAGGTAGCTTAACCACGTTACATAATACTCAAATAAAGTATGATAAAATAAGCTATGTAAATGTACACATCGAGATAAGAAACATTTTCACATAAACTGTTCAATTTATGTACAAAGACATATTTTATATTGGAAGCGTATCCATATAGCTTAACCACGTTACATAATATTCAAATAAAGTATCTCATACCATAAATCTTGCATGTGTGAGTAAGTATCCCAAAACCCAAACACACACACTCTTAAAATCCGTTCGATTTGTTGATATTTCGGCCCATCCCAGTTCGTATCCAGAGACTCCCACATACACACAGGGCTACGACACACCAACACTTAGACACAAGACGCATACACGGGCTCTACGAGATACTACATCTCCCGTCTCCCCACGTAGATACTCGTGTGTGGAGCTACGGCGTAGAGCACGTTGGACTACGGTATTGATTTTTTGTAGCGGCCCGTTATTAGAGTCAGCGGGGATAAATAATTGGGATAAGATGATATTGATTGATTAAAAAAAATAAAACATATTAAAAAAGTTATTTTGAGCTGTAATATCTGTTGAAGAGAAGAATACTTTACTAATCGGGCTAAAATTCTTTGCTCATCAAGTACTTTGCTTACTAGAAGATTTAATTTCAAACCAATAAAATAACTCTTTTTAATATGGATACCGTACATTCTCCAACTGTCCGGAGACAGTGAGACTATAACATTTCAATTGGGGTATGTTGTGAGGTGGAAGGTATTAGGGAAGGGAAAATGATGTGGAAACAGAAGATTGGGATGAACTTGTCTATTCAGATCTGGTCACTAAGTATGGTTCGAGCAAAGTTTCAATTTTTAATGGTGCCTTTTCAACAGGGCGACACCGCGAGAACCAGATCTATTACTACAAAATGTAAGCTATGATCTTGTCGGAAAATATAGTTTTCAACACCATCGCCATCATCATCATAACTTCGTTAAATACCAAAAAGAACTACCATTAAGTACCCACTAATTGCTTTAAATGGTACACGTTAAGTCACGAGATCTGATACAATTATTTAATATTTTTAAATTGTTTCCGATTTATCTACGAAATTAAAATAAAAGTGATGTTGACATAGTTCCACTGGCTCCGAGTATTTTAACTTATTTATTATTATTATCAAATAAACAAAATAAATTTTCTGATCACTTTTGAGTTAGGTTCTTACATTCCTAAAAAAAAACTTTGGGAAAATTCACAAAAGGAGGGCCTGGAGAGCTTTATGTAATTATTTTAGCAAAAGCAAAACTCCTCTATTCCATTTTCATATGCTCACTTTACTTTTATTTTACTGCTTTACTTTTAAAAATAAATACTTTTTTTATCTGCCCTAACGAAGGTAAGGCTGTGTCGAAACGTGTGTTATTTTAAATGAAGTGATGCACAAGCAAACTTGATGAAAATCAAATTTATAACTTGTCAAATTTCCAAAATAATTTTAAAATATCGCCTAAACAAAATGAAAACGCCTCAAGACTGCACACTAACTTGTGCCACGCGTTCACAAATCGAGTGATTTTGTTCATCTTTCTAGGAGCACGTTCGCGTGTATGTTGCGATGCACTACCACTGAGATAGCGGGAGGCTTTGCGCTCCCCGACAGCCTTATCTGGCTCTAGCCGGTCGCAGGAGCAGCTCGTAGATTCCACGGCGAGTCTACGGAGTGCAAAGATACAGTGCAATACAGCCTGATTCAGCGCGGAACCTGCAACGTAGATCCTAAAAAGGTAAAAACGTAGAGTTTGCAGAGTGATTAAGAGTAAGTAATTGACTTAACTAATTGATTTGCGGATCATTGTCGTTAATGTAATTAATTTCTATGCTGGTATATAATCGTTGCTTCCTCAATTAAAATCATTGAGGAAGATGTCTCAGGTATCTATATACGACAATAACAACTTATAACATTCAAGCAATATACCCACAGTGTTAGCAAGTTAAGATGACCCGCCACATGCCTCTTGCACATTCCGTAGAAATATTGGTGGAATGGCATCTTTATTTAACCCCACCATCGACATAATTTTTCTACTTATGGACAGTTTTAATTAAAAGTGTGAAAATTAATTAATATGTTGATGAGTCATTATTTTTATCTAATCTTCACGTGGAGTTCTATCATTTTTTACAACTTATTTTAGGTACAGATACGTAATTCTAATAGTGAGAAAAGAAGTTAGGTAAAACATTATCGTTGTGTTTGAAAGGTCACCAGTCAGAATCGAAAGATACGTAAAATAGTATTATTTACGAAATTGAGTATCGAGATCTGAAATTCAAGGTTGTTTTGCCTTCTCCTGTTCCTTTCGTTGCCCTTTCTATAACCAGAGATGCCATGGTCCTATTGGCTCCTGTCGATGGGACTTATTACAAAATATTCATAATTTACACAGATGCTGGGATCAATTGATAAGATAATGACTATAATGCATTAAATTGACTAAAAAGTGCACAAAATAACTAAATTTGTATAAATAAACATCTGAGCCAACCTCTACAATCCCTTTCAAGTGATTTTTATGTACAATGAAGCACTCTATTGGGCCAATGACTGTATATTATGTTGATGATATTTTTAAACAAAACATCAGCGGAAGCGCTATTTCATACACTGACAACAAGATCATTAAAGTCAAGGGTCTGTACTGGAAAATTGTAAATGTTCTGGACTAGAATGCTGCATAAAGTAACTGCATTGGTTTGAAACCAACATGCTCTTGACAAAAGCAAAAAAAAAGTTTTACATTCCTTTGTCTTTCCTTTAATTCCCATTTATATTAATATGAGTTCCCTTTACAGCAAATATAGCAAATTTAAGACTTTGATAGCAATAAAATATCATCTTCTATTCTAGAGTTGTTCTTTCATCATCTAATCCAACACAGAGCCTTTAACGTGGGAGATACTATTTACTATGAACAGGAATGTTAATGTACGGAGATTATAATAATGTATACGCTACAGTAACTACTGAGCATTATTCAGGAAAATGAGCGTGTCTCGTATGGGAATGGTCGGTGAATTGAATAAAGTTTTACAACGTCAAAAGAACCGAATAAAATGTCGATACCTCTGGAACGTTACACAACGTTGCGTTTAATGGATGCTCCATTGAAGTATTTAGTGTCTTGATCTGAATAGCCATGTACTTCTTAAAATTCATTTTCCTAACTTCTTTCAGCTTTACATCATTGCAAAAAGAAAATTTAAAATTTGGGAGGCGGGAATGGGTACCGCCGCCCCGGGAACCTTTACTGGATAACCAAAACCTCTGCCATAGGTCACCCCAAGTGGTTGGCTACGTTTAAGCGCACTTGAAGTGAAATTACACAAAACTGCGCTATATAAATACTACTTTATTATTATTATTGGTGATTTGGCAGGGGTGCCTGGGTTCATTGGGTGAGATTTGTCTAGGCGAATGACCAGGACACATTGAACCCCAGATTCCTACCCACCCCTGAAAACCTTTTCTTTTCCAGAATTCTTTTCTTCTCCTTTACCTTAAAAAAACCCTCCACAGCATCCCCAAAGATGACATAGGCCCTGAGGGAAATTATTTTCCTCGGGGCCTCCTGTGTGGAGCTCATGTAAAAAAAAGCTTTATATAGCACGGTTATATGAGCATATTTTAGACAAACAAGGTTATAAAAACGTATTTTAGACAAACATTTATCTTAACGTTCACCAAAGTGCTGATTAATTATTTCCAACGGATGAATTGCTTGCATTTAAGGGCTACCTTAAAATCACATTAATCAATACAATAAAGAAGAGTGGCGTGGATCCATGAAAAATCATCGGATATTATCATTGTAGGATTTATTAGTTTCATTGCCTGTCAAAACGAGCATCGTCAATTTCAGAGACGATCAGAAATTTATCCATCGAATGAAAAAAGCTTTCACGAGATCTATCAAAAATTTAAACAATGGAAAGTTTCGGATAGCGTTTTGTTATACATCTGCCCTTATGACAAACATATTAATGCTGTAAGAAACTTTGGCTCATGCAGGAGGTATAAGAGCAACACGGCATAACACCCTAAATATGAATCGCATTAAAAAAAATCAATTTGACTGCATCCGAATACAACTTGAGTTGACCTAATTATACCTATCGGATTGCTCCAGTTCAACGAACGCATCGATAGGTATAATTTAAAAGATTCTATATTATATACAAGGCAAGCAACGTAGACTCAAGGCTGTATATATACCTCGTATACAAACTTGATCGACTGAACTGTCCGCTACATATCGGTTCGAGTCTGCGCACTGCAGTTAACCGATCAGCCAATAGCATGGAACCAATCAACCAATGGGAGGCGAGCATACAGCCTCCGATACGTTACGTTCGATAGCCTATTGGTTCAGGCACCTCCACCACGTAGCAAAGTCTCGTAGCTACCCTCTACGAGGCTATGGGCTACAGGCTACGGGGGGTTTTTTGCTCGGCGTAGCGCTACGGTGTGGGTGAGGCTTCTATGTGTATGTACGTGATAAAAAGGACGAATTCTATCGACGTGGCCCACCCACTCGCTGCTTCAGAAAGGGGTGGACAGGGGGATAAATTTGAGATACGTGTACGTTCCACGTGTACATGTGTGGGTAATATCGTCTCTTTGATATAGGACAGATAAGATTGGTTTCAGAGTTCCGATAACGAGAAATTTTCAACATTGGGGGCAGCCCACTTTGAGTGAGCGGTAAACGATGAATAGAATTCTTTTTATTAATACTTATAGTCAACATATGTACGTATAGAAGACTATATAAAATAAATTGTAATAAGTGAATCTAAAGCATGGTTTGCAGTATATGCCGCTTTCAACAGGACACTCCGACGAAATTTCTGCTCGGTGGTTGTCAGCGATTAAGCCATACAGTTAATCAGAAAAATAAAATAAAAATATATTTCAAAACGAGACTTAAATACTTATGGCGCCACGTAGGGGATTTTTGATATCTAGAAAGAAAAAAATGGCGGACCATTGAATTTTATTTTCGGTTTTTATGAAAAATTTTCATCGTTCATAAAAAAATATATACAAAGAAAGGGAGCGTTGGCCCAAGCACAACATACCAATTGAGGCTGAAGGTAGTGGGGAGCGGAAGGAGATGGTAAAAGGAATCTGGGAGAGAACCTTCCTACTAAAACGGACGATACTGAAAGTATCTTCCACTCTGGCACGTGTCGCAAATATGTGTTTTAGAATTTTAAATCATTAAATTGTGAAATAATTCAATTCAATCAAATAAAATTTACTTGCGCACGTCGGGATTTGAACCCGCGACTTTCGGATTGCTAGTTGAGAGCTTTATACATCGACCTCAGAGGCCGTCAAACATTTATTATAGAACAATTTAAAATCATTGATTTTGTTCCACTAGCTCCAATTTCAAGTGACAGTTGTCATGGTGTAATACTTCTTTTTGCGGACAATTTTAAGATAAGAGGGATTGTGTGTTAGGAACTATCCGGAAAGAAGGGAATAAAGGAAGCAAAAGCTCACTGTAGACTGGGATGATGATTTCCATATAAATTCCACATTTCACGTAGAGTGTTCCAACTGTGCACAGATTGTATGGTCACTGAAGAAGACTTTTAGTAAACTTGATGGACTTTTAACTCGTAATTTATCATTTGGTACAAATAGAATACGCATAGTCAATCAATGGAAATAATGCTCGCTTGTTGAAGGTTGCCACTGCACTGGTTTCACATGTGTAGGTAGAGGGTAGGAATTTCGGAAAAGGACAGAAATATTCTCAAATACGGATTTATTTTTGAATCACGATTGAAACTCAATTTGGGAGGCGGGAATGGGTACCGCCGCCCCGGGAACCTTTATTGGATAATCAACACCTCTGCCATAGGCCACCCCAAGTGGTTCGCTACGTTTGGTGATTTAGCAGGGGTGCCTAGATCTTGGAGGCGGATGACCAGGACACACTGAACCCCAGATTTACCCACCCTTTAAACCCTTTTCCTTCCCAGAACTCTCCTCCCCTTCCTTTCTTTTCCTTTAAAAAACCCTCCACACAGCATCCCCAAAGATGAAATAGGCCCTGAGGGAAATTATTTTCCTCAAGGCCTCCTGTGTGGAGCTCATGTAAAAAAAAAAAAACACATATTCTAGAATTTTTTTTCTTATTTTTTCTTAAAAAGAAAGACAAACATTCCCGGGTTACGAATAACCCAACAATGTTTGAAAATCTCCTATTACCGCCACAGAAAGCCGAAAATGTTGCTTGTGTCGTGATATTGACTTAGCCAGCCGAGGAATCGAACACGGGACGCCCGGGTGGGACCCGAACGCGATGCCAGTCATGACAGTCACAGATCAGAATCATACGATACTTCATTACTTGCTACGGTCGAGGGATGAGTGAATTTTGTTTAGGGCTGCACCTCACCGCAGGTAAAGGGCCCAGGTATCGATGCTAGAAAAATACAGTAGTAGTTATTGCACGTCGTTTGTTTTCGTTAACTAATTAAAAATCTATTTTTTTATTGGAAGTACCTAATCAATAACTATGGTTAATATATCAATTTGCCAATCTAGTAAATCCCATATCAATGCTACGTACGTACAGACTTTTCGCAGAACCTTAACGGTTTGCGACCGTAAAATAAACGTAATAGTGATTGCCGCGGTATTTCGTATTTCCTACTACGTTATTCCCGCTACGAATATAAATACATACTACAATACATACCTCTACGGAGAAGGCATCAATGTTGTGAGTTCTGCGGACTGATGAATAAAATATCTGGAATGAAATGAATTTTTTGTGCCCTCACATATGTGTAGAATTTCTGTTAAGCATTTTTTGAATAAAGGCACTCAATGATTCCGGGGGCGAATGGCTTCAATTGAATTTTGAATTAAGTTTATGTACTTCAATACATAATTGATGGCCATATATCAATTGAATTTCTAAGAAGAAAGTGAAAACTGCAACATAAACACACAAATGAGACGAGGAAAAGAAATTAATTAAGACTGCCCTTCAGAATAAAAAAAAACCCAGAGACAAAAGTTCTTGATACACGGAGCATTTGAGATATTTTGCGAATTAACAAAGAAAATAAAACATAACTAACTAACTAACTAAATAACCATCACGCCGTTTCCCCGCAGGGATAGGCAGAGAGGACGGACCGCCAAACAACTCGGTCCTGGCACACACTCTTTGCTTCACTCACATTCATACATCGTCTCATACATACTCTTCTATTATTCTGGCTTTTGACATGGCCCGACTCAAGTATCTGATTCACTTGATCGTGCCATGTCTTCCTCGGGCGTCCCCGACTTCTTCTACCATTCACATTTGCGTCATATATTCTTCTTACACTACTTTCTCCGTTCATTCGCTCTACATGCCCAAACCATCTGAGGGTCCCTTTCTTAATCTTACTCATTATGCTTACATCAGCCTTACATTCTTTGCGGATCTCCACATTTCTCACACGATCATACATGGTTTTACCACACATACGCCTCAGAGATCTCATTTCTACAGCATTCAGTTTACTTTCATCCTTCCTCTGCCAGTTCCATGCCTCACTGCCGTACATCAGGGTAGGTACCAGGACTCCATTGTGGACTGCTAGTTTCGCTCCTTTTGACAGTTTTTTATTAGCGCCAACGGCATTCAGTCCTCCATTAATGGAGTTACCGGCATTTACCCTTCTTTCGATATCTCTATCAGCCTTCCCATCTCTCGTAAACATACTACCCAGATACACAAACTCATCCACCTGCTCCAAGTATTCATCGTTCACAACTATATCACGCACTGTTCTCGTACTTTCTTTTTCAAACACCCTGACTTTAGACTTACTTACATTCATCATTAACTCATTCTTCATACATACTTCGTTCATCCTAGACACTAGAGACTGTAAATCTTCCATAGTGTTAGAAATCAGCACCGCATCATCAGCGTACAACAGACAACATACTTTCAGATTACTCAATTTCGCACCCAATCCAATCTCTTTCAATTCTTGCATACAATTATCCATGTATAGATTGAATAACCATGGTGACATTACGCAGCCTTGCTTAACACCTTTTGTGATGTCAAACCACCCCGTAAAACCACCCTTCACCCTAACACACGCAACGATTCCCGCGTACAGAGACGCAATTGCCTGTATGAGATTTGTATTCACTCCATACTTGGACAATACCTTCCATAGCTTTTTCCTGTCGACTCGGTCGTATGCGGTCGTATGCGGCGGTCGTATGTCGGAGCATACGCAAGGAGAAAATCTGGTCCATGCATCCCCTTCCACTCATAAAGGCACCTTGCACATATTTAAACTTTAATTCCGTAAATATGTGATTGAATCACACTAAAAAAGGCGGGGAAGGTGGAAGGGGAACGCGGGAGGGGAAGGGGACGTGGGAGAGGAACGGGGACGCATGGGAAAGGACACGCAGGGAGAAATAGTTTATTTCTTTAAATATGGCATTGCAACGCATGTCGGGAACCAGCTAGTGATTTATAAATAAAATATATATAAGAATTGTTTAGAACCTAGGAAACTGAATCTACTTAAAAATCATTGAAGACAACCTCAAGTGAAAAAGGTAAAACAGAAAAGACAGAAAAAGCTTCGGATGCAACTGAGAATTAAACCCAGTACCCTTGCTTTGCCAGGGCGTTGCCCTGATCACTAAGCTAATTCGACCGTCATTTCTGTATTAACTTTTAACTTCTTAACCCATGCAAAATAATTTGATCGAATTAGCTCACTAGCCAGAACGGTGCCCGGCAAGCTAGAGATCATGGGTTCAATTCCCAGATGCGACCGAACCTTTTCCTGTCTTTTATGTTTCAAATTTTTCACTTGAGAGTGGTTAATATTGTTTTCAATGATAAAATATTACAATTTTGTTATTTTACTAATTAGGCTTTACCATTATGAAAATTGACAACATTATACCGGTATTTCTTTATTACAAGATCCTTTAACTACCGATCAAGTAAATCTAACATTATGTCAGCATTCCTTGGGGATTATTGCATCCGTCTGCAGCGATAAATAGTGGTAAATATATTATTAGACACTAAAACAATAAAGTATGGCCGACTGTTCCGGACACCTAGACGCTTTAATTTTATTTATTCTCTGTAGATGGCGTTTTCTACTTGAATTGCGGCCTGAAGACGGGTTTTGAGAGAATTGGAAATGCAGAGAAAGAGTGGATTGGAAAAGTGAAGTAAAATAATTGAACGTAAATTCAGGAACACTGAAATTCTAAAAACGTTTTCGTTCAAAACAAATTCGTTGTTATCAAAATCGTAATATCACAAACATAGAGAGGTTAATTTTTAAAATTTGTGAAATAATGATTTTAAAAATTTTGAGGAAATACGGTCGCCGACAAATTTGAATACCAGGTATTTACAAAACTGTTTCTGTAATTGTGTCCATTACCTACTCCCCGAATACTGAGCGAAAGGTATAACTGCACCTTAGGCTGATAATACCTAAATCAAATGGTCCAAATCAAGGTTTTGTATACCCCGTTTTTTTCCTACAAATCTGCACCTATTTAAAGATTTTTTTCTCAGCTCTGTTAGAAGATAATATGCTATGTCCAAAATTCATTGTCTAGACAATTTTCACTGGAAGGTGCTAACTCCTCTTAGAAATAATAATTTAAAAAAAACTTACTGATACGCTAATGGTCGATATTTATATTATATAAAATACTAGCGAGTTTCCGGCATGCGTTGCTATATCACATAATAAAGAAATTGTTTCCCCCTGCGTGTCCTTTACCATTTGTCCCGTTCCCCTTCTGCCTACCCTTCTCTCCGCACTTCCCTCTCCCGAGTTTCCCTCCCCCCTCCCGAGTTTCCCTCCCCCCTCCCGAGTACCCCTCCCCCCTCCCGTGTTCTCCTACCCCCTCTCGCATACATTCATTCTCGGTACATTCAGTTTTCAAACTGCTAGCTATTGCAATTTTTTTTTTATACAAATTTCATAATGCCAGAGCTCACCAGTATACATGGAAACCATCGCTGGCAGGCACCCATCAAATCCCCAAAGTTTGATTGCAATCGGATGAACTGTTAGCAACGCATAATTTCACGATGACAGAACTCACAATTGTTTATAATAAAAATCGCAGGCATGCGCACATCAAATCCCCAAAGTTTCTTCGCAATCGGATGAATGGTTTAGCTACGCATAACATCTCGCCCACATTTATACAAACACAGAAGCAAACAAATTTTCTTTTTCATATATATAGATTTGCACAAGCAAGAGATAAATTGGGGAATACGTTTGTATGGAGAAAACAAGAGCAATTTTAAATAAAAAACACACACATTCGCAAAGATATATATATTTTTAAATTTGTTAAATAATGGGTTTGAAATCACCAATTTGTGCATTTCTTAAAGTATTTATAACTAATAATAACAACATAAATGAATAAGTAAAGATATTATTGAATTGACAATAATAATATGGAATCGGAGGTTCTAAATGAGGTTCTACTTGACGTACCTGCGCGCTCTACAAGCTTTTTTGTCCTGTTCAAAGTGGATCAATGCTAAAGAAATTGTAAACAAAATTCTTGTTTGTACTCACTACAGTGGACATTTAAAAAAAAATCATATACCAAATGTCGTGAATAATTTATTTGTTATTTTTTATACGACCCGAGGGCAAGGCTCTCGACGAGCGATCCAGAGGTCACGGGTTCAAACCCTGCGCGCACAAGTATATTTGATTAGATTGAATTGTGTTTTGACAATTTAAACATTAAAACTCGTACAATATAAGGTATATTTGCGGCACGTTCCAGAGTGGAAGACACTTTTAGTATCGCCCTGGAGTAAGACCGCCTTTTAGAATTGAAAATTGTAATTCTGTTATTAATTTTATTTTTATCGTGCATCACGTGTCTTATTAAAATGTATTATATATTAAAATGTTTTTTTTTTTTTACATGAGCTCCACACAGGAGGCCCTAAGGAAAATAATTTTCCTCAGGGCCTATGTCATCTTTGGGGATGCTGTGTGGAGGGTTTTTTTAAGGAAAAGAAGGGAAAGAGAGTCTTGGGAAGGAAAAGGGCTTAAGGGGTGGGTAGGAATCTGGGGTTCAGTGTGTCCTGGTCATCCGCCTCCAAGACCTACACAAACTTTACCCCATGAACCCGGGCACCCCTGCTAAATCACCAAACGTAGCGAACCACTTGGGGTGACCTATGACAGAGGTGTTGGTTATCCAATAAAGGTTCGCGGGGCGGCGGTACCCATTCCCGCCTCCCAAATTGTAAAATTGTTATGGTTTTTGTATTAATTTTTTTTAATAATTTTGTTTTGTTAATCGAAATGCATTTTTGGTATAATGAAGAAAACGAAAAATTCAATGGCGGATTTCTCAAAGATTATTAAAAAAATAAAATAATATATTCCTTGAAAAAGATCTACGAATTATAGGGATCAAATGGTTCCATGCCAACTGAGAATAAAGTCAACTCAGCACCTCCTTGAAAAGTCATTAAAAGCTATGAAAAAAATAATTTTGAATTAGCCGAAAACTTTACATAACCAATTTGACCAATTTTTTATGTATATTTTTTTATCACTCTAAATGACTTATCTGAGATGGTTCTGAGTTGGTTCCATTCCTAGTTGTCCGGTCACCGGATCAAATATGGGGATTCTTATTAACCTAAGTACCAAATGACCAACAATCACATTTGGAGAGTGTGTAGCTTTATAACAGAATTGATTAAAGTCATTAATTAAGCGATGATTTCTAACACTCCTCTGTTATAAATCAGTGGCTCTAGGATGACAATCCTGCCTATAAAACCCCGCGAAACTGCATTAAATTTCCTATTTCAATCTATGACACATAATGACAGATAATCTCGCGCCAAAAGCGTGGCTCACCTTTGCGCGCGCGATTTGCGACGGTATGGAAGTAATATAGCGCAATTAATCAGGCGATATTCCGCTGCACGCGTGACTGTGATTTTTGGCCAATAAGACGAAGGCGAAAGACAGATATGTTACGCTATTATTATTAGTATCGAACCATTGCGATATAATGTGATAGATGGGTACGCACATTAAAAATAAAATTTATCCAAGACACTATTTAGATAGCATTTAGTTCGGGTTCATCTTGCAATCATACATTAAGATAGTAACAAAAAAAAAATGCGTTATGCAAATTATGAAAATGTTGGTAGTTCCTAGTCGAAGTATGGTACAGTTAAATATGACCGAATCGGATAGGGACATTTCTCAGCTCAATTGGTAGGTTTCCGCCAAGGTGTAGGTCCTGTGTTCGAGTCCCAGATGTGAACGTAGGTATCTTTTTCTGTTTTCAGATTTTCGATTGAGTTTTGGTAATACTGTCTTCATTTAATTAAAATATTACAATTTGAGGTTCTACGCATTAAGTTGAAAATAAAAATATATTTTTATTTTTATTATATGAATACCGCACAAGAGTCCCAACTGCTCCCGCCTGGAGCCATTGAGACTATGGCGTTCCCAATTGGGGTATGTTGTGAGGCTGAAGGTAGAGGGGAGGGGAAGGAGATGGGGAAGAGGAAGGTGGGAAGTACCTGGCTATTCAGATCTGGTCACCAAACACGGCTTAAGCCATTTCAAGCAACGTTTCAATTCTGAATGGTGGTCTTACACCAGGGCGATACTGAGAGTATCTTTCACTCTGGAACGTACCGCAAATATACTATATATTTTTTTAAATTAATAAATTATGAAATAACACAAATTAATCAAATAAAATGTATTTGCCACGCCGGGATTCGATCCCGCGGCCTTCGGAATGCAAGTCAAGACCCTTTGGCTGGACCATGCCGGCCGCTTTTACTTATCATTAGATATTTTTTTTCCAAGATTACCTCTCTATGTTTGCAATTATACAAACAGATCACAGAGAAGATGATTTAAAACTTGTCATATATTGCGTAGAGCAGATATCACGGTAAAAGTTTCGAAAACATCGCCGTTATCGTAATCTTTGCACCATAAATTGATTTTTAAAAGTCAATTTTGATGCAAATAAGAAATAAGTATACTAAAACTAGCTAAATACGTGATTTTTCAAACTTAAGTTACATGTTCTACATATATAACTTTTGAAAAAATGTCCATTTTGTATTTTTCAAATATCACAGTACAAAAAGGACAATCGCCAAATAAGTCATGAAGGTCGGTAGTGAATAAATGAAAAACCTATATATGCCTAAGTTAACTAAATATAACTATATTAACTTATTATCCTGACGAAGAAAGTTTTCGAAACATGTTGATATTGTTTTTAGGTTTTCACGGCCAAAAAGTATTTTTGTTATTGTTTTTGGGGTGTTATGCCGTGTTTCGCTACCTCCTTCTTTAGCCAACGTTTCGGACAGCGTTACAGTGTCCATCATCAGGGCAGATGAGTAAATGATATTGGTGAGAGTGTTTACTTATGTGTGTCGAAGCGTTACCGTGCTGCCAGCTCGAATTTTTTCTAACACCAGAATTTTTTCTAACACCAGCTCGTAGAGAAATGGTTGTGAAAATGTTGATTAATTAGTGGTGTACACAAAGTTATTTGTTTTCATTAAATTAATAATGACGCCACAAAGTGAATTTGGGAATTTTGAAGAAATATGCCTAAGTGTTTAAAAAAACACACGTAAGTGTTAAAAGATAGGATATAACTGATAATAATCGCAGATTTTGTGAGCCATCATAGGCTGGAGCCCCATAATACTTCAATAACCTACTCGATTCTGTCCTAAGGAGTGTGGTCCGTCGGATTGACAATCCGTTGTTAACAGATCGATTACCGGCTCTAACGCACAGCCGCAATGTAGGCATGCTAATCTGTTCTTTTTTTTTTTTTTACATTAACTCCACACAGGAGGCCTTGCGGAAAATAATTCCCCTCAGGGCCTATGTCATCTGGGATGCTGTGTGGAGGGTCTTTTTGAGGAGAGAAAGGAATGAACATTGGTCTTGAAGAGACCCATGTTGTAGGAGGGAGGAAACACAGATGCCGGCAAATAGTTCCATAGCCGAGCTGTTGAACTCAAGAACGAGTCGAAAAAACGACCCGTTCTCATGTGACAAATGTCAACCGTGTACATATGTTGGGCGCGCGTTTGGCGTGTCTCCCGACTATGCACCGGTGCCGAAGGGATCAGTGACGCTAGTTCCTCAGAGCATCTTCCATTGAAATACCGGTAGAACATGGATAGCATTCCCACCCGACGCCGTGCTCTAAAGATTGCAACCCGTTCGTTAAGATGGGAGAATCTATCAAACGGACCGCCCGTTTCTGCACAGAGTCGAGGATATTTTTCAAGTATTTTGGAGGTCCAGACCAGAGGTGGCTGCCAAATTCAACCGTGGGGCGCACTTGCGATTTGTACAGGGTAAGCAGTTTTGTACTATTAAAGTATCTGCGGGCCCTGTACAGTACGCCCAGTTCTATAGGTATTTTAATGGAGCCTGTTGAAAATTGACACTTCATGAGGGCAGGGCATTTTTTTCGACTCGTTTTCGTATAAGTCGGCTTGTATATGAAACGAGCTACGGGCATCTGTTTTTCCTCCTTCGTATAATCTGGACCTCTTCAAGACCCGCATTAATAAATCCCTTCCTACAGCCCCTGCCTCTAAACCTCCTCAAAACGCTGCCCAACCGGATGGCAGCCTAGTTACATGGTCTTTACACTGTACAGGAGCGCTCTTGTGGCGTGTCACAAGAGCGCTCATAAAAAAAATATAAAAAATGACAAAAGCTAAATCACATTAAAATGTATGATTTTAAAATGAGGTAGAACTAATAAAATATTTTTCTTTTACATAAAATGATGTTCAATTCGCATCCAAAATAGATCTCAAATTCACCTTTGATTAAGCTATTTCCCAGAAATATATCAATCCAATTAACCAAACCAATGACCGATTCGATTACGATTCAGTCTGGTTCAGCCGACGATCCCTCATACGAAGCTGCAGAAGTGCAGCGCTGCGGATTTTTTTTAATTTGATTTGCATCCAGTGTCATAAACCTATCACATGAAAGGCCAGGCGCACTGCATTATAATTTAAACCCAATAAATATGCCGATGAAGTATTTAGACGGTCATTCTTTGGTCGCACGTCTATAAGTAAGAAGTATGGGTTTGAGAAGATGGCAAAAGATCTATATGAGGACCTTTCCCGTGCCACGGATCAAACGAGTAAATTTCGCGATGTTTTGATTTTTACGTAATATTTTGTGGGTTTATTTTATGCTATCTTATGTAATATTTACCGAAACACATTTCTTGAACGATAAACTATGCCTAAAAACAACATTACTTGCGTTTATTCGATGAATTTATACGTTTTACGATCTTTTCCACGACAACGGCGCGAGAGTGACGCAAGCCAATCTGACAGTCAAAAGGCTGGAAAAAATCTTGGCCGGAGATCATAAACAATTCCACAGAAATTATTCCTCTGTACTAGGTGGGTACACGGTATCTTATACCTTATGAACAAGAATGCCTCAAGCGATTCTGACCTTATCCTTCATACGTTTTCTTTATAATTAGATAAGGTTTAAAATCATATTTCAAAAAATATTTTTTTAGTGTAATTTGGCTCTCATTTGGCGCGCGCCGGCGCGTAATCGGCATGGAACCGGTATGTCCTAAATACATTGATATATCATCGAAGATAGCGATCACTTTGTGGCTTGACGTTATAATTAAACGAAAACTTACGTTGTTTTAACCTTTTTATTATAATTTGAACATAATGTCATCTGTTTTTCCTCTTTCATATATAATCGTGGCCTCTTCAAGACCCACAATAAAAATTTTTGTTCTACAGCATCTGCCTTAAGAGGACGCACGGTCGCCTAGATTTTTGAATAAAAGATATTATCCCAAACTGTTGCTTATAAGAGACAGTCACTGTCTCTGTTACCACCCGAATACTGAGCAAAAAGGACAGCCACACTTTGAGCTGATAATACCTACTAAATAAAATGGTAAAAATTTTGGTTTTGTGTTCCCCATTTTTCTCTTTCAAAACTGGCCCGATTCTAAAGTTTTTTTTTACCAATTGTGTTAAAAAAAATAGTCCATGTCTGTACGTTTTATTTTTAATATTTTCTAAATATATTTTCTAGTTTGTATACTGAACGTCTTTTATTGGCGTTCAAATCAGGAGATATTAATGATATTTGGACGATACTCTATAAAAAGTAACTTATCAATAAAGCAAAAGGTACTGACACATTTTTTTTTACATTAATTCCACACAAAAGGCTCTGAGGAAAATAATTTCCCTCAAGGCCTATGTCATCTGGGATGCTGTGTGAAGGGTCTTTTTGAAGAGAGGAAGGAATGAACATTGGTCTTGAAGAGACCCATGTTGTGGGAGGAAGGACGGCAAATCGTTTCATAGCCGAGCTGTTGAACTCAAGAACGAGTCGTAGCAACGACGAGTTCTCATGTGACTAATTTAAACCATGTACAAATGTTGGGCGCGTGTTTGGCGTGTTTCCTGACTATGCACCGGTGCCGAAGGGATCAATGACGTTAGTTCCTCAGTTCATCCATTGAAATACCGGTGGAACAGGGATAGAATTCCCACCCGACGCCTGTGTTCTAAAGATTGCAATCCGTTCAGATGGGAGAATCTATCAAACGGACTGCCCGTTTCTGCACAGAGTCGAGGGTATTTTTCAAGTATTTTGGAGCTCCAGACCAGAGGTGGCTGCCAAATTTAACCGTGGGGTGTACTTGCGATTTGTACAGGGCTAGCAGTGTGTGCAGGGTTAGCAGTTTAGCAGTTAGACACGCTAGTAATATTTACATTATATGAAAAAATATTTGCACTAGTGTCAAAAATCAGAGAGGAATTTGGCCAAGTTGTATCAACAAAACGCTGCCCGGTTTCTTCTTAACGCACCTAACCTGATTTAACTCAACGGGGTGAAGACATAGTTCCCTGTAGCTCTCCTTTAGGTCCTCAAAGGTCTTTACGCTGTACTTATAGAGGCACTCTTGTAAGGTGTCACGTACATAAAAAAGAGTCAAATTGTTTCGTTCACCTATATTCCCACCTTTTACATACATATACTAAATACACATACCATATATTGACATTAGAACCAAAGATATCATTTTGATGGTGACCGGCCAACTCGGAATGAAACCAACTCAGAACCATCTCAGATAAGTCATTTAGAGTGATAAAAAAATTTATATAAAAAATTGGTTAAATAGGTTATGTTAGGTTAGGGTTATCGGCTAATTTAAAATTATTTTTTTCAAAGATTTTAATGACTTTTCAAGGAGGTGTTGAGTTGACATTATTCCCAGTTGGCATGGAACCCATTTTGATGTATGCCTTCATGACTGATCTGCATCCTGCTCAGTTCTTCAAAGAAAGGTATCAGGCGAACATAATGAATGCGATGGTTATTTCTGATAGCTAATATTGGCACACTGGGGGACGCTCGGTATAGCTAATATCGCACTTGTACTCGCGAATCAAAATTTGAATAATTAGCTGTACGCTATTAAAAGTTATGACTCATTGAATGGACAGTTTGATCTTAAAGACTTGCTAGTGCATCCGCATACTTCAGACTGATTCGATAGATATTTTCTAATGCACAATATCTAGACATTACTTTAGTTTATATTATGAAGGCAATCCTTGGAATACATTTTAGTATGTATAATTTGGCTTTAGGCGGAATCACGAACTCCTTACAGGAACAACGGCCGCCTGTTTTGATTTAAGGGAACCCGGTGGTCTAAAATTTAATTTTTTTTTTCAATATTTCGAAAGTGTAATCCTTTAAAAATATATTGTTAAATTTTTGTAATGGTATTGACGATATTTAAAGTTCTACAGCCCATTTAGCAGGTCAGCGCAGAAGCAGATAGAAGGGCCGGACAAAACTTCGAACTCATTTATTTCAAACCTACTTTTTCCTGCATGGTGTGAGGCAAAAAAAAAACTACTCGGCCGATTCATCTAAAATTTCACTATGTTATTTCGTACACCAGTACATATCGCAGGAACTAAAACAAAGTTTTTACGTTAAATCCTTCTTATTTTTCACATACAAAATATAAGGGGCCATCCATAAATTACTTCACACGAATTTCATGATTTTTTTACCCCCCCCCCCGTCCGTCAACATTGTCACATTTGTGAGCCCCTCCCCGTAATGTGACGTCACATATTTTGCAATTTAACATCCAAAAATAATCAAAATTAAGTCACAGAGCTGATGACCTCCCCCCATACCGCTTGTTACACAATGTCACACTTCTCTACCCCCCTCCCCCTTAAGGTGTGACGTAATTTATTGATGGCCCCTAATGAAAAAACAGTCTGTGTTTTCTATACATAAATTTCAACAACGCGCCATTTTGTCAATTTATTTTATTTATTTTTTATTCTAGTTCTTGTGATAACTACACTCATACTGATCAGAAATTTAATAACAATATTTTTGTTTACCGTTAAAGTTATTTAATATATATATAAATGATACAGTTAAATATGACCGAAGAGGTAGGGTTTTGTAGAGTAGAGCCTTGGCAAGGCTAAGGGTCCTGGTTGAATTCCTAGATGTGACGGCAGCTTTTTCTGATATTTCTGTTTCAAATTTTCAATTGAGAGTCGCTAATATTGTCTTCACTGATTAAATATACAAATAGGTAGGTACATAAAATTACAAATCCTGTTCAGTCAAAGGTTTTACAATATCTACATAAAGTTACAAAATTACATGAAAACTGACTATGAATAAGACAAATAATACAAGGAGAGGCAATAGATAAAAGAGGTACACAGCGAGACAAAGAGAGACACAAGTGACCTAATATAATTAGCTCTTCAATATATTATATATTTTTGAGCAACAGCTGAACACTTTTTTGTAAATCGGTACAATAAAATCGTATCTGAAAAGGGGATTCGTCAGTAGGCGATTTTGCACTTTAAAGCAGTTTTTAAAGGCCTGATACTATCTTTTTAATGCCTATAACTTGTCAAAATCTGTTTTATTAAAATTATCTTTATAAGGGGTCATCTGTGTTCTCCTCTCAATATTTAATTAAAGCATCTATAAATCTAGAATATTTCTAAGCCATTAAAATTTCAAACCAAAAATACCGTATTTTGTATTGCTTCGCATTTCATCGCTTTAATGGTTTTGAAATGATTTGAATTTATTTAATAAAACCTTGTAGTTTCATTATATTTTTTATGAAAATATCTAAACTAAACACACAATACAGTAATATCGTTTTGGGTTTTGACATAGTTTGCAGCTTGACAATCATTTTGCAAGTACGGTTTTAAAAAAACCTATAATGTCTACCAACCTCTGGAATATATTATTATCATTATATTTTTAAGAAAAAATCGGAATTAACAAAACTTAAGGCAGTATTTTAGTCTAGAAAAAAAAATTTTTTTCTTCATATTTCCAAAGTTTAAATATTCAAAAATATCATCTTAAAAGGGTTTTTCGAAATTCGCATTATTAAAAGTTTTCTGTGATTATAGTGATTCACGAAGAATTTGGATTTGAGATCAAAATACACAACCAAACTGAAAAATATTTTTGTAACAAAAGGTATAACAAATATCTGTAGAAATGTGAGCTATTTTATTTATTTTTGCTTTAAATTATAAAATATAGGCCATTCAAGATTTAAGTGTTTCATGATTTTAGCGGCAAATTGGGCAATTACTTGTGAGTAAACGAAATACAATAAAAAAATTATTTTACTACATTTATCGAAAGAAATACAATGAAACCTTAAAAAAAAAAATAAAAGTAAGAAAACAATCATTTTTATAGGTGTAAATTTAAAATACGAATTACCTATTTACGGCGAAACAAAAAAATGTCGTTTCTACATTAAAATAACCACCCAAAATAATGCATTTTTAACAATGTTTTATTTTATTTTTCGTTATATTTATAAAATAAACATTATACAATTATATTTTTAATGTTTTTCATTTACTCACAAGTTGCCTCTAAAATCATGAAACACAAAAAAATTTAATTGCCTACATCTTATAAAGCAAAAATAAATAAAGAAGTTCACATCCGTACTAGATATTTGATTTACCTTTTGATTACAAAAATAATTTTTCAGTTTGGTTGGGTATTTTGATCTCAAATCCAAATTTAAGATTTGTATGAAACTGGCTGAAATGGGCCGCGCATACGTTCCTCTAAAGCAAAGTTTTTCAAAATTAGATGTACACAATCATTTTCCTCTTATTCTGAACTGCACCCCACCTCCTAATATATCTGTTGAACCAAGTGTGATATTATTATGACCGACAGATTTCACAAGTTCGATCGAGCCGACATGACAGCCATAATTCACTTCCACAATGTATCCACCAATACTGAAGTAGAGGCATCTCCCGAACATCGTTGGCGACTCTCGATTAATACGCAATAATAACTCGCGCACCTGCCCCGCTGTAACTCATCACAGAACAGCTTATAGAGAAGCACTGATTCTGCATCGAGAGGACCAGGATATTAGACGGTATAGAATACAGACTGACGCAAAGGTCAGGAATTAGTTCGATGAGTGTTATTGCAGATGTTTGAGATGTTTATTGCTGTGATGAAATGGTTAAAGAGTATTGGTATTTTGGTAATTATTGATTTTTTTGTCTTTTCTTACCACCTATACGACAAACTGCCATTACAGATATTAATAATCAGCAATAATGAATTTTGTTTTACTTCAACAAAAACAAGGAAATGAAGACTTTATCCACTGGAGCGACCACGTGAAATAAATAAATTTTCCTCAATTGCTCGAGATTTCCAGAAGAAATCATACCTTCGAATTTTAACATGGAGACATTAAAACTTATTAAAGTGCTATTTAACCAATGAATTAATCTGTATTTAACCGTTTATCTCATATTTGTAGGATTTATAAATAAAAACTAAAAAATCATAAAGTTTAAAACCGAGCGAATCCTGCGTGTTTGTTACTTTGAAACTCCGTGAGAGGTACTTATTCGAGTCAACATAGAATATTTTCGATTGCTGTTTGTTATCTGTGGTATACTTGATAATGGAAGGTGCATATCTATGGAAAAAAAGACTTAATTTTAACGGTAAACAGCTGATCAGAAATTCTGCGAGAAAAAAATATTTTTTTTTTAACATCGTTCTAAAATAGTCTACGAAGTTCGGATTTGCAATATCTATGATCATAATAGATAAAGCATTTCAAATAAATGGCTGGCCATGGAAATGTTTTAAATAATTACAAAAAAATGTTTTACGAAAGGTAGGAAAATGTGGTCCAATTTTGGACCGTTATCAATCGCAGCAAAATAAAAGTGGTAAATTTTTCGACCATAATCACTCCAGTGGTCAAGAAACAGAACATATTATTTTTTATATTAGCTTAAATCCTTCAGTGTCTATGTTATTTTTTGAGATGCTGTGGGCAGCATTTTTTCTCGTTTTTAGGTCTAATTTTCCCTTTATCCTACTTAAAAAATTAACCCTTTTTGCAATTTTTTTGGTTAACTTTTCAAAGTTAGTGTTAAGTTTTAACTTATTATCAATTATGATTCCCAAGTATTTAATTTCTTCTACCTCTTCAATATATTGATTGTCTATATTTAGGGTAATAAGTTCATTTAGTATTTTACATAATATCTTGAATTTACTTTTGGTTACATTAAATTTAAGTTTTGGTTACAATTAATGTCATTAAAAATAGCAGATTGCTGAAACGAAGAACCAGTTTCGAGAAGTATTGACGTAGCACTAGATTTGTCTTGGTTGATGATTCATTTCCACACAACTTTGATAAATTGACTTATTTATGCCAGCATCAATCGTTTAAAAAGTGAAAATATGAAAATGAATTCACGAATGTTTTTACAAAATGAATATTAGTTAATGAAGCGGCACTATTTGACGGATGAGTTGCACACCGGTGACACCAGCGACATCTGTAAGACACCAGGGAGGTCTGGAAAGAAATATTTTCTGGTTACTTTGTTAATCTTGCGAAGCTCTGAACGCATTATGAAAACACAGCCAGAATAATATCATTTGAATTATAAGGGCTTTGAGCCAACCTCCCTGAAAGCGTTTAGATTTTAAGTGACACAATCGTCTTTAAATAAATTGTTGATTTGTATAAATAATCATAGAATTGTGTGCTTTCCTTGCTGTTATTTTGAAGATATTCTTTTTTTCTATTTAAGCCGCCGCTATCCGAATTTCGACCGATTTCTTACATATCTCCCTTAAACATTTGAAGTTTTTAAGCTCTTAAAAAAATATATGTTATTTTTGAAGATAATATCTAGGTAAGTTCCACGCCGAAACGCAAATTATATGAAATTCCCCCAATAGAAAAAAATCGCAAAGTATGCTCCGAAAATTATTAAAAACAAGTCTATTTCTATTATTTTACAAGATATACTAGTGAAAAAATTCACAATGTTTCTTTAAACGATACTTAAGATACCTTCCACGAGATTTTTGCTCTATTTTAAACGAGTCAAGTTTTATTAAGCATTTTCGCTTCATTTTTTTCACTTAAAATACTAGCGCGCTCTGTCCAACATTCGTAATTACATATCTCTCCATTTTCTTCTTTTTGAGCCGAGAAGCGCCGCCTTAATTATTGTAATTTTGTTATATATGTTTGACATGTAATTTGCGAGGTGGATGTGGGTACTGCCACCTCCGGAACCATGTATTTGATAACCAGCACCCCTGCTAAAGGTCACCACAAATACTTAGCTAAGTTTGGTCTCTTAGCAGGGGTTTCAATTTGGGAGGCGGGTATGGGTACCGCCGCCCCGGGAACCATTATTGAATAACCAACACCTCGGCCATAGGTTACTCCAAGAGGTTCGCTACTTTTGGTGACATAGCCGAGGTGCACGGGTTCATGGGGTGAGGTTTGTCCAGGCCTTGGTGGCGAATGAGTCTGCCTACCAGCTGGGTGTCTGGTCAGATCGGAGCTGGGTGGCGGGTCGGAGAATGGTTGAAGGAGGCCTTTTGACCTTTTCAGCCGGACTCGATCCACCGCCTTGCACTGCAGTTGGAGGGTCAGATTCATACGTCCGTCACTGGCCCCTGGATTCTTACCCACTTCGCATATCTTTTTCCTTCACAGAAATTCCTACCCTTCCCTTCCTTAAAAATACCTTCCACACAGCATCCTCAAGATGACATAGGCCCTGAGGAAAAGTGTTTTCCTCGAGGCCTCCTGTGTGGAGCTATGTAAAAAAGGGGGTGCCCAAGTTTATGGGGTGAGTGTCTAAGTCCTGGCGGCAAATGCGTTTGCCCACCTACTGTGTAGCGGGCCGGATGGGGAGTGACTGATTGATTTCTCTTTTGAGCTCTATAGCCGGACTCTCTCGTCCCGTTGCCTTGCGCCGCAGTGGGAAGGATGGATTCACACGTCCGTCACTCCTGGACGCACTGACCCTCCAGAATCCTACCCACCCCTTATCCCTTTTTCCTTCTTAGAAGTTCCTCTCCTTCCTTTCCCTAAAAGTCCTCCACACAGCATCCCCAAAGATAACAAAGACCCCGAGGAAAATTGTTCTGAGCTTCTTGTGCGGAGGATGAATATAAAAAAAGAGTAGAACATAACACAGGTTACATAAATTCATCAGTATATTATGTGTTCGCGTTTACATTTGTTGTCAGAAAATATTAAAAATCACGGGATATAAAAATTGAAGGATATATGGAGTTGAAAGCATATATGAAAACAATATTTGTCTCAGGATCATTGCCTTCCAAATGTTGAAATTTACCTAGTGAAACCTGGCGCGTCGTCTTGTATTGTAACAAATCTTCACTCTATTAAGTCATAGAAGCATCTGTCAAACATTTAAACAAAATAAGTACACATTTCGTTTAAAGAATTATTAATTTAAGTCATAAATTAAATTATATACGGAAATGACATCAAGAAAACCATGTGAATACAATACACGTCTCTTTACATCCAAAGCAAATAATAAACTCTAACATACAAACAAATAATTAATTAAAATGTCCCAAGTACACAAACACTACGCGACAACATGATAACTTACATTTAAACACCTAATTTCATAAACATCAACACATCCACACCAACAATAGTAAGCAATCCATTGGTTACGATGGGGCAACTTATATAATTGCCTTCCAAACGATATTAAAAACACAAAAGGGTGGGTAAATTGAAAAAACAAAATATTCGTTTTTATTTTTAATAAAAAAATAATAAAACATTGTAATGTAATGTAATGTTTAGTTTAAGGTGTTCAAATATTTCTATTTAAATAATAGAAAATGTACTTTTCTTTTTTTCTGATTTAACTAAGTCATTACTCGGTTCGGGGTTTTTAAATAAATAGTTCGTTGAACTTGAATAACGTCACACATTACTCAGGAATATTTCACACTACTTATTTCCAAACACCGAAATCCGTTTTTATTTTTATTTTTTTTATACGAATACCGCATAAGAGTCCCAACTGCCCCCAACTGCATAGATTCAATGAGACTATGGCATCTTCGTTTGTTGTGAAGCTGAAAGTAGTGGGGAGGAAAGGACGCGAGGAAGAGGAAGATAATGAAGTTTCTGGCTATTCATATCTGGTCATCAAACCTTGCTTAATCCATTTCAAACAACGTTTCAATTTCAATTCTGAATACCAGGTCGATACTGATAGTATCTTCCATTCTGGAATGTGCCGCAAATATCTTTTATGACATTTAAAATCGTTAAATTGTAAAATAACACAAAAGATTTGAACCCGTGATCTTCGGATTGCTAGTCGAGAGCCTTACCACTCAACCAAAGAGGTCGTCAGTAAGTTTAAAGCTCTAGAAAAAGATTTTAGGTTAATTCTATTCATCTTCTTGATGCCACAAATAATACAGATGATTCATTTGTTCCATTTTAGTGGCCACATCCAAGAATAAACGTACAGTTTCTACTATAAATGTATTCCAATCTTAACCAAAAGTTCGACGAACATATAGAATCTTCTCATCTCTATAAAATGGCGGATTTATCTTTGGCCTTAGATTGTTCCTTCCGGATACAGATGATAATCAAGATTTCGTCGGGAATCGAGTCCGCGTCTCCAGTATCTGATAACAAGCACTCAGCCATGAGATGTGGGGGGCCTTTTGACTTTGAAGTCGTCAAACATAATTACAGTCTAAATCAGTCATCGAGAGGGACGAATAAAAAGTTATTATTGACATCAATGGCTCATTTACCGTGGAACGGAAAGCAAGGATTTATTAATGTACACACATAAGATTGAATCCTTAAAAATGGATAGTAGGATGATTTTAAAGACATTTTTTTATATGAATACCGCACAAAAGTCCCAACTGCTCCCGTCTGGAGCCAGTGAGACTATGGCATCCCCAATTGGGGTATGTTATGAGGCTGAAGGTTGTGGGGAGGGGAAGGATATGGGGAAGAGGAAGGTGGAAAGTATTTGGCTATTCAGATCCAATCACCAAACACAGCTAAAGCCATTTCAAGCAACGTTTCAATTCTGAATGGTGGTCTTACACCAGGGCGATATTGAGAGTGACTTCCACTCTGGAACGTGCCGAAAATATACTATATATTATTTGAAATGAATGCAATGTAATAAAATTTATTTGATTCGATCACGCGACCTTCGGAATGCGAGTCAAGAGCCCTACCGCTGGACTATGCCAGCCGTCAGTGGCATTGCAACGCATGCCGGGAAGTCGCTAGTCTTGTATAAAAGAAAAACTTAAAATTAAAACAGAGCTCTAAAAATTAAACGTGATAACAATAAATACAAATAGATGTTTACGAATGCATTGATAAAAAACTTTAAAATTACCTTATTCCGTATTTTGCCATACCATTAAAATAACACGTGTTTTCCCATGTTACAGTTTTGACTAAAACAATGACTTTTCTCAAGGCGTTAACATCAAGTATGATGGTCGCTACTTTACGATTTTTTATTAAAAGCCCATTCGAATCAAGCCATAGTTTTCTTCTTACCTATATAATTAGATACCTCATTAAAATACCTTATCATCGTGCATCAACGCAAACACTTCTCATACACATTAAATCAGAGATGGTATTTTCATACCTGTCATTAATTTTGCATTTATTGTTTGGTATTTCAATCAGAACTCACGAGAACTTTGTTGTAGTTGGTTTTCAAATAATCAAAAGTATAAGATTTCTTTGTTTTGACCACTTTTACTTATACTATAAAACTTACTTTTGACTATAAAACCGACATGTTTCAAGAGCGATGCTCCCTTTCTCAGGGTTTACCAAAAACCATAAATATAAATGAATATAAAAAAAAAAATTAAAAATAAACTTAGCGGTGTCAATGGAAAGATGGGTTTTGAAAAGGGGGAAGAAAGGTAATTGAGGGCACAATTTACAAAGGGAACTGCAATAGTGGATCAATAAAAAATATTTTCGGATTATTTATAATATTTAGATTTTAATTCACATTCTTTCTAATCTCCAATATTTCCAATTTATCCAACTGAATGTCATTATAATTACAATGTAATAATTCGATTCCATTATTAAAACCAAAGGTATGACTAGTCTCCAACAATAATTAGAGAAACTATTTTTAATTATTTAATTATCAAAAAGAAAGACAAACATTCCTGGGTTACGAATAACCCAACAATTTTTGAAAATCTCCAACCACAACCACATAAAGCGGGTTGCTTGTGTTGTGATGGAGGACTTAGCCAGCCGAGGAATCGAACACGGGACGCCCGGGTAGGACCCAAACGCGATGCCCACTCAACCACTGACTGGTCAAATTATTGTACATTTCAAATGTTCTTTTATTCTTATTTCAAAGATTCTCGCAGTTTTACCTACATAAAAGAAAACCCAATCACACCCAATTTCTTCAACAAGTATATTATAATATACTTTATAACAGCTTCAAGTGACGAATCTGAAAAAAACAGTAATATTTTAAAAAGATTATTGGAAAATTAGTGATAATATAATTTTAAAAACGGAAAATCCAACATTTGAATTTATCCTACTTTGATCATTATTAGCAAATGAAGACGCTTGTGCAATGATGGAGAACTCAGCTAGCGCTGAATCTAGATTGCAAGAACGCAACGATTAATTATTTTTTAATTTTTAATGTGAATACCGCACAAGATCCCAAATGCTCCCGTCTGGAGCCAGTGAGACTATGGCATCCTCAAATGGGGTATGATGTGAGGCTGAAGGTAGTTGGGAGAGTAAAGAGTTGTGAAAGGGAATGTTGGGGAAGTACCTGGCTATACCTTGTCACTAAACAAGGCTAAAGCCATCTCAAGCAACGTTTCAATTCTGAAAGGGCGACACGGAGAGTATCTTCCATTCTGGTATGATCGCAACTAGACTAAATATTATTTTTAATCAATTAATTGTGAAGTGACACACATTATATCTAATAAAATTTATATGCGCACGCCGAAATTTAAACCGGCGACCTTCGGATTGCTGGATGAGAACCTAACCCCTCGACCATGGATGTCATAATTTCGTTTCCAAATTGGTTATTCAATTTTATGTAGCGTTAACTTTATACATGCCAAAATACGAGGAAAAAACGAGTTGTTAGGTTTGGTGTATAAATTTTTTTTTTATTCATTTATTAATTTATGTAATTTGGTACTTGATTGGATGAAACGTTATATCGTTACACCGACTTACTAACAGTTTAATAATAAGCCTGGGTTGGTTAACTTTTAAGATAAAAATAAATACATGGTGTTCGGAAACTCGTAGTACAAGCGGGAAACTGGCGAGTCTATAACACATAGAGAACACAAAAAACTCTTTTTTTTTTGATTTGAGCATCTTTTTAATGTTTTTTTCGGCAACAAAAGATTTTAAAAAATGTAGCAGGATCTAAGCTTTTATGCATTTAAAAGGTAATAAACAGCTACCTTTTTTAATATTTTTATTTTTTTAAATTTTTTTTTTAATAATTTATTCCAGATCTCGGGGAGGGTAGTGCAGTCCCACGAGTTCCATATTATACATATATAATAATCAAGTATTGATAACAAGATATAAAAAAGGATACATTAAAAAATATATATTTACATGGTTAAAGAAATTTAAAAGAAAATAATTATAATAATAAAAAAAAATAATAAAAATAAAACTTTTTGTTTAATCTATGTCCTCAGGAAGTGGATCCATCGCTTGTAGATGGGACCCTGCAAGAAGTGGAATGCTGCCATCACAATACTATTTTCGCTCGAGGCTAGTCGCATTCTGTAGTTGGTGATCCGCTTTGTTCATTAGTGCTCGGAATCCGGGAACGCACCCTTCTTCAAACATCTCGGTGGCACTGCAGTACCAGGACAATCCAAAAAGCGTTCGATATGAACTAAAAAACTTCAAGTTTTTGCGTATGTCACACGACGCTAAACTATCATAGAGTTTTTTTGGGCTGGCCTGTACAGATTATGTTGTAGTGTCACACGGAAGCTATAATCTGGTTAGTGAGAAAGGACGGAAAATAATTTCTTTTTACGGTTTCTGTCACCTTGACAGCCAACAGTCTGACAGCCGCGTGATCATGGCAGCTTCCTAATTCATCCCGCCGGCAGGAGAAGGAATAGCATCATTTTATAGGCCACTTCCACCCCTATAATATATTATCTGTTTCGTGAGACGTGTATATGACCGAATGGCGATATATGGTGGTATAGACCACGCCCAAATAACACTTTCTGGGTATAGTGTGTGTATCACTCGTAAACGACAACTTAAATAAAATAAAAAGTTGTATTACGAAATCAAATTAAATATTTACCAGTCCACTTGTTTTAGGAGTTTCCAGACACTGTATATTTAGGCTTATCTTTATTGCAGGGGAGTGTCGTGAAATTTTTCTGATTTTTTATAAAAAGATAATATTTTATAACAGGAATGAATATTGTAATAAAAGAGTTGAAAACGTAATAATGTGTTTTGCGCCCATTCGTATTGAGAAAAAAAAAAACAAATCGAAATCTTGCTGTTTTCATTTTTAATATCTTACACATTTATATTTTTTTAAACTTTAAAAATATATCACGCATCCCATAGAAAGGTGTCGTAAGTAAAAAAAACTTAATTTTATAGCAGAGCGAAATGAATGAATAATGAACAAGCGGTCCCGTCGACAAGAGATATTAGCGACATCTTGCGGAGATGGAGTGATCTAAATTAAATACGTTTGTTCGTGGGGCAAAGACAATCTCTTAACTATTCCGAGATAAAACGTAAAATAGAAATTTTGACATACGACACTTTTCTACGGGATGTGCCATATAGCTTTCCAGTTTTCTGCGAAATCCTGAATGGTCTAAAAGAAAATATCGCTCCAATTTTTTATAAACATATTTAATAAATTTTATAACAAAATAGCTGTTTTTAAATAAAGCTGCATTTTAAACTACACAAACACCAAACTGTTGTCGATTGAAAAATGTCGGAATCGTCAGAAAATTACGAAACGCCTCTGTTGCCTAAGAACCGGGCACATTCCTGTTAACTATCTGATTTTATTTTAATAATAAAATGATTAAAAATCTTTTGTTTTAGTTATCGCCTGAAGATGAGGAGTGTTGATGATTCCCGTCTCGCTCTATTGCGCTTTCCGCGTCAGGCATGGCTGGGCAAGAATATATTATGAAATCATTATTTTTTGGCCGAAATTAATATTATGTATGGAAAATCCACAAGACGGGTTCAATGAAATGGCGTTCGTGTAATTTATTGGGTGCTAAAAAACCAAAATCGGATCGCTTCCGGTGTAATTGACTGTCAAGAGAAAAAACGGCGGGATAGTCTCAAAATGTAACTTTTTGTATTTCAGACTTTATCAGACTTGATCACTAAAAAACATATTTTGAATTATATTGGAGATCGTTTCACAATACTGATGAATTGCAACGATATTACACACCGTGTTCCACGCTCGTACCGCAAAAATTAGGGGGTGGTTATTCATGATAATCAAAGGAAAAATACTAGGTTATTCATGATAATCAAAAGAAAATGTACTAGTTTATTCATGATAGTCAAAGGAAAAAATACAAGGTTATTTATGATTATCAAAGGAAAAATGCTAGGTTTTTCATGATAGTCAAAGGAAAAAATACCAGGTTATTCATGATAATCAAAGGAAAATATACTAGTTTATTCATGATAATCATTGGAAAAAATACTAGGTTATGCATGATAATCATAACCTAGTTACATCCAATGAAAGTTTTTTCGAGGATTTGTAGTGACAAAAACATTAAAAGGAAGTTGAAATTTTCTACGTGTCCAAATAATAATTTTCAAAATGTAGGCCATCTAAAAAAAGTAGAAAATCGGTTAATTTTTGATTTTTTATTTTTTTACACGAATACCGTACAAGAGTCCCAACCTTCTGGAGCCAGTGAGACTATGGCATCCCCAATTGGAGTATGTTGTGAGGCTGTAGGAAGCGGGGAGGGGGTAGAGATGATAAAACCTGGCTATGCAGATCTGGTCGATAAACACGGCTAAAGCCATTTAAGAAATTTTATTTTATTTATTTATTTATTTTATTTTTTTACAATAATAATTAAATTTATAATATTATTACCTAGGTGTACATAAGAATTAATTTTTTGGTTCTACTACTCCATAAATTGAGCTCTAGGAGCTCGTGTTTATGGGAGGAGTATTTACATGCATAAAAAAAACATAATGTTCTGAAAAGTGTGAATACAATGATCAAAGACTTAAATGTCTTGAATGAAATAGATATACAAATAATTTTTGACATAGATATAAAAAAAAAACAATAACAATAATACTTTTTTTTTTATTAGATGTTAATTAGTTAAGGGTGCAATATATCGTTATCCAATTTCAGGGACTTAATTTGATTTTTAAATTGTTCATTTTCCTTGTTTCTGTTACTGTTATGAATTATTATTGTCCTTTTGAAATTCCTACCCACCTCCTTCCCACTACCTTCAGTGCAGTTTAAATCTTCGAACAATCCGCAGTGTGTTATGAAGTTCATATTTTCAAAGTGCAAAGATAACCTTCGGTGAATAAACATTGTATTTACATGTGTTGCATAGACTACAATAACTTATATTACCATCTGTACAGATTGGAACATTTTATGTGAATTTCGTATGTGCATATCAACCCACCCAGCTACAACTACAGTGAGTTTTTTTACCATTCCTGTTTTCCCTACCTAAAGAAAGTTTCTAACAGTTACATTTAATGTTTCAACTCTGAATGTTGGTCTTAAACCGTGGTGATCTTATGCTGAGAGTATCTTCCACTGAGGAGCAAATATACTATAATATATTATTTTTAATTAATAAATTGTGATAAACACAAATTAATCAAGTAAAATTTAATTTCGGTTTGCTAGTCGAGAGCCTTACCTCTCGACCACCGTAGCCGTTTGTTTCTGAAGCAGCAAAATATCTTGAACAGTGACATCTGACATTATACCTACAATTTCCACATTGGCTTTTGTAAGACACATAAAGTTAAAAAAAATAGAATTGTTTAGCTCACGTGGTCATTTCCATCATGTACTATGAAACCTAGAAATATATATATTTTTTAAATTGTTAAGCCAATTGCGTCGTCCTGCTTGTCAACAGGTGCTTATGATTCAATTACATATATATTTTAAGAGTTATAATTTCCATCTTACATCTACAGATTCAAATTTTTTCATACATTTTTTCATAAATATCAATATAAATATTTTTTTTCTGGTGACCAATTTTTCACCATAAATTTAACCATATTCATAGAATTATGTTGCTTTATACTTTACTAGCTTCTCCCCGCGGCTTTGCTCGCATGGTATTACGGGAAATTACTGTAGCGCTTATCACTTATCTCCCCCCCCACCCCACCCCCATCCCCTCCCGCATTCCATATATTCGTTCCCTTACATTCAGTTTTCAAACATCTCGCCTACCACCTAAATTTCATAATGCTAAAGCTCAAAGAAAAAAAGAATTACTTATCCAATTTTGTTCATTCGTTCGGAATTTATGCGCTTACAAACATTTCGGATGTTTATTTTTATTTAAATATTTGGAAGTTCGTTAATATAATAAAAAAAGTACTCTATTTATCATTCAGTCTTTATAATCGTTATGAATTATATTTTTAATATACGAACTCTCATCTTACATTTATTCCAAGCTTGTCCAAAAAAAATGAATTCTAATATTTGAATTTTCTGCAGTAGTAGCTGACCAGTAGACTGAGTACCTACCAGCATAGAGCCCAAAAATATATAAACATTGTTTCCATGGAAAAGATTTTTTTCTGACGTTAGCAAAAACTCGCTTTTGTTAGCGACAGAAAACGTATAACAAATATAATATATTAATATTTATAATTTCATAACGCCAGAGCTTACCATCATATACAACCTGTAACACCAACCTGTAGTACCAAAAGTCTTTATATTGTGTTATGCGTGAAAAGGTCATAAACAAACTCGAGCAGTTTCGCATTTATAATATTAAGTATGGATAGTGTCAAAAAGAAATAAAAAATAAAAGAAATACATAGAGGCGAAGTCGGTGAAAACCTCCTAAAGGCTCCTAAAACAATTCCACCAGAGGCGTGAAAATTTAGTCTTAAGAATGAATTGGTACATATTATTTGAAAAAATCTTATAATGCGTATCGCTTTTGAGACTACACCAAAAATTTCAAAATTTTATTGTACGGTTATTGGAAACATGCTATAAATCATGCTCTTAATTTCGCGAATTTAATGAGAAATGTTGTTAATTATTAATACAGCGTTCCCATTTAGTTCGGTTAATCTGATCTCATATGTGCTGCCCTAATTAGGCGAAAATACTTGGAAAAAGAGAGCAAATATTATTAACAAATTCCCAAAAACAAACCTCTTTACTTGTAAATTTTGATGCTACCTTTTTGTGCTAAAACCGTATTATTTATGATTTTCAAGACGGTAACTGACATATCTTGTAAATTGAATCTTATCCATGTATAATAATATATCTTTACCATCAAAATGGTAGTTACCGTATGTTTGATATTATAATTTTAAGATTCTCACGAACAATGCGTTCAAAAATTACTTTGGGACGTTTTGCTAATTTGCGCTTCCAATACATAGGCCATTTTGTAAAACTGCTGTTGTGTGTTGTAGATATTTAAAAAGTGACCAGTTGATGACCATCTACAGATCTAACAGTATGTCTGACAGTTGAATTTGGTAGTTACCTATGGGCTGGAGACTTTACATAAAATTTGTTGAACTCTGTGCAAAAGAGGGCGGTTTGTCTTATTAACAATTCGATGTTAACAGATTGATTGCTGTTTTTAACGAAAAGGGAAAAGCATGTAATACTATTATTGGTACTCTAATGTGGACCGCCACTACCAATTGAGCTACTGAGACCTAATTACATTTGAACGGTTTTATCGATCTTATAATCCAATTTAAGAGTTACTAACATATTTTTTTTAAACATATCTCTACCTATCGTATTAATGCATCTTAGTAATTAATGATTCATAGTAGTTTCATAAATCATCATCGACCTGTAATATTATTTAATTATTTTTAAAAAATCTTACAAAAGTGGCAACTCTTATTATTTTGTTCACAGATTTTCTTAATTTTATTATTTCATTGGAAATAAGGTTTAGTTCATGTAATATGTAGACAATTCGATATGAAACCAACTCAGAAGCATCTCAGATAAGTCATTTAGAGTGATAAAAAAAATATATCTTAATATATATATTTCTTCTGTCCGTGTGTATGTCACTGAAGTCCTCCTAAACGGCGGACCGATTTTGATAAAATTTTTTGTGTGGGTTCAAGGGGATTCTACAATGGTTTAGATTCACAATTTGGTCCACTGGAAAATGTTCTTTGAATTATTTTTTTTATTTCTAAGGAGTTGTTGATTTTGGAATGTTTTACATTGGATCCGGCAGACTGCGCTACCATCGCAGTATCGAATATTCAATATTATTATATGTTAATTTTAGGTTGTCCCGACAGTTGTGTACAGGACAACGTCTGTCGGGTCCGCTATAAATAAATAAAATAAATTGTGGAACATTCCAGAACACTCTCGAATGTTGTCCTGAGCGAAGCCGGGTAACCCAGCTAGTATGTATATAAAATTGGTTAAATATGTTACGTTAGGTTAGGGTTATTGGCTACCTTAAGATTATTTTTTCATAGCTTTTAATGACTTTTCAAGGCGGTGTTGAGTTGACTTTATTCTCAGTTGACATGAAACTATATAATTTATTTGTGGCATGTTCCAGAGTGGAAGATACTCTCAGCATCGCCCTGGTATAAGATCATCATTCAGAATTGAAACGCTGCTTGAAATGGCTCTAGTCGTATTTGGTGACCAGATCTGAATAGCCAGGTACTTCCCCATCTTCATCATTTCCATCTCCTACCCCTCCCCACTACCTTAAGGCTCACAACATACCCAAATTGGTGATGCCATAGTCTCACTGGCTCCAGACAGAAGCAGTTGGGACTCTAGTGCGGTATTCTTATAAAAAAAGTTGCGACCATTATCTTTCTCTATTTTTCTGTGTCTTGTTTTCTTTCATATTTTCGTTTATATTATTATTGTTTTCTCCTTCTTCAATGAAATATTTAATTAATTAATGTGAAATCAATAAAAAAATGATAGGATATGTTCAGGTCAATTGTAAGAGCCTTGGTTCCAGTAAGGCCAGGGGAACTAGATTCAAGTCCCAGTCGCGGCCGTTATCCTTTTTTATGTGTCTTTATCTATTTCATATTTCATTGGGAGTTTTTAATATCACATATCTTCTTCATTTATTGAATAACTTAATACAACATCGCGAAGGGAGTCACGGATGGCAGCTCAGAAACAAAGTATAATAATTGCTGTCGCGGTGAAGAAGGTGTTCAAACATTACCACGCCCCTCCTCTCACTGCGTGCCTCTGCCGAGACCTCGCTCACCCATTCGCCGAGTCACTCATCCGCACACTGTCACCGCCAGCGCGAAGCCCGATGGTCACAGATCGGTGGACCGTAGAAAAAAATATGATGATATTACGTCAAAAGCTCCTACGGTAAGTGAATCGTCGAGGTGAGTGAAAGCAGACAATTATCATTTCGTATGAGTACGATAGTTTAAAAAAATGAATTTTGTCTCTTTAAAAAATCGGAACTTTCGTTTTAAACAAACACACATATTGCTTTTTTTTTACAAGAAAAACTCTCTTTTTATAACTTTTGAAGGTTATTCCCATCAACGTTATATATCATTGAAGAAGAAGATAACACTAATAATCTAAACGAAATTATGAAAGAGAACAAGACACAGAAAAATATAAAAAAGTCAATGGTCGCAACTGGGACCCAGATCTCTCGTCTAACCGAGAAGTGCGCGTTAAAAAATTTTGAACCCAGACCTCGAACCCAGACCTCGAACCCAGACCTCGAACCCAGACCACAACTGGGACGTGCATTAACCAATTTCGCTATTGCCACCTTCTGTCAACCCGTCATATTTGTCAATCTCATATTAATTTTTTTTTTACAATTAACATTATTATCTTCAACTAATTCTTTTTTGCCCTGACGAAGCTTGAGCTCAGTCAACTGGGTTTCGCTTAGCTCAAGCTTCGTCCCTAACAAATAAAAAGCCCTAATAAAGCCCTAACAAAGCCTGAAAGGCTATTTCCTAAAATTTGTGATAAGAGATCGTTCTCCCGCGAGAAGTGCTGTCAGATTTGTGTGATTTTCTACAGCTGTTAAATGAATAAATAATCATGCATACTTGCAGGAATTCGTGTTTAAAACGACCCAAACTAAAATACGTGACAGCTCACAGCTGAAATTTTGACATCGGCCGATAGAAAAATCAAATTGCAGTAGAAAATCACACAAACCTGACAGCACTTCTCGCGGGAGAACGATCTCTTATCACAAGTTTTAGGGAATAGCCTTTCTGAGCCAGGCGAAACCTAGTTGGCTATTAATTATATTTAATGTTAATACCCTGACGAAGCTTGAGCTAAGCGAAATGAATTAATAATTAAAAGCCTTCTGGGTTTTGCTTAGCTCAAGCTTCATCAGGGCTTATTATTTTAACAGTAAATATAATAAGTACCGACGAAGCTTAAGCTAAGCGACACCTGGTTGGCTGCTAATCATTAATTCAATAAAAAGTTACGAAAAGTGTGTTTTTTCATATAATATGAAAATAATAAGTTTTTTCTTTCCGATTTCTATGACCTGTCAAAAAATTATATTCAATGCATTTACGAGATGACTTAAAAAAACTCACTTAAAAACACAATTTTTTCATAATTCATATGAAAAGTCATAATTTTATCACATTCAAGTGTTGTAAATTGTTAACTAAATTGACTCGGCATCAAAATATCTCAACTAAGGCGTGTAAAGTCGACGTCTGGCCGCTCTTATGAAATTACTTATATCCTTATTAAGTATGTTAATTCCTCCGCGATCCGTCTGTTCCTATGTTACCCTGGTACTCTTTTCCTCGGTTCTGTCCCTCCTTTCCCTCTCGGTCCCTCCCGTGTCCCTCAGCTGCCCGGCTTTGCCCGGCTCGGCTCTGGCGTTATGGTAAAGTACTATTAATTCTAATCTGCCGCACATCCGAATTGAATGGCCAATCACAATCAAGCGATGGTATCAAACACCTCTGAACGATTGTTACTCTTCATCAATTTCAGAGGTCTGAAACCCCGGAACAAAAAAAAAAAAATAATAATAAGATGCAAAATTACGCAGTTCATTTTGAAAAGTAAAAATACTAATTTCGGTTGTCGGTGCATGCGCGATATTAAAAATTCCTAGATTTCCTTCGTAATGCGTAAAATTGCTCAACTTCAATGAACTTTATTTTTCAAATTGGAACAAACGACGTAGGTACAAAAATATTTACATTAATTAATAATATTCTTTATTTGAAATGTGTATTTGTTTTGTTTAAATGTTGGACCCAAGATATTTTTATAATCTCGTTTTATGTATTTCGTAATTTTCTAAGTTTACCAACATTCAAATACATAATACACATTTTAAATTTAAAAAAAAACGAGTGTGCTTTAGACCACACGACTGAAGTAAAACTTCTTTAGCTTGGTTTGCCTCGCCCGATCACACTTTTCGTAAAGCTCTCGTCACAAATTCACCAGTTTACTCCCCAAGTCAAGCGTGCATTGTTCATCTCGCCCGATCACACTTTTCGTAACGCTCTCGTAACGCATTCACCAGCTTACTCCCCAAGTCAAGCGTGCGTAAAAAAGTTTTACTTTAAAAAATTCTTTTGAATGGTAACGATTCCGAGGAAAATCTTCACTCATCTTCAACAATTCTACAATTATAACATCCCGCAATTTTTCACTGGTCCGCGCTAGTATTTTTATAAAAAAGAGAGAAAACTTTGAATTTCTTCCACTTCTATCATCACTATTAGCGGAAAAAGGTGTTTGTGAAATGTTGGAGGACTTCGCTAGTAGAGAATTCGACACGCGACTCTGTTACTAGAAAAGAAGTCAAGCAAGTTATACAAATCTGTTGGAAAAGCGACCACATTAATTTGTTTAAGGTAGGTGGGTACGGATAATATCACCCTGAAGAGAAATTACTGTTACTAAACTCTGATGTACTTTAACATTTGGTTTTAGATACGGTGATTGGCAAATCCGTAATCAAAACAAGGTAATTCGATAATAACCAGTTAACCAATTAATCTTAATCGTTCTTCTTTTCCTGCCCAATCTACTTCACCCTCACAACAATCCTTAATGGCAATAGTTCCACTAATTTTGGGTTATAAGAAAATTTGACGGCATCACAATAAAACTTACCCATCGATGAGAAACACGAAAAGGACAGATAACAAAAATGTATTTTGAAATGGGGAAATTGTTCTACTGATGTTGATGGTGATGATGGTCGGCAGTTTGTAATGAAATTTAAAAAAAAAAAAAACAGCAACCGATCATGTGATTCTTATTTTAATTTGTGAGGCGGAAATGGGTACCGCCGCCCCAGGATCCATTTATTGGATTACTAACACCTCTGCCATAGGTCACCAAAAGTGGTTCGCTACGTTTGTGACTTACCAGGGGTACCCTGGTTCATGGGGAGAGGTTTGTCTAGGTCTTGGTGGCTGATGACCTGGACATCCTGTACCCTAGATTCCTATCACCTCTCAGACGTATTTGCTTCCGAGAACTTCCACTTATTAAAAATACCCCTCACAAACCACCTCCAAATACGATACAGGCCATGAGGGTAATATTTTCCTCAGTCTCCTAGTGTAAAAAAAAAAAGTTTATTCTGAAGAACAAATATTGCATACTCTGTAAAGATGTGCTCGTTTTAATTAACATGCTAACATTAATAAATGTAATCGCTTACCATAGCCGTGCATTGCCAATCCATGTAGTTTAAATGAATTTAAATGTTTATTCCCGCTGACGCCCGCTGTCATTGCTGACGAGATGACATCAGCCGTTGAAACTGATGATCCAATTCGCATATTGAGCAAATTGATCGGAATTTCACTGAAAACTCGAAGGCGGGGGCACCTACTGCCTACTGCTTCTGCCTGTAATCTGTCACCTCCGGTGTCTGATGATCCGCTGTGGACCAAAGACAATCAGACATCATTGAAATTGCCCGTGGCCGTTTGCGGTGCGCGTGCCGAGACGCCGATCTAACTGACCTATTATTATTATTGGTGGTACAGTTCAGGCACACCATAAATTATTTAAATATATCCTGGCAGTTCTTGGTATCTTCCTTACGGCGCCAGATCTCAGGATAGATTTTGAGTTAATAAAGGTTAGTGAACATCCAAACTTCTAGGTGTTAGTCATCAGCCAAAATAAACAGATTTTACCTACGTCATTCGCTCTTTTACTTTCTTTTTCGTGACAAGTTTGGGATATAGCACTTGTTGCTCTGTACATGCGTCTAAGGTGTGCTGTTTTACTGAATTCTTCATCGCTATCATATCACTGTGCTTCTCAGGCGGTATTTGACCTCTTCCAAATTGTTCTCACCTGTTATCCTAGACGTTTGTTTCTAGTCCTTAGGCTTTCCCACCGTTCTCCAATCTTCTTCAATTCAAGAAATTCACCTGTTCCTTGGTCTGATTCTGGGTTACTTCCACTAGGAGGTTCCTCTTTTTTCAAACTTCTCCTGGATTCTCAGTAAATGTAATGTTGAGAAAATGATGGGCCATTGTTCTCTGTATTTTTTAAGTCTACGTGAATAATTCCTCCTTTTCCGTGGGGGATAGCTTTGTTGACTTATCTTTGTTGACTTAAAATTTTAAGATTTTCTGTTCATATTTTTTTCAACACACTCCTGATATTTAGAAGATCTGTTTTCAGAACCCTGCCAAATATTTAGAAAACAGAGAAAGGTATCAATTTCAGCGATTAGCCAAGTTTTAAAGTTCGAAGATCTCCAATTTAAGTTCGTAGTAGCTTCAACACCACAAATTTAATATTCTGTGTATGTACATGGGTCTCCACAACACATTATTGATTTAAATCGTCTGGCACAATTATTTTTAATTCAGTGGTGCACTTCCAGTAGCCAATTTTACATTATTATTTGTCGGGATTATCTGAGTAATTTACAAGTAGTGACTCACATCATAAGAAAAGTGACGAAGACGGATCATCGAGATGAAAGAGCGGTACTTTTTGTCATTGGCCAAGTGTCAATAAAATCGTAAGCCAAAATGTTGAGAACAATAAATGAATGTCTCGGCAATGTTCATGTTTGCCGAATGAATAATTAGTGAAATCTATTATGCATTATTTCGATTATCTGTATGCAACGCATTACACAGCGGATCCAAATTTAATATCTTAAATGTCGGCTGACAATTCGGGGAACTGCGCAAAAATTACCTTGATAATTTTTTTAAACATTATCTCCACACAGTCCACTCCACGAAGCTCTGGGGAAAAACAATCAAAGGCCTGTGTCATCTTTGAGGATGATGGGTGAGGGGTCTTTTTAGGGGAAAAAGTTCTGGGAAAGAAAAATAATAAGGATAGGAATTTGTTTGGAAGGGAAATGGATAGGAAGATTTGCTCAAATATCTGAATAAAAGCTGGTATTTATGTTTTTTTGAATTTTTTTTTTTTTTATCAGCTATGTTTCGTATTATTCATGTTTAAGCGTTTCCCCAGAACAGCTAAGTTTATGAAAAAATCTCCCATTCGAAAGGCAACTGTAAAAAAGGTTTCTAAATAAAAATATTTAAATTTACACCTAATACTCTGAAAATACATATTTTCTTAATTTTTGCGACGAAAAAGAATTTTTGCATTCATGGACAATTTTTTTTGTAAGCCATCATTGAGGGTACGTTTAGGAGCCATATCAGCGGCCGAGAATTTAAATTTCGTCGAACGATGGATCTTGTGATTGTACCCTTGCAACGGTACAGGGCGGTTCCGATGAGAAAGATTATAATTCTCCATTTTTTTATTTTTTTTATATGAATACTGCACAAAAGTCCCAACTGCTCCCGTCTGGAGCCAGTGAGACTATGGCATCCCAAATTGGGGTACGTTGTGAGGCTGAAGGTAGCGGGGAGGGGAAGGTAATGGGGAAGAGGAAGGTGGGAAGTACCTGGCTATTTAGACCTGGTCACCAAACACGGCTAAAGCCATTTCAGGCAACGTTTCAATTCTGAATGTTGGTCTTACCGGGGTGATATCGAGAGTATCTTCCACTCTGGAACGTGCCGCAAATATACTGTATATTATTTTGAATGAATAAATTATGAAATAACACAAATTAATCAAATAAAATTTATTTGCCACGCCGGGATTCGATCCCGCGACCTTCGGAATGCTAGTCAAGAGCCTTACCGCTGGACTACGCAGGCCGTTATTTATGCTCATATATGCTCCATACCAGCATTTTAACATAATAACTCAATATCAATTTTATTTCATTCCAAATTTGCTTTGATAAATACCCATATTCAAAAATGCTTCAACTCGTGGTGATAAAACAATTAAAATTGTGTACTTTTGTAATTATTTTTTGATTAAATGTATTTATAATTTTTTAATAATGTCTAAGAAAAACAAGAACGTAATTTTTTTTAAATAAATTAGTTTGTAAGACCGTAAATAAATAGACAAATTGAAGTATTTTCGTCACAGAACAAGGGCGTATTTTTAAAAATAATTTTAATTGAACTAAAATTAAAATTCTGAAAAGTAGCTTTCCCAAATAATTGATTGATTTATTTTATTGCATTATTATATGATTTGAAATGTATGTTGTATAACATAAAATTTTGTTTGAAAATTTAACAAATCTGCCAACGACCTACGGTAAAACCTTATTGTACTAAAAATAAACATATTTTCTCAAAATTGAAAAAATAGCTTTACTAGATAAAAGAACAGTACCTACATATTTAAGATTTATTGAATACATTGCAATCAAATGATTTTTTTTAAATGAGGGAAACCTTTTAATCTACCTACACTAAGTTACAGCGAATAATTGTAGGAACGTATTAAAAAAAAATCTGACTCAAATAAAATGGAGCATGTAATCGAGTAGAGGTGAAGCAATTTTTTTTGTTCAAAAATGTTAGAGAAATTTATACGACCAAATTTGCACAAATTTATTATTGTAGGCATTATCGGAGCATGATTTTGAAATCAAAAGGGTAGGTATCTTATTTTTGCCTGGATTAATATTTTACAATCGTAATAAAAATTTCGGGTATGTGTTAACCACAAATAACCCGATATCGCAAAATTGTTGTGTCCCAAAAATAAATCTAACGCTCTGAAATAGTTTTAGCTACGCCAATGCGTTTTTCAATACTGTCGATGTGTTATTGTCATAGACACCATTTGTCCACACATCCACTTCATACAAAATATGTCCAGTGGTGGCGTGTGGGCGGAGAGGAATTATTCATGATGTAAATCTAGGGCGGCGCAAAGCAAACCGTGTAGTGACTAGACTGCAACAAATGAGCAATAATTCTAAAATTATTATTATTTTTTTTGTGTACACGGGATCATGTCATCTGTATTAAACTAGGAAATAAAGCAATTGGTGACTTCCTTATAAAATAATTAAAATGTGTTATTAATTTATCTATCAGGCTAAAATAAGTTAAGGCGCCGTGTTAATTTTCCGATATTAAGCATCAAGGGCTTAATCATAAATCCACACATAAAAATAGTAGTCAATATTTCGACAATGTCTACTTTGCAATGTCGTCTTTATGTGGGTAAAAAACACCCCATTTGTAGTTTTTGCCAACAGTCCCGTCGCCGAGGGGTTAGACTAGCATTATCGCCACTATAAGCCAGTAAATTGGTTGTTTAACAGAAAGGATATGATTCACACAGTATGTACCCCCGCTTGCAGGGCCGGTTTAAGACCAAATATATTTATGTATCAGTCACAATAAAAAAATCACTACTGAATTAATTGCACTAGACATCGTTAACTTTCATATAATTGCGGATTTAGGCAAAAGAATACAATTAAAGTACGTAATCACTACAGTGTATGGTGCCTGTAAAGTACGTAATCACTACAGTGTATGGTGCCTGTAAAGTACGTAATCACTACAGTGTATGGTGCCTGTAAAGTACGTAATCACTACAGTGTATGGTGCCTGTAAAGTTCGTAATGCCCACACCAAAAACTTGAACACACTTTTTGGGTGCCAGAAATCAATTTCCTGCACTGAAGGACCAAGCTTGTGGGGAGTCCATCAACAAGTGAAAAAATAATAATATTAAGTCTTTAAATAATATTAAATGAAGTCGCTCCCGCTGTCTGAACGCTTAGATCTTTTAAACTACGCAACGGATTTTCATGCGGTTTTCACCAATAGATAGGTTTTGTGTAAATTGGTTGAAATATATAAATAAGTTGAAGTTGAAATATATAAATATGAAATATATAAATAAACACACCGCCCGGGCTGGCAAGCGGGCGGTGTGGATTTGATATGTACGCAAATTAACAGATGGCGTTGGTAATAAAGGTTGGGTAATGGCGTTGTGTTTTATTAGCCACAGCAGCGTGTGGCCGGGTCTGCTAGTATTAAAATAATGTGATGAAATAATAATATATTCTGCCTGATTGACGTTCCCAATATCTGATGAATATAAACTGACTAAAATTTCTTCATCCCTACCGAAAAGTTTTATATTTTAATTTTTTATGTGATAAGAGCGCTCCTCTGTGTTTTGTAAAAAGACAGAAGAACTACATGGCCAACCGGTTGGGCAGCGTTGTGATGCGTGTTGAGGTAGGGCCATTAGGAAGGGATTGATTAATATGGGTTTTGAAGTCTTGAAGGTGTGGTAAAAACATATGCTTTCGAGCTGTCTTACACAAAAAATGAGTCGCAAAAACTCTAGTATTCATCGAGTTTCGCTAAGTGCACCGGTGTGTAAGGGATCAATGCTGCTAGCTACTTAGATTGGGCACCAATGAAATAGCTGTTGAGCAGACCTAGCATGTCAACAATTAATAACAACAAAAACACATTTCTTTTTCGTATTCACCTTCGACTCGTACATTCTCCTCTTAAAAAGACACTTGACATTTTTTTTTTTTTTTTTTTATATGAAATACCGCACAAGGGTCCCAACTGCTCCCGTCTGGAGCCAGTGAGACTATGGCATCCCCAGTTGGGGTATGTTGTGAGGCTGAAGGTAGTGGGGAGGGGAAGGAGATAGGGAAGAGGAAGGTGGGGAAGTACCTGGCTATTCAGATCTGGTCACTAAACACGGCTAAAGCCATTTCAAGCAACTTTTCAATTCTGAATGGTGGTCTTACACCAGGGCGATACTGATAGTATCTTCCACTCTGGAACGTGCCGCAAATATACTATATATTATTTTAAAAGAATAAATTGTGAAATAACACAAATTAATCAAATAAAATTTATTTGCGCACGCCGGGTTCGAACCCGCGACCTTCGGATTGTGAGTCGAGAGTCTTGCCTCGGGACCACGGAGGCCGTCGAATTAAATAAAAATTAAATTTAATCGATAAAACGACTGAAGCATTTGTAACACTACTTGATGGTGGCATGTCTTCTCAGGTATCCCCGATATCTCCCATTAGTTTGATACTCCTTTCTCTGTCCATCCAAAGTGACAATTTTACTGATTATTTAATTAAAGACCCAAATACATCCCTGTGGAACGCCATTCCGGGTAAATAATTTAAACTCATTTAAAATTAGACCGATAAAGAGTGAATTTCGGTTAATGGCAATTGTTTGTTCGTGGCACTGTTAATAGATGACTGCAGGATATACCGAGCGCCCGTACTTGCCTGCATCGGTCTGTATTGGATGTATTTGTCGGAATTTGCATGAATTTGTATAGACGAGGGATGCACAAACTTGTCTGCAAGTGCAACATTTTATCGAAATTGTGCCATTAAATTGCATCATTTCGAAATCCTTAAATTAAATTTATGCTTTGAATGCGTAAAAAGCGATAGGTTAAGACTCTGGGCTGAGAGTCACAAATTCTAAACCAGATAAGGGCATCCCAAGTACCTGTATATAATATTATTGTTTATATACATGAATTAAAACCAAATTACTTTATATAGGAACTTTGTCAGAGTGGGAAATATTGATAAAGAAACTATTGCTCAGATAATATAGGTTCCACGAAATAGTCATAGCCAAGTATTTCACATCATGAATTTCTCTTTTTCTTTTTTCACACTTCTTCAGCCAAATTTATTTCTACGGTGTCAATAACTATAAATTGCTGAAGTTTTACACAAAAAATTTTGTCTGGAGTTTCTGACTAAACGCACATATTTTTATCAAGTCAAGTCACTTTTAACAGAGTAAGCTTTGGATATTTCAAGTATTTTGAAGAAGAAAATCAAAAATTGGAAAGATCGTTCGAAATCGGGCAGAGCCAAATAGTAAAATTTACAAACTAATTAGACTTTATGTAGGAACCATTGATTAATGTCAATTTTTTTAAGTTTTACGATGAATATCACAATATTCTTCTGCCTTTCTTTAATCGTGTTGTGTCTGTTAATTTTCAATAATTAGTACAGATCAAGATGTGTTGGGTATCTCCCAAATAAGTTTGAGGTTCGTGTGATTACTAGTTGATTTATTAAGTTATTGTAAATATTACAATGAATATTAAACTGGACTTGTTGTCCTTACTAGACAATGCTCAAAGTAGTTCTGCCGCTCCTCGCTGTTGGACTGAAGGATGTGAATCAACGTAACCGTTCGTACCTAAGATACGAACGGCGGTATATGTACTTTTATGATGTTATACTCAACTGTCATCTATATATACATTGCAATACTTCCATTCACACAAAATACACGAACGATGATAGACGGCACTTTTTGATATCATACTTAACTGCCTTCTGTTGGGATATAGCAAGACGGTCATTCCCAATTATCCTATCGACATCTATTAAATGAAGCTGAAAATACATGATTTTTTTTTTAAAAGAAAGACAAACATTCCCGGGTTACGAATAACCCAACAATAATTGAAAATCTCCTACTACCACCACAGAAAGCCGAAAATGTTGCTTGTGTTGTGATGGAGGACTTAGCTAGCCGAGGAATCGAACACGGGACGCCCGGGTGGGACCCAAACGCGATGCCCACTCAACCACTGACCGGTCTATACTATACCGGCGTATACTACTGATCCTAATTTATTTCTATGTTTTATTTTCGCGTTTATTCACTGTCGGTGATTAAAAAATAAATCCATACATATGGATACACCCGCCCAAGAATAAATTGTTTTCTGCTCGAATACCATTAGTTGCCTCACCCTTTTATAGACAATACCAGTATATAGCGCGAACGCCAGCCGATGAAACAATAACGAATAAATTAATTACAATAATTAACACCGCCGTTATTGTGCGACCGGCCGTCACCGCTATCGGTTCGGCCCTTCGAGCATTTGTCAATAGGCCACATAATGCCACACAATACCCGAACAATGTACGTTTTACAAACTACGTTTTTCACTTTTCCAGAGTGTTCAATGTCCATCGGGCGATGTTGATCACAGCCCGGCCGAATGGAATGACCGAGATGGACCGATAGCCTAGATTAATGAATTTGGCCGTTAGACCGTGGATGAATTATTGTAATTATATATTTAAATACCAGGTGACAGGTAGGTGGCCGAATTACAATGATGGCATAGATAATTAGTGGAAAGTCCGGAATAAAGTGTTTTAAATAATCAATAAGTAGCCAGGGTGGATGAAAACTGAAATCCTGACAGCTAGATGTAAGCATAAATAGAAAGGGACTAATAAGGTTTTAACAAGATATCTTCATTGTTTTGTGATCGAGAACGGATCTGTTCACTAAATTGACTTTTTTTTTTTACAGTTAATACCGTACAAGAGTCCCAACTGCTCCTGTCTGGAGCCAGTGAGACTATGGTATCCCCGATCGGGGTATGTTGTGAGGCTGAAGGTAGTGGGGAGGGGAAGGAGATAGGAAAGAGGAAGGTGGGGAAGTACCTGGCTATTCAGATCTGGTCACTAAACACGGCTAAAGCCATTTTCAAGCAACGTTTTAATTCTGAATGGTGGTCTTACACCAGGGCGATACTGCTAGTATCTTCCACTCTGACTTGCTGCAAGTGACAATTTTTTCAGTAAGCATTTAGAATTGGACACTAAAAGCAAGCTCATTGAACAAGTTCAAAGCTTAAGATATGAGAGTTGTAAAAAAAATTGTTAAAGATTATATCATTATAGGTAACAAGTGAATGAGAACTCAGGGAACCCAACAAGGAGATATGAATAGCTCCTGAAGAGTATACACAAAGACAAGCAAAATAGGTCTCAGACAGGAGCAACAGGTTCTACGTTTTACATTCCATTATTGGTCATGAAAAAAGGAGTGAAAGGTGTTTGAGGTAGCAGATATTCGTGGCTGAGTCAGTAAACAAACAAAGAGGCTTCTTAAAAGTAGCAGGACGCAGGTACAGGACGAACGGATTCTTGTAGCCCTAACATTAAATGCATCGGTTTTTCAAAAGTCATTTTTGTATCAACTCCGCAATCTTCGTATCAGTCCACGGCCGTACAAATTGCAAGTGTGCCCCCCTATTAAATTTGGTTGCTACCTCTGGTCTGGTGCCCAAAAATACCTGAAAAAAATCCTTCACTCCCCTTACTCCCCTGTATAGATTTCCCTACCTTAATAAGCAGATTGCAATCTTCAGGCGTCAGGTAGGTGTGCTGTCCTAGTTCTACTATATTACGAGTACAATGGAAAATCCTCCGAGGAACTGGCGTCATTGATCCCTTCGGCACCGGCGAGTAGTCGGGAAACACCCAAACGCGCGCCCAATATATGTACATGGTTGCCACTTATCACATGTGAACGGATCGCTCTGTTCGTTTTTGGATTCAACAACTTGGCTGTGGAACAATTTTCTGACCCTAACAACATGGGTCTCTTCAAGATCTATGCGAGCAGCAACAAAATTGCCGTTTAAGGCAATTAATGAAAACAATGAAAATGTATCTACTGAAACCTCTTAACCATCTTATTAATCTCAGTCTGACTAAAGGCATATTCCCTACTAATTATAAACAATCTATAATATCCCCTATCTTTAAAACCGGTGACCCACAAAACATTTCAAATTATCGACCGATATCTTTAATATCAAATATTGCAAAAATATTTGAAAAGATTGTGAAAAAACGGGTTGTAGATTTTCTGGAGAACAATAAAATATTACACTGCAATCAATTCGGGTTCGTAAAAACAAAAAGCACGCAAGACGCAATAGCAAATGTAGCATCACTTATATACTCGGCACTTGATGAAGGCAATAAATGCGCAGGAATATTCATTGACCTAAGAAAAGCATTTGATAGTATCTCACACGTAAAGCTTATTAAAAAACTGAAATCAAATAACATCAATGATAAAGCCGTCCAATGGATAGAAAGTTACTAGAACAATCGTGCACAATTTGTTAAAATAAATGACCAAACAAGCGACAAAGAAACACCAAGTTTTGGTATCCCACAGGGCACCGTGCTGGGACCAATATTGTTCATTTTGTATGTAAACGACATATTTATTCAACCATTACATGGACAAATTATCTCTTACGCCGATGATACAGTGCTTATAATAAAAGAAAAAACATGGGAAAAAATTAATTTAAAAGCCACGGAAGACATAAACACTCTAAAAATATGGTTTGACAATAACCTCCTGTCGTTAAATAGTGATAAAACATATGTCATCCCTTTCGAAATTAACACAAACAATATACCTCCAAATCTACAAATAATCTTACATGATCATTCTCTCGAACAACACGACACTAATTACTGTCGACAAAAATGTTCACTTCTGAAAATAGCGGATAAAATAACATATCTTGGAATAATCGTAGATAAAAACCTCAAATGGAAAGATCACATCGGCCATACAATAAAAAGAATTAGGAAATTAATTTATATATTCTTACGAATTAGAAACTTCTTATCAACGAAAAATCTATACTCAATATACTACGCATTAGTACAGTCTATTCTTCAGTATGCCGTTACCAGTTGGGGAGCAGCTTACAAAACTAGTTTGACCCCCATAGAAATTGTTCAAAAACTTGTAATAAAAATTATTTTAAAGAAACCTCCAGACTTCCCTACTGAACGAATATTCGAAGAATTTAAAGTCCCAACATTCAAAAATCTATTTATAAAAAATTCAATCTTACAAATTGTAAAAGAAAAAGAAAAACACTCATTCGTAACGGAAAATCGTACCAGACTCAAACATGTATTTGTGTGCCCGAAACTAAACACTTCTTTTGCTCAACATCATTTTTCATACCAAGGAAAATACTTTTTTAACAACCTACCCATAGAAATCAGAATCATTAATAACAAAATAAAATTATCGAACTCTATCAAAAATCATTTTAAAGAAATCAGCAACGGGAAGACTGCTTCCCCTATTTCCACATGAATGTAACACAAAAAAATATACTTGTTTTTACTCTTATGGAATGCATGGATGACTTTTAGTTAAAAATTGCGATGTGTTTTTATTAACTGCAGTAATTACTTATGTAACGCACGTGACTGTTTAAATGTATAAATATATATAGAATGTAAGGTGGTACACAACCCTAATAATTTTTGTTTGCTCAAAACTCACATTTTAATCATTTCCGGCGAATTCGTAACTAAAATAACTTTTTTATTCCAACAGACCCCTGAGAATGTAAATTCTTTGTATTCAAAATTAATAAAAACAATACCTTAACATTGATGTATTTTACGTACAACTATTTTAAAACTTTATAACAAGTTTTTCAACTACAAAGTTAGCTGTGAGCACCAGATTTTATTTTTCTAGACGATGAATTAATAACTTCGGGAAGGATTCATATAGAAACATCTTAAATATTTGTAACACGTTCTTCAGTATTAATTAAAATGAACGCGGCGGAAAGGTCGAATCTCCAGGTCCGCTACGGCGAATTCGACCGTGCGTTCGTCTGATACGCCGTGCCGCGGGTGTATATTTGTTTACACGCTTTCTTCACTTACGTCGTTAAGATTCCCACATTATTTGTCTTCTTCTTCTTTTCTTTGACAGAGCAAATTCGACAGTAGGTCCGTCCAATACACGGGTTGCGAGTCGCAATTTGTGTACACGGCTACTTTACTTACGTCATTAAGATTCTGAGTATATTTTAGGGTATATTGTCGTCTTAAACTTTGCTTCACTGGTGTTAAATATGTCTATTCAAAAAGTGATTCTATTTAACAACAAGACAGCTCTCCTCACCGGCATCCGCATGACCATTGGCAAGTTAGTCCTGCAGGCCAGAAGATAAAGCAGTCTACGTTGTCGGTGACGGAGGTAACCATCGGGAATAAAGAGAGTAATGCCCTCAATAATAGTCAAGCTTTCAAACCATCCACGAATCAGTCTCAAAAAATGTGAAACAATGTGCACATCCCTTCTAACCCATGAACGGTTCATTCCGAGTATATGCAAGAATCATGAGTGGTAGCCATACTCCTTCATGTAAAGAAATCTCAGAAATTTCTTCTGAACGTTCTCCAACATGAAGAGATACTCCTTAAAAACCCAGGTCCTGTCTGACCTCGACCTTTAGAAAGTTATCCGGGCACGGCAGTCGTAATTTAAATACCATGGTTTGCTATGCAAACTGCAAAGTGATATTTCGTATTAAATAATTCAATTTTTGAAAGTTGCTTATGTTCGCAGGTACAAACAACTAACACAGATGTCTAGTGTTGTCAAAAGTTAGGTTCAAACAACATCAAAATAAACAAAAACGCCTCCATCAGCGCACATCGGCCGCATTGTCGAAAAACGAACCGTCACTAAAGAATTACAGATAATGACGCGTGAATATGGAATCATTATTATTGTAAGTATCTTTAAACACCGAAGAGGAGAAGTGGGACCGCCGCGAACCGTGACTGCGCTTCCTATTGTCGTAACAGGTGAGCTGAACAATGAGATAATTATCGGTGATTTGGAAGCGGGTACTACAATACTAGTGCCAAGTCTGTCTAGAACAACAAAAGATATTTAGAAAATCACAATAATGTGGCTAGAAACAAGAGGACAAGTTTCTGCTACAGGCGTCTTTGGATTTTATTTAACATCACTTATTTCTGCAAGTTATGCTAACCTCTGTCTTGATCATCTTCTTCCCCTCCCCGCTCCCTTCAGCTTCACAACATTCCCCATTTGGGAATACCATAGGCCACAAAAAATATACATTTACGGAAAAAGGGTCATAATTAAGCCCTGATTTCAGATCTGAGAGCAACACCTCGATTTCAAAGATAGTAACTATGTCTGAAACTTCCTTATTCTTTGCATGTATGTCGCAAGTCTGTACATTTTCGTGGGTCTAGGTAAATTGACCGAATTGCAATTGTTCGAAATGCAATTTTTCGAACATCAATTGACCGAAACACTAGTTTTTCGAATTGATATAAGTATGTATACAGTACGTACAACCTAACCTAACCTAATCGAACCTAACCTAACCTATATCTGGTATATCTGACAGTGTCTCGTAAGTCAAAAACAAGTGAAATATACATTTTAAAAGTTGATTAACAAATTCGAAAAATTAGTCTTTCGAAAAACTGAAATTCGAACGGTTCCATGCCAACTGAGAATAAAGTCAACTCAAAACCTCCTTGAAAAGTCATTTAAAACTATGAAAAAAATAATGTTAAATTAGCCGATAACCCTAACCTAACGTAACCTATTTAACCAATTTTTTATATGTATTTTTTTATCACTCTAAATGACTTATCTGAGATGGTTCTGAGTTGGTTTCATTCCGAGTTATCCGGTCACCCTCCGCACACGGACACACACTATTTTGTGTAAGTGGGTATTCTGTATTTTTCCCAAACCGACTGCACATTGTATTTAAGTATGCCGGGGGGCCAACGTAAATTTAAGTATGTCATGTCTTAGAGCCATTTTTCTTAACCCCTAAGTAAATACCTATACATATCGTATCGTTTTGAACTCCAAATAATGATATGAGATCCACACCATTTCCGTTTGATAATATATTTACCATGGGTTTCCGGACACCCTCGACGGTGCCCATTATTATGAGATTTCCGAAGAATTCTGCGTTTTCGCGACACTCGAGCGGTCGCGTAATTATCAGAAGACGGGAAGCACAAGGATGTAGGAATCTGGTGGATGACAATAATAATGGCAATGCGTTTCGAGGAGTCAGTCACACAAGACTTCATCTAAAAATAAAGCAATAATGTCTCAGGCATTGATAAGTTACCGGACATTTATCAGAAATCCAGGATTAGTACTTTTAAGGAAACGCTAAATCAAAGTTCGTGTTGTAAAAATTATCTAAGAAAAACTTATTTAACATTCAAACGAAAATATAATTTTCAGATGTGTAGTTATTTCTCGGCTTCGTCGGACTTTCAAAGCTCTTTTTTTTAAGAAAATAGCAGTGCGCCTCCACTCCTGAATTTGCCAGCCACCTTTGGTCTGGAGACCCAAAATACAATTGACTGTGCAGACATGGTCAGTATGTTTGATAGATGTCATTATTTTATCAAGCGGATATTGGAGGTGACCCACCACTTTCCCAACGGCTGTGCGAGGAAACTGATAGGTTATCCTTAGCCGTACACGTCATGACTCTATTTTTTTTGTAAAAAGGAAGCTACATTATTTTTAAAACAAATCTAGACCATCCAATGTCCCTGCATGCATGATTGTTTGTAAGAAAGAAAAATGTATGCATACTTACATTTGCAGTAATTAACAAGATAAAGACACAACATAGATGTGTTCGCCTGTTGGTTCAGCATCTAGTTAGAGTGAAATAATAAAGTAAAATAAAAATATTAACAGGTTAAATATGATTAAAATCAAAGAAAATATATAAAAAAGAAAGATGTCGGGGGCAGTTTGTCCCACTATCGCGGGGCAGTCCCGGCAAGAATGAGCGGGCGAGTGGCCTGGCCGCAATGTGCCCAAACACCCGCGTCCCTTAGCCGGTTTCAACAAGCAGATAGCAATCTTTAGAGAATAGGCGACATGAATGATCTTTGTTCTACCGGTATTACAATGGAAGATACTCCAAATAAGAAATATGCCAAAACGCGCGCTCAACATAAATGCACGGTTGAAATTTGTCATATGAAAACGGACGCTTCTGTAAGAGGTTATTGAGTTTAACAGCTCGGCTGTGGAATGATTTGACGGCTTCTGTGTTTCTCCCTCCTACAAAATGGGTCTCTTCAAGACTCATGTTCACTTCTTCCTCCCCTCAACAAGACCCTTCACCACACATTTTCAAAATCCTGCGGGAAGTTATTTTCCTCAGGGCCTCCTGTGTGAAGTTAACGTAAAAAAAACAGATAAAGTTCCCGGCGTTACCCGGGTTTTACGTGGAGTTTTTCGAAATCAGATGTGGACAAATCAGATCAAGTAGCAACGAAAATTCTTATTTAAGGGGATTGATATGGTTTGACATTTCTCTTGTTTGAAAGTTCAAGTGCGCAAAATATCATCAATCTCGTAATAAAACTGTAGATTTGTATTAAAATCAAATTAGGTCCTGGCCCTGTCAAATCAAGGCCCTGAGGAAAAAAATCCCTCCGGGCATACGTCATCTTTGGGGATGCTGTGTGGAGGGTCTTTTTAGGGAAAGGAAGAAGAGAAAGATCTGGGAAGGAAAAACGTAAGACGGTGGGTAGGAATCTGTGGTCAATGTGTCTAGGAGTGACGGACGCATGAATCCATACCTCCTACTTTGGTGCAAGGCGATGGGTCGAGAGAATCCGGCTGAAAAGGTGTAGGTTAGGTCTCCCTCAACCAATATCTAACGATCCGGCCCGCCAAACGCATTGGCAAGCGCATTGGTCGCCTAGACCTAGATAAACCTCACCCCATGAGCCCTGGCACTCTTGCTAAATCACCAAATGTAGTGAACGACTTTTGGTGACCTGTGGCAGAGGTTTTGGTGATCCAATAAATGGCGACGGTACCCATAATGGTAAAAACGGATCTTTCCAGATTTCGTCGTACAAAAAATTCATATCATTTGCCAATCAATTTCTTCATCGTCTCGTTGTCTCCATAGAATCTGGTCTCCGAGACGGCATATATAAAAAAAAATTCCGTTGCAGCAAATTTGATTTTTATCATTTTTATGGGACATTGTGCCGCACGTCAAGTGATGGTGGTGGTATCGCCGTCTCGCTTCACAGCGTGTGCTAATTGCGAGGTCCGATGCGACAGAGCTACCTACCGAGCTGGCTTGATCTGTCATTATGACGAGCGTTGAATAATGCTCGACATTATGTAATAATTGAGCGACACGTTCGTGATGGCTGAAGATTTCTAGGAGTTAGCATGGGTTATAGGATGATGCAAAGTTATATAGCATCGATTATGTTAGTCTAACCAGTCTTTTCAAGACCCGGGTTCTACTTCTTCACCTCCCCACAATGACTTAGGTATATTAAATTTACTACATAATATATATTTTGTTGACACACAATTGATAAACAACCATTTATGTAGTGTAAACGGTTGTTTTGTCAGCTATTTAACACGTATAAAAAACGTTTATTCGTAAGGCCTCAATATCGCAGGAAGCATGTCAGGATCTCAAGTGTACATGAGCGTAGTAAAAGTTTTCTACTTTGAACAGAGAGTGGACGTATGTAGAAAGGCGAGTTAATAGAAAAATTCATTTCAGATATTATGATTGTATGATTTGTAAAGCCTTTCATAAATGAATACATTTTGCTAACTTTTTTTATAATTTAATTTTTTTGTTATTGTTGACAAATTAGAAAAACGTCATAAATTTACCTTTCGAGTGTGAATTTCACTGATATACATTTTATGCTTATCGTGTAAATTTCGTCGAAATACAAGTTTTTGCTTTTCGTGAAAATTTCACTGAAATAGATGTTTATGCCTTTCGTGTAAATTTCGTCAAAGTACATGTTTATGCTTTTCGTTTAAATTTAAACTAAATAGATGCATACGCTTTTCGTGAATTTCGTTAAAATTCATGTTTATGCTTTTCGTGTAAATTTAACCTAAATACATGCTTTGCTTTTCGTGTAAATTTCACTGAAATACATGCTTTGCTTTTCGTGTAAATTTCACTGAAATACATGTTTGTGGCTTTCGTGCAAATTTCAACGAAATACATGTTTATGCTTTTCGTGTAAATTTCGTCGAAACACATTAGTTTACGCTTTTCATTTCAATTTAATCTTGAGGCGACGCTTCCCGGCCCAAAAAGAAGATGGAAAGATATGTAATTACGAATGTTGGACAGAGCGCGCTAATATTTTCAATGATAAAATTGAAGCGAAAATTGTGAAAATGCTTAATAAAACATGACTCGTTTAAAATAGAGAAAAAATCTCGTGAGGGTTGTCTAAAACAACACTCAAAGAAACACTGTGAATTTTTTCATATATATATAACTTGTTAAATAATAGAAACAGGCTTGAAAATAAAAAATTTCGGAGCGTACTTTGCGATTTTTTTCTATCGAGGGAATTTCATATAATTTGCGTTTCGGCGTGGGGGTTGAATAGATATTATCTTAAAAATAACATATATTTTTTTAAGAGCTTAAAAACTTCAAATGTTCAGGGGAGATATGCAAAAAATCGGTAGAAATTCGGGTAGTGGCGGCTTAATAGCTAAATGTTTATGCTTTTTAAATTTTATCGAAACACATGTTTATGTTTTTCTTTTCAAGTATTTAGTGGGTTAAGAAGAAAAAGGAATCGAATCAATAGGAGTAACTTCCGATGATTTCTTATCGATATCGTGAGCGCGGTTTCAGCGTTGACAGCCGAACTGATATTGACACGGAATTAATAAGAAATCGATATACGCTGACAACACTGAAGGCATTTTCTATACATTGACACTCCGAAATGCCAAACGCAAACGAAACCGAATCTGGGTAAATAAAGGATGTCCGCATTTCCTTTTTGATACTAAACGGGAGTTAATTAGTTAATGAGGTCTTTAACCACTTTAGTTTCTCAAAGATCGAATGGAATAAATTGTTCGCATCTTGGTTGAATTTCATTCTTTCAATTCTAAGTGCTTCATTAGTTTACTCCGTTCATTAATAAGCCAGTAATTTTGCATAACGAACGATATTATCCAAATAAATGCGTTTATTGACAGTTAACCAAAAATGATCAACGATACTTTATAATTTTTTTTTTATATGAATACCGCACAAGTCGCACCTGCTCCCGCCTGGAGCCAGTGAGACTATGGCAACCCCAATAGGGGTATGTAGTGAAAGTAGTGGGGGGAAAGAGATAGGGAGGAGGAAGGTGGGGAAGTACCTGGCTATTCAGATGTGGTCACCAAACACGGCTAAAGCCATTCCAAGCAACGTTTCAATTCTGAATGGTGGTCTTACACCAGGGCGATACCGATAGTATCTTCCGCTCTGGAACGTTTCGCAAATATACTATATATTATTTTAAATTAATAAATTGGAGACCGGGCTAAAATTTATCAATCGTTGGTCGGAATGATGACCGGGCAACTCTGAATGAATTCGACTCAAGATCTCATTTGAAAAGACATTAAAAGAGATGAAATTTTTTTTAAACATATTTTTTTTTTACATGAGCTCCACACAGGAGGCTCTGAGGAAAATAATTTACCTCAGGGCCTATGTCATCAGTGAGGACGCTGTGTGGAGGGTTTCTTTAAGGAAAAGGAGAGTTCTGGGAGGGAAAAGGGTTTAAGGGGTGGGTAGGAATCTGGGGTTCAGTGCGTCCTGGTCATCCGCCACCAAGACCTAGACAAACATCATCCCGTGAACCCGGGCACCCCTGCTTATATAAAAAAAAATGGTTCAATAGGTTACGTTAGATTAGACTTTGGGCTATTTTCAAAATATTTTTTTTCTTAGCTTTTAGTGACTTTCTAAGTTGAGTGTGTGAGTTGATTCTGAGTTGTCATGGAACCGGTGGAATATCTCTTACAAATAAAAATTGTTGACCCGATCGCAAATATTGATACTGACCATAGATGACGAATTAAATCAATATCGTATTGATATAGGGTTTTATCGATCGTTCATGCTATCACTCCAGGGTCCTAAGTTAAACGATTCTTCTTCCGTTTATCAACATAAAGACACTTCGTAAAGTATGTAAATTAGCCTACATACTTCATTCACGCCTTAGGCGAGTATACAGATACAATCTACATAACTAATTATCAGCCTAAGATTTAAATATTAGCAATCATTAAACTTAACCTGCAATCAATGAGTTACAAGCAATTATTGATTATGTTCGTAGTAAAACTGTTTTGCAATAAATCCTGTTTAATTCCTTCAGACACGCCATACCCAGGAAGGGCGAAGATCACCGCTTGCTCTTGTACATGGATGGCGCTGGTAGCTTCGTGGTAACTTCTACATCTTTCTAATTAACAAAGCATTGTGTCAGAGTCAGGTTATAACGTACTTCTCGGCGATAGGACTTACCTTGATTAGATTTTGCCGAAAGGTTGATATGAATATCCACCGAACATGATTATTTTGAAACTGCACAGATTGTATTAAATGTCTTTCTAATAAAACTTGTTTTTATAAAAGTGATGAGTGCTCATGACCATTAAAGCTGGTTCACACAGAGCTATAAATCTGCGAACAGATATCTGTTGAATCGCGAGCGCTTATCTTTTGTGTTTCACACGACAAATATTTCTTCCTGTGGTAGGAGACGGGGTCAGTTGAATTAGAGAGTGGCAACGGAATGCACATTTTTCGACTGAAATCTGTCAACTTGATATCTGTCATCCACCGGTCTAGGCAGCTCCGTAATTACAATGACCCCCTCTCCTGTTTTAGTCGGAAAGGGGGAGACTTTTCTTCTGGTATATCGCGTCTGGAGCGGTTCCGTCGTAAGATATGTTTTGTCTATGATTATCTAACGATAAGATATGTATTGTCTATGATTATGACGGCCTCCGTGGTCCCGAGGTAAGACTCTGGACTCACAATCCGAAGGTCGCGGGTTCGAGCCCGGCGTGCGCAAATATATTTTATTTGATTAATTTGTGTTATTTCACAATTTATTCATTTAAAAAAACAATATATAGTATATTTACGCCACGTTCCAGAGTGGAAGATACTATCAGTATCGCCCTGGTGTAAGACCACCATTCAGAATTGAAACGTTGCTCGAAATGGCATTAGCCGTGTTTAGTGACCAGATCTGAATAGCCAGATACTTCCCCACCTTCCTCTTCCCTATCTCCTTCCCCTCCCCACTACCTTCAGCCACACAACATACCCCAATTGGGGATGCCATAGTCTCACTGGCTCCAGAGGGGAGCAGTTGGTACTCTTGTGCGGTATTTCATATAAAAAAAAAAAAATAAAAAAAAAAAAAAATAAATAAATAAAAAAAAAATCTGCGCTTAAAAACGCTTAGGTGTGAACGGTCTGAATGGATTGTATGGAGAGCGTTATTTGGCGTGCTATGATCTTTTATATTTGATAGCTGTGTGTGAACCAGCTTTTAAGAAATTTTCACTTGGCATTCTGGAGTTTGGAAATGTGCACCAGCTAGCAGTCATGCAATGTTCAATATAAGGTGCGGGATGTACCTTATACCATAATATTATGTTTAATTAATGGCCTCCTGGAAATTCAGTTGCGTAATTTTGTATTATTTGTTATTTGATTTTTTAAATTACATAGTACAATTTTGAAACTTTTGACTATCGTTGGAGAATCTTTGCTTTTAACAGCCTTAAAATACAATAACTCCATTAATGGGAGACTAAACGTCATTGGCGCTAACAAAAAACTGTCCAAAGAAGCGAAGCTAGTAGCCCTCAATGGAGTGCTGATCTATACCCTAATGTATTGGCAGTGAGGCATGGAACTGGCAGAGAAAGGATGAAAGTAGGCTGAATGCTGCAGACATGAGATTCCTGCTGTGCTAACGATGCCAAAATCATGTGTGATCGTGAAAGAAATATGGTGATTCACAAAGATTCGATGGTTGGACCCTCAGATGGTTTGGGCAAGTAAGGCGAATAAACGAAAAAAGGAGTGAAAGGAGAACAAATGACGCAAATGTGAAAGCCAGAAGAAGTCAGGACATCGATGAAGACATGGCTCGATTAAATGAATCAGATGTGAATTGATGAAATTTATATTTGATATGTAAAAGCCCAATAGGGTGTAAATGAATAAATAAATAATACAATTTCATTAAGGCTACAAAGGAACTTGGAATTTTATTTGTAATTTGTAGACTGTAGTTGGTGGTTTTTAATACGCATTGTTGCAAACCGGTCCTAGAAAATTGAAACAATAATAACTTATGCAGGAAACGATAATAATAATATATCAAGTACGTGAAGCTCGAATCTTGTATCGTGTATGACACGGCCGGAGTTATAATTGCGAGTCGCAACGCAGTCATTGGAACGACTTCGAGGTATCGAGGGACTGAGAAATGATGGAAGTCACAGATGAATGTTTTCGCATGTGAATTGTAATAAAGCAATAAATCAAAGTGTCCGACAGCTCTTCCAACGCTCTTTTGCATGAAAAGCATTACGAAGAGGTTAAATTAAACAATTGCATTATTTTCAACCAATTTGTTTGCTCATTGACGGCCTCCGAGGTAGAGGGGTGAGGCTCTCGACTACTTGTCTGGAGGTCACGGATTCAAATCCCAACTTGCCAACAAATTATTAATTTAAAATATCTAATATATAAAATTCTCGTGTCACGGTGTTTGTTATCATACTCCTCCGAAACGGCTAGACCGATTTTGATGAAACTTTGTGTGCTTATCGGGTAGGTCTGAGAATCGGCCAACATCTATTTTTCATACCCCTATAAGTTAAGGGTGGTCCACCCCGAATTTTAGTTTTTTATTTTTTGGACAAATTTTTTTATTTTTTTATGGTGAGGCATTAAAAATACATAAAGCCCTAAATTTTTACCCTTCTACCATTAACCCCTATTTTTTAATAGCGGTATTAGTAATTCAATCAAAATTAAAAAAAAGTAATTCAGGCAAAACAACGTTTGTCGGGTCAGCTAGTATATACATAAAAATTAATAAATGTTTGCTTTCATGTATGTTTGTAAATTGTCTATGTATTGCAATATTAAGCGTAGGAAATGTTTGAAACTTTCAAAATACAACTAAAAAGTTTTTTTTATCTTTACAAAAACTCTTACGAAATTGTCAAAAATGTCACAATTTGAAAGCGACATTTTGCAAATCATCAATTGTTCAATAGTAATTAAATTTTCGAATTAACTCTTTAAATTAATGAATTTAATCGAAGTACTCACCTATGTTACTAACCAAAATTAAATACTTTCAATCTAATCAAAAATAATACTTATTTTAATTAGGGACCTATGTAAGGTACCAAATTTGGTTGATTGTTCTTATAATATACAAAAATGAATGTTGATAATATATGAAAAAATGAAAAATTGTAAAAAAAAATTGCAATAGGTGGCACGCGAGCTGTTTGAAAATCTGAATGTATCGGGACTGAATATATTGAACGCTGAAGAAGGGAGGGGATTGCGGTAGTTGGGTTCGCCGGAGAGTGAAGGCGGGGAAGGTGAAGGAGGAACGCATGAGGGGATGGGGACATGGGAGGAGAAGAGAAGGCGGAAGGGGAACGATACGAATGGGAAAAGACACGTAGGGAGAAACAATTTCTTTATTAGAGGCATTGCAAGACATGCCGGGAATTCGCTAGTAATATATATAGTATTTTGGCGGCACGCTCCAAATTGGAAGATACTGAGTATCACTCTGATTTAAGACCACAATTCAAAATTGAAACGTTGCTTAAAATGGCTTAAGCCGTCTTTGGTGACCAGAACTGAATACCCAGGTACTTCTCCACCTTCCTCTTTCCCATATCCTTCCCCTCCCCACTACCATCAGCTTCAAAACATACCCCGATTGGGGTTGATATAGTCTCACTAGCTTCGGACGGTTGGGAGCAGCTGGGACTATTGTAAGATATTCACATAAAAAAATATTTTTAATATGCCGAAAAAACCCCGTTTCATCAGATGTTTCTTTTGTGTACCCTGTTAGCGTCAGCGTGCGTGCTGATGCTATCGGCAGGGTTGGAGAAAGCTCCCACATATTTAATACAAATTAGTTGCTGTATCTGCCCCAAATAAAAACTAGCTCAGGTTCGGTGCAAGCAGGGTTTCTTTTAACCTCAAGGCTAGTGCTCGTGGTTCGGAACTTCACGCTTCTCCATCCCCCCAGGGCCTCTCTCGACAAGCAAAACACGGTAGGTTATCACATAAATAGTTTATTCAATTCTAGGAGACACAATAATACATAAGAGGAACGATCCTAGCTGAAAGTTAGTTTGAACGTCAGTCTCTGCTCTCTACACGCGTGGTTAGGGCTTCAAAACATTTAATTGCACACAAAGGGTAACATGGTAATTGACTCACGTTTGGTTTATGGGCCAACAGCGGCTTTACGCGCTTGTTCTCCCGGTCTCAGCAGCGTCCATGCGGACACCGGAAGTGCACAACCGGCGAAACTGAACTTGTGTCGCACATGTTCGCGCGGGACGTGGGCCCGGGAAGCTCGCTTGCTGAAGACTGTCTTGAATGGCGATGTGCGGCGCGTCTCCTGATCCGTGGGTCGCGGGAGGGGTGATGCGCCTGCGCATTACCGTCCCGCGGTGCAACAGTATTTTTAGGGCTCGATTCGCTGACTGTCGAAACATGACGGTACTTAAGACTCGATTCCTTATTCTTGTAACGTAACACTTCCCCCCTCGCCGCAATAAAAGCGACGTGGCAATGGAGCTGTAGGGCTAATAAATCCTCTTACCCTTTCAGCACTTGTGCCAAAAACATTTAAGAGAAACGAGGAGAGAGAGAGAGAGAGAGAGAGAGAGAGAGAGATTCCTAGCTGGAGAATAGTTATGAACAGAACACAAAAGAGATGATACATGGTGTAACAAGGAATTGTCAATAAATGTATATAAAGGCAGTGGCATACATAAATACAGTTGCAAAGAACAAGGATCTGTTGAAGAAAGGTACAAGGGTTATGCAGTGATAGAAAAAAAAACTCTAAAATTGTATCATTGGTCTGTGAGCTAATGTTTGCGAACGTGGTTTGCGTAGGATGTCTGGGGTGGTTGAACGTTTCACTGAAGTTACAAGGTTACTTTGTCACAGTAACCTGGCCCATTTGAGATTACACTCAAGGGACACTAGGGCCTTTAAGAAAATACGAGGAAGAGAACACATGATGAGGCTTCTAGGTGGTGTGGAGAGTTCTACCTGTCACAGAGGTCGAAAGGGTAACTGCTTCCGGATCCTGTGGGTGAGCCAGTACGAAACCATTGAAGTATTGGAGAGTGGAATCGTAATTGGTGGTTGGTACACTGGTTTTTGTATGTAGTGGGATTGTTTTGTGAACAATCGTTGGTATTGTTATTTGCGCAAGGGCACAGGAGCATCAGCACAATGGCAGTAGGGCATTTGCATTATGCAGCAGGAACATTTGCATAATGGCAGCAGAAACATTTGCACAAGGGCAACAGGAACATTTGTATTATGCAGCAGGAATATTTGCATAATGGCAGCAGAGCATTTGCATTATGCAGCAGGAACATTTGCATAATGGCAGCAGGAACATTTGCACAAGGGCAACAGGAACATTTGTATTATGCAGCAGGAATATTTGCATAATGGCAGCAGAGCATTTGCATTATGCAGCAGGAACATTTGTATTATGTAGCAGGAATATTTGCATAATGGCAGCAGAGCATTTGCATTATGCAGCAGGAACATTTGCATAATGGCAGCAGGAACATTTGCACAAGGGCAACAGGAACATGAACCAACCTAGAGCTGGCGTGCTCGGGTTTGTTTTGAGTGTCGGTTCTTTGTGGTGATACAATTCGCAACTATACGCACGACTCACACTAGGTTATGTTAGATGCGGTCGGGTGCTTTTGGTACGCAGGGATTGAAGGCAAGGGACCTCCGTGACGGTAGCGAGGGCAGCATGAAGAGGCGCAGATGTAGATAGGGTGCAGAGCTGCTGGTTTTTTTTTTTTTAAAATCCGGCAAAAATTATTATTAGAACAAAATTCTTGAAGTTTACCTGCCTAGTAGACCAATGATGAAAAAAGTTTGGAGAGAAACAAGTGTGCATGTTGAGAAAAAGTTGGATTTGTTTGGCGTGTAGAGAGAGAGACGGAGAGAGAGCTAACTAAATGTGGCTAATGCCTAATACATGTTACAAAGGTACGTATTCAAGGACAGGTTCTGTGTAACCCCTTTTGGTTTTTTTCTTTACCAAATACATTTCCAAGAATACGTGGTTGAGGGATTGTACGTATAACAAAATTCCCCATTCGAAAGAAGTTGGTCTTCCATGACCTATGCTCACGTCTATACGGTAGCATTTTTTCTACTTTCGAAAAACAAAACATTGCGTACAAGATTAGTTATAACAAAGTGGGAAAGGAGTAGGAAGTTGAAAGGATCCGCGTATGAAGATTGTCCCATTTGACAAACGAAACGCCAAGTGCGTAACGCATATATCCCCATTCACGGATAATTTCGAGGAAGGGGGAGGGTGATAATTGGGAACATTTGAACGAAGAAAACTGCTGGGGACTCGGCTATTTCCGAAATTCGACCTCTGGGTGGAGGTGAAACAAGGTCTACAGCAGTCATCCTGGCACATTACAATAATGACAACTGGGAAAGGAGTAGGAAGTTGAAAGGATCCGCGTATGAAGATTGTCCCATTTGACAAACGAAACGCCAAGTGCGTAACGCATATATCCCCATTCACGGATAATTTCGAGGAAGGGGAGGGGTGATAGTTGGGAACATTTGAACGAAGAAAACTGCTGGGGACTCGGCTATTTCCGAAATTCGACCTCTGGGTGGAGGTGAAACAAGGTCTACAGCAGTCATCCTGGCACATTACAATAATGTTTGGTAGTGTTGGACAAAAGAATACACTGACATAAAAGTCTAATCCTCTACGTGTATTGGGCAGAAGATTAGGGGTCGTTTTATTCTCCTACTTGTTTGCGAGAAATGACAGACCCTTGCTCAAATCTCACAAACCTGGGGATTTTCTTTGTTCGTCTCCCAGACAACGAGTTAGGTATTTTTTTTGTGTCCATCAACTTAACTCCCACGACACGATGCCCCATAATCATGAGTGAAGCGTATGATTAGTCCTTTTGAGATAGTAGATAGTTCCTGGGTTCTTGTGACAGGAAGTCCACGGGCATATTAATGATTACAAAAAAGGGGTGTGGACTACATTGAGTAGTTCACACATAAAGGTTTGATATTATTTCGTTCGCACGATTCATGGTGAGTATTATAACGTCTTCACGTATAGCGTACAAGATTGCAAAATCAAAAGATTTGCAAGTAAGTTTTATAACGTCTTCACGGATAACAATGAACGAATTACAACTGGGTTGCCCAGTATTGAAGGGAGGTGCAAAAGACTAGGTATTTATGACATTTCTGACAAAAACCCACAGAGTAATTATAACGGGCTCCCCGTATCGCATTTAGTAGATATTCTGAGATTCCCATCTATGACGGCAGATTTTATAAGGTTCCCACCTATGATGGCAACAAAGGTTAACGTTCATATAAAGGTACCTATTCAATACAGACGGCGAGACATACTGATGTACTTAGTACAACAATACCGTAGCATAATAAATCCATATTAGCGTACGTTAAAGACTTGCACAAAGGCAAAAACATATTTGAAGATCTGGCCAAGATTTTATACTTCAACAATTAAGGGACAAAAAAATTTGGCGTGCTGATGGAATGTGAATTTCATCTAAGCTTACCGCAAAAGAGATCCTTTGTGGTACAACCCTTTTGGTTACGCACAGAGTATCGTATCGTGATGGTACAACTTTTGTTGTACTTACACGTACGATGGTAGCAACAATACAAGACATGCGCTTATCGTTGTTTGACAAGGAAAATTATTTACATTGGTCCGATTTGAGTGTTTAAGACCTTCTAGGTTTTACTTACTTAAACAGACTGCGATGGACACACCTTGGTGTTATGAAAATTATAATAATGGGATGGGTTGTTCACAGGGTGGTTCACTTGGAGACCTGGCTTCTTGTTGTGACCTCGTACTTTGCACGTGATAAGTCACAACAAGGCAACCCCAAAATTTCAGTTTGAGCAGTTGAGACCCAGGGTGACTCAATGTTGCTGAAATGTTGTAAAAAAATTTATCGTTAATGAAGAGGCACGTTGAAAGTTGTCCCTTTTATAACGATACTTTCCAGACTCCACATCCAGTTCTGGGGAGAGCTAGAGCAATTTGGGTTATTTATTGAGCGCCATTCTATTTTCTTAAAAAACAGAAAAAAACTTAGAACGGGTAGCAAACATCTGATACCGCCGTGGGTTTACACAGGTTTGCTTACCTAATTTAACTACATATGACATAAGGGTTAGATGCACTTTGGCGAGGACCCGATATTTAATGTACAAAAAAATTTTTCTAACATTTAGAAAGGGGTGACGAGGTATGACATGATGATGTGAAAATATGATGCTGCTAGTTGTGACGATGCACAAAACCTTGGGCACGTAGTCTCTGACTACTTGCAGTAAGCCACAGGGAATTCCTTTCTCCGAAGTGATCAATTTCAGGTAGAGGTGTGCATGCTTAGAAAAAACGATGTTTCCAAGGTTTGACACCTGGGGCAGCAATTAGAGGCGAATGACTGATGATGACGAGATATTTATACAAACAAAAATAAAATAAAATAAAATGAAACGAAACCACAAGGGAGAATTATAATTTCTTCCATGACTTTGGCTACAGTTGACACCACTGTGCCAGAGCTAGAAAGGTTTCGTTTGAGTGTCCTAATGAGTGACAATCGTTTACGAGAGGCCGCTCATTAGTGACGAAACAAAAGGGTTGACTTCCATAGTGATCCATGTCACGGTGTAGACGAATGGTTGCTAGGAGTCACGGAATAACCGTTGGGGTTATACGGGCGTGGCAATGGAGTTTGTTTCCATGTTCCCACTTTTTACAATGTCCTTTATGTGGTAGTTACCTATGTGTTTACCAGAGATGTCGGACAATCGGTAAACCAGGTCTGAGATTTTCTTTAGGACTTTCGTCTTTACAAAACGGGGTGCCAATTTGGCAGAGAAGTACAGCGCACCTTGTGACAGAGTGTTGTTTCTCCTCCAGACGATGTCTTCTTCCTTGAATGTGACGTGCCTCCTGCGAAGGTTATACCTGTCGGCGCTCTTTTGGTGGGCCAATAGTAGAGCGTCTGTTACTTCACTATAGATAGCGGAGAGTTCCTCCAAGCGGTGGGCGTAATTTGCTGCGGGGTCTGCTGTGGAGGAAGGGACGGGTGGAAGGCAATTGTCAGGGTGTAGTGAACCGTGAACTACTTGTTCCATGCCGTGTTTGAGAAAAAATGGTGTATAGCCTGTAGCGAGGTTCACCGTGTTGTTCATGGCTGCTTGTATTTTGTCTAATTTTTTGCACCATGTGCGTTGGTCTTTGCCAACCAAAATTGCCAGGGCCGTGTTTATGGTTTGGTTGTATCGTTCAACGGTGTTGTTCTGTGGGGTGTAAAGGGTGTTGTAGAATACATCCTTTATACCATATTTAGACAAAAACTCTTTAAATTCCAGAGCTATAAATTGTTTACCATTGTCGCATATTATAGTACGAGGGGTACCGTAGGGTATGAAAATATGTTTTTCCAATAGATTGGTTATTGCTGCTGCAGTTGCCCTTTTCAGAGGAAACAACCAGCAGTATTTGGAAAAGATGTCCACTACGCTGAGTATATGCATGTAACCGGCGTAGCTTCTAGGGAAGGGTCCAATGAGGTCCATAGAAAAGGATTGAAGTGGTCTATCGGCACGCTTGGGGTTGCCCATTAGACCAGACGGTGGTGCCGTACTGTGCTTGTATGCCTTACAGATGTCGCACTTGGAGATGTATAAACGTACTTGTTTGAATAGACCCGGCCAATAATATCTTAAAGATATTTTTTTGAATGTTTTGAAAGTTCCAGGGTGTATGGAGTCTACGGCACTGTGGTTATCAATAATAACTTGTTCTCTATTTTCGAGAGGGACTACCTTTTTCCAGGCATAGTCCTCTAAGATTGACAGTGGAGGCTTGCAGTTGCGATATAGTTGTCCGTTCTTAATCATAAAATTCGGGAACTTTTGTGGGTTGTCACTGCATCCTCTAAAGATTTTTTGATACCATACGTCTTTTGTGGGGAGACTAGAATTGGGTAATTCGGCATTTAATGTTGCTATCTCGATCCTAGAAAGGGCATCCGGGACGATATTATCCGCGCCTTTACGGTGGATGACATCGAAGGTATATTGAGATAGGCGGGACGACCAGCGAGCCAATCTCCCAGAGGGGTTGTCTAGCGAGATCAGCCATTTTAGGCTGCTATGGTCTGTGACGACGGTAAACTTACTGCCCTCAATGTATCCGCGGAAATGTTGAATGGATTCCATGACTGCTAACAATTCTCTCTCGGTAATCCCGTAGTTTTTTTCGTGTTTATTTAGGGTACGAGAGAAGTATGCCACGGGGTGTTCGCCGTCCGTAAAATTTTGAGTGAGGACTCCTCCGATTCCGACGTTTGATGCGTCCGAATGGATCGTAAAGGGAAGATTGAAGTCGGGGCAATTCAGTACTGGGGCTGATTGAAGAGCCTCTTTCAGGGAGTTGAATGCTGACTCAGTCTCTGCAGACCAGGAAAAGTTACTGGTACCTTTACGGATTCCCGTGATTTTGTTGAGCGGCGCCGCGAGAGTTGAGAAGTTTTTTATGAATCTTCTGTAGTAACCGGTGAGTCCGAGGAAGGCTTTTACCTCTTTTGCATTTGTAGGTCGGGGAAAATTTGTCATAGCCGCTACTTTTGTGGGGTCTGTTCTTAGGCCTTCTTCGTCTACTATGAAACCCAAGTATCGTAGGCGGTGCCTGCAGAATTCCGATTTCTTCAGGTTGATAGTCAAACCGGCCTGTTTGAGTTGTTGAAAAACCTTTTCTAGAATAAGTATATGTTTTTCAAAGGTATCGCTAATGATGATCAGGTCATCCAGGTAGCAAAATAAATTGTTATCAAACTCTGGGCCAAACAATTTATCCATGAGTCTTTGTAGTTCTGCTGGGCTGTTTTTTAAACCGAAGGGTAGTCTTTTGAAATGGAACATACCCCTGCCAGGCACCACGAAGGCAGTCTTTTCGCAGGAGCTGGGATCCAAAGGTATCTGCCAGAATGCTTTGCTTAAGTCTATGGATGAGATGTATTTAGCGTTTCGAAGTCTGTCCAGGATGGAGTTGACCAAGGGGAGCGGGTAGGCGTCTGATATTGTACATGCGTTGAGGCGTCTGCTGTCGAGGCAGAAACGGGCTGAGCCGTCTTTCTTTGAAACTAATAAGGTGGGGTTGGTCCATGCGCTGCGGCTGGGTACCACCACTCCCAGTCTTAACATATCGTCCAATTCTTTTTCCAGCGTTTTCAATTTTTGTGGAGCTAGGTTGTAATACCTTTGTTTGATTGGGGGGCCTGTTGTTTTTATATGGTGATGTACTAGGTTGGTTAAGCCTAAACCGCACCTTTCGAAGGAGATGGATTCATACTTGTTGATCATTTGATTTAATTGTATTGTTTGTAAGGGGTTCAAGTTTTCGTAGGGTATTACCGTACGGATTTCGTTTACTTGGGGAGTGACGGAGGGGTTGTTAAACAGTTGCGGGGCAATTTTGAAAGCCATCCAAAAATCCACTCCCAAGATGAATTTCTGTGTGATTGTAGGTACAACTAGAAACTTGATCCAAACTGTTTTTTGGTCACAATTGATCGGTAGGGTTAGAGAACCGATGACGAGTTGTGAAGTGTTGTCTGCCGTGGTAACATGTGAAGAATGTTTTCCCATTTTAAAACCACAGTTTGTGAATAAGGTGTGGGCGTTGTCGCCCAGGCAGCTGACAGAGGCGCCGCTGTCTAGGAGACCTGAAAAAAACCACGTTGTTTATGGAAAAATGCGCGAAGGGTCTACCGTCTATTGCCTGTTTGCAGCAAACTGTAGAGAGGGGTAAGGCCTGTTTAAAAAATTTGACGTGTTCCAACCACTCCGACCATTCCTTTGGCCTATGGGAGGGATGGTCCGGGGGGTTGGGGTCTAGTTTTTTGTCTTCCTGGCTGTCCAATTGGGAGGGGGTCTGGAGAAATCCATAGGGGGTTTGATGAATCTGAGATCCGGGATGGACGTTTCGGTATTGTCTTGGCGTGGTCTTTTGCCAAACTTCCTCCCTTCATCTCTTCTTGGAGAACGATCGACGGATCGCCTTTTGTTAGAATGGGTGTCTTTGGAGGATAAAAGTTTTGCTTGTTTAAAGCAGGCGGCTTGGGAGTGACCAATCTTGTGGCAAAAAGAGCAGGATTTCTTTTCGTTGTGCTCCGGTTTTATGCCGGACGAAGTGCTTGGGCGAAAGTTTTCTTTGGGGAATCTTTCGTCTCTCTTCCGATCCTGGTATGCCTCTAGTAGCTGGCAGACATCTTTCAGTTGCTCCAGCGTGGCAATTTTCTGAGAAGTAATGATGTTTTCGTATCTGGGGAGAAGACCGTCGATTAAAACCGGGAGAAGTTCCGCTTCAGGGACAGGTTGGGTGAGCTTTATATTGATGGCCTCTGCCCTCTGTGTGAATCTAGCAACAGGCTCTCCGGAGTGCTGCTTGATAGCGAGTAGGGATAGCCTGACTCTATGTTGGGCCTTTTTTTCTCCGAAACTGGATAAAAGTGCCACCTTGAGTTCCCTCCATGAGTTTGTTTTTCTCTTATGTATCCTGTGCCAGGTAAGCATTTCAGGAGCGATGAGGTCTATGAAGTTCCTGTGTAGAATACTTTCGGGGATTCCTCTGACTTGGGCTGTTTCTTCTATTCTGTTGATGAAATCCTCCACATCCGTGAGTCCGTTGTATTTCGTCTTCCAGGTTGTCAAATCATATATTTTCGTCTGTTCCTGGGCTTGTACCACCAAGGGTTTTGCTTCGGAGACTGTGAGGGAGGTAGAGATGATTTCTGAGGTGTCTTCCTGTTGAAACTGCAACTTCCTGATGTACTTTTTGTTGTAGAAAGAAGCATATTGAATAAGGCATTTTTTGGATTTATTCCTGGGAGAAATCTTTCTACTTCTCAGGGCCTGTAGTAGTTCTTCCTTTTTTGACGTAGAAATGTGGGGGATTATACCCAGCGTGACTTGAGGGACTTCCATAGTGTATAGGGTCGTGTCAGGGTGACCTTACGTTGGGAGAAAAACGAGAACTCGACTCTTTATCCGTAATTGGAAAGAAATTTTTTTGCCAGGGATTGACCACTGGGGACGTATATATATTTTTTTTTTTACAAAATGCTTCTGCGAAAAAACGCGTATTTGTAAGTGTTTGGGTTATTTGAAAATTTGGGCAGAGGTTTGCCTCTGGCCACGTGCTTTTTAGGAAAAATCCAAGCGTTTTTGGAAAAAAATTTCGAAAATTAAAAAATCGAAAAAAGGAAAAATCGAAAAAAAAATTTTCAGAGTCCGAAACTGGAGAAAATTTGGGCAGCGATTTTCCTCTGGCCATGCGTTTTTAAGAAAAAATCCAAGCGTTTTGGAAAAAAATTTCGAAAATTAAAAAAAAATCGAAAAAAGGAAAAAATCGAAAAAAATTTTCAGTCCGAAACTGGAGAAAATTTGGGCAGCGATTTTCCTCTGGCCATGCGTTTTTAAGAAAAAATCCAAGCGTTTTGGAAAAAAAAAATTTCGAAAATTAAAAAAAATCGAAAAAAGGAAAAAATCGAAAAAATTTTCAGAGTCCGAAACTGGAGAAAATTTGAGCAGCGATTTTCCTCTGGCCATGCGTTTTTAAGAAAAAATCCAAGCGTTTTGGAAAAAAAAATTCGAAAATTAAAAAAATCGAAAAAAGGAAAAAAATCGGAAAAATTTTCAGAGTCCGAAACTGGAGAAAATTTGAGCAGCGATTTTCCTCTGGCCATGCGTTTTTAAGAAAAAATCCAAGCGTTTTGGAAAAAAAAATTTCGAAAATTAAAAAAAAAATCGAAAAAAGGAAAAAATCGAAAAAATTTTCAGAGTCCGAAACTGGAGAAAATTTGAGCAGCGATTTTCCTCTGGCCATGCGTTTTTAAGAAAAACTCCAAGCGTTTTGGAAAAAAAAAATTTCGAAAATTAAAAAAAAAATCGAAAAAAGGAAAAAATCGAAAAAATTTTCACAAGTTTTCGTGGAAGTAATTTGTTTGAGAATTCAACAATATCTTGGGGGCATGGTTTCATTACGCGGCTTCCTATAGCCTGATTTTATACAGCACCAATTTTTGGTATTTACACGCGAATTCCCTTCGTCTTTTCGACAAGATATTACCTTCTTTGTCAATTGACAAGGTATTATAGTGTCAGATGTCAAGGAATCCACGTCAACGCGAATTTAGTATTTTTTGCATTATTCGAATGTGATTCGGCATGACCCGGTTTCAGCAGACGACAGAGTCAAAAATACTTAATTGTCAAATGACAGAAAGAATTTAAATCCACTTGTTCCCTAGGTGTCAGCAAGTGTCCGTTTAAGAGACGTACCAGCGTGCTGCAATATAGTATATTATTAAAAATATTTAGCACTTTCGAGACCAAGCGGATGATTTGTTTATCATGTACATGATTTTAATTGTTGAATAAATTCTTCTTTAATTTGTGTTTATTTCCACTATTCACTTGTATTGAAAATAGCAATTTTAATCGGCCGACACTTTGTAATCACTGTATTATTCGCAGCGACAACTTCCTAGGTTGGGCACCTTGCGTTGGAATACCGGTAATATTTTGTCGAGTGACGACTCACAAATGATAAAATCGCGCCCGTAATAATTTAAATTGTGATTCGAAATTACGTTCGCGCCGAGATTCCTGTTGGAAGTGCTAGACAATTGGGAATAAACAATACATCATAATAACATTTCAGAGTTTACAATTGTTGCTTGGGAACGAGGCCGTGGTGGAACAGAAAAAAATTTAAATGGCCCCACGTTTAGCGCCAGTGTTAGCGTCAGCGTGCGTGCTGATGCTATCGGCAGGGTTGGAGAAAGCTCCCACATATTTAATACAAATTAGTTGCTGTATCTGCCCCAAATAAAAACTAGCTCAGGTTCGGTGCAAGCAGGGTTTCTTTTAACCTCAAGGCTAGTGCTCGTGGTTCGGAACTTCACGCTTCTCCATCCCCCCAGGGCCTCTCTCGACAAGCAAAACACGGTAGGTTATCACATAAATAGTTTATTCAATTCTAGGAGACACAATAATACATAAGAGGAACGATCCTAGCTGAAAGTTAGTTTGAACGTCAGTCTCTGCTCTCTACACGCGTGGTTAGGGCTTCAAAACATTTAATTGCACACAAAGGGTAACATGGTAATTGACTCACGTTTGGTTTATGGGCCAACAGCGGCTTTACGCGCTTGTTCTCCCGGTCTCAGCAGCGTCCATGCGGACACCGGAAGTGCACAACCGGCGAAACTGAACTTGTGTCGCACATGTTCGCGCGGGACGTGGGCCCGGGAAGCTCGCTTGCTGAAGACTGTCTTGAATGGCGATGTGCGGCGCGTCTCCTGATCCGTGGGTCGCGGGAGGGGTGATGCGCCTGCGCATTACCGTCCCGCGGTGCAACAGTATTTTTAGGGCTCGATTCGCTGACTGTCGAAACATGACGGTACTTAAGACTCGATTCCTTATTCTTGTAACGTAACAACCCTCTCCAATTTGAAGTTGGCTATCATTTTTTATTATAATTTATTTATTTTTCGAGTTCTGCGTAAAACGGTTGCACATCAATATATCACGGAGAAGATTATAAATTTGGGGTACGTATAATTATGAAATGGGCATGATTTTTCTATTTTGTGACAGCGTCACTTACAAAAGTCTGTAAGTGACGCTGAAAATGTCGATGGTCAATGCAGAATCGTTAAGCAGTTTAGAAGCTCTGTTGATGGCGCATTCATCAAGAATCTTCACATTATAGTCTGCAGCCTTGAACAAATCAGCCTAACTTAACTACACTGTTAGTCATTTAAATTTCAGTTTTAGTTTTTTAATCCACCAGAACTGCGTCTTCATTTACCTTCGGCCCTCACTATGGGACAAAGATATAAAGGGTTTTAAACCAAGCATAATTTTGAAAAATTTATCCATTCGATGTATCTCTGCATTAGGTAGGTACTCCATCTTTCAATGATATTTTAAGGATGCGCGCTGAGATCCAAATTTATGAAGCTTGTAACAACAGCATTAACGAATTTTATGGTGTCCAGATTTCTAGACAATATCTCCCCGAAACTCCAAAAGTTAGTTCAAACACAAATGTTTCGCAACTAGAGAAACTTTTTCGCGTCTAATTTATGTTATGCTCACCACCCACCTCTTATCCATCAATGAAGGTATCCACAAAATGTTTCTATCCTCAGCTGTTCGAAAGAGGTAGGAAGGAAGAGGACAAACGTCGATAATGTTTGTCGACAAGCTCTTGCTGGGATTAGTTTAGACGCCCTTGACCCTTGTTAGGTAAATAATCAAATACTTGTTTTCACCTTATCTATTATTTTATGGTCTATTTCATAAACCGAAAATTGAAGTCGATTGAATTTTGGCTTTCTATCGCATTGAAAATAATGAAAAGAAAGCCTGGTCTTACTGATATATTTCATATATTCAGGTGAGATCCCATATTTAGACATGATTGAATGATGATATTTATGCTTGATTGAATGATGATATATATTACTTCCGCGACGTGAATTCTGTTTTTTTTTTGATTTTTCGGAGTTTTTACAATAATTTTTTGATTTTTTCGAATGGTCAAAAATCAGGAATTAACAAAACGTGGGATACAACATTGAAAGATGCATCTAGTGTAACTCATGTATCAGTTGATATTACAATAATGACTTCCTAGATTCCCATTGCGTCTGCTCCAGCCTTAACCCTTTCAGACCTGAATTAAAACTGGCAGTGGCAGACTGGCAGAACATATATTATTTGGAGTTTGATAACAATTAGTAGAAGTTATTACTAATTTCAGTTGAAAGAGCATTAAGTCTCTTCACATGAAATGACAAATCGTACATTGTATGCAAAAATATAAAACTTAATTCAGTGGAGGGGAGAGATGATGGGAAGACATATTGGATGAGAAGATCTGCAGTCATTTCCAATGACAACCAATGTGAACTTTATAAAAGGAAATCAGTTACCATTAAAGGAATGAGGTAAATGAGGAGATAGCATAATTGGCCTACGTGCTCAACGATAAACCGTCATGTGTAAACATTTACACATGACATTACACGTAGTGCGCCCCACGGTTAAATTTGGCAGCCACCTCTGGTCTGGAGCCCCAACACACTTGTAAAATACCCTCGGCTCTGTGCAGAAACGGGCGGTCCGTTTGATAGATTCTCCCACCTTAACCAATGGATTGCAATCTTTAGAGCACAGGCGTCGGGTGGGAATGCTATCCATGTTCTAACGGTATTTCAATGGAAGGTGCTCCGAGGAACTAGCGTCATTGATCCCCTCGGCACCGGTGCATAGTCGGGAAATACGCCAAACACGCGCCCAAAATTTGTACACGGTTGACATTATTTATTTATTTTTCTTCGTTTCTACGACTCGTTCTTGAGTTCAACAGCTCGGCTGTGGAACGATTCGCCGGCCTCTGTGTTTCCTCCCTCCTACAATATGGGTCTCTTCAAGACCCATGTTCACTCCTTCCTCTCCTCAAAAACACCCTCCACACAGCATCTTCAAAGATAACATAGGCCCTGAGGGAAAAAGTTTTCCTCAGGGCCTCCTGGTGTGGAGTTAATGTAAAAAAAAAAAAAAAAATCGTCCAGAAAAACACGAAAATCACATTTCAAAATGGCTACATAATTATATCCAGTTATACCAGCAATTGAAAAACGAAAATCCTCTAATTAGGGAGGAAATCCATGTATTTTCAAAAATGTACACACGGTTTGAAAGTGTTAATAATAATAATACTAATAGTCATACAGGTAGAAAAGTAGTAATGCCATACAAGTTCTACGGCAGTTGACGAAGCGTTACGGAATAATTGCTTGAAGATGTGTATCGGCAAATTAATGACACGTCCATGCGTAGTGCCTGCATAGGTTTCTGTAGTGTTCTGTAGTGCCTACCCGCCGGTAACCGCTGATCATGTGACTGGATCGTCAGACTTCGTTATTTGTTCGTGGTTACTTTGTAAGAAGGTGCCGGTACCATATTACGTGGTTACGAACATGGTTACAGTCTACAATGTATGTACCGTGACTTTTATGGTTTAGTAAAATATTGTAACACTGACTTGAAATAGCGAGAGCTTTTGCCCACTGGAAGTAAAACTAGTAGTTTTATGATCAGTGGACCTTGCGTCCAAAAAATATGTTTCTGATTTTCTCTGATACCTATAATTTAAGCCACACACTCTCTTCATTAGAAAATCGTTTTTTTTCTTCAAATATTTAATTTAACACACTCTTCGCCTCATCCACATTTACCTATTAGTTGCCTGCAACGGGCAAAAACTAGTATCTATAATTTGCTCCACTCGACATAGGTCCTGAGGAAGAAAGTGCTTTCATGTCGTCTATTTTTTTTTTTAAACTTTATTTATTCTCATTTCTTTGCACATATAATGTATAATAGCACATAGTATACATATAATAACATAATATATAATAACAAATAGTATGAACAAGAAATGAAAACCCACTAAGGCACTGCCTTAGTGTGGGTAATATTAAAACAAAATACTATATTTCCAAGTACCCAAAGTATAAAATAGACTTAAAAAACATATAAAATATAAAGTTAGTATAAAAAGTTAGTATTACATTGGTAGAATAAGTGAAAAATGTTTTTTTTTTCAGCTATTATAAAAATAAAATAAAAATATGGAAAAAACATACTAATTTTTGGAGATGATGTGTGGAGGCTCTTTTTATGGAAAGGAAGGAGTGAAAGTTCTGGGAAGGAAAAAGGTTTGACGGGTGGTTAGAAAGCTGAGGGTCAACGTGTCCAGTATTGAAGGACATATGAATCCAATTCTCCTATTGCGGTGCAAGGCGATGGGTCAAGAGAATCCGGCTGGAGAGTTCAAAAGATCACCAGTAGGTGGGCAAACGCATCCGCCGCGAAGATCTAGAAAAATCTCACCCCAAGAAACCGGGTATTCCTGCTAAGTCACCAAACGTAGCGAACCATTATGACAAGGGTGTTAGGGTAGTTAATGGTTCCCGTGGCGGCGGTACCCATTTACGCCTCTCAAATTACTCAAAACCAAAATTTCTTCTGAAATGAGTAACTTATACTTACATACGAGTACTTATTATAAACTATATATATTAAATGTAAATTTTTTTGAATTTCAAATACAGAATTACACAAATTGTCCAAAGAAACGCCACTATCTCAAAGACAATTCTTTTTTCACATTTTCTTCCGATTTTATAGTTGGTGGTAGAATCCACGCTCGCGCTATCTCTAGCGAGTAAAAAGATAGTATCCAACACGGCTACCATCTTAAAGCGGAAACTGATCACAACCAAATTTACAGACAGTTAAAATGGCAAACGGTCGAGTTAAAACAAAGTAATTAAAAAATTTTGATTTTGGCAAAAGTCTAGCTATTTCAAGGTAAAAAATATCAAAATTTTTGTTTACATCATTACAATGCAAGATTACAAAAAAGGTATATTCCAGGGAGAGATTTATAAAAGATGTAGACGAGAAAGACGTCACATTTCGTGGCATACAAACTGACGTGAATGGTGCGAGTGTTATTCCATTGTTATTCGATTGCCTTGATCACAATATAACCAATCTCCCGTAGATCCAGGATCCAAGGAAACTGATAAATAGTATCATCATTTAGTTAAAAAAAAAAATTGTAAGTTTTTTTTATTATTTTTTATTATTTTTAATCGAAAATATATCTTAGAAAATTAAAAAAAAATTTTTGATCAAGATTAGGATTTTCGAAATATGCAATTCTTGAAGTAATAATAATTTTGTAGCCTTCAAATTTCTTTGTCTCATAAAATCTTGATATTTTGATGGGCAAGAATTCCAGCTTCATGAATTTCTTCTAAAATATCATGTTCATGCACACGACAGTAAATTTTGATGAAATTATAAAAACGTTATTACAATTTTTGGCATAGATAAACATCACTGTTTATTTAGAACAACCGGAAAATTACTGTTAGGTGAAAACTGGTGAATTTCGCGCGATATTGTGAAATAATGACTTTCTTGAAGGAATGATTCAACAAGCTTGTACTAATGATGAAATAACTAAAACTATATAAACAGCAACGGTTATGTTTTAACTTTCGTCACATTCGTCACCTCAGTTGGACAAGGTTCTAATTGACATTTTTTTTTTTTTTAAATGACCTTCGAATGCAAAACCATTTCTTTTGCTCATTTCTACAACCAAAATAATTTTTATGAGCCATCTGTGTAGTATGACATATTCTTGAATAGGGACCAGCTGCTTACCCTGTACGAATCTCAAGTACGCCCAATAATGGAATTTGGAAGCCACCTCTAGGCTGGAGCCCCAAAATACGTGTTAAACGTACTTGATTCTGTGCAAAGCGGTATCGTATCTAGCGTAGCGTATCTAGCGGTAATATCCGTTATTAATAGACCGATTGGCATTTTTTTTTACATGAGCTCCACACAGGAGGCCCTGAGGAAAATAATTTCCCCCAGGGCAAATGTCGTCTTTGGGAATGCTGTGTGGAGGGTTTTTTTAAGAAAAAGAAAGAGAGGAGAGTTCTGGGAAGGAAAAAGGTTTGAGGGATGGGTAAGAATTTGGGGCTGAGTGCGTGCAGGTCATCCGCTGCCAAGACCTAGACAAATCTCACCCCATGAACCCGGGAACCCCTGTTAAATTACCAAACGTAGCGAACTACGTGGGGTACCTATGGCAATGGTTCCCGAGTCAGCGGTACACATTCCCGCCTCTCAAATTGACAATTTCTGATGCACAGACGCAATGAAGGCATGCTGAGCTGTTCTACAGGTATTTAATGGAGCCTGCTATAAAGACGTAGCAACACAAGCGGAACACTTGTTCACATTTGATGTTGGCTTCATGAGAACGGGTTGTTTCTTCTACTCGTTTTTGTATAAGTAGGCTTGTATGTGGATCAAGCTACCGGCATCTTCAAGCATCCCCTACAGTTATATTATCTGAAACTAGAACAATATAATATGTTCGTACATATAACAGCTCCAGATGTATGAGGTTGAAAGTTAAATTATATGTATGTAACATTGTTTATATGTTTTTTTGGAAGTAATACAATAAAACTATCATGCCGAATCAGTCCGTCTCACGGCTGACAGTTAGGTATTTGTTGAAAATATATAAAGTGTGTTTTGTTGAAAACCATGCCCGCAAATTTTGCTTTAAATGACAATTAGAGGGTGGATCAATGTCAACCTTTTTTTAAATTAAAATTTACGAATTGCATTTATAACTTATACACCTTTAAATTTTATCTGGTTCTTGTGGTTCTTAAAATTTATTTAATTTTTATTAATTTGAAAAGAGAAAGTTGTCTCACAAAATTTCGAATTTCAGTTTTAAGGTCCGGTAGTAAGCGCTCAAAAAGAAGAAACGGAGATTTGTAAATACGAACATAAGAGGGAGCGTGCTAATATTTAAAAAAAACTATTATAATTGAAAAAAAACGTCTGCCCTGATATGGACACTGTGACGCTGTCTGAAACGTTGGCTAAAGAAGGAGTTAGCGCAATACGGCATAACACCCTAAAAACAAATAATGAAAATAACGCAAAAAAACGTGGTTGTAATAATTTTCGGAACACACTTAGCGATTTTTTTCTATGGAGGGAATTTCGTAAAATTACCGCTTTGGCCTGGCAAACGTATAGATATTATTTTCAAAAATAATATATATATTTATATTTTTAGAAACTTAAAAACAGGAAGTGTTCAAGATAAATTTGTTATAAATCGGTAGGAATGCGGAATGTGGGGGGTAAAGCAATTGGTTTTCTTGCAGGATACAGAAATATATTTAATTTTGAACATGGTAACGAATGTAGAAAATTAGTCGCACCTTTATTTGTAAATTGGTTGCATTTGCACCAGACGTTCAACATGTTCATAAACTTACCCTTTTCCCACAGGTAACCACAATATCTGCAATAGCGACGCTTTAAACTGCACAGCTTAGTTAGTAAATCTGTACTTAAGTCAGTATAAATATACATTTTTTTAAAGTAAGTAGGTGTATCATCGGTAGGTGTATCCTGGGTTCGTAAGTTTAGTTCCACGGCTGGCTAAGACCTGAATCACGATAAAAGCAACATTTTCTGCTTACTGTGGTGGTAGTATGAGGTTTTCAAAATGTTGTCAGGTTATTTGTAACCCAGAAATGTGTATGTCTTTTAAAAAAATCAAAAATTCAAAGAAAGGTAGGTATTTATTTATCATTTAAGAAGAAGATAAAACTAATAACTTAAACGAAAATATGAAAGAGAACAAGACACAGAAACATAAAAAGATAACGGTGGCAACTGACACACGTACTCAGAACCCCGCTTCTTATCGGGTCATATGTCTCACCAATTCGGCCACTGCCACCTGATCGTAATTTATGTTAATCTTATATTTAAAATTTTAGTTTAAACAATATTATCTTTGATTAATTTTTTTTCTCCATATTATTGGCAACTACCTTTTACATGGGAACAAGTATTCTAAGAACTGGTTTATAACCTAGATAGTGTCTCGGATAAATATATCCGTTTTTATATATATGGAATACCTATTGATCCTTCTGTAAAAGTCTAAATGAATAATAATTTTTTTATTTGAACAACTCTCTTTTTATAAATTTTGAATGTTATTCCCATCAATGTCATATATAATATATCATTGATGAAAAAGATAACACTAATAATCTAAATAAAAATGTGAAAGTGAACAAGACACAGAAAAATAAAGAGGCAACGGTCGCAACCGGGACCTTATTTTTATTTTTCTGTGTCTTGTTTTCTTTCTTATTTTCGTTTAGATGATAATAACATATAATAATTATAGGCAATTAGGTGTAAAAAAATTTCAGAAAACTATGAAACTAAATATTTTCTAGTATTTATTGTAAAATTTAGATTTAACTGTCATGAAATAAGCAAAAAAATCCGTTATACCACCGATAAGTTTTTAAATTATAATCAAGTTTTACAAGTCATTTATTAATTCATGCGTTTAAAAAAAAATATGGCATTAGGATTCATAATCTCATAATCAAAAAGGTAGAACTTGAACACCTTTCGATTTTCAACCGGAAAATTCGAAATAATGACTGCTAATACGTCCCTAGTGCAAATTGTGTTCTAGAATGCGAAACAGCATGAGGGAACACACACACGAAGGTACAACACACACATACACACTCACAACCTAGAATTCAACAAAATACAACATTGAAATATTATATATCTAAATATTAATGTAGGTGTAGGAACATTTGTTCGTAATTTAATATATTTCTTCTAGAAACAGGTATTTTACTTTCAAGAGTATTGATGAAAGATCTTCATAGAGAAAATGTTTTCATTACTCTCTAACTCTAAATTGTTTAACTTTATAGGTGCATAGTTTATTATTGACTATTCACATTCTAAACTTCAAGCTAAAATATTTTATACGAAAACGGTGATATCATGAAAATCATGAAATACATAAATAACAAGTTTATCAATCATTTTAGCTTGCAGTGTCGAAACCACGTACAACTAATTAGAAAAAGATTTATTTAAAAAAAATATATGAACGGGTAGACAACATTAGCTGAAATAGCCAAATAGGTAATGGCGGACGTAACCGTTAATTTTTACCGGTAATTCGGTGTCCAAAAATGCTATTGTTGTGAAACCGCGACCTTCAACTCCCATCGAGAGTCCGAGGTCTACTAACAAAAAAGTTCGTATTTAACAAAATAAAGTACAAATGTGATAAATTTACGAGACCGATTTTTTGTTTTTTTTTTTCGTATGATGTATTTAGTTCCTTAGGAAAATAATTTCCTTCAGGGCGTATGTCATCTTTGGAAATGCTGTGTGGAGGATTTTTTAAAAATAAATGAAGGAGAGGAGAGTTCTGGGAAGGTAAAAGCTTTATGGAATAGGTAGGAAGCTGGGGTTTAGTCTTCAGTCTTCAGTGTCCTGGTCATCTACCGCCAAGACCTAGACAAACCTCACCCCATGAGCCCGGGCACCCCTGCCAAATCACCAAACATAACGAACCATTTGGGGTGACCTATGGCGTGTTGGTTATCCAATAAAGGTTCCCGGGGCGGCGGTACCCATTCCCGCCTCCCAAATTGATTCCGGTGTAAGACCACTATTCAGAATTGAAACGTTGCTTGAAATGGCTTTAGCCGTTTTTGGTGACTGGATCTGAATAGCCAGGTACTTCCCCACCCCCCTCTTTCCCATCTCCTACCCCTGCCCACTACATTCAGCCTCACAGCATACCCCAAATGGGGACGCCATAGTCTCACTGTCTCCAGACGGGAGCAGCTGGGACTCTATTCACATAAAAAATATTATGGTCATGTCATAAAATGTGGCCAAAGTTTGAATCACCCAAGTTTTAGATAAACAGATGAAAAACAATACAACAATAACAAAGCAAAAATGTTGTTGGGAACACAGTTGTGGATCAACAACAAAAAATAGAGTATTTAAATTGTTTTAATAATGAATGGCTTGGCTGTTAGGGCTAGCAAGTTGTAAAAAAAAAATTGTCTGAAATAATTTTTAAATCTACGATTTTTTATGATCTCAACGTCACGCTACATCCTATATCGTTATATAATCTATAAAATACAAAGACTGGTATAGTATGGAATATATTATAATTCTCACGACAATGCCATTTGCTACGGTATTTGATGATTTTGGTATTGTTAGAAAAAAATGCAGGTCAGTGCACTGGCAGATATTTATTTAGAGGAGGAATATTTAGACAGTTCGGGTGATTAATTTATATTTATTTGTTTTGTATAAATCTTAAGACAGATCTCATCATAATCAGCGCTAATATCATAAGTTATGTTCTTATAATTTCTGAAACTATTGTTAATGGTTATGTTGAAACTATAGTAGAGTACTTAAGAATTTAATGTCAGTTTTACTTTTTAATTATGTGAAGATATTACTATGTTATGATTGCTTTTAAGATTCACGTTTGTTCGACTAATTTCCACTGGAACATCATTATAATGTTGCTTAGCTGATTTATTTTCTACGAATAATTTAAATTATTTTTTACCTTGCTACAAAACCATCTTAGAGAATCAAAACGTGCGTTGTTTATAACGACTAGCTATCTATTTTATTTATTTATTAATTAACGCTCTTTTTCCGGGCTTTTACATATAAATAGTAAGAAATATAGGTATTTATGTACATAACTGAACTGTCTCAGTAACAATATTTTATATTTATTTAGTGGCTTCGATGGAGCCGCCGTACCTGAGCTGGTCACTTAGGATTACACCAAGCATATTGATGGAGGTCCTGTTCGAAAGATTGCTTCCGTTGAAGGAGACTAGATGTTCATTTTGATCCCTTTTAGACGTAATCAGACATGATTGGGTCTTTGAAACATTAAATTCGACGAGGTTATTCTTTCCCCAAGAGAAAAAACATTCGAGGTAACCGTCCATTCTTTGCTTCAAAGCCATTCGAGCCATTGGTGTTTGTGTGCCAGATACATTGAAATGTCCACTGACTTGGTATAATTGTTTCCCCCCATGTATTGTATTCTGGGCAAAGAGGAATAGATATGGTAGTTAGTCCCAGAATTTCGGCACTGAAATAAATCCTGACTTCTAGTATTACGTTGTGGAATCCGGAAGCTTATCAATTTAAGTAATACGGGACTATCAACTAAATAATTTAGAATTTTGTATAGAAATACCAAGTCAGTGAAAATTCTTCTGTCCGACAATTTGAGCATATTCATATCATTTAAAATAGTGTCGTAATTCAGCATACACTTCGGAAAGACATGGCAGAATCAAGTGCATCAAAAATTCGATTCGGGCCATGTCGAGAGTCAGAATAATAGGAGGGTAAGTATGAGATGATGTATGAATGTGAGTGAAGCAACGAGTGTGTCCCAATCTATTTACGCTCTCCACTTCCAAAATCAGAATTTGGGGATGCCATAGTTCCACCGGTTTCGCACAGTTGGATGATGTCATATCGTTGAATGGTGATGTCATATTATTACATGATAATGTTTTATTTTTACATGAAGGTCTCCGTGGTCTAGGTTAAGACTCCCGGCGTGGGCAAAAAATTTTATTTGATTAATTTGCGATATTTCACAATTACCTATTTCGTTAAAATTAATATATATTATATTTGCGGCACGTTCTAGAGTGAAAGATACTTCCAGTAATCCCCCTGATGTTAGAAAACCTTTCAAAATTGAAACGTTGCTTGAAATGATTTCCCTACCTCAATCCCCTCCTCGCTACCTTCAGCATCCCAACGTACCACAAGTTATTGGTCACATAGTCTCCCTGGCTCCAGTCGGTTGGGAGTAGTTGGGACTCTTGTTCGGTATTCGCATAAACAAATTATTTCATCATTTCAAAATTGACATTGTAATATCCCGTGATTTTTCACGAGTCTGCGCAAAAATAACTTTCAAATTAAAATAAATTTTCACAAAAAAATATACAATGCTAAAAGAGAATTAGATGGAGGCCAATTTGGGAGGCGGGAATGAATACCGCCGCCCCGGGAACCTTTATTGGATAATCAACACCTCTGCTATAGGTCACCCCAAGTGGTTCGTTACGTTTGGTGATTTAGCAGGGGTGCCCGGGCTCATGGGTTGGGGTTTGTCTAGGTAATGTAGGCGGATGAACAGGACACACAGATCTCCAGTTTCCTACTCGCTCCTTAAACCCCTTTCCTTTCCAGAACTTTCCTCTCCTCATTTTCCTTAAAAAACCCTCCTTACAGCATCCCCAAAGATGACAGAGGCCCCGAGGGAAATGATTTTCTCCAGGGCCTACCGTTTGGAGCTCATGTTTTTTTTATATTTTTTCATGAGCTCCACAGGAGGCCCTGAGGAAAATAATTTTCCTTAGGGCCTATGTCATATTTGGGGGTGCTGTGTGGAGGGTTTTTTTTAAGGAAAGGAAGGAAAGGAGAGTTCTGGGAAGGAAAAGGGTACAAGGGTTGGGTAGGAATCTGGAGTTCAGTGTGTCCTGGTCATCCACCTTCAAGATCTAGACAATCCTCACCCCATGTACCCGGGCACCCCTACTAAATCACCAAACGTAGCGAACCACTTGGGGTGACCTATGGCAGATGTGTTGGTTATCCAATAAAGGTTCCCGGGGCGGCGGTACCCATTCGCGCCTCCCAAATGTAAATGACTTCCACCTATTTTAAGATAATTTGGAGACGTTGCTCGCCAAACTGAGGACTCTAATTTGGAGAAACTCATAGTCACTGACAAAGTGGAAGGCAGAAGATGCAGAGGAAGAAAGAAACGTGCTGGAGTGACCAAGAATCACCGGGGTCGGTGTCCGCAGCTCTCCACGCAGCGCATGACCACGAGGAGTGGAGGGCCTGACAGACCATGGAAATTGGAGAAGGGAGTCCGATCCTTAGCAATGAAGAACCTACTTAAGTTACTTAATTATCTTAGCTTAATTTAACACTAGATAATATACAACATTACATACTTACCAAGGTTGTATTGGTAAGAGTTTTGTGCATTTAATTCAGGAAACAGACTTTGACTGATTTGTCTACGGCCAAACAATCATACATTGTTCACGCGGAATAAAGCTATAATGCACAAAAGATTTCGTTATTTGGTGTTTTTTTGTGGTTTATGGGTTGGTAAACTATAATAAATTCTCACACGAACGTGTTGATATTGAAGCAACTCATTGTCACGAAAGATTTATTGCCTAGTATCTAATTTTGAAAGACTTATCAAACTAAACAATGAAAATTTATCTACACAAACAGTTCGCATGTATGTCCCCTCAAAAAGCATTGAAGTTACTGATTTCGTTGAAAATTCAAAGTTTGTTATTTGTATCAGCACCTGGAAAGCTAAGAGCGTGGTTTTTTTAAGTTACACACTGGAGGCCCCCGAAGAAAGTGTTTTCCATCAGGGCTGCTGTCATCTTTAGAGATGCTGTGTGAACGGTCTTTTTGAAGAGTTTTTGAAGGGTTTTGAAGAAATCCATATTGTAGGAGCAAGGAAACACAGAGGTCGGCAAATTGTAACACAGCCGAGCTGTTGAACTCAAGAACGAGTCGTGGAAACGACCCGTTTGCATTATTATATCTTCATACAATGTGTCCTGGGGTAAAGTTCACTAACTGCGGAAGGTGATTCTACATGATAGTACAAGTAAAAATATTACTTACCTTTTTTAGAAATTTCAAAGTTTTCAGGTAAAAAAAGTTGAATGGAGCATTTTCACAAACTATGCGTACAGTTAAAAATGTGTGTAGGATTTAAATTTTACTTTTCTATTTGATAATTCTACAAAAAATGTGTTATTTAAATAATTTCATACACTAATTACAGATTTGAATAACCGCATATTCCGAAACGGTTCCAACTGTCTACAACGTCATTATTACAAAAAACCACCACTGGCTGGTAAGACGGCTGTCCCGACATTGCTCGGACGTCATCTCATCTCATGCTCATTGACGTCAACGCCGCCGAATCCACGAATAAAAACGATCATGTCATTTTGGCGGATAATCGAAAACGGCACGTTCTAAATCTTTATTGAAAATTTATTCGCAAGCATAAAAGCTAAATAAAAACACCTTCAACTTAGTAATTTTTTTCTTTTTTATTCGAGAAAAAAAAATAACCCTGAAAAATCGCTTGTGCTGGTAAAGTAATTTATATTTTTTACTTCTTTATCTTGTAGAATCACCTCCCGATGTTGTTGTTGTCGTTTTTTTTATTTTGCAATTTACCCCCAGACAACCGTATTCTACAACATTGATACGTTATAATCATTCACTCAATTTAAATTGAAGTATTTAAATTGCCGCCTCATCAATTTTAACACATCCAAGAGACTAGTACTAAAACACGGACAAAACACAGAACATGAAATAAAACAATTTTCCCATAGTAATTATAATTTTAGAATCTAAATCATAAAGCATTATTCGTTGGTACAATACAATTACGTTGGATTTAATTATTGAACTGAGGCTAGCGAGGATATCAAATACACTGGAAATAATAAACTGAATTTTTTTTAAATGGTTTCTTTGGATTCTTGGCTATTTTGTTGCAAAATTCGGGAATCTACATCAAAACCTTTAGTATCTAAACAGATACATTGTCAATACATACAATGCGGTAATTTGAAGTGAATTCAGATGGAGATAATGAAATAGGAAGGTTTTGTAAACCTGGTTGTCCTCCTTAGCTAGATTAAGAGGGAAAAAACCAGACAAAACTGGAAATATGTTATTTTTAAATCAAATTTTAGACGTTTTGACTCTTTTCCACAAAAAAAATTTAAATTGATTTCGAAAGACTGTTCTTTTATCTAATAATTTATTTTTTTTTAATTTTGAAAGAATATGTTTATTTTTAGTACAATGTGGTTTTACCGTAGGTCGTTAGCAGATTTGTTAAATTTTCAAACAAAATTTTGTGTTATACAACATGCAGTAAAATAAATCAATAAATTATTTGGGAAAGCTACTTTTCCGAATTTTAATTTACGTTCAAATAAAATCTTAAAAAAAGATTTGCGCCTTGTTTTGTGACATGAATACTTCAGTTTGTCTATTTATTTACCGTCTTACAAACTAAATACCCAAAATACCTGAAAAAAACCCTTGACTCTGTGCAGAAACGGGCAGTCCGTTTGATAGACTCTCCTAACCTAACAAACGGATTGCAATCTTTAGAGCACAGGCGCCAGGTGGGAATGCTGTCCTTGTTCTACCGGTATTACAATGGAAGATGCTCCGAGGAACTAGCGTCATTGATCCCCTCGGCACCGGTGCGTAGTCGGGAAACACGCCAAACGCGCGGTCAACATTTGTACACGGTTGACATTAGTCACATGAGAACGGGTCGTTTCTACGACTCGTTCTTGAGTTCAACAGCTCGGCTGTGGAACGATTTGCCGGCCTCTGTGTTTCCTCCCTCCTACAACATGGGTCTCTTCAAGACCATGTTCACTTCTTCCTCTCCTCAAAAACACCCTCCACACAGCATCCTCAAAGATGACATAGGCCCTGAGGGAAATTATTTTCCTCAGAGCCTCCTGTGTGGAGTTAATGTAAAAAAAAAATATATGTATATAAAAAAAAAATTACATTCCTATTTTGCTTGGACATTATTGAAAAATTATAAATACTTAAATGATCAAAAAATGACTACCAAAAGTACAATTTTTATAGTTTTATCATCACGAGTTTGAGCTTTTTTAATGTAGCTATTTATCAAAACAAATTTTGAATGAAATAAAATCGATATTGAGTCATTATGTTAAAATGCTGGTATAGAGAATAATTTATCTTTCTCATCGGAATCGCCTTGTACAGTTGCAAGAGTACAATTGCAAGATCATCGTTCGACGAAATTTAAATTCTCGGCCGCTGGTAAATATATATGAAATCTTGCAAATATTTTTTACTTTCGAGATGTGAATAGGCAACCTTTAGGTCCTACGCCAAGGATCTTATAACTCTCCCATTATTTAGTCTTTGTTAGTTCTTCTGAAGAAGAATCTTAGAATAATCATTGAATAAGAAGATAATACTCATAAATCTAAACGAAACATGAAAAAGAACAAGACATAGAAACATAAAAAGGTATCGGTCGCAAATGGGACTCGAACCCAGAATCTCTTGTCTTTCCGGGACACAGCCGCCTTGTTCACTGGAACCTATGATATTTTTTGTTATTTTTGTCGATCTCGTATTTAAAATTCAGAGTCAAAAAAATTATCCCCATATTTTTGGGCTAAATCCAGAGTACACAAAATTCATCACGTGCAGTCAGTCACAACAACCAGCAAAATACCCCTCACTTGCCTATAAAGCCAGTCACAGTTTAACTGACAATTAAAAATTCTCCATACTATATATATACCTAATTGCAAACTTAAATTAATTAAAACCGAATTTATCTTGCCAGTGTAGCGCAAACACAATCATTTAGAATAAATTTATATCCATGTAGGGTGACCACGAAGTTTCCCTCAATTGAGTTGGTAGAGCACTGATCCGGCAAGTCGTAGGTCCTGGGTTCGAGTCCCAGATGTGGCGAGTTTCAGATTTTCGATTGGGTTTCACTAATAAGGTCTTCATTAATTAAATATTCTCTCAATATATTTGCAATTACGAAAAGTTCGATTCTGCGAGTATGCTGACAATTTGCTAACAAAGACCAAGAATATGCGGTTTCTTGAGTGAGATCAATGTTAAATATATACAGAATTTAATCGGAGATCTAAAGAAATCTTCAAGTATTCTGCAGCCCGAACATTCAAAATATCAATGATGACAATGTTTTAATCAAGCACTTTAAAATCAGAAGAAAAAAACACACGCAGACAACACAAGAGCTAACCAGAATAACATTATGAATATTCCTAAATTTAAAAATGCTTTTGGATAAAGGAATTACACATACCTCCCCACTAAGACGTATTCACTTCCTTTTGACGACCGGCGTGGTCTAGCGTTAAGGCTCTTGACTCGAAATCCAGATTGGAAGATTTTCTCAGTACCGCCCTGGTGTAAGACCACCATTCAGAATTGAAATGTTCCTTAAATGGCTTTAGCCGTGTTTGGTGACAAGATCTGATAGTTAGGCGCTTCCCCACCTTCCTCTTCCCTAACTCCTTCCACTCCCCACTACCTTCAGCCTCACAACATACCCCAATTGGGGATGGCATAGTCTCATTGGCTCCAGACGGGAGCATCACTCTTGTGAGGTATTCACATAAAAAAAAAAAAAAAACAAAAATAAAATAAACGGATAATGTAAATGATTTTAAATCAATCAAAATCTGACATAGAAATCAAAGAAAACGAACTAAACATTTTGGAAAAAACGTCATAGGATTTGAAACAAATATTAAATAAAACCCAATCGGCTTCGCCACAGGAACCCCTATTGGGGACTAAGAAAAATATTATGAATTTATTTTCTTTTAACCTTAAAATTTTCCTGATGCAATAAGTAAAATTAAACGCTTTGACACTCAACCAAATAAATAACAACACTTTAGAAACCGTCTTTTGTTTTGGATTGTGTGATGTGGCATATTATTAATATTGATTAATTAATCAATTATTAATAATGATTAATTTATTTTCTTTGGAAAATTTCAAAAAAAGACATCTTTGTCTTTTCTCCACAAGATGCATCAACATTTATCTATTTATATGAAATGTAAACTCAAACAAAAAAGACAATACGATAATCACCAAAACAAAACATATTGTAGGTACTATATTGTGGTTCAGAAGTTTTGTATAGTTTAAAGTTGGACTGCGGCAGACCGATTCCTTTCTGATAAGGTTTTCTGTGTTATCCCTTATCCTTTTGGCTAATACGAAGTAATTCAGAAATATTCCAATCTACATCATTCCTATCCTTTATATTTATTGTAGGTTCAGTCCCGGTCTAAGGCTAGCTCAATTTATTTTTAAGGCTAGTCCTATTGACTACAGTCTACTTGTCTAGGAACTCGTTCACACGACCGTCTTCTTGTACCAAACAGAAAAATACTTATTTACATTATTTTTGAAGTGCGGGAATCGTACCAGAAATCTTTCGACCTAAAATCAAAGGCGTTTACTACCACAGGATACTTATAAGGCTATTTCCGAACAGGTGGCGATAAGAACGAGCGCCTCTGCATCTCTTTTCCACTGCTACTGAACGCATAGAGCAGCAATGTACAAAAAAAAGTGTGCAGTTCGCACGCGGTAGAAGTGAAACCTCCAAAAAACTAAACTTCGAGAGAATGAGATGAATGCAGAGCATTAGGAGTAGTATAATTGTTTATTTATTATAATATTGTTACCAAGTTTCAAAATTATTTTTCATTTTTCTCTACGAAGCACTGCACAAAGAGAAGGCCGATAAGCTACGAAGCACCGCACAAAGAGGACACCTATTAGCCTATCTCATTCTCTCGCAGGCTAAATCCTATAGATGTCTGTTTGTCTCTTTTAGGTGTCGTTCCTGTGTTCCGTTTCACCGAATTTCAAATCACAACGATGCTAAAAGAAGTTTTCACTTTAAGATGAAACTATACGTGAAATCCTATTTAGACTAATATTTACGACGAATCAGTTTACATTGTGAACATCAAAAAATATGCAATGAATAAATGAAGCTTTTACTAGCTTTTCTATGTATTGTAATTTGTATAAAAAATGTTTTTTCATGACTTAACTATGAAGTAATATATGGAATTTTTTTTTTAAATACCCCTTTATGGCTAAGACTATTTTTGAGGTTTTGTATGTTCGAACTTTTTTTTCATTCTTATAAAATTATGAAAACCAAAATAAATAAAAACCACTTTTTCGCTTACTTGCCTCGTGCAAATAAGACGTTCGATTTTGAAATTTTGAAGGCGTGAGAATCGAAATATTTCTAGCGTTTATATTCCTCTTAATAACTTCTGTGTGAAACGTTGCAAAAAAGCCAAATAAAAAGAAAATTAGTGATACATATTAAAGATTTTTCACTAATATGTGCTTTCAACATTCACCCCTGGTCGAAAGTCTTAATTTACTCACTCTTTCGTGTAACATAACTGCTTGTATGTAACATATATATGGGTATATCGAAATTAAGTTTAAATGTACCTACAAAAATAAAATAATTGTAAACTAGCCTATCTCAATTTTCGGTACAAGATACGCCAAGTGAGGCAGGCACATTAAAAAATATGTGTAAAACCTAACTAAAGATGCCTAATAAACTATAATAAATAATAACAATTTTAATTCCAAAATATTTCTTACAACTCTTGGTCACCCACCAAATCATTCTAATTTGTATTTTTCTTAGTTTTGTACAAAAGAATATGTTGTAAGGTAAATTTGGACTTAGATCTAGTTAAACAACGTTCATTCTTCTTCATCTTGCACCTCAACCATCAATTAGCCGAGTCTACTGAGCATGGGGTCTTTGTTCGAGCCAGTGGGTGGTAGGATGCTATTATTTTATCGCTTTTTGGTTGATTCACTGAGTTTGACCGGTTATTATTGCTATGTTATGTATGGAGTAATAGACTGCTACTCCCATACACGTATACATCGGCAGTTTTAATTAAGTTACGCGAAATTTGTTTAGTTATGTTTAGTGACTATTTGTTTTGAGCGTAATAATGTATGCTCAGTGGCGTAACGACAATTTCCAGAGGTTTTTGGGTAAACTCGTGGACGACCGATTTTTGTAGTTAAAATCAGTTATATCGTACACCTGAAATGTAACACCATGTCAAACTAAGATAATGTACTTAAAAAATTTGTTAATCATCTTCACTATGTATTAATATTACGAAATCTTATTTTTTTTCATTACTTCTGGCTTTCCCCGTTCAAGGGTGTTCTAGGCCATCATTTCAAATAACAGAGAAAGGAAAGGTGAATGTATATATTAATTTTATGTGCAAATTTCAGAATTATATGGAAGATTGGAGTCAAATTCAGACTAGAAGAAATGAGATGTTGAATTGAGGGGAAGTAGGTATGTTTTTAGGTTTTCACGGCCAAAAGTATTTTTGTTATTTATTTTTGGGGTGTTATGCCGTGTTTCGCTACCTCCTTCTTTAGCCAACGTTTCGGACAGCGTTTTCTCATCTGCCCTGATGATGGACACTGTAACGCTGTCCGAAACGTTGGCTAAAGAAGGAGGTAGCGAAACACGGCATAACACCCCAAAAATAAATAACAAAAATGAAGGGAAGTATTTTAACGCCTGGTAGAAGAGAGGATATTTACAAAAGGACAACCAAAAAATATGTGATCTAAAGTTCCCACATCTAGACCACAGAATGTACAATCTGGAGAGTCAAGGACGTGAATTTTAAACAAGTGAGAAGGAGAAGAAACCGAACGAAATCTTGTGTTAACTCTTTAAAACTCTTATGTTAAACTTTTAATTTTTTATTTAAAAAATAGTAACTACACAACTTTGACTTTAAGAAGGTAAATTTGTAAGATATATATATAAAAATGGATTTATTTCTTAAATAACCGTAAAATCAATAGGTGGCGTCATTTTAACCATTTGAAAAAAAATCATTTTATGTATAAAGGGATTTGTTTCTTTAAAAAGATTTATTTATTTATTTACATGGGAACCCCACACGTTGTGCTGACATGTAAATAAATAGACACTGAACATGAAAATTTACTTATAAATTTGATGAATTATTCAAATTCTGTGAAATTCCGAACATTTCATCAACAATTCATCAAGTTTCAAGGTTAAAATTCAAGTTTTGTGAGAGTTTTATTCAAGTTCTGTTATTATTTCGATTCTGTGAAAGGACTGGCCCATAGTGACGCAATTACAGAATTTGAATAGAACTTTCACAGAACTTGAAAATTAACTTTGAATTTTGAAGAATTGTTCGATTTCTGTGCAACAACTGGCCCAAGTATCCATTAGAACAATTTGGCAAGAAAATCAGTCGAATGAAATGTTGCTTCAAAACCAAATTTCTTCTTCACCTTCATCCTTATTATGATAAAATTGTAATTCTAATTGGTCTATTGATATTTTTTTTGTGTTGCGACCTGACACAAGACTCAGGCATCTGAGAGGTTGCTTAAAATGCCGAAGCGATCGTAACGCCACTGGTTTGAAGAAGTAATAGTTTTGAAGACCGTGTGAATTACAAAAGATCAATGACATTAGGGAGCAGGTTTCTAGTTTAATGAGTGACGTTTTATATCATTTTTATTTATATATATTTTTTGATTACAGAGTCAAGGAATATAATCCCTAGAAGAATTTAATTTGGGAACTTCGTTACGGCAACTGTAACGGCTATGTTGTAAGGTAGAGAATGAAAGACGATGTTGCGATAGGAATAAAAAAAAATTAAATTACCTCCACAAAACAGGCCCTGAGGAAAACAAATATGTTATCTTTGGGGATGCTGTGAGAAGTGCCTTTTTAAGGAATGAAAGGAAAGGAAATTTGAAGGAAAAGGCATAAGAGGTGGATAGAAATCTGGGGATCAGTGTGTTCAGAAGTGATGAACGTATATTTTTTACATGAACTCCATACAGGAGGCCCTGAGGAAAATAATTTCCTTTATGGCCTATGTCATCCTTGGGGATGCTGTGTGGAGGGAAGGAAAAGGGGGAAAGGAGAGTTCTGGGAAGGAAAAGGGTTTAAGGGGTGGATAGGAATCTGGGGTTCAGTGAGTCCTGGTCATCCGCCTCCAAGACCTAGACAAACCTCACCCCATGAACCCGGGCACCCCTGCTAAATCACCAAACGTAGCGAACCACTTGGAGTGACCTATGGCGGAGGTGTTGGTTATTCAATAAAGGTTCCCGGGGCGACGGTACCCATTCCCGCCTACAAAATTTTATAAATTTTTCTCTCCAATTACGGTGCAAGATGATGGATCAAGAGACTCTTGCCGGAGAGTTCAAAAGGTCTCCCTCAACCAGACTCTCCCAATCCGGTCCGCCATGCAGTATCAAACGTATCCGCCGCAAAGGGCTAGACAATCCTCACCCCATGAACCCGGGCATTCATGTTGTCACCTAACACAGCGAACCACTTGGGGCGACCTATGACAGCGGTGTTGGTTATCCAATAAGTTATTCTAGGAGCGGTGGTACCCAGACCCGCCTCTTAAAGTCTCCCTGCTACCTCCAGCCTCACAATATATTCACACTGCAGTTGGTTAGTTGTACGGTATTCACAAATTTTTATTTATTTTTTTATTAAGGCGATCCACTAGTCCTGGACCCATTCGGAATTGGGTGGAGCAAACGACTTAAGCGTAGACCAATCAATAGCCAACAACGGAATTTTGTTATTTCGGTGGTTTATTTTTAAAGAACAAAGCGACGCGAAGAGCAAAGCACATCTATTCGGCCCGAAATCCGAGCGGCTACTGAGTGGGACAATACGACGCGCTTTCGATCCTTCTGCGAATCGCAAAAGGGTGAAATTTGCAGTTGGGTAATGCCTGTTTTAATTTCCTGTAAAAGAACATCGCCAAAGTTCATGTTTTATTTTTTTGTAAAGTTCAGGCATAAATATAATTTTTTTGCGATTATTATTAAAAAAACTGGATTTGCCACATAATACAATAAAGCCACATCCAAAAAGAGGTTTATCAGTAAGAGAATTTGCACTTGAAAATGTTTTTTTTATAGACCATTAGGTCTATAAAGCATTAGCTTATTAAAAGACAAATTTTGAAAACAAAAACACCGGGTTTTGTATGATTTTGCATTATTTTGCTTGGCTTCATCTTAAGAAAAACATTCGACAGTTTTTAAATTAAATGTTTTTTACACTCTCTTCTTAAATTCTGTCAATGGGAGAATCTTTTGCCTCAGCAGTACTGAATTATTTAAATAACATAAATATGGGAAAAAGAAAACTTTTTTCCTTTAACACGTTGAATACCTTCACCATTAGAAATGCTTGTAAAAACATCATTAACATACAATCAAATTTAATTGAAACGACGACTTCAAGAGGTAGAGTTATTTTTATAACTTCATTCGAATCAAAGTGCAGAGGCCGATGAAATTTATCCGTTCTACAAAAAAGCAGATGATCGTATCTCTTGGGAACCCTGATGCTTTAGGTTTACAAGTTTCGATCGTAACCATCGGGCCACAGATCGATTGATATCAAAATGAAATGCGTGTGATAATGTGAGAGGTTTGTAACTTACTAGTAACACGTTTTATTTCGTTAGAGCACATAAAAAAATATTTTCAAACAAATAAATAAATTTTGTCAAATTAAGATTTTGATGTCAGATTCTTCCAACACATTAATAAATATGTTTTTATTTTTTGTTTTGTTTAGATATAGGTTTTCTCTAATTTTTTAAGGTTGTATTTAAAAGTATCACTTCTTAATATTTCACTGTACCTACATTTATGCACAAGATTATTGAAGTGAAAACTTCTTTAGCACCGTTGTGTTTTGAAACTCGATAAAACTGAATTGAGCGACACTAAAAAGAACTAAAGGATTTAGCCTGCGAGAGAATGAGATAGTATCGTCGGTCTCCTTTGTGCAGTGCTTTGTAATAATCGGTCTCCTCTTTGTTTAATCCTCGATAGATAGACGTACACGAGAAGTACGTGATAAGCGTGTATTTTTTAGACCATATTTTTTACCGGCCTACGCCCTTACTTTACCATCTCAACGCTTCCTAGTTATTCTCAACGCACCCTCGTTTTCTCTGGGTCTTATACCGCTCCCCTGAATGTCTCAAACGCCCACAATGGGGCTTATCGCCCACCTATGTTGAGAACCTATGCTCTAGATGTATGTGTTTGTCTCTTTTTAGTGTCGCTCGTTTCCGTTTCATAGGTTTTCAAATCACAACGGTGCTAAAGAATTTTCAATTCAAAAACAGAGTATGCATATCACACGCGATAGAAGTGAAACCTTCAGAAAACTAAAGTAGACAAGAGTGTGGAGGCTACTAAGCACCGCACGAAGAGGAGACCGATTACACTGTCTCATTCTCCGGCAGCCTAAATCCTATAGATGTATAGTGTTTGCCTCTTTTTAGTGACGCTATTTTTCGTTAAATCGAGATTCAAATCACAACGGTGCTAAAGAAGTTTTCACTTCAAAAAAATTATTTCAATTGCAAATTTAAAACCAACCATAGATAAAACATAACGACGCGAGATTAGTTACCATAAATAAAATCTCTACTTTCTTATAAATATTCTCAACATCAGCGAACTTCTAATGTTGAGGACAAAGTATTGTATTTATAATAATGCTTCTCTTTTATAAATGAAACACATGCACATGGCTAGAGGTAGATAAATAATAAATTTATTCATTGTCAAACAATATCAACAACACTCAGTGATACTCTGAAACGAACAGATACAGAAAATAAATTAACACAATGAGTTATCGTGATTTATTTTTGGGTTATTATGCCGTGTTGCGCTACCTCCTTCTTTAGCCGTCGTTCCGGACAGCATTACAGGGTCCATCATCAGGACATATAATATTTTTTGCGGTGAAAATCCTAAATCATATCCGAACGCAATGAGGATTAGAAACTGCCATTTGTTGTCAATAATAAAAATTGAATAACAATAAATTATTTGAGTTCGGTTTTAAACACGTGATTCCTGGATCCATTTCCAAAGATCTTACTGCTCTGGCTTCATGACTACGATAACGGATACTTCAATAACCATTACTAATGACTCCGTGATTTTTTTTTTTATAAAAATTTTTAAAAAGTAAGACAAACATTCCCAGGTTACGAATAACCCAACAATGTTTGAAAAATGAACTGTTTTTAAATATTGATAAGTGTCAATTTATATCTTTCTGTAGAAACAAAAATCCTATTATGTCTCATTATAGTATCAACAATATTTCTCTTAAAAAGTTGTCTCAAATCAAGGACCTGGGTATCGTATTTGATGAAAAATTAACATTTGTTCCACACATTAACGAAGTTATTAATAAGGCTATGAAATGTTTGGAATTTTTTTTAAGAACAGTTAAAGATTTTTCGTCACTTTATTCATTTAATATTCTCTTCACTGCTTTAGTTAGAAGTAATGTAGAATACAATTCAGCTATTTGGTCCCCATACTATAAAACACATCAATTAAAAATTAAGAGAGCTCAACATAATTATTTAAGATTCATTAATTTCAAACTCTCTATACCCCCTTGAACAAATTAATTATGATAATTTAATGAAACTACTTAATTTAACTGACTTATCGTGTAGAAGAACCAAGAGCGATCCGGTACTTTTATTCAAATTAGTTAATGATCACTTGACGCACCTGACTTAACAAAACTAATAACATTCCGAGTACCAAATCGTGACTCGAGACTTCCAGAACTATTCTTTGTTTATCCGCCAAAAACTAACTTTTTCATTAACTCCCCAATCCAAAGACCACACAGGCTTGGTAATAAATTCGGTTCCGTTGATATTTTCATTTATTCTTTACCAAAATTTATATCAGAAATTTTTAAAATTCTGACATAAATTTTGTTATTATTATTCTAATATTTTCATTTCTTTTTAATTCTACTAATAATTTTTAATACAATGTTAAATAACTTATGTAACTTTAATAAAGTGTATACGTAAAAGCCTTCAAGGCGTGAATAAATAAATAAATAAATAAAATCTCTTTCTACCACCACAGAAAGCCGAAAATGTTGTTTGTGTTGTGATGGAGGACATAGCCAGCCGAGGAATCGAACACGGGACGCCCGGGTGAGACCCAAACGCGATGTCCATTCAACCACTGACCGGTCTGAAGATATTTCGCTTCATCTTAATTAGCATCTTTAATATCCAAGATCTCAAGTGCTTCGCTTCTTTTGGTGACTTGGCAGGGGTGCCCGCGTTCATGGTTTGAGGTTTATCCTGAGGCGGCAAATGCGTCTGACGTCGAATGACCAGTTGAGGGAGGCCTTATGACCTCTCCAGCCGGACTCTCTCGACTCATCCCCTTGCACCGCACTTGAAGAGATGGATTCATACGTCGGTCACTCCTGGATACACTGCCCAGATTCCTACTCAAACCCTCATACTCTTTCATTCCCAGAACTTTCTCTCCTTTCTTTCCTTCAAAAAACCTCCACGCACCACCCCCAAGATGACATAGGCCCTGAAATAATTCTCCTCAGGGCCTAGTGTAGAGCCAATGAAAAAATAAAAAGAATGTTATATCCACCACCCCATCAAATTAAACACACACACAAAATAAAACTTGAATATGTGAAACAAGAAACAAACATCTACGTTATGACACGGCAATAAAATTAATGCAATGTTCGTTACTTTATAAATAGTCGCCTCTTTTCCGATAATGAGTCGTATATCTTTCTTTGGAAAGTACAAACAGATGTGTCTACACCACGATAAAATCGTTCAGAAGGGGTAGTCTGTGGGGAAGCGCGGAAGGCTTAGGGCCGGGGTGTAAATTACAGACTGGGAGGGGGTGCATTAGGAAGTCAGGGGGTGGTTTCTTGCTTGTTTAATGTTTACACTAGACTTAAGAATTTGAAGGTAGTTGCCTACCTACTACACATTACTGAAAATTGGAACTGAGGTAGAAAGTATCGTTTATTTTTTGTAAAACCCCTCAAAAAAGTCTTAAATGATCCCAAATTTTGAGGCCTGTGGGACTATCGCATCCCAATGCGAGTATATGTTGTGAGATGAAGGAAGCAGGGAGGGGAAAGAGGTGAAGAAGTGAAGCTCTGGTAAGTACCTTCCTCCTGGTCACAAATCACGCAACGTTTCCATTCTGAATGGTGATCTTTTCCTAGGTTATATGCAGCAATAATGTTAAAAAAACATTGTTCAATGCATTCTGCACTAGCCTGTATACGTGTAAAACATTGTGTCAATACCGAGTAAGCTCGATGGAGCGTCTCCAGATCCAATATAATGATGCATGCAGAATCATATTTGGATACAGAAGGTATAGCAGCGCATCAACAATGTTTTACGGAATTAGGACTCCATGGATTCGCCAGCCTGATGAGACACCGGGTCATTGGAGCCAGGATGCGGCTAATGGCCTCCGACAACACGGTGGTGACCGCAGCCTTCCAGCACTAAGCGCCACTCCTGAGTGAGCGTTGGGCCCGAGCTCACTCAAGACCACGCCCTGCATAATTATGGATTATGTATTTTTGTTATTATTAATTCTTTATATTTTTCTATTTATGTTCTTGTTTCTTTATTGTGTAAATATATAAATATGTATAACTAACTATAGGGGACGTGTGGGATTGCAATATCCTCCCTATATCCTGGAATAAAGAGTTATTATTATTAATACTGACCGTTGATTCGATGACTGATAACCCTTTCTTGTTTTTTCTTTTATGGATTCCATGATAATTCAACAAAGTGGCATTTCAACAACCTTTTGAAAAGTAATTAAAAGTATCATTGAAGAAGAAGATAACACTAATAAATAAGGAGATAACACTAAATTATTAAAAGTGATGAAAAATAGTCCATAACCTAACCCAACGTAATCTATTTGAGCAAGTTTTTTTCATCACCTTTAATGACGACTTTCAAAGGGGTGACGAAGTTGCACATTGATGATTTCCACAAAATTAAAAATCTTCATGTTTGTTGACTGAAGGTTGTGTTGGTGTCACTTCACATTGTTAAAAATTTTCTCATCTTTATGAGTCCTTAGCCATATTTTGATGTCGTTTTTAAACTTTTTTTGTCTCCATGGTGTTGTTAATTTCATTTGGAAAGGAATTATATAATTTTGTAGCATGGAAATTATGGTTTTTCTGACCAAAATATGTAAATATTTAATTTTGGGACGTTCAATAGATTTGAGGTTTTTGTCATGGTAGGTATGTTTGTCAATAAGGTACCTTACATATCGTTTTCTTTGAATTTGAATAAAGCATGTAGAGTTTTATAATATTGAAAACATTAGAGTTTTTAAAAATTTCCTTTGATGAAGTTCTTATGGGTAATGTTTGGTTTTGAAATGAGAATATACTTAATTCCTACCGGTCATTGATATTTATCCAGATCCTACATCTTCCTACCCATCACCTTACTGGAAAAGTATTTAAATTTGGAACAAGGCAAGAAAAACATTGAAAATTCGAGATTATTTTTTTTGAAAATAACAGAAACAAGTTGTTGGTGTTTTTCGTGTACACAATCTCGTTTTTACGTATGAAGAAAGAAATTGATCATCTCGGAAGTACAAAATATCGTTTTTTATTCATTCGTTTTGTTGTAGTGATAATTACCTCAAAGTCTCGCCGTGTAACTAAATAACTATATCGTGGTTAAGCGCTCCTTTGCAGAGTACAGAGGTAAGTGATTGGTTATCCATTTTCCTGGAATGCCTTGTTTTTCCTACACATATTGTCATCCAATTCCAGCAAACTCTATTTCGTTTTGTATCATTTTTAGTGTTTACAGTCCATTATAAGTGCACATGGATCTATAATTCGTAAGCAGTTTTTGAATGTTACAGGTACTTTTATGATTACTTTTATTGTAACTTTTCGGAGGAATTATTAGTTAACTTTATAATTTGACGCCACTGCACTACAACAATATTTTTGTTTGCCCTCATTAGGCTTAGCTCAGCAGCGCGGCGTAGCAACAAGCAACAAACGATGCGACATTTTCTTACATAGCATCGCGCGATAGTTCAGTCAGTAGAGTGCCAGTGGCGTACTGCATTTCCCCTTTTCACGGGAGGCGGGGGTGCTTAAGCGCCGGTACGCCCCTGTGTGCTTAAGATAAAGGTTATTTAATGTATTGAATGGCACACGGAGGCTTTAAGGGATCAGACGATAGTTGTATGGTGTAAGAATGTTATGCAAATATGTTTATTGGAGATTGTGTACACGGCGTATGAGGAAACAGAAATTGCGTGAAAGCCTTCCCGAAAAACATTTGTTCACAGTACTTGCCAACAAAGATGTAATTTCGAAAATGTTTTTAAGATGACGGCATCTTTCGTCGCGGATTCAAATCTCGGTGAGCGCAAGTAAATTTTATTTGATTTATTGGTGATATTTCACAATTTATTAATAAAAATAGTATATTTGTGGCACGTACAATGTTGTAGTTACTTTCAGTATCGCCTAGGTGAAAAACTACCATTCAGAACCGAATCGTTGCATGAAATGACATTAGCCCTGTTTTCCACCTTCCTCTTCCGCTCCCCAATATCTCCAATGTTGCGAGGCTGAAGGGAGAGGGAAGGGGGACAGTGGCTAATCAAAATTCAGGTGTCCAACCTCCAAATTGATAATATCTGTTAACTTTCTCAACGAGAGCTTCATAATTCGACACCATTCTGTTCCCATGTGTTTTTTCAACCCAGAGTTCAGTAATAATGAAAAAATGTTGCCTCAAAAACTATCTTTGCCAAACCAAACAACCTTCGAAACCAAAAAACACCGGTCTATGACCAGATGAGACGTAGACTATGACTCAACCCATTAAATAGTGTATGTAACCGGACTCCTTCGAAATACGGTCAAATTATAAAAACCCTACAAAACATCGTGATTGGTGTAGTAAGCGGCAACACTGAGTCGACTTGCTTTCTGACAGATCACGTCTCGTTGCAGTCATCTCGTTCCGTTTTCGCGTTTTGGCCAGTTTCACACCTAATTTTGGATTTGAGGCCAAAATACCCAATCAAACTGAATAATATTTTTTAAATTTTTTTATAATAAAACTCTCTTTTTATAACTTTTGAAGAACTAGTTGAAGATAATATTGTTGATTCTAAATATTTGAAATATGAGATTGACAAATATGACGGTTTGACAGAAGATGGCAATAGCGAAATTGGATAACGCGCACGTCCCGGTTAGACGAGAGGTCTGGGTTCGAGTCCCAGTTGCGACCATTGTCTTTTTTATTTTTCTGTGTCTTGTTCTCTTTCATATTTTCATTTAGATTAGAAGTGTTATCTTCTTCTTCAATAAAATATTTTTTTAAATCAAAAATTATGTAAAATATTTATTTCTATATATAGGTAATTAAATAATTCAATTTTGCTTCATTTTCGAGAAAATTTTGAATTTTTTGCGAGTTTATTTAAAATTATTAAGAAATATATCTTGTTTTATCTACTGTGTCAATATAATGAAAAATAAAATAATAATATAATAAAACTTTTTTGTGACCGCGGTTCAGCCTGTTAAGGCCATCTTCAGACTGGTACAATTGTTTCTTAATCTACAGTTTGCATACATAACATATGGGGGAAAAGGAGGGGGATAGACTACAATGATTTTATTCACATTAAATGTGTTTCCCAAATTTGTTATTTCTTATTAGGTATTTATTTATTAGCAGTCGATATAACTATCTCGGGTCTATAGATTACCTTAATATTGTTTGGGGAATACCTTACCTTTAAGTAATATGAATTATTAACAACTCAAAGTATTATAACATTTGTACTCTACAAAATAATAAAAATAAAATACTTGCGAACTAAACATCTTATTCTTCCAAAATTTCTTCCAGTGTCTGAATCATTTTTGTTTCAGCTATAGCCATACATTTACCATCAGTTCACTAAGATCTCCGTGCATCCCAGACTGGGGACTGGGGGTATCTAGTACCCTCCCCTAGTGGCAGGAATTCATTGTTCAAGATTCGCGATGTTAACCCTAAAGGAGATAAATCTTCGAAACGGAAACCATTTGGCGCCCTTTCGCCGAAGGGCGGGAGGAATGATCAGCTCCCGCGCAACTAAAGGGTTGAATTATTAAAGAATAATAAGTATTGAAAAAATATTATCACAGCGAATTTGATACTCTGTGTATCACATAACTAACTAATCATCAAGCTGTTGGAAGTGGGTAGAGAATACAATTTTCTACATATATCTGCCTTGGAACACACTCTTGATTCATGCACATTTATTCCTTCTTTTCTGTTATTCTTACGCTTGCGTTATTGCTTGATTTGAAAATTTAATTCTCTGCCATTCCTTTTTCGGGCGCCCACGATTTCTTCTACCATCCACGTCCACGTCAAGTATTCTCCTTACCCTCTCGTTTCTTTGTGCTTTCACATGCCCAAACCAACTAAGCTTCATTTTCTTAGTCTAATCCATAGTGTTACAACAGCCTTGCGTTCTTTCCAGATTTACACATTTTTAGCCACATACCCCTGAGATATCTTACTTCTACAGCGTTCAGTCATTCAGTTGGATACATAAGAAGGAAGCGTACCACGGCATAATAAACCAAAAATTAATCACGATAATCTTCAACCGGATTACAGTTTTAGATGGCCGGCGTAGTCTACCGGTAAGGCTCTTGACTCCCAATCCAAAGGTCGCGGGATCGAATCCCGGCAGGGCAAACATTTTTTATCTGATTAATTTGTGTTATTTCATAATTTATTCATTAAAAATAACATAAAGTATATTTGCAGCAGGTTCCAGAGTGGACGATACTCTCAGTATCGCCCTGGTGTAAGACCACCATTCAGAATTGAAACGTTGCTTGAAATGGCTCTATCCATGTTTGGTGACCAGATCTGAATAGCCACCTTCCTTTTCCCCATATCCTTCCCCACCCCACTTCCTTCAGTTTCACAACATACCCCTATTGGGGATGCCATAGTCTCACAGGCTCCAGACGGGAGTAGTTGGGACTGTTGTGCGGTATTAACATAAAATTTTTTTTTAAAAAAAGTTGGGGAGTTTTATGTTGGTCTCCCATCAAGATACCATATTTTGAAGCTTTCTAATTTATATTTTTCGACTACCATAGTATGGGCATGTGCCTCGTGCGGTAGTCGAAAAACATGTAAAAAAATGTATAAAAGCTAATTTATGAATGAAGAAAAAAAATCTAGTTTTCTCAGTATTATGGCCATCCAATGACAAGCAAAATGTCCAAAGTTTTTTGAGGATGTTCCCAAAGAATCACAGGATTGAAATAATAGACGAACCAATATGAATTTTTTAATATAAGATTATTTTGGTATATTACTTACCTTCAACTTACAATGTTAATTACTCCAACGTTACAAACTTTGCTCAACACGGAATTTTTTAAATGATAATTGATCAGATTACATTAGACCAGATTTTATTAACCCGCTTTTATCTTCTAAGATAGTCTGCAATATTATGTAATTGTGATTGATAATACACCAAGAAGCCTGAAGGAGCGTTCGGGATGCATTTTGTAAATTGGCATGGCTTTACATTCTATACATAAAAATTCAAACGATTTTGGTCAATGTAAGATCTCATAATGAATTTAAACATTTCTATTAGAACCGCTGGAATAACTGAAACCGATGGTATTTTTTAAATTTATTTTTTTCCTATTTTGTTTTAATTTTCAAACTTTTTTTTATTATATGCACTTAATATAAGCTGGGCTAGTCAATTTTCCTTTCCAAAACGAGAATCTTCCTAATTCGACAGTCAAGTTCTCTTTTATCTGTGAATAATTTTGGGAGGTGGTTATGGGTACCGCCGCTCCGGTAACCATTTATTGAATGACCAAAATCCCCGCCACAAGTCACTCCAAATGGTTCGCTACGTTTGGTAACTTAGAAGGTGCCCGGGTTCATGGAGTGAGATTTGTCTAGATTTTGGCGGCGAATGAGTTTGCCTACTTACTGCGTGGCGAGCCGGATCTGGAGAGACTGATTAAGGGAAATCTTTTGAACTCTCCAGCCAGCGTCTCTCGATCCATTGCCTAGCACTACAGTGGGAGGAATTGATTGGTATGTCCGTTACTGCACTGATTCCCTAGACTCCCTACCCACCCCTCATAACTTTTCATTCCCAGAACTTACTCTTTTTCCTATCCCTTAAAAGACCCTCCACAAAGTATCCCCAAAGTTGACGTAAGCCGTAGAGTTAACGTGAAAAAATAAAATAAAATTGTGTATTGAATAAATAAAATATCAAAAGGTTATAAATAAAGATTCCTCAGTAGGTTGGTGGTACCATCCTATTTGCTATCTGCTCAAGTAATTCCTAATTTCAACGCTAAAATCACCCCAACAAATAAATTAAACCCAATACACGCTCATATTGTAAATACTAAAATACAAAGTAACATTGCACAGTGCCCATTAAAAACAATAGTACATACTACACAAGGAATCACAAATCACCACCGACCCCTTTCGCATTCCCCATCTGCCTAATGCACCTCCTTACAACCTACAGCCTCCCCAGTCCCCCACTCCCCCACCCACAACTACTCCCCAGTCTTCCTGGTTCCGCCGTATGCTAATATCGGGAATATTTGGGGGAGGGTCTTTAGTTGATAAATGGTTAATCAGTTTTTGGCATGATTAAAAATACAATGTCTTTCCATTAACACTATTATTGTGAACATTTTTTGAGTATTGTAAAAAATTACCACAATTTTTTTAACTGATCTGAACTATGAGTAAAATTCTGTTTTTCTGATGTAGGTAATAAAAAAATCAAACCCTGGTATCTGACATTGCAGTATAACGTTTGATAATTTTTTGTTTATTTTTTTTTCCAGGGAAGAGTTGTGCAAATTACCCGACAACACAACTTTACGAGTTTTTAGTGAGATATACATAATATGTAGTTTCAATGTCTCTCTACAGATGACGTTAATAAGGATAGTTATATGAAATTTTAGTGTGTCTCATCACTGATTAGTAAAGTTGTACTATATGGGAGAGATAATAGGTATATAGATCGGGTTTAAAATCCGAACGGTTACGAAGATAGCCGAAGATATCAGATTGACCAGTGGGCACCTTTAGTGATCATGACCCCTGTCGCAGATTATTACAAAGCATCCATTAGAACTGACGTTAAGGGCAGTAAAAAAATAATTGTGAATAATAAACAGGACCGGTAACCTGATGAACGAAAAATCATTTAAACTCCCGATCATTCGAGTTGTATTGTTGATTGGAGAAATTAACAATACACCACAGAATCTACTCATCTTTAGAGTTTTTATATGCACCAAAACTAAGGTAATCTGATAGTATCTGATAGTATTAACACGCTAGCGTCTGAACCCAATTTAAGAACCCAACTTCAAGTGCATTTCTGACACCGCGCCTTATGCAAAACCATCTTCGTACGTGAAGTTGGTTACAAAGCTACTGCGTTGTCGCCCGCCGCCCGCGGGGCCCAGCTTAACTGCCAGTAATTATAATCCTAAGAATTCCATTGCCGAGAGAATGACTCCAAGAACCTCTCTTTTCAGGGGAATTGAACTACGGGTATGCGTGTAGAATTATTTTATTCTCTTCAAAGAACTTTCGATGTTTGTTTTAAGCCTATGCTAGCTTTTGCCTGTAGCAGGCTACTAATTGGTAAAATTACATAGCGATTTAACGTTTGATCGTGGATGAAGCAGTGGTTGTATTCCAACATTTTATTTTATTTTATAAATATTTAGAAAAAAAGTATAACTTAAATATTACATGAACTTTCATAAATAATAAAATTAATTATTTATCTGCACTTAATGGAATACATCGAAAAGTCGCTTATTATCATTTATGATTTAACAAGCGAGTTCCCGGCATACGTTGCTACGCCACTTAACAATTTATTTATTTATTTATTTATTTATTTAAACGCCCATAGGGCTTTTACATATAGTGCAGTACATGTGTTTGGAAAAATATAAGAAATAACATAATATAATATAAACATAATATAAATATAAGAAACAAAATAAAGATAACATAAGATATACAAAATATAGATAACACCAAGTATAATAGTTGACACAAAGCAGGTAACATAGAATATATGGTAAGTAAATTAATGTGAGAGTGTTATTTTAATTAAAGAGGGAAATACGATAGGATTGTCAATACTTATGTTTGTAATTAGCAAACTTTTTTAAAGTATTTATTACGTGTTTATCGAAACATAGCTACCATAATATTTCGATTAAGGTGCTATATAGTGCATGATATTAATAGATTTATTTTAATTGTTCTAATACACTGAGTTTAAATTTTGACATCGATTGATGACGGTAAACGTCTATAGAGGAATATTTGTTACCGAGTATATGGAGTCTTTGCAGAGGAGAGTTAACAAAATAATTACTAGCAGAATTAGTTACAAGGTAAATCGCATTAGAGCGAGTATCGCGCGTGGGTATTCTCAAATTAATTTTACTGATTAAATCAAGGGCGTCCAGTCTGCCATTTGAAATATTAAAAAGACAAAATAAATCGCTCGCTACGCGCCTTGACGCTAAATCGCTTATATTAAGTAACTCCATTAAATAAACATAATTTAGATCTTCGACAGGTATACCGAGTTTATAATTAATAAATCTTAAGAACTTATGCTGTACTCTTTCAATTCTTAGTTGGTGTGTCTTATATAATGGAGCCCAGATGGTTGAATTGTATTCTAAATTTGATCTCACCAGCCCAGTGTACAGCAATTTAAACGAATTTAGTGATTTAAATTCTTTAACCGTCCTCAGGATGAACCCCAGACTTTTCATGGCCTTGTTAGTTATTACATTAATGTGAGGAACAAAAGTTAATTTACTATCAAATATAATACCGAGGTCCTTGATTTGATCTACTCTTTTCAGGAAAATGTTGTTGATGCTATATTGAAAATTAATGGGATTTTTGATTCGCGCAAAAGTAATTGTTTGGCATTTTTCAATATTGAGGAACAGTTCATTAAGGGCGCACCACTCTTGTAACCTTACTAGATTTGATTGTAATATACAGCAGTCGTTAAGATTCGTAATTGTTTTATATATTTTAAGGTCATCCGCAAATAAGAGTATCATAACTCCTTCAAAGATGGTAGTTATGTCATTTATAAATAAGGAAAATAACACTGGGCCCAGATGTGACCCCTGTGGAACTCCGGTGAATATTTCGAACTGATTTGAAAAGTGTGAATTTAGTTTGACTGATATTTTTCTTTTGTGTAGATAACTTTCAAACCATTTCAAAATATTCCCCGTTATTCCTAAGGATCTTAATTTATGTATGAGAATTTTGTGTGAGACTTTGTCGAAAGCCTTACTAAAGTCGGTGTATACTACGTCAGTTTGAAGATGATTGTGCATACTATTAAACAATTTTTCCTGATAGATCATGAGATTCGTAGACCTGTTTGCCATGAAACCGTGTTGTAGATGTGATATAACTTTATTAATCTCAGATGAAAGTTTAGAGAGCAGTGCAGATTCGAATATTTTAGGGATTGTCGACTGAATACATATGGGTCTATAGTTAGATACATCAGATTTATCACCTTTCTTAAAAATAGGAGACACAAAGCTTGTTTTCCACTTTTCCGGAAAGGTGCCAATTTTTATAGACAAGTTAAAGATTTTAGTAAGAGGATAAGTTAAAACTGATAAGCATTTCGATAAAAAGATTGGAGGAATGTTATCAGGGCCAGCCGATTTATTTAGGACGAGAGATTTTAATTTGGTTCTAATGTCGCTTTCTTCAAATTTGCACTGATTGAAGTCGATCTGGTTATAATTGGATGTTGTGGCATTGATCAATGGGGAGTTGTTTGTTGATTCATACCCTTTGCTGAAGAATTCGGCAAACAGATTAACAACTTCTTGGGGATTATCGGCCATTTTATTATCTAAATACATGTTAGAGGGAATACCGGAGTCGTTGTTATTAAGCATTTTTGAAAATTTATAAATGTTCTGAGGGTTGGCAAGAGCCAATTGTTCACAGTTGTCAATGCACTTTTTATAACATAACATGGACATATTTTTGGCGGTCTTTCTGAGTTCACAAAATTTTGCGTAATCTTTGGGATCACGTGATGATTTATAAATTTTATGAGCAATTTTTTTGTCTCTAATTGTTTTAATGAGATCGTTACTGAACCATTTAGGGTAGCTATGAACATTAATTTTTGAAATGGGTACAAACAAATCAATAGAATTATTAAGAATTAAGTAAAATTTATCAACCATTACATTGATGTTTTCTTCAAAGTCTAAAAAGTTCCAGTCAGTTGAAGATAAAAGATTTGTGATTTGGTTATAATCAGCTTTGAAGAAATTCAATTTTGTTGATGCAGATGGATTTTTTCTTGTTATAGAACTGTTGCATTCAATTGTAAGAGGAGGGTGGTATTTGTCGATTGGGAGGATAGATTCGGTAGATGCGGATACTTGAACAAATAAGGAATTGGAAAATACTAAGTCAAGAAGGCGAGAATTAATATTGAATACATAGTTTAACTGCCGTAGATTTAGAAAATTTGACATCTCGATAATCTCATGAGAACCGTGGTAGATGTTGTCCGTGCAAGAAGTTTTACTGTTGTCTATGTCCCATGTGACATTTGGCAGATTATAGTCACCTGTCAATATCATGGTTGAGCCAGGAAATTTTCTTCTGATTGTTTCGATTTCAAGGTAGTGGTCTTTATATATCTGGGCGTCGGAAGATGGAGGAATGTAGATACAGCCGATAATAATTTTTTCTTTTTTGGTGGAGACCATGATGAATAGTTGTTCTAGTTGTGTATATATGCACTTGAGTTTTCTTGAGCTAAGTTTATTACTTATGGATACCAACACACCTCCTCCTCTAATTTTATTGATTTCGGTTCTATCTTTTCTGTAAACTGTATGATTAAAGAAACCTAATTCTGAAGTGTCAATGTTTTTGTTCAGCCATGTCTCAGTGAAACAATAAAGAAATTGTTTTTCCTGCGTGTCCTTTCCCATTCGTCCCGTTCCCCTTTTGCCTCTCCTTCATTTCCCGCGTCCCCATCTTCCCTCTCCCCACTCCCCTCCATCTTTCCCCGTCCCGCAAACCCCCCTCCCGAGTTCCCCTCCGGCCTCCCGGGTTCGCCTCCCCCCTTCCTCTTCCCCTCCCAGATTCCCCTCCCCCTCCCGCATTCCATATATTCATTCCCGGTACATTCAGTTTTCGAATAGCTGGCGTGCCACCTATTGAATTTTTTTATACAAATTTCATCATACCAGAGCTTACCAGCATATACAGAAACCATCGCTGGCAGACACAACACATCAAATCCCCAAAGTTTCATCGCAATCGGATGAACTGTTAGCAACGCATAATTTCATGATGCCAGAACTCACTATTGTATGTAAGAGTGGCTGGCATGCGCTGGCATGCTGGCATGCATCAAATCCCCAAAGTTTCATCGCAATCGGATGAATGGTTTAACAACGCATAGCATTCATACGAGTACATAGACAGAATCAAACATATTTTCATTTGTATATATAGAAATGTATAGACGTGAAGAAGAAAAAATTATAAAACGTGGCTTAAGTCTTGGTAGGCAAATTTTTTCTGTTTATTTTTCCTTGGGCCAAGCTAATTTGACAAATCAAAGACGAAATTATGTACGTATAACTTCGTAACATTTACGTAACTCGCCGTTATATCGCCTTATATTTACCCTAACACAATGTATCTTTGCGTTTATTATGTCATTGACGTTATTGTTCATATATACAATAATATCGTCTACGTAAGTGTCAAGTGTCGCATAATACCTAGCATTTGTGTTAGTGTGATATATCGTAAGTGTATTTGTTAGTATCATATACAGGGGCGCTGTATTCTTGTGTGTGATGTTAGTAGCGTAAACGGGCGGCAGAAATAAGGGGTGGTCTCTTAAATTTGCCTCTACAATAACCCGATTAATATTTAATACGAAAGAAACTTCGACGTTTTGGATTGATAACATAATAGAAATGAGATACTTGATGCGTATGTTAGAGTAGATCTATTCCATGCCAACTCAGAATAAAGTCAACTCAACCCTTCTTTGAAAAGTCGTTAAAAGATAACGTAATATATTAAATCAATTTTTTTAATATTTTTATTTATGAAATGTTAAAAAAGGTTACATTAGGTAAGGGATATGGGTTATTTTGAAATAATTTTTTCATAGCTATTAATGACCTTTCAAGAAGGTGTTGAGATGACTTTATTCTGAGTTGACATGGAACCGATTATTATATGATACATATATAATATGTTTTATTCAATATACACAACTTTAACCGATTTCTAAAAAAGGGGTTCTTGTAAAGAAATTTGGCTCTCAAAAAGAATCTAAATTGCGGAAAATTTGGCTCTTTTGACTACGCACATTGACCAGTTCTGGATACATTGTCCTCCAGATTCTACCCCCCCTCTTATACCCTTATTCCTTCCCAGGATTTCTTCTTCTTCCTTTCCCTAAAAAAACTCTTCATCCCCAACAGCATCCAAAACAGCATCCCTAAAGGTGATGTAGGCCCCAAGAAATATTATTTTCCACAGGGTCTCCTGCGTGGAGTTAACGTAAAAAAGGTCTGCCGACCACTGGACCAGACCATTACGTATAACCGAATTACGGACGAGCACATTCGACTTGGATAGTATGGAAACTGAACAGGTATCGTTGCTATTTGGGTGTCATTAACTCACCATGAAGGTATAATCTCCAATCTAGAAGGAATAGGACCCTTACAGTAACAGCTTTTAAAATCATTAACAATTGCATTGACAGCCCATACCTCTTGGAATGCTATAAATTGTTCGTACCGAACAACTACCACCAGCGTCGTCACCATGACTTGATCTGTATTCCACATGGCAGAACGGACGTTCTGGCCCAGCATAGCATGACAAGAGGTATGGTTCTGCTATATGATACCCCTAGGTTTCTTAACATTTTCAACATTGGCCTTGAAGATTTCATAAGTCATTTTAGGCAAGAACTCTAAAATATCGATTATTGTAATTTTTTTCTCGTTTAAAGTTATGTATATCTTATGTGTATTCTAATAGCATTACATCAATATGTAATGCATAAAAAAAAAGTATTTTTATAAGCAGATCTAACTGAGGGAGGCCTTGTTTGCCGCTCTCAAACGGCTGCACCTTCTTGGCGACCCTGTCAGTATCCGAGTATTCGTGAGGCTCGCGAGACTTAAAGTTACGCCGTGTGACTCGTGTAATGGTAACAGCAATTGCGCAGAGATAAAGCTGAAGAAATGACATTTTAATGAGCGTCATCCGCCCGGAGCCTTGTCGCACCAGATTTTGACGTTTGATGCCAGTTATTAGATTCACTTTTGGCTTCCCATCGATTCGTGGTCTGAATTATCTCCTCCAATAAGACAAGAAACAAGACACCTTCAAGGAATTTGCGGAGGGTGTCCAACGATACACGATTTGAACAGCGGATTTTTACAGGATTTAATTGCTGGTGTCATGAACAAATTATAACAAGACCAGTATTTAGGTAACGTAATTTATAACCACAACAAAGATCATTATCTGTCCTTGTTAAAACTTCGATTAGACATATACTAGAAAATTGATCGTGCAGAATTAAAATGGAATATGAATCCGATAATCCAATTGAGCACAAAGCCATTATTGGATTCGGTAGGTTCCATAGACAGCGATGGGCTAGCATAAAAAAACACGACCAAATGGTTGCACCAGTGGAAGCAACACAGATGAAGATTGAAGAAGAGGTAGATTATTATTTTTTTAACTTAGCTCCCATCCAGGAAGCCCTGAGAAAAAAAAAATTTCATTCTGAGCCTGTGTCATCTTCGAGAAGAGGAGGAAGTTCTGGGAAGGAAAAATGAATGACGGGTTGGTAGGAATCTGGGATCAGGGTATCCAAGAGTAACGGACGTATTTTTTTACATGATCCACACAGGAAGCCCTGAGGAAAATAATGTCCCTCAGGGCCTATGTCATCTTTAAGGATGCTGTGTGGTGGGTTTTTAAGGAAAGGAAGGGAAGGAGAGTTCTGGGAAGGAAAAGGGTTTAAGGAGTGGGTAGGAATCCGGGGTTCAGTGTGTCCTGGTCATTCGCCTCCAAGACCTAGACAAACCTCACCCCACGAACCCGGGCACCCCTGCTAAATCACCAAACGTAGCGAACCACTTGGGGTGACCTATGGCAGAGGTGTTGGTTATCCAATAAAGGTTCCCGGGGCGGCGGCACCCACTCCCGCCTCCCAAATTTTATGAGTCTATCCTTCCCGTTGTGGCGCAGGGCGATGGGTGCGCAAGAGAGTCTTGCTGAGGTAAAAAGGTCTCCCTCAAGTCTCTCAAAATCCGCCTCGAAACAAAGTAGGTGTGCACACGCATCTGCCACAAAGACATAGACAAACCTCACCCCCTGAACCACCCGGCACCCCTGATGATGAAAAACGTGAAAAGCACCGCCTTGAAATTTGTTGATAGTTCTTGATTTGTTTGAATAACTGATGCATAATCAACAAACTCAAAGATTGACAACTTCTTGTCACAGGTAGTTCAGGAAAACAATTTCCATTGTGACTTCGGATAAGATCTCAGTTCGCGTTTCGTGCTGATAATGATACACAATTTTAAATAATGATCGTCGAAGATCTGTTCATCTAGAGTTCTAGAATTATGTAATTTAGATATTTTTTCACGCAATACCTGCAATTACTAGACTTTAATCATCTCTGACAAATACATATTGTGTTAAAGAGAATTAATGAGATGCAGCAACTACGGACGATACATTGAACATGCATTGTATCTCATATAATTTTAGAAAAAAATATGTGATCCATGCACAAATCCGGAACCTTTTTTATTGAGAGCGGACACGGTTTACTTATAGTTCCCGTGAGCATTTAGGTCATAGGCCTAATGTACTATCTCCTATTTTAACCTCATCCCTTTAACAGTAACCCGGTTTTTTTATAAAGTTTATCAGGGTTGTCATTAGATACGTGACTATGTCTTCTGGTTCCACAATGTGTCTTCCCAGGTATCGGAGCCTTGTTCCCAACAGGGTGGACTTTGCCACCATATGCGAATTGGAGTCTCTTCTCTTTACGTTTTCTACATTTATTGGTGTTTTCTATCCGACAACTGCATTTGTCTTCTGAGGTGGCAGTGTCTCGTTAGCCACCCTCACTACCAGTACCCTCGGTGAGTTTCTGTCCATATCGAGTAGTTGCCTGGTTCGTCTAGGGCAGGGGTCGGAATTTGTGGCTCTTTGCGGCTCTGCGGCTCTTTAGGCATCAATTGCATTTTCACCTTTCCTCGACGAGCCTTATGAGATGGAGCCGCCTAACGATTATTTTTTTGCATTCCGAACACAAAACTGGTTTTAATTTAATGCGGAATCTATGCGCGAGTCTGTTTATAGAAACATTTAAACGGGCATAAGTGTGATATTACAGTAAGAACTCTCCGATATATTTGTTATCGCGTTTCTTTGACAAATTGGCTCTTCTCACTTGACAAACTGCCGACCCCTGGTCTAGGGTCTGCTCCGTTTATGAGTACTTTGGAGTATTTCACTATCTCGTCAATAGTATAGTCTTATACTTAAATAAATATTCTAATCGAATTAATATTTATTCTGATCGAATAACAAATCAACTTCTCTAACGTAATCGTCAATTACCTGAAGATTTAAAAAAAAGTTTTTTGTTGAAAAAAAATCACCGAGGATCTAAATGTCATACAAATTTTGTTTTACTTTTGGGCATTAACTACCTAACAATTTCTAGAAACTTTGTTTTGAAGAGTTTCATTCACAATGTACATTTGTTTGTTCATTTTATTTATTTGCCACCGGTTTCGACACATTTGTGTCATTCGCACAAATTAAAATGTGTATTAATATTTGATTGTTTAAACATGGTTGTTTCTTAACTGAAGCTGTGGCCTGTCTCTAATAAACGCTTAGCAAACTCGGAATAGTTATTATTTCGTGAACAGAGTTCATGTTCACTGATTCTGGTTTAAAAATATTTAGTAGATGTATTCTCATGCCTAAACACTGAGCATCACATTCATTACTTTCTTAAGTGTATATCTATTTTTTTCGATGCTGGTAGTTCGTATAATAGTGTCAAAACGGGTAAGTACCAAAGATATTGTATTTCAATATCTTTGGTATCCCAAAGTTCCAGGGTATGGTCTCCAGACAGTCTGCCGTCAGGTTAGCAACTGTTGTTGACTTCCTTCGTTTCCACACCAAGGGATTCGTACAGAGAGAGACGTTATGGTGATTTGAGAGGTATCCTTTGAAGTAACAACAAAATCTTTAATTTTACAAAGATTCGATTCTAATCTGAGCATTAGGGATTTCATTTGTAGAATGAGTTACGAGAAATGAAATTGAGATTTTTATAAACAAAAAGAGAAAGTCAGAGCACGACCATAGAAAAATGAGAATGTAGAAAAAAATGCATAGAAATATATTTAGAAAAAGGTGACATAGACGTTAAAGCTAAGGGTAAAAGAAGCTTCACGTGGAAGTTAGGAACAAATGATTTTAAATATTAGATATAGGACAACACAACACTCAACGCCTACTACCAATGATTTATTAAAATCATTAAAAATTTCAATCCAATTTTTATATTTCAAATCTCGACCGGTTGCAGCCTATTAAGGCCATTTTCAGACAGGTGAAGATGGCCTTAAAAGGCTGAAATTGGTAACGGTGAAATAAAATAAGAGGAAAATTTTTTACTTTTTAATATAATATTTTCATCAACATTTTTTACTCCAAATAACCTAAGGAGTAATTAGTGATTCAGTTACATCTCTTACTTAACACTCTGTTTTGATAAAAGAATTTGATATTATAATAAACACGATGGTATAACTTTGTTTAATTCCACTTTTTATTTTCTTATCCAACTAGTTTCGGTTCAACCTGAACCTTCTTCAGGGAAGAATAAAAATATACTGTATATTTTTATTCTTCCCTGAAGAAGGTTCAGGTTGAACCGAAACTAGTTGGATAAGAAAATAAAAAGTGGAATTAAACAAAGTTATACCATCGTGTTTATTATAATTATGTATTCCCACAATGTGTTTGTCACATGTGAGAATTTGATATTGCTGGGGAAAAAATAAAAACAATAATTCAAAAAAGTCTTGATTTACAAATTATTTTAAAGGTTGCAGTGTTGTAGTAATTTGGTAACTAAATTTAAAATGAATAAAAAAAAAAATTAAAATATATTTTACGAACGACGAAATTTTGTGAGAAATATTTAAAGATATTTTCGGTTTAGCAAATCAAAAAGTTTTTACCTGAAAATAATATGCAGAAACTAATATCTTTATTTATTCCAAAAATCCAATCTCACGGCCCACACAACGTTACAAATTTTTGCCTCATAACACTAAACAACAATACTTTGTATAAAATATCAATGTTTAAATGAGCCATCCCTTATTGTAAGACAACAGCAAAAAACCGACAAACTTCACCACACCATCCCTTCTTTCCCCGATGAATAATAGGGGTGGAATTCTTACGTACGTCGAGTATTGAAGTGGTTTTGTTGTCATTGTGTTCTACCGACAGAGAAAATATCGAAGGGGTGCAATAAACAGTCATAAATGTCAGAGATTTCTTTCAAGTTTCGAACCACCTTACGGTAATAAATATTTCTTATAAGCTACAAAATAAAATAGCAATTTCTAATGCAGTTTATGGAGCATTAAGGTTTCGATTCTTTTGAAGGTATTTTAATGCGAATATTTTTTCAAATTCTTCAAACTTAATTAATTCAGATCAATCTTGACTGCTTTAATAAAATTATTTTAAACAGACTAATTTCGGTTGTCTGTGGTGTGAAATATTTTTGAAGAACTCTAATTTGCTTTGAAATTTTTAAAATTGGAATTTACTACTCTGTGAATTAAGAAAAGCGATAAAGTAAGTACTTACCTATAAACAGAATTTATTTTGTTTTTATTTAATTACTAGCTTTTACCCGCGGCCTCGCTCGCATGGTATTAGAGAGAAATTACTGTAGCGCTTGCACTTATCAATAACCCCCCCCCCCCCCTAACCCCCTCCCGCATTCCATACTTTCATTCCCGGTACATTCAGTTTTCAAACAGCTTGCGTGCCACATGAATTTCATGATGCCAGAGCTCACTAGTAGTAAAAAAAAGAATTATACAATTTGGTGCAGTCGTTCGGAAGTTATGCGCGTTCATTTTTATTTATATATATAGATATTAACTACGATTTCCCGCAAATATATCAACATCGTTTCCACGGCAACTATTTGTTTTCTGACGTTAGCAATAACTCTTGTTGGCGACAGGAAACGTAAAATAAATATATTATATTAATATTTATAATGTCATAACGCCAGAGCTTACCATTCATTATATACAGTCTGTATTATTCGCACACAATGTAGCTTTCTATTGGTGAAAGAATTTTTAAAATCATTTTATTGGTTTATGCGTTAAAGCGTAATATAAAATTAGTATAGATTATTCTGTGAAATGATTTTTCAAGTTTAATAACGTTGTGAATTCAAAGTATTTTTTTTTTACTTCTTTCTAATTTGTCAACAAAATATATATCTTGTGGAAGGCGGGTAAACACAAATCCTACATACAAATCCTACATAACATACCGTGATTTTTTTCACGGGTTATTCGGTTATTCACAAAAATAAAAAATCGCATAAATATCCTTTTAACTACCTATATGAATGAAAGTTATACCAACTTGTAATAATTGACATTCGAAATATCTCCATGATATCTACTTATATAATTTTTAATAATTGGTAATGCAATAAACTTTGGGGTTCTTAATATATATATTTTATGTTTAGGTAAAATAATATAAGTAAATATTGATTTTTAAATTTTAGCGAAGAAAAATGGAATATATTTTCAGTATCGCCCTTGCGAAATACCATCATCCAGCATCGAATCGTTGCTTGAGATGAATTTAGTCATGTTAGATCTGAACTTTCCCCACCCCTCTCCCGTAACATAATATTTCCGTCAGCAAATAAATTGAAACTCATTACGCTATTGATCTTGGAAGTTTTATTATCCGTCCCAAAATGACTTGCTGTACTTACGCCGTTCATGTTCGACGGTTTAGCTCGATCGAACATATTGACTACGACTATGCTCGTCTATGCTCGAAATTTCATAAGATTTCCTTTTCACGATATAAATTAATAAAATTTGAATGTGCTCAACTACAAGATAGGCGACTAACATGTTCAAAGCGTTATCTAAACGTCAAAGCTCGACCGAATTTCTGTCAAATATCAACGAGAATTACGGACCTTGAATCTTTTTCGCATCGAGCTGTTGGCACGATATCGAACAAAAAAGCATCGAGCAACACGGTACACACGAGACGTGTTCGAACGGGCGTGGGTACTTACTTACCAGCGTTGAAGAGCCGTTCGCATTGTTCGAGTATTTTAGTCGAGTGGAGAGTATAGTAGTAACTTAACGCGTCCGAACACCACAATTTTAGTAGAGTGGGTTAGTCAGCTCTTTGGTCGATTCAATCCATTTAGTTCTAATTTTTCGGCGGATAGCGATCCCCTCCACGCGTCCCTGCGCACTATCATGCGCAAACCCGCTGTTTTAGCAGAGTTCATTTGTAGACGCGTGGAAATGTCGTAGCGTTGGAGCGAAAATTATTTATTTATGCTGCTATTAATCTCTTTTCGGGTCTTTAATTTATTTATTTTTATTTTACTAATTTATTCTTCCACCTCTTCTAAGCATTACAGAATGCTTAATTAGCGTATTTACTTTGCCTTGTAGCAGCCCGTCAACCGCCGTCATCTTGCAACGGGCGGTGGGCACAAATCTACTCTACTTGAAAGTAATGCAAACGATTTTCGGCGAGTTAAGTGGCGAGTTACTCGCCACTTGACTAAACTACTAGCTTAGTCTGAACAAGCCTTAAGCGTCTCTGACAAATCTAAAAAAACACCTGTGTTGGATTTTCTAAGTAGCCTCTAAGGATTTTTCTCAAGATAATGATATCAATTTGGGAGGCGGGAATGGGTACCGCCGCCCCGGGAACCTTTATTGGATAACCAACACCTCTGCCATAGGTCACCCCAAGTGGTTCGCTACGTTTGGTGGTTTAGCAGGGGTGCTCGGGTTCATGGGGTGAGGTTTGTCTAGGTCGTGGAGGTGGATGACCAGGACACACTGAACCCCAGATTCCTACCCACCCCTTAAACCCTTTTCCTTCCCAGAAGTCTCCTTCCCTTCCTTTCCTTAAAAAAACCCTCCACACAGCATCCCCAAAGATGTCATAGGCCCTGAGGGAAATCATTTTCCTCAGGGCCTCCTGTGTGGAGTTCATGTAAAAAAAAAAAAAAAAAATATAAATATTATATTATGTCTTTAATAAACAAAATTCAAAGTCGAAAACCGATTACATCAATAAAATAATTTTCTGTAGACAAGCGCGCTGCGCAGTCGGTCCTGCGCAGCGGTCTTAAATTCCGTATTAACGTGGAATTATTACATACTTAACTTTTATTGGAATTGGCTTTCTTCGGCTGCGTTGGTCGACCTCTATATTTCTCGTATTTATGATATTTTCATAAAAAATGACAAGTTAATGGTTACCCGACTCGGGACTGGGGTCTGTGTGGGTTGACCACAGTTTAATCATTCAAGAATGTAATTAAAATAATAAAATTAAATGCTTGGACATTCGATTTCGTCTCATATTACAGTCTCAAGGCTAATTCGGAAGCGCTTAATGTGATGGCGTAGGATATTTAGTATTTTTTATCGTAAATATTCGTTTAATTTGCATTACAATTGGTATTTTTCGATATCATATAATTCCCAAATTATTATTTGGGAATTATATGAATTATATCCCCAAAAATTTTTCTCGCTTAATCGTTATTCTAAGGTAGATTCATGCAATTAATTTTAATTTAAGATAAATCGAACGAGCTAAGTGACCAGCTCAGGTACGGGGGCTCCATCGAAGCCGAAGTTAAGTTAGCCTCTCAGAAACTGGATGTACTGTACAGGGCCCGCAGATACTTTAATAGTACACAACTGCTAGCCCTGTACAAATCGCAAGTGCGCACCACGGTTGAATTTGGCAGCCACCTCTGGTCTGGAGCCCCAAAGTATCTAAAAAAACCCTCGACTGAAAAAAAAGGCCCTGAGGAAAATAATTTCCCTCAGGGCTTATGTCATCTTTGAAGACGCTGTGTGGAGGGTGTTTTTGAGGAGAGGAAGGAGTGAACATGGGCCTTGAAGAGACCCACGTTGTAGGATGCAGGAAACACAGAAGCCGGCAAATTGTTCGACAGCCGAGCTGTTGAACTCAAGAACGAGTCGTAGAAACGACCCGTTCTCATGCGACTAATGTCAACCGTGTACAAATGTTGAGCGCGTGTTTGGCGTGTTTCCCGACTATGCACCGGTGCCGAGGGGATCAATGACGCTAGTTCCTCGGAGCATCTTCCATTGTAATACCGGTAGAACAAGGGCAGCATTCCCACCTGACGCCTGTGCTCTTAAGATTGCTATCAGTTTGTGTGGAGTTAATGTAAAAAAAGCAAAAATTATCTTCAAGTTGTTTCTGAAATTAGTCGGATTGGAATCATTTTCTTTACAAGATCTTAAAATACCGGCTAAATATAAACGAAACGAAAAAAATACCTCATTTTCGATAACCTCTTCAGAATTAACATCATATAACAACAATCCCATAACGATCAAAAAATATCATTAATTCAACCTTTAATTCTTTTCAAATCCACCTCCCTTCTCCCCCAACCTTTTCCAATCCCGCACCACGATATTATCATGCTCGTAACATAAACATCCCCATAAGAAAAAATGTCCATAACCGTAAAGATGGTGCTTTTAAACAAAAAGTCGAGATCGTTTTTAATAAAAACGTATGGACGGATAAATAATAAACATAAAATATAAAGATATCCGAACTGTTTATAACTCTGTGGTCGTTTGTAACAAGGCATTTGTGGGCATTCAAAACAAATTGGGGGCCTGGTTGCTAGGGCTTAAGGCCGCAACTTGTTAGTAGGTCATTTCAAATTGTAGTATTGAAACATTAAAATTAATTTTGTGATGGAATTTTGATTTATCGATTAAAAAAATCGCCTTTTAAGCCGCCACTACCTGAATTTCTATCGATTTCTTGCATACCTGACGGCCTCCGTGGTCCCGAGGTAAGACTCTGGACTCACAATCCGAAGGTCGCGGGTTCGAACCCGGCGTGCGCAAATAAATTTTATTTGATATTTGTGTTATTTCACAATTTATTCATTTAAAATAATATGTAGTATATTTGCGGCACGTTCCAGAGTGGAAGATACTATCAGTATCGCCCTGGTGTAAGACCACCATTCAGAATTGAAACGTTGCTCGAAATGGCATTAGCCGTGTTTAGTGACCAGATCTGAATAGCCAGGTACTTCCCCACCTTCCTCTTCCCTATCTCCTTCCCCTCCCCACTACCTTCAGCCTCACAACATACCCCGATTGGGGATGCCATAGTCTCACTGGCTCCGGACGGGAGCAGTTGGGACTCTTGTGCGGTATTAACTATAAAAAAAAAAAAAAAAATATCTCCCTTGAACATTTGAAGTTTTTAAGCTCTTAAAAAAATATGTTATTTTTTAAGATAATATCTATACAACCCCCACGCTGAAACGCAAATTATATGAAATTCCCTCGATAGAAAAAATTCGCATTTTCAATATTTTTGGAACCAGTTCCCATCGGATTCAAAAAATTGTCACCAACACTCAAACTGCAACCCGAAGGGCCTAGCAGGAAAAACCTGCGGAGTGGGTTTTTAACTGCTAGTTCGATATTATTATGTCGACAAACAAAATAAATAAAAATAATAATTAGTATTCGAAAGCCACTAATTACGAAAGCCATTAAGTTCAGTACCGCTGAAATGCATCAGAATAACTTATTATTTAACCGACATTTCTGGCGGCCGCGAAGATGTCATTAATATAAACAATGTGGGGAGGTACCTCAGCCATATTATCCCTCTTAAATTATTTCAAATTACCATTATTTTTAATTAATAATAACACGAAGGTGGGAGGGAGATGTCGCTTCAAGAAACAATCCCGAAATGAATTGAATTTGATGTAGCAATGATGTGAATATGACAAAAGGACAATAGATTTATTGCAATCATTGTTTTTTAAGGTGATACTTGAAATCTGTCTAGACAAAGGTATATCCCAGTGAAACAGGCATCGAAAAACCCAATGTAAACGAATGCCAACGCTACTGTATATCCATACTAATATTATAAATGCGAAACGGCTCGAGTTTGTTTATGACGCTTTCACGCATAATATAACGATATAAAAAGTATTTCACCAATAGAAAGCTAAATTATGCGCAAAGACTATAGGCTGTATATGATGGTAAGCTCTGGCGTTATAAAATTTTACATATTAATACATTATATTTTTTATATGTTTTCTGTCGCTAACAAAAGCGAGTTATTGCAAACGTCAGAAAACAAATCCTTGCCATTGAAACGATGTTGATATATTTGTGGGCTCTATGCTGGTAGGTACTCCGCCTACTGGTGAGCTGTTGCTCCAGAAAATTCAAATATTCGAATATGTTTTGTTTTTTTGGAAAAGTTTATGTTTTGGAATAAATGTCAGATGAGAGTTTGTACATTAAAAATATAATTCGTAAGGATTATAAATGCTGTATAATAAATAGTGTTATTTTTAATTATACTTAAAAATTCAACATATTTAAATAAAAACAAGTATACGAAATGTTTGTAAGCGCATTTATTCAGAACGACTGCACCAAATTGGAAAACTCTTTTTTTCTTCGAGCTCTAGCATTATGAAATTTAGGTGGCACTCGAGCTTTTTGAAAACTGAATTTACCGGAAATGAATGTATGGGAGTGGGTGGGGGAGGATGATAGGGGGGATAATTGATAATTGCAAGCGCTACAGAAATTTCCCCTAATACCATGCGAGCGAAGCCGCGGGGAAAAGCTAGTAGGTAAATAAAAAAATATATATATAATCTGCTATTTCACAGATGGCGCTATTTTAATTATTTAAGGTTAAAACACTTTCTGCTTTAAAATATTAAGATAGTAACAAATAGTTTTGTTCAATTTTTTATAAGAAAAACTCTCTCTTCCAACAATCCTGGATCCTAGATTCGGGGTTTGTTCTGCTTCATCTTTCATTCAGATATATTAGTAGTATCCTCTGTTTCAACGATATGTTTACATTGAGGGTTAAAACGTTATTAATAAATAATTAATAAGTTAATCCAAGACATTATTTATTTATAGCTCTCTGAATTTTATTTTATTATTATTTTTCTTTCTTTCCTGTGCTTCTTTACTATCGATTCAATTTTTAATTTCGATTCTGTCCCATATTTACTCTCTTTTATTACCTATATTTTCAATGTATTTCTTATACTCTATTATATGGGATGTGTGGGATTGCACTCACCTCCCCACATCCTGGAATAAAACCATTATTTATTTACTACTTTTAGAAAAAGGTGTTCAGTATAAATAAAATTAAACAGATTACCGAAACACTATCTAGATTACAAATAAATTCGCTAGAAATCGGGATAAAATGTATTAAATAATGTTCCCAATTCTCATTACTTTGGACGCCATAACATGTTTCACCTGAATATATTTAAAAATAATATCACATTTTTTAGCCCTCTGACCCAAATCTCGACCATACAACGAGATATAGCGTGCTTTCGTGGATTCAGAAAAAAATTTCTGCGAATGCCAAAATATATGTTGGGCTAATTGTTTAATATATCATTTGCATTTCTAATTGTGTTTCTTGTCTCTTGCCTCTCTTTGTATTATTTGTCATTTGAATAAACTTTTATGTATTTTTTATAATTTTCTACTCTTACTTGTTTTGTTTTTGGTGTAATGTAAGCACACATATTATTTTGTCTGTTTATATTTTGTGCATTAAGTGAATTTTCATAACTGGATTGTTCTCATGTGAATGAGAACATCAGTAAAAACCCAGAATAAATAAATAAATAAAAATAACGTGCACGTCCCGATTTGAACCAGCAATCACCAGATTGTGTGAAATCTTGTGAAATATTCGCGGAATAATTCTAAGCCAACTCCTGTACATATACAAAATACAGGACACAAACTAAATCTTTTAGAAGTGTTTGTTATTTTCTTAACAATTAGAAATTAACAAACACTTTAATAATCCTAAAGCTATTTTAATAAATGAACAGACCAATAAAATTCACTCGCCGTTGTTAGATATGTTCAAACGAATTAAAAAAAAAAAATTATAATATAATATAAAAGAAATGAAAAAATTAAAATGGAGTTCTACAAATTAAACTTGATAACAATAAATAGCCACAATTCAGATACGAGACGGTGCTTCAAACGGATTTTGCAATGTACAATTACGAGATCTGAATAGCAGGGTTCTTCATAACCTCATATTTCTCTTCTTCTTTCTCTTCCTTCAAACCTGCAATCTTGGAAAACTGAGGATTTTCCCACCGACCCGGAGCATTTGAAACTTTTTTTGGTATCACACACAAAAGTTTAGATTTTATATTCGTTCCTACAGAACTCAAATTCGCTATAAATGCAACTTAGCCACTGCAATCATTATAATCAACATGTGCGTTAATTTACCCACTACTGCAGTTCGCACCGAACAATTTGATTGTTTAATTCCATTCAAGTGGCAGAGGGGCAGATGCAGCTGTGAATAATCGCTGTGGGTACATACCGTGGCTTTAATGCTAATGTTATGGGTTCGAACACGGCACTAATAAATTTAATATCCTTGAACGAATGGCTGTTTGTGATCGAACGGTGCTTATGGTGATTTGCATCGTAATTATTATGTACAACACTCCTTATAATGTGTACCTCATATTCTGTATTCTATGGTTTCTAAATTGTGTAATGTATAATTTGGAATAAAATTTTAGGTGCGAAAGCCACTAATATTGGAAATTGTTTGAAAGAACGAGCTTCCTTAATCCCAGAACCAAATAATATTTTTTTATTAACTCCACACAGGTCATCTTTGGGGAGGAGCTATGGGAAGGTTCTTTGTGGAAAGAGAAGATTGAACCTGGATTTGAAGAGACCCATGCTGTGGGAGGAAGAAACCTTTGTGGACCCAGGCTCACATTTACCTTTTCCTTCATTAATCGTCTGCGTAAGAAAGAGAGTTTTACACTATTTTTATTTAATATTTTTCATCCAGTTTCCACGGATTAGGGATGAAAAAATAACATGTTCTTTTTTGTTACCCACTTTCTGTAAAGATGGGGGACATTATTCGAAATGTTGCATGTTTTTTAGTTTTAATTATAAAATATCGAAAAAAGCCTTTGTGAAAGTTATATATTTTTTTTTAACTAATTGTGAATATGTATTGCTGTTCGATTATTTATGTTATTTTCACGTGAAATTTTATTTATTTATTAACGGTAAATAATGACAGAAGCTTTCGTGTGATCTATGGAAATATTCAAGGTTGTGCCATTTGTTTACGATTTAGTCTCCATTAAATTTTACCGACCGGAGTATCAGATGATTTGGGCATGTAGAGCGAATGAACGGAGAAAGTAGTGTAAGGAGAATGGTGATCGGACAACTCAGAATGAAATCAACTCAGAACCTCTTCAGAAAATTCATAAAAAGTTGTGATAAAAAATATAAAAAGTTCGTTAAATAGATTACGTTAGGTAAGAGTTATGGGATATTTAAAATTTATTTTTTCTTAGCTTTGAATAACTTTTGAAAGAGGTGTTGAGTTGACTTAATTCTGAGTTGGTATGGAACCAAGGAGAATATATGACGCAAATGTGAGTGGTAGAAGAAATCGAGGAGAAATGAGAAATGCCAGAAGAAAACAATGTGTTTAATATATTCAGTCCGGTACATTCAGATTTTCAAACAGCTCGCGTGCCACCTATTGCAATTTTTTTTACAAATTCTACAAACATTCATTTTTGTATATTATAAGAACAATCAATTAAATTTTTTACCTAAATAGGTACCTAATTAAAATAAATATATTTTTTGATTAGATTCATGGTATTCGATTTTGGTTAGAATCATAGGAGTGCTTCGATTAAATTCATTAATTGAAAGAGTTTATTCAAAAATTGAATTTTGATTAAACAGTCGATGTTTGGAGAAATGTCATTTTCAAATTGTAACATTTTTGACAGTTTCGTATTTTTTTTTGTAATAATAATAATAAAAGTGTTTATTTCAGCCGAACAGAGTGGTGAGTGCAATACTCTGTCTGCCATATAAAAGCATACATCTATAAAATTCCATTAAGTAATTACATTAAATAGAATATGCAAGATAAGATAAAATAAAACATAATAAGATATAATAACATAATAAAATAAAATATAAAATTAAACATAATAGTAAACATATTTAGTACTTGTATACTACGGAGGCTTTTAGTAATTTCTCCATGTTTGGTGTAAGGGCGTGCCATGCCACTGGGCCACGGCCTGGATGAGAGTGTTTTACAATCTTCGATAGCGTTGACTCGTCCCGGCTATTCTGTGGCGCATCAAAGCAGCGAACCCATGTACCCTTCCTTCTGTGAACATCTGCGAGGCACTGCATCTCCAAGGTAGGCCGAACAGCGCCCTGTATGCGTGGTTGTATTGTACTCGGAGTGTGTTCATGACGCCGTGTGTGTATCTTGTCCATAGTTCGCCGGTGTAAAAACTTATGCAGTATATCTGGAATATTTGCTTTTTCACCGGAGGACTGCACCTGTTGAATCTCCTGGCGAGCATGCTGGCTTGCACGCTCAGTAATCTTCTTTGGCGTTCTATGCCGTTTTTATCATTTAGGTCATCAGTGATGACATGTCCCGAATTTTTTATTTCCCTGCAGATTTTGAAATTGTCTCCGCCGAGAAGTATGAGCGGAATGACAGTAGGACCGGTGTTTGCTATAAATACCAGAGCAGTGATGACTTTTGGCATTGTACATCAGCCCATGATCATCAACGTAAGCTTCGCATATGGCCAGAAGTTTTCTCATTGCCCTTACTGATGGGGCTAGTATGACCATGTCATCTGCATAACTTATGTTATTCATGCATACTCCGGCAATATGGCATCCGATTCTTGTTTTGTTCAGCGTTTTCCTATGTTCGTCCATATATACGTTGAACAGTACTGGGGACATTGAGCCTCCTTGTCTAACTGATTAAAAAAACTTTTCAGATGTATTGTCATGTGGTTGTCATAATCCAGAAATCTTCGCAAGGGTGGAAAATTTTGAAAGATTCAAACATTTCCTATGCTTAATATAGCAATGCATAGACAACAAACATATATTGATTTTTATAATATATGTAGATTATTTATTACAAACCATAATGTAAAAAACTTATATTATGTACCAAATGTATAAGTCCCACGGGCGTAAAAAAAGTAAATAAATAAATAAAAACTAATATCCCACAAGTTTCACGACATAATAGTATAGAGTTAGCATGATCACTCCATTGATTGTAATAGTTCATTAGGCTAATTAATACCGCAGTACTTAGAAGTGTTGATGATTCGTTTTGCATCCAACGGCTGCCTATTGGATCGCCGGCCTTAATTACTAAAGTCGATATGGACAAATATCGTCATTAATAACCGTCGCCCCATTAGCGGGGTCTTCATTAAACAGGCGCTGTCAGTGCATTATGGATATTTATATGAATTTGTGCTGGTTTCAATGGATGATAATGGTTTTTTTATGTTTCGTGGAAATATTAATGTGTTTTTTAATTAATATTCTAAGGATTCTGTGTGACAATTACGTGATCAGCGAAGGTTGGGAGTAGGTGTCTAATTATTTAGATTTTGTCGATTCGGGAGGCGGGTATGGGTTAACCAACCAACCGACCAGGGGATAACCAACACCTCTGCCATAGGTCACCCCAAGTGGTTCGCTACGTTTGTTAACTCAGCAGGGGTGCCCGGGTTCATTGGTTCATAAAATAATTTTCCTCAGGGCCTATGTCATCTTTGGGGATGCTTTGTGGAGTTTTCTTTTAAGGAAAGGAAGGAGAGGAGAGTACTGAGAAGGAAAAAGGTTTAAGGGGTAGGTAGGAATCTGGGGTTCAGTGTGTCCTGGTCATCCGCCTCCAAGACCTAGACAAACCTCACCCCATGAACCCGGGCACCCCTGCTAATAGAATTATCTTCCAATAAAATAAAATTAAAGGTAATAAGTAGAGGTTAATCCTATAAAGAGTTTAATAATATTACAAATGTAGAAAAAAAGATGAATTTAAATAGATATCAAAATAATTATTAAATTAGATATTATTTAATGTTTACTTACCTTGGCCGAATGTATTCATTTTTACCTCAAATTGTGGGTAAATATTTGATAAAAGTTTACAGAAAAGGAAGTCGGCCCTAACGTAATATATATTATAGCGTTATAATCACTTGTGCAAACAGTGGGTCATTACTGACCCACCACCGGAGTCGATGTATAACCTTAAGTTATCGTGATTTAATTTTTTGGTCATTTGATAAAGAAACCCAATATTATTCTCTCAAGTATATTTACGGATAGGTCTATTGATCATAATATTTCGAGTTGTATCTCTTCGCAGACCGCATAACGTTTGGTCAAGTATCCAGGTTTCTACGTTCAGGACATCAATTTATGAATTCTTCTTCAAAAACCTTCAGCTCTGGACACGTGGATTCCTCAAGTTTTCTGAATTATTTGATGACTAAAATTAATTTTAAAATCTCTAAAGAAACATGACAAAACCATTATAATTCCTCTAAGCCCTAATCAACCGTACTACTGTGTGCATCAATGATTTCGACTTGGGTAAGTGTCCAAGAGGTAAGATTCCAAGAGTCTCGAAATGAATTAGGAGATATCATATTCCAAGTGTACCCTGCCTGCAATACTTCGATACATATTACCAGTCATTAGACAAATTGAAGCGGTACCATAAACCAGACTTAAAACGACACGGTGATTAGAAAGACATTATTGGATTATTTTTTTTTTATTTTTATATTAGCTTCACATGCCTTTGTCATATTTGGAGATGCTGTGTGGAGGATCATTTTAGGAAAGGAAGATGGGGAAGTTCTGGGTAGGAAAAGGGTATTAGGGTGTGTAGGAATCTGGGGGTCAGTGTGTCCAGGAATGACGTAAATACGAATCTATTCCTCCCATTGCGGTTCAAAGTGATGTTTCGAGAGAGTGCTGTTGTAAAAGTCAACTATATTCTCCCGATCCCACCGGTCATGCAGTAGGTAGACGCGTCCGCCGCCAAGACACGGACAAACCTTCATCACGTCATTCACTCCATGGATCTGGGCACCCCCGCTAAATCACGAAACGTAGCTAAGCACTTGGGATGACGCGGAGGTGAGGGCGGCGGTACCCATACGCATCTCCCAAATTATATTACTGTAGATTTCATAAATACATTTCATTGAAATGCTTTGAATGTTTAAATTGAGAAAATATTAACACGATTCGGCTTGAAATATGTACCTTGTTAATTATGTTGTAGGTACAAAAAGGAACATTTTCTTTGTTAAAATTATATTTTTTAATATGAATACCGCACAAGAGTCTCAACTGCTCCCGTCTGGAGCCAGAGAGACTATGGCATCCCCTATTGGGGTATGTTGTGTGAGGCTGAAGGTAGTGGGGAGGTGAAGGTAGAGATGAGGAAGGTGGGAAGTACCTGGCTATTCAGGTCTGGTCACCAAACTCGGCTAAAGCCATTTCAAGCAACGTTTCAATTCTGAATGATGGTCTTACACCAGGGCGATACTGAGAGTATCTTCCACTCTGGAACGTGCCGCAAATATATTATATAATGTTAAATGAATTAATTGTGAAATAACACAAATTAATCAAATAAAATTTATTTTTCACGCCGGTAATACCTTCGAATTGCGAGTCAAAAGCCTTACCGTTAAACCACGCCTGCCGGGCCGGCCTCGTGGTGATGGGATTGTATATATGCTCTCTCTCTCTCTCTCTTCTGTCACAGTGCTGCTAGAGCGAGACGGAGTGAGCATCACATGACCCAACTACTCAATTGCGGCAGGTGATGGAGAAATATACTTTTTGTTTTTAATTGCAAAAATATATCAACAGACAGAAAAATGATTTTCACATTTTTACTCCAAATATGTTCGGGATTCGCTAGTTAAAATCCTTCGGACACGTGCTGTTACATGCATGATAATATTAAGTGATAGAAAAAACAAAACACATTTTTATCACTTTTTTTAATATTGTCAGTCAGTTTCTGAGCACCCAGTAAATTAGCATGTGCGCTTGTGGGTGTGCGTGACGCGCCTGTCTGCGAGTGAGAGTGTGATAGTCTGTGTGTGTATGAGTGTGCCTGTGACCAATTAACTTAGGAATATATCTTTATTAAGTAATCTATCGCTCTGAATAATTAATATTCGTTGTTTTTAATCAATTTTATGGACCCGGCGTGTTCCGACACGTCACGCCTTGAATGGCTGAGTGCTACGGAGGGTATAGTGTTGCCAGAGAGATATGGATTCAATTACAAATTTATCGAAATATGACGTTTTTTTCTTTTGAGCTTCAAACCCAAAGCCTTATAGTACCTACATATTTATAAAATATTTTTACACTGGAAATTCGCGATGGTATTCCATTATAATTATTTAATAAAACAATTTAAAACTTTTTAATTTTTAATGTTCACCATTACCGGTTTCAGCCTATCACAGCCATCTTCAGACTGGTACAATCTTATGTATACATGCATTTATTGCGGTATCAGGGGTAGTACATACTACAATAATTTTAGATTTGAGATTTTCCGACCAAAAGTATTAGCGTGATTTTCTTTTGTGATATATGCCGTGTTACGCTATCCTCTTCTTGAGCCAATAATTCAGACAGCGTTACAGTGTCCATCATCAGGGCAAATGTGCAATGGCAGATCTGCCGTGACGATGAAAACTGTAAAGCGGCCTGAAATTATGGCTAAAAAAGAAGATAGCTTAAGGTGTTTGTCAAAAGAATTCATATTCTACTCTTTCATAGATGGCGCGCGTATAATTATTTTACGGAAAAAACGCTATTTACAAGTTAGGCTTTAAAATTTTAAGAATAATTAATTGTTCGCGCCCGTGCATATGCAAAATGAATATAAATAAATAGTTTTGTCAATAAAAAATCTCAAATCTTTCAAGAAAGGCTGACAAATAGAATATTGGATTGAATCACCGATGCAATATTGTATTTGTTAGCCTTTCTTTAAAGATTTGAGTTTTTTTATTGACAAAAATATTTATTTATATTCATATTGCATATGTACGGGCGCGATCAATTAATTATTCTTAAAATTTTAAAGCATAACCTGTAAAAAGCGTTTTTCCGTAAAATAATTATTCCCGCGCCATCTATGAAAAAGTAAAATATGAATTCTTTTGACAATCACCTTAACACGGCAAAATACGCCAAAAAAGTCATAAAAATGCAATCATTGTTTACCAATCCTGCTTCCTAAAAAATATTCAATTCAATTGATTCATTTTAAAAATATTACAAAATTCAAATTCTAAATCGCTTTTAAAAGAGAATATAGTAGAGAATTCTATTAATATTGGTTTAGGTACTATAGTTTAGGGGATAACTAAAAATAATTCATATTCTACTCGTTCACAGATGGTGATAATTTAATTATTTTAGGGCAAAAAAACCTTCTTGCAATTTGGTTTAAGACCACTGTGTCACCATTCAGAATTGAAAAATTGCTTGAAAAGCAGTGTTTGGTGACCAGATCTGAATAGCCAGGAACATCTCCACCTTCCTCTCCCTCATATCTTTCCCCTCTCCACTACCTTCAGCCTCATAACAAACCCCAATTGGGGATGCCACTGTCTAACTAGCTGCAGTCGGATGAGAACAGAAAAATGGCAAGTGAAGCATTGCTTTGGAAGATATTTCGTGTAGACATTCAATATTTATATTTTGGCAATAATTTCAGATATCTGTTTTATTCGATACCTGTGTGATATCAGAAACAATCGATTTTCCATACTTTGGAATGTTACAAATATCTCTATTAAATAATTTATTATTTACATTTAAAATTGAATTACAATTATTTCGCTCTGACATTCATAACAAAATCAATTAGATACCTTCCGATGACTTTGTTTTCAATCATCGTCACTTCTAAATCCTCCACGGGTACTAGCTCGTAATATTATGAATGCTTTGTAAAAACATACATATATCATAGATTCGATCGAACTCGCCCATAAATATGTAGTAGTGGCAAGATAACAATATTATTATGTTTATGAACATTCGTGTTTAACGTTTTATAACCGCATTTTTTACGCTTTCCATCCTTCGTGTATCAATTACGCTTCTACAACGATCGCCTGAATATTCATTTATGAGATAGTTTTAGTTTGAATCGTTCTTAAATGTATGCATCTAGTTTTTATTTATTTATTTTTATTGAGGAGAAAACACAGGTACATGCTATACCTAATTAGCAAGACTGCATAAAACATTAACTAGAGAATTCAACACCTAAACTTTTTCTAACGGATTGCTTTGAACAACAAAAAATAACAAATATTCTTATAAAAAATACATTAGAAAATTATTTTACGTATGGAAAAATTGATTTTTGAAGTGAAAACTTCTTGAACACCGTTGTGATTTGAAAATCGACGAAACGAAAAAGCGACACAAGAACACATCTAAAGGATTTAGCTTGCAAAAGAATGAGATAGAATAATCGGTCTCCTCTTTGTGCGGTGCTTCGTGGCCTCCCTACTCTTGTCTACTTTAGTTTTATACATTCAACTCTGCCTTTTTTCTTTCTGAATGTATCACTTCTACCGCGTGTGAATTGCACACCTGTTTTTGAAGTTAAAACTTTTTTAGCACCATTGTGATTTGAAACTCGATGAATCGAAAAAGTGACACTAAAAAGAGGCAAACACATACATTTTTAGGATTTAGCATTCGAGAGAATTAAGAATAATCAGTCTCCGCTTTGTGCTGTGCTTCGCAGCCTCCCCACACTTGCCTACTTTAGTTTTCTGAAGGTTTCACTTTTACCGCGCATGAACTGCACACTTGTGATTTTTGTAAATAGTGACATTCTTATTAAGTTCTTAATATTCCTACCGAATGACAGCATTTTTTCGCGTCAGCTCCACGCAGGAGGCCTTGAGGAAAATATTTTCCCTAAGGGAACTCTCATGTTGGGCGACGTTTGTAAGACGTTATAAAAATGTTTTTAATGTTATCCTTTCGAAATACATCGCTAGGCAACAGAATTAAGTTGTAAAACGACTTCCACCGAAAACTCGATCGAACATTTCCTTGACAATTTTATGAGAAAATAAGAATTTACTTCTCTGAATAACTTCAGAGAGATAATTGCTATGAATTGAAATAATGCTGGGCACGTAGCACTACTATCAGATGACCGCTGGAATTCCAATATCATACAGACCAAATTACTGACCGTATAAAAATAACAGCCAGCTTGAGTGGGAGAGAACTGCCAAGATTCAGAAAAACTGCACACATTGGAAGAAGAAAAATAGTTTAAAATTTAGGCACCAACCCACCTACTACAAATCAAATTTATTTCAGTGTCTAAATGTTATATGATTTTTTACGGTAGTGATTATAAAGTGTCGTAAATATAGGGTGGGTCATAAACATTTGCATTTTTGAAATAACCATGAAAAAAAACAGATTTTATTTAAATAAATGATTATTGATAACAAAAAAAATACGCCAGAAAATCATTTCGTAAAGATAATACCTGCAGTGATGTCATTAGAAAAGCGAAAGAAATCTACTACAGAGGCAAAATCAAAAAAAGTAACAATGATCCCAAAAAAATATGGCAAATTCTAAGAGAAGCCACAAATACACAAAACATCAAGACAAACTTTATATATGTGTGTACATATATATATGTGTATGTGAATGTGTATGCGGATGTATACGTATGTATATATATATTCATATGCATGTGTGCAGGTACATGTATTTATATGGATGTGTATGTATGTGTATGTTTATATATATATATATATATAATTTTTTTTTTATATTCCTCTAATATATTTAAATACTTTTTTTTTCTCTTCTATATAACCAATGTACAATAACTGTTAAAATTTGAAAAAAAATACATATAAAACTTTATATTACAACACATAAATACTTGTCACACATAAACATAAATAAACACGTAAACACCTCAGCACAGGTTCTCCTAGTGAGGTGTTCACGAAACATACAACAATACCTACCCACAGTTTCACCTTCACAAACCTACCTTACACCCAACATAATAAAATTATAAAGGTAAATACTGTAATGTATAGAAATAAATAAAATAAAAATAAATAAACAGGACATAGGTAAGTAATATATGTATTGATGGAAAAATTATTGATACCTCAAAAAACCCAAAGTTGGTCGCGGATCACATCAATAAATTTTTTATTAATATTGGTTCTAATCTTGCTTCTCGTCTACCAAATTGTGGGAATGTTCTACCTACTGAAGCAGAACTTCAATCCTCCAAAAGAAAATTCAATTTTCAAACTGTGTCAGGGGAAGATATCCTAAAAATAATCAATTCCTTAAAAAACACTTCTTCTGCCGGGGTTGATGGAATAACAACCAAGATTTTGAAAACGCTGTCTACGGAAATTGCATTGCCCCTAGAATATCTAATAAACCTTAGTATCAGTCAGGGACACTTCCCCACAAACCTGAAACAAGGTATTGTTATTCCCATGCATAAAACAGGTAACAAGACAGACAAACAATTACAGACCAATAACTCTACTGACCAGTCTATCTAAAGTATTTGAAAAAATTATCAATGCCCAGTTGGTAAAATTTCCAGAAAACGCGTTGCTCTCCCGTAAAGCGATTCATCGTGACTAAATTTCCAAGAAGCGAAGAGCTACGGATAAGTGATCCCGCACTCCTCCCCCGTTCGGAATCCCCGCTAGCACGATTACGAAAGTGCAAATGTTCACCCTATATAACTACACTTCACTTTATGGACATAAAGTCATAGTCCAGCGGTACAAAGCGCCTGACGAACCTCAGCGGCCAGACATCCAGCGAACCGAATCCTACGAAATTAAAAAAAAAATTACTTAATAAATATTTATTTGACAATATCCAATCTTCCAACCACTCCAAAATAAATACCCAGAAGCAAAGAAAGCGACATCTAGCGACTCCGAGGAAGAAAACACAAATACCAAACGTATAGGAAAATGTGCACTGGAATTCGACGGCAATAATCATTCTTCACATTGAATTAAAAGTGCTTCGTAGTCTCCTCACTCTTGTGTATTTTAATTTTTTGAAGGTTTCACTTCTTCTACGTGTGAATTGCACACTCCGATTTTTTTATTATCATTTCTTTACAAATAAGTACCTACCTACCTTTATTCAGATCCAGTAAGACAACGGCACCAGCGACGGATAGCAATTCAATTCCTGGCTATTCAGATCTAGAAAGAATCAATGAAAGCAAGTTTTATGTTCCTGAGTGTTGCATACGAAGTAATGCAAAATCATGCATTTAAGATTGGAAATTTTGATCTCCTTGAAAAATTACAAATACTAATGCAATGATAATTTGTTATAAGTATTTTATAAGCCTAAAAAACTATATTATCAGGTCTTTAATTATGCTTTGAAGTGTAAAATCTCCTGCTTGTGAACCCTTTTATCAGATACGCTTTTATTGTATAATGTGGAAAATTAGTGCCTTAGATTATGATTGTAAAATATTTAAATACATGTACCAGAATTTTACAAAATAAAATAAAACATGCACTCTGGCGAAGTTTTTTTGTTGCAAATAAATAAAAACCAAACAGGCAATGACTGTAATTTCACTTGATTCCGAATGTTACACGCTGAAGTGGATCGCCTCAAACGTTTAATTTTGACACGTTACATAACACAATATAACAGACAAACACCGGCTCCTCTCACATCTGAAATTACAGTATTCACTGGTTATGTTAAACTTAAATTCATCAGGTTAATTAACGGCAAATGGGGTTTAAAAGTTAAACTGCCTAATCTGTCTGATGTCGGTATCGTTAGAATAATAACGGCCGTTAGCACGCGATCGGTAACGCATTCGTTAAGTCGAGTAGCAAAAAATAACGAAAAATTTACGATGACTAACAACATCAACGAATCATAAGGTTGATGACTCGCTTCATAAATGCAAGAATGTTATATTTATGTACTCATAGGGGTAGGCGGAGAAAAATGTATTAATTACGGGAATATGATAGTCATTGTTATCGTTATAAAGTCGTTGCGTATTTATAATTTGTAGAATTAAAGATAGGAGCTCTCGGTGGGAGAATGACGAATCAAACATGCCCATTTCGGTTGTGGGTCTGCCCGCGAGTGATTGTTACTCTGGTTCAATGAACTCAGATTTATTTTGAACTAGCTTTTCCCCGCGGCTTCGCTCGCATGGTATTACGGGAAATTACTGTAGCGGTTGAACTTATCAATTATCCCCCCTCCTCCCCACCCCCACCCCTTCCCGCATTCCATACATTCATTCCCTTACATTCAGTTTTCAAACATCTCGCCTGCCACCTAAATTTCATAAAGCTGTAGCACAAAGAAAAAAAGAATTTTCTAATTTTCTTCATTCGTTCAGAATTTATGCGCTTACAAACATTTCGGATGTTTATTTTTAATTAAATATTTGGAAGTTTGTTAATATAATAAAAAGTTACACTTTTGTCCAAAAAAAACTAAACATATTCTAATATTTGAATTTTCTGGAGCAGTAGCTGACCAGGGGGCTGAGTACCTACCAGCTTAGATCCCACAAATATATCAACATCGTTTCCATGGAAACGATTTTTTTCTGACGTTAGCAAAAACTCGCGACAAAAGTTAGCAACAGAAAACGTAAAACGTATATTAAAAATATAATATATTAATATTTATAATTTCATAACGTCAAACCTTGCCATCATATACAGACTATAGTCTTCGCATGTAATTTAGCTTTCTATTGGTGAATGAATTTTTAAAGTCTTTTATTGGTTAATGCGTGAAAGCGTCATAAACAAACTCGAGCAGTTTCGCATTTATAATATTAGTATGGATTTAAGGGTCATAATCAAAACTGGAACTGATTCAGTTCAGGATCATAATCAAAACTGGAACACTTCAAGAATTCAGAATTCATATAAAGTACCTACCAATTTGAGAGATGGATACCAACACCTCTGCCATAGGTCACCCGAGTGATTCGCTACTTTGGTGTCTTAGCAGGGGTCTCCGGGTTCATAGGGGTGTGTGAGGGGTCATTGGTTTTTTTAATAAGCTTCATAAGGGAAGCCCGGAGGAGAATAATTCCACTCGGGGTTTACTATGTCATCTTTGGGGGTGTTGCTAGAGGGTCTTTTTAGGAAAGGAAGACGAGGAAGTTCTAGGAAGGAAAAAGCATGAGAGGTCGGTAGGAATCTGGGGGCAGTTTGTCTAGAGTCCTGCTGGCGAGGTCAAAAGGTCTCCCTTTACCAGTCTCTACATATCTGGCCTGCCAAGTAGTGGGCAGAGGCATTCACTACCAAGACCCGGAAAAACCTCACCCCATGAACCGGGCATCCTTGCTAAGTTACCAAACGTAGCGTACCACTTGTGATGACCTATGGCAAGGGTGTTGTTTATCCAATAATTGGTTCCCGTCAAAAAAGGGAGTGGCGGCGGTACCCTTACCTTCTCCCAAATTGCTTAATTATAAATGTAGCCATTTCAAATACTTTTTTTTGTATAAAGGGTAATTTGGATTTCTTGTGTGTTTTAATGATTCATTGATTTATCAAAATAAATTAAGGTAAAATTTTCAGTTTTCCATCACTCTATGTAAGAGAATGTTACAGCCAATAAGCGACCGTATAAATTGCGGTGTAGATATACTGGTTGCACTTTAACTTAGTGTCCCCGTTCCATGCAAACGTCCCATACTTTACGAGGGCCAGAGCCGAGGTAGAGACTGCTGCCGGTATGCCATACGGGGTGCGGTTTTCCCCGGTCTGTGATTGGTCACTGCGGACGGGCTGAAAGACGACGCAACAGACGAATGATTTTCAAACGTATTCGCCTGCGGCGCGGCGCTTGGCGCATGGGCTGGTATGCGGGGTATCTCAGGGATTGAAATGGTGCCGCCACCAGACAAAGATAAAGGGAAAAATAATATTTTTGATACATTAACATGCACGACAGACGTAATTTTGTACATCAAGGGTAAGAGTATTTCTAGATAGTTATTACCCAATAGGCATCGAATTACTTGGAGCTAATGGTGTTATAGCATCTCCGATTCGGAAATTTTAATAGGATAATCTGCTACTGTTTTGTAACGCTGAATTGGATCTCGATAGGTTTGTTTTGTTTCACATGGCAAGGCCAGAATTCAAACTTATTGTCGAATTCGCACATTGGGTGCTGACACTGGCTGATAACTGCCCGCTGACAGCCGTCGTTAAGGAGCCGAAAATTGTTTAGAGTTCACATCGTAACGCTTTTGTCAACATTTAATCGTCTTTATCGTGACAAACAAATGGACTCAAAACCTGAAAATACAGCAGTTAAGTCTAAATCATATTAAATTCATCCAGTGACTTCTTATGGTTCATCCAGAAATAGCTGAATCGACCACGAAGGATCCCAATCCGGGCAAGATCGCCAACCTATTGTATCGCCAACCCATGTGAAATTACCTTGCTACTTTGATTCAGGAAAACATACCAGTTCGAGATCCACAGGCGTAGCTCGTATAGAGTGGACTTTCAGCTCCACTCTAACCATCGTTAACATCGCTCTCATCTTATATCAGCCACTATTCACAAAATCAAGGTTAATATTACTAAAAAAGTATAATCATGTTGTATTGTATCATAGCGCTTTCACACAAACGAAATATTGAATTCCGTAAGTCTATACATAAACTTTATAAATTTATAATAAGTCTAATTTAAATTATTTTTTTTAAATGAATAATGACCTTCTAACTTAAATAACTGCGTATTTATTTTTATTTTTATAGTTAGTTTTAATAGTTAAAATAAATGTCAGTTTTAATTTTTCAAGATCCTCCGATAACCACCGTATCTAGTGTGACGTCATCATGGCCAAAAGTTTTAGTTATTTTCAACAGATGTTGTCATTTTGTATGGAAGAAGCTATGAAACTATTCAATAAGTAAAACGTTATTTAGGTGGAATTATTTATTTATTTTATTTTATTATTATATTTTTCAATATTATTAAGGGAGAGTGGTATAATAATTGTTTGAAATTATTATTTTTTTGGCTTTACGAATCGAAATTCAATATTATGGAAACCGAAGCATCAATTTTGTAGGCAACTGAAATCAGCTGTTCGTCGCCGGCCATTTTGAAAATCAGAATTGGAGCGCTGCGACAGGCATTACAGGATGTTTTTAGACATTTAAAGTTTTTGAATATTTTGAATAATATAGATAAACTAATAGAAATTCTCTTTTTTGATACTGAATTATTGAGGCCTAAATAATGTTTCAATTAAAACAATAACTATTATATGTCTAAACCTCTATAAACCAATAACACGGAATGTTGAATGGCTTGTCATTTTTCAATACAAATATACCAGGTGACTGGAGAATTATGGACGCGGTGACGTCACACCTTACAAATTCAATAATACCAACTTGACAGGGTTTTTTAATGACGCCTTTTAAAATGGACTTTTTAATATTTTTTTAACGTTAAATATTATTTAATAACACTTATATATTCACAATCAGCGTTTATTGGTCTATATTCTATAAGAACATAATTTTTATAAACCATAATATTTTTCACTGGAGTTCCTTATTGTATAAAATTGTTAACAATATATACATATTTTTTTACATGAGCTCCTCACAAGAGGCCCTGTGGAAAATGATTTCCATCAGTGTCTACGTCATCTTAGGGGATGCTATGTTTAGGGTTTTTTAAGGGAAGGCAGGAGAGGAAGTTCCGAGAACGAAGAAGGTATGAAGGGAATGTAGGAAACTGGTGGTCAGTGTATCCAGGAGTGACTGACGTGTGAATACAAGACGATGGATAGAGAGAGTCTGACTAGAAATAGGTAGAGACTGGTTGAAGTCTGAGAATCGGCCAGCCACGCAGTAGCTGGGCAGACGCACCGCCAAGACCTGGACAAACCTCATCTCTTGAATCAGACACCCCTGCTATTTTACCAAACGTAGCGTACCACTTGGAGTACCACACGAGAGATGTGTCGGTACCCATACCAGGCTTCCAATTGAAAATTGATTTATAAACTAGATAGAAATAGTTCTCCCCTTCTTACGTAAGGCCTTAGAAGTTTGCCAAGTTCAAATTATTGTTAAATACATCCATATTGTTTAAATACCGGTCAGTGGTTCAGTGGGATTCCTCGGCTGGCTTAGTCCTCCATCACGACTCAAGCCTCCTGTGTGGAGCTCATGTAAAAAAAAGCAACATTTTCGGCTTACTGTGGTGGTAGTAGGAGATTTTCAAGCATTGTAGGGTTATTCGTAATCCTGAAATGTTTGCCTTTCTTTAAAAAAAAAATATTTGTTACCAACGCTGTGCACGTGCACGTTGTATTGGGGAATGCAAACCATTGTTGATTGATTTCATTACATAATAGTTCAATAAACACAATTGTTGCATGCTTATTGTTATATCCTTAGCATGACGTTACGGGGCTAGTCATAATCATCAGAATGGGCATCGTCATTCATCATTGATCAATAAAATCGAAATAAAAATCATTTTACATTTATTTGGACCTTTTTAATATCTTAAAAATCCACATACAACCCCGGAGGTCCACCAATAACATCGCACACGCTAATCCGAATGATGTATTACTTTAAGGCGTAGTAATTAATCGTCCAACACCTTTTGAAGGATTCGAGGTATGTAGGAACATCGCCATTCCCCATCGGACATTGGACATTGCACATTGAACACTGGACAAGGGACAAGTTTCTTTTAGGCACGTCCCGATAAGGTCCTTTAGGCCCCGAGCCGCGATAATCGAACATTTTGGCCCAATCTTCTGTCAACGTTTATAAATGAGTCTGATTGAAAATACACGCGAATGTTTATGGCAAGCGGAATCACAATATTATTTTTCTTTCGGTTTGACTTTTTTAATCCTTTTTGGTTTTTAATTCCGATACGAAATTTGTTTTTAACGCCCATGATGTCTTTTGGGACACTGTGAGAACTTTTAAAAAGATATAAACACATTAATTTTAAAATAATACAATAAATTATATAATCTTCATTTTAACCTCTCAGGCATCGAACTTACTTTGTCGGAAGGTCAAAATATTTCCGCTTCGCAATAAAATCCAAATAAATGGAAAATGTTGGAACGCATCCGAAAATTAAAAATTGTTTTTGAAAGGTGATAAAGTTTTTCATTTGAAATTTTATATTTCGAATTAAAGATAATTTTTTAAGAATAGAAATTTTGAATATAAAAAGTTTTAAAAATTTTTTACCTTACGTTTTTTTCTAACTAAAATAATTACTGATAAAGCAAAAAAAATTGGCATATTTTATTGGCAAATGCATTATAAACATTATCGTAAACTCACTGTCGTTTCATCAAAATATAATTAATAAAAAATTTCCAAAAAATTTTTTTTTTCAAATCGCGGTCGGAAACTTTGTATTCATAAGGATGAACACTTTAATTATTTTGCGGTACACTTTTAAATTTGAAAAAAAAGTGTGGTGTTTTCTCTTTCTAACACCGTTAAGATAATATTTCTAACCATGAGAGTAAGGGAGATACACTGATTTCTATGAGACCTATATGAGTTGTTCCGAAAACCGAACAAATCAGCCCTAGGGGCTAAAAATAATGACTGATCGGAGTTGTGTACTAGTCCCAGCGTGAGATCGTACCAGACGTCATCGTTCTAATGTCTTCTGTCTTTTTTGTTTTAGAACAAGACGCGCGAGAACGAGAAGAAAACATTACGAACTCTCGGTGGAATTAATTTAAGATTAACAGGTCATTCTTATTTTCAAAAAATTTAACTCTACGAGGTGTCCGGAGGTAAAGTGCGCTAACTTCGGGAGGTGATTCTAAATTATGGTGACACGATAGCTAATCCCGTAACAGTTGGCCCCCGATATTATAATTATGATCGACATTATAATTTTTTTTGGCATTATTTAACAATTTCAAACTTAAAATCAACTTCAAAAATACCTTTAATAAAATCAACTGAATTTATTTACAGTGCAATTTGTTGTACGTATGCGTTAGTATATGCTGTATATAAAAAGGTAGTTATGCCATTGATCCATTTGAATGAAAATATATTTTATGCCCATCCTTTTTATTTTTTTATGCCCATCCTTTCAGTTCACCCGTTCAGGAACATTTAGTTATATTTTATGTTTTTTTTCACATTAGCTTCACGCTGGAGCTGAGTAAAATAATTTCCATCAGGGCCTATGTCATCTTAGGGATGTTGTGTGGAAGGTCTTTTTTAGGAAAAAAAGGAGAGGAAGTTCTGGGAAGGATAAAGGTTTGAGGGGTGAATAGGAATCTGGGGTAAGTGTGTCCTGAAGCGACAGATGTCTGATACCATCCTTCCAACTGGGGTGCAAGGTGATGGGCCGAGAGAGCCCAACTGGAGAGGTCTCTGTCAACCAGTCTCCTGATCCGGTACGACACGCACTAGGTGGGCAGACGTATCCGCCGTCAAGACTCAACCAAACCTCACCCCATGAACCTGGGTACCCCTGGTGGGTGTCCTACGGCAAAGGTATTGGTTATCCTATAAATGGTGGCCGGGGCGGCGGTACCCATGCCCGACTCCCAAATTGAATTGCAAGGAGGTATACCGTATTTTCCCTAAACCGACTGCATATTGTAAACAAGTATGCCGAAGGGCAACTGTCGGGAGATCAACTGTCATAAAATACTAAATGATAGCACTTACCTCCAAGTTAAAAAGATTTTTTTTCGAAATTCCAACGTTGGTAGTTTTCAGGTAAAAAAGCTTAATTTTTTAACTGAAAAAAAATTAACATTCTTCCGTGAAAAAAATGGATAGACGTGGTAATTTTTCAGGTCTACAAAAAAAAATTTTTTTTTCGTTTGAAACGCGATGATCCTTAAGCATTTCATTTAAAACTTACAGCTTCAAAAATTCTACAATTATAATATCCTGTAATTTTTCACGGGACTGCAGTAGTAGATAAAATATAATTTGGAATATAACATAGATAATATTACAAAATATAAATCACTCGTGCTAAATAGATAATTTAGTTCTGTGGTAGTTGTGTTGAACCAAATTTATGTTGCCTTATATTTACGATGTTAATAGATGATAGATGCATTTTCTTTCGCAATTTCGGTCCACTGCAGCATCCGTCGTACCAATTAATCTCTATTATCAGAAACTAATACTGATGAATAGCAATAAGGACCTGCATTATAACGGCAATGCATCTCCGTGCACAATTGCTTCCATAAACTTTAACATCAACAACATAAATATTGCCAATGGCACATCCTGTAGCGTGGGATGGGTTAAACAATGGGAAAAATCGATCAAGATATCAATTGATTAAAATGATTTCAAGTTTAAGTGATAATGATACTAGACAATGTGTACCATTCGTTGATGATGAGATTGGGCAGCATTGTGAGGGGAGTCAAGAAGGCACTATCCGAATTTCTACCGATGCATATCTCCCTTGAAAATTTGACGTTTTTAAGCTCTTAAAAAAATATATGTTATTTTTGAAGATAATATCTATACAACCCCCACGCCGAAACGCAAATTATATGAAATTCCCTCGATAGAAAAGAATCGCGAAGTATGCTCCCACAATTTTTATTTTCAAGCCTGTCTCTATTATTTAACAAGTTGTATCTATGAAAAAATTCGCAGTGTTTCTTTGAACGTTGTTTTAGACAACCCCACGAGATTTTTGCTCTATTTTAAACGAGTCATGTTTTATTAAGCATTTTCACAATTTTCGCTATAAAATTATCTTTGAAAATATTAGCGCGCTCTGTCCAACATTCGTAATTACATATCTCTCCATCTTCTTCTCTTTGAGCCGGGAAGCGTCGCCTTAAAGAAGGGTCTGCTGGAAGGGGTTTTGTGGAAACTACGAAGTGCTCCGTTCCATTTTGTGTGCCATTTTTTAAGTGGCAGAAATTTCTCATTTTCATGCTGACCGAGGAACTAATGAACGAACTGACCATTATCGTGATTACTACGCCGGTTATTAATACACCGGTCATTTACGTCATTATCGCCCTTATTACGTCGGTATTACACCTTCTTTCAGCCAACGTATCAAACGTATACAAATATTTGGACAACGGATTTCAAGTCAAGATGCCTGCAGATACAAGTGGTGATCGGGCAACTCGGAATGAAACCAATTCAGAACCATTTCAGATAAGTCATTTAGAGTGATAAAAAATATGTATAAAAAATTGGTTAAATAGGTTACGTTAGGTTAGGATTATCGGCTAATTTAAAATCATTTTTTGTAGCTTTTAATTACTTTTCAACTTTAATCTCAGTTGGCATGAAACCGAAATAAGTATATCGACTTTGTTTATATCTACGGCCATATATCCGTCCTGCTTTCCCCTTTGGGGACACTTAATTATCGTATTTTCTAAGCAAACTGCATATATTAACATGACAAGCATATCGACGAATTATCAAGAAACCTGTAATAATATCAATAATGTTATTACATACACATTAATCCGTAACTACTTCCATAGAACTTTAAGGTATCCACTAAGGTGATCCACTAGTCCTAGAGAAATTCGGCAACAAATCCACCCCTCTTTTGGGAAGAGATTTAAAAATACTTGAGAAAAAGTTTTTGAAAACTTTGAAGAAGGTTTTTGAGAGTTGTTTTTCATTGGTTGATTTCGTAAAGGCACGTAAAAAACATTAACTCCTTTTTAGCGCATTGTTTATTATAATAACAAGGAAAATTAAAATCGATTGCACGGAATCAAGTTATGTGAAGTCTAGAGACGTCCACACACCCCCGAATCCGGGAGGCGACCAAGACGCGCTATTGGCCTTCTGCAGATGGCACAAGGATGAAATTCGCAGCTGGGTAACGCCTCTTTTAATTCACTTAAAAAAAATATCGCCAAAACTCATGCTTTATTTTATTTTGTGAACTTCAGGCAAAATATATAAAAATGTTTTCCGATTATTTTGTAAAGAACTTAATTCGTCATATTATATATTGTAACTTTATTCGAAAATGGATTCATTAGTAGGAGATTTTGGCTCTAGAAAGTAATTTTAATAAGCCTCATACTTTATTTTTTTCCCGACTTACAAAAGGACTTATTAAAAAATACTCGATTATTTCTAAGGCCTAGATGTGTCCTACTCGCAGTATTTAATTGAAGAATTTATAATATTTCTAAATGATCAAATTTTCAAACCAAAAACACATGATTTTGTATGCTTTTGCATTATATCGCATGGCTTCATCTTAAGCACTTCTTTTTAAAAATCTTAATAGGCTTACACTTTGTTTAACATTATAAAATAATAAAACCATATACCTGCTTGCATTGTATCTACTTATAATATAAACTGAATATGAAAGATATTATTTTTCATACTTAGTTCATTATATTATGCAATGTACATACACTTATAATTATTTATTTATTAACGTACTAACGTCCAATTTACAACCAATTAACACGAAATTTTGGAAATGCACATTACAAGAATAAAGGATGGTATATGAAAGCAAAGACAAACAGACAAAACATAAGAAAATAGAAGTGTCAAGTCAAGTCAAGACTTTGCTAAAAATAGATTAATATAAAATATCTTCAATTGTTTAGTTAGCGACAAAAATCATTTAGGCTTATGCCAAAAAAATCAAGGTCTTGACGTGAGTTGACCATTCTACACATTCTGGATGGTGGTGAATTATAACCATAATTAGTCGAGTGTTGATTGAGGAAGAGCAGTTCTTTATTTCTGAGTCTACGAGAAGGTATATTGAATGAGATGAGTTGTAATAATTTAGGTGAGTCAATAATATAGTTGATAATTTTGAAAAAACATTATTATCCCTTACCTACGATGTATTCACGTAAAAGTCTTGAAGGCATTAATAAATAAATAGATAAAAAAAAAAAAAATTGACTATTCAAGGGTTACATTTTATTTCCGAAACACCTTAATTTTAGCTCTCATCCTCCGGTTCAACTGCTGAGACACTTACCGCTTAGCCACGTATATCATCGTGCAATAGCATCGTGCTAAGCTACAAAGAACGTCATAAAGTAATATAATTCTTTTTGCAACAAGTGAGGCATATTCCCTTACCGTTTCACTCGATACCTAACTTAGTGGCTAGGCTGTACATAGGCACACCACGAGTCACGCTACATATCCCCACACGGTGTGGCAGACTATCTGTGTGGTTGGATGTCTGTTGGGCTGGGTGCATTACCTCAATCTCTTGTACCTATGTCCACTACCTCTGTACAGCGTTAGTACGTGGCCGGGTACAGATGATGTTCTACCACTTTACCTGGTCCGCAGTTGTATCTTTCCGAATTGATCAATTACTCCGGCCGTGTGATTTGTGGGTCTGCCGGTGGATATGGGCCGGAATTTATCGTCTCCGGCAGTGGCGAATCCAAAGGTGTTTGCCGTAAAACATAACTCGATAAACTAATGTGAAGTTTATAATGTATTGTGGGAGGCAGGACGTAGGATTGTAGGATAGGGCCGATGTAGACGCATAAGGAGAATTGCAAAATATAATTCGAATATCCACTGAAACTAGTGAAATTGAAACTGATCGTAATTATTTAACATTTATTGGATAACCAATATCCCTGTCATAGGTCACCCAAATCGTTCGTCAAGTTTGGTGATTTAGCAGCAGTGTCCGGGATGATGGGGTGAAGTTTCCAGATCGTAAGAAACTGGTTGAGGAAGACCTAACCTTGACCTCTAAAGCCGGAATATCTAGACATCGATCGATTGCACTGCAGTGGGAGGGATGGATTCATACGTCCGTCCCTCCTGGATTTCTATCCACCCCTCATACCCCATTCCTTCCCAGAACTTCCTCTCCGCAGCTCGCACTGCGGAGGTTTATTTTTACCCTTCTTTCTTAAAAAAAATGCAGGTGGTAAGAAAATCATCTTTCATCACTGAAGACAATATTAGCGACTCTATCGACAAATGAAAAAATCAGAAAAAAGATACGTTCACGTCTAGGAATTTAACCCAGCTTTGCGCTGCTCTACCACTGAGCTCATGGGACCTTATCCTCTTCGGTCATATTAACCTGTATCCCTACTTCGACTAAGAATTACCAACATTACTTCACGCAAATTTCTTTATGCATTTTTGCCAAATGCTATCTATTTAGATCTAGATGGTGTTTTGGATAAAGTTGTCGATTTTTATTTAATGTGCGACATCTATTGACTTTTTTGTAAGAGTAGGACGAATATTCATAAAAATAAATCTTTAACTCAGGCTGTGATTTTTTGAAATTCATCATTTTGATTGATTTCTTTAAGACCAAAGTTCCGTGTTAACTTTTTATTTCCTAAGCAGAATCCAGCATTCCAAAACAAGACACAATACAACAAAACAGTTGTGAAAAACAGGTGAAATTTTTACCTTCCTAATCTGACCCTGGGTAGATTAAGCCACCAGTCCTAGCCAAATCTAGCAACATCCTTCTAGTCAACAGATTGGTGGACCAGCAATGTCCTGGCGCGCGTTCCGTGGCAATAACTGCACGCGCTTTACCGCACGACACCGAGGCATGCAGTGCAATGCAGGCACTAGATAATCCAGCGGCTGTATGGAATCTATTCGGAATGGAGATAAGAACGGCAGCGGGGACTCTGAACACTGGACACTGGGAGAGATGCTGGATACGTTAAATTTGGGCACTAGGTTATGTGGATTTGAGTGGAAGATTTATGTTTAGGAAAGTAGATGAATTATTTACATTGTTATTATTATAGCTTTGATTTAGTTTGGTTTGTGGCATCTGAGTTTGAGATATGTTTCCTGGTGAAATAGGCAAGTTTTTAAAGCTTTGACTATTAAGAGGGAATAAATAACCAGACAAAACCGGAAATATGTCATTTTTAAATCAAATTTTAGACATATTGACTCTTTTCCACAAAAACAATTACAAACTGATTTTGAAAGGCTTGATTTTTATCTAGTAAAGCTATTTTTAAAATTTTGAGAAAACGTGTTTATTTTAAGTACAATAAGGATTTACAATAGATCGTTGGCAGATTTATTAAATTTTCAAACAAAATTTTGTATTTTACAACATACATTTCAAATTATATAATCATGCAGTAAAATAAATCAATAAATTATTCGGGAAAGCTACTTCCCAGAATTTAAATTTTAGTTCAAATAAAATCATAAAAAAAAGATCCGTGCCCTTGTTTTGTGACGAAAATACTCCAGTTTGTCTATTTATTTACGGTCTTACAAACTAATATATTTAAAAAAATATATATATTATTTACTTAAACATTATTGAAAAATTATAAATACTTATGATCAAGAAATAATTTTAAAAAAAGACATAATATTAATTGTTTTACCATCACGAGTTTGAGCATTTTTGAATTTGGGTATTTATCAAAGCAAATTTGGAATGAAATAAAATCGATATTGAGTTAGTATGTTCAAATGCTGGTATGGAAAATAATTAATCTTTCTCATCGGAACCGCCCTGTACCGTTGCAAGAGTACGATTGCAAGATCATCGTTCGACGACATTAAATTCTTGGCCGCAGCTGTTAATGAACTGCTGATTACTGACGGAGCATAGCGAGGTGACTACTAACTCGCAATAATTCATCCGTATGTAAATTTATTTTTACTGTCAGGTTTGATTGAAGATGGTGGCTGTTTTAATAATTCAGTTAAGAAGCATTTTTCAAATACGAAATCATTGTATTTATTTGGACCTTCTTATGCGCATCTTACTGAAGAAAGTTTGACAAAAGAATTTCCATTGAGATGTAACATTTCTTTGATATAATTTCACACCTGAAAACATAATTATCACTGAGATAGTGACATTTTTATAAACTAATTGCATACCTTAACAAAGTTTGAAAAAAATAATTATCATTTTCGTTGTGTCATATTTATGCACTTACTGTATAATTTAATAAAGTTTGAAAAAATAAATGTCTTTGAAATATTGACGTTTCTTTGGACTAATTATGAAATTCCTCATTTGATAAAAAAAAAATATTAAAAAATGATTCATAATTAAGTAAATGGTTATATAAATACCTACTTTTCAAATTTTATGATTTCAGAGGATATTTAGAATTAGATTTTTTTTTATTTTGAATTTTTTTAAATTTTTCAACGTTTTAGTAGAATATTTTTATGATAAGCTTTTTTATTCAACTTTTTCATGATTGAAGATTAAAATACTGCATATTTAAAGACAAAAGTATATTTCAGATATTATATTATAAAAGTATATTTCAAAAATCTAAAAGATAATTTTATCTAGTTTCCATAAATGTATTTGTTTTTATAATACGTTTGAGGAGCGACAACGTCCACAATCTACCCTGGAGCTTCTAAACTGGAGAGAGCTGGCACAAAATCGAGATGAGTGGAGGAAGACTCTTGAGGAGGATAAGATCCATCAGGAGTTGTAGAGCCAAGAGTGATGATGATGAATATCTTTAAAAATAAGAAATATATAAGACATTTAAAATAGGTTGGAAAAATTCCAAAATTTGTTCAGAAATTATAAATAAAACAAGCATGCAATAATAACAAGTATCAATAGGTAAACTACCCCTTCTGGCTAAACTAAACCGCCTGGCTATGTAAGCATTATATACATCTTTCCTTGAACAATTTATTTGTCTGTCATTTTTTAATTAGTTATGTTTTCAGATCCACGGTCATCAACCAACCGTCACAGAAGTTACATCAATTGAATAAATTTTTCAGGAGGTTTTTTTAGTAAGACTGATTGGGTTTAGTAAATAATGATACCGATTTATACGTGTAAGCAATGACGAAGTGACAATTTTTTGGTTCCTAAACTGGCCCTTGCAACACGTAGATCACAAATTAACAAGCACGTTATGAAACAAAGGAATGTTTAGTGTAAATAACACTGAGATTTCTCAAATAACTGAGGCAATATTAGCAACTCTTAGGACGGGTTGTTTCAAAAAATTTGATGGATTCATCAAATATTTGAAGTTAGTTTTCACGTTCTGCGTAAGTTCTATTCAAGTTCTGTGATGATTTTTGTGAATCAACTGGTCTATAATGATGTAATAATAGAACTTGAATAGAACTTACGCAGAACGTGAAAATTTACAACAAATATTTGATGAATCCATCAAATTTTTTGAAACAACCCATCCTTAATCGAAAATTTAAAACCGAAAAATCAGAAAAAGATCGGCCTTAGCGAGAAATCAAACCCAGAAAACATTCTAAACGCTAACAGTGTCTCCATTAATTTAATACTACGATTTGAAGTTTATTCATTAAGTTAGAATAAAAAAAATAAGTATTCATCATAGACTTGGGGAAAAATCAATAGATGTAGCATATTAAATAAAAATGGTTACATTTATTCAAGACACTATCTAGATAGTATTTAGTTAGAGATAAATCTTGCAATCATACATTACAGCAGCCAATAAAAATGCGCGTTAACAAAAATGAAGACCATGTTGGAAATTCTTAGTTGAAGTATGATAGAGTTAAATGTGATCAAATGAGATAGAATCATTAGCTCAGTGGTAGAACACCTTCCTGGCGAGGCTAAGGTCCTGGGTTCGATTTATTTATATATAAATCGAACCCAGGACCTGATTTATCTTTTTCTGATTTTGCCATTTAAAATTTTCGATCGAGGGTCACTAATATTGTCTTCATTAATTAAATATTTAATTTAAGGCTTTACTCATTAAGTTAAAACAAAAAAATATGTTTAAAAAAAAAACATCTTTTTAATTTATTTTCGTAATAATCTTTATTTTTTTTATTATGTAACTGCAATTTTACACATCCTAAAATAATTTTTATATTTTATGTTATATAATTGTTTTTTTCAACTTTTTAAGTAATTAATCACCTCTCCTTTCTAATGTTTTGTCTTTGTTCTACGTTTTCTATACTTGTTTGTTTTTAGTTATTTTTATATTAATTTATTATCCCGACGAAGAAAACGTTGTTTTTGAAACATGTCGATAATGTTAATTATATAGTGGCGCATAAAAAGTCATTTGTTTTCATTAAATAAAAAATATGTATTTTTATTTTTATTTTAACTTTATGAGTAAAACCTCAAATTGTAATATTTAATTAAAGAAGACAATATAAGCGAAACTCAATCGAAAATCTGGCAACAGAAAAATCAGAAAAACATATTGGCATCTCTGGGACTGGACTGACCCTGGTTCGAGTCCCAGAGACGCCAATATCTTTTTCTGTTTCCAGATTTCCGATTGAGTTTCGCTTATATTGTCTACATTTAGTTAAAAAAATATTTTCTTAGATTTTTGTTTCTTTATGTACCAGACTCATAGCCACACGTTAAAACACAACAACCAAAGTGTTCCTGACTGCAAAACCCAGCATCCATACATCCTCATGGAAAGTCAATTAATATAAGTTTGTGTATTCCCTATCGCCCATGCAGCATCGACCTGTTATCGCTTTGTCATCTGCCCGGCCGTCCGATAAACACGACGGTACTAATTCAGCGGTGATGCATCGGACCATCGCTGAGTATTATTGCTTGCTATAATGTCGCGTGTTTGAAATATTGCCACGGCGCTCGATATCGGAATTCCAATAAATAACTTGGTAGGGCTTCGCGGCCGGACCGCCTACGATTTCACTTTTGTATGGGAGCGGTGTTCCAGAGTTTGACGCTGGGCCTACGGAAAATCAAGAAAAAACGATAAAGAAATATTTAAAAAAATATATTGCGTACGAGAACCACTTTCCAGGAACCAAATCTGATTTATCCTTCTTCTTTTCCATCCATTCAACAATCCTTAAATGTTTCAGATTGTTAACGGCAACAAATTCAATACACACCGCTTTGTAACTACTTCCAAAGTACCTACTTACTTCTTTTATATATGTAATTATTGTGCACTTTTTTTTTAATAAAAATAACTAGCTTTTACTCGCGGCTTCGCTCGCATGATATAAGGGGGAATTACTGTAGTGCTTGCACTTATCAATTATACCCCCCCCCCCTTCCCCCACTCCCCCTTCTCTACCTCCTCTCACCACCCCCAGGCGATGCTTTGCTTTTCATAATTTCGTTGATTTCGATTAGTAAAGGTAAAAAAAATAAAATCTTAAACAATTTTTAACCGTTACAATACTGTACCACTCTCCCGTAATAATATTGGGCACACTGATGTGTTGGGTCAAATCGTCCAAACGTTTATAAATGGAGGTGAGCCCCAGTGTGACCGTACCATTAGTGTCAAATTCAAAAATTCGCCGGACATCAAAGTGTTGCAATATATATTAAAAAAATCAGTGTGGAATTTTATAAAATTAATTGAATATTGTCGGAGATGGAACATTTTTATAAAGTATTAATGAAAAATGAAAAAAAAAAAAAAAATGCGACCGGTTGGCCGTCGGTGGCTGAGTTTACAAAAGCGTCTGGTTCCCACCTAGGCAAATCCTGGGTTCAATTCCTCTGCTGGCTTATGGCTGGCTCTATGGTTGGGTTATCAGTTGTCTGGTTGGTTAGTCAGACATCTCCAAATACTAAATTTGGAGATAACGAGGAAAGCAATATTGAAATTTCACGACATTTTAAAATATCCTACTAGTGACCCAGAGAATATAAATTTTGTTTAATTTCACCATAAGTTTTCCTGCATAACAATTGATTATTGGTGTTTATGAGTAATCTGAATATACTAGATAGAGAGTATGCTTTTACATATAACCGCATACTCAACACAAATTTAGATTTTTCGGAGATGTCTGACTACTCAACTAGACGATCGATATAATGACGTACTAAGAGTTTTCCAAAATGTGAATATTTGTCCACGCTTTTTAATTTTTTTGCTTTTAAATTGCATTACAATACCCGTTTATCATACGGTCACATTTTGGAATACACCAAGGAATTCCAAAACTCATACAATTTCTTAAAGAGTGAGCATCGTCGCTGAAGCACCCTCTCATTGGTCATTCGTCAACACAGTTCGCAAGCTCTTAGCAATGATTCCACAAATCGATAACTTTCATGGCAAATGATCTGTCCCCTTTTACAAACGGTTTTTAGATAGCGTACCTGACTGAAAGGGTTAAATAAATCAAGCGATTGCAGTAATAAACAAAGCATATTGGAATCACATTTGAAATTTTTCGTCTTTTGAACTGAAACTCGTATAGCACCGCTGTGATTTGAAACATGAACATGAAACGACATTAAAAAGAGACAAACGCATACATCTATAAGCTTTGAATATAAGCTCACTTTTTAAGGCTCCTATTGGTTCAAATTTTGTTAATAATTTCTGTGCCATCCATCTGCGCCAGAACAGCACCGTTTTTGTAAATTTTGTTCTCTTGGCATTGCTTTGTATATACTGTATATTCTTTGTTTCATGTTATTTGATCAATATTTTTAAGGACTCGTAAGGAACACTATAGGATCAGCATAGGATAGGATTACTTTTAAATTTATTATATTTAAGCACATTTGAAGTGAAATAACACAAAACTGCGCTATACAAATATTACGTTATTATTATTATTATTTTTGCGGTGTTTTGTAGCCTCCGCACTCTTGTCTACTTTAGTTTTCAGGTTTCACTTCTACCGCGTGTGAATTGTACGGTCTAATTTTTTTTTAATGACAAGTCCAAATATTTTGAATGAAATTCTTATACACAATTTTTGCTCACCATCTTGAGAGGGCATGGTAAAACGCTCTCAAAAGTCAGTTAAAAATAAGTGAATACCTCCTAAGTTTCCGTTTGTTACAATGAGCAGTTCCTGTGGCACAACGGCAACCACAATAATAAGGAATACAATACATGGGGTGAGAACAAGGTTTTAAGAAAATGCGTTTAACAAGGTTAGCTCATCGAGGGGGCAGAGCGGTGATCGGCTAGAAAATTGTGATGTAGCTTGAAGTCCACGATCCAAAGGGAGATTTGAACTAACTGCAATACAAGTGGCAGTGTTTTACTTCAAGCTACGTTCGAAATTTCGAAGTTTTGACGAGTTTTTTTGAAAAAGGCCCATATGAGCTACTCTTATTAATCGCGACCTTGTTAAATTTTCTACGAACCTTGAGGTAAGAGTGTAGGAAAATTTCTTTCTGAAACAAGCTGCAAATATGACAAATAAACAAATTTAATAAAATAATGTTATATGTATCCATATATTTGTATTATAATATTAGTGGCACTAAGCCGGGAAAAATCGTGGGCTAACGTAAAATATATTATCGACAAAATATTGTAAGAGAAAAATTAGAATAATTTTCTATTAAAATATTATATCATAGGCAGAAACCTACTTTATGGAGACAAAGTAAAGCGTGGCTGAATTATTCTGCATGCAAGCAATTCCAATTTTGAAAATAACGAGTAAATTTAAAGAAAAATTGAGTTCATTGAACATGAAAATTTTCACACAGGTAATTAGCATGTTTAATGATGATTGTGTATTTTTAACGGCTGGTTTCTTCAAAAATTGATTTTATAATTTCCTCACTTCGGCCACCTTCTTAAAAGGCCTCCCAACGTGACAGGGTGGTAGTATTATAGATTTTCTGACTTAATGTAGACTTCCATCACATCTAGCATATGTCACCCAAAGTGGTTTGGTACGTTTGGTGACTTAGCAGAGGTGCCAGGGTTTATGGAGTGAGGTTTATCCGGATCTTGGCGGCTGATGAGTCTCGCCACCAACTGCGTGGCCACCAACTGAGTGGCAGGCCGGATCGGGAGAGGCCGGTTGAGGGAGATCCTTGACCTCTCCAGCAAGACTCTCTTGGAACATCGATTCGATCAATAGATTCGATGGTACGTCACTGAACGCACTGATCCTCAGATTCCTACCCACCCCTTATACCTATTTTCTTTCTAGAATTTCCTCTTCTCTCTTTACTAAAAAGACCCTCCACACAGCATCCCCAAAGATGACATAGAATTATTTTCCTCAGGGCATTCTGGTTGTTTTTTTTTACATTAACTCCATACAGGACGCCCAGAGGAAAATAATTTCCCTCAGGGCCTGTGTCATTTGGATGCTGTGTAGAGGGTCTTTTTAAGGAGAGTAAGGAGTGAACATTGGTCTTAAAGACCCATGTTGTAAGACGGAGGAAACACAAAGGCCGACAAATCTTTCCTACGTATATTGGGCGCGTTTGTCGTGTTTTCCAACTACGCACCGGTGCCAAGGGGATCAATGATGTTAGTTCCTCAGAGCATCTTCCGTTGAAATAGCGGTAGAACAAGGAAAGCATTCCCATCCGATGCCTGTGCTTTAAAGATTGCAATCAGTTTGTTAAAATCGGAGAATCTATCAAACGGACTGCCCGTTTCTGCCAAGAGTCGAGGGTTTTTTTTAGATATTTTGGAGCTACAGACCAGAGGTGGCTGCCAAATTCAACCGTGGGGCGCACTTGCGATTTGTACAGAGTTAGCAGATGTGTACTAATAAGGTTCCATGCCAACTCAGAATCAAGTCAACTCAACATGTCTTCGAAAACTCATTAAAAGCTATGAAAAAAATATTGAAACATAGTCCACAACCTAACCTAACGTAACCAATTTCTTACACATTTTTTTCATCAGTTTTAATAACTTTTCAAAGGAAGTGTTGAGTTGATTTCATTCTGAGACATCCGGTCACAAAATCACCTCTCTAAAACTAGTAGTGTTTTTAGCAAAGCCACTAACTTTTGATTTTCTTTACAAACTAAATGTTTGTAAATATATATTGTTATGGCCTTTATTTATATAAAACTACCACCCATTAGGTTTCCTGTACAATCCAGAAATGAATGGTTGCAAGTGTATTGACTGTATAAAGAATCGTTGTGCATTTGCAGTCTTGTCGCTTAGGTTTGCTATCTGTTGAAATTTGTAAGGGAATTTGTCACCTTAGGCCGCTATCGAACGTGAGAAGGCGAAACTCTCCGCTGCGAATGGCGAATATTCGTAGCATGTTTGTGCCTTGACATAATACTCGAGTGTATGCAGGTATACGGATACAAGGATAAGTAATGTAAATGAATTACAGTGAATATTTATAAGTCGAGTACAATATGGATATTTGCGTCGATTTTGTGGTATAGGCATTTGGCTTTAACTGGGGAAATATGGAGAGGAATTTTTAAACAGTTTTTATAAGAAGCAAGAAAATTCTTTCTCTCAGAAGAACAAGTGTTAGATATACGGATGATTTCTTTTCACATAAGCTCTACCCCGTAGGCCCTCATACGATCCGATGAGACCGGTACACCGAGCACTGATTTGTTAGCACTTGGAACACGTGTTCTGAGGATGGGAAGGAGGTTGGAGTTTAATCGACCTATATACATGGCAACCTAATAAGCCAATTTGGAATTTAGCATGGGCAGGAATAAATTAATGGATTGAGCATTATGACGTTTTGTTCCCCTTTCTAATGACTTCCTACTTCTTGTCTCTTCTTGCTCCTTTTTGGATCTTCTCATCTCTTCGTTGTAGGTCTTGGCATTTCTTGTCACTTCTTGCTTTTTCTTATCCCTTCAGGAATCTTCTCGCAATTTCTTGGCTCGTTATATCTCCTCTTAGCTCTTCTTGAATCTTCCAACTGCTTACCGACCCTTCTTGTCTATTTTTGTCTTTTTTAGTCTATTCTTGGCTCTTCTTGGCTTGTCTTGTCTTGTGAATTCTCGTATCATATGGTCTCTTCTTGTCTCCAATTGGCTCTTCTTACATCGTTTCCCCCTTCTTGGCTCTTCTTGGCACGCCTGTTATCTTCACCCATTATCCTCTTTCTTTTGTCTTTCTTGGCTCTTATTGGTTCTTCTTGGTTCTCCTCGCCCTTTCTTGGCATTTATTTGCCCGCCTCGGCTCTTCTGGCTCTTTTGGAATATTCTCGATGCATGCAAGCATGTTAAAACGCATCTACCCCGGGTCACCATATAGAATTACTTGAGACAACAATAGATTTAGCTTAGAAACCAGATGTTATACAAATCTTGGAATTTTTAATTTTAACATAATACATAACTATACTGACAGCCCATTCCTCTTGGAATGCTATGGCTTTTACGTGCCTGAAAATTTCAGCCGTAGTCGTCGACACGACTTGTTCAAAATACCACACGGCAGAACAGATGTTCTAACACAGCACACACAAGAGAAATGGTGCTGTTGAACGAAATATCGAAAACACTAGATAATGTAACTCTTCTTTAAATAGTCTTAAGGGGGTATTCTGGTCTAAAGCATGAATTTTAGGTATTTTTCAGGTGCAGTAAAAAAAAGATTAACATTTTTAGTAGCCATTACTCTACCAAATATTAATTGAGCATTTAATAATACACTTAAAAAAATTAAACGAAAAAATTTTAAATTTAAAAAGTTAGAGGGTGTTGAAGTGGAGGGTCTCAAAAAAATGGCGTGCCCTGGTTGACACGATTGCAGTAATAAATAAAAAAAATTCTTAATCTAGACAAATGCTGTTATGGCCCGTACCTTGAAAAGGTAAAAATAATTTTTTTTCGCAAAATGGCGGCTGTCTGAAAAAAAAACTCCATCAAAAATTTAATAAATTAAAATCTACCGTATTAGTTATTTCACACGCGTGGTAGTAGGAAGGTAAGAAGGAATATAGTATGTATTGTAACCAGCGCCGGCCCATCTCCAATGAAAGATGACGTCAGATCCGATAAGGCTTTGTTTACTACCCAGTGGTCGGCGCGCAGGGGCACAAGGTGGTCAACCTTTATTCTGTTAGGGTGACAATGGCTTTTTTTTTATTGGGAATGATTTCCAATCCTTTAATTCACTTTTTAGGTATCGTAATATGGGACGACTTGACTTTTAAATCGGGGGTGCCTTTGATTGTTAAAGATATCTGCCATAATTCTCGCTACCACTCAGAAATGACTCGTATCTTTTTTCGAGCAACATGGTATGACGCCATGAAAACAAATGTCAAATCAGTTGGTTTATAGTTATATTCACACTTTCTGTCGGTTAAATTCTGAAAACGTTTTTTTTAACACATTTTTAGAGAGAAGAAGTGTAAATTAATTTTATATATTTGGCATTGATTATAGTAGATTCGCTTAGTTTATATTATTCAGTATTATGTTATTGTTGTGTATCAATATTTACTACTACTAACCTAACCCTAAAAAAAATATGAAACCAAAATACAGAAATCCTTTAAAGACAATGAATAATGGTTCAAAAATAGTAAAATGGACAAAAATAATTTATTGTCTTTAAAGAATGTCTGTATTATTTTTGTCCCATATTTTGTTTGATTAGGTTAAGTTAGGTTAGATTAGGTTTTAGGAGATATTTTGTCGAGTGATGAAAAAGCGTGGAACCGAAAATAATGGGTCGAGAAAAATGGACACATTGGCGATTGTCGGGAAAAACATACAATCTTTTAAGTATACATACACACAAGATGGGCTCTTGCTTTAGTAAAGTATTACGCCTACGGAATTAATACTTCAATAGGTCTTTCTAGTGCTATCTAGATTCTAATCAATACTGCACATTTCGTCGTGTGAAACGTTGAAGTGACCTAGATCTAAAGAGTCAGAGTGAAGTCAGTTATTCTTTACCTTTTAATGTGTCATGTGATTAACAGTTTTGCACATAATACGGGATTCTAAGAGACGTATCTGACTTACTTTAACCGGTGATTCCTTATTTGGAGTAAAAAAGGTAGATGATGACATTTTTGTCTCCAGTGACATTTTTTTCACATAATAGTAAGTAGTAGGGAAGTTAGGGTCGGGTGGGAGGTTGCGCGGTTACTCAGTTGAGAGGACAATGACAACATTTGAGAGATTTTTCGTTTTTTTTTTAACTTGAAAAAAAACCAACAAAAAATGTCACCGGGGACCTAAATTTCAAGAAACTTATTTCTCCAAATGAGGTCAGGAATAAACTCTTTTCATATTTTCAAAAACGCTATCATTTCCCAGTTCCAATAAAAGCGCGGTCACCCCGTGAAACCAATCCAAGGTGTTCGGCCACCGTTGGGCGCCAGTGTATTTTTTGTCCGCAGTTATTCATAACTTCGCGACACCCTGTATACCTCTTACCCACAGAGAGTGTACGCGTCCACCGGACTTTATTGTTGTATCGAGTTTTATTCGATTAAAATAAATAAATTAACAAAAGAAATCTTTATGTTTTAATTCCCGGGCCGTCATAACTTTGCGGCGCAACCGTGTCGTGTCGTGCGGTGACTAAAAATTAATTGAGACGTTGTTGTAAACGAGTTTTTATGTTTTTGTTCTTGTGATTGGCAAATGTTTTTGTCACTGCATTTTATACGGAGTTCACACTTGTGATTTTATTTGGTATAGCGTGTGAAGTTATTTGTGAAAGTGATCGCAGACCAAAGATAAAAGCTTTTGAATATATTAGGTAAACTTTGAAATTTGGTGAATTTTCACGTAGAGTGCTTTGCTGTGTACTATTTCAAGTGAAATAAAACAACAACAAAAATGTTGATGTCGGTCAGGGATCGCTTTCACTCAAGCTTTTTCAATGGTTAATATAAACACATTAAAAAAATAAGAAAACGTTTTCATTAAAAACAGTTTTTTTGTATTTACAACGTAACAGACCTAACAGTTCGGAGCCAGTGGCTTCAGCATTGTGGTTTGGGCGGATTGCTATTAAGTGGAGTATAAAAAAAATAATAAAACTGGTTTTTCAAATATATATGATGATAAGGAGCGTATTTGACTTACTTTAACCAGTGATTCCTAAAATTATTTGCAGTAAAAAAATTTACGATATTTAGGTCACCGGTGATAGATTGTTTTGTTTTTATTTTTTTTACATAAGCTCCACACAGGTAGCCCTGAGGAAAATAATCCCCCTCCAGGTTCTATGTCATCTTTGGGGAGGAGAGCTGTGTGGAGGGTCTTTTTTAGGAAAGGAAGTTCTGCGAAGGAAAAAGGTATGAGGAATGGGTAGGAATCTGGGGGTCTGTGTATCTAGGAGTGACGGACGTACGAATCCATCCCTCCTGCTGTGGTGAAAGGCGATGTTCCGAGAGAGTACGGCTGGAGAAGTCACAGAGACTCCCTCAACCACTCTCTCCCGATCCGACCTGCAGTGCAGCTGGTGGGTGGACGCATCCGCCGTCAAGTCCCGGACAACACTCATCTCATGAACCCGGGCACTCCTGCTAAGTCACCAAACATAGCGAACCACTTGGGGTGAACTATGGCAGAGGTGTTGGTTATACGTGGTTCCCGGGGCGGCTATTTAAAAGATAAAAAAATGTAGATATTGGTGATATAAAACCGGGGTGAGGGTTTATTCAGGTACTCGGCTGAGTGACCAGTAATAATATGTAGAAGAATTTATTAACAGGCGCCCAACATTTGTACACGGTTGACATTAGTCACATGAGAACGGGTCGTTTCTATGATTCGTTCTTGAGTTCAACAGCTAGGCTGTCGAACGATTTGCCGGCCTCTGTGTTTCCTCCCTCCTACAATGTGGGTCTCTTCAAGATCCATGTTCACTCCGCCCTCTCCTCAAAAAAACCCTCCACACAGCATCTTCAAAGATGTATAGTCCCTGAGGGAAATTATTTTCTTCAGGGCCTCTTGTGCGGAGTTAATGTAAAAAAAAACCTCGGTCAATCAAAAAGACCGCCTTTTGCACATCTGGGCCATCTCTGGGGACGGCTAGTAGTAAATTTCAGAGAAATGCGTGTTTGTGCGCGTGAGTGTGCGAGAGCGCCACCAAAAAGGTTATCAGAATGCATTGTTTTCTATTTTATTTTACTATTTTTTACGCCCATGGGGCTTTTATATTTAGCGTTTACATAAGGTTTTAAACATAGACAGCGAGTCTATCTCCCGAGTTTCAGCTGGATCGGAAGTTGGGAAGTGGGTTAATTTCCATTTACAAGATTTACGTTCAAAGAAATGTGTTTAATACGATCCTCTACTCCTGGACCCATTCGGAATTGGGTGGAGCAAGCGACTTTAGCGTTGACCAATCAATAGTCAACATATCAGTTCTTATATAAACTTAGTGTGTATATTACTTAAATATTGCATAACTATTATATTTTCGTTATTATTAAAATAATGTTACCGCCCTGTGTACCACTGTATCATGTAACACTTGAATGTAAAAGCCATTTTATGGCGTTGAAATAAATAAATAAATAAACAGTGTTTAGTTATTTCGCTAATAAATTTTTATAGAACAAAGCGACACGAAGAGCAGAGCACGTCTATTCGGCCTGAAATCCGGGCGGCTACTGAGTGGGACAATACGACGCGCTTTCGTTCCTTCTGCGGAAGTTGGGTAACGCCTCTTTTAATCTCCTGTAAAAGAACATCGTCAAAGTTCTTGTTTTTTTTTTGTGAAGTTCAGGCATAAATATAACTTTTTTGGGATTATTATAAAAAAACTTAATTTGCCACATTATCCAATAAAGCCAAACACGAAAAAGGGTTTAATAGTAGGAGAATTTGCATTTGAAAGTGTTTTTTTCTAGAACTAGTACTTCATTTTTTTTCTAGGATTATTGAAAAAATTATCGATATTTTCTAAGGCCGAAATGTGTTTTATTCGCAGTATTTAATTGAAGCATCTATAATATTTCTAAGTGATAATTTTTTTCAAAACAAAAACACATGATTTTGCATTATTTCGCATGGCTTCATCTTAATAAACCCACATACATAAATTTAGAATCTCGTAATAAATCAAAGATGTAGTGTTAAAAAATGTCCTGCATCCGAATCGAATATGGCCATAATTCTTAATCCGATAATAATAATACAAGACTATTGATAATATCTTGGGCAGAAGACGGATCGCGGGTTCGAGTCCAGTCCCGGCGATAGATTAATCCTTACATCTGTAGCCTTTTTGTTAAGTGACGCACCTAATAAATTTCTAACTATGGTGGTCCCTTATAAATAAATTCTCAGAGGTATGCAAACACGGTTGGTATTGTTGGCAGGGAGGGGTGGTTCAGATTAAAAATGCTTTATATTCATTTCATCCTAAAACGAGAAAATCTTATCAATTAGACAATTAAAACATCAATTTAACAATTTGTTAAATTTGCTTTCTGTGCTCAATATTTCTATTTTATTACCAAACTAACTATTCATCGCACTATTTTGATCACAATTTTTCATTATTTTTCTTGCATATTTTCATTGTACCCTGCAAATTAATCTTATTCCAGACTCGAACACGATTAAATTCATTTTATTTAACCCTTCAAAATTTTGGCGTATTTTTTAGATGGTCAAAATATTTCTGCTTTTCAATAAAATGCTAATAATAATTAATAAAAAATTCTCAAAGTAAAATTTTTTTTTTTCAAATTGCGATTCAAAACTTTGGTTTCATAAAGGTATACATTTTACTTTTTTCGTCGTTATTTTTTAGATTAGACTAAAAGCGTGATGTTTTGCCTTTTTAACACTGTTTAAAATATAATTTTCACTGATAGTAATGGAGTTACAGCGATTTATACGAGACGCATGTGAGCTGGGACAAATCTGGTCTCCTGCCATTCGAAGGGTTAAGAGAATAAATACAAACTAAGCCAGGTCAAAAATTTTCGTGTGCCAACAATCGTTCTTCAAGTTTGTTTAATTTATATATATATATTTTTATATGAACACCGCACAAGAGTCCCAACTGCTCCCATCTGGAGCCATTGAGACTATGGCAGTCCCAATTGGGGTATTTTGTGAGGTTGAAGGTAGTGGGGAGGGAAAAGAGACGGGGAAGAGGAAGGTGGGGAAATACTCGACTGTTCAGATCTGGTCACCAAACACGGCTAAAGCCATTTCAAGCAAAGTTTCAATTCTGAATGGTGGTCTTACACCAGGGCGATACTGAGAATATATTCCTAACTAACCAACTCCACATAGGAGGCCCACAAGAAAATAATTTCCCTTAGGGCTGACCTTATCTTTGGGGATGCTGTGTAGGGGGTATTTGTGAAGAGAGGAAGGTGTGAAGATGTTGAGGATGTTGTAGAAGGGAGGAGAGAAGTTGGCAAATCGTGAACAGCTGAGCTGCTGCACTCATAAAATGACCCGTTCTCTTAAGACAATTTTAATGTCAACCGCATAAAAATTTTGGACGCGCTTTTGGCGCGTTTTCTGCTATGTGACGCTAGTTCTTTGGAGCACCTTCTATTATAATACCCGGAGAAAGAGGAACATGGGTAAAAAGAAAGGATGAGGTGTCGCAAACCTAGTTTTTTTGTCCTAGCCTATACACGTATGAAACATGGTGTAACTACCAAATCAGCTGGACGATGGATCGACTCCAGATCCAAAATGATAAAGCAGATATTTTTGCGTATAGCAGCGCATCGACAATATTTACGGAACTAGAACTGAATGGATCGCCAGCCTGATGAGAAACCGGGTGACTGGAGCCAGGATGAGGGAAACGGCCTCCGTCAACACGGTGGTGATCGCAGCTTTCCAGCACCAAGCGCCAATCCTGAGTGAGCGCTGGGCCCGAGCTCACCCCCTACATAATATTTTTTTTTCTGTTATACTTGCTTCTTTTCTTAAAATTTACTGAATTCACGTACAATCTTAAAAATATGTATTTATGGGAAATGTGGGATGCACCATCCTCCCCGCATCGTGGAATTTGGACGTTGGTCTCCCGGCCGACCTACATGCTCGTTTCAGGATTGAACGGTTGTAAAGCCTCAATTACATTAAGCTAGTTTACAAGCTACCAGCCGATAAGTTTAAAAGCGGGTGAATCGGCGAGTGAGATTGTCATGATGATACAAAAAACTGTTTACTCGCTCAGTAGCAACAGTAGCAGCTAAAATAACGACTCTCGCGCAATGCAACTCTGTCGAAATTTTGTAGAAAACTTGAATTTGCAGCGCCAACCAGTAGTGAGAATAACGGCTGCCGCCCGAACTAATTCTGACAAACGAAATCAGCTGTTGGTGGGCCGCCATCTTTAGGCAAAGTTGACCACCTTTCAAATAGTATGTTTGCGGCACGTCCCGGAGTGGAAGATACTCTCAGTATCGCCCTGGTGAATTCAGAATTGAAAAGTTGCTTAAAATGGCTTTAGCCGTGTTTGGTAACCAGATCTGAATAGCTAGGTACTTCCCGACCTTCCTTCTCACCTCCTTCCCCTACCCATTACCTTCAGCTATGCCATAGCCTCACTGGCTTCCCCTACCCAATACCTTTAGCCACATAACATACCCCGATTGGAAATGCCATAGTTTCACTGGCTCCAGACGGGAGCAGTTGGGACTCTTGTGCGATATTAACTGTAAAAAAAAATCTTTTTTCGTAGATTGTCCACAATCTGCTAGTTAGAAAGTAATACGATGATACTGAGCGAGTTTACTAACAGATAGTGAATTTCCCAGATAGTAGCTTGTAAACTCGCTCTATGTCATCGAGGTTTTAGACACGGTTTTTTTTGTGAAGAAGGAGTTTTTATTTCAAGAATCCATACACATCAAAGTGGCGCAGGCGGAAACTAACATAACCATTTAAAAGGTTTCAATATGATCCACCCTTATCTTAAGGCTGCATACATTTATAATATTGGGTTACTGGCGGTCTAAGGTTTAAATAGATGAGCCACGTACTAAACGCCTTGTAAGTTCAGGAGGTCCTCAATATTTCTACTTGTTTCGTTCCTCTAACCTCCTATTGACTAGAGCTATTGGCTATTATTTTAATGTAATTGTTTATTTGAAAACATTAAAAACTGAACGATTCAAACAGTATTAATAAGAGCAATTGAAGATCTTGTGTAGGTGATTATTTTATCATTCATAAAGGAATTCAATGTATTTTCTCACATTAACAATTCAATAAGGAATGTGCGTTGGCTTGGTCAGTTAAGCCTTGAGCGAAGAATACAGATTGTGTAATTTAAGCCGAACAAACAACGCGATACATTTTTTAAATCTTTTTTATAATGTGTTTTTTTTTCACTCCAAATCAAATTTTTCCGTCATGTTTAAGAAATGTGTCCAGTTTATCAGCCACCTCTGGCCTGGAACTCCTAGATAACAGAAAAAAATCTTGAATTCGTGCAAAAAACGTGTTGCCCGTTGATGTATCCCATTTTATGAATTTAAAATTAATGGCGACTTAAGGCCACTGATTTCGAGTGATTGATAATGCTATGTTTGTTTAACCAGCATTTCAATGGAAGGCGCTCCAAAGAACTTCTAAAATCACTTCAGCATTGCTGTATAACCTGTAAATATGTCAATCACATTACCTATTTTTAATACACAGTTAATATTATTTTTTCCATGAACTCAGATTATTTTTACGACTTTTTGTCGAGGATTTTTTTTTTATATTAACTCCACACAGGAGGCCCTGAGGAAAATAATTTCTCTCAGAGACTATGCCATCTGAGCTGTGGAGGGTCTTTTTGAGGAGATGAAGGAATGAACATTGGTCTTGAAGAGAACTATATTGTAGGAAGGAAGAAGCACAAAGGCTGGCAAATCATTCTTCAACCGAGCTGGTGAACACGAGAACGAGTCGAAGAAACGATCCGTTCTCATGTGACAAATATCAACTGTGTACATATGTTAGGCATGCTTTTGGCGTGTTGACTATGCATCCGTGCCGAAGGGATCAATGACGCTAATTCCTCGGAGCATCTTCCATTGAAATACCGGTAGAACAAGAATAGCATTTTCACTTGACGCCTGTGTTCTAAAGATTGCAATCCGTTTTTTAAGTTAGGAGAATCTATCAAACGGACCGCCCGTTTCTGCACAGTGTCGAGGGTTTTTTCAGGTATTTTAGGGCCAGAGTGGCTGCCGAATTCGATCGTGGTGCGCACTTGTGATTTGTACAGGGTTAGCAGTTATTGCGTTTTCACCTTTACACAGCGTAAGTATATCCAGATTCACTTATTCTAATCCCTTATTGATACCATTGAAGCATCCCTACAGAATTATATAAACAAGACGTTAAGAAACATTTTGACTTACTTTAACCAATGATTACTGTCATCATTTGGAGTAAAAAATGTAAATGAAATTTTGGTCTTCGGTGACATTTTTTTTTCATTTAAAATTTCAAAAATCATTTTCTTTATTTTTTTTGGAGTGTTATGCCGTGTTGCGCTACCTCCCTCTTTAGCCAACTTTTCGGTCAACGTTACAGTGTCCATCATCAGGACAGATGTGTAATTGTGTATCTAATCTAATAACACATCTGCCTTGATAATGGACACTGTAACGCTGTCCGAAATGTTGGCTAAAGAAGGAGGTAGCGCAGCAAGGCATAACACCCCAAAAACAAATAACGAAAATACTTTTGGCCGTGAAAATCTAAAAATTAATTTTTTTTTTCAAAAATCAGTTGATATATGACAGTTAGGTTCAGGGAGAGGGATTGGACGGTGGCTGAGGCAGTAATGATATAGGGAAGAATTTTTGTTATTCTTTGAGACCGAACAATAAAAAGGGACCAGGATTTCATTTACATTTTTTACTCCAAATAACGTCAGTAATCACTGGTTAAAGTAAGTCAAGTGTCCATTAACACCTAGTAGACATCAATATCTCCGTGGCTTAAACAAAAACAAAAAATTCGCCGTTATTATTTTAAAGATTCGTCATCGTGATTCTCCGAACCACAATAATTCGAAAAAACCGTAACATTACGTGGTATCTTTACTTAATTAGTATAATAAAGTCCATGTTGTTAAAATCAATTAAACCACAAATTATCCGAACAATTAAAATAGATTCTTCTAGCTGATTTTGATTGCATTAATACGTAGGTATCTCGAATACAAAGGAATGGTATCGTCGAAGTAAACTATTATTATCATAATAAATGAATATGATATAAACGAGTGAGTTTTAGATTATATTCGTTGGTCTGTGAAGGTTTACTTGGAAATAGACAATTAAAAATGGTTAACGATCCCATTCTAAGCTATTAATGACCGACAAACGTAAATATATTAGTTAAACGTGGAAAAAAATGAGTCAGTAAAATAAATTGTGGTTATGATATGATATGTGACAATAAAACTTTGTCGTCTGGATCGATGATGGATGAAGAATGATGAATTTATCTTTATTGTATGGAGCACCAAAAATCTAGAACGATGTGATCTGGTTTCATGAAATTTTCGCGGTTTTGTCTTGTGGTATTTTTACATGAATGCAAAACCCCTTGCATCCTTATTCAGGGTGCGGCAGCATAACTTCCTTTTTTCAAAACTTAATAAAACCCATTGTTTGAATCAGAAATTTTTTATTTGTTTTTTTATAATGTAGGCACTTACGAGACCTAAAGTTTTGTTTTACTTAGTTTTTGAAGATCAAATCAGGTAGGTGACATTCCCATACACTGAGTAAACCGATTTCTGGCTTGTTTGTCATGACTCTTGCCAGCATGTCAGGCGTTATCCTGGCAATTTCTTCCTGGATAGTCTTCAAATTTTGTAGGGTCCTTGGACGGTTTACATAAACATGGGATTTTAAAAAACCCTATAGAAAAAAATCACAAGGGGACAAATCGGGAGAGCGGGCCGGCCACTCCAAATCGCTCCCAATTGAGACGAGGCGCTCTGGGAACAAAACATGATCATAAAACATCCGTTCGAAAATCAACGGCAAACGCACGCTCCTCACTGTCCCAACGCATGATGGCGACTAAACTGTGTCGGGACAAAACTTATAGTTCCGCATCTCGAACGAGATCACTAGCGCTCCGCTACGACATCAAATGACTGAATGGCGTACATTTTTAAAAATGAAGTTATGCTGCCGCACCCTGTAGTTGTAATTCGTGAAGTCCTGAAAATTTCACGTTGCGATATCGGAAATATTTACGCGGAATTGATCAATTTTTATTACGTGATTTTTTCGCCAATTTTTTTTACATGATTTTCGTAAATTGCGAGCAAATAACGCGAATTTACATATTTTATCGCGATTTTCTAGTGACAATATCAAAAAAAATAAAGTTTTATAAAATGTATATTATTAATATTTTTATTTTTCGCTCATTTTCTCTTACAATCTCGTCGTACTTTGTCGAATTCTAAATCCTATCATCATTGTTCATTAAAAATATTTGGTTAACTTGATAGTGCATATTTTATTAGAACGTGCTTCCAATTACTGTTCTACCTTATACCTACCTGGCAAAGCATTTTCCGTCATGAATAATGAAGGTTTGAAATTTCCAGATTACTGTGAAAAAATAAGACAGGGCCCCATTTTTTTGTTTCACGTTTTACATTTGTTATATTATAAGATATATAAAAATTAAATAAAAAAAACTTTTTTTTTTTTTAATGAAAAACAAATACCTTTGTATAACACCACTATTTTATTAACAATATCAACATGTTTCGAAAACTATGTTTTCTTCGTCAGGATAATAAGTCAATAATAAATAACAAAAGACAAACAAGTATAGACTAATTAGAACATAGACAAAATATTAGAAAGGAGAGGTGATTAATTACCTAAAATATATCATAAAAAACAATTATATAAAATAAAATATAAAAATTATTTTAGAATGGGTAAAAAATTACATTAACATAATAAAAAATCTTTTAAAAGGAAAACAAGAAGTCTAAATAACAAAATAAATTATTATAAATATAAGTATTAATACGAAAATAAATTTAAAAGATGGCTATTTTTAAAAAACGTTTGGTTATTTATAATATTTAATTTACTATTAACACTTTTTCTAATTTCTAAAATTTCTAAATTATCTAATTGTATACCCGTTGTGTTAGTGTGTAAAATTTTTAAAGCTTTATTAATATCAAAAGAATGACCTGTTTCCAAAATGTGGTTTGCAAATTCTGAATAATTATTATTATTTAAACATCTTAGATGTTCCTTAACTCTAATGTTAAAATTTCTAGAAGTCTTCCCAATATAAAAAAAGTTACAATCATTACAAATTAATTTATAAACCCCAGATTTGTTCAAAAACACACCTTTGTCCTTGTTATTTAATATATAATTTTTTAATTTGTTATTGGCGTAAAAAGCTGGTTGGATATTATCTGGCATGTTTTTAATTATCAAATTTGAAGTGTTATTATTTAAAAATACAATTTTTCTCCAATTATTATTCTTGTCAACTACGTGTGGATAAACAAAAGATCTAAAAAACTTTTTCTTATATTTTTTGTTTAACATATTACCTATTAATTGTGTAGAATAACCGTTATTTATTGCAATTTGTTTAATTGTATTTAATTCTGTTTTAAAATTTCTTAAAGATAGGGGAACATTAATTAGTCTACTTAGTAAGGTATGAAACGCTGCTAATTTTTGTGAAAATGGATGATTAGAAGTTTCATGTATAATGATATCTGTATATGTGTCTTTACGAAAAATGTTAAATTCAAATTTATTTTTGACAATAGAAATACTTAAATCCAAAAAATTTAAACTGCAATTTTTTTCCAATTTCTAGGGTAAATTTAATTTTTTTGTGGAGTTTATTAATGAAATTTAAGAAAATATTTAATTGCCTATTAGTTCCAGTCCATATACAAAAAACGTCATCTACATATCTTTTCCAAAAATAAACATATTTTAATAATAAAGCACGACTATTAAAAATTTTTTCTTCAAAATTGTTTAAAAATATATCTGCGACTAGGGGGCTAGTACTTGAACCCATTGCTAAACCATCTTTTTGTTTGTAAATAATATTATCAAATTGAAAGTAATTTTGTTTAAGAATAACATTAAAAATTTTATATAAATCCTGAGACAAGTTTTTGGAAATGTTTGAAAAATCTAACAATTCTTTAATAATAGATTTAGTTTCTAAAAGAGGAACACTTGGAAATAAGTTTACAACATCAAATGATATTAACATTGCATTTTTAGGTATATCCAAAGATTTTAATTTGTCAATTAATTAGTCTATACTTGTTTGTCTTTTGTTATTTATTATTGACTTATTATCCTGACGAAGAAAACATAGTTTTCGAAACATGTTGATATTGTTAATAAAATAGTGGTGTTATACAAAGGTATTTGTTTTTCATAAAATTAATGATGACACCCCAAAGTAAATATGCCTATTTTGAAGAAATAAAAAAAACTTTAATTAAAATGAACTGAATCGAACCCTTGATAAGCATTTTAATAACATCGGCATAAATTTTCACTGTAATAATGTACTGAAAATATAAGAAGTGTAGCGCAGTTCTGTTAAAAACCAGGGGATATTATTTTTACAATTTTTTTAACTGCTCTCGTTAATTTCTCCGGTTTTCAGAACTACTCATTAAGGTCTCATAGAAATTGTTGTCTCCCTCACTATCAAGATGGGAAATATGATCTAAATATTGTAAGAAAGAGAAAACAACACCTTTATATTAAAATCTAAAAGTTAATCCCACAATAAATAAAATGTACCCCTTTATTATACCAATGTTTCCGACCTCAATATGAAGAAAAATTATGAACGTTTCGAATTTTTTTATCAATTATTTTTACATAAATCGACAAAAAAGCGAGTTGACGATAACGTTTATAATACATTTGCCAATAAAACGTATGTGTATTTTTATTTTTTTTTTGTAAGAAAAAAATTATACGTAAAAAATGGGGATCGTTCAACTCAGAATGAAATCAACTCAGAAAAGCCTCTTCAGAAAAATCATTAAAAATGATGATGATATTAAGAAAATGGTTGAATAGGTTACGTTATGTCAGAGGTTCTTATAATTTTTTTTCATGGCTTTTAATGACGAGTTGACTTGATTCTGAGTTGGCATGGAACCGTTAAAAATATACTTATGTTTATTTCGAATTATAACTTTTAAAAGCGTTTTCCATCACCTTTAAAAAAGAGTTTTTAGTTTAAGGATGCGTCCAATTTCATTCAATGAAATATTCCATCAAAGAAAATAGGCCTTAGGGGTTAAAATAAGTTTCTGTTGAAATATTACACCACAGCTAAATAACTACTTTGAAGCTTGTCTGAATAATTATTCTTTTCACACCTGTTTTAATTCAAAGCAAATCCGGGTACTAGAGTTCATTGAAGCAATAGTTACAGACAAAACTACTAATTAGACAATATTACTATTTTTGACGATTTGAAGAAGGATTTCGACGTATCAAAATACTGGCTTTGCTCAAACTTAATTAACAAAACGACCCCTCATCACACAAAAACATAAATAGTCGAGTCGAACTCCCGGTGACTCGGTAAACCGCTGAAGCCTGACGACTATCGCTGGATCTCTTGATAATAATAACGAAGAGTCCAGGGTTCGATGCCGGCGAGAGATAAAGTCATAAGTGGGGGGATTAATACCATTACGCTTTGATCTAAAAATACTTCAGTTTTGGCGATAATAAAATACAATACGCTGGGAATAAGTCATATTAATTGTACAGAGGAAGTACCGTGATCTGGAAACAAAATTCAGAAAATCTATTTTGAAAGACCAATTTTTAGAAACAAATAGTTGGTTGAAATGCCTTTAACATTGATTGACGACAAAGAAGTAGATCTCTGTTTCGCAGAACTTCAGTTTTGGCGATAATAAAATACAATACGCTGGGAATAAGTCATATTAATTGTACAGAGGAAGTACCGTGATCTGGAAACAAAATTCAGAAAACCTATTTTGAAAGACCAATTTTTAGAAACAAATAGTTGGTTGAAATGCCTTTAACATTGATTGACGACAAAGAAGTAGATCTCTGTTTCGCAGAACTTCAAATATAACATTGTCATCAAATGGCCATTCAGCGCCATATTATATCCTTTGGATGTTTGAAAGGTCCCTGTTAAGCGCTGATTCGAGGTGTGTTTCAGCTTTCTATCAAATTGTAATTAGCTGACAAACTTAACATTATGATGGTTGTCCTCTTCTGCTGATCACAATTCATTCTAAAGCTGAAAGGGACTCCTAATGAAAATATTAAAATTTTATCCTGTTAAATCAAGTCATCCCATTTCTTAAATTTTAAGAAGTACTTTAATTTATTTACCCACTCCGGGTTTATTTCACAGAATTTGTTTCACAGAATTTAAAAAATTCATCAAATTTCAAAGATAATATTCAATTTCAGTGAAAGTTCTATTAAAATTTTGTTGTTATATCACTACTGATCAGCTGTTTCACTTAACTGAAATAATAACAGAACTTAAAAGTTGAATTTGAAATTTTATGAATTGTTCAAATTCTGTGAAACAACCAAAGATATTGAAATATAAAAGACGTGTTCTCCGCAGTTTTTATTGGGTGGGACTGTGTTTCCTGGTGTCGCCAATATTGTTAAATAATACTACTGTACATCTTCAAAAAATTAACTACTCTACGTATTCAAACTATTCCCATTCGGAAGTAATCCCGCCGACAGTCGGGCGGACACCATAGCATTTCTCTTGTATTTGAATATCTTTGGAAACAACCCATCCAATCGGCGTTGAGGAACCTTAAAAAAAAAACCAATGAACCAATCAAAAAAAAATTGCGCTGAGTGGCTATAATGACTTCGTCTCCCGTGATTTTTTGCGAAACGATGTGCCTTATCCGTATCCGCTTAGTGAAAGATCACAATTCAGAATCGAAACATGATTTTTTTATTTTTATTTTTTTTTATTTATTAAATTACAGAAAAAACATTTTGTACAAGAGTTAGAGTGTACCCACAAAGCTGTCATATAGCAGCTTGTCTGCAGGTTCTAACAATTTAAACATTCATAATAAAATATCTAAGAAAAAATTTATAAATACATTTAAAGTTTTAAGGAAACATTAGAATAGATAGTATTAGATAATTTAACTTACAACTATAAATTTATAAGATATTTCAATATACCTACCTAATAAAAGATATGTAGGCAGCTATATTAAGATATTCAAAGATACATGGAGTTTTCGTTCATTAACCATAGTTTTATCATTTTAGGACTTAGTCTCATTTTTTTCAAATTTTATGTTATTATTGATTTTATTGAAAATCACTGGTATTAGATATTCAAGAGTACGGCTTCCATATTTATTTAATATTCGAGGAGTTTTTAGGCCCTTTCCTTCTCTAAATCTTGTGGTATTTTTGTGTACAAGTAGGTGTTTGTAAGGGCTTTCCCCCATATTATCCATAATAGTAGTGAACCAGTGGAGACCTTTTATTGTAAGTAGGCTCTCTGAGCCATACAGTAATTTTAAGTTATGTCTCTGTTTGTAAATCTTAGTTGTGACAATTTTTTTTATTATGGCGGTTTGTAAATTTTCAATATATTTAATGTAAGTAGTGCTTGCATGTCCCCAAGTTCGAATACCATATCTAAGGATGGATTCGACCATAGAAAAATATATGAGCTTAAGAGTACAGTGAGGCAAAATAAATTTTAATTTGTAAAAGTTACTAGCTAAGGATCTGAGCTGGTTACAAATTTTAGCCACTTGTTTATCCCACTTAAAATTGTTATCAACAATTATTCCCAGATAAGTATATTCATTTGTGAAATCTATTTTTTCACAGTCACAAACATTAACAATTCCTCTATGTATACAGTTAAAGCTATGAGCGGTTATTTTAGGAACATTCCACATTTTCAAACATGGAGATTTTATGTACATGCATTTGGTTTTTTTAACATTAATAATTAATCCTACATCATGAGCCCATTTGAGAAGCTCGTTAAAATCTCTTTGCAATTCTTGTATAGCAATTTCAGGATTTTCATTTGATACAACAAGAGCAGTATCATCAGCAAAAATGAATCGACGAGCTTTTTTGAAAATCTTACACATAGCAATTACATATATAATATATAATTTTGGACCTAGAATTGAAATTTGAAATGGCTTTAGCCGTGTTTGGTGACCAGAACATAGCCGGGTACTTCCTTCCTTAGCCCCACCTTCCTTTTCCCAATTCCTTCCCCTCCCCACTACTCTCAGCCTCACAATATACCCCAATGACTACAGATGGGTAAGAGCAGTTGGAACTCTTCTGCGGTATTCATATAAAAAAATGAAATAAAATACCTAAAAAGTAATAAATTGGGGAATAAAAGAATGAAACATTTACTATACTTTACGAAGTATTCATTTTGTAAATTGGTAGATATATAAAATCTCCCCTCCATGTGATAAAAGATAGCTTGACTTTTGAATCTTCGACATCCGGCGATTTTGAATTTGTAGCGATGTGATTAAAATCATCGGTTAGTGACTTCATCGGATGTAATTATGCGATAAAAAAAAATGTCCTTTAAAAATCAAATTCACAAAGAATATTCTATTGTGTTCTTTAACCTGGTATTTGAAACCTACAAACTTTTTCTGTCGATTCCTCATTGCTGAGGATCATGACCCCTACTCCAATTTCCGTGGTGGTCAAGCCTCCTCCACTAAGAGCCAAGGACAACAAACCATTTAAAATCATGATTTTAGACAATCGAACATACAGTTTTTGAATTGTTTCAAAATAATATAAAAGAAGGACGATCAGAAATTTACTTTCCGACTTAACATCGCTATCTTAAGAATCACGAAATCAATCAAAAATTTTAATAAAAGATTTACACTTTTCGAGTATGGAATTATTAAGTTATTTAATACGACTAATTAAGAAGTATTAATGAGTGTTTGCTTGTGTAGCCGTCCTCATATGCAAATGTTAATTTAATTTAATACGAAATTATTCATTTTATTAAATTATTAAAACCATATCATTTTCTGAATGGGTTCAGTTATAGTATGTCAATTAAGAATAGAAAATATTAAAATTGTGGGCTGACAATACCAATTTAACTGTCAAATATTATTTTAAAATCACATTAAAAAAACATTGTCCGTTCTTAGAGAAAAAAAATTAAATCGAAGAAGCACTGTTGTTAAAGGTGACCGGACAACTCGGAATGAAACCAACTCAGAACCATCTCAGAAAAATCATTAAAAGTGATGAAAAAAATATATAAAAACATTGGTTAAATAGGTTACGTTAGGTTAGGGTTATCGGCTAATTTAAAATTATTTTTTTCATAACTTTTAGTGACTTTTCAAGGAGGTGTTGAGTTGATTTTATTCTCAGTTGGCATGGAACCGATGTTGAAGTACCTACTTAATGACATAAATTTGATTAAATGATGTTCTACAAAGTGATGGCTTTCATTTAATTTAACGTAAATTTGAATTTAACAATAGGTAGAAAGGAAAAATCACTAATGGTAAGTTTAATTACACTTCTTTTAGATCTGAATGAGTTAAATATATTCAGATCTAAAATAAGAGACATGATCTTAAGTCCGGGCAACGCTAGGTACTTAAGCTAGTTTTAAATAAATGTCAGCAACTTCTAAACTGTGCTTTATATTTTGTTACAATATCGTTATTCATCAAAATCAAAATCAAAATCATTTATTGTACAAAATTTTCATTTAGTACAAAAGGTATAACTTATAGGTACCTACATCCTATTTCTTCCAGTTAACCTAACATGTTATACAGAAATGAACACAAATAAAATATAAATATAAAAGTGGTGTAATACAAATTGAGTTTGTTTTAATTTATTATATAAACATAAAAACAGTTGTACCTATGTGAGGTATTCACTTAATGTGTAATGAGACCTGTTCAGAAGGAATGTTTTTAGTGATGACTTAAATCTGAGTGTATCTGGTATTTGTTTAATATCATGTGGAAGGTTGTTATAAACTTTAATGGCCATGTAAAAGGCATCATTATGTAAACACAAAATTGCATCCCGTATTTTAATATTATTATTGCTAGAATATAAATTATATTTTTATTTCTTAAACGTTACGGATATTTCCCATTATATCCACGATGATATCAATGTCCAGTCCCCAGGAGCTAAAACATACTGACAATGTTTTCGATTCGACAGAATAATGAGAAAATGTTCAAGTTGAATGAAATACCTTCCTTTGAAAGTTCGCTTGCGCCAAAACATTGAAAGAACCGGCTAATAACCAGTAACCAACCACTTTGGAGCATTTCGCGCTCGTCAAATTGATGCCGATTTTAATTATTCTTTGAACAATGGCGTCAACGGCAGGCAGTTTTTACATGCGCTTCCCCCCGTAATTATAATTGCTTAAGGGCCCGAAGTTAGGTGGTCAATGTTTCATGTCCGATATTCGGCACACCTGCTTCTTGCCAGGACCGGACTTTCTTACGTCTTTGAATTTTTTGGAATTTTTTCGTAAAGCCTAAATATGAAGAAAAATTCAGGCCACCAAAATAAAAATAAATAAATATGTACCTACCAGTGGCGGTCCGCGAGTTTTCACAAGTTTAGAGTGCCAAGATTGAAAAATACGACGTTATTGATGTTGTTGTAGCTGAAGATGAATTTTAATCTTCACATAAAATTTCGATATTTTGTGTGTAGATTTTCAGTACATCTTCATACAAAAAGTTGAAATTTTGAAAATAAAAATGAAATTTCAATCTTAGCACTCTAGCTCACTGAAATTGACGGACCGCCACTGGTACCTACGTTGGAGGTAAGAGAAGACTCCTAAATTAATGAAACTAGATTCTTTAGTTGTTAAAGTTTGTTAGAGATAAGAGTTTCATTTTGCATCGAACTATCAAGAAGGCAAATGGAAGATAAGATGAGGATAGGAGATGCTCTCGACCCATTCTGTATTCATGCATTAATTATTTAATAATTTTGGGATTGTACCCATTTCAGTATGACATTTCTGAAGGTTATAGTTGAAAAAAATCGATATTTTTACACCGTATGTTATGCTGCACACTTTATTTTAATTTTTTAATTTTTTTTATTTTATTTATATAGAAACAAACAGTACCTTGATTACAGTAGTGAGAAAATTTACAGATACTAAGTAATTTTTCATGGGTACTATCTATGATATGTTTCCTTGTAGTGTCTTATTTATGGTTTGTATCTTTAGTAATTATCGGGTGATGTGCGCATTGGGTAGGTGTGTGTGTATGTTTGTAGTTGTGAGAAGTGGTGATGTGTGAAGGGATATTAACGCGCATTGAACTGTTTATATTATTGACATGATGCTCTTTTAATATTTGGGCAGTAAATCGAAGAAAATGTCGTTAAGTGAGAGTAAGATATTTTATAAATTTGTTTTGAATATGTTGTAAGCTATCTATGTATACTTTGTACTGCGGGTTCCAAATTGGCGAGTCATATTCCAGTTTTCTTCTGACCAATGCAAAATTTAACATTTAAACATTACTACTGTACGCGATTTAATGAATACTTTACTTATACGAAGAACAAAACCAAGCTTTTTATACGACCTGCGAACGATTGAGTCGATGTGCTTATTAAATATAAATTTTCTATCGAGGTAAATGCCAAGATCTTTGCATTCCGTCTTTATTTATGATAATAGAATTGCAATTATGTTGTTAGAAAGCGAAATTTGCATATGTTTTTTAAGTATAACAAATAATAAATTAAAAAAAAAAAAAATTGTTAGATAATCTTTCAGAATATGTACACTTGTATGCAGATAAATTACACCTAGTAAAACTTATACATTGTATTTATTTAAATAAATAAATAATTTTTTTTTAATAAGAATAAAGTTCTACAAAAACAGTAATATACATCTTCGTCGTAAATTTCAACAGTCGAAATTAAAACAATGATTAGTCAAGTTTTATCAATCCAGCCCCTTCTATTTACCTGCCTCATTCCTTTCTCCATAAACCAATCCCTGTTAAAGTTAGTACCATAGTCCCACTAGATCCAAACAGCAGTTTGAACATTTTTGTGGCCATCAAATAACTAGTGTTCCCTACTCCGGCCCTGCCCGTCGATTACAGGATTATTAAGATTGGCATGTTGATAAAGGAGCCGCTTCCGTTGTTTCGTTAACCGAAACTCGGTTAGAAATGCGTTTAATAGATGTCATTCAATATCCATTCCTTATTATTTTATCCCCCTTTTGTTGGGCAAACCGAGTTAAGGCATATGAAGAGAAAAAAATAGGTACCTGGTTAATTCGTAAATAAGTAAGAATAAATAATTGCAATTCTTTTTAAATAATTTGCCATAATTTATCGTATTACAACAACTACGTGCCTACACATTATAAATGATCAAGTTTCCTCTGTTCCCCTCCCCCCTCCCGAATTACCCTTCCTCCTTCCCTCCCTTCCCTCGCTGTCGCTAAGCCAAATGAAATACACAATTAAAAAAAACTCCCCCTTTTGCATTTTTTATACAAATTTCATAACGCCAGAGCTCACCAATAATAATAATAATAATTGGATAATTTATAGAGCGCCGTTTTTGTGAAAAATCACCTCAAGGGCGCTGAATATATATAAAAATGCGATTCGCTTGCGTGTGCACAAAAATTCACCAAAGTTTCATCGCAATCGGATGAACAGTATAGGAAATAACTTCATAATACCAGAGGTCACTCTTATATATATATATAGTTTAGTTTAGTATATAGTTTAGACTTACGGAATTCAATACTTCGTTTGTGTGAAAGCACTACGAAACAATACATATAGAAACCATCAGGGGCATGCGCACATCAAATCCCCAAAGTTTCATCGCAACCGTATGAATAGTTTAGGAACGCACAAGGGACAAACAAAGCAACATTAATTTTTATATATTAAGATTATTTGGATGACCAACACTTAATTTTGGAGGCGGGTGTGGATACCCCAAGTGGTTCGCTATGCATGCTGACTTAGCAGGGGTGCCTGTGTTCGTGGGGTGAGGTTTGTACAAGTATTGGCGGCGGGTGCGTCTGCCTACTTACTGCCTCCTTACTTGCCTGAGGTTCGAATGGGAGAATCGGTTGAGGGAGATCATTTGGTCCCTCATTTGACTCTCTCGACCCATCGCCTTACACCACAGTGAAAGGGATGGATTCAGACTTCTGTCGCTCTTCGACCCAATGACTCCAGATTATTACGCGTTTATCCCTCGTACTTTTTTCTTTGCCAGATCTTCCTCATCTTCGTTTCCTTAAAAAAACACCTCCACACAGCACCCTCAAAGATGAGATAAGACCTGAGCGAAATAACTTTCCTCAACGTGGAGCTAATGCAAAAAAGGTGGGAATCATGTACCAGAATTCAACAGAAGATACTCAGAAGGACTGGAGCCATTGACTTCTTAGACTTAGACCAAGATGTACTATGGGCTATACGATACACATGTATTTCTGATTTGTCATTTTTACAAATCATGACTGTTCAGTTCGGATGTGGAACTACTTGCGAGCGTGTGTGCTTTTCCCTTTTACGACACAGGTTTCTTTCAGACACACACTTTCCCCCTTCTTTTAAAAACCCTCAGCCTCAACCAGCCACCCGAATATCAAAAAATCAATCTTAAAACCACCAAACCTAGCTTAGTTTTAAGTTATTAAAAAGCCAGATATCAAATAATTAAAGTTACAATTTAATATCGTAGACAGCGGCAACCGTTGTAACCCCAAACAAACCCATTCCACACGTGTTAAAAAATTGAACAATAGCTCTTTTTTCCGAAATTCCTCATATTCTTTTCAAAATCAAATCGATTAAACACCAAACAATCAACTGAACACCAAATTGTTATCATCCTTCGAAATCATGATGATGATTCTGTTTGTCATTGATGACTTTAATCCGTGAACGATCTTCTATCAACTTCTGCTATCCTGGTATATCGAATCTATCCATCTTGTATAAAGCCGCTGATATCTCTGCTGTAACTTCTTGCTCTTTCTCATAATCGAGACTTGTACTCGAGAGAGACGTTACGATTGCATTCTCATCGGTAGGACTCTTAGCCTCTTCTTTTTTATAAACGAGGCTTGTATCAGAAAGAAAGCGAACGATGTAACTTTGCGGAAGGACTATGGTAGCATTTTCTTACGTTAGTGATCCTGGTAGCCCGGCGGTAACCCTTCTGCCACTGTTCTATTGCACCCCGCTAGGAGCGGCACGATCAAGTCGATTTGTATCGTTTGACGATTGCCGCGATTAAAGGGTAAGTCTGCAACCAATCTAGATTTGGTGCAGTTAACAAATTTGAAGGTTTTTTTGGAAGTTTTATATGGCTGAGGGAATAAATGAATACTTGCAATTGAACTGATCCAAAATGAGTTTGTATTCCTAATTTTAATGTTGTGAAAAACGTGTAGGTACCTCAAGATATTTTTGTATGTTTTGAGATTGGGTTATATCGTTTTATTATTAATACACAATTATTTTGTTTTAAGATAATAATTGTTCTGTTAGATAAATGAAAATTCATTTTTTAAACACTAGCTGGCGTTGCCCGGGCTTTACACTGAGTTTTTTAAAATCATATATTGATAGTAATCTTCCTCTTGGTTTGAAAGACAAGTGTGCAAAATTTCATCAATCTCGGAATAAAACTCTGGATATGTAAAAAAATCAAATCGATGCCGCCCGCTCGATGTCCGCCACGGCCGCAGACGCTTTTTTTAGATAAGTAAATATGTCGACAGAAGATTGATTATAGACTGGTTCACACCTTTTTCGATCGTCTGAATTCATTTATTTTATCAATTATTATAAGCGAATCGAAATTTTCGTTGTTAAAATACTTTTTTAAAATTATATCAGTCTCCTTCTTCTTAGTCTCCTTCAACGGAAGCAATCTTCCGAACAGACCTTCCATTGATATGCTTGGTGTAACTATAAATGACCAGCTCAGGTATGGGGGCTCCATCGAAGCCGGAGTAAAGTTAGCTTCTCAAAAACTGGGCGTACTGTACAGGGCCCGCAGATACTTTAATAGTACACAACTGCTTACCCTGTACAAATCGCAAGTGCGCCCCACGGTTGAATTTGGCAGCCACCTCTGGTCTGGAGCTCCAAAATACTTGAAAAATACCCTCCACTTTGTGCAGAAACGGGCGGTCCGTTTGATAGATTCTCCCATCTTTACGAACGGGTTGCAATCTTTAGAGCACAGGCGTCGGGTGGGAATGCTATCCATGTTCTACCGGTATTTCAATGGAAGATGCTCTGAGGAACTAGCGTCATTGATCCCTTCGGCACCGGTGCATAGTCGGGAGACACGCCAAACGCGCGCCCAACATATGTACACGGTTGACATTTGTCACATGAGAACGGGTCGTTTTTTCGACTCGTTCTTGAGTTCAACAGCTCGGCTATGGAACGATTTGCCGGCATCTGTGTTTCCTCCCTCCTACAACATGGGTCTCTTCAAGACCAATGTTCATTCCTTCCTCTCCTCAAAAAGACCCTCCACACAGCATCCCAGATGACATAGGCCCTGAGGGGAATTATTTTCCTCAAGGCCTCCTGTGTGGAGTTAATGTAAAAAAAAAAATATCAAACCATTTGTTTTTAAGTATCTATTTCGCATAATATAATATGCCTACAGCAAGTAAAGCTTTAGTTATATCAGAGATTTATTTAGTTATATTAGAGAGGGGAGGCTACGAAGCGCCGCACAAAGAGGAGACCGATATACACAGAAGCACCATACAGAGAGAGGCCGATTATACTATCTCATTCTCTCGCAGGCCAAATCCTACAGATGAATGTTTTTGTCTCTTTTTAGTGTCGCTATTTTTCGTTTCATCAAGTTCCAAATCACAACGGCGCTAAAGAAGTTTTCGCTTCAAAAATAATTCATAATATAAATCTTGAAGTGGATGTGTATACATGTTTTTTTTTTGATAAAAATTATAGCAACTCAAGAAAATCCTTTCTTTGGCGTAAACTCACAATTTTACACTACACATTTAATATGTTACAAAACAACATTGGTTCACAATAAATTTGTAACACAAATTAACTACTAGTAAAATGGTTTAATTCTAATGGCAATCGAACAAACCCTTAACAATCGAACCCAAATTCTACCCCGAATCGTCAATTTCTACGGCCATCCACACATTTCTTACATTATGTTAGCTTCGGTATCATTCACACATCGATCTATTGAAATCGATATATCCATCACAACACGCGGAACATTCTCAATATAAAGAAAATAATATAATATAATGACTTGAGAAGACTCCTTTCAACGGCTGTACCGGTGGTCCAAAAGTAATGTTCCCAAATTGATTTCGATCTTATAAACTACAGGAGGGCCAAATACTCGTCGGAAATTGTAAAGAAGTACATCGAAGCATTCAATATTTAATTTAACTACTGTATGCTGTATGGATATTAATTTTAATTTAAAATCGAAGTGTGATTAGGTATCGAAGTAAGCACTTTTTGCTGGCGTAGTCTTGGTGTTAATTTCAATGGTTTTTTATAGACATGATGGTGTTAAAATCGTTAGGTATGCTTTTAATCAATCTTCCAGAAGTACTTATTACGTAAGTACTTACATATCTATAACTTCTGATGGAGTCTTATGGTTTTTTTATATGTTGTTCTCAAGATAGACTGAGTTTTGTAAATCTTCAAACTTACTGCATACTCGTGCTTCCTCTTCATTTCGCTAATTATCTCAATCCTCTCAATATTCTCCAATTGTTTTGATTGTTGCTGTCCCATAGGTATGTTAGGAACTGCTTAGCCTTCTGAAACAATGATAATTATGAAAAAAATGTTACTTTTCTTAATATCATGTTTCAACAGTTTTTGGAAATTATAGTTATTGTTGTTATTCGTACAACTGCGGAGGATTTTTTATAATTTATTTTATATTATTTTATCCGGCCTTTAAAAAAAATATTTTATCATTGAAGAAGAAGATAAAAATAAAAATCTAAACGAAAATATGAAAGAGAACAAGACACAGAAAAATAGATAAAGACAATGGTCGCAACTGGGACTCGAACTCAGATCTCTCGTCTAACCGGGTTGTGCGCGTTAACCATTTTCGCTATTGCCACCTCCTCTCAAACCGTCATATTTCAAATTTTAGAATTAACAATATTATCTTAAACAATTTTTTTTCCATACTTTAGGCGATTACTCTTTTTATTAGAAGGCGAAACAACGGTGAAGCGCAAAATATTTGATAGTTTTTTTATATAAATGTTGTCGATTAAAAAATAGTTGTTTATGTACGTTTAATGTATTCATTCATAAGAACATACTTATTTGTTTTTTTTTTTAAATTTTGGTACAATTTGCTCATTAATATTACTTGTAGATTCAAAATTTACAATTCAATTTATTAAAATGACTTATTGAAGGTTTTAAATCTCTATATAAAATTTAATCATTGATTAAAATAATGTAAATAAATAGATTTCAATGAAACATGAGGGGGGAGTAAACGACACAAGAAAATAAATAGGTAACGGCCGCAACTGGGAATCGAACCGAGATATCTGTCTTACCGGGACAATACTCTACCAATGGAGATATTTACATAGATCTAATTATTGCAAAGGATACAAGGATCGCAAAGTTTATCCGAATCCCAGTTGCGACCGTTATCTTTTTATTTTTCTGTGTCTTGTTTTCTTTCATATTTAATTCAGGTTATTAGTGTTATCTTTTTCTTCAAAGCTTTATATTAAATTGATGAGAAAAACCTATAAAAAGAGAGTTGTTTTAATAAGAATCAAATAAAATATATTTGCGGACGCTCGGTTTTAAAGCCGCGACCTTCGGATTACTAGCCTCGACCACGGAGGCCGTCATCCTGTCTCTTTCACTGACAAATTTTATTTACAGTCATTATTCTCAATTTTGGAGGCGGGAATGGGTACTGCCGCCTCGGGAACCTTTATTGGATAACCAATACCTCTGCCATAGGTCACCCCAGGTGGTTTGCTACGTTTGGTGATTTAACAGGGGTGCTCGGGTTCATGGGGTGAGGTTTGTCTAGGTCTTGGAGGTGGATGACCAGGACACACTGAACCCCAGATTCCTACCCACCCCTTAAACCCTTTTCCTTCCCAGAACTCCCCCCCCCTCCTTTCCTTTAAAAAACCCTCCACACAGCATTCCCAAAGATGACATAGGCCCCAAGAAAAATTATGTGTGGAGCTCATGTAAAACAGAAAAAATCTGTTTTGTCAGTTGACAATGAAGTATAATTTTCCATTGCAAACCTTCTCTCAAAAGTCCTAATAACTTGCAAAAATTACAGCAAACACAAAAAACAATGTTTTGCTTTCGTTACTGTATGCAATAATAATGTTATTTTCATCGAGGCAATACCGTGAGTATCTCTCAATCAATCAATAACGAATAAACGTAGCTATAATACGCTGTTTTCGAATCAGCAAAAGGTTAAATCTACCATCTCAATCAGAATCACAATATGTTTTCCAAATACTTACATTCATCGAAATCTCAATTAAACGACCTAAAGACAGGATATTGAGCCGAAGGATACGGGTTTGAGCTCATCATTGACTGCGCTTTTCCATTAAGCCAGTAGACTGTAATGCGGTAATTACGAGGCCGGGTCCGGCGGCTACCGCGGCTTCTGAACGTTTAATATTACGTCTTCTTAGGGGGAAGATGGGGACAAACGGAATAAAGGTAATTTTAATAAAATAGATTAAAAGTTTATTTTTCTAATTCTGATCATCGATATACATATGTTAAATTGAAATATTTTTATTCGGCTGGCGCAATCCAGCGGTAAGGCTCTTGACTCTCATTCCGAAGGTCGCGGGATCGAATCCCGGCGTGGCAAATAAATTTAATTTGATTAATTTGCGTTATTTCACAATTTATTCATTTAAAATAATATATAGTATATTTGCGGCACGTTTCAGAGTGGAAGATACTCTCAGTATCGCTCTGGTCTAAGACCACCATTCAGAATTGAAACGTTGCTTGAAATGGCTTTAGCCGTGTTTGGTGACCAGATCTGAATAGCCAGATACTTCCCACCTTCCTCTTCCCCATCTCCTTCAGCCTCACAACATATTGGGGATGCCATAGTCTCACTGGCTCATGTAAAAAAATATATATTCACAAACATTAATTTAAAAAAAACGATCTAAAACCGCAAAACGGTTCAAACTGACTTCTCTCGACCCGTCGCCTTGCACAGCAATTGGAGAGATGGATTCATACGTCCGTCACTCCTGGAAACACTGACCCCAGATTCCTACACACTATTCATATCTTTTTCTTTCCCAGAACTTCCACTCCTTCATTTCCTTATAAAGACCCTCCATTCAGCATTCCCTAAGATGACATAGGTCCTGATGGAAATTATTTACATTAGGGCCTCCTGTGTGAAGCTAATAATGTAAAAAAGTAATAAAATCGTGGATTTTGGGTATTTGTGTATACTGTGTACTATTTATTTATTTATTTATTTATTTACGCCTATTGAGGCTGTTACATGCATATATATATAACAATATTTATGAAATTATACTTGTAAATAGTGCAGGAAACAACTGTTTAAGACACTTGCACAAAAATAATTATAAAGTAAAAAAATTATTGAATTTGATCCACACAGTACCTATACACTGCATTTCTCTTTCATAATAACGTAAAAAAGTAAGGTATACTACAGTCCGTAGTTTCTCTCTCATACTCTGAAACTATTTTTTGTCGTACAAATTCACAAAATCCACGCTATGTATAATGTCATACAAATTCACATTTTTTCTCTGTTTTTCTCAAATTCACAAAATAAACGACTTAATAATTTTTTTTACTTTAGCTCCACATAGGAGAACAGGTAAATAATTTCCATCGGGGCCTATGTCATCTTAGGGGAGACAAAATATTCCCCGTTACGGTACTTACCCCGCATTCCTCTCTTAAAATTGGTATATTATTTGATTATCAAACATTACCTCACGTATCGCTCCTGTGCCGACTGTACGCATTGGATCGATTCTGACGGCGATCTGCCACAGCTCAGTTTAATAATTTTCAACATTTTGTCCAAAGTTCAACGGCATTTTGTGGTATATAAAAATCTTACTATATAAATTTAAAAAAAAATTATAAGATACCCCCTACTACCCGGAAATTTAAAGAATGGAAAAAAATTTACCAAGTCTTACATTTCGATTTTCAATTTTTTTTTACCTTAAGGCACAGTACACCCGCTCAAAAGGAAGAAGATGGAGAGATATATATCGCACAAGAACTAGCTTCTTCTTTGGTGAGATTGCAATTTTAAATAATTTCTGTACCGATAAGTAATTTATATAACACCACTGTACACTTATTTATCTATATTAAATAAAAAATAAATAAAAATAAAAATGTAAATACGAATGTTAGAGAGAGCGCGCTGATGTTAAAAATGATAAAATTAAAGCAAACATTGTGAAAGTGTTTAATAAAACATGGCTCGCTTAAAATATAACAAAAATCTCGTGGGAGTTGTCTAAAACAACATTTAAAGAAACACTGAATTTTTTCATACATATTACTCCATTTTTTTCTATCGAAGGAGTATCAAATAATTTGCGCTTTGGCGCGAGGAATATATAGACATTATCTTAAAAAAATAACATATATTTTTTTAAGAGCTTTAAAACATACAGTGTTTAAGAAAAACATGTGATAAATCGGTAGAAATGCGAGATGCCGCGGCTTAACTAAGCACAGGATTCTTTGACGAAAATAATTTCCCTCAGGACCTATGTCGTCTTTGGGAATTCTGTGTGGGGTGAGTTTTTGTGGAAAGGATGGAGTGAACCTGTGACTTAAAGAGACCCATGATGTAGGAGGGAGAAAACACAAAGGCCGGCAAATCGTTCTACAGCCGAGCTGCTGAACTAAAGAACAAGTTATAGAAGCGATCCGTTCTCATATTGCAAATATCAACCGTGTACAATGTTGAGTGCGCGTTTGACGTGTTTCCCGACTGTGCATCGGTGCAGAAGGAATCAATGACCTTAGTTGCTTGGAGCATCTTCCAATGAAATACCGTTAGAACAAGGACTTAAGTTATCTATTACTTTGCGCATGCAAGTAGATTGTTACTTACACGCACATTTCAAAGCTTCACAACGCGTGGTAGTAAAAATTTATTTACCTAGAATCAAAGAAAAAAATATTTACATATCACATAGAAAAAATCTTGTAAATTAACCTAGGTATTTAACTTACATTTTTGTACGTTTAAATAACATAGGTGACATTAAAATAATGAAATTGGTATATCATGCATTGGTGAAATCATTGCTTATGGAGTAATTGTGGTGTAACTCTAAATGACCAGCTCAGGTACGGAGGCTCCATCGTAGCCAGAGTTAAGTTAGCCTCTCAAAAACTGTTTAGTTCACAACTGTACAAATCGCAAGTGCGTCCCACGGTTGAATTTGGCAGCCACCTCTGGTCTGGAGCCCCAAAATACCTAAAAAAAAAAACCCTCAACTCTGTGCAGAAACGGGCGGTTCGTTTGATAGATTATCCTAACTTAACAAACGGATTGCAGGTGGGAATGCTGTCTTTGTTCTACCGGTATTATAATGGAAGATGCTCCGAGGAACTAGCGTCATTGATCCCCTCGGCACCGGTGCATAGTCGGGAAACACGTCAAACACGCGCCCAACATTTGTCATTTGACATTAGTCACATGAGAACGGGTTGTTTCTCAGACTCGTTTTTGAGTTCAACAGCTCGGCTGTGAAACGATTTGCTCCCTCCTACAACACGGGTCTCTTCAAGACCCATGTTCACTCCCTCCTCTCCTCAAAAACACCCTCCACACAGCATTTTCAAAGATGACATAGGCCCTGAGGGAAATTATTTTTCTCGGGCCTTAGGGCCTCGTATGTGAAATTAATGTAAAAAAAAAAAATTGGATGGGGGCATAAATAATACCCACATTTAGAAGTTCTGCGAATAAAATCTGTGATAAAACGCCAGAAATCATCAAATGAACACTTTAAAAAAAAAAAAATTGTTGGCTGACAAAGAAGTTTTGTGAATACGTATCCACAAGAGTAGATAAAAAGTAACTAGATAATGTTCAGTTTTTTGATAGAGTAAAAAAATCAGATAAAATAAAAAATATTGTTCACTGTTCAAAAACCTTTATCCTAGATTGTCGTGAATTGCGGGCTAAAACAATTTTTTTTTTTTTTTTTAATATGTTTATTCAGTTTTAATTTTACAATATTTTATTTTACAAATCTTACGAAACTGATCAATCAGTTTGATTGTAAGAAATCTCTCATTTTTTTCTAATTATTTAATACAGTATACTTTTCAGTTTTACATTGTATATACTAAATATAATACTTAATATTAAAATACTAATTATTACGACAAACTAATTATTATGTTTTAATGTTTATGAATTGCGTTGTAGTAAAAATATTTTACACAGTACAAACATACGGTGAGAAAATAAATAGATAGGAACTATTTTATTTGATTTCATGTTCTTCGGAGGTAGAAAGATTTAACTTTTGTTTTGATTGTTGAATAAGATGTCTCATTTTTGATATTTTGAGTATAAGAAATATTATATTTCTTATATTATATTTCTTATATTCAATATAAGAAATCCGAAATCAAGTTATATCTCCATTCCACACGTCGAGCGATCCACCTCCCAGAACACAATCGCAATAGCAATAAAAAGTAATCATAGTCCCTTGAAAAAAATGGCTCCTTTGATGCCCTTTCGATTTGTAAATGGAATAATGAAATCGAATCCGACTGTGCTCGACCAATAACAATGGAGCGCGGGACTTTTAAAAAGAGAAAATTCGATGGAACCACGATTTGAATTATTTGAAAATCATACTACGCATTCCACTCTTATTCCAATCCTTCCGTTTTTTTCGAAAAGGACCTTCTTTTATTTTGTAATGTCATCCTCTGATTCTGTAACAAGATGAAGTTATTTTGTTGCTTAATTTTTATTTTATGCAATTTATCCATGAACGTAATACAAATATTATTAGATAATTTATTTTAAGAGGAATGGCAGCGTTGCCATTTTCAAACAAAATTTAATTTTGGATTTAATGCCAAAATACTCCATCAGATTTTGTCACGCCTGGATTAATTTTCGATTTCGTTTTAATAAAACAAGCATTGTATTTAAATACATCGATTTGAATTTCACGGAAGTGGAAATTAATCCACTACCGGACATCCGATCCAGCTGAAACTCGGCAGATAGGCTTGTTGTCAATGACAATGCATTATATCAACTTTTGGTGGCAATCGCGCATTCACACGCGGACATGTATGCATTTCTCTAAAATTCGATGAAATTACAGAATTTAATTTTCGAAATAAATGGGGGTCTTACCCATTTGGCATTTGACTCAGTTGGGACCGTGGTTGCATCCAGTTGCTCTGAATGTATGCTCTGAAGGTATGAAAGATCAATCTCAGTGAAGTCATGTTTTGAATATTTTGTTTAAGTTTTAAAAGATATTTGAAAATCGATGTATTATATAGTTTTTAAAAAACCTTGGGTTTATGGGTTGACATTTCATTTACTTTTAAAATTACTCAATTACGAAATATCATTTACTCAAAAAATACCTTATTACGAGTTAGTTGGGGTTTGGTCGTGGTAGTATTCTAATGAGAAAAAAAAATAGTTTCGTATTGACTTATTTCTGTATTTTGAATTAGTGATGAAATTTTTTGAATATCGATAAAACATTTAAATATGAATAAACATAAATGATGATAACTTGTAAAATTGTAAATTTTTTAGCATTGTAAATATGTACTTCTTTTCTCTTAATCCTACTTTAGAGCGGGGTAGCCAAGACTACCTGAAAATAATGCGCTCGATTTAAGAAAAGTGCATATAGATTTAACGTTTTTATATTCCTTATAAGATATTTTTGAACCAGTAAAATAATGGCGTGGAACTCGGTGGAACTTTTCTCTAAACTTTAATTTAAGAAAAGATTTCAATTTATTTTTTAACAAGTGTTTCATAAAACATACATTATATCTCTTTTACGTTAAGATTGTTATGTAAAAAATAATTTCAAATGATAGTACACACCTGAAACTTCAATATCCATTTTAAAAACTTTTTGATTTTTAAATAGGAAAAACAGGACGAGCTTAGCACTCCGTCAGGCGCAACTGAGCAATATTGACAGCGCGATACATATCTCAACTATGCGCGCATGCGCAGGCTATTGGGTTACGTAAACAAACAAAAAAATACGGGTCATTGTGAACTGATTAATGGAAAGTGTTTCAAAATTATTTATAATAAGCTTGAAGACAATGCTTTTACCTATTTTTGGCGCTGTAATTTCCTTTGACCGTCCTTTTATGCGACGCAAGGCGCAATTTTATCATTTTAATATTTCGCTAGACGAGGTAAATATGCTTTGAAAATGAAAAGTTATGTTTGATATTAAACTAAGTATTTTCTTTAACCAAAGTGGGTCAAAAAAATTGAACATCACAAAAGAAACCTTTTTTAATTTACAATTATTTGGTTTCAACTCGAAATAAACCCTCGACTAAAATATCGCAAGTTAAACGTTCTGTCGAGGCCCGAAACACAGTAAATCGGGAGCCATCTGTATCTTCATGCAATCTCGCAACGGTTCACACTTCCTCTCGAGAAATTAAGGGAAGGGAATTAATTAAAAGTTAAAATCGTGATTTACGTTTCAATTTTTAGTGGCCGTAACTCTTTCGGGGTGGCGGCGCCAGTTTATCGATGCAAAAATGCGTCACGAGCCACCCCGTAATGGGCGCCTTTACCCGTTCACCCGTTCAACCCCCCCTTAGGGCGATTAATTCACTTTCTTGAAAAGTCGAGCTTAATGATTCGAGAAAAAATATTTGATTATACAATTGGATTATCAGTCATTGAGATGTTATCAACGAAACTTTTCGTTATTTATTCGGTGAGGAAATTAAGAAAGTCCTTTAATATTTTATAGAAATATTTAAACCCTTACCCGGAAAAAGGTTGTATCCAACAATATTCTCTTTCATTTATTTTAAGTTTTCAAACCTTTATGGTAAATATTGTTAGTGTTCCCGATAAATTTGTTTTAGGAAACTTAAAATCGTTGCAGTTTCTCGTAGGATAGTAATGAACTGAATTCTGAATGGTCGTCTTACATCAGGGCGATACTGACAGTATCTTCCACTCTGGAACGTGCCGCAAATATACTATATATTATTTTAAAATAATTAATTGCGAAATAACACAAATTAATCAAATAAAATTTATTTTCCATGCCGGAATTCGATCCCGCGATCTTCAGATTGCAAGTCAAGAGCCTAACCGCTAGACTTCTTGGACTTGAAGTCTTCCTATTTAAAGCCGTAAGATGTTCGTTTTCTCCCCTTATTCACCATATTCCGTTTTTTCATACAATTTTATACAAAGTACTTACACAAAAAAAAACATCGTTTGAAAATTACCATCCACTGGAGCGACTGAGGTTAAAATATGGAACATTTTTATTTTTACGTTTTTTACGATTTTAAAGTTAACGATTTTATAATATTTTTTCTATAAATTTTACGAATGTATAATAATCGACAAAAGATAAATAAATTCATTGGCTATATAGAACTTTAATCAGTTTGTATGTCTCGATATTAAAATTCGGAGATATGATTTTTTTAATGTGGACGGAAAATTTTCAAAATGATCTCCAAAAAATCACGAGTACTGGGAGGAAAAAGTTGCATTAAAAGATGCATAATAATATACACAACATTATTCCATTAATAATTAAACATTGATAGTTTTAAGTCGGTAGAATATAACATCATTCCGGGCAATGACTCATTTATAGAAACTTCACTGGTGTATGCAAATCAATAAACATCATTTAACGACTTTGATACGAGTCTATTTTTTGATCTGCGTCCAGCAATATTTTTTTTCAAACTAATAATATTGACTCCAGCAGTCTCAATCAAGTTGATTGTGTCCTTCAGCCTCTCAGCCTCTCCTTGAGCTGTGAGGGTCCTTCAACGCCGAGTGGAGGAGGAGAAGAGGAACGGAAGGGTTGAAGGACGCGAAGGGAGCAGGTTGTTGATTTTAAATTGGCAGCAGCCTGAATCGAAGTCTGTCTCGGCTTTGTACGGTAGTTGTTATGTTTCGTTGTTGACTTGTTTGTATTGTCGCTTGTCTATCATAAAAAGATCCGTCTAGATAGGTCCCTTGTTTGAAGTAGAAATCGAAACACATTATTATTTTTTTCTTATTTAAAAAAAATTCATCGCCGGTATAAATTAACGTATCCATAATTATTCAAGTACGTTGCACGCATCACTGGACGAAGTTTGTTCTGATATAGGAGAAATAAACATTAGATTTTAATAACACTGTTCTGCCTTGAATATTTGTTAATTTGTTACATAATTTAATTTATATGATACCGGTTTCGACACATGTGTGTCATTCACTAGCTTTCTTAAAACTACATTTGAAGTGATGAGGTACAGAAATGATATGTGGTTATATGGTGAGAGGAGTGGGATTGGTGATTTTGGGGGAGGGTAGAACGGTGGGAGGTGTCAAAATAACAAGGAAACATGGTAACCAAATGTGACTTATTTACAAAATAAAATGTCTAGAAATTGTTACAAAGTTGCTGTGGCTAACGAAATACAACGCCATTACTGGAATGTTACCCAACCTTTTGACTCACACCGCCATCTGTTAATTTGCATACAAACCAAATCCACACCGCCCGCTTGCCAGCCCGCTCGCCCACCACGTACAGACATGCTCCTTTAATTAAATATTTCAACCACTTTACACAAAACCTTGACAAATTATATACTTAAACCCTCATCACGAATCACTCTATCTATTGGTGAAAACTGCATGTAAATCCGTTCAGTAGTTTTTGAGTTTATCGCGAATAGACAGACAGATGCGGCGGAGGACTTTAATTTATAATAATACTAGCTGGTACCCGGCATGCGTTGCCATGCCATTTAATAAATAAATTGTTTTCTCCTGCGTGTTCTTTCCAATTCGTCCCGTTCCCCTTCCGCCTCCCCTTCCTCTCCCGCGTCTTCTTCCCCTCTCGCGTTCCCACTCCGCCTCTTCCACCTTCCCTCCCCCCACTCCACTACCCCTTTCCCCGTCCCGCAAACCCCCCTCCCAAGCTCCTCCCCCCTCCTAGGTCCCCCCTCCCAGATTCCTCTCCCCCTCCCGGGTTTCCCCCCTCCCCCTCCCGCGAACCCCCTACCCGAGTCCCCCTCCCGCATTTCATGCATTTTTTCCCGGTACATTCAGTTTTCAAACAGCTCGAATGCCACCTTTTGCATATTTCATAATGCCAGAGCTCACCAGTAGTAAAATCCAATTTGGTGCAGTCGTTCGTAAGTCATGCGCGTAAATACATTTCGGCGATTCATTTTTTAGAGATAAATAGTAACTACGATGCCCGAATTAAAAAAATATTTTTTCAACATGGTTTTCATGGCAACGATTTGTTTTGCTTTTCTTCTGACGTTAGCAATAACTCGCCATTTTCGACAGAAAACGTAAAATAAATATAATATATTAATATTTATAATTTCGTAACGCCAGAACTTACCATTATTTATAGCCTATATTACTCGCATAATGTAGCTTTCTATTGGTGAAAAAAATTCTAAGATCGGTTTATTAGTTTATGCGTGAAAGCGTAACAAACAAACACACGCAGTTTCGCATTCATAATATTAGTATAGTTTTAGAATTTTAGGGTAGGTACTTTCTATTACATAATTCAATTTTACCAAATTCTGACACAGGCATTTAAATACAATAGCGAGTTCCCGGCATATGCTATGCCACTCAATAAAAAAAAAAAATCGCTCTACTAACCCTTTCCCATTCGTCCTAGATGATGCCAGAACTCACTATACACGTATAGAAACCATCGCGGGCTTGCACACATCAAATCCCCAAAGTTTTATCGCAATCGGATGAACGGTTTAGCAACGCAAAACATCTCACACACATAGACAGAAACAAACACATTTTCTATAGATCAGTAATTTTAATATCAAAAATGTCAGTTAAGCATTTTTAAATTTTTTTAAAGAAAACATTAAAAAAATTTTAATTAAATTTTTTTTTTTTGTAATTTCTAATAATACCATATATTTAAGCGTATTTCACCACCTTTCAAAACCAGTATTTAGTTTTTGGATACGTTTACAAATATTGCATTTATTTGAATTTTTATTGCAAAGTCGATATATATCGAAACATTTATACCTTTTGACAAAATACGCAAAATTTTTGAGGGGTTAAGCTTTGAGCTTTAAGCTTTGAGATTCAAGCTTTGCGCTTTAAAATTTTTGAAGGTTCAGCTTTGAGCTTTAAAAATTTTAAAGCGCAAAGCTTTAATCTCAAAGCTTAAAGGGTTAAGCTTTGAGCTTTGACCTTAAGCTTTGAGCTTTAAGCTTTGAGCTTCAAACTTTGATATTTAAGCTTTGAGCTTCAAGTTTTGAGCTTTAAGCTTTGTGATTTAAGCCTTGAGCTTTAAGCTTTGAGCTTCGAGCTTTGAGATTTAAGCTTTGAATTTAAGTTTTGAGCTTTAAGCATTGAGATTAAAGCTTTGAGCTTCAAGCTTTGAGCTTAAAACTTTGAGCTTTAAGCTTTGAGCCATAAGCTTTGAGCCATAAGCTTTGAGCACTATGCCTGAGCTTTAAGTTTAGAGCTTTAAGCTTAGAGATCAAAGCCTTCAGCTTAAAGCTTTGAGCTTTAAGTTTTGTGATTAAAGCCCTGAGCTTAAAACTTTGAGCTTAAAGCCTTGAGCTAAAAGTTTTGAGCTTTGAGGTTTGAGCTTTAAGCTTTGAGCTTCAAACTTTGAGCTTTAACTTTGAATTTAAGTTTTGAGCTTTAAGCATTGAGATTAAAGCCTTGAGCTTCAAGCTTTGAGCTTGTAACTTTGAGCTTTAAGCTTTGAGCCATAAGCTTTGAGCACTATGCTTGAGCTTTAAGTTTAGAGCTTTAAGCTTTGATATTAAAGCCTTGAGCTTAAAGCTTTGAGCTTAAAGTTTTATGATTAAAGCTTTGAGCTTAAAGCTTTGAGCTTAAAGTTTTGAGATTAAAGCTTTGAGATTTAAGCTTTGAACTTTAAGTTTTGAGCTTTAAGCTTTGAGCTTCAAGCTTTGAGCTTTGAGCTTTAAGCTTTGAGCTATTAGCTTTAAGTTTAGAGCTTTAAGCTTTGTGATTAAAGCCTTGAGCTTAAAGCTTTGAGCTCAAAGCTTTGAGATTTAAGCTTTGAGCTTTAAGTTTTGAGCTTCAAGCTTTGAGCTTTAAGCTTTGAGCTTTGACTTTAAGATTAACGCCTTGAGTTTCAAGCTTTGAGCTTTCAGCTTAAAGCTTTGAGTTTTAAGCTTTAAGCTTTTAGCATTAAGCCTTGTGCTTTGCGCAAAGCTCAAAGCTTAAAGCTCAAAGCTTAAAGCCGAAAACATAACGCTCAAACATTAAACTTAAAGCTTAAAGCTCAATCTTAAAGCTCAAGCTTTAAGCAAGGTTCAAACTTTAAAGGCCAAAGTTTAAGCTTAATAGCAAAGCTCTAAACTTAAGTTCAAAGCTTAAAACTCAAAGCACAAAGCTTAAAAATAAAGCTCAAAGCTCAAAGTTAAAGCTCACTACACAAATCTCAAAGCACAAAGCTTAAAGCTCAAAGCTCAAAGCTTAAAGTTAAAGCTCAAAACACAAATCTCAAAGCACACAGCTCAATACTTAAAATTCAATATCAAATCTTAAAGTTCAAAGCTTAAAGCTCTAAATCAAAGCTCAAAGCTTAAAGCTAAAACTCAAAGCACAAAGCACGGCTTGCGTTGCAACGCAAATAAATCAATTGATTCTCCGTGAATGTCCTTTCCCGTGCGTCCCCGTTCACCTCCCGAGTCTCCTTCCCCTTTCGCGTTTCCCTTCTACCTTCCCCGCCTTCCCATCCCTCGTTTTCCCACCCACGTATCCCACTTCCCCCTCCCCCCTGCCTTTCCTCCTTGCCGCTAAAATATATGTAATAAGCATATTTTCTTTAATTCTAATTTAATAACGCCAGAACTTGCCTTTATCCTTTGCGGGCGTGCGCACAACAAATCACCAAAGTTTCATCGCAATCGGATGAACGGTATGGCAGCGCATAAAATACGAACAAACAAATTTTAATTTTTATATATAAGATAGGAAAGATTTGATTGTTTGTTGGTGTCCTCCCGTACCCCAGTGACGCTTACATCGTATAATACTTACAATTTTAAACTCGTGATATCTTTCAAATGGGATGTCCGAATTGAATAATTCAAAAAGTAATATAAAAACATTGAAGCAGTCTCGAATATAAAATAATTTATTTTGATAAAAATTAATACGAAGATATAAATAAAGAGTCTTTTCTAGCGGCGGCATTTCAATTAAATTTTTAAAATAAAAGAACACTTCTTGTGGCATAACTATAATAGTTAGACATATGCTGTCGCGACACTTTTTGTAGATAATGATGTGTTCTGCAAAGTCGTAGTACATTATTTTATTCTATCATCAATGGTTTTCGCAGCGCACGCGATGTAAAGAATATTTTAGGTTTTTTTACACCTTGGGTTACATTATTGGAGTTTTAGTAAGGATTGCTAATTTTTTTAAAATTATAATATGGAGTCCGATTCGAGCCGCGGTCAACAGTGGTTGTGTGTACCTTACCTATTGCTTAGTGCCGTTCGCCCGTTCCCGTGCCTCATACAGATAAGAGATTATTGTTACATTTTATTTAATTCTGTTTATCGTATACTTATTTGTTTGCATTCCTACTTACGGCTAATCCGTTTTTGTTTGTACAGTCAATGAAATAGACTGCGTATTATTTTTTCAGTTTAATTTTTAAAAGTTAAGTTTTTTTTTATACAATGGAGGAAGACGAAGATAGACCTCCCGACCCAGGATCGATATTAGATTTTTCTGATTCGGAATCTACCACTAGCCAGGCTTCTATTACGCTTCCATCTCGTAAACGACGACCATCGCATAGCCTTTACATCCCATCGAAAGTTAAAACTATACCGCCGATTCAACAAACCTCGACCTCTAACGACCTTAACCCCAATAGTAACACCCAGACAAGTACTTTAGCTAGCGATAATACAAAAAGTACTGACTTACTTTATCCTGCTTCCGCTTCCGGTCCTTTTATCGTAATTGTTCAGAGAACTGAACAAGGAAAACTTATTCATCCTTTAGATTTTGGAAAATTCTTATTTGACTCAAAAAATAATAACCTTGGTATTGTTAACGGTTCAATTAAACCGGAAGGGCGATATAAATTATCTATCGAGTTTAATACTGCCGCTTCCGCAAATGGATTTGTAAAAAAAATTGACTCGCTCTCAAACCATAAATATAAATCGTTCATCCCGTCATTTAACCTTACGAGAATGGGTCTTGTTCGAGGAATACCCACGGAGATCCCAGAGGCTGAAATTGTTGATGCTTTGAATAATTCCCAAGGAACCCCGAAAGTAATAAAAGCACGTCGACTGAACTACAAGGATTCTACTGATGGGAACACGATCTGGAAACCTTCCCAATCTGTTGTTGTTACATTTGAGGGACAATCCCTTCCGTCTCGTGTGTTTATTTATTATACCTCGCTTCCCGTCGAAGTTTATAAATTTCCAACTGTTCAATGCTTCAATTGCTGCCGGTTTGGACATACAAAATCCGTATGCCGCTCCCCTCCACGTTGTTACTTTTGCGGAGAAGGTCACCCATTTGATCAATGTCCAAAATCTTCCAATAATCCCATTTGCATTAACTGTTCGGGTGCACATACCGCGGTCAGTCTAGCCTGTCCGGAATTGACAAGACAGAGGAACATAAAACATAAAATGGCTACCGACAACATTTCGTACTTCCAGGCCTCAAAGTTATTCTCTCCTGCGAAAAAATCATTCGCAGAGATGACATCGTCCTCAGCTCCTTTCCAATCAACCACCTTTTTAAATTCAACGTCATCTTCTCACAGAGAAACCATTCTCAAGCCAGTCAAACCCAACCCAAAATATACTCCTTACCTTGATAAAAAACAATTGAATAATATTTTGACCAGCCCGAATGGGAATGCCAAATCTCGGACCCCCAATGGGTGTGCCATTAATAGTAATACATCCCCTCCTGCTCTCCCCGAAATATTGAATAATAATTCTTTTATACAAACTTTAATTACCCTTTTAATTTCTATCCTTACAAACAACAATACTGTACCGTCCAACGCTGCCGATTACATTAAATCTTTATTATCTTGCCTCCCCAATGACTTCGAAACTGAACAAAATTCTTCAGTGGAACAGTAGAAGCCTCTTCGCTAACAAATCTGACCTAATTCAGTTACTCGACGAACACGACGTTTCAGTGGCCGCCATTTCTGAAACGTGGTTAAAACCCTCCTTTCACTTAAGAATTCCGGGTTATTATTGTCTCAGACACGACAGACCGGATGGTAAAGGCGGCACGGCTCTGATAATCCATAATTCTATCCCGTTTAAACAAATTAATATACATACTCCCTCCGACGATATCCAGATAATAGCAGCTGTCTTATCTGATATCACAATATTATCAATATATATTCCTCCCTCTACCACTTTTATTGAAAATGAATGGGCACCAATCTTAACCCAGATTTGTTCCCCTTTTATGATCCTTGGAGATTTTAATGCACATTCCCCTTCTTGGGGTAGCAAAATAACAAATCGTTCTGGCCGCAATCTTTTAGATTTTATTGATACCCATAACCTATGTTTTTTAAATGACGGATCTCCAACCAGATTCACCCCCCCTCATCAACGGAAAAGTGCTGTTGATTTATCTCTTTGTTCATATTCGTTAGCATCTAAATGCTCTTGGGACATCCTAAACGATCCCCTCTCTAGTGATCATTTTCCAATTATAATCCGATTCCAACATCAATCTAACACTTATCCTCCACCAGTTAAAAATAATCTCAAATTTAGAATAAATGATGCGAATTGGAGCACTTTCTCTTCTGAACTAGATAACCTTATTAATTTAAAAAAAAAATCGTCCCCGGGAGACATCAGATTGCAATGTGAGACGTTTCCCTCTATGGTTATAAATGCAGCAGAAAAATCCATCCCGAAACGCAATGCGAACATTAAAATAAAACACTCTACTCCGTGGTGGGACGAGGAATGCACTCGCTCCGTCAACTCTCGTAAAAAAGCAATTTCCTCTTTTCGTAAGTGTATGTCACTAGAAAATTTTTTATCAGTTAAAAAAGCCCAGGCAGAAACCAAACGAATTTTGAAAAATAAAAAACGCGCTGGATGGCGGAAGTTCTGTGAGAACCTGTCTCCGGAAACTCCCCAATCTTCAGTTTGGTCTAGCTTAAAAAAATTCGGATCATCGTATTCTCCGCCGAGAACCAAGCATATATCAGAAGAAATTCTTATAGGTTTTGCGGATAAAATAGCCCCCCCATCAGTGGCCGGATGTGAAGAAATGCCTTCTATTAAGCCATATCCATCTCACTCTAACTGGCTAGATGCTCCTTTCTCCATTGATGAGATGAAACTAGTAATAAGAACCCTTTCTGACTCTGCTCCGGGTCCCGATGGAATACTTAATAGTTTCATTAAATCATTTTCTGATATGGCGGTTGAATATTTCTTATCTCTTATTAATAATATGTTTGAAACAGGACTAATTCCGGATGATTGGAAAACTCAAAAAATCATTCCCATTTTAAAACCTGGAAAAAATCCATCTGAAATTTCGTCTTATCGGCCTATTGCTCTTTCATCATGTTTGATGAAAGTAGCGGAGCGGTTGATGAAGAACAGATTAGAGTGGTTTGTTGAAAGTCAAGATATTATCTCACCAAATCAGTATGGTTTTCGGAAAAAGAAATCTACAATGGATAATTTAAGTTTGTTCACAACTGATATCCGAGTTTCCCAATCCCTAAATTCTTATACATTGGCCACATTCCTTGACCTTTCATCAGCTTACGATGATGTTTTACTGAATGTTTTGAAAGAAAAGCTAATTAAAAAACAAATCCCCCCGAAATTAGTCCAATTTATTATTAATTTGCTCTCAGATAGGTCCATTATTATTGAGTCTTCCTCTAAATGCTTAAGGCGCAAACTATGGAGAGGTTTGCCCCAGGGTTCTGTTATTAGTCCTCTGTTGTTTAATATTTATATAAGCGACCTAGACTCAGTAATTCCTTTTTCTATCAAGCGTCTTTACTTTGCGGATGATATCCTTATATATTTGTTACATAAAAATATTATTCTTGCAGCTAAGGAAATGAATTTGGCTTTACAATATATTAAAAGCTGGTTGTCATTAAATGGGATGAATCTGGCGGCATCTAAAACAAGGGTCGTGGCTTTCACGCGCAAAAGAAAAATTCCCCAATTCTCAATTTCTTTTGATAATGTGCCTCTACAAACCGCTACTCAAATCAAATTCCTTGGTCTTCTTTTGAACCATAAACTTTCCTGGCTTCCACACATTCAGATAATTTCTACAAAGTGTGAAAAGGGACTTAATATGATGCGAGCAGTTTCCAGAGTATGGTGGGGATCTCATCCTACCACTCTTAAATTAATGTATAATTCCCTAGTTCGGAGCCACTTGGATTATGGCTCATTTCTTTTTGACCCACTCCCTAAATATCTAGATAAGAAAATGGAAAGAATTCAATCAAAAGCCCTCAGAATGATTATTGGAGCTATGAAGTCTTCTCCAATTAATGCGCTTCAGGTGGAATGTGTGGAGCCTCCATTATATTTCAGAAGGCAATTCCTTGCCAATAAATATATTTTCAAGGCTTTATCGTTATCACATCATCCTATTAAACAAAGTCTTAATAGGTTAAGTGTTAATTTGAATTCTAACAAAAGATTGAGAGAAAAACAATGTTTTCCTCTCTTAATTAAAAGTTTTCATCTCTATAATTCTCTATCATCTTCCCTCCAATATCTTCAAGAAGTTCCCAATCTTCCTATATACAATATTCCATTTAAGGCAATCACTTTTATGCCGAACACAATAACATCAGTCTTTCGGAAGAATATTTTATCTTCCCCAAATAAATTTCAAAATGTGGATGATTGCTTTAAAAGCATAGTGGCTTCGAAATTCCCTGGATTTTCCATCCTTTTCACGGATGGTTCCAAATTTGAAAATAAAAGATGTGGAGCATCTATATATAGTCCAGAATTCAACATCAATCTCACTTATAAATTACCGAAAGAAGCTTCCATATTTACAGCCGAATGTTTTGCAATTGAACAAGCGCTAAATCAAATTCAGGTTCTCAACATTCATCGAGCCTTACTATGTACTGATTCGCTAAGTGCTCTAACTAAAATTAGGTCAAATATTTTACGTTATCCGGAAGACAATATTATATGTAAAATAAAAAATCTTCTCAATTCTCTTAGTGAATCTGGGTTTGAGACGATATTGGCCTGGGTCCCTGCCCATTTGGGTATCGAGGGTAATGAGATGGCCGATTTTCTCGCCAAATCTGGTTCAGATTCCGGAACTATTCCACTAAATTTTAGAATTCCTATATCCGATGTCTTTCCGATTCTTAAATCCAATATGACTCGTGCCTGGGAAGAAAATTGGGCAGTCTCCAAAATAAGAACTGGATCTTTCTATGCGGGAATTCAAAACCATATCCCTGCTAAGCCATGGTTTCACGGTAAAAAACTTTCAAAACGATTCATTTCATGTATCTCGAGAATGAGAATTGGCCACTGTTCAATTGCATCTCACTTGTCTAGAATTAGAGTTTTAGATGATCCGTTCTGCCAGTGTGGTGTGGAAGAGGAAACCCTCGACCACGTTTTCTTTAACTGTAAAAACCATTCATCTTTCAAGAACATATACCGCCGGCTTATTAAAATCACACACCAGTCCCCCCTTAATATTTCATACCTTTTATCTCTTAACAATCCTCGTGTTCATACAGCTTTATGTAAGTTTATTAACCTGAATGAATTCAATATTTAATTTGTTTTAGTGATCTAAGTGAGTCCAATATTTAATTTGTTTTATTATTTTCCCATTAGATTAACCGAAATTTCTTATCCATTTTAAATATTACCGGCACAAAGCACTCTCTCCAGGGTGAATTGCCTAAAACAAAAACAAAATTATAATATAGCCTATGTTACCCGGGAATAGTGTAGCTTCTCAACAGTGAAAGAATTTTTCAAATCGGTTCAGTAGTTTCCGAGCCTATTCGATGCAAACAAACAAACAAACAAACAAACAAACAAACAATCAAATCCTTCCTCTTTATAATATTAGTATAGACTACAGACCCGGCCACAGTTGCTGTGGCTAACGAAACACAACGCTATTACCCAAAATCTACACCCCCCGCTTGCCTGCCCGCTGCCCGCTGCCTGAAAATGCAAAATTTTAAAATTCTTTTTCGAAGTGATTTATTTGTTATTATTGTATAATTTGAGACTAAACGTACGTTTATTTACCGTCTTATGTGCAATCTGTGTTATTTGGTGCTTTGATTGAGTTTGATGGAAACTAGATGATAATCTTTTTTGTGTATTTAATTAATATAATATTACGAACCCTCACCATTGTGAGACAACCATCGGTAGATATAAACCAGTTAAAAATAATTTCACTCACTCCCGCATTTTAGCTTGAGCCGAATAAAATTGTCAATTAAATAATGATCCCACTGTTCATGAATTAAAATCCATTATTAATAAAATTCTTCTACCCCTTCGTTTGAAAAAAATACCCTTTCGCGAGCATTCGAACGAAATGGCTAACAATTATTATTAAATAATAACATTCACAGTTGGTCTGAAATTATTTCATTTGCTATCCTTAATTAAATTGAAAAAAAAATCGGGCAAAAATCACAAGACGGTACCTAAAACCCTTTGATAATGACAAAAAAAAGTTTTGTATAAATAATAATTCCGAAGCAAATTTGTCATTTGGAAATGTCACCGAGTTCTCCACCCCAACCCCCTCACGGTCTCCCGCCCTCCGGGGTAAAAAAATATAATTAAAGACAAACAATCCATTTGTAGGCGCCCTTCCAAGAATCGGGAAATATGTTTCTCTACGATTAATAATTAAAAAATAATAAGAAAAAATGATGTCGTAAAATACCACCCCTTCTTTTGTAAACCCTTCTATTCTCGTAGGCGGTAGTCTATAGTCGGTAGCCACCACAAATATCATAACTCACCCTTACTGTATTATGCTATTTGATTTGGCATGAATCTTTATTTTTAATAATTATTCAATTGTTTTATTTTTTGAGAGGTTTGTTATTTATTAACGGGTTAGAATATCTGACAATATTCACTCATTATTCCATACGTCAATCTTAACTTATCGCTTATTTATTTTTTATTGTGATGTCAATAAGAGTACCACATCTTACAGCCAAAGGGATCATGTCAGCCCAAGTTGAGAAATTAGTAAAGGTTCCCGGGACGACGGTACCTATTCCAGCCTCCCAAATTAATATATGCAATATATGCTTTCAAAATACATATATATGCAAAGTGAAATTAAGTCAAGCCAAAAAGTTCTCTCATGTTAAAGTTATTTGGAGAAGGAATTTTAATATATCTTAAAATAATTTTTTTGGTAAGGAAGAGAGGAAGAGGAAAATAGGATAAAATAGGAGATGCTCCCGATACATTCCACACTCTTGTATTAATTTTCGATCGTACGCGTTGCTTCTATTCGGTATTTCTGAAGGATATTGTTAAAAATGTCTATATGGTAAAATATTGTATTATATTGCGCAAATGTATAGGGAATTGGGGAATTTTTTCTAACAGTAGTTTTATGTCAGATAATTTGTAAAAGAGCGTTTAATACATAAATAAAAAAATTTCAAAATCAGGTGTTTCATTTTTACGCAGAAATTCCTAAAACATTAATATTTTTGAAGAAGATAACACTAATAATCCAAACGAAAATATAAAAGAGAACAAGACACAGAAAAATAGAAAAAGACAATGGTTGCGACTGGGACTCGAACCCAGAACTCTCGTCTAACCGCGACGTGCGCGTTAATCAATTTCGCTATTGCCACTTTCTGTCAAACCGTCATATTTGTCAATCTCATATTTAAAATTTTAGAATTAACAATATTATCTTCAATTAATTAATTTTTACATATTATGGGCAACTACTCTATTTATTGGAAACAATCATTCTAAGAATTGGTTTGTAACCTGAATAGCGTCATGGATAAATATATCCGAATTTATTCATATGGCTTATAAAAATTCTAAATGAATATTCAATTTTTTGTAAGAAAAACTCTCTTTTATAACTTTTGAAGTTTATTCCCATCAATGTAACATATCATTGAAAAAGAAAATAATACTAAAAATGATCTAAACGAAAATATGAAAGAGAACAAGACAAGTTAACGCGCACATCCCGGTTAGACGAGAGGTCTAGGTTCGAGTCCCTCTTGCGACTATTATCTTTTTCTACTTTTCTGTGTCTTGTTCTCTTTCATATTTTCGTTTAGATTATTAGTGTTATCTTCTTCTTCAATGATATATTATGTTGATGGGAATAACCATCAAAAGTTAAAAAAGGGAGTTTTTCTTATAAAAAATTACACATTTATTTATTTATTTTACTACTACAAATTATATCCAAGAGAGGGCCCTTTGTATATTCGGGCCCCAGGCGACTACCAAAACTATTCTCGCAGTCGTTTTGCTACCTTTTCTCCTACTATGGTATCACGTCTAATCAAAAACCAACATCAAACATGTTTCATACAAATACATCGGTGAATTTCATACAAAACAAGTCAGTACAAAGAGTCGATAAATAGACACACAGACTCACAATGGTGGCCATTTTTATTTAACCCTTTCCCATTGTGAGCGGCGAATAATGAGAAAATAAATTATTTAAAATTGGAGTTTGCCGAAGGGGGTGGAACGGGGGTCGATGGGAGGGGGAGGGGTCCAAAGAAAAAAGGGAACTGAAAAAAAGTGAAGATCGCTTTAGGTGACACAGGGACGGACTGGGTAATAACCGATTGGGCGTTTTATTTATTCAGAATGCAGAAGCACTATTTTTTCATCTACGATCAATATCATAAACCTTTTTTCTTGATTACGAAAAATTGTCCCAAACAAACAGAAGAGCTCAATAAATAATTTTTAAAAGTTTATTTGTATTTAAGTTGTCATTTATTCATTTCTTTTACAATACGTCTCTCTTTTTTTAAATATTTTTAATTCTTATGCATATATTTCTTACGATTTACTCTCCGTGGGATTGCATCAACCTCCAAAACAAAAATAATTATATTAAAGAAAACAAAAATAATTGTTTATTTTTTATTGTTTGAACAACAAACAAAATTGATAACAGAGTAATAAATAGCTCAGGGGGGATGTTATTTTTTTAATTATTAAGATTTTTTTCAACTATCGTTCTTTTGCTTTATTTTTAATGAAATATTCCAAGCGCCCTTGAGGTGATTTTTCACAAAAACGGCGCTCTATAAATTGTCCAATTATTATTATTATTATTCAAAAATATTTTTTTTGTACAATTTTTTGTTTTATTATGAAAAAAAATACACTTGTAGGTAATGTAAACGTTCTAGGAGGGTAGAAAAAGTATGTTTTAATATGGCTGGTTTTTTTTCGTTTTTAAGCACCCTATTCAAACACAAAATATTTTCCTACATACATATACACAATTAGACACAGAGTTTTGTTTTGCGCTAGTGAAATCTTAATTCGGTGTTTGAAAAAAGAATATATTAATATTCTTATTAACAGAAATCTTAAGCAAATTTATTTACGTTATTACTTGATAAAAATTCCCTACAAATTATTTTCTCTTGCTTGTTATTATTTTATTATTATTTAATTATTTTCATTTTTGCTTGCGAGGCAGTTTAACTTATGTGATTAAAGAAAAATACAACGATTTTCTAGTACCTACATAGCAAGAACATATAAAACAGTACCTCAAGTCCGGTGAATTTTTTTTATTTTTTAATTTTAAATAATCATTAGGAAAATTCGTTTCCACCCTGTCAACGCGAAGCAAATATCACAAGGGGCATAACAGCGGAGAAGTGAAAGAAAAAATAAAATAAAAGACAAATAAATTAATATTCCGTCATTCTTAGAAATGGAAAATTACAATTGGGCGCAGAATAAACCCCCACCGCACCTACCACCCTCCCACCCACCCACAACCCCTTCGAGAGCTTCGGCGGGGGTAAGCAGAGAGCGGGGGATTTCCTGCTTTATTGTTTTTATAGCCATTTTATGGATTGCTTTTTTTAATAACGACATAATGTCTGCACTGAATGAAATTTGTATTGAAGGAATCTGCCAAATTTCGTTAAATATTTGATTAGTTTTAAGTTATTTTTGGATGACGGCCAGAGATTATGATTTTGAAATAATCTTTATGCCCTGCCATATACAATACTATCACGTTATTTCTCTACAGGGGTAAGCAGAAAAAATGGAACGCAACAATTCCATCTTGGTACACACTCAATCTATAATATCATTACTTCATACTTTCGCGCATAGTCTTCTACCATTCCGGGTCTTAATGCGATCCAATTCAATTATTGGATTCACTCGATTATCACTTCTTTCTGGATCGTCACTGCCTTCTTCTCAAATCATTTGTGCTTACATTTGCGCTTGCTAACAAAATGTAACAGCATTAGCTAACTTTCCAATGAAACTCGCAACATGAACAAATAACAAAAATACACAATACCTGAATAAAACTTCTAAGTACCGAAAACAACAATAAAAACACTCCATTAGACAGTTTTTTTTTAATAAAAAGAAAGACAAACATTCCTGGATTACAAATAACCTGACAATATTTGAAAATCTCCTACTACCATCACAATAAGCGGAAAACATTACTTGTGTCGTGATGGAGGACCTAGCCAGCCGAAGAATCGATCACGCGACGCCCGGGTGGAACTCAAACGCGATGCCAACTCAGTCACTTATTTTTTTTTTAATTTTTACGTTAACTCCACACAAGATGCCCTGAGAAAGAAATGGAATTCGTCTATAAGCTACACATTTTGTACTTGTGTTTTTTTTGTGCAATAAATTTTTTTTTTTTAAGTTTCTTTATTCTTTGAATTGTTTGTTACATGAATCGGAGATTTTTCGACCACCATACTAGGCACATGCCCGTGTTGTGGTGGTCGATTTTCATATACAGTACATTAACTTACGCAATTTAAAGAATGTGCTAGAATATAAAATAAAAAATAAAAATATATATATAAGTAAAAAGTATAATATTAAAAAATATTGAAGAAGGCAAAAGAATATAAAAGAATGTAAATGACCGTAGAGTAATATAAAGGAGTATGGAAGAATGTAGTAGAATATAAAATAAAATAATATGAAAAGTATAGAACATAGAACGCATGTAGGTACATGAAAGAATATAGAAAGTATGTAATTATAAAATATATAAAGTTGAAGTAAGTACTTTAGAGCATGCAAATATGAAAGGATTTCTATTATAATGAGAATCCGTATGTACGTAGTTATATTGGTACGTACATTATTTTATACCAATTTTTGTACAATAAATGTTAGAATAAATTCATGTTTCAAGTCAATTACACTGGACATTGGAGTAAATTATTATTGTTACAGTGGATTTCTGGTGGTATTGGGCTCTTTGACTAGTGTCTATACGTCTCCCATGAAACATTTAGGCACTGGTACACAGTGGTGCGAAACAGTTTTAAGATTTTAGTTTAAAAAGTAATTAAAATTTTCGGCTATTTATATTATAGTGATTACATATAGTACTTTACAAACAAAAACTTTTATTGTGCGGTATAAAAACCTATATCAATTTTATTTACAAAAAATAACTAAAACTTAAATTTCGCTATTTCGCTTAACTAAAGTGCTGGTGTAATAAAAACAATAAAAGACTTAAGTGGAAAGGGTAAAGTAATGATTTTCTTCTCCCGCATTTTACAAAAAAGTTGAAAGTTTAAATATATTTTTACAGTGAAAATAAAATAAAATGATGCTTTCCTCCAGATAAATGAAGTAATATGATATATTGTACAAATAACAATAATATGTAGATGATGCTTCCACAATGGCAAAGCACTTTTCACAGATAAGTATGTAGTATGCACGAGACGAAACAACAAGTTAAAATAAAAATTAAGAAATATTTTTCCTTAACAAATAGAAAAAATTCCTTTTTGTGTGCTAGTAGTAAGTAGTATTTTTTTATGATTCAATATATCATTTAAAGGAGTCAAATGCAGTAAAGCTGCTAGCATTTTGCAAAAGCGGTTTTGGCAAAAGTTGACCTTCATACTAGGATTTGCCATCTATCCCTGTTTTAGCAGAAAATATCAGAAAACGATAATTTTGTTCAAAGGCAAAATTTAATTTGAATTACAGATAATGACACTTGACCTTTGTTTCCCACCAAGCTTGTATTTAAATAAATCAAAGATTGGTAATGACATAATTCTCTTCAAGTAAATTTTCTAAAGAAATTCTTTAAAAAACTGTCGACCCTTTACGGATATCCATATTTGGACTCCAGTTGCAAAGTGAGTAAGTGTATTAGATCTTTTGATGTTGTTATCTAGTGTGTTGTATACTTTAGGTGCGATGTATGAGTATTGCCTTTGTGAGAAAGTGGTTTTTGTTGTAGGTATTATGCATTTTGCATGAGTTGAGTAGCGTGTATGTATATCTTTTTGAGTGGATTTTATCAAACCATTTTTCCAGATATGGATGAGAATTATCTTAATGTACAGTTGGCGAATGTCAAGGACTGCTAGTTTCTTAAAAAGTTGCTCTGATGGATAAGAAGGGGAACATTTGAAGATGATTCTTAGCAAAACTTTTTGAATAGTCACCAGAGGGTAGATAATGGATGCTGCACAACCTCCCCATCCTATAATGCCGTACGTTGCTATAGATTGAAATAGAGCGAAATAAACACTTCTGAGTGTTTTTAGATCAAGGATTGATCGAATAGAATAAAAAACATAGCATAACTTACGGAGTCTCTTTGTTATGGAGTTGATTTGAGCCTCCCAGCGTAAATGATTATCTATAATGACTCCTAGGTATTTTACTTCATTTGACGGTTTGAGAATTGGGCATGAACAGCTGTTAATTAGAGATTGTGAGGGGGTGTCTAGATTTTGTGGGCAAGAGTGAATGATTAGTTTAGGAAGGTTTTCTGGGAGAGTGAATTTTCGGATTGAGAAATGTATATATTGTGTTTTTTGAATATTTAGTGTGAGGAGGTTAGAGTCTAGCCATTTTTTAATTTTGTTCAGTCCAGAATTTGCTTTCTCGATTGTTATTTTCCATATTTTACTTGTAAATATGATAACAGTGTCATCAGCAAAAGATATTATATTACCTTCAATATCCAAATTCAACAAGGAGTTCATATAAATGAGAAATAAGAGCGGGCCTAGAACACTCCCTTGGGGCACGCCATAGGAGATAGGTAAGCATTTACTCCTATATTCTTGATTAGAGTGGATGACGGTTGTTTGTGATCTCTGTGTGAGGTAGTTTTTAAACCATTTCAGGGCAGTACCTTCTATCCCAATCTGTTGGAGTTTTTTTAGAAGAATGTGGTGGGAAATAGTATCGAAGGCTTTTGACAGATCTAGAAAGACAGCAAGAGGTTTATTGCCTTTATCGAGGTTATCTGATATCAGTTTGGTAAATGTTGCAATTGCATCAGCAGTACTACAATCTTTACGAAATCCGTATTGGTTTTTTGAAAGGATTTTATTGTCCTCGAGGAATTTGAGGAGTCTTAGTTTAACTACTTTTTCAATGATTTTGGATATAGTGCTCAATAACGATATAGGCCTGTAACTATTTATCGAAGATCTGTCACCTGATTTGAAAATAGGGATGATAGAGGCATGTTTTAGTGATTTTGGGAAAATTCCGGATTGGAGGCTTAAGTTAATAATATGTTTAAGAGGGCTGGCAATAAGGGATTTTAAATGCTTAGTTAGTTTAGAAGAGATTTTATCTATACCTGTTGAGTGGCTGTTTTTTAATGCTGTGATGATTTCTATAATTTCCAATTCGGTGGTAGGAGTGAAAACAAATGGATTATAACTCACATGAGCCAGGGATATTTTGTGAGCAAGGTCATGTTCCGAGACATTATTTCTAGTTAGAATATTATTGGAAAGATTTGATCCGACGGAGGTGAAAAATTCATTGAAATGGTCTGCAATTTTTACGGAGTCATTACGTGTATTTGTTAGTGTTCGGCCTTCAATGTTAATCTTATTTATGGGTGTAGTTGTTTGTCTAGTGTAGGATATGTCCTTAATAATATTCCATATTTTTTTCTTGTCGTTTTCGGCATTTATGATTTCTCTTTTATAGTAGTCTTCTCTGGCCTTTGAAGTAATTTTTTTGCAAACATTTCTGTATTTCTTGTAGAATATGTGGGATTCGTGGTCGTTGGGATTTTTTTTACAGAGTGCGTGGAGTTTATCACGCTTACGTATAGAATGGAGAATACCAACAGTTATCCAAGGTTTGAGTTTCGTGTCATAATGTTTTGTTTTTTCTGTTGTGTTGGATGTAGCGTTGGTTAGGTGGTTATGTAGTGTTTGGACAAAAAATTCGCAGGCTAAATTAGGATCATTTTCTTTGTAAAGATTTGACCAATTTTCTTGTGAGACCAGCTCAAAAAGTGTGGTATAGGATACTTTATTTTGTGGAATTTCATGCGGTTGTGGTTTATTTACTTTGTGAGAAAGAGAAGTTATGGTAGCGTAGTGATCTGTGACGGTACATTGGTATACAAGAGATGTGGTTTTTAATTTACATTTTGAAAATACATGATCAATACAACTTACAGACGAGCCAGATACTCTGGTGGGTGCTGTGATGGCTGGGACGAAACCTTGAAAAGTTAGCAGGTTTATATAATCATTGGCTTGAGGATGCATGGAATTTATTATATTTATATTGAGGTCACCAATAATAAGGAGATTATCACAATCAGTTACACAAGATAAAAATTGGTTTAGTGAATTTAGAAAAGGGGTTATGTTAGATGTGGCTGGTGATCGATAAATAGAAAATATGGTTACGTGTTTATCTATAACAATTTTGAGACAGTTGGATTGATTGATTATGATTTCGTTTACTGTGTGAGTTATGTGATTTTTTATGTATATAATAACACCATCATTTTGGGTTATGTTATACTGTGTGTTGTAATGGGTGTAGTTTATTATGTTTTTGGGAAGGTAATTTTCATTGATCCAGCATTCACTCAAAATGATAATGTCAAAGTTGGAGTTCAGGTCTGTGAGAACTATCAATAATTCGTTAAAATTACGGTTTATGCTTCTAATATTCATTGAGAAGATTTTTAGGGCTGATTGAGATAATGTTTGTTGAACTTCTAGAGCACTGTTTGTTTCTTTACATTGAATTGGCGTCAAATTATCCAATTGATCAGCTATTTCTTCCATTTATAAAGTTTGTAACCTAACAGAATCAGCTGTATTAAATATATAAATGGTTTAGACACATTGCATAAAAATAGTATATTTGTGCTAGAAACATATAAAAATATTTTACTGCTGTTTATAATAGAAAAAGTGGAATAATATAAGAGTATATCAAAGTAAGTTTTGTAGTTAAAGGAGCTTTGTTTACAAGTTATTGGATGAACGAGACAATATGTGCTTATTTTTTTCATTGATAATAATGACAGGAGTCCCAATATCTTGTCGTACATATACTTGACCACCTCTGGTCCAAACAAATTTATAAAGGTTTTCGCGTTTAGCCTTACGAGCAAGAAACCATAGGTGCTTCGCCTGAAATGTCAGGTGTTCGAAAATGTATATAGGGGAGCTTGGTCCTGCCATTCCGATGAGGGAGGTGTTTAGTTTTTCTTCACGATTGGCAGCTTGCTTGTTGAACCTTTTTACTTCTTCCAGGAAATCATCACGGTAGATGGTGGATTTGAATTTTATTAAGATGGGCCTGCTTTTATCTTTGGTGATTTTTATTGTAGTGCGGTGCGCTGAATCGATATTATGATATCGATATAAATGGTTTTTGAATTTGAATTTGAATTTGAGGAATATAGCTTCCCTCAGGGCCTATGTCATCTGGGATGCTGTGTGGAGGGTCTTTTTGAAGTGAGGAAGGAATGAACATTGGTCTTGAAGAGACCCATGTTGTAGGAGGGAGAACCTAACCTAAACTACATAAAAAACTAAATCCTGTATTCATCCTTGTTCTTAATAGAAATGCTCGATTTCGACACTCAGACACCCGACGGCTTAGACACCTGACAGCCCGCCGAAAAATATTTTTAGGTAAATATTTTTTTAAGTTAAATCTCTGGAACTATCCGTCAAAGGGGTTAATTTTTATGCCCCTAACAAATATATTCGTGGGAGATCAAGGACTTCGGTCGGAACGCGCCAATCAACAGACTCAACTGCTTAACGGTTCTGCATTGACTATCGACATTTTCAACGTCATTTTCAGACGACAATTCAGCAACTGTCTTTTGATGCACGTCGCCAAATAGTAAGACTGTACCCATACATTTTATACTGACATGTATCTCAAATTTGTAATCATCTCCGTGATATATTGGTGAGTAATAGTTATACAGAGGACTTAAAATAACCAAAATATAAAAATAAATGATCTGCTCAAATTAAATACCAATTAAAACATTATTCCGAGTGCCTACTAAACAAATGTTAAACGATCATCAACAAACAATAGAAGTCCCATATTTCGTAGTGTTTGTTAATTTGTTTTAAGCTTATAAGGGTTATAATTTTTCGGTGTACCGAAAGATAAGTGATCGAGAATAGATTCTGCATTCAGTGGTAAATGCATTTATGTAATAGGTATAATGGAACATAGGACGGTTGGCAATGGTGGATTAAATGATTCGATTTAGATTTTGTGAGGGATTATGGATTACTTACAGAGAAAAACTGCAAGCAAGAATATGAGTAAAAAAAATCATAGGGAGCAATCACATTGTGGTTAGATATAACTATTATCATTTGAATAAAGCTGTGAAGAAATTATTTTATTTAAACTATTTAACTTTTATTGTTTTTGTTATTTTCATAAAATCTCTGAATTCGGAACTTTATCAGTAAATTATCACCTTTTTTGATGTTCTATTTGCAGTAATATTCACATATTATTGTACGCTTATACGTACTAACTAGCATTTATAAATTGGTTCCATGCCAACTGAGAATAAAGTCAACTCAACACCTCCTTGAAAAGTCATTAAAAGCTATGATTTTTTTTTAATTAGCCGATAACCCTAACCTAACATTACCTATTTAACCAATTTTTCATACATTTTTTTTTTATCACTCTAAATAACTTATCTGAGATAGTTCTGAGTTGGTTTCATTCAGAGTTGTCCGGTCACCATATAAATTATACCTAACATTTTTTGTTCTATTTGCAGTTAGTAGGTAGATATAAGCATAAAATTTTACTAACTAGCATTTATATATAAATTATAGAAACTCTTTTTTTGTTCTATTTGCAGTAAGTAATATATTCGCATAAAGTTTTATGCTTATATCTACCTACTAACTAGCATTTATATATAAATTATAGAAACTCTTTTTTTGTTCTATTTGCAGCAATATTCTCTAATAATTTAATTACGCTATCTGACAGAAGAATCATTTAAGACCTAATTTTATTATACAGTCATGAACAACCTAATTGACAGCCCTGCCATTGTTACTACTATTAAACTCCATGTACCGAAAAGGAATACTAGACAAAATATTACATTATTTTGCAACACATACACAACCAACTATCAATCACACTCACTTACCAATAGGATGCATGATTTAGGCAACAAGTTTGGTGATATTGTAGATATATTCGCTGATTCTCTTTATAATCTAAAATGCAATTTAAACCAACACTTTGTGGAATCCTACAAATTATTGTAACGTGGGTATAATATATTTAACGATTTGATGTGTTATTGTAATGTTTTATATTATATTTTATTCTATGTTATTGTCAAATGTTATATTGTTTCAAATATTTCACGGTTTTACGCTATATTCTTCAAAAACTACCTGTATATTTTTAAAATGTTTTCATTTTTATAACTTTTGATATAAATTCTATGTTTGTATAATCCTCGATATCTTAAATATTATTTTATAATCTATGTAAAAGCCCCTATGGGCGTATAACAACAATAAATAAATAAATAAATAAATAAATAAATAAATAAATAAATAATTGTACGCTTATACCTACTGACTAGCATACATAAATTAAACGCCTTTTTGTTCTATTTGCAGTAATATTCACATATAATTCTATGCTTACACTTACTAATTAGCTCTTACATATTACATTTTGTTTTATTTCAGGTCTTATTATAGAATTAATATTTATATTTTTTGCTATATTGTATTAGTTTTTAAAAGTAAAACTCATATTATTTCATTATTTTAAATCTCTGCTTTCTATACCTTACGAGTTAATTGCATTCTTATTTATTCTGTTTTATTGGTTTTGTAACACACATTATTATTATCGTGAGTAAACGTTAATTTTTTTATGTTATACTTTCATTTACACACTATTTCAAGCTTATATCATACTGAATCGTCGTATTAGTATTTTGCTATTCTACACTAAATTTTATTATTATTACATTTGTTTTGTTTTCTTACAATTACTACAAGTGCATTTCTATTTTAAAACACTTAATTACTGTAATCAATTTGTAAAATTTTCATCTAAAGGCCCACTAGGGCGTAGATAAATAAATAAATACTTTATAAATTATTAATTAATTATTATTTCATTTTTATCGAATTGATGATTTGAATCAATGATACATTTTCAGTAATAAAAATTCACATACACTAAATATTAGACAATTTCTTCAAATAAACAACAAACGATTCAACCGAACGCAAATCTCGCAGGTTTATTTAAGCAAGTCCTACAGTTTAACAACGGCGTATGTTAACAATAGTACTTAGCTCCTAATCCTTGAATTCCAGTCTTATAAGGGTGGCTACCCCCCTACACCCTTATAGACACTTGTCCAAACTAAATCGCAACCCTTTTTAATTTTTTTTTCTTCCCTTGTTAATATATTTGGATGTCTTTGAGAATAGTGGTGGAAGAACTTGATTGCTCTCACTTTTATTTGAGCAAGTGTTTGATGTTCTTATAAATACTTGTGTAAGTGGAGATTTAATAAATCCTTGTTTCGGCGACGGTCTGCATGGCTCCCGTTAGTCATATGTCAATTGTGTTACCTTCCATTGTTTTACGTGTTATCGTTGATTGTAGGCCAGTATTTTAATGTTAATGTAGAGGAACTGTCTCCTTGTTCTACCATGTCTTCTGTTCTACTATGTCTTCTGTTCTACCACTTCTTTGACTTAGCTTTCTTTACGTCAAGACATTACATTGGCACATCTTTCGTTGTTTCTAAACATTTTTTCCCACTGTTTTCACTAAACCTGCAAGCCCCTCTCAGATGACAGTGTCCTATTGTTAATTGATAGTCCTGCTTGTTCTCTCAGGGATTGGACTATCCAATTAAGCAATAGTGTGTTTCTTACGATGGTTAGTTGGGAAGCCAAGATATAATGATTTTAAGGAGTTCACAATATGTACTGATCTATTGTTTCTCTATAAAATTATTAATAACATGTTTGACTCCCCTGAACTCCTTAGGCTGATTAACTTTCATGTGCCTAGTAACACGGTTCGTCAGAAGGTACCTTACAATTGTAACAATTCTGGTACCAATGCAGAAATAAACTCAGTAACAAACCGACTGCACAGTGCAGGGAATAAATATTACCTACATGAACAGATACTGAATGTCTATCAGAAAATAAAAACATTGTTATCAAATCTGTATGTCTATTTTGATAGCTTTGAAATGTTTATAAATTTTCAATATGTATCAAAATTTATATGAATTCGCATCCTTTATTTTACTCTGTGTGTTGATTTAAGTTAAAATTTTATCCTTGGTACTTATTTTAATTGTGTTATCTTTTTAATTCTTTGATTATATCAAATGTAATTTTAATTTTATCATATGTTAAATCCCTAATTGGGCGTGTACAAATAAATAAATAAATAAATTATGTGATTGATTATCTTATTTTAATGGCATCGTAGTTCGTATCAAGATATTATTTGACAGGAATGGTGAAAAAGGAGTGGTGATCTTTCGTCAAGAATCAACCCTTTATTTAAAAAAAATGTAAGTAATAAAAAGAACCTGCTTTAATCCTCGGACAGATAAGGCGTCAGGAGTCCCCCAGAGTCTTTTACTGAGGTTGGGGTGGCTCCAATAAGGGGGTGCAGGGTGGACTTTAAGCCTCAATAAATACGATTACGCACTCGTGTTACATTAATAACCCCGGTAGGAAGGAAGGGGTTAAACTACCCACTGAAGATAAGGGAGGTTTTGGTAGGAGTGGTAAAAGAATTCAACGTTAGGACTCATGAATTATGATTGTACCTACTATAGTTTATGTGTATCTTGGTAGCAACATATTTTATTAATAAAGGAGAAAGATTATTGGATACAACTGAAAAATGCTGGTTTAGTAATGCTTGTTGATTCTTAGAGGTGAGTCGTACCTAATATGGACACCTTTGTTTTATACGTATTTATTGCTTAAAGTGATTGCCTTATCGTCTCTTTGTGAATATACAAGAAATGTTAACACTATATCCATAATGCATATTGTCAAAAAGCATATTCGTAGATATTTTAATCATCTGATGAAAAGAGTGTAATTGGAATGCAATGACAGGGTTTATAGAACTTTGTATACTTTTTGCGTCAATCCAAAGTGGAGTTTTTTTGTAGACGTGCTTGTAGACGTGCTCACTCAAAACCCAAAAAATAGTTAAGAAAAAAGGAAGCGTAAAATATTGTACTTTAAATATTTTTTATAATATATACGGGGGGGTTCCATGCCAACTGAGAATAAAGTCAACTCACCACCTCCTTGAAAAGTCATTAAAAGCTATGAAAAAAATTATTTTAAAATAGCCGATAACCCTAACCTAACATAACCTATTTAACCATTATTTTTATAATAAACACAATGATATGACTTTTTTGAATTCCACTTTATTATTTCCTTATCCAACCGGTTGCAGTTCGAAATGAAACCGGTTGGATAAGGAAATGATAAAGTGGAATTAAACAAAGTTATATCATCGTGTTTATTATAAATATGTATTCCCGCAAAGTCTTTGCTGCATGTGAAAATTCAATTTTTTATATATATTTTTTATCACTCTAAATGACTTATCTTAGATGGTTCTGAGTTGGTTTCATTCCGAGTTGTCCGGTCACCATATGAGGATCATACCTACATAAGTAAATACTGATTTTGTACTACGGATTGATAATGTTTGCATATCTCTATACGATAACGCCTTGTACCTACTACATAAATCTTCTTATAAGAACCACCACGATGTAACCCCACCCTGCAGAGGCATTTTTTACAGTTAAAGTCTTGAAAATGCAACAATCCAAACTAAATGCTTCAATGTACCTGCCAATTTTGCCTTCCCCATAATTTCCAGTATACAAAGTCCAGACAGGTTTGTGCTAAGGGAAGGTGGACGAACATTAGAAGGAAAAAATAAATTACAAGGGAAAGTTTTTAATCCGCAAGCCTTAACACCCCCGCCCTTTGTTTGCAGTGCGTTATTTAAGGCTTATTTATTTGGAGAGGTTGGGGTGGAAGGATCATTTTTTACAGTAATAGATTGGACGTGCAAACATGTCTGCGTATTTGGAATCTTTTTATGGTTTCTTTTGTTAATTTTGAAGATTTTAGTTTAACCCTTAATTTACCCGGTAGGTCCCTGGGACTCCATTGAAAATTTTCAGCGCCCATAAAACTGTTAGTTTTTGGAACGAATTCTGCGTTCCAATACCTTTACGAAGTGACGCGCCAAACGTAGGGGTGAGTGGACGTCGATGTGCGAGGCTCCGATTGGTAAGTAATCACGGGACTCCACCGGGGTATTAATGTAATAGTTTTAGCCTAATGACGGTATGGAACAAAAAAAGCAAAAAAAAGAATCTCGTTCTTTATTTTTGCTTTTTATAAGAATTGATGATGTTTTTGTTAAATATCTTCAAAAATTACTTTGAAAAATTATTTTGTTTTTGAAATGTTGAGACTAGAAGTTAGGTCTCGTAATTTTGTTACAAAAATTTCCATATTCTAGAAGTTCCTTGATAAAAGGCTGTGTTTCTATAATTTTAAATAAAAATCTATGCCATTGTAAAACAAAATATATAATAAATAACTATAAAAAGCATTTAATTTTAAAAAGTGTTTTTTTCATGTTAAATTTACGATTTTATTCTAGGGAGTCCTGGAGACTCCAACGGGTAAATTGTGTATGTATAAAGTCACCGGGTAAATCAAGGGTTAAATGTGAAATTTAAACTGAATCAACATCATTGATGATGCAACCTCTACAAAATTTCTTTTTGTTTCCAGGAAAAATTTCTACTTTTTCCAGACTCCTGTCATCGATCTCCAATTTATTTATTACTAGCTTTTCCCCGCGGCTTTGCTCGCATGGTATTAGGGGAAATCACTTTAGCGCTTGCATTTATCAATTATCCCCCCTCTCACCCTCCCCCACCCACTCCCATACATCTATTCCCGGTAAATTCAGTTTTCAAACAGCTCGCGTGCCACCTAAATTTCATAATGCTAGAGTTCAAAGAAAAAAAGAATTTTCCAATTTGGTGCAGCCGTTCTGAATTTACGCGCTTACAAACATTTCGTATACTTATTTTTATTTAAATATGTTTTTATTTAAGTATAATTAAAAATAACACTATTTATTATACAGTATTTATAATCCTTTATAATACGAATTATATTTTTAATTTATTCCAAAACATAAACTTTTCCAAAAAAAACAAAACATATTCTAATATTTGAATTTTCTGGAGCAACAGCCCACCAGTAGGCGGAGTGCCTACCAGCATAGAGCCCACAAATATATCAACATCGTTTCAATGCCAAGGATTTGTTTTCTGACGTTTGCAATAACTCGCTTTTGTTTGCGACAGAAAACGTATAAAAATATAATAAATTAATATGTAAAATTTTATAACGCCAGAGCTTACCATCATATACAGCCTATAGTCTTCGCATATAATATAGCTTTCTTTTGGTGAAATAATTTTTAAAATCGTTAAATTGTGTTATGCGTGAAAGCGTCATCAACAAACTCGAGCAGTTTCGCATATATAATATTAGTATGGATGCCTTTACCTACCTATCCTAATATTGGGTATTTCAGCAAGTATGTTAAACTACAACACACTTTTAAACGATATGAATATGCTTAAATTGTCAGACAGAAGAATTTTCACTGACTTGGTATTTTTATATAAAATTCTAAATGATTTAGTTGATAGTCCGGTATTACTTGAATTGATAAGCTTCCGAATTCCACTTCGTAATACTAGAAGTCAGGATTTATTTCAGTGCAGAAATTCTGGGACTAACTATCATATGTATTCCTCTTTGCCCAGAATACTAATGGAGGGAAACAATTATACCAAGTCAGTGGACATCTTCAATTTATCTTTGAATAAATTTAAAATATTGTTATTGAGGCAGTTCAGTTATGTACAATAAAATGTTTTTTCTATGCTATATATGTAAAAGCCCCGAAAAAGGGCGTTTATTTATAAATAAATAAATAAATAAATAAATAAATATTCCGTAATCGCTTCCAAAGCTCAGCCACCTAGCTTTAGGTTTTCCACGAGTTATTCGTTCTTCAGGATCAGTACGATCGTATTGCTCCTTGATGGTAAGTTATCTTCATTTTAATTTTTCGAAGAAAACTTCTTCTGAAAGTTTTCACTTTGTGAAGCGATCTATCAGAAATAGTGTAATTCGAATGCGCTTCAAAGCAATAGGTAAAATACTCGTTTGATGATTTCTTGCCCAGGTTCCCGGCAGTACATATATTGTATCCGCAAGATTCATAATAAATTCATCATGCTAATTTCCAGGTAAAAAGCACATGAGATTAACCCTTTGAATGCTAAAATAAATAAATTGATTTATTTGTTCACCGTGTTTTTCTCTATCATCATTTAAACTCTTTAAACTACTTTTTTAATTAAGCAAGTACATATTAATAACATTTTATGTAATAACGTGGTACATTTTCAAACGGTTTTTATGTATAATAATGATGATATATAACAGTATCAATGGGTTAAATTAACAGAAAAGTACAAAAATACTGGATGTTAAGGGGCGTACTTGACTTCACCTTAACCAGTGATTCCTGACATTATTTGAAGTAAAAATTGGAGAAGAAAATTTGGTTTCCGATGACTTTTTTAAATATTTTTTTTTTTTTAATTTCTTCAATATCAAACAAAATTTCATCTACATGTTACATCTACATTGATCACTCAGCCGAGTAAGTAATGTTTTAATTACGAAAAAAAAACGTTAAAATAGTGACTGGAGATCCAAATTCCTTTTACATTATTTACTCTAAATAATGTCAGGAATAACTTGTTAAATTACGTCCCTTAGTCGTACTGAAATGATCAACGTTCCTCTTCTTCCTTCTCACGCGTCTTGTTTAAAAACAAAAAAGACAGGTACTAGAATTACGTCATGTACGATCTATCGCTGGGACTAGTATATCATCGCACAGTGTTATCAAACGGATTGGTGTGTAGATTAATCACTATAACTAGACTGAAAAACTTACAAAATAAACAATATTAATGAATTTACACTTTTGTCGGGAAAATAAATAAGTAATTGAAAAAATTTGTTTGGGTTTCGCGGAGAACCGAACTCTACTGAACATACATAGTAAAAAAAGTCACTTTAACAAGCGATCCCAACTCATGGATATTACAAATGTTTATTTATTTTTTTTAATATAAACGCCTCTACGGGCTTTCACAAACGGTAATCATGAATAAATTGTGCTAATTCAATGGTGTAGAGTCTTTGCAAAATAATTGTACGTATTGCGCTAACATTTATTATTTTCATAGAAGAATGTTATTGTAGCCTGCTTTTAACTATATTCCATGCAGCTGGATACATCTACTACTTCTGAAAAGGTAACAATCTAGGAATAAGCGAGCATCTAAAATACCCAGTAGTGATATTGTTGTTAAATTAAAAAGAATTTTAGATCGAATGGTTTTTGATGGGGTGTGGAAGGTCATTAAGCGTAATAATTCAGGGCTTATAATACCTTTAACAACTTTAAAAATGAAAGTCAAGTCGACAATAAATCTGAGAGTTTTAACAAATTTAATTTTTTTATGTTAGTTAATTGTGTTATGTTTATTACCAATTATGTTAGTTATCATTTTTATACAAGTTATTATTAAGCACGTTTTTATTATTGCACGAAGCGCATAACAGGTTAAGAAAGCGATGCAATATGTCATACAATTCCTGGAACATCCTTACCATACCCGCAGTTGAATTGAATTACATATTACGAATGCCCGTTTTAAAACACAGAACATACCACGAGATTTTTATACGTTGATTAAAACAATACGTGAATACATTTCATATAAAAGATCTTATTTTTTAGTATCAGAATACTGAATTATTTTGATTTCTAGATTGTACGTGATGATATTTTTACATAGCTTTCAAAAATTGGAGCGTTCTTTGGCGCCATTTAAAAATAATGATAGGTGGGTGGTCCAAAAAAAGTTTGTACTTATCTGTTTGTGTGATATTTGTGAGACTTGAACAGTGTTAAGAGGAATGACTGGGCGGATTTTTTCATGCAAAATTTGAATTTAATTTAAAATATATATTTGAATTTGAGGCCAAAATTTTTTACGAAACTGAATAATTATTTATTTAATCTACAGGTTTAGCAAACATCTAATATGGATATGTGCTACTTTATTTATTTGTGTTTCACATTATAAAATATAAGCCATTCAAAATTCGACTTTTACGGTAAAATTATAAAAAAATATTTTGCCCAACCTACTTTGCAAATATAATGAATTAATAAAAAAATAACACATTGTTAAATACTTCGTTTTTCAAGTTGAAATGTTTAATTAAAATTTTAAAAAACATGTTTTTGTTCCAACATAAATCGGTCGTTTGGTAATTAAATTTATGCCCATGAAATTTTTTTTTTCATAATTAATATTTTAATTTTATATTTCACTAGCGAGTTCCCGGCATGCGTTGTATTGCCACTTAAGAACGAACTTGTTTCTCCCTACGTGTCCTTTCCCATTCGTCCCGTTCCCCTTCCACCTCCCCTTCCTCTCCCGCGTCCCCTTCCCCTCTCACGTTCCCACTCCGCCTTCTCCACGAGGTCGGAAAGTAGGTATTTTGATACTACAAATCATCCACATCAAATCCCCAAAGTTTCATCGCAATTGGATGATCTGTTAGCAATGAATAATTTCATGAAGCCAGAACTCACTTTTGTGTATAGTAAGAATCGCGGGCATGCGCACATCAAATCTCCAAAGTTTCATCGCAATCGGATGAATGGTTTAGCAACGCATAGCATACATACATACATAGATAGAAACAAATATATTTTCATTTTTATATATATATAGATTATATTTGACCAAAGTTATTTTTTTAAATAACTATCATTAATTCACAAATAATTGCCAAAATTGCCACGAAAATCGTGAAAAATCGATTTCAATTTTCTTCGATTTATCAGATAAGTCGATTTTAATGATAGACATTTGACATACTTTTTGATTAGAAAAAATAATTTGGTAGGGTATTTTTGCCACAAATCCAAAATTGATTTGTATGAAACGGGCCGCGCAGCAGTTCCCATTAAAATACATTAAGGTGGACCACCCAGTTTAAACGATACCAACCTTAATATTAAAATAATTATCTAAAAATGTTCCTCTAATTAATATACATCAAATTAACTATCACCATGAATAGGGAAGCATGTAATTCTGTTTAGAAATCCTTTCAAAAATAGCTTCCTCATTTTAAAATGCATCTTAATAACGTAAAGATGTCCCGCGATATCACAAAATTCTTTTGTGCTTTATAAAAAGCATCGTAAAACGCCGTTTATACGTGCATAGATGTAACTTGAGCTGTGTTTATGTGCATTTTGACATGGTTCTTTCTACGAAGATGAAATCAAAATATCGTTAAGATTTGAAAAAAGTTATGAATCATATAAATATGTGTAGAGATAGCGGGATTTGTATCTAGTGAGACGTGAGATGCTTCATGAATTGTTTTTATTTTAGATGATAATCTTCTGTTACTAACTTTCAATCTGTAGACTGTCGGGAAACGCAGATAGTAGGTTAATTTTAAATTCATAAATGGAAAATGGTTAAACGTATTTTTTTAGTGGATGATATGTTAACCCCTCAGTCTAATTTGTTCCCTTTTCGGAACAACCCACAAAGGTCTCCTAGAAATCGTTGTGTCTCTCTTATTATCATGGTAAGAAATATGATCCAAACGGTTTTAGAAAGAGACAACACCACACTTTATATACATATAGAGCCACTTTAAACCTCTAAGTACCGAGGTGCCGTTTTAGTTACATAAGTACCGACGTGAGGTCTGCCAGACCACCATAGTATTAATATAAAAAAAATAATGATTCTTGTATTTTTCTTAAAACATTGCTTCTAAATATTTTTTATTTATCTTTTATTGCTTAAGGAAAAAAAATATAAAGATTTACGCATTTATTAACACTTATAAGCATTTAAATCACAGACGTCGTATTTTTGGAATACAAAATTGACTTTTATCTTAATCTCAATAAAAATTAAATAAACTGTTTTTTTTCTCAAAAGTAAATTATTTCAAAAGTTAAATAACTAGGTAAACTATGAAAACAAAGAAAACTTAAATAATTATCAGTTTTATGAAAAACCACAAGGCATCAAGTTGTAGGAACTATCAAATATTACAAACAGTCATTACACACAGGCTTGCTGCACTGAAGACACATATGTTTCGTGCAAGTGTCACATTTGTAAGCATTCTTGCAGTTTTGAGGGACAGATATGATAGAGTTTTCTAGGTTGGTAACCCTCCATTTAATTTTTTCCCTTACGTTTTCCGGCGCATCTAACCCAAGAACTCTTTTTATCGACGAGCGCAATTCCCGGGAATGAAGCCGTGATTCATATATCTTCCTAATGACAGAAACACTGTTATTTTCAATTGAGGTTGCTCGTTTCATACCCGAATATTCTGGCTGATTCATTGAAACATTCGACTAAAAATAAAAGAGGAACCCATGAAATCTGAAAAAAGTCGTAGCCAAAAAAAGTTACATAAGTACCGACGTGTGGTCTGACAGACCACTCGCGATCTTATAAAAGCCATAACTTACCGAAATCGCACGCTCCGACATTGCAGTTCTCCACAAACGCTGTTGGGCGACTACTCGAGGGGTAAAGAGAAGTATAGGATAATACTACTACGTTAACATAGGTAACTAGACTTTTCGAAAGCTCGAGGTGTCTGTCAGACCACACGTCGGTACTTAAGGGTTAAAACTTTTATGGTTGCTTAAAAAAAAAATTGTTTTATAAAAATTGTGTGTTAATTTCGAATTTGAACTCATAGTTAGCCCCAATGGATTCTTTGTCAAAAGAATTCCTAGGCTGATTATGGATTCTTTTGAGAAATATTATAGAAGCTATTGTTATTAATTCTAGAAATAAGACCTTCTTTACAGTTAAAAAACTGTATATATTTAGACTAAAAGTTCTTATAATTTGGATTAAAAGCTCTTATAATTTGGAATGAGTGTACAGAATGGTCTGGACGCTAACGATCTCTCTATAAACGTCTTAAAATCTCTCTGTTGTTAGAAACCTAACTGCAAGTTCACCTTGGCTCTGAACTGGAGGGGCGAACCTATATACTAGAGACATCTCTTGGGGAACTCTACTCTATCACATAATAACACTGAAACCTATTACGGAGTAATGTAAATGTAAAGTACGCTACCCTCTGCGAGGAGTTTTACAGCCTTCTTTGCGTCCGAAACACCAAATTCAAAACACCAATTCAAAATACATTCACCTGATAATCTTGAAAATTAATCCACTCTACCTCTACTGAACACACTGAGAAAATTTAAATTCAAAATGTATAAACATGTGAAAATAATTCAATCATCTTCATATACAAGGCGCTTCCTAGAAACCCGATGACTGCATCTGCAGAGCAATGACACTGGCACTAGCAGTTTATCTGACCGATCTACAGAGCCTACAAGCCTCCTGCCTCCTGCCTACAGCTTCCCGCGGACATGCCTCCTCGATGGAGGATGGAGGCTTCCGAGAATGTACCCGCGACCGAACCCTGACCCTGGAGAACGACACGTACGCGCGTCCGTCAGCACAATCGTCCCCGAAGATCTGGATACTGGAGGAGGCGGTGCGGGTTGGAAGTTGAAGTCATACTTGTAATAAGATGACTTGTGCGAAATGTTAACAATATTTTGTTGCAGGTAATTATTTTTGATGGGTTATAGTTATGATAGTAAGGATTTTATTATATCTAAGTACAAATTTAAAGCCTCCATTACAATATGTACAACCTTTTTTTTTAAATAGATAACTACTAACAAGCCATTTCTAAGCAGGGGTGGACAGAGGAGATGATGTATCACGCAAACGCTGTGTTTTATTCATTTAAATATGTTTGCGCCAATCAATGTTCTTTTTTGTTTGATTTAGTACTGGAAAACTGCTTATTCCTTTGCCCAGTTCCTTTACCCAAGTACTTGCCCAGTTCCTTTATCCAAGTACCTACCCATCCCACGCCAAGACAAAACGAAATAAAACGTTCGATTTCCGCATTCACTTGTTTTTTATTGACTTGTTGAAAACGCATCCGATTCGAGTGATGTAAAAATTTGTGCATCTTACTTAATTGAAAGTAACGCCATAAGTTCGATTTGGGAACTTATTGGATCACCCGCCGCGGCTGCAGAAGTAACCGTGTTTACAAATATAAGTGAACTATTATAAAGACAAAGGGAGAATTGTAAAAAGGACCACAGAACCAGCGGCAAATGTCTAGTGAACTCGGTAAGTTTTAGCAACCTATCCTTTCCTTTCCTTTGAGTAGTTTTTCAGTAATTGTTGTTTTAGAATCGCACCGCACCCGCCTGCGAACGAATTGATTTGCGCAACCAAAATATGTAATTAGTTCTTTACTTTTTTTAAGCTGTTTAAATTATTGACAAAAATGTCTACTTCAACACACCCCATCTTATTATATAGTGGACACGTTTGGATCTGAGGGCTAAAATAGGCTAACATGCTATGTCTTCTAACTATAGGAATTGTTAAAGATCTAAAAAAATAATTTTCCTCAAGGCTAAGGTCATCTTTGGGGATGCTGTGTAGAAGGTCTTTTTACTGAAAGAAAGAAGAGGAAGTTCTGGGAAGGAAAAGGTATGAGGAATGGGTAATAATCAGTAAGGTAGTAATCAAAGGGTCAGTGTATCTAGGAGTGACGGATGTATGAATCCATCCTTCCCGCTGCTGTGGAAGACGATGGGTCGAGAAAGACCAGAAAGAGAGGTCAAAGAGTCTTCCAAACCGATCCTGATCTAGCCTGTCAGGTAGCTGGTGGTCAGGCGCATCCGCGTTAAGGTCGGAACACACCTCACCCGTACACCCCCGCTAAGTTACCAAACTTAGCGAACTACTTGGATGACCTGTAGCGGAGGTATTGATTATCCAATACACGGTTCCTGGGGCAGCGGTACCCATACCGGCGTTGTAATTGAGCAAAGCATCTAAAAAATTTAATTTATTTACGTTAAATTCAAACTTCTTAACACCACAGGTAGTCTGGTAGGTACATAGATTAATAAATTTATACAACATAATCACTCTAAATTATCGTTGAAATATAATTTTATGCAATCGTTTTATCAGAATTCTACATTTATTGGGCAGCAAACAAAGGAAATTTTTAGAAATAAATTGTTTTACAAGAATTCAACGCACTTGGTTTTTTCAACGCACATTTATAATCTGGTGTTTTAATACGTCTCCATCGCTGGCTAGAACAATGAAATAATTAACATACTAACATGGTGCCAGTCTATAATAGTAACTATTTAATTACCAAGAGAGTTTTCTCTATTATGTTTCAAGTTTAACTAACTAACTAACATCACGCCGTTTCTCCGCAGGGGTATGCAGAGAGGACGGATCGCCAGACAACTCGATCTTGGCACACACTCTTTGAGGCGTTCACATTCATCATCGTCTCATACATGGTCTTCTATTATTCTGACTCTTGACATGACCCGACTCAAGTATCTAATTCACTTTGTCGTGCCATGTCTTCCTCGGGCGTCCCCGTATTCGTCTACCATTCACATTTGCGTCATATATTTTCCTTACACTCCTTCCTCACTCATTCGCTCTACATGCCCAAACCATTTGAGCGTCCCTTTCTTAATCTTATTAATTACGCTTACATCAGCTTCTTTCCGAATCTCCAAATTTTTCACATCTAATTTCTACAGCATTCAGTCTACTTTCATCCCTCGTCTGCCAGTTCCATGCCTCGCTGCTATACATTAGGTTAGGTACCAGCACTCCATTATGGACGGCTAGCTTCGTTTCTTTTGATAGCTTTTTTATGTATGCCGGTAACTCCATTAATGGAGTTACCGGCATCCCGACATCTACCCTTCTTTCAATATCTCTATCAGTCTTCCCATCACTCGTAAACATACTTCCCAAATACATAAACTCATTCACCTGCTCCATGCATTCATTATTCACAACTATGTTACACATTGTTTTCGTACTCTCCCTTTCAAATACCGTGACTTTAGACTTCCTTACATTAATCACTAACTCATTCTTCATCCATACGTCGTTTATCCTAGACACGAGCGACTGTAGATCTTCCATACTGTTCGAAATCAGCACTCCATCATCAGCATGCAACAGGCAACATACTTTCAGATTACTCAATTTCGCGCCCAATCCCATCTCTTTCAATTTTTGCACACAACTATCCATGTAAAGATTGAATAACCATGGTGACATTACGCGGCCTTGCTTAACACCTTTTGTGATGTCAAACCATCCCGTAATATCGCGTTTCAAGTTTAAGGTGCAATATTGAATTTAAGGTATTTTTAAATTTAAATCAAAAATTTTTGAGTACAATCAACTAATTTAATGTCTTAACGGTTTGATCAATCTTATTCATCTTATTTGAGAGTTTTCCTCCCATTTGAAAGAAATACCTACAGTGTTATGCAAATTAGTGGAATCGTTGTCAATTATTATGGTAAAACCATTTATTGCTTGTAAAATAATATGTTTACATAATTGTTGTATAACCGTTATGAAAATTAATAGGAAATATCTCCCCTTATGGTTTCAATAACTGCTTTCCCTCGTTTTGGCATGGACTCAGCTAGTTTTTGCCAATTTTCAGAGATCCTCTCATCCCGAAATCAAACCTGAAAATGCGTTTCTGTCATCTTTGTTCTTGTAGTGCAGTCGATTTTGCATACTCCAGCTTAAATTCTATTGCAAATGGCCCTTAAATTCTCAATAGGGTTCATATCTGGTGTATTCCCGGGCCAATCTAAAACAGTTATCTCCTTATACTGGAAATATTTCATAATTTCCTTCGACTTGTGGCACATTGACCAAACTGAAAAACAACCAAATGTTTCAATAAATAAATGTTTTGGTGGTGTTTTTCGTACATGGGGGTTGGATCTTTGGTGCCAAACGAAAGCATGATGAACAGCTAAAAATAAAAATCGATGTTGAATTAGCATGTTGAAGTGCCAACCCCAAAGGAGGAGCAATTCTCCAAAAGGATTCTGCTCCCTGCCACGAATGTTTGAATGTTTTAAACACATAAATAAATAAACAACAAGCATAATAACACACCCCCCATACACACAATTCTAGATTTATTTTGGTGGTAAATGTCATAAATAACAATATGTGAAATTATTACTACATTAGTAAAGTGATATAACTTAAAATTTTATTTTTGAATAAAATTTTTAATTTTTTTTAACACTTACTAAGTTATGAATCTGCAAAAATCACTGCCCAACCTTTCGGATAATCTTCAGTTATCATCTTCAGGCCTTTAGCGTGCGTGATTCATTGTAAAATTTACAAATAAGTTTGATTTACAGTCCATAAAAGTACCGCGAAATCCAAAGGAATCGTTTTCAACATCAGATAAATAAAATGTTTTTATTTTTAAGAACTGGATTATCTCGCAGGCCATTTGTGTATTTAACGCGCATGTTTTAAAACAATAAAATTATTTAACACCTTAAATTGATGATAAACTGATTTCAATTCTTGATAAAATTGCTCTTTTCATTCCTTTGTTCTTCATGTTGAGTAATTTAAAAATAACGTAAAACAGGTGAAACATATTTCAATCCGAATCGAACAAGTGATATTCAAATCACAACTCCCCAGAAATCATTTACTTATGATCTCAACAGAAATAGAGTATTTTTTTATGGCTAGCCCGTTCGTAGTTCCAATGATATTATGTTCGAGGGATATTATGGTTTAAAACTGTATGTCAAAACCTATTGTCGGATTCAATTCACAAAGAAAAAGTAGATCATGAACATGGCACTAGATTTAGTAAAAATGGGGGTTTGTCCATTCCGAAAATTATAAATAAATAATACGGGCAACGGACATTCACTTATCTTGTCACTACCATGTTTAATAAGATGCCCATGAACATAGAAATCGAATTAAATTGTACCACCCATCTCAAAAAAAAAAATTATAATAATTAAAAAATCGCTAATAAATCAAGACTTTATTTTCACATTGTTTGTTATCGTATGCATAAATATGACTACGAGTAATTTGCCTGTGTTATATCTGCCTGTCTGCGTATTTTATGGCTTTATATAGTAAGTACTTTAATTATAAATTTATTCTTCTATATCTATTTTCTATGTTGTGGTTTCTTGTTATATGTGTGCTTTAGTGTTATATTAATATTGTTAAATTGACTTCCTGACAAACTGCTTTGAAGCTTAGCGGGTGCTTAAAATGAAGAATTAAAAAAAAATATAAATAAATCATCCATTGACATAATATATTTAAGTTTATTGTTGTAATTAGTTTTATGTTAGCCCTGAGGAAGTATTGCTTTAGCAATGCTTCCTCAGGGCTAACCAGGGCTACAGGGTACCCGGCATGCTTTCTATGCCATTCAATAAAGAAATTGTTTCTCCCTATAAAATTTACCGCAAATATATCAACATCGTTTCCAAGGCAACGGTTTGTCCTCCACGGCAACGATTTGTTTTGCTTAGCAATAACTCGCTTTTCTTACGGACAGAAAACGTATAATAAATATTTATAATTTCATAATGCCAGAACTTACCATTATATACAGCCTAAAGTATTCGCATATAATTTAGATTTCTATTGGTGAAAAAAATTTAAAAATCGTTTTATTGTTTTATGCGGGAAAGCGCAACAAACAAACACGCAGTTTTGCATTCATAATATTAAAGTATATACAAGTGCAGGCTCATTAAAAATCACTTATTATTCAGATATTTAAAAAAAAAAACAATATAAATTATTCTTTATTCAAATATTATGTTGTGGGTAGGTACCTACCTAATTTATTGCTTGCCAGAGGGGTGTTGGTTATCAATTAAATGATTCCCGAGGCGGCGGTACCGTTCTGCAGCAAGAATCAAAACTCTTAACCCCGCTTTGAACCTCGTATACCATTAAGCAATTAAACCTATTTTCAGTCCTCACTACATTTTCTTGCACGTTTTGTGATGTCTTTAAAATAAAATATAACACAAATAAATGGTATTAAATATCACCACACTAAATCATTAACCCCATCACCAAATCACGAATCATGTTGCAACACTACAATAAACCATCAAGAAAACTTGATCACGTAAATCTAAAGTCAGAATTATTCAAAACGTATCAGACTTCATACGGCAGAGGCGAGAGATGGATATCTTTACAAGGAATAAGACGAGACTATTGTGGTAAAAAAGGACGATATTTTATTATCTGTGGAGTCTGCGCTGGGAAAAGCAATAAAAATATAGTTTAGTGGACAGCGTCACGCCACCAGGGCCAATTATCAGCTTCTAAGTAATCATTTTTTTTGTTTTATTGTTATTCTGGCAATCTTTTATTGTGTTTGTAGATGTCGCTGAAGATGGCCGGGTGGCGCAGGAAAATGTAGCGTTAAAACTTACAGTGATTTATTTTTGGGTTATTATGCCGTGTTGGGATACTTCCTTCTTAAGTCAACGTTGTGGACACTGTAATGCTGTCCGAAAAGTTGGCTAAAGAAGGAGGTAGCGCAACGCGGCATAAAAACCAAAATATTAATCGCGATATCACTTTTGGTCGTGAAAATCTCAAATCATATCTGAAAACTTCCTGTTTAGATTTTTTTTTACATTAGCTCCACACAGGAGACGCTTTGTGGAGGATTTTTTAAAGGAAAGGAAGAAGAAGAATTTCTGGGAAGGAAATAGGTATGAGGGAAGGGTAGGAATCTAGGGGTCAGCGTGTTCAGGAGCGACGTATGAATCCTTCCCTTCAACTGCGGTGCAAGGCGATGGGTCGAGAGCTGGCTGGAAAGAGCTACGCAGCAGGTGGGCAGACACATCGGCCGCCAAGACCTTGACAAACCTCACCCTATGAACCTGGGCATCCCTGTTACGTCACCAAACGTAGCGAGCCACTTGGGGTGACCTATGGCAGAGGTTTTGGTTATCTAATAAATGGTTCCCGGGGTGGCGGTACCCAAACCCGCCTCTCAAATGTTCTAATCTTAACCCTACGCATATTGTGACAGATCTAGTAAACGCCATGATATCGTCTATAAATTTGTAAGGATTCAACATATCCACCAGACTGCATATTGATGCAGAAATAAATCCTTAATATTTTTTAATATGATGGTAGTTGTCATTAAATCATCAAAAATGACATAATATATTATACGACAATGAAAGCATGTTCTTTGCTTATTTTCGGCCTGGTTTTTCACCGCGGCGATACCGAGAGTATCTTTCACTTTGGAACGTGTCGCAAATATGCTATTTAATTTTTTATATGAATTAATTACGAAACAACATAAATTAAATTAATCAAATGAAATTTAGTTGCGCACGCTGGGATTTGAACCCGCGATCTCCAAATTCGTAGTCTAGAACTCTGACACTGTACGGCGCGTATACATTTGCGAACGTAAATGCGAGCCGAGCAACGACGTAGCAAAAGGCTCGAAACGCTACTTCTTCAATTTTTACCACAATACGTGTTCCGGCTCGAAGGTTCGACTCGTTTCTGTACACACAGCCTTAAACCTCAACCACGGAGGCTGTCGAGAATTATAGTCTAAAATACATTACCATTTTTTTTAATGAAAAGTCCTTGAAATATTTTTATAAATTAGAAATATAAAATTTTTTGGATATTGAAATTTTTGGTTTGAGATTTTTTGAATTTTGAATTTTTTTGTTTTGGATGTTGAAATTTTTTAAGCCGACTTTCTTAATGCATTTGATTCTTTCTTTCTTCAAGAAATTTTATTATATTTTGCGCCACCCGTGACGTTAATTATTCATCATGTTGGCCATAAGTAAAAGCGTGTCATGAGTCAACTCTGTAAAAGAGAGCGGCGGTAAGAACAAAGAAATTATTAAATAGCCAGTATAAAAATTATTTATATTCATTTCCATATTGCCTGCTTTCAATTAATTTACTGCGGAATCATTGACAATGGCTTATTGCGATTCTGGTGCCTTGAAAATAAGGGTCCAATAATAACAATTTTACCCGCGGCCTCGCACGCATGGTATTAGGGGAAAATTACTGTAGCGCTTTCACTTATCAATTATCCCCCCCTCTCCCCCTCCTCCCCTCCCCTCTCCCCCCCCTCCCCCTCCACCCTTCCCTCAACCCATAAATTCATTCCCGGTACATTCAGTTTTCAATCAGCTCACGTGCCATCTAAATTTCATAACGCCAGAGCTCACCAGTAGTAAAAAAAAGAATTATCCGATTTGGTGCAGTCGTTCGGAAGTGATGCGCGTACAAACGTTTCGGAGATTCATTTTTATTTATATGGATAGATAGATATTAACTACGATTTCCCGCAAATATATCATCATCGTATCTACGGCAACGATTTGTTTTCTGACATTGTTAGCAATAATGCGCTTTTGTTGGCGACAGAAGACATATAATAAATATAATATATTAATTTTTATAATTTCAAAACGCCAGAGCTTACCATTATATACATCCTTTATTACTCGCATATAATGTAGCGCTCTATTGGTGAAAGATATTTCGAAATCGGTGTATTGATTATGTGTGAATGCGTAAGTTTCGCATTTTCGCATTTGTAATATTTAGTATTAGATGAATTTATCTTACAAAATCAAATATTTTACAAAAAAGAATGTTCGGGTTGGAACTGTTTTCAAATACACCTGGTTTTAAACGTAGAAACAATTTATTAGGATTAACTTGTTGAAGCCCGTAAACCTCATTTCAATATTTAATCATTGAATAAGATTCGACCGCCTCCGTGGTCGAGAGGTAAGGCTCTCGACTAGCAATCCGAAAGTCGCGGGGTGAATAAATTTTATTAGATTAAATTGTGTTATTTCACAATAAATTATTTAAAATCATGTACAGTGTTTATACGGTACATTCCAGAGACAACTCTGAATTGTCCTGGTGGAAGACCATCATTCAGAATTGAAACATTGGTTAGCTGTATTAAAATCTGAGTCTTTCATCTGCTTTCGAAAACTTTAACTATTTAATTTAAGCGCACGTAAAAAACAGAAAATCTATTTGGAATTGAATGTCAAGTGGGAATATTTGATGACATTATTTTTTTTTGTTTATGTCCGAGCGGTTAAAATACTCATGATAAAAAAAAAATTGTCTCCATGAGTCTATGAGGACCACGCAAAAGAACAATTTATTATTCCGATTACCTTAAATTTGTTACCCTATTCAAATGTATTGTATTGTCAGATTAAAATCTACCGTATTAAAACGAACCAAATTCCCATCAAATCCTTCCATTCCTATCACAGGTCGTTCCCAAGTTGCCGAACCTGCAACTAGAAAATCGACCCAGTGGCGTTTTTTACAGTTTTCTTTCGATATTCACATGATTCCAGAAAAAGAGTCAACGGTTTAATTTTTTTTTTATATTTAAAGTTACCAATAAAGTATGCACCTTCTACAGAAAAGATTTAACCTTGCCGTAGCAAATGGACCGAGAAATAGAAATGATCAATGTAATGTAGTTTTTGTACATGAGCACCACACAGGAGGCCCTGAAGAAAATAATATCCCTCAGGGCAAATGTCATCTTTGAGGACGCTGTGTAGACGGTTTTTTTAAGGAAAGGAAGGAGTGAAAGATCTGGGAAGAACATGGCACGAGGGGTAGGAATCTGAGGATCAGTGTGTCCAGGAGTGACGGACGTGTGAATCCATTCCACCTGTTGCAATTGTACCTAAGGCGATGCGATGCGGTGAGTCAAGTGAGTACTGCTGGAGAGGTAAAAAGGTCTCCCTCAACCAATTTCTCCAAATCCGACCCTCCACACATTAAGTGAGCACCGCCACGACCTTGGACAATCCTCTCTTCATGAACCCGAGTACTCCTGCTAAGTCGCCAAATGCAGCAAACCACTTGGGGTGAACCATCGTGGAAAGGGTATTGGTTATCCAATAAATGTTTCCCGAGGCGGCGGTACCCATACCCGCTTCCTAAGTCTAAACATAAACTTTAGGGTGCACAGTTTACAAACGCGCCATGTAAGCGGGTTCCCCACAGGACGTCGGATCATGTTAATTTATCATGTAAAAAAATGTATACAAGTACTTAGGGGCCATCCATAAATTACGTCACACGAATTTCATGATTTTTTGACACCCCCCCCCCCCTCGTCCCTGTCACACATCGTCACATTTGTGAGACCCCTCCCCCCTAGTGTGACGTCACATATTTTGCAATTTTACATCCAAAATTTTTTTGCGTTTTAATAATTTAGATTTTTACATGTGACGTAGCAGAGCTGATGACCCTCCCACACCCCTGTCACACAATTTCACACTTGTCTATTCCCCCCCCCCCCTTAAGGTGTGATGTAAATTATATGTACGCATATTGTGTGGAAATGTCGCGTGTTATTTTATACTTAAAATGATGACCCGATCCCTCGACAATTGATCTCCCGAAATGAAATTTACTATAGAAATATAATTTTTTGTGCATATTTACCAATTTCGTTAAAAAATATTCTGTTCGACTTCAAAAATGCCCATAATAATAATTTTGTATGAATATCGAAGGTCGGCGGATTCACTGTCATGGAACCATTTAAAATATTGATGAAAAGGCCATAATGAAATGACGTCACACAGTGGTATTTCTATTTATAAAAATATTTGGATGACTTGTATACCGCCGTTTTTGTGAAAAATCACCTCAAGGGCGCTGTACAAACTTATAATACATTTCTATAATCTTACTTCTAACTGCAAACTAGACAAACCACCATTACAACTTATGGCTAAAAATTGCATCCTCCGGTTCATCGATCACCGATACAAAACTACATACAATGATTTGACCAAAGAAAGCGATGCTGTTGTAAAAATGTACTGTACAGGCAGAAAAATTATTGAAGAAACTATAATAATGTGTTTATTGCTGTTCGGTGTCGTGAAGTTCGCGTGTATCTTTGATTTGTTGACGGCAAAGCAACGGCATATGTAAATGACAGTTGTTTTCATGTGATCTATGGTTATGTTCAAGGTTCTCCACAAATAGGGCGGTTCTGTGGAGGCATTCCAAAAATAGATCGTAGAAGAGATGGTGATGACGGGAAGAAGATTGCAGCAGGATGAAGAGGTCTTAGTATTGGATACAATGGAGCCAACGGACATTGGAAGAGACAAAATGGAAGAGAAAAAAACCCACCCTGTAGCACCTTGACGATAATGACGATTTCCAGAATCGGATGGCGAAAATACGCTCTGTATTCGCTAGTGACAGACAACCATTCAACATAAAAATGTTGAATCCTTCAGCTATGTTTATGATCCAATTATTCAAGCATTCTCAACCCTTTTTTAAACAATAACGACCAATATGCAAATAGCAAAAGCTGTTAAAAGTTACAAAAACTGTAATCAATGTTATGTTTATTACATATAGAACAAAAATATTGCAAGTGGGTACACATAATTAGACATTAAGTACACGTGGAAAACATCCACATTTCCTACGAGGAAGTTAATCAACCTAGCAAGTCTTCTGAGGGGCACCACCATTGATAAGTAAGTTCTGCACCTGGGAAGAATCAGAAGTCCCTTTCCTATCCTTCCCTCATCTCTGTATCATCCAGCCTCTTATCCTCTACGAGGAATGCCAGAGATCCATAGACTCCACAGTGTTTTCTGACCTGATATTATTTTGAAAAATGTTGTAAAGTGTTGAAAATTTTTTTTTATACTGTTTTTGGTTATTAGGCTTGCGAAAATTGGTAAGACCTCCACTGTGTACATCACTAGTCAGTGGTGTGCGAGAATGCAATCATGACTGCAGTCACGGCGGGGGTAGGCAGACGATTTACTACAACACTTCCCAAATAAATAAGGCTTTCACTATCTTCGGAGCGGATCAGCCTTCGAGTCATGGAATACCGCAAGTTTGACGAGGGATAGAAGAAAATACAAATTTCTGATATTGCCAAATAAAATCATCGACTGTACATAGTGTTACTTCTCAAATTTTGCAATACTTTCTGAACTGAAAATTTAACTTTGAAAATCCATGCCAATCGAGGGTACCCGCATCCCAGAGATTATTATATTTAAGTAAAATATTTTTGGAAATTTTTATCAGAACAATTGATTAATAATTTAAGCACGAAGTGTATGAACGAATCAATTTTTCATTTCTTATTTTTATTTTTTAATCCAGCATGTCTGGGTGGATGATGCAAAACCATATTAAATGAGACATAAATACAATTAATTACACAAGGAAAAAAAATAAGTGTGTATTTCACACGCGATAGAAGTGAAACTGGAAAGTTGCTGGATGTCGCTTTCTTTTGTTTTGCCTGTTTATTTTAAAGTGGTTTGAAGATTGGATATGGTGAATTTAGCGCATTATATTAGAACCCACGACCCGTCATATAATAAATTTTAGTGACGTATTTCCGTTTCATTCGAAATTCTAATCACTAACGACGCTAAAGAAGTTTCATTTCAAAAGGTGAAAATTTCAAAGAGACCAGATAATAATAACATTAACCCCTTGGGCTAATTGGCTTGCTTTTCGGAACAGCTCACACAGGTCTCAAAGAAATCGTTTTGTCTCCCTTACAACCGTATTGAGGTTTTGGAAAGATAAAATATCATGCTATATATTAATCAAATCTAAAAGTCAACCACAAATAATTAAAATTTAGACCTTCATGAAACCAAACTTTCCGACTGCAATTTGAAATAAAAGAATAAAGCTTTGGAAATTTTTTATTATTTATTTTCATGAAACGACAAAAAAGAGATACCGGTAATGTTTATAATATATTTATCTAATAAAATATGTATGTGAACTTTAATTTTTTACGTTACTAGTAATTTTAGTTTGAAAAAAAATTAGGTGAGCAATTTTTAAAACTTTTTAAAGCTTGCAAAAAAAATTTAAATAAAAAAAAGAGATTTTGAGGTAAAATTTAAAAGCATCTTGCATAACCTTTTAAACCCCGTTTTTAATTTTTGGATACATTAAAAATATTCAATTTATTTGGATTTTTTCGCAAAACGGAAATATTCTGACTTACTGACAAAATATTTTTGAGGTCTGAGAGTTAATTAAAAATTTCAAAAAATTAGGATCTTCCTTTAGGGTGGTCGCTGCGTCACCCATATTCATCGCTCATTGTGTGTATACATACATACATAGCTAATTTAATCCAAAATTCGTTCGAATTGTACCTATGAGTTCTCTAAAGTTATCCATGTGGATTTAGCATTAGTTAGATTCTTATTTATTACTAGCTTTTCCCCGCGGCTTCGCTCGCATGGTATTACGGCAAATTACTCTAGCGCTTGCACTTATCAATTATCTCCCCCCCCCCCCCCACCCCACCCCCATCCCCTCCCGCATTCCATATATTCATTCCTTTACATTCAGTTTTCAAACATCTCGCCTACCACCTAAATTTCATAATGCTATAGCTCAAAGAAAAAAAGAATTACTTATCCAATTTCGTTCATTCGTTCGGAATTTATGCGCTTACAAACATTTCGGATGTTTATTTTTATTTAAATATTTGGAAGTTCGTTAATATAATAAAAAAATACTCTATTTATCATTCAGTCTGATAGCTTGTCCAAAAAAAAAACTAATTCTAATATTTGAATTTTCTGCAGTAGTAGCTGACCAGTAGACTGAGTACCTACCAGCATAGAGCCCAAAAATATATCAACATTGTTTCCATGGAAAAGATTTTTTTCTGACGTTAGCAAAAACTCGCTTTTGTTAGCGACAGAAAACGTATAACAAATATAATATATTAATAATTATAATTTCATAATATAACCTGTAGTCTGCGCATATAATTTAGCTTTATATTGGTGAAAGAATTATTAAAGTCTTTATATTGTGTTATGCGTGAAAAGGTCATAAACAAACTCGAGCAGTTTCGCATTTATAATATTAGTATGGGTATTGAGTTTATGTTTGTTTTATGTATCTTGTAGTCTTTTTTATTTTTGTTATACTGTTGTTATAAAATAAATTTGTATTTGATATGTAAAAGCCCAATAGGACGTCAATAAATAAATTTAAAAAAATATCAGGAAATCAGGAAATATCCTGATTGAATATTCTTCCTATCTTGAATCTTTCTGCAGAATTCGAAAGCAAAGGCAAACATCACCGATGACCTTAAAAATCACCGTGCCCAGATCAAAAGCAGTGGGTAGGTACGTATGTCATCCTTCCTGAACATGAGAATATTTAATATTCACGCGGCGACCGAAAGATTTATTTTTTGTCTTCACAAGTAAAACCTATTTGTGGTTACAACAAAGGAGCCGCTCGCGCGTGTAAACGATATTTTCTTTATTATGAATACCGTGAAACACAAAATATATACAACACAAACAAACGCGGATTCGTCTCAAATAATAATCATTTTAGAACAGATAAAATTTTCAACGTAAAAGCTACCAAGGTACCGACTTTTTTCGTCGCATTTTCTCTTTGAATATTATTATTGATGGAGTTTTTTTTTAAGTGAAACTTCTTTAGAGGCGTTAGTGATTCGAAATTTGAATGAAGGGACATTAGGCATTAGCACCTGCGAAGCATCACACAGCGCTCATTGGCCGATTTGATTATGATGTCACTTTTAAAGACTCCCATTGGTTGAGATATAAAACGAAAATGACGCTAGGTCCTAGGTATGCGCTCATTGGCTGCTTTGATTATGACCTCACTTTTCAAGGCTTGAGATTGTTTTGGTTAAGTTTCGCCTCTACCGTGTGTGAATTGCACTCGTATTTTTTATTTTTTTTACGTTAACTCCACAGAGGAGGCCCTGAGGAAAATAATTTCCCTTAGGGCCTATGTCATCTGATATGCTGTGTGGAAGGTCTTTTTGAGGAGAGGAAGGAATGAACATTGGTCTTGAAGATACCCATGTTGTAGGAGGGAGGATACACAGAGGCCGCCAAATCGTTCTTCAGCCGAGCTGTTGAACTTAAGAACGAGTCGTAAGAAATGACGCATTCTCATGTGACTGATGACAACCGTGTACAAATATTTGGCGCGTGTTTGGCGTACTTCCCGACTGTGCACCGGTGCCGAGGGGATTAATGACGGTAGTTCCTTGGAGCATCTCATTGATATACCGGTAGAACAAAGATTGCATTCCCACCCGACGCCTGTGTTCAAAAGATTGCAATCTGTTTGTTTAGTTGGGAAAATCTATCAAACGTCCGTTTCTGTACAGAGTCGAGGGTTTTTCAGGTATTTTGGGGCTCCAGATCAGAGCTGCCAAATTCAACGTTTCGAAATTCCGCGGGGCGCACTTATGTTTTGTACAGGGTTAGCAGTTGTGTACTATTAAAGTATCTGCGGGCCCTGTACAGTACGCCCAGTTTTTGAGAGGCTAACTTAACTCTGGTTTCGATGGAGCCAGGGATTTATACTTCGACAATTTAAAAAAAATATTATTCATATCAACCTAACTATTACGATCACAATAATGAATTATTGAAAACGTAAGCAAAAAGAAAAAAAAACTGCATTTTGTTTATGAATTTTTGCAATTTTATTCATGGGTGATAAAATAATCTTTCAAGAATTTGAAGAAATTTTTCAAACGCGCCATTTCGGTGTCATCAACGTGTAATTTCAGGGTAACTTTTGATCAGAGATAACAGTCAAGCCTTATATTTGCAACTATAAACCCCGGTGTAATTTTAATTTGGTAATTAATTTGAAATTAGATAACTTTTTGGAGTGAAAACTTCTTTAGCACCGTTGTGATTGACACCCCGACGGCCGTCGTAATCCAGCGGTAAGGCCCTTGACTCGCATTCCGAAGGTCGCGGGATCGAATCCCGGCGTGGCAAATAAATTTTATTTTGATTCATTTGTGTTATTTCACAATTTATTCATTAAAAATAATATGTAGTATATTTGCGGCACGTTCCAGAGTGGAAGATACTCTCGGTTTCGCCCTGGTGTAAGACCACCGTTCAGAATTGAAACGTTGCTTGAAATGGCTTAAGCCGTGTTTGGTGACCAGATCTGAATAGCCAGGTACTTCCCACTTTCCTCTTCTTCATCTCCTTCCTCCCTATTACCTTCAGTCTCACAACATACCCCAATTGGGGATGCCATAGTATCACTGGCTCCAGACGGGAGCAGTTGGGACTTTAGTGCGGTATTCATTTGAAAAAAGGAGAAGAGTTCTGGAAAGGAAATGGCATGAGGGTGTGTAGGAATCTGGGGGTCAACTGTCTAACCCTTGGCAGCTGGGACTCTTGTGCGGTATTCATATAAAAAAAAATTTGAAACTCGTTGAAACTCGATGAAAAGAAAAATAGCGACACTAAAAAGAGATAAACACATACTTCTATAGGATTTAGCCTGCGAGAGAATGAGGTAGCATAATCGGTCTAACATTTGTGCGGTGCTTCCTAGCCTATCGGTTCTCGTAGTATATGGGTGGGCCATGAATTGATGATATTGATTATTAATGAAAAATTCAATAAGTTTTATAAAAAGAATTTTATTTTTTTTTTAATTTCAACGATATTTGAGTTAATTTTATCAAAAGTACTTTTCTTAAATCGCTTCTTAAGATCTTTGATTTAATTCAAAACATTTGAAGCACAATGCTCTATTCAGATTGTCGTCTTTATATAAACGTTAATGGCCTTCGTGCATTCTTCTACGTATCATCTGAAGGGATATAACATCACCCTTAACTGGATCACTCAATGGACCAGAACCTTTGAGGAATTCCTGATCGATTGGCCCGAATTAAAATGACGTCCGAGGACTTAAATCAAATGAGTTTGATTCGAAGATTGTTGGTCTTTTGTTATTTTTTCGATTATATTATTCATGCATGATAGTCGTGTAATAAAACGTTCCCACCGAGTGAATAAAACATACCTCGTCAAACTTAACCTAAACCTTATTTAACCCAGCAAATAACTCACCAAATGTAACATAAACTAATCTAATATATTTTCTGTAATATTTAATTAAAATGAAGACATTATGAGCGAAACTCAATCGAAAATCTGGAAACAGAAAAATCAGAAAAAGATATTGGCACCTCTGGGACTCGAAAGTAGGGAAACCCGGAAAGTAGGGAGGTCCTGGGCTCGAGTCCCAGAGGTGCCAATATCTTTTTCTGATTTTTCTGTTTCCAGATTTTCGATTGAGTTTCGCTCATAATGTCTTCATTTTAATTAAATATTACAGTTTGAGGTTTTACTCATAAAGTTAAAATAATAAATAATAATATTCATCCCAGACTTGCAGAAGAGTCAATAGATGTCGCACATTAAATAAAATGGATAATAATTTATCCTGACACCATCTAGATTGCATTTAGTTCGAGTTGAATCTTGCAATCATTCATAAAGATGGCAGCCAATAAAAATATGCGTTAAGAAAAATGAAGATAATATGGGTGGTTCTTAGTCGAAGTATGGTACAGTTAAAAGTGACCGAATTGGATATTGACACCTTAGCTCAGTGGATAAGAGCCCCAACCCGGAAAGTAGGGAGGTCCTGGGTTCGAGTCCCAGAGGTGCCAATATCTTTTTCTGATTTTTGTGTATCCAGATTTTCGATTGAGTTTCGCTCATAATGTCTTCATTTTAATTAAATATTACAGTTTGAGGTTTTACTCATAAAGTTAAAATAATAAATAATAATAATATATTTTCGTTATTTATTTTTGGGGTGTTACGCCTTGTTGCACTATCTCCTTCTTTAGCCAACATTTTGGACAGCGTTACAGTGACCATCATCGGGACTTATCACACCTACCTAAATTAATATTTGATATTTGCGATCACGTTCCGGAATGGAAGACACCATAAGTATCGCGTTGGTGGAAGACCACCAGTCAGAATTGAAAAGTATTTGAAATGGCTTTAGACCTATTTGGTGAACAGATATGAAAAGCCAGGTACATTACCACCTTTCTATTCCCCATCTCCTCCCCCTTTCTACTACCTTCAGCCTCACAATATACCCCAATTGGGGTTGCCATAGCCTCACTGGCTCCAGATTGGAGCAGTTGTGACTCTTGTGCGGTATTTACATAAGATGGGCTAAATACGTAATATATTGATTGATTAATTAATTGATATATTTGCGGCACATTCCAGAGTGGAAGATACTAATAGTATCGCCCTGGTGTAAGACCACCATTCAGAATTGAAACGTTGCTTGAAATGGCTTTAGCCGTGTTTAGTGACCAGATCTGAATAGCCAGGTACTTCCCCACCTACCTCTTCCCTATCTCCTCCCCCCCCCCCACTACCTTCAGCCTCACAACATACCCCAATTGGGGATGCCATAGTCTCACTGGCTCCAGACGGGAGCAGTTGGGACTCTTGTGCGGTATTTCATATAAAAAAAAAAAAAGCAGATACGGTGTCAGTTTCAATGTTTATTTATTTTTATGACATCCCAAAGTGAAGAGTTTTCAGTTTCGATCTGAATTCTGTAAGTTTTTAACCATTGTAGAGAGAGATTACGAATTAATTTGACTGTTATCAACGATTATGACTTTTTTAAATGACAAAACTACGGGAAACGTAAATGGTGAACACAGGAAGGGAATCTGACTCACCTTAATCTCCCTTAGCACATTATTGTTGGAACCGATACATCACTTAGCTGAGCACATGCACAAGTCTCCGCACGAATCAATATTAAGAAATCGAGGTATCAAGGAAGGAATAACTGCACTAGTTACTTAAGTTAGACCATTGGTCCCCAACCTTTTTATCACCGCGGACCAGTCAACGTTTGATAATTTCACTGCGGCCCGCTGAGGGGGCGACGTTGATTTCAGGTTGTTTTGATTTAATAATTTAAATTTAATTGTATTTAAACACGGCTTCAAAATAAAATACAGTTACACCGAAAAATTAATACAAAGTGATGTAATATTTTAATTCACTAGAATGCTAAATAAAAAAACCCTGATCTTGTTTCTTTGCAACCTTTGGGAGGGTAATAGAAGACAATGACAACCGAAGTGTTTTGCTTATGTCCAGTTTATTCGGTTGCTTTTTTGGTTGCCGTCACTGCAGAAAACCATGCTTCACACAGATAGGATGTCGGAAATGGCAAAAGGGATAAGTGGTGGTGGTGAATTGTGGTGGCAATCTCAGGATATTCCGAAATGATTTTAATCAGAACACCGGCTGAATTGTTGTGTCATTTCAATCTCCAGCAGTTAATTTTCTTCTTGGCTTCTTTGACAAATGTGTCGCGAATTCATTCCTTAGCAGTTCGTGGGTCTCTTGTGGTTGGGAAGTAGCCTTCAAACTCCTTTAAAAGCAAATACAGGTTATCATGCACCAACTGGGAGAATGAATGCTCAGACTCAGTCTCGCCTAAAATCCCCGCTAAAGTCTGAAGCATGTCCAAAATGCCTCTGTACACGCGTTGTCCCTTCAACTCCAGTGTTCGATTTTTTTTTTACTTAATTTTGATTTTTAAGTAGGGCCTTGGGCGGCCCGGTACCATTTGATCCACGGACCAGTACCGGTCCGCGGCCCAGTACCGGTCCGCAGCCCGGGGGTTAGGGACCACTGCTTTAGACTACACTAGACACCAATTACATACACTGAGAGATCACTAGATCGGTAATCATTGCACAGATGCTTCTTTAGCAGGATCGATATTAAAGAACTGAGAGATCAGTTGATCACGGCTCTAGTTACTTTAACGAACTGATTTTTCCTTGAGAGTCATTGTTCCACAATGCCACTGGTAGATGGTAGATACTATTGGCACATATTATAAGACAGGATAGGTTTGAAAAGTAGGCAGGATGAAGGAAGGTAAATAAATGTAAATTGGATCAACAACCGTGTTAGTTCATTTATGACTTTATTTCAGTATTTAGAATGTGATATTTCATAACAACTCAACAAATAAATTGGAAAAGCAAGATCTCAATTTTCAGTTCAGCTGGCAGCAGCTGCTGTTACGAATCAATAGAAAACAATTCCGATATTTATATTATCTTTGATTGATGGTTCACACGTCATCGATACTAACCAGTTTTATGGCAGTGTTAAAAGCTTTCGCGGGAGGCTTCTTAGCACTGCAATAAATAGCTCACTACTGCACGGCTAAAAGGTATTGTTAAAAGAATTTTCGGTATGGTAAGACCGGACAGAACACCTGTGCAGGTCCCCATTGGCAATATGATAGGTAGGGCCTGATGTATTCAGAAATACTATTGTTCGGTAACATGTGTGCCAACTTCTTAAAAGAAATGAAATTTTTAAAAGTATTAATTAGAAATCTCAAGGTTCTGTGTTGACACCGTGTGTGTTCATTTGTATGTTAAATTTGGTAGAAAGAAAAAAAATCTAATGCGTAGTAAATATTTTTACATTTAAACAACTTTTTTGTTGGAAAATGAATAACGGTTTATTGGATAACCAACACCTCTGCCATAGGTCAACCCAAGTGGTTCGCTACGTTTGGTTAATTAAAAGGGGTGCCCAGGTTCATGGGGTGACGTTTGTCCGGATCTTGGCAGCGGATAATTCTGCCCCTCAACGAGGCAGACCTTTTAATCTGTCTAGAGGGACTCTCTGAACGTTGCCTTACCGCAGTGGGAGGAATAGATAGTTGACCCCCAGATTCCTACCAACTCTCATGCCTTTTCCTTCCTAGAACTCCTCTCCGTCCTTTCCTAAAAAGATCTCCACAAAGCACGCCAAAGATGACATTGGCCTTGTGGGGATTTTTTTTACTCAGGCCTTCTGTGTGGAGCTAATCTAAAAAATGCTTATTTTTGTTCTACCTGTACAGGTAAGTACCCTTCGAATGATTAATGTGCAGCGAATCACCAAATAATGACGGAAAGGGAATATTAGTTCAATAGATACACCTCTCGAACACGCGACATTTATGGTTATTGTTTATATATCTTCTATATCTCTAGTACCTATCAACGTGATGTTTTTTGATCACTTGCAACACACATGGTAAATAAACTTCAAATTAAGATTTTACGTAAGTTTTACTTTTTAGGTAAAGAGATTGAATGCGCACATTATTATTGTGAAATGCAGAATAAAACTATAAACTCAAAGAACGGGTTGTTTAATTGAATTTGATCAATTCATCATATTTTGAAATTCCATTCAAGTTATGTTATTATTTCAGTTCTGTGAAAAAATCGACCTACAATGATGTTAATTGTTAATAATAGAACTTGAATCGAACTTTCAAAGAAATTTGATGAATTGTTGAAATTCTGTAAACTACTGGCCTTATCGGATGGATTGATTACAACTACAGCTTTAGTAACCACTCCTAGCTTCATCAACAACCTAATTTAATCTAACTTAACCTACCTTACCTAACCCAAACTCAAAACCTTAAAAAACTTTATTCAACCTTAACTAATCTCGACTAATCGGATTACAAAAATAGCACCACCGTTTTAACAAATAAATAAAATCTTTAAGGGGGGCGATATATGTAAAAAAAAAACTTTTTTTTTTTTGTTTTTGCGTACATAGTTTATATAACATTTCAAAAGTATGCCTGTAAATTTTTAGAATGAAATTCGGATTATTTATTGATTAAAAACTCATTTAAGTGCTCCCCCTCAACTCAAAGACCAAGTCGATGACCAAAGGGTGAGTCGAGAAAATCGCCACAGCTCTTTGAAGACCAAAAAAGCTCGTCAAGCATGTCAAGAAGAACTTAAGAAGAAAAACGAGTTCTACGAACGCATCGAAGGACTTCTGTATGGCCCTGAAATTGCTGACTAGTTGGTAAATCGTTGTAATCATAGTGTGTCAAAACTTTACACGTGTTTCTCTCCAAACTACTTTTTTTAAATTGGCGGGCAAGACAACTCAAAAATTACTCAAACCGATTCTTATTAAATTTGGCACACGTTTTCTCTGTAGTATTAGATTCTAGTTGAACATTAAACATGCCAAAAAAAATTACAAAAATTACCACTTTCGATCCAAAAACCTTTAAAAAAAGGGTGAAGAATCTAACTTTTTTTTCTGAGTCGTGCCAATTTACGATTTTTTTACTTTTTTGTTTTTTTGTTGGTTCAACTAGAAGATACATTTTATCAACAAGCTCAAATCAAAATTTTTGATTTCAGATAGCTGTGAAGCTAAAAATCCTGCCGATTGATGCCTTTCGCCGCGAGGGTATCAGGAGATTAGTTAATATGGCGGCCATTTTCATGTATTTAAAAATATAAAGAATTAACATACTGAATTTAAAAACGATTCATTTATTCCTTCCTTTTTAAATAAGCCTCTGAAAAACGGTCGAAATTCAGGCGGTTACATGTATCGCCCCCCTTAAAACATTCGCCAGTGTTGTGATCCGTGGCGAGCGGTTCTAAGCGCGAGATCACGTGGCCTACCGAAAGTCTGGGACGAGTTTTTAAAGCACGCTTGTTTAAAAGAGATAAAAAAAAAACAAAACGAATTGAACAGAAGCATGGCTACTATTCTTTATTGAATTATGATCCAAAGACCAGGGGCGTCTCATAAAATAATTTTACTGATTTCGATTTAAATATATGCAATTCCAACAAGAACCTGGTTTGGTTGACCACATTTAAGAAAGATTTGTATAAACCCTCTGATTAAAATAATTCTGTTCAACTTTGAAAGAAATAAATGAGTAGGTAGCTAGCTTACTGACCAACACACCCCTACAAGGACAAAAACCTCAAATCTACTTATCATTTCAAAACTAAATAGATCCATTGGCCAGAAGACCGTAAATTAAATGCATTATTAGTACATAATAATGGTGACCGGACACCTCAGAATGAAACCAACTCAGAAAAGTCATTAAGAGTGATGAAAAAAAATAAAAAATTGGTTGAATAGGTTACGTTAGGTTAGGACTATTTTAAAATGATTTTTTTCATAGCTTTTAATGACTTTTCAAAGAGGTGTTGAGTTGACTTTATTCTCAGTTGGCATTGAACGATAATAATCCCCATCCAAATGAAATTTAAAGTACCATGAAGATAAACAATATCAACATATGGCTAAGTAAACATGAAGATGAGATTATAAAAAATATATATAAGTAATACCAGCACAATAACCTACATTCAACCAAAATGAAAATGAAGTCTACAAACTCGAAGATGAAGAAATCATATAAATATATGCAGTAACATCAACACAATAACCTACATTCAACTAACACGAAGATGAGGGAATCATAAAAAATATATGAAGTAACACCAACACAACAACCTACGGCCAACCAACATGAAGACGAGGTCTACAAACGTGAAGATGAGGTCTACAAACGTGAAGATGAGAGGTCCAAACATGAAGATGAGGAAATCATAAAAAAATATGAAGTAACACTAACAAAAACAAAATTTTACCTAAAACCCACCCAACAACCCACATCCTGCCTTGGAACAGGGATCCTGGTGAGGAGGACTGGGAATATAATATAATCTTTATATGTAATACGCAACTATAATATGTACAATCACTAAAATGTTCCTTTTCAATAATTCACAGATTGTATGCTTATGAATATTTCCACTCGCCACCACTGCCTTAAGCACCCATTGATTAATGACCGTCGAACCACATCCCGGGGACCTATCGTTCCAATCCCACTTCGTTCCATCGAGGTGTTGCCCGAACACACCATCCCAAATCTGACAACCATCAATAAGTCATCTTGGCTGTCCAGCTCCGATCACTGAGATACCATCAGATTCCCAGATAAGGTCCGCGAGGCCGGGTACATCATCAGACATCTGATAAAATATCGGGACACTGAATTATTGTATTAATGGGACGTGTTTATAATAACTGATTGATGTGTTTTTTTTTATTATACGAGTACTTGGTAGGCAGGAGATATATTATACTAACCAAATGAAAAAAAAATGCAAAAAAATGAGGTCACTTCGATTTCTGTAAAAATGCACAAAAGAAATGTCAATACTTTGACAAAACCAAGTAGTTACTATTTGAATACCAAAAATTCTGTAAATCGAGTCCAGTTTAATAAAAATTCCATCCAGCAGAAAACTCAACTGTACACAATTTTTTTGTAATTTTTGGTCAATAATTATGTAGATATTTCGGAAATCAGGATAGACAGGATTAAGATAAAAAATGGAATATGGAACGATGCATTTAATTTAAATTGTAAAAAGGACGGCCTCTGTGATCGAGGGGTAAGGCTCTCCACCAGCAATCCGAAGGTCGCGATTCAAATCCCGGTGTGCAAGTAAATTTTATTTGATTGAATTGTGTTATCACGCAATTTATATATATATTAAAAAAAAACTATTTGGTATATTTGCGGCAAGTTCCAGAGTAGAGTAGAAGCTACTCTCAGTATCTCCCTGCGTAAAACCACCGTTCAGAATCAAGAAATTTGTTTGAAATGACTTAACCGTGTTTGGTGACCAGATCTGAATTGCCAGGTATTTCTACATCTTCCCCTTCCCACATCCTTCCCCTCCCCACTACTTTCAGCCTCACAACTAACTCATGTATAATTTTTTTAATTTTTGTTGTATACCTTAATGGGCTTAATGAATAAACAAAAAAATAAAAAACGTTTTTTGTAATTTAAAGTTATTCTCTATATCTTCACACTACAGTTAATTTTTTTTTTTCAAAATAGTAATAAGTAGTAAAAAATGATTTTATATATTAATTACTTATTTTCAAATGCTTTCAAACTAAATTCAATTTATGAAAAAAACTCAAAATTATCAGATATAATTGCATTGACGTGAAGAAATTACTTAGGTATGTTTTAAACAGTGTATTCACAGAGTGATGCGCGGCCCGGTTTCATAATATCCTCTTTTAAATTTAACATTTGATTTTATGATTCTTAAAATAATTGTGAATTTAAACAGAATTTTTCAGGAACAATCATTTTGGCAGTAGGTACAAAAGATAAAACTCGAGTGATGATCGAAACGTCGTTTACATTGAACATAGCTATTTACCAAATCATCGGGATTTATACCAGTAGTCCAGGCAACGAAGAAAAGGAAAGAAAATTTAGTCAAAACTGACACCAAGGAACCGTTCTCTTCAACTTTGTCTGGAGTAGGTTCCTCCATGTTGGTCAGCATAGTCAAGATCTCTCTCTTCTCTTCCATTTAATTTTAAATAATAAACATTTCATATTTAACAATAAACATTTCATTTGTATCAATAAACATTTCATTTTTAGCAATAAAACCTGTTTTTAATAATTTTACATTTCTTTCCCTCCATATCCCCTTTAAAATTGATCCTAGCAAAAAAGTTTAAAGATCCTTTTTTGTAGAAAATTTTATGTAAATAATTTAATATGTGAACATTTTTTCGCTAGAGACAGTAGTTTTCGAGTTATTAACGAAAAACTGAAAAAAGGGACCTTTAGAGACCCCCCACCCTTAGCTCTACCCCACCCCCCGGTACTTTTAGTATGTTGTTAAAGACACCTTCCCCTACAAATGTGCCAAAATTGGCTTCTACATGAATTATTTCCTTAGTTGCCTGGACTACAGCGATAGTTATATTTAAAAGCACATGATTTTGATGATTAGTACCCCACCCTAGGCAGGAAATTATCCTACAAACTCAATGTCTACAAAATTACCTGTACTTGCAGTAATGTAACCAGCTCATTGTTAAGTAATCTACCTCGCGAGACAAATATGGCATTGATACATTTAATCGTAATAAAACATCGGCTCTTTGTTATTATTCAGATGCATTCAAATATTAACTAGATTATGATAGCCGCGTTTATCCTGTTTTGGTCAAACTTGCCTCCTTTCACAGAGATGACTTAAATGTTAATCAGATTGGAAATATTTAATTACGGATTCAAAATGTGAATGCAAGCCTCTGTATTATTGTTTCAAGGATCGGCCTTCAAATTATAGGCAACTAGTTGATGAAAAATTACGAGATATAATAACTCGACTTGCCAACGAAAAACTGGGAAATAAATATGCCCGCATGGTAAAATATATTTCAAGATGTATGGATTTAAATATATATTGTTTTATTATATTTTTACACATGACGCCCGATTCAGTCTAAAAAAACATATTGTTTACATCACTATATATAGTAGATAGTCTGAAATCTCGAAATCAGTTCCAATTTTCAAAAATGGCAATTTACTTTTTTGTATGAAAATATTATATTATTATAGGTAGCAACCATGCAGCTACCTTAATGCTTGTTTGAATTCTTGGTACATCAGATCGGATTTTTTAAAATTAAAATTCAAAGCAAACCAGAGTTACCATTATATTACCGAAATTAGTATTTTTGATGATTGAAGATAAATTCTGGAAGCGGGCATGGGTACCGCCATCCCAGGAACCACTTATTGGATATCCAACACCTCTGCCTTAGATCCCACCAAATGTTAAACTCCGAAAGGTATAACCTATCAAGTAACGGCGATTATTGTTTTTCATGATGTTCAATAAAATATTTTTAAAAATCTCAAAAACTTGTCTCCTACAACTTTTATGTCGTATGTTTCTTTTATGTCGTTATTTCTGTCACATTGGTTGTCATTCGAAACAGGTATACACGCAGCTCGTGTTTGTCACCCCAATAGGCATTTTAGGCCTCTTTCCCCCCTTGCTACAATTTCCCCTCTGAGATCCAGAGAGAATTCATTTATAGTAAAAACAAAATGTGGTAGAGTGGTGGAAATGTGACAGAGTGGTAAAAGTTATGTAGATTAAAAAGAAGAAAAACCCAGGTACCTGCATATGAAAGGATTTTTAAATGTGGCTGAAGCAAGAAAAAAATGCCAATATAAAGTTTTGTAGAATTCCATTCTCTATGGCTGAAATAAAGTGATGGTTGGTTTGTTTAGTTAAATATACATAATAATAATAATAATATTCTGTTCAGATATTTTTTTTTCTAATTAATAATACATTTCGATACTTTATAAACGATACCCTATTCAAAGAATATTCACAACACTCCCTTCCTTTCTCCGAACTTCTCAGAAATCGCATTTCGATACAATGAACAATTGCACGTTCTTATTCTAAATAAATTTGCATATCAGAAATTATAAAACGATCACCGGAGGTAGGTACCCACTTGCATTGGTAGATCGGTACTCGTAATACGAGGTGAACACGGTGCATACATTTCAGATGCGCGCCGAAGATCTCAAATATTCCATTGTGTAGGAATTCTATAATGTTTTGGAGGGTGGGGTTTTTTCAGAGATGATTTTGTGTTATGAAGGAGTTTGCTTCAGTAGGACTGGAGATCTATTGCATGCCCAAATTGGGGTGTTTTGTGGGTGGTGCGAATATGGATGTGTAGTTTGAGATAGTGATAGAGAAAGATTTTGTCAAGAGTTGAGCCTTAATGTCTGGCCCCCTAAAATTAGTATGTCGTATGTCGTTAAATGGTAAATGCAGTTACATTGAAGGTATCGAATTTTCACTTACAAAATTTGGAAATACTTTCATAAATCGTTGGTTTAAGTCAAGTAAAATCCGATTTCGCAGCAACCTGAACCATGAACGATTGATTTCCAGAATGTTCAACTTCTCAAAAGTGCATAATAACTCTATTGTCGGAAGTTTACACGTGATAAAAAAAATACACCAAGAGCTAGCAAATTAAAAAAAAAACATGTACGTTAAGTTTCCTAGGTAGCAATCTTCAATATTAATTATTCTTTCAATTTGGGAGGCGGTTACGGGTTTCATTTACTGGATAACCAATACCTATGCTATATGTCACCCCAAGTTTCGCTACATCTGGTGACTTAGCAGGGGTGCCCGGGTTTGTGAGAGGAAAGATTGTCTGTATCTTGGCGGCGGATGCGTCTGCTCACCAGAATGGCAGGCAGGATCGGGATAGACTGATCGAAGGAGATCTTTTGATCTCTCCAGCAGTACTCTCTCGGAACATCGCCTTGCACGCAGTGTCCAGGGCACATTATCATTCAGATTCCTACACACCCCTCAAACCAATTTCCTTCCCAGAACGTCTCTTCTTCTTCATTTCCATAAAAAAAGACTCTCCACACAGCATCCCCAAAGATGATATAGGCCCTGAGGGGAATTATTTTTCTCAGGGCCAACTGTGTAGAGCTAATGTAAAAATAAATAAAAACATTATTTACAAAGTGCGATTTAGTAAAATCAACAGGTTTTTGTGAAACCTTTATGAAAAACGCATTAATAATAAATAAAACTGAATGGTTAATTTAAAAAAAAAAATGCTTTCAACCCGGATATCCTACGTTCGATTTCCAACCTACTGAAGTACAAAATTAAGTTCCTACTTTCATTAATTGTTCAGCTGTGTCTAAAATTCACAAAATAATATTTTGATCTCGGTGATATTATTTCTGCTTTACAGAATTTGAAAGATTCCTGGAGAGGCGATCATCCAATAGTAGGTCGAATGTGGCTGATTAAAAATCACCTCTTCGGAACCATAAATAATACACGAATAGGTAGATGAAGAATTTACAAAAATACCAAAAAAAGACTAATGATTTCATCGTCAAAGTTATCCAGACAGTAAAACATAACCTATATCTTCACTAATGCTTTAGAAATAACCACCGAGAAAGTCTAAATAAAAACTCCAATGATTTCAAAGTTAAGCATTTGTGTTTCGATTTATCATCTTAACACTTCGTCAGTCAGTTCCTACCGTGGAGTCTTTTTCATTGAACCTTCTAGTATCCCCCTGTCAATGGGCAACCTTCTTTTTGTATCGGCGCCCATTCATATCCAATCAAATCGATCCATTTGGAATGTTTTGAATGAGCGTTCTGTTCGAAGTTTGAATAGGATTTGAATGATAAACGAGCGGAAGGAATAATTTCCACGACTACTGTAATGTTTGTATGGAGGAAGGATTAAATTGATTTTATTGAAAGGTTTCTTGATTTATTTTTTACGCGTTGAAAGAACTGGTGTTTTTTTTTGGAAGACGGAATGGGTGCTGGAGGATAATGATTATGGATTCATTTAAGATGCGTGGGTATTGTAGAAGCAAAAGCAGATTGGTACTGAATACTGAAATGACGTCACAAAACAGTATTTTATCAGTGATTCATCAAAAAATAAGATTTCCATGGGTATGGCTCAGAAGGTAGTTTGTTGCATAACTGCAATAGATCAAGAGGCTCTATGTCAACTGAGAATAAAGTCTTATCTGAGATGGTTCTGAGTTGGTTTCATTCTGAGTTGTCCGGTCACCAGATCAAGAATATCAATAAATTATTAAAACGCATCTAATGCTTGGGTATCAAAGAAACGAATAAGAATTGGGTGGAAAATTGAAATTACTTCACAATTCAGTATTCCCATAGGTAATTACCATAGGTATTCCATAGGTAACTTAATTATTATTATTTTTTTTAATTTAAATACTGCAAAAGTGACCCAACTCGTACAAAATGTCTGGAGCCAGTGAGACTAGGGCATCCCCTCTGTGCAGATTCTCCCACCTTAATGAACGAATTTCAATCTTTAGAGCACAGGCGACGGGTGGCAATGCTACCCCTGTTCTACAAGTATTTCAATGGAAGATGCTCTGAGGAACTAGCGTCATTGATCCCTTCGGCACCGGTGCATAGCCGGGAGACACGTCAAACGCGTTCCCAACATATGTACACGGTTGACATTTGTCACATGAGAACGGGTCGCTTCTTCGAGTCGTTCTTGTGTTCAACAGCTTGGCTGTGGAATGATTTGCCGGCCTCTGTGTTTCCTCCTTCGTACAACATGGGTTTCTTCAAGACCAATGTTCATTCCTTCCTATCCTCAAAAAGACCTTCCACACAGCATCTCAGATGACATAGGCCCTGAGGGAAATTATTTTCTTCAGGGCCTCCTGTGTGGAGTTAATGTAAAAAAAAAAAATCCCCGATTGGGGTATGTTGTAAGACTGGTGGATATTGAGGAGGGAAGGAGCCCCATCTCCTTCCCTCCTAAAAGGAAGATGTGTAAGTATCTGACTATGATCGGTTCATAAAGCCATTTCATGAGAAGCATCAATTCTGTATGGTGGTATTTCACCAGGGAGATACTTAGAGTACTCATATAATTATTTTATATGATTTGCTTTTGAAATAACGAAAATTAAATAAATATTTTTTTATAAGCGCACGCCGGGGTTCGAAATCGCAATCTACATCAAAGTACGCCTCCGTGAACATTGGTCTCCACGTTTCACTTCAAGACATCGTGTTACAGGTTCGATTACTGCCGTAGAACAAGATTAAAGATTTTATTTTTTTTGTTTTAATTTTAATTTATTGGGAAAAAAAACCGTTATACATATTTAATTTAAAAAAAAATACATGTTTCACTGTCGCATGTGTCGTTAAAGTTGAAGAAAAACACAGGATGGAATTAATGGAAAAAGAAAATCTTAAAAAAAGGACTGTTTCCAAGCATAAAGAGAGAATGTAAACTACTTATTTAAAAATAAAATTAATAAAATGATCACAGATAAAAAAAGAAAAACAAAATAATGAAAATTTTAAAGATAATTTTAAAATCTTATTAAATCTTAACAGGGATAGGGGGTTAGTAATTAACCTTTTTTGTATGTTTAGTAAATTTAGAGGAAAGTACCATCATCGAAAAAGATGTTTTTTATTTGGTGCATTTCCTCCTGAAAAATTAATGATGTGTGTTATTTTTAGAGTGATTAAAATAATTGATTTTAATTAGATATTTTTTTTTGGATTTTTGTTTAATGTCTTATATTTTTTGCGATTTTCATAAATTAAAGGTTAATTTTATTTGATTGTTTTTTATTATTTCACATTTGAATAATTTAAAAATAATATAAAATACTTCAGCATTGAACTGATGTAAGACCACCATTCAGAATTGAAACGTTGAAATGGCTTTACTCGTGTTTGGTGACCAGATCTGAATTGCCATGCACTTCCCCACCTTCCTCCTCCTCATCTCCTTCCTCCTCCCACTACCTTCAGCCTCCCAATTTACACAATTGGGGCAAACAAAATGTATTGTTAAAACGAGTAAGACCTGTACTGTCCTACACTAACTAAAACATCCTGGTATGGTGAAAAAAGCTCATAATAGAAACGAAACTTCTGAAAATAAAATAAATTTTCTTGAATGCATAATCTTCAAGTTAAAGTTCAATCTGAATCCTCGATCCAATATTGACCAGATTCCTTAGAATTAACGGACAGGATGTTACAAAAATGACGTGAAAAAATCCTTTATAATCTTTTCATATGACGCTTCGATCCGGCCTCCCTCGGACTAATGATGATTTAGTATTGAATAAAGGGATTAAATAAATTTCCGATTCGATCCCAAGGTCCTTGAGGCCACAAGGAGCAAAAGCCAAGGCTCACCCTGTATGAGGCGGATGCATTGAACCAATAAATATTTGGAAGGCCCTTCATTAATTTTTGTCACCGTTTGAAATTGGGTTCGTTCTTTTATGATTTTGTGTGTTTGTTGACTGAGCGCGAGCGTAGCAAAGTCTTGTTTTAACTCGATTGTTTTGAATTTCTCTAAATTTGTTTGTGTTTTCCGTTTCCGGTTTAAAACGGTGGCCGTTTTAGATGATGCCTTTTTATCATTTCCTCATCAAATTCCTTCAGGGCCTATGTCATCTTTGGGGATGCTGTTTGGAGATTTTTTTTTAAAGAAAGAAAGGTGAGTAGATTTCTGAGAAGGAAAAGGGTTTAAGGGGTGGTTAGGAATCTGGGGTTCAGTGTGTTCTGGTCATTCGCCTCCAAGACCTAGACAAACCTCACCCCTTGAACCCGGGCACCCCTGCTAAATCACCAAACGTAGCGAACCACTTGGGGTGACCAAACGGTGTCAAGACAATTTTGGAAAATATCCGTTTTATTAATATATTTTGACAATAAATAAGTGTTGGTAAGCGTAATGAGATCCATAAATTGGAGGTGGTTTATAAATCGAACATTTTATCCGTAGAGGAGGACCATTCTTGTGTATCAGAAATCAATGGTAAGAGGTTATTATTAAATTATGCATTCGTAAGGTCTGTAGTAAATCATTCGATTGGTCATTTTCGAAATCAGAAATCGGAACGATATATCTACCACTACTGATTTCAATGACGTTTCGAACGGTGATGTACTTTAGTGTTTTGTTGGAAATATATTATTTTTGGTGTAATGCTAACTATTAGCAGTACGAGCACTGCTTACTAACGAGATATTTTAGGTGAAATGGTCCAAAAATCGGATATTTTTGGAATCATTGTTAATTTTAAGAGCAAATATTATTAATTTGAAAGATTCATACAGAAAGATTATACTTATTTTGTCCGATTACGAAGCGAAAGATGCGTGTGAAATAGTTTTGAAAAAAGCGTGTGAAATAGCTAGAAAGAAATCAAAACCTGCAGTTTTCCGATATACGTTTTTTGTAAATGTGGTAGGTAAGTGAAAATGGAACGCTATTTTTGAAATATTTTTCTATTAAAACAAAATACTTCGTTTATGCTTTCACTTTTTCTGTACAACACTTCATATGATTTATTTTTTATAAAAATTAATAGAAACATTATTTACATATTGTGCACTTTATCTCATTATTACTCACAAATAATATTTTTCAATAAAAATTTGAAAGTAAAAAATATTTATCGATGTCAAGTCAATCTACGAAAAGTCATAGCTTTGTTTTCAGGTGAAATTTGCAGATAATATTTTATCTTGTCTTGCTAATTATTGTCTGTATTTGTGTTTTCTCCTCCAATAAATAAAAAAAGTTGTTAAGATATTACTAATAATTCTAAAAGAAGTAGAAAATACTAATAAACTTGATATATTTTTTTTACATGAGCTCCACACAAAATGATTCCCCTCAGAGCTTATGTCATCTTTGGGGATGCTGTGTGGAGGGTTTTTTAAGGAAAAGGAAGAGATGAGAGTTCTGGGAAGGTAAGGGGTTTAAGGGGTGGGTAGGAATCTGGGGTTCAGTGTGTCCTGGTCATCCGCCTCCAAGACCTAGACAAACCTCACCCCATGAACCTGGGCACCCCTGCTAAATCAAAAAACGTAGCAAACTACTTGGGATGACCTATGGCAGAGGCGTTGGTTATCCAATAAAGGTTCCCGGGCGGCAGTACTCATTCCCGCCTCCCAAATTGCGAATAGATCAAGACACATAAAAATAAAAAAAAGGTATTTTACGGTTGCAATTGGGAATCGAACCCAGGATCCCTGTCGATTTCTTTTAGATTTATTAATACACCTTTCTTTTTCAATGATACGTTATATTGAAGGGTAGAACCTTCAAAAGTTAATCCAATAAAATTGAAAAAAGTTCTGACTGGCCATGTACTTTCAATGCACCATATTCCTCTTTTCGTTCCCTTCTTCCACATCCCAGATTACCATTCCCCAAATAGGAATGTCGTAGTCCCACTGGCTCTGGTCACTCGGAACTCCTGGGCGGTAATCATATAAGAAATACAATTCTAATAAATACAATCATATAGGAAATCCCATAATTACTCCTACTCCCTCGCTTACCTCCCACCCACACACCTAAAAACGTCTGACAATATTCTATGTCTAGGTAGATCAGTTACAATATTCTCCTGACGAAGGAAAGACGTTTCCGAAACCGGTAGAGTGTAATAAAATAAAAGTGGTCTACAACAAATTTATGTGTTTTTATTGTAAATACAATTCTCTTCGAGAAATGAATTATGTCGACATTTTTTAACCTTTTGAATCTGACAACGTCTTGAGACCAGCTAACCTCTACATGTGTAATATAATACCGCTACATGTATGTATAATGATGCAAAACATCGCTTAGTCAACTTTCATCTTGCTGCCCATCCCTAGGCTGCACTCATGCACTCATACCCCACAGAATGCAGCCGAAATAAACCTGCAATAAAATCGAATTATGTCGACATTTTTTAAGCTTTTGAATCTGACAACGTCTTGAGACGAGCTAACCTCTACATGTGTATTACAATACCGCTACATGTATGTATAATGATGCAAAACATCGCTTAGTCAACTTTCATCTTGCTGCCCATCCCTAGGCTGCACTCATGCACTCATGCCCCACAGAATGCAGCCGAAATAAACCTGCAATAAAATCGAATTATGTCGACATTTTTTAACCTTTTGAATCTGACAACGTCTTGAGCCGAGCTAACCTCTACATGTGTATTACAATACCGCTACATGTATGTTTGTATAATGATGCAAAACATCGCTTAGTCAACTTTCATCTTGCTGCCCATCCCTAGGCTGCACTTATGCGCTCATGCCCCACAGAATGCAGCCGCAATAAACCTGCAATAAAATCATTGAATTCCCTGACAAATAGGCAGATGGAATCGCATCGGCATAGTGCAATAGCAATAATACCTACCCGGCTACCGTGCACATTATTGCAGCATTGATTGCAATTTCGATAAATTCCTTCTGAGAAGTGCATTCAATTCTCGTGCAGCGGGTGCAGGCGGCGAATCATGATGAAGGCGAGCCTTTGTTTGAGTTTGGTACTTGCCACTGCACTTTCGGCTTGAAGATGCAGCTTTAAACATGCATGTTATGGATGTTCGATATCTGAATGCACTTATGAGAGATATGTTTGTTTCTTTGCATTTAAATGAGAAACGAAGATTTTTTACTCACGTGAATTTCAATTAAGATTTTTATTTCACTTGACAAGTATATGTATGTTACACGAGAATAATTGAAATAACACAAAACTGTGCTGTACAAATATTACATTATTATTATTTTTATAATTTTTATAATTAGCACTGCAATTTTGACATGGGTTCCAAATTTGTCCCAGCTCACTTAGGTCTCATATAATTAATTTTCTGTATTAATACAGCGAATTAATAAATATAGATAGTGACTTTTCTCTTGTTTTAAAGGTCACATATGCTACATTTAATCAACCTCGGAATAAAACTATAGATTTGCATACAAATCAAATCCATAACGCCCGCTTGCCAGACCGCTCGTCCACCACGTACAGACATTTGTCTTTATATATTACATATTTCAACCAATTTACACAAAACCTTGACATATCATTTACCTAAAGCCACCTCACAAATCACTCTATCTATTGGTGAAAACCGCATGAAACTCCGTTCAGTAGTTTTTGAGTTAATCGCGAACATATAGCTTGTTTTATAATATTTAATGATGTAAAGAGAATTGATTATTATACGAAAACCATATCTACTTACTAAACAAAATTGTTTACTAAAATATAATATTTAGGGCTCGTTGTTCCAAAAACATTTTACAATTCTTCAAATTTCGAAGTCAGTTTACGAGTTCTGTGTAAGTTATATCCAAGTTCTGTTATTGTATCATTACAGGCCAGTCACTTATTATAATAGAGCTTTAATAGAATTTTTAAACAACTTTAAAATTATCTTAGAAATTTGAAGAATTGTTCAAATTCTATGAAACAACCCGTCCTTAACCATTAGTTATTCGCACTTGAAATATTTCTAATCTTATTCATTAATGGGCAACAGTTTTATTTCAAACGGCTTTCATTAGGTTACAAAGTATTGATAAATAATATTCAAGATTTCACAAAAAAAGTTGTAACTTTAAAAATAAAATTATTCTACATTACAAGTCAGTTTGTGCATTCGAGAAACGCATAATTCACACGTGACAGAGCGAGATGAATAATATGCCAAAACACGCGGTAGAAGAGGACATAAATAAACAACTAATAAGTGAACTCGTAAATTCTAAGAATGTGTGTACCGAATTAATTTGACTCTTGGTCACAGCAAGCAAAACGTCCAAATATAAGAACGTTAATACTTTTTGTTTTTGTTTTCTAAATTCAAATTTTCTCCAGTGGGCATTTCACGAAATTAAAAAAAATTATTACATCTTTAAATTTTGAAGGAACTTACAAAATTGTTCACTAAATTTAATTTGAATTGTATTTCGTAAGTAAATGCTTTTTTTTAAATGATTAGTTAGCTGTAGGTTAGCGGTAGGTAATAACAGGTAATAACCTAACCTAACCTAACCTAAAAACTGTAAGTTAGGTTAGGTTATGTTATTTTTGGAACCTGCATAACTGCAAGTTAGGTTAGGTAACGTTACTTTTGGAACATGCATAACTGCAGGTCAGGTTATCTTATGTTAATTTTGGAACTTGCGTAACTGTAGGTTCGGTTAGGTTACGTTATTTTTGGAACCCGCATAACTGTAGGTTAGGTTACTGTAGGTTCGGTTAGGTTACGTTATTTTTGGAACCTGCATATTTGTAGGTTAGGTTGGGTTATGTTATTTTTGGAACTTGCATAACTGTAGATTCGGTTATCTTATGTTAATTTTGGAACTTGTGTAACTGTAGGTCCGGTTAGGTTACGTTATTTTTGGAACCTGCATATTTGTAGGTTAGGTTGGGTTATGTTATTTTTGGAACTTGCATAACTGTAGATTCGGTTAGGTTATGTTATTTTTGGAACTTGCATAACTGTAGGTTCGGTCAGGTTACATTATTTTTGGAACCTGCATAACTGTAGGTTAGGTTAGGTTATGTTATTTTTGGAACCTGCATAACTGTAGGTTAGGTTGGTTTATGTTATTTTTGGAACTTGCATAACTGTAGGTTAGGTTGGTTTATGTTATTTTCGGAACTTGCATAACTGTAGGTTCGGTTAGGTTATGTTATTTTCGGAACTTGCATAACTGTAGGTTCGGTTAGGTTATGTTATTTTCGGAACTTGCATAACTGTAGGTTCGGTTAGATTATTTTATTTTTGGAACTTGCATAACTGTAGGATTTGTTACAGTACATTATTTTTGAAACCTGTACAGCTGTAGGTTAGATTAGGTTATTTTATTTTTGGAACGTACATAACTGCAGGTTAGTTTAGGTTATGTTATTTTTGGGACCTGGATGAAAACCGTTTTGATTTAATAATGAACTTCGCTGTTAAAATTAAAATTATGACTTTTATTTTAACAGTGAGAATGAGAGTTTAAATACAAAAATAATAAATAATAAGCATGTATTTACTATATTTTCTTTTAAGACGACAACGATAAATTGCCGACATTTAAAATGACATTCTTGTGCAAATTTACACAAAGCCACATAAAAAATCTAATTACTCATGAAAAAATGTCATGTTGTTTATGAAATTATGAAAATCTTTGCCAATAAATTATTAAATTTCTTTTCGCGAGCACTGGCTGAGAAGGCGCATTGGCAATACTGTTGTTTCATATATGTGATTTCGTGATTCTGTCGGGTTTATCAGAATTTATTTTGTAATAGCGAATTGCCGGCATGCGTTGCTATGCACTTTAGAACGAAACTGTTTATCCCTGCGTGTCCTTTCCCATTCAACCCGTTCCTTTTCCACCTCCCCTTCCTCTTTCGCGTACCCTCCCCCTCACGCGTTCCCACTCCGCCTTCTCCGCTTTCCCTCTCCCCTCTCCTGCCAACCCCCCTCCCGCGATCCCCTCCCCTCTCCAGCTTTCAATATATTTAGGATGGGTTGTTTCAAAAAATTTGACGAATTCGTCAAATATTTGACGTTAATTTTCACGTTCTGTGTAAGTTCTATTCAAGTTCTGTTATGATTTCAGTTTTATGAAGCAGCTGGCCTACGATGATAACATAACAGAACTGGAATAGAACTTACACAGAACGTGAAAATTAACTTCAAATATTTGATGAACCCATCAAATTTTTTGAAACAACCCGTCCTTAGTAATGGTACATTCAAATTTTCAAACAGCTCGCGTGCCACCTATTGCATTTTTTTTTACCAATTTTCTATCAAATTTGGTAACTAACATAAGTACCTAATAAATAAATTTTGATAAGCTTCAAAGTATTCGATTTTGGTTAATATCATAGGTGAGAATAAATTAATCAATTTAAACATTTTAGAAAATTCAATTTGCAAAATGTCTTTCTCAAATTGTGACAGTTTTGCAAGAGTTTGTGTAATGATTAAAAAAAAAACTTTTCAGATGTGTTGTCATGTGGTTTTAATAATCCAGAAACCTTCTCGAGGACGGAAAGAAGGTATTTTGATACTACGAATAATCAAATCAAATCCCCAAAGTTTATCTGCGGACTTTATAATTAACAATTTCATCAGTTATATGAATACATAATTATTGCAGTAAAATAGATAGCTTCTAGGCAGCGTATCTGTCCAATAGAGAACTCCAGTCCAATTTTTTAATTTTTTTTTTTTATGAATAATGACCTTCTAACTTAAATAACTGCATATTTATTTTTATTTTTATAGTTAGTTTTAATAGTTAAAATAAATGTCAAAGTTTTAATTTTTCAAGATCCCCCGAAAACCACCGTGACGTCATCTGGCCCTGTGACGTCATCTGCCCAAAAGTTTTAGTTATTTTCAACAGATGTTGTCATTTTGTAAGGAAGAAGTGATGAAACTTTTCAATAAGTAAAACGTTATTTAGGTGTAATTATTTATTTATTATATTATATTTATTATATTTTTCAATATTATTACGAGAGATTGGTATAAAAATTGTTTGAAATTATATTTTTTTAGCTTTACGAATCGAAATCAATATTAAGGAAACCGAAGCATGAATTTCGTAGGGAACTGGAATCAGCTGTTCGACTTCCGCCATTTAGAATTTCAGCATTGGAGCGTTTTATGGAAGCGGTGACGTCACGCCTCACAAATTCCATAATACCAACTTGACAGGATGTTTTAATGAACTGTTTTAAAATGGACTTTTTAATAATTTTTTAAAAACTCTACGTTAAATATTATTAAATAAAACTTATATATTCAGAATCAGCGTTTATTGGTCTAAATGAACATATTTTTTTAAAGCCATAATATTTTTCACTGGAGTTCTCTATTGTCCACATTCACAAGCTCAACCCCCATTTGATCTGTTCATTTACTTAGGAACAACTATCTGCATGTTTATTATTGCGAGAGCCTTTGACTTCCTGCGTCAATTTAACATTTTTAATATAATCCATATTTCGTTGCCGATTTAATAATCCCTTCTTTCAACACGCTCTCACACATTTCTTTTAAATACGAGCTGTTTTGGATGTGTTCATTGCTTTAGTGCTATTATGGATGGCGACTGGTGACATTGTGCCATGTTAATGCACGTTCAATGTGCAATACGTGCATACAAAAGTGCACTCGACCACAATAAGTTCCTTGTCCAATTATGCATTACAATAAACATGTCAAACTTTGCAATTAATTTCTTACGTCTTTTTTAAGGTGACGCGACAAAACAGCTCAAGGGATTTGATCTTGAACTTCTAGTCAGAAAAGCTTTAACTTGAAATATGAATTTTTCCATTCAGTGGTAGTTAATGAGGATGGTAGATGGATCTAATTAAAAGACACCACACAACATTGTATTGGTACACACTTCTTGAAAAAGTGAACACGCTGTTCTATTATTCTATTATATTTAATTTTTTTTAACAAAAATATTTTTTCAATCATAGACTAATTTTAAAAGATAACATTTGTAATCTTCTTCCCATACTTCCTGGGGCGAATTCTTTTCCATCCCATTGCGAGCCTGAGGAAAAAAAATCCCTCAGGGCTTGCGTGATTTTTGAGGATGCTGTGTGGAGGGAATTATTAAGGGAATTTTTAAGGAAAGAAAGGGGATGAAGTTCTGGGAAGGAAAAAGATACTAGGGGTGGGTTGAAATCTGGAGGTCAGTATGAACAGGAGTGTCGGGTCAATTGCGGTGCAAGGCGATGAGTCTCTCCCGATCCAGCCCGCCAGGCAGTAGGTGGTCAAACGCTTTCGCCACCATGACCTATATAAACCTCACTCCATGAACCCGGGCACCCCTGCTAAGTCACCAAACGTAACAAATTGCGATATTGGTTATCCGATTAATGGTTCCCTTGGCGGCGGTACCCATACCCACCTCCTGAATTGATTCCAACTTCTTCTTGAACTATGTTTTTGTTCCTGTGACTACTCGTAAGAACAAACATAGAATATATTATACCTTTTTCATTGTTAATGTGTTCAATATGGAAATCTTCACAAATAACAATAAAGCAATTGCAGCTAGTTAATTAGTTCTGCAAGTTTTTTTTAGTTTTTTTATAACGGAGAAATCTGTATCGGCGTTCAAAGCCACCATCAAACTGATAAACCTGATCAAACACTGCTTTTGCCAAGGCTACTTTGTTTTTTAATTGTTTTTCGTTCCAGCTCTTTTGTTGAGTCCGTTTGTATCGAGCCATTTTGCATCTCATCCCTTTGAACGCACTCCAGTGTGTGTATTAAATATTTAAGTTGAATCCGAATAAACTCTTTCACATTCATACATCATTTCCTTGTGTGCGCTTACCGCGGCCATGCACGAATGTTGCTGAAAATAATACATTTCGCCCGACCGCGCCAGCTTTGAACCTGGCAAAATATTGCTCATTAATTTCGTTAAGTCGGCTAAAATACGAACACTTTGTAAAATATGACCGAAATGTAATATTAATGGTTTTGTTTGATATTTCAGTTGAATGAAACTGTTTACGAGGGACCTCTCACTGGATTTATTTACTGGAGTGCGCTGCATCTGAGAATTTGCGGATTTTTAAAGCTATGAAAAGGATGCAAGGACTTTTCAATTTCGTGTTACAAAATAAGGACATTGGTCATGGTCAGGGTTCTACTCTAGTTTGTGAAAATAATTGGTTCTAGGGATAAAAGTGAAAAATATCCAAGTGTATTTATTTATTTATTCATATTTATTAACGCCTTAGTGGGCTTTTACATGAATATTGAAAACACACGTGTTACATAATCAAGAAAACAGAATAAATAAGAATGCAGTCAACTCGTTAGATATAGAATATTATAACATAAATTAAAATAAATTAAATGAAATAGTGCTTACAAAAAACTAATACAATTCAGCTTAAAATAATTAAACGTATTATTAATAATAAGACCTGAAATAAAACAAAGTGTAATGTATAAGAGCTAGTTAGTATTAGGGTATAAACAAACAATTATATCTATTTATTACTACAAATAGAACAGAAAAAAAAAATTATTATATATTTTACTGGTAATGTTCAGATGAGAAAATATTTTATAAAAAGAACAAAAAATAATAATAATAAAAGTTAATTATTAGCAGATAAAATCGAGATTAGTTGACTTTTGAAACATTCAAAACTGTCAACACTAAATATATCTATAAATTCGCAGTATTCATTCGCAAGATTATGGATTCTTGGAATTGGTGAGTAAATAGAGTAATTAGTGTTGATTTTATTGTTGCAATTAAAAATATCATTGCTACGAGTTTGTCTGGCAGGTATGTTAATGCAAATTAGTTCCAACAAAGTAGGGCTGTCAATTAAAGATTTTATAATTTTGTATAAAAATCATAAATCAATTAACACTCTTCTATCTGATAATTTAAGAAGTCTGGTTTCAGCGCGTAAATAATTATAATTTATAAATTCGATTGGAATTTTCATTTTAAAATTGATGTACCGAAGGAATTTGTTTTGTACCTTTTGTATACGATCTAACGTCTACGTATTGAGATATGATAAAACTTACATAGATAATTTCTATTGAAATGTTTTTGAAGTAAAACTTCTTTACGCACGCTTGACTTCGGGAGTAAGCTGGTGAACGCGTGACGAGAGCGTTAGGAAAAGTGTGATTGGGCGAGGCGAACGGAAGGTGAGAGGGAGATATAAGTTAGTGAAGATAGAAAGAGAGAGAGAGTTACGTTTCATATATATTACTGTAGGGGCAAGAGAGAGAGGTGCGAGCACACATTTTCTTTCTCTCTTTCTCTCATAGCCAGTTACGTTTCGTATATCTAAGACACAGTGCAGGCCTATTTTCTGTATCACACTGTAGAGAGCAGTGCGCGCGCACATTTTATTTTTCTCTTCTTCTCATAGAAGTTTAACTTCAATCGTGTGGTCTAAAGCACACTCGAATTTTTGTAAAAATTTTGTTTGAAATAAAAATAAAAAAAATTTCCTGGGTTTTCATAACACCCTTATACAAAGAATTGTGTTGCATAGGTTTTTACCTAGAAGTGTGATTTTGTTCTCAAAATAAATTTTGTATTTAGAAGAAATCTTTAAATTTTTTTTTATACTATTGGTTTTGTTAGACCTCGCGTCTAAAAGCGTAGGAACTTTACCTACCTACCTACTTAAAAATAAACCTTACATTTAATTTAACAATTTTTTTAAATTTTACATAAGGAATTATATAATTTATCCAAAGAAAAGTCACTTTACCCAAGCAATTATGTTTTCAAACTTTCTTCTGGCAGGCCGGTACCATAATATTGTGAAAAAATGCGAATAAAGAAGTCGAAATAAACACGAAGATTTCACATTTGAAAAAAAACGAGTGTGCTTTAGACCACACGACTGAAGTAAAACTTCTTTATGCTTCGTTCGCATCGCCCGATCACGCTTTTCGTAACACTCTCGTCACGCATTCACCAGCTCACTTCTCAAGTCAAGCGTGCGTAAAGAAGATTTACTTCAAAAAGAATCTTCACTGAACCATTAAAACGGCCACCATTTTGAAATGGAAACTGAACGTATAAACTAATTTACAGACAAATGAAATGCCAAACGTTCGAGTCAAAACTACGAAAAAATAATTACCTATTTTGTATTGTATGATTTCCTGGTAGCCACAAAATGTATTATCTCAACAGAAGATACTTACACTACCTACCTACATAATGGTGACCGGACAATTCGGAATGGAATCAACTCAGAACCATCTCAGATAAGTCATTTAGAGTGATAAAAAATACATTTAACAAATTAGTTAAATAGGTTACGTTAGGTTAGGGTTATCGGCTAATTTAAAATTATTTTTTTCATAGCTTTTAATGACTTTTCAAGGAGGTGTTGTTGAGTTGACTTTATTCTCAGTTGGCATGGGACCCTACATAATATCTGGGTACAAGACAATTTTCATTACAGTTTTCATTACAGCATAACGACCCATTTTAATAATCAAATAATGCAGGCCAGTGATATGGCGTTCCATCTTGGATGGTTTATTCTTATATTTCCAGCGTTTATGCTTAGGAAAAATGGAGTCATGGTATCTACTCATATTTGCTGAATTAAAAAATATATTTTTAAAGAATTAATGCACATAAAGTCCGTGCGTTAAATTATTGTATCAACAGATAATTTTTCACCACGGTCAAATTGCAGGAAGATGACAGTAGAACGTCTGAATGTTTTGATTTACGATTGTAAGCAATATGATTTAAAGTGACAATATTTATTCCAAAAATATTAAATATTGTGTTTCCTTGAACCTTGAGCGATGACTGTTGAAGTTGCGAGGGAGAGCTTTGTCTTCAAACAGAGCTTGGGTACTAACTCGATGAAGTAAAAATAATAAAATATTTAAAAAAACTGTTGAATTTTCTTTTTTGAGTCGGGTTTGGTAACTAAAGGGTTTTCCAATAAGAGATGTTATTTTGATATTCAAAGAAAAATGCCATTTTTTAATATAAATGATCGGATGTTTATTTCATTATGAAGAGGAAGGTATGCCGTTAATAATGAAAAATAACATCAGGCAAATGACCACCACGACTACGCTTATTTTCATGAAATTTTCCATAACCAATAGCCTATAGTCCTCGATAGCCTCACGAATTCCATCTTTGAGGTCTTGAATCGACGCTGGGCTGTTGGCGTAGACCTTCTCTTTCACGTGGCCCCAAAGGAAGAAGTCGCAAGGTGTTAAATCACAAGATCTCGGTGGGCAATTGTGATCACCTCTTCGAGAGATAACACGGTCCGGAAACTTTTCCCGTTAAAGATCAATGTTTTTGTTGTTTGTGTTGCACGTAGCGCCGTCTTGTTGAAAGTAGACGTTGTCTAGATCAATACCACCCAATTCCGGCCATAAAAAATCATTAATCATTAGCGGGCTATTCAAAATAACCCTCTTATTGGAAAAACCTTTATTACTTCTTTAAGGCTCATTCAATCGTCCCTTTGTTAGACTATTTCTATGTCCTCAATTTATTGAATGTTCAATCTCTACTAGCTTCCCGAGGCGAATGTCCTCGACCCAGGGCCAGCTGTTTCACAGAATTAGAACAATTCTTTTAAACTTTTCGAAGGGTTTTAGGCTTTATACGATACGATACGATTGTATCCTCCAGCCAGGAGCACTACTGTCCCGGTAAGACCGGTACACCGAGGGGCACCGATTTGTTAGGACTTGGAACACGTGCTCTGAGAATGGAAGGGAGGTTGGAGTTTAATCGACCGGTATACATGGCAACCTAATAAGCCAATATTGGAATGTACGATGGGCAGGAATAAGGGAATGGATTGGACATTACGATTTTTTGTTTTGTTTTTTTTCTTTTTCTTTATGGCTATCTTCTTGCCCATTCTCGGCCCTTCTTGGGTTTTCTAGTCTATTTCTGGCTTTTCTTGGCTGTTTTTGCCTCTTCTTGGATCTTCTCGTCTCTTCTTGACTCTACTTGTCGTTTCTTATTTCCTGTTGGGTCTTTTTGTCTCTTCTTGGCACTTCTTGACTATTCTTGTCTCTTTATGGATCTTCTAAAACCCAATCTTTGCTACTAAAATAGTGTCATTCAAATGATTTTTTTAAATTAATACTACTATTATTGTATTATTTGAATTTTTTAAATTTAAAATAGACCGACCAAACTAGTCATATTCTTATGGTGATAACATACAATGCAAATAGGAATACTTTAATAATAATAATCGAATGACATAGTGAAACCAATAATATTATAAACAGAAAATATTATTACTCGACCTCCGTTCCATTATTTGGGCAGCTGTACAGTTATTGGTGGCCGAAGGATTGGGATGGGTTGATAGGATAGGCATCATCACCGATGTCACAGTGAAGTTCCAAGAAATCAGTTTTTCAAAAACCATTTTCGTATATTCACATCCTTCATGTTTTCAATTATCATCGCTGTCTCATTGTAGGACTGTCTCAAACAGGGCTGATCGATTTTAAGGATAGGAACGGTAAGAAGGATAATTTTTTTTCTCTGAGTTCCATGACGATTGGTTCAAGTGCACATCTTTTTTCAAAAAGACTGATTATAATTATGAAATTATTATTGTATCAGAGCGATACTGATAATAATCAGTATCGCTCTGATAAGATACCACCAATCAGAACTCGACACAAGAGCTACGTCAAGTGACCAGATCTGAAGATTCGAACACTTCCAAACCTCCCTCTTTCCTTTTTTAATCTTGTATCCACTCAGTCCTAAAACATTCACCAAATTGGGATGCCGTGGTTTCACTCGATTCTTACAGTTGAGAATGTTGTGTGATATCACAAAAAGTGTGCCCTTGTAGTATGTTTTCACAAAGTTTTAATTAGCATTATATTTAAAGAAGAAATATCTCCGTGGTCGAGGGATAAGGTGACCAGATCTTAATAGCCCGGTACTTCTCCATCTTTTCCTTTCTCATTTCCTTCCCTTTTCCACTACATTCAGCCTCACAACTTACCTTAATTGAGGATGTCAAGGTCTCACTTGCTCCGGACGGGATGAGTTGGGAATCTTGCGCGGTAATCACGTAAAAGTAAAATAAAAACTTCCCTGTCGTCAATAAATCATATGCACTTATTTTCATGTATTATTATGAATATAAAAACCTTTCTTCCGATGACCACACCGGGCACCAAAAAAATCAACCCACATTTCAAAAAATTACCACTTGGAATAATATTGAAATAATTCTGAGTGCCGTAAATTGGCACCCTCGCAATAATGACAGACACTTTGCTTCTCGATCCCTTTTTTACTGCTGTCACTTTGACAGGAGTGAAAATTGAATATACATTAGCCAATCAAACGCTTCCACGTCATCGCTAGTCAAAACCCATTTGCTACCGGATGATGAACGTTTTGACATATGGGATGATAAGTGAATTAAAATGTACTCGGAGCTGAAAAAAATACGTTTGAATATGGAACATCTGGTTGTTTCCCATTTCCGACGATTTATTTTAGTTTTTTGACCATTGGTTCTGTTTTGTATGTACGTAGGTAGGTATCTAAACCGATTAAGAGGAACGTATGCAATATGCATGGCCCATTTCGGCCAGTTTCATACAAATCTTAAATTTTAGTTTGAGATCAAAATACCCAACCAAACTGAAAAAATATTTTTGTAATCAAAAGGTATATCAAATATCTAGTACGGATGTGAGCTTCTTTATTTATTTTTGCTTTAAGTTATAAGATATATGCCATTAAAGATTTTGGTGTTAAATAATTTTACTATTTTTATTTTACAAATACAATGAAAATAAAATAAAACATTGCTTAAAATGCATTTTATGGGTACTAATTTTAATGTATAAACGACAAATTTTTATTCCCCCGTAAATAGGTAATTTGTATTGTAAATTTACACCTACCAAAATGATTTTTTTTTATTTTTTTATTTTATAATTCATCTTATTTCTACGATAAATACAGTAAAGTTTTTTTATTTTTCATTTACTCACAAATAATTTGCCGAAGTTTCCTCTAAAATCAAGAAACACTAAAGTTTTTAATGACCTATATCTTATAATTTAAAGCAAAAATAAATGAAGTAGCTAACGTCCGTACTAGATATTTGATAAACCTTTTGATTACAAAAATAATTTTTCAGTTTAGTTCGGTATTTTGATCTCAAATCCTTTTTTAAGATTTGTATGAAACTGGCCGAAATTGGCCAAATATACGTTTCTCTTAATTACTGGAATATATTATGCAGGCTGAGGATCGTGCTTTCCGAATCAATACATCGATCGCCCGGTTGATCTCCAAAAATCTAAAGTTGAGTTGAGTATGCAATTACATGTAAAAGTGTGTCCTCTATCTGGTACCATACTCAGATTACTCATAAACACAATCAAATCAATTATAATGCCTAAAAACTTGCAGTGAATTAAACAAATAGTCGATGTTTTCTGGGTCATTAGTGACATATTTAAAATTGTCATACTAATGTACCGGACCGTTATGCCTTCCAGGGTTATTTTATAGCATATTTAGTGTGTAAACCGCAGACACATGTAAATAGTATTTGATTTACGGTGTGCGTCGGAAAGTTGCTTTCCTCTTTATCTTAAAACTTAGTATTTGGAGATGTCAGACTAATTAACTGGACGATCGATATATTTACAGATACCTACATCGGTGTTGGTTGATGGATACCTACCTACCCAAAACACACAAATTAATATCTCTCTAGAAAGCCTTTTTTTATTTTTACATGAGCTCCACACAAGAGGCCCTCAGAAAAATAATTTCCCTCAGGGCCTAGGTCATTTTTGAGGATCCTGAATGGGTTTTTTAAAGAAAAGAAGGAGAGGAGAGTTCTGGGAAGGAAAAGGGTTTAAGGGGTGGGTAGGAATGTGGGGTTCAGGGTGTCCTGGTCATCCGCCTCCAAGACCTAGAAAAACCTCACCCCATGGACCCGGGCACCCCTGCTAAATCACCAAACGTAGCGAACCACTTGGGGTGACGTATGGCAGAGGTGTTGGTTATCCAATAAAGGTTCCGGGGCGGCGGTACACATTCCCGCCTCCCAAATTGAGAAATTCCTAAAAATAACAATAATTAATGTCCTTGCGAAAACCGACATTTCACAATTTAGATATTATATATTTATTAAAATAATACTCGGCCACCTTCATGAAATTGATTATCAGTAATTTTAATTAATTAAATGCGAATAAGGAAGTTTGTTTAAACCTAAGCTAAATAAAAATTATAAACATATTTTACAACAAAAGGTTCCTACAACAGGACACAAAGCAAAGGTAATGAAAATTAAGACCGACAAGTAGGTAGTATCTACAGATAAATTAAAAAAAAATTTAGGGGTGGGAGATACTAATAAGTTACTACCGTAAAAATAATTATCGTATTTATGTAACAAAAAACTTTTATATATTAAAACAGAATCAAGGAGCAACCAAGACGCCTTAATAACAATAAGTGAAAATAAATTTAAGAGATTGCTTTATACTTTTTTAAAGTAATTGATAATGTTTAATTCAATATTAACGTATTTAATGACAAACAAATACCTTTGTGTAACACCACTATTTTATTAACAATATCAACATGTTTCGAAAACTATGTTTTCTTCGTCAGGATAATAAGTCAATAAAAAATAACAAAAGACAAACAAATATAGACTAATTAGAACATAGACAAAATATTAGATAGGAGAGGTGATTAATTACCTAAAATATATCATAAAAAACAATTATATATAATAAAATATAAAAATTATTTTAGAATGGGTAAAAATTACATTAACATAATAAAAAATCTTTAAAAAAAAAACAAGAAGTCTAAATAACAAAATAAATTATTATAAATATAAGTATTAATACGAAAATAAATTTAAAAGATGGCTATTTTTAAAAAACGTTTGGTTATTTATAATATTTAATTTACTATTAACACTTTTTCTAATTTCTAAAATTTCTAAATTATCTAATTGTATACCCGTTGTGTTAGTGTGTAAATTTTTTAAACCTTTATTAATATCAAAAGAATGACCTGTTTCCAAAATATGGTTTGCAAATTCTGAATAATTATTATTATTTAAACATCTTAGATGTTCCTTAACTCTAATGTTAAAATTTCTAGAAGTCTTCCCAATATAAAAAAAGTTACAATCATTACAAATTAATTTATAAACCCCAGATTTGTTCAAAAACACACCTTTGTCCTTGTTATTTAATATATAATTTTTTAAGAAAACATAGTTTTCGAAACATGTTGATATTGTTAATAAAATAGTGGTGTTACACAAAGGTATTTGTTTGTCATTAAATTAATGATGACGCCACAAAGTAAATATGCCTATTTTGAAGAAACAATATTAACGTTTTTTCTTATTTGTACAATTCCAAACTAATCTTTTTCTATTACCGTTGTATTCGTGTGTAACATTTTTAACGATTTATTTATATCAAAAGAATGATTTCTATTCAAAATGAGGTTGGCAAATTCAGAAAAATTATTACTAGTCAAACACATTAGGTGCTCCTTTACTCTAGTTTGAAAAACTACACATATTGATGTGTTTTTTTCAAGCTTTGTATTCGTGTAAATATTTTGTTTATTTTGTTTTTGAAGCTCTGTATATATTTGTTTGAAATAGTGGTAAAAAAGTTTATAAATTTAATATCTAGTAGTTGTTGACGTACGAAGAAATTAATCATTAATAGCACAATATATTATCGGACTTCACAAATACAGATGAAATATATGTATGATTTTATTATTTGAAACCAGTTTCAAGCCAATTAGGTACCAGTATCTATTCAAGTGACCAAATAAAACGCGGCGAATTACTGGCATGATTATAAATTAACCGTATTTTGCTCATGCGAAGTTTTATGTTTCAGGTTTCCCACTGTTAGATATACAATTTATTATTTCATGCAAACTACCTGCATTGTATTTAGAATTACCTTCTCAAAAAATCAATGATCAAGTAATTCAAAACAGTCGATGGAACACCTTAAATAAATTACGCACTAAATTTAAATTTAGCAAGTATTCATTAAGTTAGAATTTAATTTAATGCAAGTATTCTTAACCCTTAGTGGGGCTACATTAAAATATGTTTTATTTTATTTATTTAAAGTTAGTATTATTTTCATTGATGATAAGGCTTCAAAAAACTGGTATTGAACTGAATAAATATGCAAATAAATTCGTTTGCCCTTCTCAATATGGAGTAGATTAGGTTCCGAGGTTTTAATTTATACCAAGACATCCATTGAGTTGAAGGGTTAATCATGTTTAGGGTTGGGATTATGTAAAAAATAAGATTTAAAAATTCAGTCATTAAAATTTAAAAAAAAAATTAAAAATTATTGCCAACTATCTGAGGTCCAAAGAATTATGATGCTTTACAAGTTAAGCACAGTAAGGTACAGGGTTCGCAGATACTTTAATAGTATACAACTGCTAACCCTGCACAAATCACAAGTGCGCCCGACGGTTGAATTTGGCAACCACCACTGGTCTGAAGCCCCAAAATACCTGAAAAAACCCTCGACTCGTTTGATAGATTCTCATAAATTAACAAGCGGATTGTAATCTTTAGAGCCCAGGCATCGGGTGGGAATGCTATCCTTGATCTACCGGTATTTCAATGGAAGATGCTCCGAGGAACAAGCATCATTGATCCCTTTGGAAGAAACCCTCAGGATCTATGCCATCTTTAGGATACTGTTCGGAGGGTCTCTTTAGGGAAAGGATAAAGAGGAAGTTCTGAGAAGGAAAAAGGTAAGAGGGGTGGTGGTAAGAATTTGGTGGTAAATGTGTCCAGGAGTGTCAGATGTACGAACCCAACCCTCCCACTGCGGTGCAAGGCGATGTGTCGAGAGTCCGGCTGGAGAAGTTTAGATGAGGTCTCTCTCAACCTCTCTGGCTCGCCACGCAGTGGGTGCGACCAAAACAGACAAAACTCACCTTATAAACTCGGGCATCCCTGCTAAGTCATCAAACGTAGCGAACCACTTGGGGTGACCTATGGCAGGGCGTACCCAAACCCGCCTCCCTAATTAAGTAAAATGATTACTATTTGTAAATATTTGTTCCCATTGGAATAAAATCAATTTATAGCAATATCGTAACACAGAATTAGAAATTCTCTAATCTAGTTTATATTTTAAGATATGTATTTATATGACCTCTTGGGTGTACTATCGATATTGATAAAAAAATACTTAAGGATTGAACCATGTGCCCATGAATTTAAATGGGGTTGTAATCGATCCTTTAAAATACCTGTTCTATTATTTTTAACAGGGGTTGGTGATCGAACTAAAAATAAACATACTTATTTTATGTAATCAATTCCTTATAAATTAAGTTGTTTCTTGCGTGAGAAAAAATACGTTTTAAGTCTTTGACAACCGGTCCTTCAAGAATGCAAATCATATGAAAATAACGTAAATTAATACGATCATGCAAAATCACCCCTATGAATTTGTAGCGATGTTATTGATTCGTATCCTCCTGTTTCTTAATTGATTTGGGGTACGTATTAAATACAACTTAATTCGTTAAGCATGTTCCAGTTAGTTATTCATTCATAAATGATTTTTAGCTATGGGAACCAACACTCAACAGTTAAAACAGTAATTTATTTGCCATCTTTGCAATCATTCCAAAGATGGGCAGCCTGTAAAAAAAAATATGGAAAAATAACGAAGGACAATTTTGGTAATTTTTAAATTCTATAACGAGATTGATAAAAAAATACCCGGTTGTGACAGTTATTTTTTTTATTTTTAGTGTCTTCCATGTTCATATTTTTGTTGAAAGTTTAATATTATTTTCATTGATTTAACAGAGAATCGTTCATTTCTTATAATATTTTTCTTCGAAGATCGCGCGGGAAGTCGCAGGAAGGGAAACAAGTCTTTGTAGTCTTCGTTATGCATATATCATTTTTATTTTAAACTTTATTTATTTAACTGGTATACTTTCTTATATAACTAACTAATCGTCACGCCGTTTCTCCGCAGGGGTAGGCAGAGAAGACGGACCGTCATACAACTCGGTCTTGGCACACACTCTTTGCTCACTCACATTCATGCATACTTTTTTAATGTTTTGAGGCTAATTGACATGGCCCGATTCAAGTATCTGATTCACTTGACCGTGACATGTCTTCTACTATTTGTCCCCGACTTCTACAATTCGCATTCTTTATTCTTTATTTTAATTTTTTTTTTTTTTTTTAAAGAGAGACAGACATTCCCGGGTTACGAGAAACCCAATGTTTGAAAATCTCCTACTACCACTACAGAAAGCTAAAAACGTTGCTTGTTGAGATGGAGGACTTAGCCAGCCGAGGAATCGAACACGGGACGCCCGGGTGGGACCCAAACGCGATGCCCACTCAACCACTGACCGGTCAAAGTGTATTTGCGTCATATATTGTCCTTACGCTCCTTTCTTGTGACTAAACCATCTGAGGGTCCCTATCTTAATCTTACTCATAACCTTTACATCAGCCTAGCGTTCTTTGCGGATCTTCACATTTCTCACATGATCATACAAGGTTTTACAATATATACGCCTCAGGGGTTTAATTTCTACAGCATTCAGTCTACTTTCTTCCTTTCTCTGCCAATTCTATGTCTTATACATCCTGATATGAACCAGCACTCCATTGTGGACTACTAGCTTCGCTTATTTGGACTGTTTTTTTGACAGCTCCAACGGCATTCAGTCCTCCATTAATGGTTTTACCTGCATTTTCCCTTATTTTGATATCTTTATCAGACTTCGCATCTGTATCTTCATCAAATTAACTAAATAATGAAGACAATGCATGGAAACGTGCCGTTGGTTTCAAAAAGTAACGAAATGAAAACAATTCTTAAATAAATAAAAAGAACCATAATTATTCCCAATCATTTTAATTATTGATTATAAAACCAATCAGCTACCGTGCGCAGCGCGCACCGTGCACCGTGCTCCGCGCACCGTGCGACCGTTGGCTGGTTGCGCCAATCGGCGCTATTACCATCATTGGCTTCTTGCGATTTTTTGCACCGACCCGACCGCGAAATGATGACGCAAAGAATAAGAAGGCATTAGTCGGAAGTCGAACCCGAGACGCCTCCCAGCCCTGTAATCTGCAGATTGAACCGACGGGACTGCGAGCAAGATTGTCGGTAGCGCAGTGGACTAAAATAACATAATGTTTTTATTTACCTATTTAATGTCAGTATAACAAAACCGAACAGTGAAAATCAGAATATTGAAGAGTGAAGAGAAAAAACTAACCTCACATTGCTGTTCTTTTTATCCATTTACCATAAAATGTATTGAACTGTAGATTACTTTTTTTGAACAAATATTAGTTTCTATTTCTGCAAACACTAAGCTTATAATGTAAGTGGAGTTAGCGGAGTTCTTCAAGAACGTGCCTTAAAACCATTTTTTACATTACTGAATTTACTACTCTTCGAATGAAAATAAAAAATGTTAAATTTGCCGATGAAACATTTATAAATACAGTTATGAAATGGGATCATTTAAGAAACTCAACGATCCAAGATGATCTAAACATTTAACTGCTCATACTCTTCTTAGAAAAATCGCAATTGGGGTGGCTTGGGCACGTATAAGAATGTCTGATGACCGAATTCCTAGGAAAATGCTAAGTGCGATCCCAGAGAATAGACGTCCAGTGGGCCGCCCAGACACAGTCGGGCGAGGCAACTCCAGAAACTATGTGAGGAGAGGATGGGATTGCCATGGACGAAGGCCACATAATCAGCGTAAGACAGGTACGCATGGAGACGCTTTGTCGATGCAGTGGGTCCCCGATCCGAATAGGATAAGGGAAAGATGATGATGATGATGATGATGACATTTATAAAATCTTTGAACAATGTGATTTCATAAAATTGATGCTGTTTGGTGAAATAAATTTGACACAAGAATTTATCGAAGTCAGTACGAAAATATTTTTCTCAACAATTTTGGTTAGGTACCTACACTCAAACAAAGATTTTACAAACTTGGCAACGAAAATGATGTATGATAAATGTATGATTGATAATATTGTATTACAACGTTATTTCTACCACTTATCTTATTTTCTTTATCATAAGGCGTATTACTTAGATAATAATTACCATTAAGGCGATCCAATAGTCCAGGAAAAAATTGAAATCGGAATTCACGCCCCTTTATGGGAGGAGTTTAAAAATATTTGAGAAAAAGCTTTTGGAGAGGATGAAAAAGGTATTTCAGAATTTTTTATTATAGGTTGATTTCGTAAAGGCCTGTAAAAAACATTAACTCCTTTTTTGCGTATTGTTTATTGTAATAAAACAGAAATTTAAAAGACACGGAGCATAACGTCAATTCCTCGCTTCGGCCGAGGACGAAATGACAGAAAATGGGTGGGGCAAGACAGTAGTTCTTCGGTGGACGGCATAAAGTTTACTTTGAACAACCAAATTCGTCGACTGCCGGCCGTATTGTAAAATAATAACGTGGAAATGCATATTCTATTTTATTTTGTAAAGTTCGGGCATAAATACCATTTTTTTTTTGCGATTATTGTAAAAGAAATTGAATTTGCCGCGTTATACAATAAAACCGTATCCGAAAACGGGTTTAAAATTATGAGAGTTTGCATTTGAAAGTGTTTTTTGTAGACCTAATACTTTATTTTTTTTCTAGGCTTATTAAAAGACTTATTAAAAAAATGACCGATATTTTTAAGGGCCGAGATATGTTCTATACGCAGTATTTAATTGAAGCATCTATAATACTTCTAAGCGATCAAATTTTCAAAACAAAAACAAAAGATTTTGTACGATTTTGCATTATTTAGTATGGCTTTATCTTAACAGTAGTTAAATCAATAATATTTAAAATCATCAGGAATATGGCGTGATGATCACAAAGAAAATATTTCCTCCTGAATCGAATGGATACATTTCTGAAATTCAGAGACAAATTCCACTCGCCGTAAATCGGTATTCTTGCGAATGTTCTTGACACTTAATAAAAAGGTTAGAAGCGTCGAAGTTTCGACTTTAAAAAAACTTTAACATTTTTTTCTTGGTGCCACATAATTTCATTGATTTTTGTGGTCGATTGCATCCAAATACAATATATTATCTACAGAAATACATTATTGAGTAAGTAGGTTGTTACTTATTTGGTTTGATGAATTAATGGCGTCAATGCAATTATTTTTTATCAAACAGAAGCCGAAAGCGAATGGTTGATGCAGCAGGTAGGTACGTGTTTTTTATTTGTTTGTTTTCTATCTTTTTGCTGAATGAATACTGCTGATATTTTACGGTTCTACTGAGAAGTTGTATCTAGTAAGTTGTATCTGTAAGTTTTATGACGCAACTGGCCTACAATGATATAAAAACAGAACTTGAATAGAACTTATACAGAACGTGGAAAATAACTTCAAATATTTGATGAATTGTCCAAATATTTTGAAACAACCCATCCTTAGTATTGAGATCGCGGTTGAATTTGGCAGCCACCTTTGATCTGGAGTCACAAAATACTTGAAAAAACCCTTCACTCAGTGCAGAAATGGGTAGTTCGTTAATGGATTCAACCACATTAACAAATATTGGAGACGGGTTTGGGTACCGCCAATCTGGGTAAGAAAATTCCGGGCGTTAATTTATTGGATAATCAAAACCTCTGTGATGAGGTGTGAGTATGTCTTGGCGGCGGATGCGTCTGCCCACTTACTGCGTGGCAGTCCAGATCGAGAAGGACTGGTCGAGAGAGATCATTTGACCTCTGCTGCAAAATTATCAAAAGTATCATCTCATAACCATATACCGCACAGGGAGGAATGGATTCGTACGTCTATTCCTCCTGGACCCATTGACCTCTGGATTCCTACCCACACCTTATATCTTTTTTCTCCAAACATCATCTTCCTCCTTTCCTTTAAAAGACCCTCCATATAGCATCTGCAAATGTGGCATAGGTTTTGAGGGAAATTAGGTTCGATTTTTACCAGATGAGAATGCTGCCCTTCTACCGGTATTTCATCGGAATATGCTCCAAGGAACTACCGTCAACTCACCAAACTCACCTTTCGATACCGGTGAACTCACTAAATTGTGTTTCCTCCTTCCTATTACATGGGTCTTTTCAAGAACCACGTTCATCCCCTTTTCTTCCCAAAAAGATCCTCGCACGGAAGACATAGGCCGTGAGGGAAATTATTTCTCTCGGGGCTTCCTGTGCGGAGTTAATATTAAAAAAATGTGCATTTAAGCGTTAACATCGTATTTTTCGACAACGTTTGATGCTTTGACAGCAGGTAGGTACTTTTACTAATGCTCTGTTGAAATGCTACAATTGGAGACACCGTAGTCCCTCTGGCTCCGAGCAATTGTACTATTGTACTGTAATAATATAGTGTTGCAAACAATCATTTCACAGAACCAAGTTTTATTCAAAACACTTGAAATATTAATTTTTTAACTAACCCAGATTGAGATTTTCAGGGCCAAAAGTATTATTTTGGTTTAGTTTTTGGGTATTACGCCTTTGTCATTCGTTATTGGTTTCGGACAGCGTTACAGTGCTCATCTGCCATAATTATGTACACTGTAATGGTGTACAAAACATTGGTTGAAGAACGAGGAAGCGCAACACCTACCCAGTTTCCGCAAATAAATTAAATTAAGTTCACAAAGCAGAATTTTCTCAAAATCGCTTGTGCTGAAATCAAAACGGTATTCCAAAAAAAACTTAAATTATTTCTCTGGTTAATTTATATTTCTCTAATTTCGTATTGATCAAAATCCATATTATTCGTTTTTTAGTTTGCGGCGAATCGTGTAAAAGTCTCGAATCATGAGAAGATGTCTGTAGGGGAGGGGACTGGAAAGGGGAAATGTATTAAAAGGAGGGGTGAGCAAATTGTTTGTTGATGGATGCAACGTGTCGTTCACCTGTCTTCGCAATAAGCGAAGATGCAATGCAATTGTTCATTGACGTCCCGCTGAATACGACTTTGAAATTTAACATTAAAATGATTGATTATTGAAAATGCAGTAATTTCATGTATATAATATATTTTTACTTTTGCTACACGATGACGGTTACCACTGTTTTTTTTAAATTTTCTTTCCAAACTATCCTATAATTATATAAGTAACTTCTTAAAAAAATATTATATATTTTAGCAACTACATATTTGGATTTTAATAGAATCATAATAATTTTATTTATTAATTAAAGATATCTTGTATCTTCTTCTTCGTGTGACCTATCAGGTCCCCCCCGTTGGCGATCACTCTGGAAAATGTCTCTCTATCTTGTGCTGCCCGGAATAGCTCCTCTGCACTTCTAATGCCGTTTGTCTCCTACCAGGCCCTCGGCGATCTTGTATTTTGCCTTTCAATATTAATTGGAGCAAGCGAAATTTTTCCTCTTGAAGGATGTGACCCAGATATGAAATTTTCCTGAATTTTATTAATGTCACCAGTTCTCTATCTGCTCTAGCCCGCCTGAGAATTTCTGTGTTGGTGATCTTGTCGGTCCATAGAACCTTGAGCTTTTTCTGGTGAAGCCACATTTCAAAAGCCTCTAACCTGTTCATGGTAACAGTTTCTACGTATAATACTCAAATTCCTTCTTTCTTGGGATTCCTTTTTTTTTAAATGTGAATAATTTTAAATGAATTGAGGTATGTTTTGAGGCTGAAGGTAGTGGTGAGGGGAAAGAGATGGGGAGAAGAAGGTAGGGAAGTACCTGGCTATTCAGATCTGGTCACCAAACACGGCTAAAGCCATTTCAAGAAACGTTTCAATTCTGAATGGTGGTCTTCCACCAGGGCGATGCTGAGAGTATCTTCCACTCTGGAATATATACTGCTTTTCCTCAAATATATTGCTTTTCCTGTTCCAAGGCCGACTGTAGTTGTTATTTCATCAAGATTTCCTCATATTCATGGTTGTATACCTCATCTTCACGTTCTTTGATTTCATCATCTTCATGGTTGTATACCCCATCTTTATGTTTGTTGATTTCCTCATCTTCCTGATTATAGACCTCACTTTCATGTTGGTTTATTTCCTTATCTTCACGTTTGTTGGCTGCATGTTTAGGGTGCGGCAGCATAACTTTCTTTTTCTAACTTAATAAAACCCATTGTATGAATCAATTTTTTTTTGTTTTTTATAATTTAGGCACATACCCAAAGTTTTGTTTGACTTAGTGTTTGAAGATCAAATCAGGTAGGTGACGTCGTAGGCGCGCTGGGTTGCGATCACAGAAAATCCTTTCGAAAATATGCCTCAACGGCAAACGCACGCTCCTCACTGTTCCCACGCATGATGGCGACTAAACTGTGTCGGGACAAAATTTTATAGTTCCGCCTATCGAATTAGATCACTAGCGCTCCGCTACGACATCAACCGATTGAATGGCGCGCATTTAAAAAAAGGAAGTTATGCTGCCGTACCTTGTGTATTATGTTTTTAAAATAAAGGTTTGACTTTGTAATTATTGCTATTAACAGAAAAATATTTAACGGAATCATATTTAATTAAAAGTACCTACAGATTTAGCAAGGGAAAGTTTGTCTAAGGATATTTCGTTTTAATTTTTGAGTTTATTTTCACGTTCTGTGAAAGTTCTATTTAAATACTTTGACGATTTCAGTTTAATGAAGCAACTGGCCTATAATGATATATTTTTTTTTTTTTTTTAAATTTGAAGATTTGCTAAATTTTTTTTAAACAATCTATCCTAAGGTATGTTTTTAGGTTTTCACGGCCAAAAAGTATTTTTGTTATTGTTTTTGGGGTGTTATGCCGTGTTTCGCTACCTCTTTCTTTAGCCAACGTTTCGGACAGCGTTACAGTGTCCATCATCAGGGCAGATGAGTGATTCTGCCATCTGAGTGATTCACTCATCTGCCCTGATGATGGATCACTCAGATGGCAGAATCACTCATCTGCCCTGATGATGGACACTGTAACGCTGTCCGAAACGTTGGCTAAAGAAGGAGGTAGCGAAACACGGCATAACACCCCAAAAACAATAACAAAAAAAATCCATCCTAAGTACATAATGCGAGGAAAGTACCTAATGTTCTCCATTGTATCACAAAATATATTTATAAAATTTTTATTGGAATAACTTTTGAAGGTTTTAACCCACTAATGTAATATATCATCGAAGAAGAATATAAAACTAATGATTTAAATGAAACATGAATCATTAGTATTATTTTCGTCTTCAATGTTTCTGATTATTTAGAATGAAAAAATGAAAAATGTATTTATTGACCACGAACCGCCACTGAATCAAATCAGTGCTTCAACTTTCTTGCGTAATTCAGTGGCAGCCGTCATTTGTCTTGTTCCTTCTGTGATGCGCTATTCAGGCAAGCGAGTGCATTCGCTATGCAGACTACAACTGCAAGAAGCTACTCACTACTCACTACTCACTACTCAACAAGTATTATTGTGAGTGCCGAGTAGCCACTGCTTCTAACATTCAAATTAATTGTATTATTTGCTAGTTTCTTCTAACCGGTTTCGCCCGCGAATCAATACAATTTTAAAATCTGAAACATAACGGATATAGCAATTTTTGGAATTTTGAATAAATGCATATTTTAAGTCATAGTGGGATTGAGGTTGACAGCTGAAAAGAGCGGCCTTGTCGAAGAAAAGACAGACAAAAAAGCTGTGCAAATTTCATCACGCCAGAGCTCATAAGATAAGAGTTTTTAATGAGACAAAAAACAGTTTTTTTGATTAACGTTTAAGATAAGTTTGGAAGACATTAAATATCTGTCTGATTTTTTGTGAATAGTACCTATCTACATATAAATAAGTAAAATAAAAAATTTAAATGATCAGATAATCGGAGCTAAATACGGTACCCTAAGTACCCCAAATAGGTATTCCAAGTTGTGTATTTTCAAAAAATTTTAATGTCAAAATATAAGAAAAAATTACGATTATGATGTTTTTTTTATTTATTTGTATATTGAGGAATACATTTTCTATAACGTTTTAAAATGTGTCATTTTTGATAAGCCGCCCAAACGACACGTTCGTTTTGGTTCGTTAATAATGCGTTGTTGACGTCACGCCGTCAATGGATTGAAGAAGGCAATATTGTTATTACATAATTCATGATGGAGTATATTACGACTACTCTTTTAGGAACTTTAATATGAATATTACCCTGACAATGAGGGGTTTCAAACTAATCATTAATAAGTTTATGTAAATATATTATGTCAGTAAATTGTCTTCTTTTTTCCAGAGCAGTAAAAAGCATTGAACAAGTTCATTTGAGGTATGTTTTTAGGTTTTCACGGCCAAAAAGTATTTTTGTTATTGTTTTTGGGGTGTTATGCCGTGTTTCGCTACCTCCTTCTTTAGCCAACGTTTCGGACAGCGTTACAGTGTCCATCATCCATGAGACCACTCATCTGCCCTGATGATGGACACTGTAACGCTGTCCGAAACGTTGGCTAAAGAAGGAGGTAGCGAAACACGGCATAACACCCCAAAAACAATAACAAAAAAAAAAAAGTTCATTTGAATATAAAATAAATTAAAAAAGAAATTCGATGATTATTTAATAAACATTTTGAAATTGTTGGTGAACCACAACTAGACATATTTATACTCATAATATTTCTTGTTTGAATCACGTTCTCAATTTGGGAGGTCATCATCACCTTCAATACCGTAAGAAGTTCGTGGTGATTTAGCAGTGGTGCCCGTTTTCATGGGGTGAGGTTTATCCGGATCTTGACTGTGTATGCGTCTACCCACCAACTGTGTGGCAGGCCAAATCGGGAGAGACTGGTTGAGGGATACCTTTTGACCTCTCCAGCAGGATGGATAGATTCGTACGTCCGTCACTCCTGGACACACTGACAACAAGATTCCAACCCACTCCTTAAATCTTTTTCCTTCACCGAACTTCCTCTCTTTCGTTTCCTGAATAGACCCACCAAATGCACATCCTCCAAGATAGCATAGGTATCGAGAGTAATCATTTTTCTCAGGACCTCCTGTGTGGAACTAAAGCTAAAAAAGATTTTGTTTTTTATCAAAACCATGTTCTGAAATGATGATAATTACTGATGTATATTTTTGTGCTTTACTCGGCTATTATTGAGTCGGGTGTACTACCAATCTCTTCGTTAATTTCTACTGTTTTTCTTTTCGTATCTTATATGCTGGGTTTTGTGATATTCTTGGATAATAGTAAAAATAAAAAATTGGAGTAATTTCTCATCAGATTGGAGTAAATTTTTTTTTTGTATAGATTCAATGAATTCACAATGTTTTAAGTAGTTTGGGTTCCATGTAACATGCCCAGATTCCTATTTACTTTCGACTTAAGATTGTACAGTACAAGGTTATAATGGATTGTGGTTTTTGAATGGTTTTGATATTCTATGTATGAATGGCATCATTTGAAAGAATTTTCTCATGATTTTCTTAATATGTATATACTTAGATCTTAAATTTTTAATCGATGTTAATTCCTAAATCTCGTGGTGGTAACTGCATTAATCGAATATTATTAATGGAACACGCAAAATCATTTCGTGTTTTGTTACGAATGAATGCTTAAAAAATGTGAATATCACACAAGAGCCCCAACCGGTGAGACTCTGGCATCCCCAATTGGGGTATATTGTGCGGCTGGAGGTAGTGAGGAGAGAAAGGAGGTGGGTAGAGAAAGGTGGGGAAGTTCTTGGCTATTCAGAACTTGTCACGAAATACGACTAAAGCCATTTCAAGCAACATTTCAATTTTGAATGGTGGTCTTACACCGGGATGATACTGAGAGTATCTTCCACTCTGAAACGTGCCTCAAGTATATCTTGTACCTTACACCTTACATTATTTTAAATGACTTAATTTTGTAATAACACAATTCAATCAAATATTCAAACCGATCAAAGTTAAGGGGGTATTTTAGTTTAGAAGCATGAATTGTAGGTGTTTTTTCAGGTGCAATAAAAAAAAACAATAATATTTTTGTTGCCATTATTTTAGCAAATATTTATTAAACATTAAAGAATTCTTTTAAAAAATCAAACGAAAAAAATTTAAAAGTTACAGGGTGTTGAAGTGGGGGGTCTCAAAAATATGGCGCGCCCTGGTTGACAAGATTGCAACCCTCCTAGTAATTTGAAAAAAAAAAACAAAATTAATTTTTAATCCAAACAAATGCTTCTACGGCATGAGCCTCGGAGAAGTCATATTTTTTTTAGCAAAATGGCGGCCGTCTGAAATAAAAAGACAGTTTTTTAAACAAGAAATTTTTGAATATTTAAACTTTGGAAATATGAAGAAAAAAAAATGTTTTTTTTTTTCCTAGACTAGAATACTACCTTAAATTGGCGCACCAAGATTGCTAGTCGAGAGTCTTTGATTGGTCCCTCGACCTCGGAGGCAGTCTATTATAATGAAATATTTAAGTTTAGTAATTTCAGCCTTTTGACATCAGCCTAACACTGGACATGGAATCATTTATATTTCCTCAATGACTAAAACGAAGTACCCTAGGAGAGGACTTGGCAAATCAATAAATCATTCTGTTCAAATGGTTATACAATAATGGCGACCAAGATTGAACCAATATTTAGTAGGTACTTATCATATAAACTGAATAATAAGCATGGTAACTAACAGAATGTTCGGTGAGTATTTGGATCGGTGTGTCAAGTCCCTTTTAGTCATTGTATTTCCCTGAAGGTTAATATTTTGGAGATATTTTTTGATTTTGCGAAAGAACCCAAAGAAATCAGTTCACTTATTTAATTTATATTCCAATTTAATTAAACGGGTAAAATTCACCGCCTAATCTACATTGCAATGCTAAAACCACAGCCATTGCAGTTCTGCAATGATAACTTATGCATATAATAGCCGGTATGCCGTGTCTTACAACACAATTACCGGGTAATGAGTAGTGGTCCGTGGTCCCAGCTACCAACTCCCAGCTCCCAGCTCCCGCGCTGGGACCACGGAGGATGGATAGAGATGACTGGTGATGCGGTGAGATCATTAGGAAAAATTATCTGGGATGCTGGGAGAGAGAAGGGGTTGATACCTGATGGGTGTGGATTAATTTCTAAATTCAAAAATATAGCGAAAACGAACTTATTTTTTAATTTTATTGAACGTTGTGCCTACATAAGGAAACCATTCCTTCGTTCCGAAAGCGATTATTAATGTTCTCAAAAGTTGTTTTGATATAATCTCATTTTTACGATATCTTGAACGTAACCATTCTTTTGTTAAGAATATTATGAACTAAATGTGCAATTTGACTACGAGTATCATGAAACGGGAAACCTTCCCAGTTGGACAAATAAAGCATCATTTTGTAATGTATCGTATTATAATATTTAGATATATATAAATAAATAAAAATTAAATTAATAAAAAAAAATATCGATGACATCAATAATAATAATATTTTATATTTTGGTAGAAAGCAGTCACTTTGTGGTTTGACATATTCATTAAAATAACACAATAACTTTGTTCCTAACGGATTTATTATTTAATTTAATTTAATTCACGATTTTTTTTTAACGACCGACATAACAACGACTTAACACAAGCTGAGTTAAAATTAAACTGAGTTAATTTTTATACCCTAAAAGGGGCCATCCATAAATACGTCACACGAATTTCATGATTTTTTGACCCCCCCCCCCCCTCCCTGTCACACATCGTCATTTGTGAGATCCCCTCCTCCCTAGTGTGACTCCCAATTTTACATCTAAAAATAATCAAAATTCAGATTTTTACATGTGACGTCACATAGCTGATGGCCTCTCCATACCCCTTGTCATACTTCTCTACTCCCCTCCCCTCCCCCTTAAGGTGTTACGTAATTTATGGATGGCCCCTAAACAGTTTCATTTAGTACCCTGTAAACAGTTTAATTTTTATACCCTGAAGATGCTTGTGTTAAGCGAAACCGGTCGGTAGCAAAAAAAAAATCGTGGGTACAAAGTTATTGTGTTATTTCAATAATATTTTATTCCAGGATGTGGGGAGGATAGTTAAAATTCCACACGTCCCATATTATATAGTCCCATATTTATAGAAAATAACTAAACATTTTTATTTTGTAATACGAAAATACAGTAAATTTTAAGAAAGCAGATAAGTAGAATAGAAAAAAAAAGAAATTTAAAAAAAAATGTAGATAATACAATAATACATACTCAATAATGTAGGGCGTGGTCTAGAGCGAGCTCGGGCCCAGCGCTCACACAGGAGTGGCGCTTGGTACTGGAAGGTTGCGGTCACCACCGTGTTGTCGGAGCCCATTGGCCGCATTCTGGTTCCAGTGACCCGGTGTCTCATCAGGCCGGCGAATCCATTCAGTCCTAGTTCCGTAAACATTGGTGATGTAAATCCTATATAATTCCATCAATGATCAATGCATTACACAATGCACAACCCCTGCATGTAGTCCTGAATAAAATTAATTGGTTGTAATTGATAATCTAGGATTTGATCCTTTGTAATCGTAGCTTTACCTTTGATGGCCGGCGTAGTCCAGCGGCAAGGCTCTTGACTCGCATTCCGAAGATCGCGGGATCTAATCCCGGCGTGGCAAATAAATTTTATTTGATTGATTTGTGTTATTTTACAAATTATTCAATTAAAATAATATATAATATATTTGCGGCACGTTCCAGAGCGGAAGATACTCTCAGTATCGCCACGGTGTAAGACCACTGTTCAGAATTGAAGCGTTGCTTGAAATGGCTTTAGTCGTGTTTGGTGACCAGATCTGAATAGCCAGGTACTTCCCAACTTCCTCTTCCCCATCTCCTTTCTCTCCCCACTACCTTCAGCCTTACAACATACCGCAATTGGGGATGCCATAGTCTCATTGGCCCCAGACAGGAGCAGTTGGGACTCTTGTGCGGTATTCATATAAAAAAAAACCTTTGCGAGTAATAAACCTGACCGAGGGGAAGAAATAATAATTATAAAAGTGTGTTTTTATGAATGTTTTGCTAAAAAAAAAAAAATGTAGCACCAAATTTTATTTCGGCACTATTGTATAAAAATTTTAATACTTTTTGCAAAGTTTTTCACTAATAATCACTCCCAAAGAATGGCGAGAAAATCGTGAAACGCTGGGTATAACAACATCTAGAACGAAAAACCCATTAAAAATTAAACTGACATTATTGCTAAAAAATAAAATAATTTAATAAATGGCTTTTGAGTCCTTCCCATCTCCGGATGCGAACAACTCATCACTGAGTAAGAACCTAATTGAAAGAAGACAGCAAAATACCTTCGCGAGCAAAATGTCGAGTGTGGGAGGGAGACGGACATATGGCGCCTGGTAGTAAATTGAAAATCGAATAAGTGTTTATTGCATTGTAGATATAAGTACTTACCTACATGAAAATAAGTATTTACCTGAGTTCATTTGTATCATTTTGCTTACATATCGCTGGCTTTTGTAGAATGGGCCCAGACACGAATAACGTTTTGTTGATAAAGCTTTTGAATTTTAAATATTGCTTTGTGAGTTGTTGACAGATTTTTAAATTATCTATCTATATATGTTTGTACTTGGGGATGTTTTCGGAATGTCTATGTATTGCTATATTAAGCATGAGAAATGTTTAAAACTTTCAAAATACCATCTTTCCGTTGTCGCGTAGGTTTCTGGATTATTACAATCACATGACAATACACCTGAAAAGTTTTTTTTAATCATTACAAATTCTTTTACAAAACTGTCAAAAATGTCACAATTTGAGAATGAAATTTTGCAGACCATCGATTGTTAATTCAAAATTCAATTTTCGAAATTTTTTTAATTAATGAAATTGTTTGAAGTACTCTCCTAATAGTTTGATTCAAATCAAGAATTACAGATATATTAAATAGGTACCGATGTTAGGTACCAAATTTGATTGATTTTTCTTATAATATACAAATATAATTATTTGTAATATATGAAATATGAGAATTTGAATAAAAAAATTGTAATAGGTGACACGCGTCCTGTTTGAAAACTGAATGTTCTGGGTTTGAATATATGGAATGCGGGAAGGGTTGGAGGGACTGGGGAGCGGGAGAAGGGAGAGGGAAGGTGGAGCAGATGGATGGGGAACGCTAGAGGGGAAGGGGATGTGGGAGTGGAACGGGGACCCACGAGAAAGGACATGCAGAGAGAAAAAATTTATTCCTTTGAATATGGCATTGCATCGCATGCCGGAAACCAGCTAGTAAATTATAAAAATATTTTATCTAGAAATATAAAAACTTCCTCCACAATCGACACACCTTTTTCCAATAATTAGCATTTAAATTCGGCTTCCGAAGAAGTCCCATTTCAAAATTACACCAACTAACTAAATCCTTATCTAAATGCTATCAAACATACATAACGAAAGAATCCAAACTAAAAATCATAAACTTTAATTTGTTTCTTCAGAATTTTGAAAATGTCGTCCAAATCAACATTCTCGATATGTATCGCTCAAAATAATCAAATAATTTAAATTCCGAACATTAACCCATTGAATTCCTTGAAATCAGTAATATTTCGTATAAAACATGTTAATTTTCGGCCTGAAAGGGTTTCCTGCTCAGAAGGGCCGATTTTATTGTCCTCGTAAAAATTGACGATGGTTTTTTGTAATAAATACGAGTTTTATCTCCCATTTACATCAATACCCAAACGTTATTAATGTCTTAACAATGTTTAATGCTTAAGTGAACTTACATATTTTTTGTTCCGTTTGATATAAGCATTAATTTATAGAATCGAACCATTTTCATAAATCCTGGTCCAAAAAAATTCTGAAGTGATTGAGGTTTTTAACATTTAATTTTTAATCTACTCCTGTAGAAGTTAGTCGCCCAAATATCAAGCAATATTCTATAATATGATTCACTCCTTCCTTTTTTAAAAAAGACAATCAACACAACATTTCCAAAGATGATATTGTAGTCCCTAACCTAACCTCTTTTGTTAAGGTATGTAAAAAATTACAAGTTTTGTAAAGTCATTGCCTACACACTATGGGCTCTTCTGTGTTAAAGAGTACATTTTTTCAAAAGTCCAAAACAAATTTGTTAAGAATTGCAAAAACATGGTAATGGTTAAATGGCTTATTTTTAGATCAAATTTGTAATAAAAATAGAAACATATTAGGAGTATTTTGATTCGCGTTTTCTTCTTCTTTGTATGGCAAAGGAGGGTTAGTGGAGATCAAAGTGGGGTGAGCCGATAGTTGATCCCCCCACAGCTGATTCCCTGAAATTTGCCCCCCCCGAAAGCATAATTAATATAAAATTTTAATTTTTTGTCCATTGTTTACCAATTTAAAACATAAAATCGACCTCAAAAATATTTTTTTTTATAAAGAAAGACAAACATTCCCAGGTTACGAATAATCCGGCAATATTAGAAATTCTCCTATTACCACCAGGGTAAGCCGAAAATGTTGCTTGAGTCGTGATGGAGGACTCAACGACGGGACGCCTGGGTGGGACGCCAAACGCGACGCCAACGCGACGCGACCCAGCCACTGACCGGTTTGTTTGGATATCAAACGAATTTATTTATAGTGTCGATTTTTGTACTCACACGCATGGTATATACAGTGTTTAGATAAGAAGTTTTTTCCTTGATGCATTTGAATGAGAATATGTTTTTTACTTTTGTTATTCGGAGACGCATCCTCCTTGCACACCCCTTCGGGGACTCTTTGTTGTATTTTGTTTAAGTAGGTATTTCGTATTTTCCCTAAACCGATTGGATATTATTTATAAGAATGCCAAGGGGCCAACTGTCAGGGGAACAAATGTCATTGAATCCAAAGTGGGATGTTGAGGTTATTCCAAAGATGTTAAAATACAAAAGAGATTTGCTATGATGTTCGCGCGACTGTCGGCGGACTACTAACTAATGGGAGTAGTTTGCATACGAAAAGAATTTGTTCATTTCGTTGACTTTTTGAAGGTGGGTTAGGAATATAACGATAATATAATTGGTTAACAATATAATTTGAAAACGGAAAGAATTTGTTCATTTAATTTAACGTTCGTTTAGTTTATTCGTTAATTATTAGTTCATTAATTTTATTCGTTGATTAGTTAACAATATCGGCCACAATCAAGGAGCACAGTCCCAGCCTGTAAAAACTAAGGATAGCACATCTCTTATATTTCAATATCTTTGGTTTATTCAGTCTGAAAATGGCCGGCGTCGGTTCAGAACATATGTACTTTCGGAAATCTGATGAAAGACAAAATCTACCAAACTGTGATTTGAATATGTCCAAACAATTCAGAAACCTTTAGGCCCTATTTGAGCATTAAATATGGACATTTTTGTTTGTTAAAATTCTTATTTACTCGAATTATTGGCATTTATATATTATGTCTTTTCTCTCTGCTACAATAATATTTCCAACGAATTCATCAACTTTTTCAGTTTTTTAAAGAAAAAAAGATAATTTTACCCAAATTAATTTGTTCATCCTAAATACACACTTTCCCCTCCCCACTACCTTCAGCCACACAACATTTCCCAATTGGTGATGCAATAGTCTCACTGGCTTCCGAATGGAGCAGCTGGGATTCTTGTGAGGTATTCACATAAAAAAATAACAAGTGTGCAGTTCACACGTGGTAGAAGTGAAACCTTCAGAAAACCAAAGTAGACAAGAGTGGAGAGGCTATGAAGCACCAAGCACAAAGAGGAGACTGATTATTCTATTTCATTCTCTTGCAGGCTAAATCCCGTAAATGCTTGTGTTTGTCTCTTTCAAGTGTCACTTTTTCGTTTCATCGAGTTTCAAATCGCAACGGTGCTAAAGAAGTTGTCTCTTTAAAAAAAAATACCCGTACATCCCGGTTGTATTTTTGTTTCAAACGACCATTGTAAGGAATTACTAACAAAATTAGTATGTATCATCTTACAAAATTTTATTTTTCTTTCGCAGAAACAAGTAGTAAGCGGCTGGCGGTGGCAAAACGAAAATTCCAGAGCCGCTCATCGTTAAAGGCAAAACAATAAAATTATACTTTTTGAACCGGTCAAATTTGTTTTATAGGGCCAACAGACTTAGCTATAAAAGATAAAATATCATTTTTTGGCCTATTCCAACATATCGCTCGTCGTACATTCCCATCGTTTTTGCCACCGTCGGCCGCACACTAAAAATAAGATACCTAAATCTTTATCAATACAAAATTTTACTTTGGAAGATAATCTGTTTGTGTGGTATCAAAAGCATAATCACGCTAAGTTCTGGCATCTTGAAGTTCGCACAACCCTTTCTGTCTGGTATATCTAGGTCAATTTAAAGTTTTTCCCCAACTAAAAAGGCTCCTACAGTACATTCAGGCGTCATGATTTTTTCAGTGCATTTGTCTTAGGTCATTTTTTAGCTGGCATCATAATGTACATCAACAGCTATTTTATTTTGAAATATACAGACTCCAAAGACTCTGATGTAGCCGGGTACATAAATTCTACTACTCGGTTACTAGTTATATAAATAATTTGAATAATTTTTTTCTAACAAAACTAATCAAGTTTCATCAGAAATACGTCCATTATGAGATATTTATGTTTAATATTGAAAGAGCCAGTTTCCACTAAGGTGGCTATTAGATATTTCATCCATATCTCGCCTTGGTGATCGAATGAACCCACATAAAAATAATGAATGACTTCATTTCAATAGTGGACCTTTAGTTTTGATTGTGCCCTTTTTGTTCGTCGTATTTATTGGGTTGTGTTGGTGTTTTCTCCGTTTTAACAGACAGGAGAAGGTAAAAAAGAAGAGAAAAAAACCCGCTCTTCAGTTTTTGCTGCTTGAACCTGCGGGCGGTTTTTGGTTCGGCTTTGCCCAGTTAGTTTCGGTGACCATTTTATAATTCCAATAAGGACTGGTTCCAAAAATAGCCCGTTCCTCGGATCCACTGTCATCCAGTGATAGCTAGTCACCGGGACAGGCAATGACGTCATATGTAATATATAGCCGCTCGATAGTATTTATTATTCACAACTGAGTTTTACCGTCAATCTTTCCATATCCGGAGAGATACCACAAATTCACAAATTCGTATACTTGCCAGGGGCACGTCACCATGCGACCTGTTAACGGAAGTAGCGACATCTTTTGACGAATTCTTGAATTCGAAACAGAATTACAATGGTAGTTTTGTTTAAAATTTTACGTACACAGTGTTATTTGTGACGCGGAGCGTACAGCGTGATGTCAGACACGCACTCGAAGCCGGGTTCTGAAATTCAACCATGCAGACGCTACCCTATTAATATTGTTCGATATTCATATTTCTAAAGTGAACCGTAGAGTTGTGTACCTGCAATGTATGAAAGATGTCCGAACACTGTACAAAGTAAGGAAAAACTGGGTTTAGATATTTCAAATAAATTCTGTGATAGTTCGAGCAACAATGGCTCTGTTTAAGATAGATCTTAGAGGTTATAGACTTATCCAACAGATGTCGGTAGAACATACGTTCGCCCCTCCATCGTTGTTTCCAGAGTATGGAGAGCCGTGAGGTTTGGAGAAGCAGAGAGCTTTTGAGAGCATAACAGAGAAAACATTAGCCTCCAGGCTATCTTTTGCTCTCGTTCCTACTTATAAGAGTTTTTAGTCGAAATAAAGAAACAATATTTTGTCGTAGAGAAGGATTTATTATTTCGAGAATCTATTCACAACATTTTGTTAAATTAGGGCTTAAGGCTAATTTCTGGATCAAAAAATATTTTTTTCTAAATAGGGTCATCTATGAGGATGATCTCTAAATGGGTTTAAAATAAGAATGAACCCGGGTCATGAAAAATCCATGTTGTAGGAGGGAGGAACAATATAAACCGGTGATTCCAAAGCTGATCACAAGCCTTGAAAACAACCCGTTCTCAAAGATTTAAATTTTTAAACATTATACAAATATTTTTTAAATTTATTTTTTATTTATTTTTTTTTTTTTTTTACAATAATAATAACATTTATAATATTATTACCTAGGTGTACATAAGAATTAATTTTATGGTTCTACTATTCCATAAATTGAGCTCTAGGAACTCGTGTTTATGGGAGGAGTATTTACATGCATAAAAAAAACATAATGTTCTGAAAAGTGTGAATACAATGATCAAAGACTTAGATGTCTTGAATGAAATAGATATACAAATACTTTTTGACATAGATATAAAAAAAAAAAAAAAAACAATAACAATAATACTTTTTTTTTTATTAGATGTTAATTAAATGTGCACCTTCAGTAAACGTGAAAAAAAATTTGTATACTCATAATTTTTCACTTGTAAGCTAAGGTTCTGGTTGTGTAAGTTGCTCTCTGGTAGGAACCTTGAAAATCTAAACCGACCAATGACATTACCGAATATAACTGAGTATTTCTAAGTTTCTACCTCGTGTGATAATATAAAAAAAATCATGCCATTGGATTTTAGAAGAAAGGTTATGTGTCCGCCACTCCGTATTTTTTGTTGATTATTACCATTTTTTGTCAAGTCCTACGGTCTATTGACATTCCCCAGTCGTGTATGGAATATCCCGAGTTATTTATCTGGAGAAGGCAGAAGGCAGTAGTCGGGTTATTTATCGGCGGTCTCAGCCTTTGAATATTGTGGGAAGATTGGATAAATTATAATATAAACAAATCGGCGAGAATCAGCGGAAAATAAACGTGGATCGAATCGCAAGTGTAAGTGTTTTATTCAAATCGAACTGTATTAGATTGATCGGCCTCGTAGTTGCAATGAATTATTGAACACATTGCTTAAGGTTTAAGTACGAACATAAAACGTGTAATGTACGCCTGCTGTATCATACTTTATTTGTTTTGGCACAAGGAACGAGTAGGTATATTATTCCACTGAAACAAAAACGAACACCAATACTTTTTCTCATTAGATATACTTTTTCAACTAATCGAAAGATAACTCGACTCGGAATAAAAAATGTACTATCTTTCGTATAAGTAACAAGACTTTCTAAACTTTAACTTTATAGTGCAAAGCTTACACCAGCGTTGTGCAAGTGGGATTCCTATAAAGCATCAGACTATTCCAAATCTTGATGACAATTGTTTGATGGACAATTGTTTGATGAACAAATTTTTGATAGACAATTGTTTGATGGACAATTTTTATTTTATTTTTTATTTTATTTATTTCTATTCTTGAACATACGCTTTACAAATTATTACCTTGGTTTACATAATAATGCATTTTATGATTCTACTACTCCATAAGTTGAGCTCTAGGAGCTCGTGTTTATGGGAGGAGTATTTACATGCAAAAAAAAAATAATGTTCTAAGATGTATGTATAAAATGATCAAAGACTTATGAATTAAATATACAAACATTTTTTGACACAGGAATACAATCGAAAAACATTAACTATAATACATTTTTATTAGGTATTACAGATTGTAGGGGTTAATTAAGGGTACAATATATCATTGCTTGATGGACAATTGTTTGATGGACATTGACAATTGTTTGATGGATATTGACATAGTCCCTTGCTTATGTGGTGGAGAAATTATGGATTAAAAAATATTTTAATTTAATAATAACTTTGTAACGTTAATGTAACAATAGTTGGGAACACAAAATAAAGAAGAAAAGTGCGAAGTCCTTCAAAGTGCCTTCCATAAAAAATTGAATGGAAACAAAAGTTTATTTTCCTGGTTCGAAATTATAGATTTGAATTTCGTAAACACAGTTTTGTATCGGAAATTTAAGCCTCAATTAGGCAAATATTTGAATCACGAAACAAGCTCACAAGGAACTTCTTTTGTTATTCATTATTCTATGGCTTGGGAGTTAACGTGTGATGTAAAAAAAAATTGGAGGGGAAACCCGGTCGCCGAGAAATTTGGCCAATTGTTTTACCGCGTCGTTGTCGCTTTTACTTCGCCACTTACTGAGCGAAAGGGACAATTGCACCTCAGACTGATAATACCTAAATAAAATCATCAAAATCGAGGTTTTGTATTCCTCATTTTTCTTTCCCAAAACTGGACCGATTTTTAACCGATTTATTTTTACCAACTGTATTAGAAGAAAATATTCTTTATCTGTACTTTTGCTTTTTAAAGAAATTGTCTGGTTTGTATATTGAACGTCTGTTGATGGCGTTCAAATTAGGCGTTCAAACACCTATAAGTAGTAAATTATCAAAAAAAGTATATCGTTCCGACACGCTAGTGATCAATATCTATATTATTTAAAAATGTATTTGCAAAAGTGTCAAAATCCAGAGGAGAAATTGGGGAATACGTGTGTATCTACGAAAAGCTTTTTCCCTTAATGGGCATTTCGCCACCTCTGAATGATCTGTCGTCTAGTGTTAATCGTAGAGTAACGTATATTATATAACCACAGCTCCTACGAGTAACGCTATCCACCTGACTTTTCATCCATTCCTTAATTAAAGTTACTTGATTATTAGTTACTCAACACTTCAGTCCGAGGAAAAAGTCGAAAAAAGGCGAAATACCCCTATGTAATATTAGTCAGTTCAACAACAAGGGATCAAGGCAACAGTGCAAGGGATCTCATACTGTGCTCTTAGTCTAAATAATGTTGGTTCTTTTCTTTGATGGACCCTACAAGTGCAAGATTTTACAAGCAACAAGTACCTAAAGATACACGTCTTTCGACTTTTGCCACCACAAAGAGCAACAACCTGCTAAAGAAGATTGTATTATTTTTTTTCAGAAACAAGAATCATTCATTTCCAAGAAATTCGCTACTTGAATGACGGTGACTCATTCGAAAATCAAAGAGATTCGCCGAAGAAATTTATTACATTAATGAATTATTTTTAATTTATTTAATATTCTATTTCGCCGCTTAAGTGCAATGATTTGATGGTTAAAAACGTTTAAAAAAAGATATCAGCAAGTTTATTGTATTTTGTGTTGTTTTATTATCATTAATCGCAATATTAAAAGCGCGTGTTGATGTTTCGTTGATTATTCAGAAAGAGTGTTCAAGGAATTGAATTAATTGAGTTGTATTCTTGTTTATTTTAAGGATCGTGAAAGTTCTAAGAATTGATTATTTTTTTCCTTTCATCTCATATTATGATAATCTCACAGAGCGGGTTTTATTTAACCGCCAATACGAGGGTTGATCTATTCGATGACCTCCGTGACCGAATCCAAGGGTCCTGAGTTCAAATCCAGGCAAATGCAAATAAATAAATTTTATTTTTATTGGACAAACTTTTTTTTAATTTTTGAAGCTTTTGAAAGAAAAATATAATTCTAAATGAAACATAGAATCGAACAAGAAACAGAACAAAAAATAAACGGTCGCCGTAACTGGGAATCGAACCCAGGATCTATTGACTTACTGGGTCACAGCACTTTAACCAACTCGGCAATTGAGACCTTTTCATTTTACGTAATTTTTGTCCATCTCGTATTTCAAATTATTTCAAATTCAAAATTTATAATAATATCATATAATATAATCTATTGTAAACTACACTGAATATGTATTTTCTTAGTTATAATGTTCCAAATTTCACTGAATAAAGATATTATTATTATTATTATTATCATCAATTAATTTTTTCCCCATTTTTGGCTCCTAACTTTTACAAAATATTACAAAAACTAAATGATTACAAAATTCAATCGAATTTATTTGTAACTTGGATAGTATCTGAATGAATGTTATTTCTTTGTTTGGAAACTAACCCACTTCCCAACATCCGATCAAGCTGAAACTTGGCAGAAAGACTCGAGAATCAATCCATCTACTTTTGGTGGCGCTCACGCACACACACGCGTACACAAATGCATTTCAAAAATAGATGTAATATAATAAAAAAAATTGTTTTAGCACCTTGTTGTTTTCTTAATATTTAACATTTGATTGAGATTTGTTAACATTGTATGATGATATAAACACCACATTGACGTGTTATATAAGCTTCAAAAGCTGTTACATTAAATTGATTTATAATAAGAAGTTTTTGATTAGAATTTTTTTTTAATACCGACACTATTTACGGGTCCATATTACAAGATTGTAACCCAAAAGCGTCTTTCGAAATATATAATATATGACCACAGACAACACTGCCATAAGTATGTATGACATAAATTAACACCCATTTTTTTAGATTTGGAATGTGTCACTTTGACTGGTTCCAGGTAGATATCGGTGCTTTACCTGTTTTGTCAGAGAACCTTTTTTTAGATTATTGATTTGTTCTTCGTTTTTTACGGGCATATCGACGATAAATAATTGATTTGAATCGATATTTTATTTTAAAGAAAATAAATAACTTTGTATACCCCACTATGTTATCAAAAGTCAATGGTTTCTTCGTCAGGATAAACGTGTAATGAAAAATAACAAAAATAAGAATTGACAAACAAGTATAGACGGATAAAAACATTACAATGAGCGAATTTTAATTAGTTATTAAGTATTATGAAATAAAAACAATAATTAAATGAATAAATCTTTGTTTATCAACTTATATATTTTATTAACGCTGACCGCTTTTGGAAAGTCCGTTCCTTCCTCAGGACAAACATATAATTACTTGACAATGGGTAAATACAATGTTTTATTATTAAGTGTTGTGGTAGGGGCGAGGGCATGGCTAGGGATTAATAAAAAGTGGGTGGGGAAACAGAACAGATATTGAAAAGGAACATATCTAAGATAGGGCTATAAGATTTATATTATTTTATTTAAAATGGATAACCACAAAGTTATAGCTAAATTCAAAAGTATACAATTATTATAAAATAGGTAATTTAAAACAATTATATCAATTTAGGTATCAATGTCAAAATAAATTTAAGAGCTGTCTATTTAAAAAAAAATCGGTTATTAATAACGCTTAATTGACAAGTAACACTTTATTTAATTCGATAATTCAAAGTTATCTAATTGCAAACCCATTGCATTTGCATAAAAATTTCAACTATTTATAGACAAACAAAGAACTGTTTCACTTGTTTCCAAAATGTGGTTGACAATTTCAGAATAATAATTATTTTTCAAATGCCTTAGGTGCTCCTTACCTCCAATATTAAAATTTCTAGAAGACTTACTTATTCAAAAAAGTTACAATTATTAGATACTAATTCCTAGTTAGCAGATTTGTTTAAAATATTAACCTTATAAAAAAAAAACACAAAGTGAATTTTTCGATAATTGAAGAAGCTATATTAAATTATTAAAAAATATGTATTTATATCTTTTAATGTTTTAGATTAATTTAATAATTTTAATGAACGTACCTATTATCTCTAAGACATAGCGCGTTATTTATTAATTGAAAATACAATATTCCACTACACAATTTTTTTTTTTGAAAAAGTGTTTTAAGCCTTCTTTTTTGTGTCTCCCTCTTTTCTCGGAAGTCAGCTAACATTACTTTGCGGACACCAGTCACAAAGTGTTGTTACGTTATGTTATGTCACTATTTAATCTTCCATCGAATCAGTAGGCAAAATATTTATTTTCTTCTTGATAATTTGACGAATATATTTATTTATTTAGCGTCCAGAGGGCTTTTAAATGATTTGTAGTATAATTATAATTTGACAGATACTTTGAAACTTAAATAATAAAAATTAAATTACAATATATAAGAGTCTTACAATATATAAGAGTCATACAACAAGTCTTACAAAAACAGAAAAATACAGCTATATTATAGGTTTACAAGATGTGTTTAGTAATACCTAGTGTTGAAACAAAGGTTTTAGATGATCCGAAAAAACGCCAAGTTGTAATTGAACATGTCAACATCATCCAAGTACTGATTTCCCATGGTGTGAAGTCGTGGTATCGGTGAGTGGGAAATGTAGTTACGCTTATGAGTGCGAAATACTTCTGCTGTAGAATATTATATTTTGCCGTGTTGTTACTGTGGGTATTCGTAAGTTAATGAGTTGCAGTAGTTCACAACAGTCAAATTTAGAGTTAAATATTTTGAATAAAAATGTTAAGTCGTTTTTTTTACGTCTGTCTTAAGATGATTTTTAATATTTTTAATATTTTATTCTTAATGCATGATTTTTTGAGTACTCAATAAGAAATCGTATTGTTGGTCTTCTACTGGGATATTCAATTAATTTTTTTCTCATAAGTAGTTCCAATTTTAAAATAAGAGCTTATCTAAGCTGTAGGAATAATCGAATTGGAGTTACAGACAGAGTCACAATCGAAATTAGTATTTTAATATCGTACCGAAAAAATGCCACACCTAGGAATTTCATCATATTATAAATAATTAGTTTATTCGTCCATTAATTTAATTTAACCACGATGTTGTTCCGATAGCGGTTCAAAAAAAAATTATAAGCTTTCTCCCATTAAAATCTGCATAAATGCTCGTATTTCAGAGCCAAGCTGAAATAAGTCTAAAAAATACACTTCAGTGTACGTTTCGCAGAAAACTTCATGTCCGAATCATTATAATCCGACCAGGAAATATTATTCCGTGAAATACAAAGAAATTTATGCATAACAGAGGAAATATCATTATTCTCAGAGAACAGAGGCATTACGCGAAAAGTCATAAGAATTTTAAAATACGTCGGTCCATTATTCAAGTCAGTCAGGCATTTTTGTGCATTTTTCATAGCTATTTTTCGTGTAAGCCGCGAATGTATTTATACAAAGATGATATTTGATAGGGACGTGCGGAGACAATCGGACTTACCGTCTGATGACGGCTTAACGACCCTCCGTACTACTGACTAAATTCTTGAATGCGGTATAATAATAATAATTCGGTAAATTGTGGAGGGCAAGAATTCTGTACTATTTATTTTGAGTTCTCAGAGTTTATCTAAATTTATTATTTACAAACTGTTATAGAAAACATAGTATTTACCGGGAGGTCACTTCCGATAAACACTCTTTTGTTAGGAAGTTTACGCTTGGAGAAGGTACGGCTTTGTACGCAGAGGACACTACATTTAAAACTCCGAACATTGCATGATTTTATATTTACTACCTTCCATTAGAACTGGTTCACATTCAGCTATCAAATATAAAAGATCATAGCACGCCAAATAACGCTCTCCATACAATCCCTTCAGACCGTTCACACCTAAGCATTTTTAAGCGCAGATCAATCATAGACAATACACATCTCAGACGTAACCGCTCCAGACGCGATATCCCAGAAGATAACTCTCCCCTTCTCCAACTAAAACAGGAGAGGGGGTCATTGTAATTACGGAGCTGCCTAGACCCGTGGATGACAGATGTCAAGTTGACAGATTTCAGTACAAAAAATGTGCGTTCCGTTGCCGCTCCCTAATTCGACTGACCCCCTCTCCTACCACAGGAAGAAATATTTGATAGCCTCGTGTGAAAGGACAAAAGATAAGCGCTCGCGAATCAACAGATATCTGCTCGCAGATATATAGCTCAGTGTGAACTAAGCATTACTGCTGTTATTATATTTATAAGAAGATTTGTGGTAAAAGTACAGTTGAAATTTATTTAGAACGACTGTTGAATTTAGGACTCTTTAGGACTGGAGATTTTTTAAGAAATGACCTTTAAAGAGCTTACATCTTCTTATTTGCTTACATTTTTACATCATTAGCTTTTTACAATGTCGTGGGTTACGAAGGCAAAGCAGGTAAAGGTGAAAAGTTTATGACTTTACGCAATGGTGAGTGTTAAGTTAAGCTCTAAATCCTAAAATCGTTCTTAAATCTTGTAGCAGTCTATTCCAGGTTTAGGTCCTGACTCCTGACACTCCGAAAGCGCGCTCACTCCCATGGTTCCATCAACCTTTCGATAGCTGATGGGGCTAACTTAAGGGAAAAGGGAGAATTGATAGAACCTATCACTGATTTTAGGATTCAATTATGATTTATAAATTACATGAAATCGAAAACGTGTATTGAGGCTGTATTACTCTCACATGAGTACACTTTGCTATCGATTACCATGCGTTAATTATTACTGGTAAAAATTTGCTCAATGTGTTGTAACTAGCATAGACCAGTGAAAAATTACGGGATTTATGCTTATCATAGGATTTATAATTATTGCATGTTTGCTAAAAAGCGAAGTCCCTTAAAAATCACGAAATCTCACCGTACTTGAGCTTAATAACTTGATTCACCCCATTCACCATAAGAAAAATTAGAAGAAATTCACATTTCATATATAGAATTTAAATAGTGTTTTGGTTAAAAAATATTAAATGAATGGGTGTACCTACTTTATTGCTTGCCTTAATTCTTGGTATATCAGTTTCAATTTTGAAAATTACAAACAAAATTATTTTCTGATAAACGAAGCGCAAAACGGTTGAAAAAATAATTAATTAATATTTGGCTATTGGTCAGTTATAACAGGGTGTATTAACCGCCTGATGCATAGACCGCAGCTGTTTTGTCATTTATTTGTTAAAAAATGACTAATTTTTGAAAATAATATAACCCACTCCCAATTGAAAATTTCAAAAAGAAAAAGATACGGTCGCATCTAGGGTTTGAACCCAGGTCCTTAGCCTTGACGGGCTCTGCTCTAACCACTGAGCAAATGATCCAAGCCACTTCGGTTATATATAATTATATCATACTTGACTAAGAAATACCAACATAATCTTCATTTTCTTAAGGGGGTATTCTAGTCTAGAAGCATGAATTGTAGGTATTTGTTCATGTGCAATAAAAAAACAATCATATTTTTACAGCCATTATTTTCCCAAATATTTATTAAACATTAAAAAATGCATGAAAAAAAAACAAACGAAAAAATTAAAAATTAAAATGGTACACGATTGCAACCCTCCTAGTAATCTAAAAAAAACCAAATAAATTCCTAAATTCAAACAAATGCGGCTATGGCCCGAACTAAGGAAAAGTTAAAAAAAATTTTGCAAAACGGCGGCTGTCGGAAAGACGTTTTTTGCCAGATTTTTAGCCTTTCCAAATTTTTTAAAAATAGTTTAAAATTGAAGTTATGTTATAATTTTAGTTAGCGCTATAGAGAAGGCTCACACCAAAATTCAAGTAAATTGGTTCAGTAGAACTTGATATGTCGTGTCAACCGTCTCGAAAAAAGTAGTTTTGAGAAACACGCGTTTAAAATTTTGCTCTATTTAGATTTTAGTTAGACTCCGTCCAAATCTGTCAAACTAAAATGGCTCTAACTTTTAAAATATTTCGAATTTTAAAAAATCCTTTTAAGGAGATATTCTTGAATACTTAAAATATCGAAACATGATGATTTTTTTTTCTAGACTAGAATACAACTTAAAGCATGTTTTTATTGGCTGCAAAATTTGTGCACGGTACCAAAATTCTTTCCAAACTAAATGCAATATAGATAGTGTCTTGGATTAACACGTAATTTTTGTAATGTGCGACATCTATAAAGTTTTCTGCAAATCTAGAATGATCCTGGGTTCAATTAGATGCGACCAAATCCTTTTTTTTTTATTTTTCTGTTTCAATTTTTCGTTTGAAAGTCGTGATTTTACTCTAAAAATTATTTTAATCTATTATTTTCAGCCCAAAAATCTTTAAAAATTACAAAAATTAGAAAAATAGTCAGGCATTGATCAAATCATTTATTATTTACGTGAATATTCCGTGTTCCTAAAGATCTTATCATGTCACAAATGTGGTGACCGCTTTTCCATTTTAACATCAATTTGTATGCGGTGGAAGTCGCGGAGAACAAAAAAAAAAATACACAAAAAATCGTACGTTACAGAAATACACTGAGTCACGTTTGACATGTGGCATGGTCGGTGCGACACGGCCACAATTCATAAACAAACAAAAAATATTTTAAACAGAAGGTTTCAGATTTCGAGAAAAAAGTGCAAAATTCTTTGCAACATGAATTTTAAACAAAACAGCTTTCTTAGATTATAAATACTTAAAGACTTTTGTTTTTCTCAACGTGGGTTTATAATAATAAGAAAGCCATCGAATGTCGTAAATATGTTTCAAAATTATGCGTATTTTTGAACCCAAATGTTTAATTGAGTAAGTCTTTCCCATATAACATATTTATGCAGAGTGTTAAGAGTCTTACTTGACTTACTTTAACCAGTGCTTCCTGATATTTTTTGGATTAAAAATGTTATGGCTGAACAATATTAAAACATTACGTTAAATTTTACCGATTAGTATCCCTGAGAGTCGCTCTCCGGTCCAGTGCAAATATTGCAAATTCATTCATGCTCAGTTCGGCTGTTTTACATTCCCTCTCGTGTCACCCTCTAGTTGTTACGATTTTAATTTTGTATCAAGTTTATTATAAAACATAACGTTACTTGTAAATAAATTTGACCCGCGTTATCAAGAAATCTTATTGGCAAATATCCCCTACACACGCATCTCAGTTTACAGTGCTCAGAAAAACTGTAAGCTGCAAATCCAAATCAGGATAAAAATATATATTCATCACCTTTCCAATGGTATTGAAATTTTGGTCTCCGATGACTTTCTGATTTTTTATTAAAAATTTTTTTTCTTAAAAATAAAAAAAAATCTTCCACATGTCATTTTTGGTCACTCAACGAAGTAACCGGCCAACCCCGATCAGTCCAATACTTACTGATTTTTTTGTTTTACGTTGAAAAAAAAAACATCAAAAATGTCAACGAAGGCCAAAATTTCATTTACATGTTTTACCACCACGCGGTAAATGAGAAGACCTCAACAAACCTCATCCCTATGATCTCGGGCATCTCTGCCTAGTCAACTCACGTAGCGGACCACTTGGGGTGGCAAGGGTGTTGGTTATCCAATAAATGGTTCCCGGGGCGGCGGTACCAATACCTGCCTCCCAAATTGAATAACATATGCAAAGAAAAAATTTAAATAAATGCCATGATTTTTTTGCCTTCAAAAAGTGCGGGAAAAGAGAAAAAAATAGGTTCCAGTTAAGTTGATAAAATGAGTAGATTTCAAAGTTGTCTAAAAATTATAAAACTTTTTGTGCGCAAGAGCTATGGATCTATTACGTCGTCACTGCGTATAAAAATAAATATAAATTAATGTGTGTGTGTTTGTTCGTACGCGATAGCGGGCACGATTAATCTCGGAGGAGAGGTAATAATTTTATGACTTCTTCGGAAAGCGAAGCGATTAGGCCAAAATAAAATGTTTTACAATTTTTATTGACTCTGTTTCGGGAACGTGTCGGACGCCGACACTTGTCAAACCTTGATGAGGTTACGGGTTGGTTTTTTATTGGATTTTTCAGAATTCAAAAGAAAAAAATACCAAATGTAGGCATTTTTCGTTTTATTGTTAATTATATGCATATCTACTGTTGTTTTATACGATTGCTTAAATGTTTTATTTGTTTTTCGACTTCCAATTTCAATTGTTTGGAAATTTATTAATTTCTTTTCAGTTTGTGATTTATCGTTTTAACAAAAGATGCATATATTCTACATAATCACCTAATCAACAAACAAATTAAATCGAAGATAATATTTAAGTAAAGCTACTCAGTTCAAGAAAACAGTTCGGTTGAAATGATATGGGCACAAAGGCAGAGACCACCAGACCACACAGTCCAGAACTCTTGCATGACTCAATGCTCCAAAATATTACAGAGAAACGGCCTGGATGAAAACGATACCCAGAACCGAAGAAAAAGAACGATAACGAAAAGAGCCGACCCCAACAGCTTACCTAGGCAATGAGTTGGGACAGTGGAAGGAAGAAAAAAAAAAATGAACCCAGTTAAAGAAAACTATCAATATACTAGGGCAGATCCATGGAGAATCACGGGAAATTTGGAAAGTTGAAAGTATTTACACAAATAATATTAGCTTCGGGATCAAGGCCATTTCAAAAGCGTCAATTTTAGAGATACTTAGAAATTTACCTTTCCAATGTACACCGTTAGTAAACTAAAAGACATCTGTGAAAAATAACTAAGCGAACGAGTTACGGAATACAAACTACTAATATTGTACCACCCCAGCCACAAGCACTCCTGTCCCAGTGAGATTGATACACAAGGGTTCACTGATTTGTTATACGAACACGTGCTCTTGGGATAGGAAGGAGGTTGATGTTTAATCGACCGATATACATGGCAACCTAATAAGCCAATATTGGAATGTAGGATGGGCAGGAATAAAGAAATTGATTGAGCTTTGGTTTTCGTTTCTCGCCTTTTCACCGCTTATTTATGCTTCCCGTTTCTTCTCGCTTCCAGCTTCCTGATTCCCTCTTCCATCTTCTTGCTTCCATCTTCCCGCTTCCTGCTTCCCGCAAATAGATTTTTTTTAGTTGTTGTCTTCCGTTGCTCATTGTTTCTGGTTTCTGCTTCTTCACCCGTTTCCCGTTGCTTCGTGCTTTACGCTTCCGCTGCTTCTTGCTTCCTATTTCATGCTTTCCAATATTACTGCTTGCAGGTTCTTGGGTTTTTGCTTCCCGCTTCACGCCACTTCTCGTTTTTCGAGTCTTGCTTCTCGGTGTTCATTTCCCTCCGTATCCCCATCAACAGAAAAGTTCCAGTAGACGACGATTAGATACTCCCAGCCCCGCCATGTATACTTTTATTCCATGAAAGTTACCTATAAAAGACCAACATCCAGAATTGAAACGTTGCTTAATATAGCAAGATTCCCTACATTTATCTTCATCATCTCCTTCCCCTCCCCACTAACTCCAGCCTAACGATATACCCCAGAGGTAGTCTCACTGGCTAGCAGTTGAGACTCCTGTGCCGTATTCACATAAAAAGGTAATGTTAACGTTTCAAATATGTATATTTAATATAATCTTTGAGAAGCACTGTGAAGAGGACCTGTTTTGATGATTTTAACTGTGCCGGTTTGGCTGCCGTATGTGCATTGTTTCTGACTTGAAATAATCTGTGGTAAGTAATCTGAAAATAACACTAACCTTTTTTGTATCGTTTTAAGAGATCATTTACACCGCCAAGAAAATTGTTGATCATTGTTTTTGGAAACGTGTTTGAGATGCAAATGGCATAATCATTATGAAATATTAAACGCAGAAGTAGTTCATAAAAATAATAATATCAACTAGATTCTGTTTGTTATATTATCTTTGATTTATTATTTGATGTTTATGTAACAAATTCATAGATTATATTTTTATTCATATTCTCTCCATAAAGCATCCCCAAAGATGATATTCAGAGGCTCTGAGAGAATTTTCATGGTCCCCAAGGCACGGGTGAATTTTTTTAGATTTCCATTGAGGGTTCCACAGGGTTCATCAATCCACGACTTTTAGGGAGAATATCGTTGATGAACGGTAGCATACTTCTTATTTTTACTACAGAATAAAAAATAGTTATTCTTATTAAATGAAACAATGTTACTTTGTTAAGATCATTATTTTTTGATCTCCGAGCGGTTTCCACCCCCTTCTTTCCTCACTTCAATATGTAATACATTTGTTCACTGGTTTGTAATATTAATGCCAAGTTTGTATGTATTTTTCCCTGAAAGAATAGTTGTTGTTCCGAAACGAATATAATATGAATACCACACAACAGTTAATACCGTCCAACTGCTCCCGTCTGGAGCTAGTGAGACTATGGCATCGCCAATTGGGGTATGTTGTAAGGCTGAAGGTAGTGGGGAGGGGAAGGAGATGGGGAAGAGGAAGGTGGGAAGTACCTGGTTATTCAGATCTGGTCACCAAACACGGTTAAAGCCATTTCAAGCAACGTTTCAACTCTGAACGGTGTTCTTACACCAGGGCGATATTGAGAGTATCTTCCACTCTGGAACGTGCCGCAAATATACTATTTATTATTTTAAATGAATAAATTGTCAAATAAAACAAATTAATCAAATAAAATTTATTTTCCACTCCGGGATTCGATCCCGCGACCTTCGGAATGCGAGTTAAGAGCCTCACCCCTGAACTACGCCTCCGTCACGTGTGAATTGCACATTCTGTTTTTTTTTTAATGTGGCTATGAGGTGGTCACTAAATATAACTGAAGTTATTTCAAGTTTTTAGATTCTGAAAGAATTTTCCAATCTTGAACCAGATGAAAACCTTTCACATTACAATGTTTGGTTCTGCCAACATTGGAGAAACTGCCAATGGGAGAAAATACGATATTTGTAATATAATTGGTATATCTATTTTCGAGCCACATACATGAATATCTCTTTCTCCCAATTAAAACTTCTTCTCCCATTACACTTCTCTTTTGTTTGATCAAAAAACTTTGTTAAAAAGTGAACCGTATTACCTAATATTTTATGGAACTCTCTCGCTCGTATCGCCCGAGGAGTTACGGGGTAATAGAGTTGGATAGAACACATGTCTATTTGCATACTTCATAGGAAGTGACAGAACAATTACATGCTGGTGACATCTGTGATTTAAGTTTGAAAAAACTTCGTGGCTTTCGCGGGTTAACAACTTGTTTGATGAAATTCATTAAAAGTTTGACATGTTATTGTGATTTTTTTTAGATTTTCTTTGAAAATAATAGCGGCACCGTGAAATAAATGGAATTACATAAGTCATTGTTTATTTATTTGTTTTGTACCTTTTTACACTTTCAAATGGAATTTATTTTTGATCTCGTTTCTTAAAAGGATTTAAAATAAGCTAGGAGCAGAAAAAAAATAATATGACGTACTTAATAATATTAAGTGGTTTCACCACGCGAAAGTAAGTTAATGTTTATTTATTTATTTGTAAGAGACAAACAGCTTATAGATAAAAATACAGAGACACATACATGTTAAATTAAGTCAAGCCAAAAAGGTCTCCTATGTTAAAGTTACTTGGAGATGGAGTTTTATTACAATTATTTTTTTTTTTAATTTAAAAATAAAACAACTTTGTAAATACCACTTTTATTTTTTATATACATAATGCTGATCGGGTTTCGCTACAACCGTAGCTTCTTCAGGACAATTAATTACATATGCACAAATACTCGTATTTTGTTAATGTAGACTTTATTTTTTTCTATTATACATCCCTTAATAAAGCTATGGCTATAGATTAGTGGTGTAAGTATTTAACTTTGATTTGAGATGTTGAGGGCGCGATTTCCAATGCAGCGTTTATAATATCTCATAATATTATATTAGTCTATCATCAAATAGGAGACAATTTTACAAAAAAAATTTTTTTACACGAGATCCACACTTTGGGGATGCTGTGTTGAGGGTTTTTTTAAGGAAAGGAAGGAGAGGCGAGTTCTGGGAAGGAAAAGGGTTTAAGGGGTGGGTAGAAATCTAGGGTTCAGTGTGTCCTGGTCAACTGCCTCCAAGACCTAGACAAACCTCACCCCATGAACCCGGGCACCCCTGCGAAATCAACAAACGTAGCGAACCACTTGTGGTGACCTATGGCAGAGGTGTTGGTTATCCAATAAAGGTTCCCGGGCGGCGGTACCCATTCCCGCCTCCCAAATTGATCGCTAGGAACAGATTGAAAACATTATATGACATAATAATATTAAGTGGTTTCACCACTCGAAAGTAAATTAATGTTAATTTGTAAGAGACAAACAGCTTATACATAAAAATAAAGAGACACAAATATACAATGTTAAATTATGTGAAGCCAAAAAGGTCTGCGATGTTAAAATTACTTGGAGATGGGGTTTTATTAGTATTATTATTTTGTCTACGTGGACTATATTTTTTCTATTATACATCCCCTAATAAAGCTGTGGCTATAGTTTAGTTGTGTAAGTATTTAACTTTGAATTGTGATGTTGAGGGCGCGATTTCCAATGCAGCGTTTACAATATCTCATAATATTAAATACTTATCATCAAATAGGACACAATATCACTTAAAAAAATAATTCGATAATTTTTTTTTTTTTTACATGAGTTTCACACAGGAAGCCCTGAGAAAAATAATTTCCTCCAGGGTGTCACTTTGGGTATATATGTGGAGGGTTTGTAAGGAAAGGAAGGAGCGGAGAGTTCTGGGAAGGAAAAGGGTTTATGGGGCGGGTAGAAGCTAGGGTTCAGTGTGTCCTAGTCATCCACCTCTAAGACCAAGACAAACCTCACCCCATGAACCCTGCACCCCTGCTATAGTTTAGCACCGTAAAACATAAAATCGCGCCAAGGGTATTTATTGTTAAAATATTAAATCCTTTTTATCGAAAAATCGTTATTTTTCAGCAAAAGCGGTGGTATTTTGGAATAAAAGTGATGTTGTATCAATGTTTTGTATTATTTATGCCAGAACGCCGTTTTCTTGTTTTTTTTTTTATTTAAAAAAATCAAAAAATTAATAACAATTGGCTAACACTCCGGTTTCGACGTGACATTTGCTGCGTTCCATGTTATGGCTAACAAGCTTGTCAAAACCATACACAAATAATACCATAGTAATAGAAAAAGTCAAAACCGTAGAAATATAATACATAATATTGTTTTTTTATTATTTATTTTAATAAATTTGCGTATTTGAAAATTGTCTTGAAAATGGGAAAAAATCGCGTTTTTCGCTTAAAAATTACAAATTACGCGTGAAAATTCGCGCTATTGCAAAAGCGTAATTTTCGCGTCCTTTCCCGTTACTATTTTAACTTATGTGTAGATTCATTTGCCCGCTTTCACCGAGACATTAATAAGTTCACCGAGAATCAAAGATTGATTCCAAGCGAAGCCTCCTCGAATAAGGGAGCGCCATTAGCCGCCACCAGCCGCTGTCCCCACTCCCCACGCAATTCGGGACCTAATTTTCAGATGTACTGCCTTTAGAAGGTAATACCTACTTACCGGCGGACAGCGACCCCCGGCTAGGGTAACCATACAATAATCTAAAAAAGTATGGTAATTTTTATTTCAATTTGTTATTATATCCTTTATCCGTAGAATCTGAAAGGGAAATTGTTAATTTCAAAGAAACAAGTGAATTTCAAAATACATCCTTTTCCACTTTTTTTAAATTTTATAATTTTTTATTAGATTCGATTACAAAGTTTGAACATCATGTAAGTAAAAAGCATAATATACAAATTACGTCACCGTTTTATATACAAATTTCTTATTTTAGTTTTGTTAATTTGTGTTGTTTCACAATAAATTTTTTTGAAAACATTTTGCTGCAAAATATACGCAGCACTTTTCAGTGATGATTAAGATGGTTTTAGTCGTGTTTGGTGACCAGATATGTATAGCCAGGTACTTCCCCACCATTTTCTTCCCAATCCCTTTCCTTTCCCTATTCCCTTCAGTCTCACATAATTCTCCAATGCCAGAGTCTCACTCCTTCAGAGGTTGTGAAATTTGAGTGTTGTGCGGTACCTACTCACATGTCATACTCATTTTTTAAATTACACGTATTTTTGTATTGATTTTTTTTATTTTTTTATTTAATATTCTCTATCTGCCTTTCATTTAGTAAAAATCCATTTTAAATCTTCTCACAGATTACCAATTCAGTTATGTTGGCAGATTTTGAAGATTATATAAAGATTATATAAATTATATATTTTTATCAGACGAATCTTTAAATAAATTATTTAAAAAATTAAATCATTATAAGAAAAAATTAGGCATTAAAAATAGTCTAAATAATGACTAGAAATTATTTTTTTCATAGCTTTTATTAATAGCTTTTCAAAGGGACGTTGGGTTGGCTTGATTCTGTGTTGGCATATAACCCATGATTAGTTGAGGTTGATTGAGAAAGAGCAATTCATCATTACTTAGTCTACAAGAAGGTATATTAAAAGGGATGAGTTGTAGTAGTAAAGTAAGTTAATCAATGGTACAATTAATAATTTTAAAGAAACAATTGATCAAATTTTTTTCTCCTGAAGAAGAGAGATCATACGTTATATTTGCTGTGGTTTTAGTAATTGAATTATTCCGTTGGCTACCTGCTTATCGATACCATAACACCATAACATCATAAGTAGGTACCTATTTATTACGCAACGTCAAATTTTTAACATTTACTCCAAATTTAAGAAACGAGAAATTTGTACTCTCTTTCATTGATTTGTATTTTCTTTTGATAGTTTCATGGTAAAAATTATCTTAATTTTACCTTTCTGTATCTGGTGACCCTAATCCAAACACAATGGGACCTCCCACGCTATTTGTAATCAAAATATAACCAAGTGGGTAGGTGGTGCTAATGCAAATATACTATCACTCCGTACAGGATGCAAGTGGTTCGATACGTTCCTTAACCCCTTTTTGTATTGGGTATTAAATCGTATATTATTATCAAAATAAGCAGAAATACATTTAGACTGGAAAATTAATATTTTTGACTGGGTTGTGCTTAGAATCGAACCCCTAACACTCTTCGTAGAAAATGTGAAAATGACTTGACTTGGGCATGTCGTTATCTACTAAGAATTCCAGAAGATAATCACAACGGACAATTATACAGCCCTGATCTGGTTAGTACTATTAATTATCATGTATTTAATAAATAACAGCATGTTACTCCGTGCACCGTTTCATGCAGTTGCTTCTCAGACTAATTTTATGTGCAATAATATATTTTTTTTATTATAGAATTATTCTTGTTCACAGAGATTGCATCGCGTTGGAAATGAAACTTGTCCTGTCGACGTAAATATATAATTTTATAAAATTATAAAAAACAAAAATTTTTTGGTAGAAAGCAGTAACTTTGTGATTTGACATTATAAATTGTAATAACACAATAATACCGGTAATACTGTAAGTCATTAGATATCACCCGTCTCTCTCTATCATTCTGTACATAAGATGTTGATTTTACCCTCTCACTCTTTCCTTATATTATTTTTTGTCCTTTTCTATATGTATATAAACTCATACACTGTATATTTTTGATCAGTTTAATTTATATATGCCCTGATGATGCTTATGTAAAGCGAAACCGGTCGGTAGTGGAAAAATAAATCGTGGTTATAAACAAAATTATTGTGTTATTTCAAAAACAAAAATACTTGCAGATACGCAATCTTTAATTTTTTTAGATTTTTATTATGTTTTAATAATAATGATAATCATTTTAACGTATTCCAGAAAGTATATTAAAGGGGTAGCGCAATAACAACAAAGTTGGTAAAATATCTATTATTAAAATTACCGGCGATCGTGTTTCCTCTTAACAAAACTACTGATCTCTGAAGCAGCACATGGCAGTAAGGCCTGGAGGCACCTTGTCGAAGCGTTTGATCCATGCCCCGAATTTATTTTTATGTGAATACCCACAAGAGTCCCAATTGCTTCCAACCATCTGGAGCCATTACCAATTGGGGTATGTTGTGAGGCTGAAGGTAGTGGGGAGGGGAAGAAGAAGGTGGGGAAGTACCTGGCTATTCAAGAGATTAGTAGATTTCAAACAAGGCTTCAAATCTGAATGGTGGTCATACACCGGGGCGAAACTGAGAGTAAGTACTTCCACTCTGGAACATGCCGCAAATACACCATGTACTATTTTGTAATTGTGATGTAGCATTTAACGGCCGGCATAATCCAGCGGTAAGGCTTTTGACTCGCAATCCGAAGGTCGCTGGATCGAATCCCAGCGTGGCAAATAAATTTTATATGATTAATTTGTGTTATTTCACAATTTATTCATGCAAAATAATATATATTACATTTGCGGCACGTTCCAGAGTGGACGATACTATCAGTGTTACCCTGGTGTAAGACCACCATTCAGAATTGAAAAATTGCTTGAAATGACCTTAGCCGCGTTTGGCGACCAGATCTGAATAGCCAGGTACTTCCCCACCTTCCTCTTCCCTATCTCGTTCCCCTCCCCACTACCTTCAGCCTCACAACATACCCCAATTGGGGATGCCATAGTCTTACTGGCTCCAGACGGGAGCAGTTGCGACTCTTGTACGGTAATCATATAAAAAAAACTCGATCAAATAATAATTACTTAAGGGATTTAAACCCGCGACCTTCGGATCGCTAGAGTCTTACTTCTCGACCAAGTAGGCCATCAAAATAAGACAAGGGGAAGAAGACGAGAATATGAGAATGACTTTCAGGAAATAATTAATGTCGAGAGAGGCCAGGTTCGAACAACGGCCCCTTTATATTGGTCCAAGCAATCGGGATCAATAAAAGGCGCTAACCAATATACCCTTATAAACTCAAAACAATAAACCGCTCAAATATTGATAGCTTTGCAATCTATACTTATGTAATTTAGCAATTTATATGGAATAATTGCAATTATCCACGATAATAGGGTTCCTGGTGCACTCGCGGTTCGTGTATTGATACCAATTAATACGCAATTATTCGTTTGATAGGTTCAAAATAACGATGCATTTACGATGTCTCCAATAAAGCGATTAAATGCAACAGAAAATCATTTTAATGATGGATGGTCGAGATGCATCTCGAAATATATCGATACAATTTCAGTTTCTTAAGCAACATAGACAATAAAATCGACGATGGTTAAAAAATTTCAAAGGCACTTTAAACAATATTTTTTTAAAACCGAACGATTTTTTTCTAGTTTTAACTGGAGTGCAAAACAAAACTATCTGCTTATTTTAATCAAAAATTGCATTTTTTCATGATTTAAAAAATTACCTTGCGATCTGAACATAGATGTTTTAACCATGATAATTTCCGGGATTACTTCGTAAGACGCAGAAAATCCTATCTGTAAAACGAATTAATTTCATTGAAGAAGAAGAAGATAACACTTACAATCTAAATGAAAATATGAAAGAGAACAAGACACCAGAGTCCCGGTTGCGACCATTGTCTTTTTCTATTTTTCTGTGTCTTGTTCTCTTTCATATTTTCATTTAGATTATGTGTTATCTTCTTCTTCAATGATATATTACGATGATGGGAATAACCTTCAAAAATTATAAAAAGAGATTTTTTCTTATAAAAAATTTAATATTCATTTAGACTTTCATAAAGTCAATAGTTCTATATGAATAAATTCGGATACATTTATCCGAGACGCTATTCAGGTTACAAACCAATTCTTAGAATGATTGTTTCCAATAAAAAGAGTAGTTGCCCTTAATATGGAAAAAAGGACTAGTTGAAGATAATATTGTTTATTCTAAATATTTGAAATATGAGATTGACAAATATGACGGTTTGACAGAAGGTGGCAATAGCGAAATTGGACAACGCGCACGTCCCGGTTAGACGAGAGGTCTGGGTTCGAGTCCCAGTTGCGACCATTGTCTTTTTCTATTTTTCTGTGTCTTGTTCTCTTTCATATTTTCATTTAGATTATAAGTGTTATCTTCTTCTTCAATGATATTACGATGATGGGAATAACCTTCAAATGTTATAAAAAGAGAGTTTTTCTTATTAAAAAATCGAATTAATTTCAATTTGTTATAATACATTTTAGTTAAGTGGAACGTTTGTGCGGCCCGTTTCATACAAATCTTAAATTTGGATTTGAGATCAAAGTATCCAACCAAACTGAAAAAATATGTTTGTAATCAAAAGGTATATCAAATATCTAGTACGGATGTGAGCTACTTTATTTATTTTTGCTTTAAATTATAAGATATAGGCCATTAAAATTTTTAGTGTTTCTTGATATTAGAGGCAACTTGGGCAATTATTTGTGAGTAAATGAAAAATAATAAAAAAATAATTTAACTACATTTATCATAGAAATATAATGAAATATAAAATAAAAAAAATAAAATTAAGAAAAATAATCATTTTGATAGGCATAAATTTAAAATACAATTTATCTATTTACAGCGGAACAAAAATTTGTCGTTTATACATTTAAATTACTACCCAAAAATGCATTTTTAACGATGTTTTATTTTATTTTTCTTTGTTTTTGTAAAATAAAAATAGTAAAATAATTTTTTAATGTTTTTCATATACTCGCAAATATTTGTCCAAAATGCCTCTAAAATCATGAAACACTAAAATCTTTAATGGTCTTTGTCTTATAATTTAAAACAAAAATTAATAAAGAAAATAAAATCACATTCGCACTAGATATTTGATAAGGGATTGGAAGAGACTAGTTGAGGGAAACCTTTTGACCATTCGAACAGGACTGTCTCGGAACATCGCCTTGGACTGTAGTGGGAGGTATGAATTCCCAGAATCCTTCCCTTCCCTCATACCTTTTTCCTTTTCAGACCATCTTCCCCTTGCTTTCCTAAAAAACCTTCTTCACTGCATCCCCAAAGATGACGTAGGCCCTGAGAAGAATTATTTTCCTCAGGGCCTCCTGTGTGGACATTATTAAAAAAAAAAAAAAATTTAAAAAAAAGCTAAAGAAGGAGGTAGCGAAACACGGCATAACACCCCAAAAACAATAACAAAAAAAATATGTAATTGTTTGTATTTTTGTTGAATATGTAATTGGTTGTATTTTTATGGAACATGTTGAATATGTAATTGGTTGTATTTTTATGGAATATGTTGAATATGTAATTGGTTGTATTTTTATGGAACATGTTGAATATGTAATTGATTGTATTTTTATGGAACATGTTGAATATGTAATTGGTTGTATTTTTATGGAATATGTTGAATATGTAATTGGTTGTATTTTTATGGAACATGTTGAATATGTAATTGGTTGTATTTTTATGGAACATGTTGAATATGTAATTGGTTGTATTTTTATGGAATATGTTGAATATGTAATTGGTTGTATTTTTATGGAACATGTTGAATATGTAATTGGTTGTATTTTTATGGAACATGTTGAATATGTAATTGGTTGTATTTTTATGGAACATGTTGAATATGTAATTGGTTGTATTTTTATGGAATATGTTGAATATGTAATTGGTTGTATTTTTGGAAAGTACATTATAAAAAATGTTAAAAACCATAAAATTCTACATTTAGTTGATTTCGCAAAGATTAACAATGAAAAGAGTGTATCCAAAACCGTTAAATGTTGTTAATGGTATATAACTATAACTCTGCTAATTTAAATTTCAAGTAAAATTTCATCACAGTGGCGCATACTAAGTACTATCTCTAATATATTTCTTGCTTAATTTAGTCTACATTCCAAATAACTCAAATATTATATGTCAAATTATGAATCGGCTTTTTTACATTGGTAAAAAATGTCAATTTGTCATTCCATCTATCTCAGATATAAGTTACGCGGTATTTGTTAATTTGAAAGCACACTATTAGTCAGTGTCGTGTCATTAACACGTCACATCGGGCACAAACTATGACATTGAAAATGTCAACTTAGGACGGACGTCTCAATTTATAAGGCTCTATTTCAACATATTATATACAAATTGGGTATGAACAGTGGCGTAGCGATGTATATATCACTGGCAGCTGCTTAGGGAGAAGTGTTGTGGCGGGATTAACTCGATCAATCAAAAAAAATTATGCCATTTATTTATTTGACATGAAAATTTCATAAAGTTCAACTTTATTTTTATTATTTTTGCAAAATTGATAAATGATGAAAATCACACTTGCCCAGTAACTATAGATATTATAAAAATTATTTCGGTACTACGTCTGTCTGTGTATAACTCTTGTACTTTGATTTTAAATGTCAATTTCGAAATTGAAACCAATCTGTCAAAAATCATGAAATCACGACTGTGTCTGAAATGTATATATCTTTTCCTTAAATATCTTAAGGATTATCTTGGCAGGCAAGGTATTTTTTATTTTCGTGATTTTTTAATTTCTTAGGAATAATCTTGACAGAAAAGATTTGATTTCGTGATATTTAAATTTCTTAGGGATTATCTTGACATGAAAGGTTTGATTTCGTGATATTTAAATCTCTTAGGGATAATCTTGTCAGGAAAGGTTTTATTTCGTGATATTTAAATTTCTTAGGGATAATCTTGAAACGAAAAGTTTGATTTCATGATATAAAAATTTCTTAGGGATAATCTTGACAGGAAAGATTTGATTTCGTGATATTTAAATTTCTTAGGGATAATCTTGACAATTTTTTTGGGCAAGTGCAGTGAGTTAAAAGTAAATATCACGTAATTTAAGCATTTTTAACACGTAAGCAATAAAACAAATAAAACCGAAGGAATATTACCTTAACATCTTTACATAGTATAAAATGAAATCGCTCCCGCTGTCTGTTCGCTTAGATCTTTTAAACTTTGCAACGGATTTTCATGCGATTTTCTCCAATAGAGTGATTCAAGAGGAAGGTTTATATGTATAATACATGCATATTATAATAGAAAAAAACCGATAAAATCAAAGATTCAATTCAGGTAGCGGGCAGCGGGCTGGCAAGCGGGCGGTGTGGATTTGATATTTTTTTTTACACGAGCTCCACACAGGTGGCCCTGAGGAAAATAATTTCTCTCAAGGCCTATTTCATTTTTTTTTTAGGAAGGGAAGGAGAGGAGAGTTCTGGGAAGGAAAGGGGTATAAGGGGTGGGTAGGAATCTAGGGTTCAGTATGTCCTGATCATCCACCTCCAAGGCCTAGACAAACCTAACCCCATGAACCCGGGCACCCCTGCTAAATCACCAAACGTAGCGAACCACTTGCGGTGACCTGTGGCAGAGGTGTTGGTTATCCAATAAAGGTTCCCGGGGCGGCGGTACCCATCCCCGCCTCCCAAATTGAAATATGTATGCAAATTAACAGATGGCGTTGGTTATAAATGTTGCGAAATGGCATTGTGTTTCGTTAACCACAGCGTAGTGTGTCCGGGTCAGCTAGTATTATATACAATATAAAACGTAAGCCCTCGATCAATACTTTCCACGGGCTATCATTGAGACGGGCGACAAAAGAAAAGTAGGTCAACTGAGTTTAAATTGTTTTACAAGTTTACCTAGACGATGTACCAAGAGTTTGACAATTCCTTCATACGCCACTGCAATCCCAAGATCGATGTAATTTCCTACGCACCATTAGCTATCGGAATTCTAAAGGGCTATTTTTTAAAAATCCACTTCAATGCAAGACGGATTTGTACGTAAAGGTCTCAATAGTGAATTTCTGAGGTCCCTAAATCATCGTTCTGCGCGATGAAAAGCGAACAACAGATGGCTTGGGGTACCCAATCTTCGAGACCTTTTAAAAAGTGAGGCACAAGATACAGCGCAAGAAAGTCAGGCGACAGGGAATTAATTTCGATTGCTACAGGTGGTCGAAAAGTCAAAAAGGACGAAAATTTTATTATTTCTAAATTTTGAAGTGTCCATTTTTTCCTGAACATTTTTTTTCATTTTTTGTTTGTTTTGTGTGCAACATTTTCCTCGATATAAAATTGAAAAAATACAGTTTCTAAAACAAAAATTTGATGCAGGACGTCTATACTACATTTTTAATATTTAAAAATTCTGTATCTCCTGATCGAATTTACGTGGACAGATAAAAATAGAAGGTCTGATCTGGGAATACCAGTCGGAAAAAATGAGCAGATTTCGTGACGCTAGAGTTTTCCTTACGAGAGTTCTACAGAAGTGCTTGCTTATCTATACAGTCGGAGACTTTCAGTTATTTTGGCAGCACGCACAGACCAAAGTTTCTAAATCTGAAAATTTTAAAACTTTTTAGCTAGGATTAAGTTATTTATTTATAAACATTAAATTTTTGATTTTACAATTTTAGAGTATCTTATCTTTTTTTTTACATGAACACCGCACACGAGTCCCAACTGCTCCCGTCTGAGCCAGTGAGACTATGGCATCCCCAAATTGGGGTATGTTGTGAGGCCGAAGGTAGTGGGGTGGGGAAGTAGATGGGGAACAGAAGGGTGGGAAATACCAGGCTATTCATATCTGGTCGCCAAACACGGCCAAATTCATTTCAAGCAACGTTTCAATTCTGAATGGTGGTCCTCCACCAGGGCGATACTGAGAATATCTTCCACTCTGGAACGTGCCGCAAATATACTATATATTATTTTAAATGAACAAATTGTGAAATAACACAAGTTAATCGAATAAAATTTATTTGACACGCCGGGATTCGATCCCGCGACCTTCGGATTGCAAATCGAAAGCCTTACCGCTCGACTATGCCGGCCGTCATAATTCCTCCCATGTTCTCGTCCTTTCATTAAATAGATGTTCTCCAATATTCAAAGTGTCTTAGATCACAAGCTCTGTGCATCTGTAAAACTTGTGTGGTCTCACCAATCACCATAAAACAAATAATCAGTATCGCATTGGCGCGACTTTCGTCCGCCTGTTGTATTAGTGTGATTTGTTTATAACTTATAAGCAATAGGTGTGAAGTTATAGGGCACGTTGGTTGGTTGTTTGGTTGCATAGAATTAAAAGGCTGAATGCGGCCATTGTCACCCGATTCACCTTTTGTACGACACTTTTTATCCTCAAACTCTCAGTGCCTGTCAAATGTTTTTTTAGAAATCAATTAAAAATGAACACCTACACACATCCAGACATTTAAAATCTAACAATACTCCTTCGTCTTAAAATTTCAAAAAAAAAAATCATAAGATTTATTTTTATTTTTAACTTAATGAGTAAAATTTCAAATTGTAATATTTAAATATTGAAGAAAATATTAGCAACACTCAATCAAAATTTTAAAACAGGAAAATTTAAAAAAAATACGGTAACAATTGTCTTTATAATTAAACATGTCATAAGAATTTTCGTTATTTGTTTTTGGGGTGTTATGCCGTGTTGCGCTACCTCCTTCTTTAGCCAACGTTTCGTTTCGGCATAACACCACAAAAACAAATAACGAAATTACTTTTGGCCGAGAAAATCTAAAAACTTATCATGTCATAAGAATTTCTCGAATTTCTGAATAACCAAAAAAACATATATACATTGCTTATCTTGTACCTACTATATTTACTAATATTATAAATGCGAAACTGCGTCTGTTTGTTTGTAACGCTTTTACGCATAAAACAATAAAACGATTTTAAAAATTCTTTCCTCAATAAAAAGCTAAATTATATGCAAGTATAGGCTGTATATATAATGATAAGCTCTGGCGTTATGAAATTATAAATTGTAATTATTATATTTTTTATACGTTTTCTGTCGCTAACAAAAGCGAGTTATTGCTAACGTCAGAAAACAAATCGTTGCCGTGGAAACAATGTTTATATATTTGCGGGAAATCGTAGTCAATACCTATCTATCTTTATAAATAAAAATGAATCTCAGAAATGTTTTTACGCGCATAACTTAAGAACGAATCCACCAAATTTTATTTTTTTACTACTGGTGAGCTCTGGCATTATGAAATTTAGGTGGCACGCGAGCTGTTTGAAAACTGAACGTACCGGGAATGAATGCGCTACTGTAATTTTCCCTCTATACCACGCGAGCAAAACCGCGGGCAAAAGCTAGTAAATAATATTTTTAAATTGACCTGTTGATAAAATGCTTTGGCAGTGTAGCGGGTGCTTTCGTGTATTAAAAAATAAAACAAAAAAATTAAAATAATATTACAGCAAATAATTCACCAATTGCTCTCTCGATCACAAAAAATGTACCCACTACAAAAATACGCATACTATACGCATAACATATTACAAAACTTAACATTGGTACTTCTTATTTATCATTATTCTTCAAATATTTATGAATGCAAGTTTTGGGCGTTATTCCTGTTTTAATAAAAAAAAGTTTTAATATTTTTTAGGTCGCGCACCACACATTGATTTTCCCCAAAAAATCGTATTGCACGCTTCGATTTTTATTTGTGGCACAACACACCATCGAAAGTCCTATGCACACATCGTCAAGTTGCATTACCTGCGTGTGTGGGTGCGTGATCTGTGTGTGTGTCACTTTAGTTATCCCTCTTGGTCCAGGATTTGTATAGACTGATCTCCACACAATGTCGGGATAGGTCGCCCACACCTTCCGCGACCCCTGCTAGAGGTCACGCACCATTGATTTTAAAATAAAAACTAAACAGAATATTTTTTTAAATTAATTCGTGTTTTTGGACATCGCAAATCTGGAACATTTTTCGTATTTTTTTTTTAATTTTACATAGTAGGTACCTAGCAAGTTTCACACACAAGTTTCGAATCCGATAAAATTATAACATTTCCACTTTGGAGAATGTTGTTGTTTAAAGGGTATTATATTATAGTGGGCTTTTCCTGAGTTTTAGAAATCAGAGGTAAAGAATAATTTTCCTCTTATTTTGAACATCAAGGATGCAAAATTTCATCTGCAAGTATCAAAATTGTACTTTAAGGGAAAAAATTATGGAGGTTGTTTTTCGAAATATCATATAAAGGTGACCTTTCTCTTGCTTTGAAGGTTAAATATGCCAAATTTCATTAATGTCGGAATAAAACTGTAGATTTGTATAAAAATCAAAGTCATGCCGCAAAGACACTTCTTTACATATAGATTATTATGTTCCCTAAACATAGTAAAGCCATTTCAAGCCTCAGTTTCGATTCTGAACGGTAGTCTCTCATTAGCACTAGCAGGCAAATTCATATTACATCTTCATCTTATTTACCTAAGAATAGCAAAAATGCTTACTAAACGTAAAATCTGAATAACATGATGTATAAAGTAGCTGTTGTATTTTAAGTCAAATGATAAGAAACAATTATTGGAAGAAAACAATTATGTTTCAATATTCAATCTTCAATTTGAGCAATTCACGTATCTATTCTTTTACAAACACAAAAAATATTATAAAATTAATTAAGTGATTATAAATAAAACACACTTATATAATATACTTATATAGCAGAAACCTTCAGTTATTTTGTTTTATGTTTATCCAACTCTCAAAAACTATTTATCTTTAGTATGTAAAAATGGCGTTAGGTGAAATATTCCATTGTTTGAATATTCCGAAAATAAAAAAAAAATGAAAAAACTTTCGAAACGTTTAATAAAAAATCTGGAATGAAAGGTACTTAATCAACTTTTTCTTTTCAATTTTTTTTCCTATTTCTTTTTTTCTCTATTTCAACAAAATCATCATTTGGGGTTGTCAGGCATGGTTCCATGCCAACTGAGAATAAAGTTGACTCAACACCTTGAAAAGTCATTAAAAGCTTTGAAAAAAATAATTTCAAATTAGCCGATAACCCTAACCTAATGTAACCTATTTAACCAATTTTTTATATATTTTTTCTATCACTCTAAATGACTTATCTGAGATGGTTCTGAGTTCGTTTCATTCCGAGTTGGCCGGTCACCGTCAGGCATCTACCGCTTCTTGTAGGAACCTATTATTTATCGTAAAACTCTATTGACAGTGAAATGGGTCCTTACAGTTCCTATACTAAATAAGCTAAAAGTTTTATTTGACCAAAGGTTCAATACTCCTGCTTCCTAACATCCTGCCCGTCGAACATATATCATTTTGTTTCTGGCATTATTTAAACTTGTGTATTTAAATTCAAAAAAGTCCCAACATATGACACATTTACCTGTCGCATTCAGAGAGACCCTACCCTTATTTTAAACCCTCGAAACCTCCTCACTAAACCGGCCTTAAGTCCAGGTTTTGGAACTAACGCGAGGTTTTGTGAAATCAATTTGAATATAAGGACACGTAAAACCGGATTGTTTTTTTTTTGTAATAAATAAAGTTTGTTTGATACATTGTCTCGCGCTAAATGGAGCCTGAGACACGTATTGAATTTAGGAATTGATTTATTATTGAATTTAATTTAAGCTGCTCGGATATTCGAAAGATGGCACTCGTTTGTCATATTCTGTATCGGATTTCATTCAAGTTGTTTTATATGAATTATTTCGTATGAACATTGTGGTCAAAGAAGTTGGTGATAAATATAGTTGATAATTTTTTCATCTCCTTTTTGCGATATTTGGCCTAGTTTGAATAGGTAGGTGAAAATAATTATTAAGAGGAATATAAACGCTAGAAATATTTCGATTTTTATGCCTACAAAATTTAAAATCGCGCGTCGTATTTGCGCGAGGAAAGTAAGCGAAAAAGTGGTTTTTATTTATTTTGTGCATAATTTTATAAGAATGAAAAAAGTTAGAACATACAAAAACTCAAAAATAGTCTTAGCCATAAAGGGGTATTTAAAAAAATTTGTTTCTTATAGTTAAGTACTTCATAGTTAAGTCATGAAAAAACATTTTTTTTAGTGGTTGACCATTATATTTTTTTTTATGTAAATAATAATTTTATTGTTATTCCAATACATAGTAAAAACTTCAATTTATCCGTAGCATATTTTTTGATGTTCATAATGTAAACCTATTCGTCGTGAAGATGAATCTAAATAGTATCTAAATAGGATTTCACGTATAGCTTCATCTTAATTACATAGATAACCAATATTTATGCCCGGACTAATTGATCGTCTCAGTATCGCCCTGGTGACCATCATTTAGTAACGTAACTTTGCTTGAAATGGCTCTAACTGTGCTTGGTGACCAGATGTTAACAGCCAGTTGCTTTCTGTTTGTATCCTCTTAACTTTTCTGCTCTCTCCAGCCTCACAACATATCCCACTTAGGGACGCCATTTTCCCATTGGTTCTGGACAATTGGGACTCTTGTTTTTTTGCAGTGACAACCTATTTAGAACCGTTGCGATTTGAAAATCAATGAAACGAAAACGAGCGACAATAAAAAGAGACAAACACATACATCTATAGGATTTAGCTTGCAAGAGAATGAGATAGACTATTCGGTGTCCTCTTTGTGCGGTGCTTCGTAGTCTATCGGCCTCCTGTTTGTGCGGTGCTTCGTAGAATAAAATGTTAAATAATATTTTTTACAATATTAAAATAAATAAACTCTACAATTATCCTACTCCTGATACTCTGCATTCGTCTCATTCTTTCGAAGTTTAGTTTTCTGAAGGTTTCACTTCTACCGCGTGTTCCACACAGGAGGCTCTGTGAAATACAAATTCCCTCGGGGCTCGTGCCATCTTTGGGGATGTTGTGTGGAGGGTCTTTTTAGAGAAAGGAAAGAGATGAAGTTCTGGGAAGGAATAAGGTATAAGGGGTGGATAGGAATCGAGGGGTCGATATATTCAGGAGTGACAGACGTATGGGTGCATTCCTACCACTGCGGTGTAAGGCGATGAGTCAAGAGAGTCCGGCTGAAGAAATGAAAAGGTCTCCCTCCTGGTCTACCAGCGCATCCGATCCGGCTAGCCACGCAGTAGATGTGCAAATGACAAGACCTAGACTAAACTCATCCCATGAAACCGAGCACCCCTGCTAAGTCACCAAACGTAGCGAACCACTTGGGATGACCTATGGCAGGGCTGTTGGTATTGTGCCGTATTCACATAAATTTATATATATTGATGCATGTTTATTTATTTAATTATTTATAATATACGGGTTTTTACAGATATTATTTTTTTATTTTTATTTTATTTATCAAAAGTATACAATACAGAATATAGTATATTATATAAAGCATTGTACTCCCAGGAGTTAATAAACTCATTGCGGGAATGATACGCATTACATGAAACATATAGCTGTATGTATTAAATGGACATATGATGGGGACATACACAACATTATTATTTCAGATAGTCATTAATAAGATGAAGTTTGAGCATGTTAGTTTGGGTCTTTTTACATTGACTTGCACGTTTGATCTCGTTGGGTAGTTGATTATATTTTGTGTGAGCTTTGTATTCTAGGGATCTTAGTCCATATTTTGTTGATTTGATTTTTGGTATATGAAGTTTGTTGTGATTTCTTGTGTTGTGTTGGTGTACGTCGCAATTGTAATAGAGTGTAGTGTTGGAATGTGCCGAGTGTTGAATTACTTGTAATATAGTTTTAGTTATTTCAAAAGTGGGAATGGTATTAAAAGGAAGTATTTGGGTGTTGTTTCTGTAGATGTCTTTGACATGTGTGTCCCAAGGTAGACTGAAAATATTTCGCAGGGCTCTATTTTGGACGACTTGGACTTCTGAAATAATTTTTTTTGTAGCAAATCCCCAGATTCCGGCGAGATATATTAGATGTGAGTGAATCATAGCATGGTAAATCGATTTTAATAGAGAGGGAGGAAATAACCCGCGAAGTCTATATAAAACACCAGTTATAGGAGTAATTTTGGATAGAACATGTTTAAATTGGTGATTCCATGTGAGTTGTGAATCAATGAAAAGGCCAAGATATTTTGTAACATCAGCCCTTTCAAAGCGGTTATTATCTATCAAGACTTATATTAAGACTTACATTTTTTTATTTGCAAACAGTATGTAATGTGTTTTTTTTTGTGTTTAGGCTAAGTTTGTTTAGTCGCAGCCAGTTTGCCAGGCAAGCTATATCCCTTTCCATTTCCTTTTCAAGTTCGTTTAAATCATTATTGTGATAAAGAATCACTGTATCATCTGCATAGAGTTGTATTGTACCCTTAAGTCCCCATTTAGCAATATCATTTATATATATTAATTATTATGTGATAAATTTTGTGGAGCAGCAGTTATGAACTAAAATATGTTTTTCAAATATATAGAACCCATGCAGAAGAAAAGTATAATGTTAGCATTGATTTTGCTTTAGCCTTCTTATTTGCACAATTTCTTATTCTAACTTCGTATCGCCGCCCCGGAAGCATTTACTGGATAATTAACCTCTCTGCCATAGGTCACCCCATATGGTTTGCTACGTTGACTAAGCAAGTGTGCACGGGTTAATGGTATGAGGCTTGTCCAGGTCTTAGCGGACGGTGCGTCTGCCCACCTGCTGCGTGGCAGGCCGGATCAAGAGAGACTGGTTTTTAACTTTTAAGAGGGAGGCTTTTCAACCTTTCCAGCCGAACTCCCTCAACCCATTGCCTTGCACCGCAGTTGGAGTAACTTGGAGGGATGGATTTATAGGTTCGTCACTCCTGGTCACACTGACCCCAGATTCCTACATACCCCTCATACATTTTGGTTTGATACGATTTTACCACACAGTTTTGGATTGATACGATTGGCCAAATATTTGCATCACGAAACGCGTCTACACGGCATGTCTTGTGTTTCCCTTTATTCTATGACAATGAATTAGTACCGTGTACTGAAATCAAACATAAACAAAAAAATAGTCGATGACATTTTATTATTATATTTTATTATTTATTATTATATTACATTATATACATTTAAATAGCAAAATAACATAATAACATGATAATATATTTAAAGATAACTGTAAATATTAAAAATGTGTACAAGTGTTATTATGTCTTGTAGGTCAACATAGTTCCTAGCTAGGCAGATTGCCTGTTCTAAGGAACCAATTGCTGATGAAAAAGTCAGACATGTATTTTGTAAAAAAATGTTGTTTTTATTTATTTTTTCTAATAAAATATGTACTCAGTTTATATTTAATGTGCCATTTTTAGGTAACCATGTAAAACTTTAAGTGACATTATTTAATAGTTTTTCAGACTCCATCCTACCCAAGTCAATCAACCATTTAGTTATTAATGAACCGATGCAGGACATTTTGCATGTCTTAATATTTAATTCTGGGGGGATTTTATGTATTATTTTACATGTTGTGATTCCAATCGACACCGAAGATTTATACAAGCATATCCACATTCAATTTATCCAGTGGCTAAATACTTGTTTTAATAAAACACACCATAGGCAAGTAGCAGAGATCCCATGGCCTATCGCATCTTCGACAATTTATTACCGCCCACACAATCACGACACAATATTATTTTTCTTAATACTCGAAACGTTTACAAACATTAATTTGTCCAAACTATTAGTCCTCTTGAAGAAGAGATATGATTAATCACCGAAACGCAGGCACAGATAGATAAAAAAACGAATACATTGACTTAAGACAAATTGTCGCAGGTTTGAAAAGTTTTATACAAATGTGACAGGGAGGAATGCACTATAGTTTCGTTCTCCCGACTCCTACACGGTGTTTGAGTGAATAGATCTTTTAAATTGAACAGTACTTGTCATGTGATGGCAGGACAATTATGTTCAGTTTTCTATCCTCACTCTGTACTTTTCCTTTTGAAGCCATATATTTATTTATATTGTAACAAGTGTACAGATAAATAGATATAACGCAGTTTCGAATGCATGTTGAAGCCACGCCGTACGCGTCGCGTCACAAATAACAACTGTGTACGTGGAATTCCAAACAAAACTACCGTTGTAATTCGATTTTTAATTCAAGAATTCGTCCCAAGATGTCGCCACTTTCGTCAGCAAATCGGACGGGAACGTGTCACTCCTAGGTATAACTGCCACGAATTTGTCAAAAAGTAGCATCTCTCCGGATGTGAAAAGATTGACAGTAATGCATAGTTGTATCAAGCGGCTATACAGCGTTATTGCCTCTCTCGGTTACTTTGTACCGGAGACTATCACTTGATGACAGTGGATCCGAGGAACAGGCTATTTTTGAAACCAGTTCCTGTTGGAATAAAATGGTCAAACACAAACACTAACTGGACGAAGCCGAAAGCCAAACCCGCCCGCAGGGCCTGGCACAAAAATCTGTGGAGCGGGTTTTTAACTGCTAGTATTTATTAATCCTGCACTGTAATATTAGTGACAAAAATTTGAAACAGAAGAATCAGAAAAAAAGATTTGGTCGCGTCCAGGAAATGAACCCAGCCCTTAGCCTTGCAGGGGCTCTACTCTAACGAATAAGCTAATTCAACCCTATCTTTCTCCTTCGGTCATATTTAACTGTATCATACTTCGGCTAAACCAAAAGTGTCTTCATTTCAGTACCTCATATTTTTTGGCTTTTATCTCTATGAATGATTACAAGATTCTTCCTGAACTAAATGCAATCTAAATAGTGTCTTGGATAAATATATCAGTTTTTATTTTAATGTGCGACATCTATTGACTTTTCTAAAAGTCTAGAATGAATTTTTATTTTATTTTTGGAATAACTTAATGAGTAAATATCTTAATATTTAATTTTTCAATTATCTTCAATTAGTAACTCTGAAGTGGTGAATAGAATATACTCTTACTTTTAATAGATGTTACATGTTTTGATAGTGAGTGATTGTTTTATTAAACATTGAAGAAGATGATAATAAAAGGCACCCTTATAAATTGAAGAGAATGGTAGGATAAAAGGATTGAAAATATTACAAGATATTATTAATTTAAAAAAATAATATGATGTCGAATGAACGAATAAAACTAGGTTTCAGTAGCTCAATTGGAAGAGTCTTGTTCAGAGTAAGACAGAGGATCTGGGCTCAATAAATTCCCAGTTGCGATCCCTGTTTTTTTTTGTCTCTTTCGATTTCATATTTCATTGAGATTTGTTGATATTATCTTCTTTTTCTTAGATTCTTAGATTGCTATAAATTCTTAGATTCAAAAGTTATTCTAATAAATTGTTTTCTAATCTTGTGTTATGAATAATATTATTCTAAAAAAAGTGTCTTCAATAAGGGATCTAGGAATCACTTTTGATTCTTAATTCAAATTTGATGTACATATTAACGACGAAGTGCAAATCATTAAATATTATGGGATTTATTCACAGAATGTGTAAACCTTTCAAAGATCCTCAACCAATTTTAACTCTTTACAATGCCTTAATTAGAAGTAAACTGGAATATGGAAGTACTATTTGGAATCCACATTACTGCAAATATGAAAACATTGTAGAATCAGTTCAAAAAACAAAACTAAGAATGTTATCCTTCAAAAGTGGACTGCATGACCATCTTGGATCATACGACGTACGTACTATTTGGAATCCACATTACTGCAAACATGAAAACATTTTAGAATCAGTTCAAAAAACAATACTAAGAATGTTATCCTTCAAATGCGGACTACATGACCATCTTAGATCATACGAAGTACGTCGTGATTACTTCAAGATTGATACACTTAAAACTAGAAGGCAATTGACTGATCTAATACATTTACATAAAATTATTCACGGCCATCTTGAAGCTATATTATGTCTTATCGGTATCGAAATAAATGTCCCCAATTCCCATTGTTTAAGGCGCCATAATATTTTTCACGTGAATACATTTAAAAATAATATCGCCTACTTTAGCCCTCTGATCCAGATGTCTCGACTTTTTTTTACATGAGCTCCACACAGGAGGCCCTGAGGAAAATAATTTCCCTCAGGGCCTATGTCATCTACGGGGATGCCGTGTGGAGGGTTTTTTAAGGAAAGGAAGGGAAGAAGAGTTCTGGGAAGGAAAAAAAGGGTTTAAGGGGTGGGTAGGAATCTGGGGTTCAGTGTGTCCTGGTCATCCGCCTCCAAGACCTAGACAAACCGCACCCCATGAACCCTGGCACCCCTGCTAAATCACCAAACGTAGCGAACCACTTGGGGTGACCTATAGCAGAGGTGTTGGTTATCTAATAAAGGTTCCGGAGGTGGCGGTACCCATTCCCGCCTCCCAAATATCGAATATATAACAAGATAGAGTGTGCTGAAGTTGATATTTTCGTCGATAATTTGTTCAAAAAAAAAAAAAGTTCTTGCTCTTTTAAAAATACTAACTTAAAAATACTTACAAATTATATTGTGTCAATTGTCTATCTACGCATGCCTCGCGTATTTCTCTTGCCACTCATTGCAATGTGTTACTTGAATGAGCTTGTTTTTTTATTTGTGATGTTTTTGTTTTTCTAATTGGAACCTTAATAAATACCATTGTTTTTCCACGGAACCTTAATAAATACCATTGTTTTTCCACGGAACCTTAATAAATACCATTGTTTTTCCACGGAACCTTAATAAATAACATTGCAATTATAATCGTTTTCTAACTAAACACCATGATACAACAACAACATTCTCATCCGATAGTCTCAATAGTTCCATAAAATTTGAACACGTGTGTAGTCAAAACTTAAAATGTGTGTTTAGAGTAAACATTGATTTAATATAATTTTTTAAAGATAGAAAAAGTGTAAATGTAAAAGATTAAAAAGCTGCTTTCCGTTTTATTTGGTTGATTGTCTTCGCAAGCTTTGTCACAACTCACCGCAATCAGCTATTGCATAAACAAACAATAGAGTGCGGGAGTTAGGTGACAACATGTTGAATTATTTCTTGCAAGACTGCTTCTTTTTTTGTAATTTCATACAAACGAGTTGAACAATGCGACACTGTTCACGATCTGCCCTTTATATCAACGCGATGATTAAATATTGCAGTTACGGAACGAATAGGCATGTGTGCATAAATTCACGTATTTGTAACTTCTTATACAATTCGAGTCCAATATATATTATAAATAATTATTTTATTTTTTTATAGTATATATAAAAATATAACTTATATCATTGATGCCGCTATTCCAAATTCCTGTAATATTCAAAAATCTGTTTCTGAAAAAATTAGAAAATATACAGATTAACGAAATGAGATTAAAAGAATTTGGCATTCTCGGACTATAAAAATATTACCATTTGTTATTTCGGCTACTGGCATTATATCTAGCTCTCTCATTCAAAATTTAGGCTTATTAGATTTGTCAAAGAATCTATATATAAAAATGCAAAAGTCAGTCACATCAAATACATGTAGGATTACGAAAGATTTTTAAAATATTTATATTGAGGGATCAGTGGGATTTATCGGTCCAGTTAGGAGTTCTATATTCTATCGAGCCGAACCCTCTGATATGAAAATATCTGGAGTCGGTGAATTATTTTTCCATTAGGTCTCTGGTAGGTTAACATGTTGTTCTTGTATTTTTTTGTATTTATTATACTTATACAGTGCAATTGCATAGCGTGGATTGACTAGATGTTCGTTCGTGGAAAAGTGTGTGGAAGGGTTAAGTTTTTCCTGTGGGGAAGATTTAACCCGGACATAAAGTCTAGAGAACAATGAAATAGGTATAGATAAATGTTATAAAATTGAGAATAGTTAAAAGGAGATTGTAGTAAAAATAATATTCTCAGGCGTCTAGGAGTCTAGAATCCACCAAGAGAACGGTTTCGTTAGAACCTTTCCTAATATGAAGCGATCGTAAATCGTAACCCACTGCCTTCAAGATTCTGTAGATATGGACTGCCTTAACTTTGTATTGGCACAAACTCTTGCTTCATTTACGTTCATAAATCGTCTTAAGCATACGCTTCTGTTATAATTACTCTCGACGTGATCCGAACCAAAGCTATTGAAATATAACTTTGATCCGAACCAAATACACTTATTTTTATAAAGAGGTACAAATATTCGGAGAGTTGTCTACGAATGACCAGACAATTTGAATTTCTCTAACTTCTTTGATTGTGCGAGGGAAACGTTGCGTGTGCAATGATAGAGGATTTAACTAGGAGAGAATTGAACTCCCAACGACTGGATGGTAGCCCAACGCCATTGTCCACCTGGCTACTAATCGGTGAAAGGTAATCAGGCGTCTCGGACTATTTTAAACTCTCTAAATCTTTAAATATTAGAAACATCCAATTTCTTAAGGGTAGGTAGGTAGACATTATGTACATAATTGTTTATGTAAAGAACTTTAAGAGGGAATAACCAGACAAAACCGGAAACATATAATTTTTAAATCAAATTTTAGACGTAATGACTCTTTTCCACAACAAAATTATTAATTGATTTGGAAAGACTGTTCTTTTATCTAGTAATTTTTTTTTCAATTTTGCGAAAATGTGTTTATTTTTAGTACAATAAGGTCTTACCGTAGGTCGTTGGCAGATTTGTTAAATTTTCAAAAAAAAAATTCTATTATACATCAAATCATTATATTATTAGGGAAAGATATTTCCGAACGTTAGTTTTAGTTCAAATAGAATCATAAAAAAAGATCCACGCCCTTGTTTTGTGACGAAAATACTTCAATTTGTCTAATTATTTACGGCCTTACAAACTAATATACTTAAAAAAAACATTCTTATTTTGCTTAGACGTAGAAAAATAATAAATACTTATGATCGAAAAATAATTACAAAAAGTACAGAATTTTTAATATTTTATCATCACGAGCTTGAGCTTTTTTGAATGTGGGTATTTTATCAAAGCAAATTTGGAATAAAATTAAATCGATATTGAGTTTTTATGTTTAAATGCTGGTATGGAGAATGATTAATCTTTCTCATCGGAACCACCCTTTACCGTTGCAAGGGTACCAGCGCAAGATCATCGTTCGAAGAAATTTAAATTCTCGGCTTCTGGTTAATGGCTCTTAACTATAGATATTTTCTAGAAAATTTTCATTTAAATTCATCTAAAAACATTACACATTATGATTCATCTTGTAATACTGTACACACTTCAACCAATTGCATCCATAACCACACCCATAGATCCATAAGCACCTCACTACCATAGATTGGCAAAATCCATGTGGGTGTTGCAAGTTAACAAATCGCCTAATTACCTTTATTAATTAACTTAAAATCGGCTCGCTTTGCAGTTGCGGTAGGTAGGCACTGTAGGCAGGCACCGGGGCCCTTATGGCTCGGGTTATCGATCAGAGGACCGGACATTCGTCTTGCAAGGGGCCGACCGCGGACCGATTAGTCACCCCGTATCGAACAGTTACTGTTTAACCCTCTAGTGCAGCGCTGGATGAATGGTTAGCAGGGGAATTTACTCGTGGCGTAATGGAATTATAATATGTTGCTATTACACAAAGATACATAGATCTTCGATATAAGTTAGAGTGACCTATTATCAATTTAATTCAATTCAATTCAATTTATTATTTATTTCAAAAACATTACAAAATGTTACATTTTAATGCGTTTTAAAAATATATTTGTAAGATTATCACAATTAATACTTAGGCTTAAGAACTACACAAGAATTAATAGAGCTTGCCTTTTAAAGGCAGCGTCATTAACACTAAATATGTCGATATCCAAATTAATTCTGTGTAACAGTAAAATTGCTCTCCCGACCGGCATGACCATTGGCAAGTTCATCTTGCAAGCCGGAAGATAGAACAGTCTATGCTGTCGGTGGCGAAGATACCCATCGGGAACATAGAAATGAATGCTCTCCATGATAGCTGAGTTTTCAAACCATCCGCGGATCAATCTGAAGAAATGCGTAGCAATGTGTACATCCCTTCTGACCCGTAGATGGTTCATTCCGAGCATACCCAAAAGAAATTCGGTAGGATAACTGAGGTCGGTAAGTTGAGACAAGCAGGGGCTCTAGCATGATGAAATTGATCATTTTACAATATCGGATCGTTAGGAGTAACTTCCGATGGTTTTATATCGATATCCCTAGCACAGTTTCACTATTGATAGCCGAACTGGTGGGGAATAAATAAAAACTCGATATACGCTGGAAACTGGCAACACTGGCGGATTTGTCCATAAATTCACGTTCAGAAACGTCAAACGCCGGTCAAATACGTAAAAATACGAATTATTATGTTGAACTAAAATACAAACCTAAATATGACATGGGACACGGGTTGATGCATAGAATTTTAACAATTCATCAATTTTCAAAGTTTATTTTCAAGTTCTGTGAAAGTTATAATTAATTTATTTTATTATTTAATCATCTGACGGCCGGCGTAGTCTATAGCGGTAAGGCTCTTGACTCGCAATCCGAAGGTCGCGGGATCGAATCCCGGCGTGGGAAATAAATTTTATTTGATTAATTTTTTTTTTTTTTTTACATTAACTCCACACAGGAGGCCCTGAGGAAAATAATTTCCCTCAGGGCCTATGTCATCTGGGATGCTGTGTGGAGGGTCTTTTTGAGGAGAGGAAGGAATGAACATTGGTCTTGAAGAGACCCATGTTGTAGGAGGGAGGAAACACAGATGCCGGCAAATCGTTCCATAGCCGAGCTGTTGAACTCAAGAACGAGTCGAAAAAGCCACCCGTTCTCATGTGACAAATGTCAACCGTATACATATTTGTGTAATGTCACAATTTATTCTTTTAAAAAAATATGTTGTATATTTGCGGCACGTTCTAGGGTGGGAGATACTCTCGGTATTGCCCTGGTGTAAGACCACCATTCAGAATTGAAAAGTTGATTGAAAGGCTTTAGCCGTATTTGGTGACCAGATCTGAATAGCCAGGTACTTCCCACCTTCCTCTCCCCCATCTCCTTCCCTTCCCTTTCTCTACCTTCAGCCTCACAATATACCCCAATTGGGAATGCCATAGTCTCACTAGCTTCAGACGGGAGCAGTTGAGACTCTTGTATGGTATACATATAAAAAAGGGCCTATTGTTTCTCAGTACTTGGATATTTAAAAACCTGAATAGAAACTGACTTTTATAGACATTCATTTTTAACTTTAATTTTTTTTTAAACTTTTGTGAAACTATTCATCCTTAGAATACTTTATTTACGATTGACGGAAGTGTGTAGGTATCCCTTATTTGGTATCCTACCAAATTGAAATATTTAAAACACATAATTGAAAACTGATATTATAAATCCAATTATCACCAATATCCAAAAATCCAATATTATTTCTTTTCGATACAGGAATCCGAAACCGTGAATAATTGACATTTATCATCCGAGTCTTATTCGATTTGTAAAAAAGCCAAAACAAAAGTTCTGAGATAAAATGCCAATGGTTAGGTCCTGCATAATGGCTTCCCCGCAGAGTGGCCGGATTGGGAAGGCCGATGTGAAAAATTGAGAAATTCGACATGAACAATTATTTATACAAAACGTAAGAGATGGGTATTGAACATACTGGCATTTTATATTATTAAAGCACTCGAGAATGAAAGCTTTTTTTTGGTTTTGATGCCTGCAGGAAATTAATTTCGTAAGATGTTGAGATTCAGGTTTATAAATTGTCATATCTTTGATATCTAGTAAAGTTAGTAAGGAAGGGATGCTATCCGTTTGGGGTTTTTGACTTTAGCAGTACGGAGATCGCAGGTTAAATCCCAGCGGGTGCAAGTAAATTTTGCATCATTAATTTGTGTTGCTTCACAATTTATTCATTAAAAATAATAAATATAGAGTATTATTTGCGGTGTGAAAAATTGATGAATTCAACATGAACAATTATTTAAGTACACAAAACTAAAATATAGATATTGTACAAGAATACTTGCATTTTATTTTATTAATAGCACACGATAATTAAACCATTTTATTTTTGGTGGTTACAATGGTGAGATTCAGTTTTTTTAAGTTGTTATATCTTTGATATCTAGTAGGGATCTAAAAGAGATGCTATCCATTTGATGTTTTTGATTTAGATTCGAATAGCAATCTGGAGGTCGCGGGATCAAATCTGATGTGCAAAACTGAATTTCGTTTGATGAATTTGTATTATTTTAAAATTATTTATTTATATAAAATAATATCGATCACTTACTTAAAATGCTGTAAAAGACAACATGTTATTTGTTCAGGAGAGCGAAAAGAAAGTTTTTTTCAAAATATCTTTCTTATCTTCAGTTTTTGTCGATCGATAATAACGAATTTTTATTTTAAATTAAATTGAATAGATCTTTCAGAATGCTTAAAATTTTTCGAAATTTTCAAAACGTTTTTCAAAACAATGAACAATTTATTTTTAAATTTTCAGAAAAAAATCCTCTTAAAATGCAAGTCGTAAAAGACGCAATTATTTATGTAGAAATATTTCGACAAAGTAGATCGAAATAGAAAAAAAAAAAATAATTAAAATGAAATATTTAATTCTTTTTAGGATTTTTTGTCCTTTTCAGTATTTCAAATTTCCATGATCGATATAGAGAGTGTTTGCGTAAAGTTCCAGATTGCAAGATACTCAGTATCACCCTTGTTAGACCATCATTCAGCGTTGGTTGAAATTGAAATGACGTATGCAAACCTCACCTCAAGGACCCGGGCAACCCGGCTAAGTTTTTTTTTTTTTTTTTTTACATTAACTCCACACAGGAGGCCTTGAGGAAAATAAGTCACCAAACGTAGCAAACCACTTGGCGTGACCTATGGCAGGGGTGTTGGTTATCCAATGAATGGGGTGGCGGTACCCATACCCGCCTCCCAAATTAAAATTGGATTTACATTTAAAATCTCTCTTCAAAAATAATATTTTTAACTGTCTTCATGACCGTAAAATCGGACAACGACCAACTTACTCCAATAAGATTAATGTCTAAATCATCCGGAACAAATAATATCTAGTCTTACCAATTCTTACCAATACCTTTCCCATTGGTTTCGTTTAATATTTCAACCCGCAGGTAAATTGACAACAATCAATATCCAATGAACCCGATGAGATGTGGCATTGTGTTCAAATTGAGTTACTCCGGTGATATATTGGGAACATTATGGTTGTCATGTCGAGAGATCAATCTGAATACACGAGGAAAAGAATGGACCATTCAATTCTCTGATGGAACCCTTGGAATTATGATATATTCCTAAGAATAGGCACTTGTTGACTTTTTCGTTTTACCTAATATCTTTGAATCTAGATACATGGTTGTTTAAACACATGTTTTTTAGTTGGGCGTACTATCAATAAATACAAATATATTCCGACCTTTCGTTGTACCTCATTTCAAATAGGTTCACCGGTCTCAAACAAATTATAAAGCAAAATTGCAAATTCCTTGCCTTCATAGATAAACATTAGATCAACGTAAATTATATATGTATTATTTAACAATTATACTTCGGCACTGAGGCTACAATTCTGTTATAAATAGATTGCACACCATTGGTAATTTTTATGCCAATGATGCTGATATTCAATATTCCTACATTGAATTATAAAGCTTTTTTATGTATGTACCTCACAAGAGTCCTAACTGCTCCCGTCTGGAGCCAGTGAGACTATGGCATCTCCGATTGAAGTATGTTGTGAGGCTGAAGGTAGTGGGGAGGGGAAGGAGATGGGAAGAGTAAGATGAGAAGTACTTGGCTATTCAGATCTGGTCACTAAACACGGCGAAAGCCATTTCAAGCAACGTTTCAATTCTGAATGGTGGTCTTACACCAGGGCGATACTGAGAGTATCTTCCACTCTGTTTCACGTCGCAAATATACTATACACTATTTTTAATGAATTTATTGTGGAATAACACAAATTAACAAAAAAAAAAAAAAATTAAATAAAATTTATTTGCCACGCAGGGATTCGATCCCGCGACCTTCGGATTGCGAGTCAAGAGACTCATCGCTAGACCACGCCGGCCGTCAAACACGCGCGCCGGCCGGCCTGTTTGTCTCTTTTTGGTGTCACTCGTTTCCGTTTCATCGAGTTTCAAATCACAACGGTGTCAAAGAAGTTTGCATATCAAAAATTTTATTTATTTATTTATTTTTATTTATTTATTAAAAGAAGTTTATACAATGAACAAAAAATTGTGTTAATTCATCCGCCATGCTAGGGATGTCCCTGTGTTATGGCGGATGAAGATTACAGATTGTGTAGGTACAGTGTACAGCTATTAACTTATGCAATTCATTTAAGTAGTTTAAGTAACATATTTAGTAACAAATTAAGTTAGTAATTTAATTAACACATTAAATTAATTTATGTTACAAGTTTTATCAATTATATTACAATTCAATTAAAATAGCAAATTTTTACTCATCATCGTTACTGAATGTAAGGATCCATTTTGATAATTTTTTTTTAAAGATATGGGGTTGGGTTTCGGATTTTAGGTTCTCGGGGAGAAGGTTAAACATTTTAGGAGCTAGGTACATGAAATGTCTTTGAGCTGATGTGGTGCGTAGTGTAGGAACATTGTAGTGTCGTTTGGTTATTGTTCTGGTGGTGTAACTGTGATGTAAAAGAGTTTTTTTATTGTATTTGAACATGAAATGTGTTAGTGTAAATTTTAGATGAAGTTGCCGTATGTTTAAGACATTATATTCTGTGAAGAGTCTATTGGAGGAATATCTTGTTGGTCGCTTGTTGATAGCACGTAAAATCGTTTTTTGGGCTTTTTGCAGAGGATCAATAAAATTAAGAGCACAGCCGCCCCAAATTATGATGCCATATGCTAACTGGGATTGGCAGAGAGCATAGTAAACCGTTTTTAGTGTTATAGGAGTAAGTATATTTCTTAGAGTTCGAAAAACATAAGAGAGCTTGCGAATTCGGGGAGTTAGACTGGCTAAGTGCTGATCCCAACGAAGATGGTGATCAATTAGGACCCCCAAGTATTTTATATGAGATACTTTTTCCAAATTTGGGCAAGTACAGGAAGAGTAGGGACTTGGACAGGAGTGAATTGTTATTTTCTGATTGATAGAAGGTTGGGTTGCAGCAGATAGACTGAAGGTTAAGAATTTAGTTTTACCAGCATTGAGGGTGAGGAGATTATCATCTAACCAATTCTTTACCAGACCTATGTCATATTGAGCTATGTCGAATGCTCCTTTCCAATTTTTATGTCGAGCTATAAGCACAGTGTCATCTGCAAAGGATATTATTTTTCCGGTTATGGGTAGGTTACAGAGTTTATTGATGTATATGAGGAACAAAATAGGGCCTAGAACACTTCCTTGTGGAACTCCGAATTGGATTGGTAAAGGGTTGCTTAAAGCTATGTTGTTAATTTTCACGGTTTGTGATCTTCCAGTTAGGTATGAGGAGAACCAGTTAAGAGTTGAATCCCGGATGCCTATTTGAGATAGTCTTTCCAGAAGAATGGGGTGGGAAACCGTGTCGAATGCTTTGGCTAAGTCTAGGAATATGGCTAGGCAGGAATCGCCTTCATTCAGGCTGTTGGTGATGTTCTCAGTCAAGTCTAAGATTGCAGATTCTGTACTCATTTTTTTTTGGAAGCCAAACTGATTGGGCGAGAGAGTCTTCTGGGTTTCCAAATGTGAGATAAGTCTACTTTTAACAACTTTTTCAATGATTTTTGATAGGACACTTAGCAAAGAAATGGGTCTGTAGTTTTCGATATTTGTTTTGTCGCCACTCTTATAGATTGGAATCACCGTTGCATGTTTTAGTTGATTAGGGAAGGAACCGCTTTTGAAACTTAGATTTACAATATGTTTTAACGGTGTGGAAATAAAGTGAGCTATGTGTTTTAGTATGTAAGGTGAGATTTTATCAATACCTGCAGCACTATTTGTTTTTATGGAGAGTATTGTGTCAACAATTTCTTTAGTGGATGTGGGGGCTAGGATAAGGGTGGGATGAAGAGAGTTCTGCTGCTTTACCTGTGAAGTTAGAAGATTTTCGGTTTTATTTGTGGTTTTAAGAATTTTTTTGGCTAAGTTCATGCCGATGTTACTGAAGTAATGGTTGGCGTGATCGGCTAAGGTTTTTGGGTCTTCGTGGACTTGGATATTTTTACCATTAATGAGTAGTGATTGAATGTTGAGTGAGGTTTTTTTATTTTCTGAGATGTCGTTGACTACGTTCCAGATTACTTTACTGTCATATCCTGAATCTTCAATTTTTTTTTATAGTATTTTTGTTTGGTTATTATTATCAGGTTATTGCAGATGTTACGATACTTTTTATAGAAACGTAAGACTTGGGGGTCTGGATTATTAAGTGCTTGTTTATGTAGTCTGTCTCTTTTACGTATGCAGAAGATAAGGCCATTCGTAATCCAAGGTTTCAGTTTCTTTTTTTTATTGGAGGCTGTTTTGGTGGGGAAAGACGCTTGGTTAATGTGGGCAGTTAGTGATGCAGAAAAAATTTCAAGAGCTGTGTTGACATTTTCAGAAAGCAGGGTAGACTCCCATTTTTCTTGTTCTACAGACTTTATCAGATAATCCATGTTTACAATGTTATGAGAGGGATTGCTGGACTTAGGGGGAGTAGATTTTGAGTTGTGTAATTCTAGGATGGTTGAGTAGTGGTCTGTTACGGTAGATTCAAATACAATTGATTTAGCGGTTCGCTTAGTTCTGACCATGATGTGATCTATGCATGTCTTAGTAGTGAGTGTAACTCGGGTAGGTATGTTGATGTATGGTATAAGGCCATGCAGACCCATGAGGTTTAGGTATTTTGTAGTATGAGGGCTGGCTTCGTTTAGGATGTCTATGTTGATGTCACCGATTATGATAAGATCCTTAGTGGTGTCATCGATTTTTTTTTCGAGCGAGTAGAGAAAAGGGGAGACGTTATTGGACTTAGGGGAGCGATATATGGCGAAGATATTTAAGTTGTCAATAGAGACTTTGAGGCAATTTGCATGGTCAACTGAAGTTTCAGACACTATATGATTTAAGTGAGATTTTACATAAACTATGACCCCGTCGGATTGGGACCAGTGCCGAGTTGTATTATACACAGAGTAGTTGTTAATTATTTTCGGGATATAATTTGCATTAATCCAGCACTCTGACAGAACAATTATATCAAATTCATTTCCTAAGTCAGTTAGGAGTACAAGTAAATTGTCGAAGTTTTTATTGAGGCTACGGATGTTCATGGCAAACATTTTTAGTGCTTTAGGTTTGGAGATAATTTTTTTATACGCATTTGTATCATTTGTCGTTTGAACAGTGATGTTAAGAAAATTATCGATAGAGTTAGTTGGATCCATTATGAGCGTCTGTGTTTGGTGGGGGTTCGAATTTAGCAGAGATTTTATTAGTTGTGTGGATGTATAAGTAGTAGCAATTAATATTTAATGAATTTTTTTGCAGATGTTTAGTTACTCTAGAGCTTAGGAGAGTCACAGATATAAAGCGAGTACGTACACTTAAAGGAACTACGATCATTGGGTTAATTAAATGTATTGAAAGTATGAGATTAAGGAGTTTTGTAAGGATGGAATGAATAATAGGAAGAACAATAGGAAGAATGTGATTAAGGATAAACATTGAGTAATTTAAAATCACCGAAATATAAAAAACTTTGAAAATAAAAGACATGAGGACAATTGGAAGAATGTTAGTAAAAATAGAAATAGAATAATTTAAAATCATTGAAAAATAAAAGACATTGAGAATAAAAGACATTGGAAGAATATAAGTAAAAATAAAAATAGAATAATTTAAAATCATTGAATAATAAAAAACATTGAGAATAAAAGACATTAGAACAATGGGGAGAATGTGAGTAGAAATAAAAATATAATAATTTAAAGTCATCAAAAAATAAAAGACATTGAAAATAAAAGTCATCAGAACAAAGGGAAGAATGTGAGTAAAAATAAAAGTAAAATAATTTAAAATCATTGAAAAATTAAAGACATTGAAAATAAAGGTCATTAGAACAAAGGGAAGAATGTGAGTAAAAATAAAAGTAAAATAATTTAAAATCATTGAAAAATTAAAGACATTGAATAACATGAATTTGTTTTTGTTTATCAATGGGATAAGAACCCGCAACATTCCGATTCGAAACGCGATAACCATCACGCTCCTGATACCAACAATATATCTTCTTAGGTTGACATAATAGAGGAAAACAGGTGATAGTACCTTGTCATAAAGCAATGCACCGGGTTTTCACAGGTCTCCATATCTCAAATTTGCAATAATTGAAAGTCCTGCCAAACCTGTCAGTTACGTATTACGATCCGATACAGCTCCGAGCAAATTGCACGCAACCAGCCCATTGCAGCAAAGGGTTTGAGCGCCACTGGTGTAAATTAATTAACCCTATAAATTAACAATAACCGAATCGTAGCGTCGCAACAGCTATTTAATCAATAGTAACAAATGTTCGGTTCACAACAATGGGCACACAAGATAAATCATAATTATTACATTGTCTGTGTAACGTTTAGCATCACGTGATCAGTGGCGTACTGATTTATGGGCGGGCGCCTGGGCGAGGGGGGGACGAGCCGGAGGGGGGACCGATCCCGCAGGGATAGCAGCAGGAAATCTGTTACACATCCCCCGCGTCAAGAAGCTAAACTCGGATACCGCACTGCATTACGGAATTTGTGTAATTGATTTTGACAAAGGTTTTTTTATTAGTTTTTATAATTTAATGCTTATATATTTATAATATTACAATGTTTCTAATAAAATATCGGAACATGGCACATTTTTAAAACTGTGGATACCGACACAAAATTCATTATAGTGTTTATATAATGATGAATTTTATGAATATGTGTGTACTACGCATTAGAAAAAGCGAAGTGCATGTTAAAATGTAAAAAATGGGTGTTTGTGTTGGCATATTTTTAGTAATTTTCATACATTTTTTAACACAAGGAATATGTATATTTAATTTATACCTTGGTGTTATTTTACACATGTATTCAAGAGGATATTTGAAAATTTGCAAATACATTCCTCAGAAAATAACGGAGATATCAACTGTCGCGCAGTGTAAGTCGCCATCCAGCTGGGTAATTTGTGAAACTCCTGGGTCACAATTTTCATCTGATCAATCAATTTCTCAATTTTTTTTTTTTTTTTTAATAAGCGTTTATTCTATTTGAATCTCACTCCTCACAAAAAATGAAAATTAATATATTTTTGAAAAATGTGAAAATTTTGTATGATTTTTTTAACATTCTTTTGTACGTTTTTTTTGCAATAAAACAATTGTTAAAATAAAGATATTGTTTAGGATTGCGGTTTAAATAGAGCACATTTATATGAAAAAACTAAGTTTGATAACGATTGATCAAAAACTGTAGGAGCCAGAGGTTACACAAATTCGACAAAGGTAGTTTCGAGAAAAATGCGTTTGAATATAAGAGTGGCAGTAAAATAGTAGTACGAGTAGTTCGATCGAGGTGCACTCACTCAAAAGTTTTAAACGGCGTGGAATTTTGATTTGAAATTTTAAGAATTAATTTTTGAATGGTTCTACTATCGATTTATGAAAGAAAAAAAAGATTTTTACAAACCCCCGATATCCATTGCCCCCCTTAATGAGATAAAACAATTAATTAATTTATATCCACAATTTATCCATTTTTAATGCCGACCGGTTTCGCTAAAACAAGCATCATTTTTTCACGTTTAATTTAAATTAAACTAATTTATTTATTTATTTATTTCTATATATTACAGTATTTACCTATTAATTAACATTTTTACATAATAGATCAATTTTGAAAACATTTTTACATAATATATTTTGCAATTTTATTATGTTGGGTGTAAGGTAGGTTTGTGAAGGTGAAACTGTTGATTGTGTATTTCGTGAACACCTCACTAGGAGTACCTGTGCTGAGGTGTTTACGTGTTTATTTATGTTTATGTGTGACAAGTATTTATGTGTTGTAATAGAAAGTTTTATAAGTATTTTATTTTTTTAAATTTTAATAGTTATTGTATATTGGTTATTTAGAAGAGAAAAAAATAAATTATTACATAAGTTTAATTTTACAGACTGATTTTACGTTAAGCGAAACCGGTCGGTATTAAAAAAAAATCAAGGTTATGAACAATGTGTTTGTTTTATTTCATCGAATTTGTGATATTTTGAAACACAAGAAATAGGTAAAAAAATTATGGAAAACATTATTTCGAACATTACTTTAGAATCCTCCTTTATTGATTTGTGCAACAGTTCATCAAGAATGACAGAATGAAACATATGTTTTAAATTTCATTTGAGCAATTTGTGTTATTTAAAATTATTTATTTATATAAAGAGCACGCGAGTTAAGTTTAATACTTTATTACAGAACACTGAAGCTTTTTCAGCATTCATAGATCTTCAATTAAATTAAATACTTAAATGCATTATGTCCACGAGCACCAATTCTGATTCAAGAGAAAACAGTTTCATCAAATCAGCGTTCAACACTGTCTCTGAGTATAATAATACAAATATGTATCATAGGAAGTAATCAAGTCCGAAAACCATTACAAAAGTAGGTACATAGTTATGACAAATAAACCTCATTCGATTAAAATGCTCAATTATTAGAGCTGTGAAACAAAGGCGTCTGAGGCATGCTGTGTAAAGTTTAATAAGCGGAAGTTTAAATCAAATAATAATAAAAATTAAAACCAATTGACGGAAGGATTAGATATCCAGCCGCCTTAGTTAATAATCGCTTTAATAAGGGAACGCGACAGTCTGGCTTCTGATTTGGAGTGGTCCATGTGTATTTTCGTTACAATTTTTTAACTAAATGAAAGCATACCGCTGAAATCACAGCCTGCCGGAAATAATAGTTATAATAATAACATTATATTTGCGTAGCGCAGTTTTGTGTAATTTTACTTGTGCGATTTATTATAGTAAGCTTAATAATAATTTAGAATTCATTGGTCATATTCTTAAAATTACTCCTACAATAAATCCACATTTATTTTTTATTTGTAATTTAACGCGGAAAAACCCCAAATTGTAATCTATACTTCTATACTAATGTTATAAATGCGAAACTGCGTGTGTTTGTTTGTTACGTTTTCACGAATAAACCATTAAACCGATTTTAAAAATTCTTTCATTAATAGAAAGCTACATTATATGCGAGTAATTAGGCTGTATATTAAGGTGGTCCAGGCCCCTATAGTAAAAAAAAAATATTCAAATTTAGGTGTCGCCACCCCTTTAATTTGTTACACCTACCATTCCTATTATGTGTAAAAAAATTCAGCCCCCTATCTTATATACAAGTGGGTGCTCATCAAACTTGAAGTTTCTGACAAAAAGTTCAGGATTTTAAGTGAAACACGTAATTTAAGGTTTATTAATATTACAAGTATTTTAATCAAATAAGTACACAAAGTGTTCAAATGTGAACGAAATTTGGTAACAAAGCAACAATTAACATAAAATTGGTCACATTCTTTCCAAACTATGTTTTTTAACTCCTTTTTGGATGTTTCAGTAGACACGATTTTTCTGTTTTGTTCAACGATGTGAAGTAAAAATTTCTTCCTCATTCTTAGTGAGTATCGTGTTGTAATCTTCAAATAGTTTAACACCTCTCTTCGCTGTATCATTAACAACACGTAAATTTTTGACGCAGCTTTGCCTTAAAGGTAATCAACATTGTCATTCCAAGTACCAGGGGGTAATTGCAAAAAACAGTGCTTGATATCAAGAACTAAGAGCGTTTTCGACGTTTTTTTGTGTTGCAAAAGCTTCTAATGTAACCTCTGAGGCAAGCTTAGCAGAATCACATCGTATTGAACCATTACCGCCATCAGAATTTCTTTTTTGAACAATGGCCTGTTTCAGTATCAGTCAGCTTGTCAGAAAACAAGGCAAATGCAACTAGCTCATCTGACAAATACCACAAGTGACGCTCTAATACACCCCTAGCTGCTTTTCTGATTTTGGAAACAATGGCTTCGTACGATTTTAAGTTCTTCCAAAGTAATAAGCCATTTACTGGTGCATCTGCTGCCAAAGGCTCTTCGATCCAAACTTTGGTGTAGACGAGCACACCAAAACTAACAAATCGAACAATTTGTTTTTTTTCCTCTCTTGGTTAGTTTGAATGCTTGTAAATTATTTCGAAAGAGAAAAATCTTCAAAGCATACAGCAATTTCGCCATTCAACGAGCATAATGAATCGGACCTGGAGCGCTCCAAAATATCTTCCCAGGTGGTTTGTTCAAAACAATCATGGTGAGCTTTATTAGCTCTTCGTAATCATCACGAACTTGATTATCTCCAGATAGAGCCATTTCTCTCGCATCTTCAGATCTTTGTTTCCGTTTTAAAGAACGTTCTATGACCTTTTCTTGTTTCTTGACGATTGAGTACGTCTTCTTACGTTCTACTCTTTGATCGATGAGAAACGCTCTGCACTCCGCAATTTTTATCAAATTCAAAGCGCTTGCATGTGCAATATCAAAAAGTTTTTCTACTTCTTTTGTAAACAAATACTCTCTTTTTCTTTGTGCTTCAGAATTTTTTCCTTTATTTTTCATCAATAGCAGCCAGTTATCATGAAACTTAATCAATTTTTCAATGCAATGATTTTGTTGTCTGGTCGGAATACTAGATTTCCTCCATACTTCCAAGAGTTCTTGAATAAGAACATGCACGGAATCTTTCACATTTTTGGATTCATTTAATATGTGGTTATAATGGAGTAAAACTTGCCGAAGAGTAGGAAGTTGGTTAAGCCTCACAATGGCTTAATATCTCGAACCCCAATTTATTTTCAATATATCGAAACCCAGAAAAATTTCGTCTTAGATGAACACATTTTATTGCACTGATTCACTCCATAGTCTACTAAATAAGTATCAAAACTGTTAAAATTTCTATATAGAACTCTTCAGTAGCTTATTTTAATATTTATTTAATTGTTTAACACACGAAATTGTCCTATAACAAAAAGTAAAAATTAAACATTTTTCACAAAAAATTGAAAAACAACACTCGATTGAGCGCCCATTCTACTTAATCTATCTCGCTGAAATTTTACTATGTTATTACTATGAATATATGTAACAAATTTACGGGGTGGCTAAATGAAAAATAAAAAAAAAAATTTTTGACTACCTTACTGTATATAATGGTAATCTCTGGCGTTATGAAATTATGAATATTAATATATCATATTTATTATATCTATATAAAATTCTACATGATTTAGTTGAAAGTCCGGTATTGCTTGAATTCATAAGCTTCCGGATACCACAACGTAATACAACAAGTCAGGATTTATTTCAGTGCAGAAGTTCTGGGACTAACTACCATACGTATTCCGCTTAAGCCAGAATACGAATGGAAGGGAACAATTACACCAAGTCTGTGGACATCTTCAGTTTATATTTAAACAAATATAAAATATTGTTAATGTATCCATATCTGATTGGGTCACATTTAACTGTATCATAATTCGACTAACATCTACCAACATTTATTCATTTTCTTAACGGATATTTTTATTGGCTGCTATATTTATGTATGATTGCAAGATTCGAACTCGAACTAAATGCTATCTAGATTGTGTCTTGGATAAATTTTTATCTTTTTATATTTTTAATATGCGACATGTATAGTCTTTTGCAAATTTAGGATGAATATTTATTTTTATTTTTTAAATTATGCTTACCTTTTACCTTACCTTTCCATTGACGCCGTTAAGTCTGTTGTTATAATTAGATTTTAATAAGCCCGGAAGAAGTGAGCATCGCTCTCAAAACATGACGGTTTTATAAACAATAAAAATAGTGATTAAAAAAAAAGAAGAAAAATGGAATAATTTTTTTTCTTTCAAAAATTACCCATAGCACACACCAATTTTAAAATTTTATCACACGTGTGCCCAGAGCGTTGGAATTGAAAGACACCATCCAACACTCCTAAACACTGATCTCCTACTAACTATTAACAACTTAAACGCCGGTCTTATCCTGAGGAAGTGTCAATTAAAGAACTTATGTCATTAGGCTCGGCTTGGTGTGTTCAATGCCTAGTTTACTGCTGACTACTGGTTACTATATACTACTTATCAGTTACTACTAACAATTAACTAACCGGTGATGGTTACCACTTTACTCAGAGATTAAATTTAACTATTTCCTTAAAAGTATTAAGCTGCAGCATTCTCAATTTCTACCGTTTTATAACAAACTAGCTGGTTTACGGCATGCGTTGCAATGCCATATTCAAAGAAATAAATTGTTTCTCCTTGCATGTTCTTTCCCGTGCATCCCCGTTCCCTCCCGCGTTCTCCTTCCACCTTTCCCGCCTATCCTTTCCCTTCTTTCGCTCCCCCGTCCCGCGTTCCATATATTCAGTCCCAGTACTTTCAGTTTTCAAACAGCACCTATTACAATTTTTTTTATTCAAATTTTCATTTTTCATACATTACAAATATTAATTTTTGTATATTATATATAACATAAAAGAATTTAAAACACACCTTAAAAATTAAGTATAAAATATATACACACACATAAGTGAAAATATGAAATGAGTTATGAAAGTGAAAATGAAATATGAAATATGAATGAGTTATGAGTTATGAAATGAGTTATGAGAAATATGAAAATATACCAAATAAAACTATTATGATAACACCCCCCCCCATACACACAAGACCTGCTTATTTATGGAGGTATATCAAATATTTGTATTATGTAACTAATTAAAAAAAAAAAAAAATTATATAATCAAATATGATATTTTAAATTTGGTACCTAACTAAGGTACCTATTTAAAATATCTATAATTTATTATTTGTAAGAACTTCAAATTAATTCATCAATTTAGAGAGTTTTGAAAATTGAATTCTGATTTGACAATCATTGTTTTGCAAAGTGTCATTCTCAAATTTTTAACAGTTTCGCAAGAATTTTTGTGATGATTGAAAAACTTTTCAGAAGTATTGTCATGTGGTTGAAACTTAAAGTACTTAACAATTGTTACAACAAACTTAAAGCTAAAGTTAAGTAAAAGCATAATCACTGACTTCGTATTTCTATATAAAATTCTAAATGATTTGATAGACCGGTATTGCTTGAATTGATTCCGATGTTTTTTGTAAGGTAATCAATCAATTTTTTACTTCAAAGACTTTATTCTCAGAATCTTCGTTAATAACCACTGGAGCGAATTCGGTCGAAAAATCGACCGTTTGTACCTACCCCTTGATTGATGTCGGTCGATTTTTCGACCGATTTTTCTATCACTCGTAAAACATTTATTGTAATTATTTAAAACATTTCCATGGCCAGCCGTTTGATTTCTCGAATAGTTAATATAATATTCTTTTAGTCTATGACCTTATCGGTTACCTTATGGTTGTCTTTGAAGTAATAACAGCAAGTTTTCGCGGCTTTTTAAGAGCGTCCTGTCAAAAATCAACATAAAACTTTTGAACATTCTGACGTATTTTGCTCTCGACTTAAAATGCCGTTAGGAATTGATTTTTTGAGTTTTTAACGCAAAAATATATATCAGTGTAATCGTGAATGAATTATCTATCTTTGAAATGTGTTTTCAATTCGTTTGTTCATGATATATTGTTTCTGTGGTAGTTTTTAGTAACAAGCGTCAACTGAAAACGTCCATCAGTTTTTGATTTACAATAATATCCATAATTACTGCACTTTCGCTTTTGAAATGCAGTTATTTAATCAGAGTGATTCATAACTAAGAGATAAATATAAGTTTTATTTGAATTGGTTCGTTATTAATCCAGATATCAGCTATCCAATTATGAATGTCCTATGTCAAAAATTCGACATTTTTTATGATGTAAATTCGTCTAAAGCTCCCGCCACACAATGATTTTAACAGTTATTTCGTTAAACACTTAATTAATTTATTTACTTTAACCAAATGTGTGCACAAACAGTAATTGTTCAGGGAAAAGGAGCACTCCACGATCCAGGATTAATTTTTTTTAAATTTTATAATATTAATGTGCAGTATTTAAAAAAGTTTTAACATTAAAGTACATGAAGTGTTTTCAATTTGAAATATGTAGAGTGGAAGTGAAATATGAAATGAGAGGTAGAGGTGGGGTACCAGCTGCAGAAGCAGTAATTTCTGGTGCCGGACTATGTGGACGTGGGCGTCAACGCAGAGCTGCTTTTGCAGCTCGGCCCGGAGTGTAAGTATTTTTTAATGTTTTTTTATGAAAGTACTTTGCTACGGCTGTGGAGATATTGAACTCATTATATATTTTTTATTTATTTTAACAGTGACCCTGGTGAGGGAGGATCGCGCCAAGGCCTTTAAAGCCGTTAGGTCTCTGCCTGCTTCCTTCCATTTTGCTCCCCACCGCACCTCCAAGAAAAAATAAACAAAAGTAAGTTATCGTATCTAGATGCATGATACAATATTATGTTTCACGCGTGAATGAGAAAGATTCATATAATTTATGTAAATGTTTTCAGAAATCCATCTCCGAAGAGAATAGCTTGTCACTTTTCACAAGGGACACCTTCAACATTACCACCACCTGTTTCACCACCGTTGCTGTCCACTCCCGTACAGACCCAAGCAACGGCTCCCTATGCACCGATTCCGCCTGCTGCACCTTTCCAGGCAGCATCTCGGGAACCGTTACCTGGGACATCGTGGGGTGGGGAACTCCAGTGTGGAGAACTCTTCTCTCCGGAGGCCGGCTACAACAGCGTGCTGTGGGTGGACGTGCCTTTCTACCAAGAATTGTCTGCGTTTGGGAACAGTGAGTTTATTTTTTGAAATGTTATACCAGGGGCTCTTCTAGCATAGTGAAATCCATAACTTTACAATATCGGATAGATAGGCGTAACTTCCAATGGTTGAATATTAATATACCTAGCACAGTTTCACTGTTGGTATATTGGCAGGGAATAAGCGTAGAACTTAAACTTTCCACGTAAAAAACATACATTATGTACTGTAATCTGAAACGATACAATGTACCTACATTCTATGCAAGCAAATATGTAGTTGCTAACGTAGAAAGTCTGAAATTTGACCTTGTTTTTGGCCAATTTTTGTGCGATAGTAAGATCAGGTGGATATTGTAGAATGAGACACGCCGAACTCTTTCGCTAAATAAGTTAAGTACCCTTTACACACAGAGTTCGGAGCGGGACGTGCCCCGCGCCACTTCAGGCCGCCGCACAAAAAAGTAAAGACCGAAAGTAAGATAACGGTTTACAGCGCAGTTCACTGTGAGACTTTTATGCATGGCGGCCTGAAGTGGCGCGGGGCACGCCCCGCTCCGAACTCTGTGTGTAAAGGGTACTATTCATTGGATTCACCGTCTTCTAAACGGTTTAATACAGCACTTTTTTCTTCAATTGAAAAAACACTTTCACTTCACGGAAATCATTGTGTCGAGCTTTCTAGTCACAAGCGAGGCGCGGGGCGGTGAGGTATTGGTGCGTGGGTTTTGTAAACAAAACACTGCATGTCATTCTAACCTGACGAATTGTCATTAAAATGGGTTGCTTAAAACGGAGTCATACTAAACGTATACGTTTTCCTACTAAAAGCTATGAAACCTAACTTGAGTTTACATTATCGTCGCTTAAAACGGTAGGCAGTTATATGCAAAGTCATTATATCCGAATTCTACTGTAAATTTGTGTTTTCTATTATTTCAGAGTCAGACATGGGCAGAACCAGCAACGTGGACGAGGCAGCTCTCTATCAAGAAGAGTCAGTACCGGGAAACGTGAGTTATTAAACTATCTAACTTACCTTCACGCCATTTCTCAGAGAGGACGAACCGCCAGACAACTTGGTCTTGGCACACACACTCTTTTCGTTCATAACCATTTCTTTTATTTTTTCCACGATTTCATCATCTTCAATCTTAAAATTTTAAAATTCCCGTTACTTTTTGAACAAACCTCGTATTTGATTAACTTGATCGTACCAAGAGTTAATTATTTTGAAACGTTTTACCAGAGGCAGTAGGTAATCGTAATACAGACACTTTAAAATTAATTTGGGTTTTCTGTTGTTTCAGAAATGGACAGAACGAGCGACGTGGACGACGAGGCAAGCGACGTCGACCACCAAGAGGGCGTTGAGGATGCCTTGTGCATGCCACCGATACCTTATAATAATATTAACAACGTTTCACCTATTCCACTAACGGCCATAGACTTTAGTAGACAAGACCAGTTAGATTGTGAGGCAATGTGTTCGATTCTGCCGCCTGATGGTTACTCTTTCGATTGGTCCAGCGAGGTCTCACGTTTTACTGGTATAAGGGAGACTTTCACAGGTACACAGATGCCAGGACCAACCTTCAATACCGACGAAATGGGCAAACCTGTGGATGCCTTTTTAAAAATCTTCAACGCAGATTTCGTTGAACTAATCGCGAGAGAGACCAACGGGTATGCAGATCAATGCATTGCAAAAAACAATTTCAGCGCCATGCGCGTACCAATAAACGGGCTCCCACGAATAAAGAGGAAGTGTACGTATTCTTGGCAATTTTAATGCATCAAGGTATTTGTCCCCTTCCCGTTGAAAAAGGCTACTTCTTTTCAAAAACAATCACCGCCATGCCTTATTTCAGCCAAGCCATGGATTATAATCGTTTTCTTCTAATGACATAACGGAAGACATGACAGAAGACATGACGGAAGACATGACGAAAGACATGACACGGGCCAACTTTTCGGGCGGTCACGATATCTGCCCAGTTGGGGCCACTGCAAAGATAGTATACGACCTGGCCAGCCCTCTGTTTAACAAGGGGTATACGCTAATAATGGACAATTTTTATAATAGTCCATTATTAGCGCGATGCCTCAAAAGAAATGGGATGGACTGCATGGGCACATTGCGGTTAAACCGAGAATTTGTGCCCTCTGCATTGAAGCCCAATGTCCGAAAATCACTGAGGGAAGGTGAGATGGGGTACTCGAACTGCGGGGACATCAATATTTTGGTTTGGGTGGACAAAAACGTGATAAGTATGTTGTCTACCTACCATTCGGCAGAAATCGGGTCAGCTCAAAAATTTGGTACCACTAAATACAAACACGAGCGTGTACTTGACTATAACAGATTAATGGGGGGAGTTGACCGAAAAGATCAGCTTTTGGCAGGCTTCCCCATTGAACGACAGCGAAACCTGGTCTGGTACAAGAAACTTTTCAGGAGACTACTAAATGTTTCGGTGCAGAATGCGTATATAATGTACAGCTCAAAGCTCCACAAGGAAAATAAACGCATTTTGCACCGAAACTTCAGGAGTGAGGTTGCGGAGGATCTCCTCCAGCTGTTCTGTCGTAGTCGAATTGATACGACTGTAAGGACCATTAGCCTAATAGCTGAAGGAAAGGCTCTGCGACCTATCCTGAAAGGCAACCACTTCGTGGTCCGTAGTGGGAAAAAAGTGAAATGTGCGTGGTGCAATTTAAATAACATTTTTAAAAGGACCCTCACAAAGTGTGATGTGTGTGATGTGGCTTTATGCTATGATTGCATGAAGCCATATCACACTACAGTATTGAATTGCTGAGGGTTTTTTTTAATTTAAATTTTTTTCTTTTCTTGTTTTTTAGTTGTGAAATTCTAATTAATAAATTTAATTAACTTTGTTTGAACATTAAGACCCTTCTTTCCGCATACTCACACCTCATGTTAAGTTGTCCTCAAAGGTTCGACTTTCGCTTCTATCTGATAAGGTTCGGTGGACATTTAATACGTATATTTCAATTCTGATCATTGAAATGTGCGTGTTAAAAAATGCACAGGTATTCTCATTTTTCCCTGTTTATTGTACCCATTAAATAATAACTTGTTTTATTTTTATGTCTTAATTATATTTTGCGAAATTGAGTGATCTGGAAGTATGTTGCCTGTTGTATGCTGATGATGCGGTGCTGATTTCTAACAGTATGGAAGATCTACAGTCGTTCGTGTCTAGGATGAACGAAGTATGTATGAAGAATGAGTTAATGATGAATGTAAGTAAGTCTAAAGTGATGGTATTTGAAAGAGAGAGTACGAAAACAATGTGCCACATAGTTGTGAATGACGAATACTTGGAGCAGGTGGATGAGTTTGTATATTTGGGAAGTATGTTTACGAGAGATGGAAAGACTGATAGAGATATCGAAAGACGGGTAAATACCGGTAACTCCATTAATGGAGGACTGAACGCCGTAGGCGCCAACAAAAATCTGTCAAAATAAGCGAAGCTAGCCGTCCATAATGGAGTGCTGGTACCTACCCTGATGTATGGCAGTGAGGCATGGAACTGGCAGAGAAAGGATGAAAGTAGACTGAATGCTGTAGAAATGAGATCCCTGAGACGTATGTGTGGTAAAACCATGTATGGTTTTACCACACATACGTCACACATAAATGTGGAGATCCGCAAAGAATGCAAGGCTGATGTAAGCGTTATGTGTAAGATTAAGAAAGGGACGCTCAGATGGTTTGGGCATGTAGAGCGAATGAATGAGGAAAGGAGTATAAGGAGAATATGTGACGCAAATGTGAATGGTAGACGAAGTCGGGGACGCCCGAGGAAGACATGGCACGACCAAGTGAATCAGATACTTGAATCGGGCGATGTCAAGAGTCAGAATAATAGAAGAGCATGTATGAGACGATGTATGAATGTGAACGAAGCAAGGAGTGTGCGCCAAGATCGAGTTGTTTGGCGGTCTGTCCTCTCTGCCTACCCCTGCGGGGAAACGGCGTGATGGTTAGTTAGTTAGTTAATTATATTTTGTCAATTATTCTGTAAAGAGGCATTTTCAGATCTAGTCACTAAACATAACTAAGTCATTTCAAGCAATGTTCAATTCTGAATGGTGGTCTCACCAGGGCGATACTGAGAGTATCACTCTAGAGCGAGGCACAATGATATTATGTATTGATTTACTTTAATTATGAGAAAAACCAATATAAATTGAATACATTTTTATTATGACGAAGGGTGTAAACAATGTTTCAATCAATATACTGTTTTTCCAATGTAACTATGCAACTCTAATATTAATTTAATTTGTAAAAGCCTATTAGGGCTTAAATAAATAAATAAATCATTAATTTGTTACATCAATTATTTTCCTCCCCATTTTTTTCGATATCCAGCTTTTAGAAATAAAATAATAATTATGGTTTTATTTTGCCAAAAGACACTCCTACAAAAGGTTTGATATATACGGTTTTATCATCATCATCATTTTACGTGGTCATGAGAGACCCTGTGTGCATTGACCATTATGTCGCTTGTCAGTGACATTTTTGTCGAAAATTGACAAATGGCGACACGATTTCATCAACTTTCAAACTATCACGCTGAAATATTGGCAATGTGTATATCTATGATATATGTTTTATTTTAAACCTTGTTTCTTGTTTTATCACGTAATATAAAAACAAGGATAAACATTTCTAGTTCTAAATCACAATCGTTCAAAAAGAAGCACCATGATTTTAATATTGTGAAAAAGGTAATCTGTATAATTCATCAAATGATTCAAATAAACCAAACACGGCAATTATTCTCATGGTCAATTGTAGGCAATTGATGTATCTTCCTAATGTAATGCCAGTTTTTTGTGTTAAATTTATTAAATAGTATAATTTAGTGAATTCAATTTTGACATCGTCACGCACTAAAATTCTAAAATAATTTTCGAAGTAAACTTTTAATCAGACATTAGCATGTAAAAAAATCGTTTTCTGAGTTTATTTTTGCATCTGTGGTTATCGAACAGGCCATAGAGAACATAGAAACGTAGAAAATATTCAAAATAGATATTTAAAACTGCCACTGGCGGCGATTTCAAATCACTACAACACAAATTTTGCGCATTTATAAAGTTAAAGATTTTTTAATTATTTATCTATCAATTCTAAAAATATAAGAAAATTAGTAAAATATAGGTAAATTCATTGGCTATGTAGAACTGTAATCAGTTTTTATGTCTCCATATGAAAATTCGGAGGTATGATTTTTTTAATGTGGGCGGAAAATTTTCAAAATCGTCACAAAAAAACAGCGAGCAATCGGAGGGAAAAATGTTTTATCGCGCGATCGCTCCAGTGGATAAAGATGATACTGTATTGTCTTATATTTGAGATCACGCCAGTCGCATTTATCAATATTTTATTTATTAAATAATTGTTTGGATGTTATTGCCGTGCGTTTTTTACCAGTTTTAACAATGCCCTTTTTGATATTCCCACTCTTGGTTTTAATGCTTTTATGACCGCTAATGATCGAACGAGAGTAAAAAAATCCATCAAAGGGACCATCCTCATTCACAGACGCTCGTAAACCTTGGATTAACGCCGGCTTTAGAAAAGTTATATCAAAATACCACAGTTTTATATGTGTGATATTTTGTCTGTGAATATGGACGCACCTTCGGATCAATAATGACCCAATCACGTGACAGATGTAATTTGTAAAATAATGCGAGATGATTTTTCTGAGAATTTTAGTTCATTTTTACTCTGCTGATGATCATCGACCTTCCATTACCTCTGTTGGACATCACGCTATATCCCCGCGATGGTAGGCAGTGATACAGGGTCCATTCTCTCGTTTCTGGTCAAGTACTCAAGTAATGGTGACCGTAATCAAAGTTTTTCAAAAAACCATTGATTTTTTTTTTTTTTTACATTAACTCCACACAGGAGGCCTTGAGGAAAATAATTCCCCTCAGGGCCTATGTCATCTGGGATGCTGTGTGGAGGGTCTTTTTGAGGAGAGGAAGGAATGAACATTGGTCTTGAAGAGACCCATGTTGTAGGAGGGAAGAAACACAGATGCCGGCAAATCGTTCCATAGCCGAGCTGTTGAACTCAAGAACGAGTCGAAAAAACGACCCGTTCTCATGTGACATATGTCAACCGTGTACATGTGTTGGGCGCGCGTTTGGCGTGTCTCCCGACTATGCACCGGTGCCGAAGGGATCAATGACGCTAGTTCCTCAGAGCATCTTCCATTGAAATACCGGTAGAACATGGATAGCATTCCCACCCGACTCTAAAGATTGCAACCTTTAGAGACTCCCGTGCTCTAAAGATTGCAACCCGTTCGTTAAGATGGGAGAATCTATCAAACGGACCGCCCGTTTCTGCACAGAGTCGAGGGTATTTTTCAAGTATTTTGGAGCTCCAGACCAGAGGTGGCTGCCAAATTCAACCGTGGGGCGCACTTGCGATTGGCTTAGGGTGGGAAGAAGTGCGGATTTGTGGTATTCTCCCACCTCGTTGTTGATAATTTTAATCCCCATTCAGACAGGGCTAAACAATTTCCAGTTAACGATTTTTGAATCGAAACAAGCTCGCTGTCAGTTTATGTCAGCAATTTAGGGTGTACAACACTTGTGTTTGTACAAAGGAAAGCATTTTTTATATCACTTACACTTATAGACGACATCCAGGTATATGTAAAATATTGCAAATGTCTTCTATTTGCCGATGACATCAAACTTTTGATGGAAATAATTTGTCATCAGGACTGCTTAAAAATGCAATCTGACCTTGATGCTGTAGCAGAATGGTCAGGAAAAAACAAATTATAATTCAATATTAAAATATTTGTAACAATGACATATACCCGCTCCCAGAAGAGTTTTTGAGTACACCATTAAAGAGAAAACATTATGTCGAGTCAATAGCTTTAAAGATCTCGGTATCGTCTTTGATCCCAAAATGACATTCTTCGATCACATATCACGGCTCTCTCCAGCATGTTACAAACTCCTGGGTTTTATCATCAGAAGATGCAGGCCATTTGATGACTCAGATGCAATGATAGACATGTTCGATGGCATCATAAGAAGTAAGCTGGAGTATGCTAGTGGTGTGTGGACTCCGCATCAAACTAAATATATTAATATGCTGGAACAAATTCGACTAGTTCAAAATACCATACGGCAGAACAGATATTCTAGCACAGCATAGCATGACAAGAGGAATGGTGCTGTTGAACGAAATATCGAAAACACTAGATATATATAACTTTTCTTTAGAAAACCTTAAGATTTTTGAGCGTGCAAGCGAGAGTGCGGAACAAGCGTTCGCCTAAGCGTTCGGCTTGTGACGCATCTATCTCTCTTCCACTCCATCGTTATTATATGACGTTATCACTTAAAATTATCGTCCGTAAAACGACTTTACAGACAACCAATTTTCTTGTATAATAATCATCTTCCTAGGTGTTAAGATTGTCAAAATGAGAAAATTGAACAGCATATATAATAATTGTAGATAATTAATCTGTTGTACTAATAAAAAAAAAATTAAAAAAATAAGAAAAGTGCTAAGATGAACATCAATATCGGCTATCAGGGCCTAAGGCTTAGAATAAAATCCCTTCGGAATTAAGATGCATAACCAACCCAACAAAATTTCATTTCAAATCAAAAACTTACCTTTTCAGACATTCATATCACTACCATTCTTAAATTGCCTTGGATTGATATTATGCGAAGCCTTACTCCCCAATCTGTTTCTCATAGAGGGGGCGAATCAAAATTTAAGAAGATGAAATTTGCTTTTTCTTTCTTGAAGAACATAACAAAAAATAACAAGCGTCCAATATTGTCTTTCCGTCCCGGTACATTCAATTTTGAAACAGCTCGCGGGCCACCAATGCAATTTTTTATACAAATTTCATAATGCCAGAACTCACCATTATGTGTAGAAACCTTCGCGGGCGTGCTTACAACTAACCAAGGATTCATCGCAATCGGATGAATAATTTAGGAAATAATTTCATAACGCCGGTGCCCACCACTATACATGTATAGAAAGCATCGTGGGCGTGCGCACAACAACTCACTAAAGTTTCGTCGCAATAGGATGAATAGTGTAGGAAATAATTTCGAGACGCCAGAACTCACTATTATATAAAAGAAACCATCGCGGGCATGAGCGCATCAAGTCCCCAAAATTTCATCGCAATCGGATGAATGGTTTAGCAACGCATTTGAAAGGTAAGTATGGTCCTGTTTATTATCAGCTCGTACGTATTATAAATAAAATAAAGGTACATTTTAACATAACGTGCAGCAAAAAGTTTATTGGTCAAATGCATTGTACATATGTAGTTTCGTATTATTGAAAGATGATTTAGTAGATGCAATCTAATAGTCGTACGTTGTTAAATCGATGTGTCTATAGTTATAATAAAGATAAAATATTAAAAAATAAATATTTTTACAATACCATTGGGTCATTTTTCACTAAACCAACCATACAAATCATTTGAAAATTGTTATTATTATTTTGTTCATATAAAATTAATATAAATACCATCGTCAAAATAAATAAATAACAGTAAGGTCGTCCTTCATATTAAACGGCGCCTAAATGTGCTCACATTTTTTTATAAACATTGATTTTTTTTTATTGAACTGTCAATTATTATGATTAGATTCGTTATCGACAGAGTGAGGACTTTTATTTGTGATTCAACAGAACGTAAGTGGCGAGTAAGGACTTCTCGACTAGCAGGGTTGACACAAATAATATATCATTATATATTTGATTATTATTTACCTTCTCTCAATAAGAATTTTTATTGCAGTGATAATGTAAACTATCGTCAGATCAGAAGGAACTCATTGAATGAGGTATCAAAAAGTTTTAGGAATGATGAAGATTTAATGACTGATGAAAAGTACCTGTCTGGCTATATATATTATTTAACTCAGATAACACTATTTAAAGCACTATTTTCATATACAAAGTAAAATTCGCACAAAACATAGTTTCACTTTTTGGTCCAACTCCCAACAAACCCGTGACCCATGGATTCATTCACAGTCAAGAAACTTATTTTCTGACTACGAAGATTATGACTTTTGTGTTTTTTCTTCGTTTAAATCCCTGGATTTAAGTATATAAAAATCTATTACTTTATTAATCAAGACAAAGCACATTTTTTCCGAAACCCTGTTTACTTGCTCGAATCGATGATCGTGACTAAATATGTATTTAAAAAAGCCTCTGCATTTACTGCACGTGTAGATAAAAATAGGTTTTTTTACTGTAATACGTCTATTTTCAATTTTTGGGTCATCTCGGGCCGCTTAGTAGCCAATTTCAGAGAAATAGTTGTGTGTTTAGCAAAAGTAGATAAAATTTGTCATAATGAGTCTATTTACCGAGTTTCAGCTCGATTGGATGTCGGAAAGTGGGTTAATTTCCACTTCTAAGATTTGCATTTATTCGTTCAAGAAAACAAAATCAAAATACTCATACAAATAGATGTATTTGAAAAGACCATTGTTTTTTAATAACAGTTGGTCAGTTTTCTGACACCTAATATCAATCTAAAAATATCACAACCTAAGAGTGGGTATGTTGGTAGTTCTTGGTCGAAGAATTATACATTTAAATATGACCGAATCGGATAGAGACCCATTAGCTCAGTTGGTAGAGCACTGACTCGGCAAATCATAGGTCCTGGGATCAAGTTCCAGATGTGACCGTATCTTTATTTGATTTTTCTTTATCAGATTTATGATTGAGTTTCGTTAATATTGTTTTCTAAATTAAGTATTACAATTTGAGGTTTTAGTCATTAAGTTAAAAATGTGAATAAATATTCATCCTAGACGTGTAGAAAAGTCATTAGATGTTACATATTAAATTTTTTAAAATGGATAAATTTATCCAAAACACTATCAGGATGGCATTCAGTTCTGGTTGAATCTTGTAATCAACCGTGTTTGGCATCGAGGACTTGTCAACAAACTGCCATCTTACGGACTTCCCGTATCCCTGTGTACGTGGATTGCCGACTTTTTGGGGGAGAGGTCAATTCAGACGGTTGCTGATGGTTTCACCTCTTCCTCGCATCCAATAAATGCTGGCGTCCCACAGGGATCGGTTCTTTCCCCGACTTTGTTTTTGTTGCACATCAACGACCTTTTGTCATGTGCACCAATTCATTGTTACGCGGATGACAGTACAGTCCATGACAGCTTTTCGTTTGACAAGCCCCCAAAGGGCACACAAACTCCAACGGCTCGGAGGGCTTTGAAGCAAAGAATGGATGGTTACCTCGAGAGTGTTTTCTCTTGGGGTAAGAATAACCTCGTCGAATTCAATGTTTCAAAGACCCAATCATGTCTGATTACGTCTAAAAGGGATCGAAATGAAAATCTAGTCTCCTTCAACGGAAGCACTCTTCCGAACAGACCTTCCATTGATATGCTTGGTGTAACTATAAGTGACCAGCTCAGGTATGGGGGCTCCATCGAAGCCAGAGTAAAGTTAGCTTCTCAAAAACTGGGCGTACTGTACAGGGCCCGCAGATACTTTAATAGTACACAACTGCTTACCCTGTACAAATCGCAAGTGCGCCCCGCGGCTGAATTTGGCAGCCACCTCTGGTCTGGAGCTCCAAAATACTTGAAAAATACCCTCGACTCTGTGCAGAAACGGGCGGTCCGTTTGATAGATTCTCCCATCTTAACGAACGGGTTGCAATCTTTAGAGCACAAGCGTCGGGTGGGAATGCTATCCATGTTCTACCGGTATTTCAATGGAAGATGCTCTGAGGAACTAGCGTCATTGATCCCTTCGGCACCGATGCATAGTCGGGAGACACGCCAAACGCGCGCCCAACACATGTACACGGTTGACATTTGTCACATGAGAACGGATCGTTTTTTCGACTCGTTCTCATGTGACAAACTCGTTCTTGAGTTCAACAGCTCGGCTATGGAACGATTTGCCGGCATCTGTGTCCTCCCTCCTACAACATGGGTCTCTTCAAGACCAATGTTCATTCCTTCCTCTCCTCAAAAAGACCCTCCACACAGCATCCCAGATGACATAGGCCCTGAGGGGAATTATTTTCCTCAAGGCCTCCTGTGTGGAGTTAATGTAAAAAAAAAAATACATAAAAATAGCAGCCAAAAAAAATATGCGTTAAGAAAATGAAGAAAATGTTGGTTGTTCTTGGTCGAAGAATGATACAGTAAATTATGACCGAATCGGATAGGAACACATTAGCTCAACGGGTAGAGCACCGGCAAGTCATAGTACCTGCGTTCGAGTCTCAGATGAGACCAAATCTTTTTCTGATTTTTCCGTTTCAGATTTTCGATTGAGTTTCGCTAATATTATCTTCATTAATTAAAATAGAAATATTTTCAATTGTTTAACATTTGTTTTCAGAGGACTGATTACATTTTCAAAAATAAAATCCGCGATAAGTAACTCGGTCATTTTTGTGCTCGAAAAAAATGAACTCGCTTAGCATGACTGGGAGGCTAATTGGCATGCAATATACAGTTGGATCTAAATACTGTGATACAATGCACGCACTTTTCATAACTGATATTGGTTTTTAAGTCAATTTTCAGGCCGAACGCACTGTCCATTCTTTTTATGCTCGATGAAAAAATCCCTGGGGCAATATATTGACACAACCCTGTTCGATGAAGGACTCGATGACTTTTATAAGGTTGAAATATTATTTCTGATTGTCACCGTTGGTGATTGGTTCACAGTCTGAGATTTCTCCTGAACGGTTTGCCGTATTGTGTGATTGTCACTCAATCAACTTATGTGAGATATGGATTTACTTTTATTATGTGAAATCAGGAGTGCCTCGATAATTATTGCTTATTTTTTAAATGCATATAAGTACAGCCTTCGATTCTTATCGTTGCATCTTGAGACCTAAAATATTTGTAGGAGGTTTGTATTAAGTAATCATTAATTCAATTTGTTTATCAAGTAACAGTCAAAATCAAACATAAGAACAAATGAAATACATGCTTTATGAAGGTGTGAAGAGAAAAATCTATAAATAAACAATATATTTAAAAAAAAAGAAAGTCAAACATTCCCGGGTTACGAATAACCCAACAATGTTTGAAAATCTCCTACTACCACCACAGGAAGCCGAAAATGTTGCTTGTGTTGTGATGGAGGACTTAGCCAGCAGAGGAATCGAACACGGGACGCCCGGGTGGGACCCTAACGCGATGCCCACTCAACCACTGACCGGACTATTTCGGATCTGATGTTCCAATTCGGGAGGCGGATATGGGTACTGCCGCCCCTGGATCCATTTATTGGATAACCAACACCCTTGCCGTAGGACACTCCAAGTGGTTAGCTATTTTATGACTTAGCTGGGGTGCCCGGGTTCCTGGATGAGGCTTGTGTTGGTCTGGGTGGCGAATGCCCGACTGCTGTGCTGCTCGAGAGAGACTGATTGAGGGAGACTTAAACTAGACCTCTCTAGCCGGACTCTCTTGACCCATCGCTTTGCACCGCAGTGGAAGTGGTGGACTCATACGTCCGTCACTCACGGATACATTGACCACCAGGTTCCTACCAACTCCTCATATCTTTTTTCTTCCAGAACTTCCTTACCCTAAAAAAATATCCACACAGCATCCCCAAAGATGACATATACCCTAAGGGATTTTGCTCTCGGGGCCTCATGTGTGAAGCTATTGTACAAACAACAAGATAGGTACGTAACATTCTAAAATTCAAAAATACATCATTCTAATTTTCACTATGTACTTAGTTATGACTCCCGGTGTGGTCTAGCGGTTTGGCTCTTAACTCGCAATCCGAAGGAAGCGGGATCGAATCCCGGCGTGGCAAATAAATTTTATTTGATTAATTTGTGTTATTTCACAATAAATTCGTGAAAAATAACGTATAGTATGTTTGCGGCACGTTCCGGAGTGGAAGATACTCTTAGTACCGCCCTGGTGTAAGACCACCACACAGAATTGAAACATTGGTTGAAATGGCTTTAGCCGTGTTTGATGACCAGATCTGAATAGCCAGGTACTTCCCCACCTTCCTCTTATCCATCTCCTTCCCCTACCCACTACCTTCAGCCTCTCAACATACTCCAATTGGGGATGCCATAGTATCACTGGATCCAGACGGGAGCAGTTGGAACTCTTGTTCACATAAAAAATGTATACCTAATGAATTTATTCCGTTATTCTTACAATATTGTGGTATAATGGTCAGTATAGTTGCCTTCCAAGCTGCTGATGGGGTTTCGATTCTCGGTCATGACATTTTTTTATTTGTTTATTTAATTTTTTAAAAATGTATACCTACCTATCTTTATACGGTGAACGGACAACTCAGAATGAAAACAACTCAGAACCACCTCAGAAAAGCCATTAAGAGTGATAAAAAATAGATACAAAAATTGGTTAGATAGTTTACGTTAGGTAAGGGTTATGGGCTATTTTAAAATTATTTTTTTCAAAGCTTTTAATGACTTTTCAGAGAGGTGTTGTGTTGACTTTATTCTCAGTTGGCATGGGACCCTTTATACATGGTATCCAGAAACTCGTAGTAGGTACGAGCGGATGAATCTACACCTGGAGTCGATTTAGTTGTAAAACTTTTTCATTAAAGGGTCCAAAAACACTACACGTCGGTGTTACTGCCCGCTTTCCCGGAAATAATTTAACAATTACGCCACTGAGTTGGTGATAGTAATATCACAAGCTCCTAGCTCCTAAAACATAGGATTGAAAGCCGAGTAGTCAGAGGCGTACCCTGGGAGCTAGTTTTGATTTTTATTAACAAAAAAATCGTGAGAATTCTTGTATTTCCAATACCCAATTACGTTCTAATTTTTGAAAATATAAAGAAAGTTCATCTCCAACATACTTTTTTTTCTTTTTCCAGTTTGCAACGTCATTTACAGCATGAGTCCATGAATGAATAAGGTATCATATTTGTAAAAAGTTAACACATCGTTTTATGTTTACTAATATACTACATGACATAACAATAGAAGATTCACTCAAAATAAAGGATTGGTGGTTCCGAAATGTACCAATAAATACGGTGAAAGAACCCTAAACTATATTGTACCCAAAATATTTAATAAACTGCCAATGACAATTAAAAATAGTGACGTGTTTACTGCTAAAGTAAAAAATATAATCTAAGGAAATGGCTATTAGATACTGATGATTTATATTGATGCCCTACCGAAGCCCTTGTAGGTAGTTATTATATGTATTTTTGTAATACCTTGTATATTTGAAACTATGCACTTGTTGATTGTGTTCAATTTTTGTTCATAATGCATTCAATTGTATTTTTTTTTGTTAAGGCTTATACTGGCATTTACAAATTTATATTTACACCAATTGTAATCTAACCAATTTATATAATTGTTAATTTATTCATCAACATCATACATACATTTGAAAATCACCATGTTATTGAATAAAATGTATTCACTATGTATCTGCTGACAAACCACGTAAGTAGTTTAGCAGGTTTTAAATGTTAATAAATAAAAATATTAATTGAATTTTTTTTAATTTGTTGAAAAATGAATTAAATCTTGGGCGAAACCGGTGAGAAACACTAGAACAATTCTCTTAAAATAACCATTTAAAAAATCTTCGTTTTCAATCTGGTGGTATGAAATATCCGGATTTTTAACAAACATTTTCTGGATCAACTCGAATATCACATAAATTTCTGTTCGTATAATAATTTCCATAAAAAATAAAATAATCACCCAATCTCAACTAAGTATATTGCTTATTCCACATTTTTAACTGCACATTTTAATAAAACATTTCGATAACTGAATAGGTACCTACTGCCATCATAAGCAAAAAAGCAGTTAGGAATCTGAAAAAGTCACATTCTAATATCGAGACCTTTCACTTATTATAATAAAAACATTCATCAGAAAATGACTTTTGCAAATTTCTAGCTGCCTTTCCGTCAATGACGGCAGTAAGAATATTATATAAGAAAGCCACGTAAAAACCACCGCCTTCTCTACAACATTGTAGCATCTCTCATAAAATACAGTTTTATTAGTTAATAAATTGTGTAAATATACAACCGCAGACAATACATATACAATGTACAGATACACATATACAATACACATCAATAGTATATCGGAGAATTGGCTTACCACTAATGGTTCCATCGTAACATCTCTCTTTTTCTTATAAATATCTAATGTATCAGAAAGAGAGGTTGCAATAGCGCTCTCAGTGGCGGGACAATATACAGGATGGTCTGATTGCAACAATGATGATTGATTGATGGATGACCGTGCGGTTTCGGAGACGCCCGCAAGAGAAGTGCATTTTTAGTTTCAGATCAAACTATGGGAAAGTGCACGCCCCCTTAACCAGGTGAGAACGCTATGGGATATTTTGTTCGAACACCATGTATCGTTAAATGCAGCGAAGAGTAACAATTTTTTGTAATATTTGTATAAAAAGTGTCGAAAATTGATTTGATTTCCAATGGTAGAAAAACTCATATTACGGCCGTTCTAGAACTTATTATAACGTGATGCGCTACCTCCTTCTTCAGCCAACGTTTCGGACAGCATTTCAGAGTCCATCATCAGGGCAAATGTGTAATCACAAATGTGTACAAAAATGTCTTGATAATGGACATTGGCTTAAGAAGGAGGTAGCGCAACACGGCATAAAAGCCCAAAAATAAATCACGATACTTATACTTTTGGCTGTGAAAATGTCCTTATATTATTTTCTACTTTCTTTGAATTTTTATAAATAAGAGAAATATTTTAAGCTTCAACAAAAATAACTAGATGGTATATCACATTAAAATAATGAATTTAAAAATATATTGATTACTCGTAGAAAAAAAAAATAAAAACGCACTTCAGTCCAATTTTCTTAAAAATTTTAATTCTTGTGCGGTATTCACATAACAATTTTTTTCTTTAAAAATAAGAGAAGATGTCTTCTTGATCGACTCATTTTTTATAAGTTAAAATGATGTTGAAATCTAATAAACAAAAATATCTACCCCTTAAAAACTATACTACACCTATTTCATAATTTCAACCTAGTTAAGTCGTCACTTGGGCTGGCTAGTGGCCAATTTCAATATTTTTTTGGTTTGACTCAAGATTACCACCGGGTCACTGGAGCCAGGATGCGGCTAACGACCTCCGACAATGCGGTGGTGACCGCAGCCTTCCAGCACCAAGCGCCACTCCGGGGTGAGCGTTGGGCCCGAGCTCACTCAAGACCACGCCCTGCATAATAATGGATTATTTATTTTTGTTATTATTAATTTTGGTATTTTTTTCAATTTATGTTCTTGTTTCTCTACTGAGTAAATATATAAATATGTATAACTATATGGGACGTGTGGGATTGCATTATCCTCCCCACATCACGGAATAAAGAATTATTATTTTTCGACTTCAAGTCTGGGTTAAATCTTCCCCACAGGAAAAAACTAAACCCTTCCACACACTTTTCTACAAATGATCATTTAGTCGATCCACGCTATGCAATTGCACTATATAAGTATAATAAATACAAAACAAAACAAAAATAACATGTCAAACTACCAGAGACCAAATGGGAAAATAATTCACCGACTCCAGATATTTTCTTATCAGAGGGTTCGGCTCGGTAGAACTCCTAACTGGACCGATAAATCCTACTGATCCCTCAATATAGATATTTAAATAAGCTAAATCCTACATGTATTAAGTATGACAGATTTTTGCATTTTTATATAAAGATTCTTTGACAAATCTAATAAACCTAAATTTTAAATGAGAGAGCTAGGTATAATGTAGCCGAAATAACAAATGGTAATATTTTTATAGTCTGAGAATGCCAAATTCTTTTAATCTCATTTCCTAAATCAGTAAATTTTCAAATTTTTTCAGAAACATATTTTTGAATATAACAGTAATTTGGCATAGTGACATCAATGATTTAAGTTATTATTATTATTATAGACTAAAAATCTTTTTAACTGTGTTGTAATAATGTGTTGTTATTTGTATTTTTGTAATAAACTGCGCATGGTCTCAACACTGTAGTTCACAGTGAAACAGGCATATTGTGATAGAATTAATAAAGATGAAAAATTAAAAAAATATTAAAAATATATATTCGGCCCCCTGACCAGCGTTACACTACCAATGGTGAGAGTATTCCAATATGATTAGCTACCGGCGAAACAGACAATACCAGAAGACAGACGTGTGGTTAGTACCTTGTTCCTCTATTTACTTCACTAGATTGGTATGGGTATTGGGTATTGTGTGCAGGTACTTACCTGATATCTTAACCGGGTTACCAGACTTAGAAAAAATGACCAAAAGTGGGTGTGTTTCGGACACAAATTATACGTAGGTACTGCGTGATGACACAGGCCGATGTCTAACAAGGACCCTAGACACCTACCAAAGATGTTACGAATTTTTTAAATAATATTGTGTAAATTATTTAAAAATACAATTTCGGGTGTGATGTGCATTCTAAATAAAAACAAACGTAATTCTTTTTTTCGTTATTTTCATTATTTGTTTTTGGGGTGTTATGCCATGTTGCGCTACCTCCTTCTTTAGCCAACGTTTCGGACAGCGTTAGTGTCCACCATCAGGGCAGACGTGTAATCTAAAAACGTATCAAACATAATTCTAATTATTTTCTGTAGGTAGGTACATTTATTTATAAAATGAATTTATGCCGCCATTCAACAATATTTGTCGATGTGATGGTCAGCATTGAAGCTTCCTAAGCTTTTGATCATGGTTTGGATTCTCAGTCTTATCATTAGAAAAAAATTGTATGTGAGTAGATATTCACCTATCTACACTTATTTTATTTTATTAAAAAATACTAACCTGTGATTTTTCATCGTTTCATGCTAGTATTATAACAATTTAGAATATTTTAAATATAAATATGGTTATTATCTTATGCTTGCAAATATCCAATGTGCCTCAAAAAAAAAAGAAGTCAAGTTAGTTTTTTTTAATCTTAATTCACACTCAAAAGAGTGCTTTGTGGTAGGTGAGTTAGTTTATTGCTTTTCAATTTGGGAGGCGGGAATGGGTACCGCCGCCCCGGGAACCTTTATTGGATAACCAACACCCCTGCCATAGGTCACCCCAAGTGGTTTGCTACGTTTGATGATTTGGCAGAGGTGCCCGGGTTCATGGGGTGAAGTTTGTCTAGGTCTCGAAGGTGGATGACCAGGACACACTGAACCCCAGATTCCTACCCACCCCTTAAACCCCTTTCCTTCCCAAAACTCCTTTCCTCTTCCATTCTTAAAAAAAAACTCTCCACACAACATCCCCAAAGATGACATAGGCCCTGTGGGAAATTATTTTCCTCAGGGCCTCCTGTGTGGAGCTCATGTAAAAAAAAAAAAATTGCTTAGTGACAATAGTTTTTAAAAATTAAATAACTAGGAAATCATTTATGTTTATAAAAAATCTTTAAAATTAATTGAGTTTTTAATTTTCTTTAATAATTAAAAAAAAACCAAGAAGTTTATTGGGTTTTTTAACTTTCCCATTATTTTTCAAAGGTGTTCGTAAATTAATTAACAAATTATTTTTGTAAATGCTAATTTAATTCTTTAATAATTTTAAATTTGTAATACAAGCACCTGCTTCATAAAAATAGGACGTGGTCAAATTATCAAATCTCCTTGGCATTTAAAAAATTAATGATAGGTATAGGTTGTTTTTTCCTTCTGATTCCTTCATCCCGAATAAAAAATATTGAACTGAGAAAAAATTTGATTAATTAATTAATATTTTTTGATGGACGGGTAAGTAATTATATATATAAGAATTTTAATAATTGTGTTTAACATAAGCTAGCTGCATTTGAGATTATTATTCGGGTTCTGAACGCATTGTACAAACTAAAATATACGAAAATATGTAATCATTAGAATCAGAATTACAGAAAACGCAGGAGGTAATTCATTTGTTATTTTTTATATAACGATGATCCAGAAGTCCCTAGTTCAAATTATTTGATTAATTATAAGAGATTTGTAGTATATAAATGACATGTACTGAATGTGAGCTCCCATTATTTACAGGATTGCCTACAATTAAAACACAATTTTATTTCGATTATCGTATTCAGGATTCAGTATTTTTAATCGTTGAACTGCATCAGATATTCTGGAAGGTGGTATTTAAGACTAACGCAACGTTTAAATGCAATGCACCCTGATGATTGACACTACCGTGATTTCGAAACGTTTTTTTGGGTGTGGTAGATCAGCACCACAATCCCTTGTTCTTTACACTTCACCACTGATAGCACGGGCAGTATAAATCAAAATATTTTTTTAATTAATGTATAAAGGCTTCAACAGGACGTACCCAAAGGATTTTAATCAACGATTCCTGAGAACATTTGGAGTAAAAATGTAGATGTCATTTTGCTGTCCGAAAATATATTTTTTTCAATTAAAAACAATAAAATAATTTTTCCATCACACGTCGCAAATGTGCAGTCGGGCTTAGCCTAGCGGGTCACTCGATAAGCGCTCCGTTTCTTTCGCGCGCCTATCACGTGATCATGTCGCGAGTGGTAGGTGTGATCAGCGGCGATTTGTGATTGAGAATTTTTTTTGTTATAAATAGAAAAAATTCATTATCGGACAGCAAAATGACATCTAATTTTTATTCTCCGAAAATTTTCAGGAATCGCTGGATCCTTCTATGTAAAACTTCTTGCGAATTTTAACATTGTATTTTATTTTTTAGTATATGATTTTGTTGTTGCATTTTTTTCATTATATTATATTTTCTTTATTGTTTTAGTTTTAAAGTATTTAAAATAACTGTGAAACTTAACTTATAAACAAATAACGTAAAAGCTCATTAGGGCGTGTAATAAATAAATAAATTAAGTATTTAGGTTTTAAGTCTGTAAGTTTTAAGCCATATTTGTAACTACTTATAGCAATACTGTGTATTGGACCCACGCTTATCGTTTCGCATGAATTTTAAGTTATTGGATAAAAATACGAGTATGATTTCTCGTTCGTGAAACCCTAATGTTTTGGTAATATGAAATGTTTGATTGATGCTCTTTAAATAATAATGATTGCAATATATATTGCGGGGCTAAGTTGAACCGCGATGGATAATCGTTAGGATGATGGTAGTAACGACACAGGAATATGAAAGTCAGATCCGGATTTACCTTAAAGCCAAAGAGTTATATTACAAAATCTGAAAATTCTTAGGAGCTCAGGGGTTTGGTTTAAACAAAATATCATGAAAACCTTATACATATTTTTAAAGAAACTTTTTTACCAATAAGATTTTAAGAGTTGTTAGAAAATAAAATAAAAAAGATTGACGTTGAACCAATTTTACATGAAACACGAAAATTTTCAAATAATCGGCGAGGAAGGCGTTTCTTATGAACATCTTTTTTTATATATTTTCCGACAGTTAATTCTCTGAAAATTGGCCAATCAATTTTTTTTTGTGTATTATTTATTAGTTTCAAACATAAAATCGACCTAAAAATACTTTAATAATAAGTTGGAATGGATATTAAACGATTGCACTTACATTGTTGATTTTTGTACTTATTTGCTGATTTTTTTAAAATTTTATTTTTTCACATGAATACCTCTCAAGAGTCCATTTCAACTGCTCCCGTCTGGAGCCAGTGAGACTATGGCATTCCCAATTGGGGTATATTGTGAGGCTGAAGGTAGTGGGGAGGGGAAGGAGATGGGGAAGAAGAGGAGGTGGAGAAGTACCTGGCAATTCAGATCTGGTCACCGAACACGGCTAAAGCCATTTCAAGCAACGTTTTAATTCTGAATGGTGGTCTTACACCAGGGTGATCCGCCATTATACTGTATATTATTTCATAAGATTTAATTGTGAAATAACACAAATTAATCAATTAAAATTAATTTGCCACGCTGGGATTCGATCCCACGACTTTCGGATTGCGAGTCAAGAGCCTTACCGCTAGAACACGCCGGCTGTTGATATACACGGTATAAAGAAAAATAGTTCTATCCTTGATCCATTTCAATGAAAATATGTTTTATTGGTTTGTTATTCAGCGGTACACCCTCTCTGCACACCCCTTCGGGGATACTTAGTTACATTTTGTGTAAGAAGGTAATCCTTTCCTTTCTTTAATCGTAAATCCGGCCCTCGTAAAAGATATAGCTGTTTATCAAAATAATCCACGATGCTTGTGCATTTTGTTTTAATTATAATGAATCTCTCTGGATCTCAGAGGGGAAATTTTAGCAAGGGGGGAAGGAGGCCTAAAATGCCTATTGGGGGTCACAAACACGTGCTGCGTGTATATCTATTTCAAATGACAACTCACGTGACAGAATTGTGGTGTGACATAAAATTGAAGGAGACAAGTTTTTGAGATTTTAAAAAATATTTTATTAAACATCATTAAATATGATAATCACTGTTATTTGATAGACTATACCTTTTGGAGTTTAAAAATAGTTTTATATTTTGTCGTTATATCATTTTTTGTAACATTATAGAATACACGCAAGTCGAGGTGGCAGAAACCAACTGTGATTTGTATGAAATACACTTCTATCACGAGGAGTTACAACTCTGTCACGTAATTTTTGCTACAAAAATATAAACACATATTATTTTAAATCGCACACGTACAGTAGATTTTAAAGTAATTATAAAATAATAATATTGGTTATTCTGTTGAATTTTTCTCCACTAACTGATTTATGTAGGTTAAAAAGAAGATCGACTAACGTACCATCCAGGCCGACAAACATTCGATAAACAGAAAAATTCCCCTCCGAAAAATACTTAGTTACAGTAGCATCCGTTTATTATGACTCCGCTTATATTGACCACCCTCTTAATATGACGTAATTACACAGCGAAGTTTGGTTTTCATATAAAATTCTATATAACAAAGTCGGATATAATGACTTCGCTTATAGTGACATGTCGGTTATTATGACCCATTTTCAATAAATTATGTCCTAATTTCATGGAAAATTATGTCAGTATAGTGGCCGACATGATTCCTAACACCTTCGGCAGTGTTCGGGAGGGTCACGTGACGCCCGACGACGTTAATATGCTGTGTTTCTCTCGTCCCAAGTCTTAATATGCTCTTCTCTCACGTCACGAGCCTTAATATAGTGTGTTTCTCTCTATTAAAATAAATACATGCATATATACCTAACAAAAACAGGAGGTTATTTATTTTCTACAAAATGTTTTGTGTGACGTCCGCTTAGTAAGACGTGTTTGTCAGTTCCCTTCGATTTCATTATAAACGGATTCCACTGTACTTTCATAAACTTTCTTTGCACAAAATCATCCTTGGCATTAACGTCTCCGTATTTCTTGGCGAGGCCTTAGGCAAAACTCGTGATATATTTGAATAATCAACTCCTATGCACATCACCTGCCCTTTTGATTGATTGGTATTTAATAACACGTTCCTTTCGAAGATTCCCTGATTCGTATTAATGGTACCTCACTTTCCGTGAGTGCCCCCAGGTGTCATTAGGAATCGGGACTTAGATTGATTGCTCTTAATAATATCGGAGATCTTCAAATAAACAATATTTTTTCGAGGGCGTGGCACCGTTCGTTGTAGCTACAGTCACTGAGCAAAATACAAGACTAGAAAGCTTTTGGAAAAAAGGCCTTTGTAGAAAAGGGGTCAAAATCTAATATAGACATTGCTGCATACCAGCTTGATATTAAAAATAAAAACAACGTAAGTACCTACTTCCATAGGATATAATAATGGTGTCATCCGGCTGAATCTGTGTATTTTTAAGTATAATTCCGAGATACCGGATGACTTAAGAGGAACGGCTCTGCGACCTTTTTCATACTCAACTTAATTTTGGATTTGAGGCCAAAATACTCATCCAAACTAAACATAAAAAAAAAAAATTAGGCCCAATAAATTAATATTTAATCCGGTTTTGAGCGCTTTGTTTTAAATTATAAAATAACGACAATTAAATAATTCACTTTTGTGGTTTAATTATTTACAAAATATTCTTGCCCAATTTTAATATAAGGTAATACAATATAAAAATAAATAAAATTCATGCAACACATTTTATGGGTAGAAATTTTTTATTTTTTGATATCTTACTTGTTTTAGGAGTTAGGACCCTTCAAAAATCGTTAAATTGCCTGGTTTTTACGCCATCAACAGACGTTCAGTACACAAACTAGAAAAAGTTTATTTTAAGAAAAATGTAAGGACGTAGATTATTTTCTTCTTATATAAAGTGAGTAAAAAAATCTTTAATATCGGTCCAGTTTTGGAGGAGAAAAATAAGGAATACAGTTCCTCGATTCTGATAATTTTATTAGGTATAATACCTAAATTTAAATTTCATCGTATTTGCTTGGTAGGCAGGGTTAATTTATCACTAACTCACAAACAACTGCAAGAATGTTTCTAAAATCTTGAAAAATCGAATTCTTTAATGACCTATGCTTTATTTAATTTAAAACAAAAATGAAAAAGCTTACAACAACAAGAAATACTTATTTGCTCTACCTTTTGATTACTTATATGAAGAGTTCCAACTGCTCCTCTGGAGCCACTTATTTTGAGGCTGAATGTAGTTGCCTTGAGGAGTGGGGGACGAGATAGAGATTGAGAAAATTGGGACGTGCCTGGCTATTCAAATCTGATCTTCAAACAAGTCCAAAGCCATCTCAAGCAACGTTTCAATAATGAATGACTTAATAATGTTCCAATGCGGTGATCTTTCACCAGGGCGATACTGAGAATGATTCTACTACGGAACATGCCGCAAATATACAACGCATTATTTTCAATGCATTAATAAAACCCGCATTCGAACCCGTAACCCTCATATCCCAGTCGATGATGTGACCTCTCGACCACGGAGGACGTCAATTTCATAGATATTCATGTACGGTGGAAGTACAGGAATAACTGTGAAATTGATTATTAATTAATTACACAACTGCTAACCCCGTACAAATCGCAAGTGCCCCCTACGGTTGAATTTAGCAGCCATTTCTGGTCTGGAGCTCCAAAATACTTGAAAAATACCCTCGACTCTGTGCAGAAACATCAATTGCAATCTTTAGAGCACAGGCGTCGGGTAGGAATGCTATCCATGTTCTACCGGTATTTCATTGGAAGATGCTCTGAGGAACTTGCGTCATTGATCCCTTCGGCACCGGTGCATAGTCGGTAGACACGCCAAACGCGCGCCCAACATATGTACACGGTTGACATTTGTCACATGAGAACGGGTCTTTTTTCGACTCGTTCTTGAGTTCAACAGCTCGGCTTTGGAACGATTTGCCGGCTTCTGTGTTTCCTCCCTCCTACAACATGGGTCTCTTCAAGACCAATGTTCATTCCTTCCTCTCCTCAAAAAGACCCTCCACACAGCATCCCAGATGACATAGGCCCTGAGGGAATTTTTTACCTCAGGGCCTCCTGTGTGGAGTTAATGTAAAAAAAAGACGTTCCAAGAAAAAATGTGTTTTATCCGCTCATATAACAAAAGGTAAACAATTATGTTATTTTTTCCTGACTCTGTACTCCGTGGAATGCTGTGTATGTATTTTAAATTGACAGGTAGAGACTCGCCCGACCTCCTCTAGGTGTCTGAATCCAGTAATTAAAATTGAATTAAGGATTCTACATCGGTGCTTTAGGATAATGCTCTGAAGGTGTACATAACTTAGTGTTCCGAGCGTGAAGGATATGGCATTTAAACCATATTACTATTAAAATAATATTCAATTGATGTTTACAGCGTAATTTTTAAATATACTTTTTTTTAAATCGCTTTTCCTTCCCAAGGCAGCATTTTCTGGGATACCTTGATCATTTACTTACAACAAGCATCGATAAAAAACGGTTTAACCAGAATCTTTATCAAGTAAAGGATTTGATTTGCCAATTTTTTTTTATATGAGCTCCACACAGGAGGTCCTATGTCATCTTTGAGGATGCTGTGTGGAGGGTTTCTTTAAGGAAAGGAAGGAGAGGAGAGTTCGGGGAAGAAAAGGGTTTAAGGGGTGGGTAGGAATTTGGGGTTCAGTGTGTCCTGGTCAACCGCCTCCAAAACCTAGACAAACCTCACCACATGAACGCGAGCACCCCTTCTAAATCACCAGACGTAGCGAACCACTTGAGGTGAACTATGGCAGAGGTGTTGCCAATATTTTTACACATGCTTAAAAATCTGGAATAAAAATAAATACAGAGTAGGACTATTATACTTACAATCTTTGATCCGGTGGACAAATAAGGTAAATAAGCTATCAATTAATGATTTTATAGGAATATGTTTTGAAGTTTAAACCAATTGATGTAATATTAAACATTGAAGAAGAAGATAATTCTAACGAATTTGAAGTATGAAGTACACAAAAATTATCTAAAAAATTAGATCACAATGGCCGAGTGGATTGAGCCGCAAGACAGATATCGTAGGTTTGACCCCTAGTTACGACCTTTGACTTTTTGTTTTTTGTGACTTATTCATTTTAATGTACGTACGAGTATCGTTATTTGTTTCATCTTATTTTTCCATGATTGATTTTTTTGTAATTTATAAGTTTTTTAAAAATTATTTATATATATTTTTTTAATATTTTTTTTTATATGAAATACCACACAAGAGTCCCAACTGCTCCCCTCTGGAGCCAGTGAGACTATGGCATCCCCAATTGGGGTATGTTGTGTGGCTGAGGGTAGTGGGAAGTGGAAAGAGATAGGGAGAGGAAGGTGGGGAAGTACCTGGCTATTCAGATCTGGTCACTAAACACGGCTAATGCCATTTCGAGCAACGTTTCAATTCTGAATGGTGGTCTTACACCAGGGCGATACTGATAGTATCTTCCACTCTGGAACGTGGCGTAAATATACTATATATTATTTTAAATGAATAAATTGTGAAATAACACAAATTAATCAAATAAAATATATTTGCGCACGCCGGATTCGAACCCGCGACCTTCGGATTGTGAGTCCAGAGTCTTACCTCGGGACCACGGAGGCCGTCATATTTACATTGTGTATTAATTTATTTTCTACTGTTCTTTTTTTTTCTTTCGTTTTTTTTTAAATTAAATTTTATTCTTATTTATAAAGATGTTCTTACTTCAATACCTGTATGTAACTATTTACTTATACATATTGTGTGGGATTGTACTAACATCCCCACATTCTGGAATAAAGACTATTATCATTACAATTATTATTACACTTTACGTTAAAATATTCGAGTTTTTTTTTATAATTTCATCCATTATTTCGTAATGGAGAACAATCATCAAATTATGTTAAAATAATTTTTTTTTACTTGCCGTTCTACTTAGAATCAAAGAGGCCTTACAAAAAAATTGTTTTCATTTTGTGGAAAAAGTTTAAAGTTTGGAAAAGACATGTAGTTCTAGTGAAAGATATGCATGTTTCTTGGCACTAGGAAGATGACACGAGGAATTACGCGTCTGAGACCCAGAAGTCGGGAAGTCCTATTATCCAATTCCAATTGCCGAAGTCCAATTGAATTGAATGCTCCGTAATCGAGGTAGGTATCTCAAATTCTGTCTCTCCATGTTTCAGGTCCAATCCTTGGGTAGGGCTTTACGCCCTAGATAAGGATAAAAACATCCTTCCAGATCCAGGTGAGGGAAAGAGAAAGGAGAAGCAGAATAAGGAAGTCAGAAACATCCAGTTTTAATAAAAAAATATATAACTCGAAATATTTAAGTTTCAAAAATATATAAGTGTGTGAAATGTTTAAGTAAGAAATATTTCAGAATTTAGTTTAAATAAGGAGAGAATGGGGTTAAAAAATTTGCTCAACATAGTACTGTAATGTTATGGTGAGACGACAAAGCCAATGCTTAACGAGCAGTAGTGCGTTCTACTCACTTTCTTTTTATACCCAGATTTCAGAAGTCAAACGTAGTATATATATATGTGAGTTGGGAAGAGTCAGGTACGCGAACGTTAATGCTATTTTGAGATAATGGGTGACCTTGCAATGTAATCTGATAAAAATATATTATAGAGTGAAGCTGGACTTGTTTTTAATTCACCCTAATATATCAAGGATATCTCTCCTACATTTTTTTTTCTCATGTATATTTCAAAGTAACGATTTAGTAGTAAGAATATGATACAATATTGAAAGCGTCGTCTTTACACCATAATTAAGTCAAAGGCTACCAATCATTTAAGCGAATCTACCGATCATCAAGTCAAAATAATTTCCACTCGGTTTTTTTCCATTTTAAAATCCCTCAATTCGTTCGTTTAGAAGCCGTCAGCGCACAACAGGGCAGAATCAATTTAATCGAGAAAAAAATCACACCCTTAAAAAGGCAAATTCATCGGATTTTCCGGTCGATTACCCGCCACCTGTTGGCGAGAACCAAAGCTCGCTTCCCGCGCGAATTCCCAATAGCGGGAAGCGGAAGCGCCGTCACATAGGCGGCAATGGAGGTGCAACAGTTCATTTCCGGTGGCCCGTTCGATTGGAAAATTCAAACGGGGATCGCTATTATGCAGGTACTCGTAATGGGGCGATACTGACGCAGGTACTAGGGAGGTTCTATGCAGGTACTAGGGGCTCTGACGCAAAGTGAACTACGTTAGGGGATTCCAATCCGTTTGATATTGGAAGTGGCGGTTTTGACGCCTAACGTTTTGTCACGTGAATATATCTTGTAATGGAGTTGTACAGCAATAAGTTAACATTTTTAGGCTAGTTTTTTTAAGCGAATTTTTATATGTGCATAATATTCTTTTGTAGTGATGTTTTGTGTGTGGTTTTTTCGTAAGATGATTGTTTTAGCTTTACATACAATTACCAGACGGAATTAAAACGTTATCATCAAAAATTATTGTCTTCATCGCGCTACGTTATGAAAATAAATGTGGATAATTACAATGATTGTAAGCTTTCCCGGTAGTTATTATTTCTGATTTACATCTTGAAACTTACAACTAGTAAGTCACTTTTGGCTAAATCTAAGTTTTAGTGTACTATTTATTATAGTTTCCTAAATACTCGGAGTTCGTTATTTTCTCGCGTGATGTTCTAATTGCGTCGTTATATACCTGCTAGGCAAACTCGAAGCAAAGATTACTTTTATATGTAACAAAACATCAATACTAAATACTATATAATAAAATTCCTAGAAATCATCCCCTTGAATATAAACATTTTTGAACTTATTGGTATATATGTTTTTGGCATTTTTGTGAGTTTCAAAAGACAATTAATTTCAATTAAGTTTGCTAATAAATAACTATAATTCTGTTTTATTCTGTGCTGTATGAGAATATTGTTTTCTTATTTTATGTTATTGGCTTGTAACACACACAAATAATTGTATGCAAGTACCTACATATATGGTTTTACACATTTTACTTTTTTACTGAACTATTTCAGTCCTTATTATTTAAATTCAACATTAATATTTTGTTAAACTGTATAAGGTTTTTATGGGTACCATCCATTAGTCTTATTTTAAACCTCTCAATAAGTTATAATTTTTTTACTTTACTGATATTTTTATTTTTTATATTTTATTGGGTTGTAAATAACTGATTTCATACACAAAAATTAGTGCTTTTTTACACCGGGTATACTTTCTTGTACTTACTACATCCGTTTAATTGTATTAAATTCAATATAAATCATCGTTTATAATAATAATCGCTATTTTGCATAAATTTTTATACCAGGTATACTACATTTCTACTGCTACAATATTTATAGTTTAACAAGGGTATTGACAATTCAATAACTTTTCTTTTAGTATCCTCCTGCATTACATTGAATTACAGGGTTAATAATACAATGCAGCGCTTGATTCCATGTCAACAAGTACTTAAATAAAATTTCTTAGAGTTCATGATTAAATTGAACAACACCGTTAATCATACAACTCCATATCGACAAGTTAATAATTTTTCTTACAGTACCTGAATTACATTTAAAAACATGGTTAAGCATACAAAGCAGCGCTTTATACCACGTCGACAAGTTAATAACTTTTCTTAAAGCATCTGTTTTATTGAAAAAAAGATTTAATCATACAAATCAGAGCATGACTCCACGTCGACAAGTTAATAACTTTCTTACAGTATCTGTATTATATTGAACAACAAAGTTAATCATACAAAGCAGCGCATGACTCCAAGTCAACAAGTTAATAACTTTTTTACATACTACCTGTATTATATTGAACAACAGGATTAATAATACAAGCAGCCATGTCAAAAAGTTAATAACTTTTTTAAGTACCTGTATTATATTGAACAACATGGTTAATCACACAAAACAGCACATAACTCCATGTCAAGAAGTTAATAACTTTTCTTACAAAAGGTTGTATGTAATACATGGTTTAAGTCTGCCTATCCTTTTAACATGACCATTTAAGCTTGACCATTCATCGCCAATAACATATCGACTATTTTTTATTATTTTTATTATAGCAATAAGTTGTTGTAATAATTTGTCTAGGCTGTAGGTAGAAGTAAGATAGAGCATTGTAGAAATATATTATAAATTTGAACAGCGCTCTTAATGTGATTTTTTGCAAAGACGGCGCTATACAAATCATCTGAACATAATAATTATTAAACATTATCTGCTTTTTGTTACGATCCTGTTGGAAATACCTCTTATTTCAGCGGCACTGCTTAGCCTGACTGGAACACGCCAATTACTAATTTTTTATCCTAATTTTAAGCCAGTAACCCTCACAATACACGAAATATTGAAAAAGTATAAATAATATCAAAAGTGTGCTCAATTTTTTGTGCTTACCGACTTTAGTACAAAACCAAATATTTGAATCATAAAAAAAAATAAGACGCTAATAGGTGTTACAAACTTCAGTAATGCATATGAATGAGTGTCATTTGAATTAAATTCTTCAAAACCGTTTAATCGTTCCCGCACACGAGAGATAACTTCGTATTCTCATATCCACGTAATTTGCTTCTATATTGTACCTGTCAATTACCTCCACCTCAATATCTATGCACCTTGTTACGCGCGTTCCATGGTATTAAACGCCATAAAAACATGGGCCACCCCCCAACTCCTATTAATGCCACCACCTCCTCTGCATTAGCTCCCAGTGGCTGCTACTGGGGGATGATTAGCGATTCTCTTTCATTTCCTCGGAGGCTGTAGTATGCAGCAGCCTATGGTGTTTCCGGGGGTGGATTCTAATATTATCCTCGCAGATATTTGGGGATGAATTATGTGACCAAGATTTTGGAGAATATACTTTGATTACAAAATGTTGTCATAGGAGAAAATACCAACCACCTACAATGTGTTCGACATTTCTAATTCACCAAGAGGTACATATTATTAAAAGGGTGTTAAGGGACGTTCTTGACTTTTAAGAAGAATATAAACGCTAGAAATATTTCGATTCTCAAGCCTAGAAAATTTAAAATCGAGCGTCGTATTTGCACAAGGCAAGTAAGCGAAAAAGTGGTTTTTATTTATTTTGTACTTAATTTTATAAAAATGAAGAAAAGTTAGAACACACAAAAGCTCAAAAATAGTCTTAGCCATATAGAGATATATTTTTAAAAATTGTTTCTTATATAACTTCATAGTTAAGTCAAGAAAAAACTTGTTTTTGTGGTTTACGCTTATATTTTTTGTTAAGTAAATAATAATTCTATTGTAATTCCAATGCAAAGAAAAGCTAGTAAAAGCTTCAATTTATCCGTAGTATTTTTTTAATGTTCATACTGTAAACCGATTCGTCGTAAAGATGAATCTAAATAGTAGCTTAATAGGATTTCACGTATAACTTCATCTTAACCAGTGATTCCAGATACTCGTATTTCTTGAAGTAAATAATTTAAAGGAGATTTTGATCTCCGGTGACATTTTTGAAAATTTTTTCAACTTAAAGTTATTGGATAGTTAGGGTCGGGGTGATGTTTGGCGGTTATTCGTATGAGTGACCAATGATGACATGTGGAAAAAAAAATGTTTGGGTTTTTAGAAAAAAAATATCGAAAAAGTAAGCGAAGACGAATTTTTTATTTTTAAATTTAATACTCAAAATAATGGCCAGAATCACATGTTAAAGTATGTTAAGCAAGTCCCTTAACACGCTATTAAATTAACACACATTATATCTTATATATTATTTGTAGGACTTACACATTATTTCTTTTATATTATTTGTAGGACTTACACATTATTTGTTATGATGAGAACTGTGATAAGAAAAAAATGTTACTAGGAAAAGTGTTTTACATGGATAGTGTGAAAGTTAGAGGTTTTTTTTGTTGTTGTTTAATTAGAATTTGAATGCTCCTTACCATTGTTAAATCATTTTGAGAGCTAGCAATAGTTGCCTTGATTTACAAATTTAAGATTGTTAAGCAAATTTCATGACGCAAATGCACATTGTTAGAGAGGTTATTCCGCTAACAACATATTATTGCCAAATGATAGTCTACTCGTATATTCTTTAAAATATATATTTAAAAAAAATGTCGCGGTGTAGATTGTGACAAAATCTACAGTTTTATTTCAAAATTGATGAACTTTTGCACAGTTGATCTTCAAAAAAAGTGGAAGGTGACTATCTACATGACATTTCGAAAAAACACCCCCACCAATTTTTTCCACCCCACAGAAAAGTTTTGACATTTCTTGATGAAATTTTGGGCAATTTGGGTTAAAAATAAGAGTAAATTTACTATAACTTATAAAATTACTATACGGGCAAAGCCGAGGACCTCTTCCAGCATGCTTTATTGGTAAGTTAGTATCCTGATATAGTATGCACACTTAGGGCCATCCATAAATTACGTCACACGAATTTCATGATTTTTAGACCCCCTCCCGTCCCTGTTACATATCGTCACATTTGTGAGACCCCTCCCCCCTAGTGCGACGTCATATATTTTGCAATTTTATATCTAAAAGTAATCAAAATTCAGATGTTTACATGTGACGTCACAGACCTGATGACCCCTCCATATTCCTTGTCACACAATGTCACAATTCTCTACTCTCCCCCCCTCTTAAGGTGTGATGTAATTTATGGATGGCTCCTTATACCTAATCTGTCCATTATCTATAAATTTAATACATAAACAGGCTTATCGTTTTCATATTCTTAATTAAAAGTTTTTTTCGTATTATTTTTCGGGACATTGTATTTCACAAGATATTAAGAGCACGTACCTACACTGTAAGTATAGGCTTCTACAATCTGTTGCTAAGATAATAGAAAAAATATACAAACACAAAGAGATTCTACTAATATTTATGATTTTAAGAGTTGATCTTCTTCTTCTGTTGCACCACCCTTCACCCCCTACTCCCTCCTTCCCACTGCTAGGTAATCCCCCTCCACAGATTTATATTTGATACCCGGGAGTACCCGGGTGTGATTAAGTGCCCCCGGATAGGTCATTAAATCTTTATATTATTTATGGCTTTGTTTTATAGCGTGGAGTGACATCTTTGGGATTATTATGGCATTATGAATGGGAGATGGAACGCAAAGTATTAAAAATAATATAATAAGATAATAGACTGGTAGATAGTACTGTTGTCTGCTTCAGTGTGGCTATAACTAAGAGCGTGGGATTAACTATGTATTTACCCAATAATATTTCCCTACAATAAGGAACTCCAGTGAAAAATATTATGGCTTTAAAAAAATATGTTCATATAGACCAATATACGCTGATTCTGAATATATAAGTTTTATTACATAATATTTAACGTAGAGTTTTTAAAAAAATATTGAATATCTTTGCAAATCAGTTTTCCTTTTTTACGTGAACACATTTTCAAGCTCTCTTTGCATTTCTTCAGAAAAACTATCAATTGATTCTTTGAAACGTTTACACGTGTGCTTTTCTGTGTAAAAATTCGTAGAGAAATAATATAAATTTGGTGCCACAATCGATGTAAATACCTGTACAAGGTCTAAAAATTAGAAGAATCTGAAAAAAATATTTGTGAAAATGTAAAAAAATGCGTTTTTTGTTATTTATAAATTCCATTTCGACTTTTAATCCATTTTCAAAATAATTTAATATTTTGAAAGCATAGTAATCCTCACAATATTAAAATCCCTACCTTAATCTTAATCATTCCAAAACCGGATTAATCAAATCCAGTAGTCTAGTCAGAAGTTTGGAAATTTAGATTTTAATTCTTTGATGTTTTCGATTTGCAAACATCCCCGAATCTTCCATCGTTTTAATTAATGTATGCATATCTTATTAGGTAATTTGTTTCGGGTCGAAATCTCCAATCTCCTCTGCATAGGCTCATTAATATTCTATGGATCGGGAGGTATGTATCTGTCGGGGAGCATTTCAAGGGGTGGTGGGGGGGAATGGGGAGGCAAAAGGGGGTGGAATGGGCATATTTGAGCCCGTTTCGAACCATTTTGGGGGCATCTTCGGCGCGCCCGATGGGTGTTCGTAATTTTGGAGTAGTAATTGCAAAGTAAAGCTAGCATAAATAAAGTTACCGTTCGGGATTATAGGGCGGTTGTGGTTGCATTGATACTTCGAAACTATCTTGTTATAGCCGAATCATATTTTTTTAATAATAATAGTTTATTCCAGATTGTTAGCAGGAGTAGTGCTATGCAATACATTACTTATTTTGAAATAAACCACCGGTGTAAATATATAGCATAAGACATGTCTGAAAATGACATCATAAAAATAAAAGGTTGAATAAGAAAATGCATGTGAAAATTCTCAGTGACTTTGAGAAATAAAGATTTTTTGTAATTATCTGAAGTAAGATTACAATATTTCTTTTAAAAGGACTGAAAGGAAGTGGTTGAATTTTAATAAATGCATTGTAGTGATTATTCGTGTTTCACAAAAAAACGTTTTTTAATTTTAATTTTATTTTATACCATAATATATTTTAAAACATTATTTGGGCTTGACTGGGTGCTTTATCCATGCTGAGGCCCCTATTTTACAATTTAATAAAAAACAAAATAATAAATTTTAATAACACAAATTAAGCCTTGAAAGTAACTACCATGAACAGGTTTGAGGCTTTTGAAGTGTGTCTTCACCGGAGAATGCTCAAGGTTCCATGGACCGACCTGATCACCAACTCAGAAATTCTATCACTTGCTCCAATTAATATTGAAAGGCAAAATAGAGGGTCTGGTAGGAGACAAATGCCTTGGCTGCGAAATATACGAGAGTGGACCGGCATTAGAAGTGCGGAGGAGCGCAAGATAGAAAGACATTTTCCAAGGGTCCTGATAGGGTACACGAAGAAGAAAAATAACACAAAATAAAACTGAGATGAAATAAATAAAATGCTTAAGGGCGGTAATGATTTTTTTTTAAATTCGTTAAAAATTATGAGTACGGTTGAATAATGCTATTGTGGGTTAAGTAAATCTATTTTATTCTTTTAAGCTATATATTTTTTGTAATATTGCCTTTTTGGTTCTTAAATCTATCTTTTAATTGTGTCTGATTTTTTTTTGTTTCTCTCGTTGTGACGAGTGAAGATTTTTGAGTGGTTTTATTGACTGGTAATTGTAGTGTCTAATGGTGACTATAATATTCGCTTACATTATGTTTTTTTTACTATACCTATTTCTCTATGGATATCCTGATTTTCTATGCTATTAATATAACCAATCAAACGACAGACAAAATAAAAACTTTTTCGATGTTTTTGGGGCTCATTTTGAATATTTTCCGCCCACATAAAAAAAACCATACCTTCGAATTTTAAAACGGAAACACATGAAGCAAATTATGTGCTCTACAGTCAATGAATTCACCATATTTAAATAATCATACCATATTTTTAGAATTTATAAAAATATTATTAAAAAAATCATAAAAATTTTAAACGGAAATATTCTCAGGATTTTTGTTAGCTATAAACTCACATAAGAAGTTGAATTTTTCGTCCACATTAAATATTTTCTATGAAATTTCTTTTAAATGGTCTAATTGATGAACACAATCTACAGATACTTATAAGAAAACTGAATTTTGATAAGTTATCAAGTGTTTAATATTTCCTTTGAAAAAACCTTTGGCACAAATTTTGATCGAGAAATGACAATATTGCACTCAAATTGAATTTTTAAGGTACTTATCAAAAATAGCTGCAACGTCTAACAGATACATTCATTATCTTTAATCCACAATACAAATTAACTCGATTTTTGCTTTATTTATTGAAAGTAATCCATTGTCAAACACAGCCTAATCAGCAAAACAACTACGCAATAAATACGAACATGACCACAAAAAAATGTTGTGTTTCAAGTATTCACTGTATTTTTAAGTTTGAAACACGTTGAAAACATTATTAATTCAATATTTATTTCACTGGTAAACAAATATGCTAGAAAAATCCACTAAAACACGATGAAAAACGGCATTTTACATACAGGCATTTTGACAGCTAACCGCTTAAGACATTTTTGTAAATTCTGTTTTTTGCAAACATGATTATTTCGTAAAAAACTAAGGGACATTGACATCTATATATTCACCAGCATCCTAAATACCCGAAACGAAGACATCGTAGAGTTACGATAGGGGTAGGTTGGTAAAATTCTTGTTACTCAGACATGGTAACTAATAATTATAATCAGTCAAATTAAAACCTAGCAACATTAAATTCTAGAATCTTCTTCCAATTCGTGGACTGAAAAATCAAAGACAAGAAAACTGAACTAACTAACTAACCATCACGCCGTTTCCCCGCAGGGGTAGGCAGAGAGGACGGACCGCCAAACAACTCGATCTTGGCACACACTCCTTGCTTCGTTCACATTCATACATCGTCTCATACATGCTCTTCTATTATTCTGACTCTTGACATCGCCCGACTCAAGTATCTGATTCACTTGGTCGTGCCATGTCTTCCTCGGGCGTCCCCGACTTCGTCCACCATTCACATTTGCGTCATATATTCTCCTTACACTCCTTTCCTCAATCATTCGCTCTACATGCCCAAACCATCTGAGCGTCATTCATTACGCTTACATCAGCCTTGCATTCTTTGCGGATATCCACATTTCTCACACGATCATACATGGTTTTACCACACATACGTCTCAGGGATTTCATTTTTACAGCATTCAGTCTACTTTCATGCTTTCTCTGCATGCCTCACTGCCATACATCAGGGTAGGTACCAGCACTGCATTATGGACGGCTAGCTTCGCTTCTTTTGACAAGAAAACTGTATTTAAAAAAAATGAATTTAGATACAAAATCTGACTAGTAACTTGTCTATCTTTATTCTTTATTTGTCGTCATACTAGGTATCTACATTTACCATTATTGAGAACGCCATAGTCTTACTAGCTCCTAGCAGTTGCGACTGTTGTGTTGGTTTACAATAAAAAAGAGATTTTGACACAGTCAACGAGCCATTGACTGTGTCAAAATCTTCACAGTTTTACTAAAATCACTTTTTATTAAAAAAAAAACCCAAACTTTTATTAATTTTTCAATTTCTAATAAATTTTTAAAACATTCCTGATCATCGTGCAAATACTCTGCCAGAAAGAGACACCGCTCCACATCGCGTATCGAGTCATCTCCCTCTCCCCTGATACCGGGCTACCGTGATTGCGTGAAACATTAATGAATCGAAAGGTAATGGAATAAATTAATTTGTAAAAGCAATATTTCCTGCCAGGGAGGGAGTTCAAATATCAAACTCCGATACATGCATAAGTTCATTAACACTTCGGGGGTTTATCTGCTACCCGAAGGGGTATGCAGAAATGTATAAATCGTCATAAATACAAACAGCCTATGTAGAGGAGGGGTTTATGATTTTGTCTTTGAGTCTTGCGCATGTGAGTTCGATTTTCAGTAGCAGGATTGACAATTTTTTTGGCAATTTCTGGATGTTGTAGGTAATATTGATTGCAAAATTCCGTTTTTTGTATTTTATTAATGTTTTGGATATCTTCGTTAATTATTTATTTATTTACTAGCTGGTTCCCGGCATGCGTTGCTATGCCATTTTATAAAGAAATTGTTTCTCCCTGCGTGTCCTTTCCCATTCGTCCCGGTCCCCTTCCGCCTCCCCTTCCTCTCCAACGTCCCCTTCCCCTCTCGCGTTCCCACTCCGCCATTAGTTTATAATATATACATACTATCAAGGTGTTATTAAATATGTAGATCGAACAAATTGTTTTCGGTAATAAATGACATATTTGCGGCGCGTTCCGGGTGAAAAACCACAATTCAGAATTAAAACATCGCTTGAAATGGCAATCGCCGTGTTTGGTGACCAGATCTGAATTGGCAGGTACTTCCCCACGTGCATCTTTCCCCTCTTCTTCCCCTCCCTGTTACCTTCAGCTTTGCATCACAATTTGGGAGGTCGGTAAGGGACCATTTACTGGATAACCAACACTGTTGCCATAGGTCACCCCAAGTGGTTTGATACATTTGTTGACTTGGTAGGGGTGCCCGGGATCATGTAGTGAGATTTGTGTAGGTCTTGGCGGTAGATGCGTTTTCCCACCCAACGCGTGGCGGGCCGGATCTGGAGAGACTGGTTGAGAGAGACCTTCTGATCTCCCTAGCCGGATTCTCTCAACCCATCGCCTTGCACCGCAGTGCACGGGATGGATTCATTCCTGGACACACTCAAACTCACCCCTTAAACATTTTACTTCCTAGAACTTCCTCTCTTTTCTTTCCATAAAATGACCCTCCACACAGCATTCCCAAAGATGATATTGGCCCTGATGGAATTTTTTTCCTAAGAATATCCTGTGTGGAGCTAATTTAAAAATATCTGATTAGCCAGGTACTGCCCCATCCTCATCTGACCTATTTCCTTCTTCTCCCCGTTACCTTCAGCATCGCAGCATACCCCGATTGGGGATAATAATAATAATAATATTTGGATGATTTATATAGCGCCGTTTTTGTGAAAAATCACCTCCAGGGCGCTGCCATATTTCTTCTTTTTTTTACTAGTTCCAGACCGCTGGGTGCATTGGGACTCTTGTTCAGTGCTCAAAACACCTTTGTACGGGAAGTTAGGTACCAAACGTTACTTCATTATGGCGTAGGTAGTTTCAAATACATTACCACCCCGAACAAAACACCTGTCAAATTCAACAAGGGAGGATTTGGTAGCAATTCCCAGGGGTAAGAGACGAATGATTCTGCATTGGAACCAATTCCGTACGCTAACAAATTGAACCGATTCCAGTGTATTAGGCACCAGTATAGGCTTCTGTATTCAACCACCCACAAGCGGTTTAGGGAGGTAATTGGCTGTTTATTTGGACTCGCGAAACAAGGGTTGAAATTTAAATCGAATATTTTCCCATACGTGCCGTTAGGGGTTGATTTGATTTGATTTTTTTATTTGTTAATGTTGATTTGCAAAATGGTACATTGGTTACCAGCAAGTGAGGGCAATTTTTACGATCATCGAAAAAAAAATCAGAACAAATGGTGTTTAAGAGGGAGCTGATTTTTATTATTGGAAAATACCCATTTTACATTTTCTCTTAATGATATGATGTAATTTTTTTTATTTATGTCTGCTACACACTTCTGTTGTAAAACCGTTTTCAAGTGTCAAGTTTCAATTTCAGAAAGCTGAAGAAAAAATATTATTGATGTATATACGTATTATCCGGAAGAACCAACCAAATACCATCTTATTTCTTTACTCTTATATATTGCAAAAATATTTGAAAAAATTGTTAAAAAAAGAATAACTCAATTCATTAAGATCAATAATGTAATTCACGAAAACCATTTTGTTTTCATGGAAAACAAAAGCACAAAAGACGCCATTGCTATATCTAATATTATACAAGACGCTTTAGATAAATCATTAATTAGTATACTTGTTGATCTCTAAAAAGCTTTCAACAGCATATCTCATGTCAAATTAATGCAAAAATTAAAGGTTGTGGGATTGAATGACAGAGCATTTATTTGGCTAAAAAGTTATCTTCACAAATGAACACAAGTTGTAAAAATCAATCACACATCAAGTCTACCAAACTGATTTTGGAATACCACAAGGTCCTGTATTAGGTCCTTTACTTTTTACCATGTATGTAAACGATATGTAACAAAACCTCAGTGGAAACGTTATTTCTTACGCAGACGACACGATTATCACAGTTAAAGGTAATTAAAATTACTTAATTAATAGGTACCTAAAAAACTGGTTCGATACAAATCTACTTACAATTAATGCAAAAAAAAATTAGTTTATATTCCTTTCTCAACAAATAAGTTCAGAACTTACCCTAACATTAATATAATTATACGTAACTAAACATGTAACAAAGATGTGTGTATGGTACTCATCTACCATATTAAAACAAACAACTGAAATAAAGTACCTTGGTGTAATTGAAAACCAACATATATGAAATGAAGCAGACACATATGCGAACTTGTTAAGCGCATTGGGAAATGTATCTATATATTTATTTAGAAATATTCTCAAGTTAAATAATCTAAAAAAATCTATTCCGCACTAGTCCAATCATTAATTCAGTATGGACGGGGATGAGGTGCAAATGAAGAAATTGTAAGTTTTTTTATTTTTTTCAGTGATTACCGCACAAGAGTCCCAACTGCTCCCATCTGGAGCCAGTGAGACTATGGCATCCCCAATCGGTGTATGTTGTGAGGCTGAAGGTAGTGGAGAGGGGAAGGAGGTGGGGAAGAGGAAGGTAGGGAAGTACTTGGCTATTCGGATATGGCTAAAGCTCATTTCTAGCAACGTTTTAATTCTGACTGGTGGTCTCTTACACCAGGGCGATAATGAGAGTAGGTATCTTCCACTCTGGAACGTGCCGCAAATACACTATATATTATTTTTAACGGATTAATTGTGAAAAAACACAAATAAGGTTTAATAAAATTTACACGTGCAAATCGGAATTGAACCGACTACCTCCGAATTCTTGATCGAGAGCCTTACCCCTTAACTACGGAGGCCACCATAATAACAGAACTTGTTTAAAAATGATTTACGATAGCTATCTGCGAATCCCTAGGAAACCGGGTTCGTTTTAATTCAAAGTATATTTGACTTACAGAATAATAAATTTGTGATTTTCACCTATAACTTATCTGAATAAAAAAGTACAGTTTCGGCCACTTATTTTCGTCCAATCACCGCAAAGATTTATAGGCTAAAGTAAGCATTATTGCCATTAAACATACGCCTCGTTATGGCATTTTCAGTTACGCGGCAAATCTTCTTTTACGATCAAAAATGATTAAATACAGAACAATTGGGGAGTTCTGATGTCACGGAAATCACTAAAACGAGAGTTGCTTCAAAAATACTACAAGAAAAAAAGGCCTAGTTGAGGTTAGGAGGTTAGGTCCCAAGAAGTTTGCAGATAGAAGCTTTGCTGGATCACAATAGGTGATTTACTCAAGGTTAAATTAACACATATCGCTTGCTGAGGATTGGTTTGTATTTTTAGGTTATTTTTAAGGTGTGAATTAAAGTATATGTTAGTTCGTTCAAAATTCAACCAAATATGTTGTTCTTTTAATTATAGATAGATTAACCCTTGTATTATTTATAACTATTAGTTTGAAATAAAGGAAACAAAAATATTTTTTTTTGAAACTCAAAAACTTTTATCTTTCAATGCGAGTTTTTGTGGACATAGTACAAACCAATCCTCAGCAAGCGATATATTTAAACAATAATGAAGACTAAAAATGCGCTGAATATTACTAGGATACATAATATAGTTTTAGGTACTAATCCGAACTGATTATTGAAATTGAAGTTAATTCCTTACGTTCGATTGCAAGTGTCCACGTCTGAACTCTTTTGTGATTATAAAAACGTTACTAGAATTTCTACGAACAGGAGATATTGTTTCCCAAAAAAATGTTTTTCTAATTTACTCTCATTTAATAAATTGAAATCAAAATTTCCTCAGAAATCACAAGATTTTAAGTAGTTACTTAATAATGTCTATATTCTATATATATATAATTATAAACCATGGGTATGTTTTGTGATATATATTTTTTTTATTTTTGAAATAAGCACTTGCTCCACGCGGTTGGGTGCAGTAGAAAGTCCCAAGTTGGGACTCTTGTGCGGTAATCACATAAAAAATTAAAATCTCTACCATCTTTAAACAGAAACGGAACATATAAAACAAATACAAAACGATCGAGTTGAAATAGGACTTCACCAGGTTCGGTCGATAAAAAAGTGTTGCGCTGGTGAAGATTGGTATCCAATCCCCTTCTAGTATCTGCAAGTACCTGCACATCATATTTACAGTCTTTGTCTGGAAAGTGCAATGGCTGTTATAATTTTTATTTAAAACACTTCTGAACAAAGGAACAACGATATCAAGTAACGGCTATTTGAGACGACAGACAGTTAATTTTAATTAATATTACTTTTACAAAACACAACAGCAGAAGTGGGAAAAAGGGCAGGTAAACGGAAATTCTTCATTCGTTACATAAATTAATGGGTAGGTGCGTAGTATATTATATTTTGTTTTTATATTTGAAGTGATTAATTCCCTTCTAATGCTACACATATTTCGACTGAAATTGTTGTAGCTACAATAAGTGCAATTAATTGAGGAAACAAGTCTCCTCCTGTTTGTTAATGTATCTGTCACCAATTAATACTACTTAAAATTATAGGAAAAATTGTTAAGCACATTCTGTTGGTAGCTAATTGATACGAACGACTACCAAACATTTCTTTTAGACAACAACGCCGATCTAAGAACGGTGACCAATTTTATTTATCCTAATACAGCAACATTTCTCGAAAAAAAAACAGCTACAATTTTTTCACGAAGAATCATCGATGCTACGAGTTACACTACACTAAGCTGTGTCTGCAAATTTTCATCCGGAATATTCGATTAACCGGCTTTTAATAATTGACGAATCTTTAAAATTTATCTAATTGTTACATGCAACACCGGCATGTGCCTAGCATGGTGGTCGAAAAATCATAAAATTCATGTAACATTTTAATGAAAAAAGAAAACATAAAAAATTCAAATTATCGTTCATTTGAAATTGGATACCTAGAATGTGGTTCCATGCCAACTGAGAATAAAGTCAACTCAACACCTCTTTGAAAAGTCATTAATATCTATGAAATTTTTTTTTTTAAAAAAGCCTATAATCCTAATCTAACGGTTAAAAATTTTTAAAGGTAAACTATTTTTTAATTTTATTCATCACTTTTAATGACTTTTCTGAGGTGGTTCTGAGTTGGTTTCATTCTGAGTTGTCCTGTCACTCTAGAATATATAGGGTTAATGGACGTACTTGACATACTTTAACCAGTGATTCCTGACATTAGTTGGAGAAAAAAGTTTAAATGATATTTGGTTTCCGGTAATATTTTGGATGTTTTAATTCAACTAAAAACATTTAAAAAATCAGTAGGTATTGGACAGTTAGGGGCGGGTGAGGGGTTTGGTTGTTACCCGGCTAAGCGACTTGTTACGACATTTGGAAGAAATTTTTATTTTTTTTATTTTGAAGTTTTTTTTTTTTTTTAAATCCTGAACAGAGTAAAAATAACTCAATAAATAGACACACTAACCTTCGTTTTCTTCAAACACCTACCAAAATTTTCTTTTCAAAAACGTCCAGTGCTCGCTCAATCCTCTTAGTTGCATCCACGTCTCAGCTGCATGCGTGACCAATGGTCTAGTAAGTGTTTTGTACGCTAATATCTTTGTGTTTCTGGAAAACAGTCTGGATTTAAGTACCTATTACTCATAGGCCAAAAAGAATACGGTTATGAATTACGTAGGTGGGTAGTTATTTTTAAAAATAAAGTAAAATAATTTTGCATTTAAAATTTTTATTTTTTAATATTAAAACAACAGTGAGTAACCGAGGTGCATAACTAAGAAAAAATATTATTTCCGTAGATAAAAATTTATACTTCAATGAAGAAACCATTGGTATTGAAAAATGTTGATAATTTCTTTTTTTAGTAGTGGTGCATACAACGTAATGCTGTTATTTAATTTATTAAATTGGACGCCACGCAATTGCAATTGCAAAAGTAAAAATACAATTTTTACATAAATTAAATACAAATACAATTTGGGAGGCGGGAATGGGTACCGCCGCCCCGGGAACCTTTATTGGATAACCAACATCTCTGCCGTAGGCCACTCCAAATGGTTTGCTACGTTTGGTAATCTAGCAGGGGTGCCCGAGTTCACGGGGTGAGGTTAGTCTAGGTCTTGGAGGCGTACGACCACGACACACTGAAACCCAGATTCCTACCCACCCCTTAAACACTTTTCTTTCCCAGAACTCTACTTTCCTTTCTTTCATTAAAAAACCCTCCACACAGCATTCCCAAAGATGACACATGCCCCGAGGGAAATTATTTTCCTCAGGGCCTCCTGTGTGGAGCTAATGTTAAAAAAAACGTTTTTCGACTCAATCCCTTTCACCTCTCTCGCATAATATTTTTCCAAAGGATTACAGATTTGAAAAAAAAAACATTTTTCACATTCCTCACTCCTCAGTAAGAATGCTCTAAAACCAATTTTCAATTTACTAATTATTTAATGTTCTTTTTGTCCATCGAAAAGAATACCATCTGATCTAATCTTTGTGCCCAGCGCACAGTGCGCACAAGGGGCAGCCATGCGTGCGCTTCGACGCCATTAAGCGATCGTCCCATTCTCTATGGCTCGTCTAAGCACCATCGTTTACCGCCATCTTGGTATTATTATTATTGAAATGACCGAAAATGTTAATTACGGCTGCTATCGCGGATCACGGATCGAATAATTCTTATTTTATTACAAGTTCACATAGTAATTGTGCCGTGGTGAAATCTTTTCCAAATTCTATACGCTCCGTGGGTCTGGTAGAAAATGTTCCATGGTCCATTTTTCTATTCACTTCTCCATTCTACCGTTTTTACATAATGACTAAAATGATTAGAGAAAATTCCTTAAATATTTTATCCAAACCTCTTTGCTATACTTTTATTCATTTTTTCACCAGAATAAATAAACTTAAGCGCGTTCAATTAAACTAAAGGGTTGCTGTAAAGGATTTTTTTTCTGTAGTGTATAAAAACTTGGTGACAAAATAGTTACTCTTAAATTATGTAACTAGAGGTGAATTCTTAAAATATTTGTTAGTACTGAAAAGTTTACGCAGTCATCTGACGATGGTATTTTAGCTTAAACGCGTTCAACTAAACTAAAGGGTTGCTGTAAAGGATTTTTTTTCTGTAGTGTGTAAAAACTTGGTGACAAAATAGTTACTCTTAAATTATGTAACTAGAGGTGAATTCTTAAAATATTTGTTAGTACTGAAAAAGTTCACGCAGTCATCTGATGATGGTATTTTAACTTAATTTAAAAACGTTAATTTACTGTGCTAATCAACCTGAAACATTATTTATACCTTTCCAAAAGACGCACGTTAAAATTATATTTTTAAAGTTTTTGTAATTATTTTTTTTCAAAATTAAAAGAATTTCTTTGTTTTGTCCAATTTTTATATCTATAAAACCGACATGTTTCGAGAGCAATTTTGGTAAACCCTGAGGAAGGGAGCATTGCTCTCGAAACATGTCGGTTTTATAGACATAAAAATTGGTCAAAACAAAGAAATTCTTTTAATTTTGAAAAAAAAAATTACAAAAACTTTAAAAATATAATTTTAATATTTTGGTAAACCAATTTGGTAAGCAATTTTGGTAAACCCTGAGGAAGGGAGCATTGCTCTTGAAACATGTCGGTTTTATAGACATTATATATGGTCAAAACAAAGAAATTATTTTAATTTTGAAATAAAAATGGTGCCTCAAAATAAATTTGCCGTATTTTAAGAAGTAATTTTTTTTTATTATTTTGCTTAAAAATTGTGTCGTAATTTGTAATCAAAATGGCGCGCCCATAAGTGCATCAAAATATATAAGACAAATTGTGTTCGGATGATTTGCGTAGAGCCCTGTTGTCAAACGTATTTATAATGAAGAAAGATTTTATTAATAAGATAATTACAAAATCTAGTAGTTTAATAATTTACATAATAATTTAACATACAAGTATCAAGCTGGTAGGTTTTTAGGTTTTCACGGCCAAAAAGTATTTTTGTTACCTCCTTCTTTAGCCAACGTTTCGGACAGCGTTACAGTGTCCATCATCAGGGCAGATGAGTCAAAAAAAAAAAGTATCAAAATCTTAATGAAATCTTTTAACTAAACAAAGATCTTTCATTAAATCAAAATGCAAACAAGTTAAACTTTTAAATTTTACTTATTACACAAAAAAATGCGTTAACAATCTTCTTTAGGCAGTCATTAATAACTTTTTTTATCAAATAGAAAAAAATGACATGGAACATTTCAATTCTCACGAGCGCGCCACTTCAAACATATTTTGTATAAAACTTTTCTCAGTTATGACAGAATTTTGACGCTATCACTCGACCATCTCTTGATTAGCCGAAACTGTACCATCTCCATATTATTATCCGAGCCATAAGTGATTCCACGCGATTATGAGAACACGAAATTGATAAATTATGTATTTATGTAAAAACTAGGTACCTGCCCAAAATTTTGATTATAGAACATTCTGATTCTATTAGAGGGCACAGCGGGAACATGAAGAATTTTTTTCATAAGAGAGAGGATGGGAAAGAATTTTTAATATTTTATATTACATTAACGAATTCAGCCAATGTTCAGCAATTAAAGTTGAAAAAAAAATATTCATTGGGTTGATTGAGTTCTCAGCGTTTATTAATATAATAAATAAAATAAAACACATTACATTTGCGGCACATTCCATTGTATCGCCCTGGTGAAAGACCACCATCGGAAATCGAAACGTTGCTTGAAATGGTTTTAGTTATTTAAGTAAACACATCTGTATGGATATTTCCCAATCTTCCTCTATCCTATCTCCTTCTTCTCCCACTCTTTTCAGACTCACAACGTGCCCTTCATTAATGAATAAATCTGTCTTAATTGTAAATCTGAATATTTTCAGTTGCATCACTCAAAAGAACCAATCACAGTCCTACTTGCACAGTTTAGTTGAAACACTTATGCTGTAGTCACGTAAAAAAAATGAGTGTAATTCACGCGGTAGAAGTGAAACTAGAAAGTCGCTAGATGTCGCTTTCTTTTGCCTGTTTATTTTAAAGTAGTTTGAAGATTGGATATAAATTTACAAAAATAATAATTTTTTTTTTTTTTTGGATTTAGTAGGATTCGAACTCCGTTCGCTCGATGTCTGACTCTCTGGCCGCTTGGATTTGTCCAGCGCCTTAGCCGTTGCGCTACAGGAGGGTCAAGCCGAGGTGCAAATTTAGCGTATTATCTTAGAATAAATTTAAGTGACGTATTTCCGTTTCATCCGAAATTCTAATAACTAAAGATGCTATAGAAGTTTCACTTAAAAAAGTTATTCGATTTCCCGCCTGAAAATGGCTTTATGTTTATTTATTTATTTATTAGCAAAAACAGCATTACACTAATATATTGCAAAAGCGGTTGTACAAGATACATAATCATTACGTTTACAGTTAAAACATTTATTTAATAAGTGCTATTTCACGCATAAAATCATTGCTGGAAATGTGGAAAATATCCACATTTCCTGCAAAGCAATTAATTAACCTAGTGAGTCTTCCCAGGGGCATAACCATTGGTAAGTTAGTTCTGCACCTGGGAAGAATCAAAAGCCTGTGATGGCGACCTCGCGTGAAATTATCCGGGACATAGAGTCCTATTTCAGCCAGAATATCTGGTACCGATATAAAACCATTTAGAAGCTTATATGCCATCAGCAGTAATGCGACATCTCTTCTGGAACTAAGGCTGCAGATACCCAGCATTCCCGAGATAAATGCTGTTGGAAACAGCCATGGGTAAAAACCGAACTCTCTCATATAGAGGTATCGTAAAAATTTTTTTTGTATTTTCTCAACCATTAGTACATAGACGATGTCCTCAGGTCCCCATATCTGAGATCCACTCTCGAGAATGCTACGCACTAAGCTGAAGTAAAGCAGCCTTATTATTGTAAGGTTGGTCAAATCCTTAGAATTGTGTATGACAAAACCCAGCATCTTTGTCGCTGATTTACAGATCTTTTCAATGTGAGCGTGAAATGTTAAGCGGGCGTCATATACAATTCCTAAGTCCTTGCAAGTCACTATGTGTTTCAATGACGTGTCTTTCATTTTATAATTAAAATATATGGTCTTTTGTGACCTCGTAAAGCACATAACTGAACATTTTTGGAAGTTGAAGTCGTTGAAGTTATCCATAAGTTAGCCATGTTTCAAATATCTGATTTCGTAATTTTGTTGTCCCACTCCACCGCCTGGAGCCAGAGAGACTATAAAATCCTAAATGTGTGGTTTCATTTTATTCGACACAAGAGGATAGAGCAAGGAGAGAGAGAAGTGTAAGGTTGGTAAGTACCTACCATCTGCAATCGGTGGCGGCTAGCGCTAAGAAGTGTTAGAGCAACGCACTCTCGAAATTTTGGTCAATCTAAAATAACCATTACCATCCAATATTAGTACCACCAAAAACCAAAAATAAAGACAAATAACAGTAATACATACTACATTTATTTGTTGCACCGAAATGGCACTACTTCAGTTCGCATTGCGCATATGGACAATTCCAGCGCATCGGTACAGGTTTCAAAATTGCTAGTATTTTGGCGTAGTATTTAGTTTAGACTGACGCCGTTTTTAGCACACCACCCAGTTTTCCGATTACAAACCGCCTCTGTCTGCAATACAGATCTGGTCAATAAGCTATTCAATATCCTCCTTAGCCTATTCAATATCCTCTTTAGTTAAAGACAAAAGCCTATTCAACATCCTCTTTAGTTATGTTACCATTGTTTAAAATGCCGCTTGTAACGGCGGTCGAGTTTGGGAATGTTTATTTACAATTTTTTAAACCCGCTTTAATTTTTTGATTGTTAAAAAAATGGTTAATTATCGAATCAGTGGGTTTCCCCAGCGAAGCGTGGACGCTTCAAATTGAAACTTTTCCACTAATTATTTTTAAAGTATGTGCATATAGACGGACAGATAATAGACTTTACGACGACTAAAAACCATATATTTACACGATAATATTAAAGAGCCTACATTAATTGATTTTTTAAGTATTTTGAAGGTAAATTTAAGTGATCAAACCAAATGTGGTAATTATTCTTACAGGCCCAACATTTATACATAACTTTAAATATTTGGTTAAAAACAGTGGTGGTTCGATTGGAACTTCAATAAAAGATTTCAACAGAAACACTTCCCTCAAAAATAATTTTAAATGAGAAACTGTTGGCTCCGTACACATTGCGTACGAATTCAGTCTTAGCAATCTTAAAACCGCGGTTCCATGCCAACTCAGAATAAAGTCAACTCAACGCATCTTTGAAGCTACAAAAAAATAATTTTAAAATAGCCCTTAACCCTAACCTAGCCATAACCTATTTAACTAATTTTGTTTATATTTTTTTACTTTCTGAGGTGGTTCTGAGATGATTTCATTCTGAGTTTTCCGGTCACCATTTTGTACAAACCTAAGAAATAATACGACAAAATGTCCCAAATGTGCTGATATTTGTAACGCGTGTAAGTGATTTATTTCGGATTCGCTCTTGGGTATAGTATAATTCGGATTATTTTGCACGGAATTTGAATGGCGCGGTGTTTAAGGCTCCGTAGTAAGTGTTCAAAAAGAAGAAGAAGATGGTTTGAAATGGAGATAAGTAAATGCGATTGTTAGTAAGGCTAAAGCGTAATTATTTCATAAAGCTTGACATTTTTAAAATAGAGCAAAAGACTCTCGAGAAAAAATGTCTTAACCCCTTAATTTAATTTGTTCGCTTTTCGGAACAACTTCCATAAAAACTTATGTATGTAAAGAAATCGTTGTATCTCACTCACTAGCATAGTAACAAATATGATCTAAACGGTATTGGAAAGAGAAAACAAAAAACACCACGTTACTCGTATGTATTAAAATTTAAAAGTTAACCGCAAAATAATTAAAATGTACACCTTTATGAAACCAAAGTTTCCGACCACAATTTGAAAAAAAATGATGAAACTGAGAATAAAAATTTTTTTTATGAAAAAATTATAAAAAATTAAAAAATTACGAAACGACTAAAAAGTGAGGCGATAAAACCGATTATCTAATAAAATATGTGTTTTTATTTTGTTTTATTACCAGTAACTTTATTTAGTTAGAAAAAACGTAAGGTGAGCCATTTTTAAAACTTTTTAAAGTTTGCCTTAATTTTTTCACATTTAAAAAATGACGTGGTTAATTGTAATAAAAAAATTTGACAGCGTATTTTGTGACCTTTCAAATGCAGTTTTTAGTTTTCGGACACATTCATAAATACTCCATTTATTTGTTAAGTAGCATTTAAGGAAATTGATTATTTTCATACCTATGACATGCATTTTTAATAAGTTACCAAGTTATTAGTTTTTCATCTTTACAAATGATCAGAGATTATATTCAAAAATATATATTTTTTTAAAAGATTAAAAATTTAAAGCGTCCAAAGTAAATATGTCACAACTTGGTATAAATTCGGAATTCGGGGTCTTAAAGGATGCTAAAACTATAAGACAAATGACATTGTGTCCTATGTTCTTTTTTATGGAAGCCCATTAACGCACCTTAGAGAAAATCGCTACTGGTTAGTCGGATTCCAAGGAACTGTACTCATCCCTCGTCTATTTCATCACAAGTCCTCCGCCGTCCAGCTAATACCATTTGTTTAATGATATCTTAAAAAAGTATCAACTGCTCCCAACTTGGGATACAATTTGGGAGGCGGATATGAATACCGCCGCCCGGGAATCATTTATTGGATGACCAATAACCCTGCCGTAGGTCATCCCAAGTGGTTTTCTACGTTTGGTGGCTTAGCAAGGGTGCCCGGGTTCATGGTGTGAGGTTTGTCTAGGTCTTGGCGGCGAATGCATTTGCTCACTTTACTGCCTGGCGGGTCGGATCGGTAAAGAGTAATTGAGAGAGGCCTAACCTAGCCGCCTGCAACGCAGTGGGAAGGAAGGATTCATACTTCCTGGATTCATTGACACCTAGATTGCTACACACCCATACCCTTTTCCTTTCCAGATCTTCCTCTCCCTCCTTCTCCAAAAAGACCCTTACAGCCTCCTCAAAGATGACAAAAGCCTTGAGAGGTTTTTTGTCCTCAAGGCATCCCATGTGAAATGTAAAAATGGAGGTAATGTAAAAAAAATCTACGCTAAGGATTACGCATGCTCAATTGGTCTATGTTCATTTTGTGAGGCTGAAGAGTGTGAAGACGGGAAGAAGATGGTAAAAGGAAAGTTTGGAAGTACCTAAAACACTTCAGATATTTTTGGCCCGTTTTTCTCAAGTTTTCGATAAAATCTTATTCAAATTCAGACAACCGTACGATATGATGTAATGCGCAACGCTTTGTAACTCTTAAAAATAATAAATGTCTTAATTAAAATTTTATGTACCAATTAGAAACAAATAAAAAATAACAGTTTACATGGAAACAATCAGTGAATTTTGATAAAAATAAGAATCAATTTTTTTAAATATAAATTTTGATTGTTATAAAAAATTCTTTCGGAAATCTTTTTTCTATAAAGATATGATTGGTGATTTTCATTGCCAAAGGTTTTACGTGATTTATTTTTGGGTTTATATGCCGTGTGGCCCAGCCTCTTTCCTTAGGAAAAGATTTGGACAGAATCACCGTGTTAATCATCAGGGCAGGTCCGTAATCGATGATTGCACATCTGCCCTGATGGTGGATTCTGTAATGCTGTCCGAAACGTTTGTTAAAGAACGGCTTAATAAACCAAAAATAAATCAAAATAATGCTTTTTAATTTAATTAAAAAAAAAAACAGTACTCTTAAGAGCCATTAATCAGCGGCCCAGAATTTAAATTTCGAAGAACGATAATCTTGCGATCATACCTTTGCAACGGTACAGGGCGATTCCGATGAGAAAGATTAATTATTCTCCATACCAGCATTTTAACATGATAACTAAATATCGATTTTATTTCATTCCAAATTTGCTTTGATAAATACCCATATTTATAAATGCTCAAACTTGTGATGATAAAAGAATTAAATTTTTTTACTTTTGTAATTATTTTTTAAATCATGAGTATTTATAATTTTTCAATGATGTCTAAGCAACATGAGAATGTAATTTTTTTTAAATATATTAGTTTGTAAGACCGTAAATAAATTGACAAACTGAAGTATTTTCGTCACAAAAAAAGGGCGCGCATCTTTTTTATGATTTCATTTGAACTAAATTAAAATTCTAAAAAGCAGCTTTCTCAAATATTTTACTGATTAATTTTATTGCATGACTATATGATTGGAAATGTTTGTGGTATAATACAAAATTTTGTTTGAAAACCTACGGTAAAACCATATTGCACCTAAAACATATTTTCTTACTAGATAAAAGAACAATATTTGTAAATCAATTTATACATTTTGTTAAAAAGAGTCAATACGTCTAAAATGAGATTTAAAAATGATGTATTTCCGGTTTTGTATGGTTATTCCCTCTTAATTGCCGCTTTCCGAAAATACCACCAATACCGCAATTTCCTTCCGTCCTACAAAATTATCTAAACTTTCCACCAAAGTACCACTGCGCGACCACTAATTTGAAAATCTCGACTAATCACCCGCAGTCCAAAAAAGTATAAAAAAGTCCGTTAATTGAACTTATTTACAATAAATCTTAATCAATTCTTACAAAGTAGGCTTCCCCTGTTTCGTGAAAAGCCTCTGCAATCTTGATCTTCCGCTCCAAATTTACCTATTTCGCCTTTATCTCTGATGAACCTGTCATGTAGTACCTGAACAAGGCACCTCTTACAGTTTCCACTGCCTTCCCGGCTGCGGCACTAAATTTTTAATTATTCTGTCATGTGTAGCAAATGGCGAATGTTTTCCGTTAGCCGCGGTGATTTTATTGTGTTCGCTGTTATTATTATTCTCAGGGCCGGCTTTGTGCTAAAAAAATAGCCCGCCTAAGCTAGAAATAGTCCACTGATAAAAAAATAGCCCGCTTAAGCTAGAAATAGTTCACTGATAAAAGGAACAAGATCCTGATTTTAAAAAAAGCAACACGATTGCGATTGCTTTGGCGAGATTTCAAGATCTAGTAACCGAGAACTTTCTTTTTCTGGAATAATGTTTGAAAACCGGACTATCTGGATTACGTTCATTTTTTTTTAAAGAAAGACAAACATTCCTGGGATATAAACAATCTGACAATATTTGAAAATATCTTACTACCATTAGAGTAAGCGACAATTGTTGCTTTTGTCGCGATGGAGGACTTAGCCAGCCGAGGAATTGAATTCATGACGCCACCTGGCAGGGAACCAGATGCGATGCTAACTCAGCCACTGACCGGTCGTTGTGAGGTTAGGTGAGGTTAGATGGCACGTTTATCGAGAATGTTATTGAATGTTTTTCCAAACCTGATCTAATCTAACCTAATCTATCCTAACCATATCTCACTTTTTTTTTTAATTAACTCCACACACGAGGCCCTGAGGAAAATAATTTCCCTCAGGGCCTATGTCATCTGGGATACTGTGTGGAGGGTCTTTTTGAGGAGAGGAAGGAATGTACATTGGTCTTGAAGAGACCCATGTTGTAGGAGGGAGGAAACACAGATGCCGGCAAATCGTTCCATAGCCGAGCTGTTGAACTCAAGAACGAGTCGAAAAAACGACCCGTTCTCATGTGACAAATGTCAACCGTGAACGTATGTTGGGCGCGCGTTTGGCGTGTCTCCCGACTATGCACCGGTGCCGAAGGGATCAATGACGCTAGTTCCTCAGTGCATCTTCCATTGAAATACCGGTAGAACATGAATAGCATTCCCACCCGACGCCTGTGCTCTAAAGATTGCAATCCGTTCGTTAAGATGGGAGAATTTATCAAAAGGACCGCCCGTTTCTGCACAGAGTCGAGGGTATTTTTCAAGTATTTTGGAGCTCCAGACCAGAGGTGGCTGCCAAATTCAACCGTGGGGCGAACTTGCGATTTGTACAGGGTTAGCACTTAAACTAACCGAAGCTAACTAAACTTGATCTCTTTTAAATTCACCTATTTTCATCTCACCAAACTTATCATAACCGAACCTAGAATATTCTAGATATGTTCGTACCGAACGTAACACAGGTTAATGAAAAAGAAAAAAATGCATTCATAGTTAAACGTAGTACCTAACGTAACACAGGTCAATGAAAAAGAAATAAATGCATTCATCAAATGATCAGGATCTTGTTTATATTATATTAAAAATACACTTTTTTACAAATTATTGTTATCAATTTTGAATGTAAGTGGCATGTCGATTAGAAATTTTCTGAGATAAATTTTGTGATGAAATATGAAATAGCCGCCGAGTAGATTTCAAAAGATCGTCCCTCCGTTCGGCCGCCCAAGTGCGCCGCACACATTGCACACGAGGACATGGCGCCCCTGAAAATCCTTATTATGAGGCATTTGATTTGACTCAAGAACAAAGAGTTGTGCTCGGCCGATAAGATCGCATCCGCTATTAGGTAGCTATACCGACATACTTTACATGTTTCTGACATCGGTGCCTATGTGTTGTCTATGATCCAAGATTGGATAGTTGATTGTCTTTGTTTGAAATCATTTTTCATTTATTTTCCGTGTTCTTTGTCCATACTTGCCTTGGTAATTCTATAGTTGCGAGTATTTTATGAACTCCATGCAAAACCGCAAAATAATTTAAAAGACTTTTCTAACTCATTATCATATTTATTATCATTTTCTCTCGTTTTATTTCTAATCTATTGAATTTATCCCCACCGTAGATTAATGAAATGACGTTAGTGATCTACACGACGTCCTCTCCATTCTCTATTATCATTCGGCTTAGCTGCACTGAAATTAATTATATCTCTGGCAAATGTTTTTCAATCAATAATCGCTTTTAAATCCGTCGAAACATTCTAAATTTGTAACAAAATTCCGGCGATTCTTCGATGTTTGTATCAAATCTCTGTATCTGATCAAGTTTGATGATAATCTAATTTTTCATCTCCCATGAACCCTAAGCAATCTCCAAAAAAATTCATCTCTGATCCAGAAAATACCTCTGACACTTCATTATCAGCTCCGCACAGGAGATCCTGACGGAATCCCTCAGGGCGTATGTCAACTTTAGGGATGCTTTGTGGAGGTTATTTTGGGGATAGGAAAGAGAGGAAGTTCTGTGAAGGAAAACGCTATGAGGGGTGTATAGGAAACTGGGGGTCAGAGTGTCCACGAGTGACGGGCGTATAAATCCATTCCTCCCACATCGGTGCACGGCTATGGGTTGAGAGAATCCGGTTGAAGAGGTTAAGGCTAGGTCTCCCTCAACCGGACCCTCCCAATCCGCCACGCTGTTGGTGGACAGACGCAAATACCACCAAGACCTAGACAAACCTAACCCCATAAATCAGTAACGAACTATTAAAAATAATATCAAATGAAATTTTTAGTAAAAGTAATTTTATTTAAGTTTCATCCAAAGACACTTTTCATTCTTGATTCTATAAACAGTAGGTTTAGGTTGTGCAAAAGATGTGAAGTAGACTTCAAACCAACGTTTACACTTAACAACTCAACATTAGACCAATATATCTATCCCGTTTAATATTCTCTAACTATTTTAAACTTCTAATCCTGATCCTATTCCTCAAGAGCCACATTTATGGGGTAAGAAAAAAAATCTCGCCTTTCGAGTATTCTTTGATGACATTTATAAAATTTAATGTTTCCATCCAGCTAGAAAACCTTTTTTTAATTTTTAGTTTTGGGATATTCTTTGTGATCAATGATGGCAAGAGAGCGCAATAATATTGTATCGGGCAAAACTAAAAAAAATATCGACTTAATGTAATTGTTATTAATCCTTTTCAAAATATTCTTATGATCAAAATATATCTTTGGCGTCTTTCAACACCATTTCATTGTACAATTTTCTTCCACAATTAATGCAATTTCAACTGCTGCCGTGTACTTTCACGGTAGTTGAGACGCCCTTACATGAACCATTGAGCCTCAATCCGCTTGACACTGTATCTCTTCCAAATCTACACCACCGTCTTCCGATTCTTCCATCATCAGGTCATCGCACCTCTCCGCATTAATTACTTCTTCCATCGCACCGTCCACAATCAGGCTGGCTGTCATTCACGAGGTGCACTTCCAATCCAAAATCCGGATTCTCTTCACAGTCCAGTGCTCCCCACACAAAGGTGTTATTAATTATTTAGAATTTTCTTTTCAGATTATTGTAAAACTCTATCAGTGGGTAAATTCTTGGCTAGATCAACTGATTTTGCCTAATGACAGACCGCACCAGGCATTAGCCTAATTAAAACAATGGAAATTACTGATGGTTTTATTAGAATATTTTTTGAACGCATTCGACTGTTTCTCAACTTCTTTTTAATCACTTTGTGATAACAAATAACTGATAGTATTGTTAAATTTTTCATTTAGATTTGGGAAGAGTGGACTTTGGAGATTTAAAAAAGTTTATTGCTGTTTTATGAGAAAATTAAGAACTAAACTAACTAACAATTTATTAATCTACCGAGACTAAACTGCCAAAAACGACTCTATATTTTTCTAAACTTAACACCTCTCTAGTTTTTTATTGAATAATTTGCAAACTATTGTTTGCCTTATTACTTTTATGTTACTATTTACTGTGAACTAGAGTTACAAGCTACTGAAGTCTCTAGTCACTATTATAAATGTCTACCACTTCATTATTAAGTACTTACTTGTCAGTCGTCATTCTCTTCATAGAAAGCCTTTTGAGGGGCGTCTAACTTAAGGAACGAACTTAAGGAAGGAACTTAACTTATTATCCTTAGCCTTAAAATTAACAAATTTTTCGTTGTTATTATAGAGAAATGGAATCGCGGTTAACGAAAAAGTCTTTAATTTTAAAGCCAAGGATAGTAAATTCTGTTACCATTCAAAAGTTTTGGAATTGAATTAAATGTAAAAGTCGTTAATAATTTAAAGGTTAAGGACAATTACTTAACTGTTCCGTTTCTACTTAAGGATAAAGACTGGTTCTTGACATAGTTTATTCTAATTTATTGTTAACGTAAGCGTTGTTAATAATTGTAAGTTTTAAGGCAATTCCTTATCTGTTCCGATTCTACGGATAAGGAAATGTCCTTAGGTAACTATTTTTTAAAAAATTTAGTTGCCAAAAGTCGTAAATTCGCTTCTTAAGGATAAGGATATTGTCATTTACAATTTTTATATTATTTTTTTCCCCGCTGTCAAAAGTCGTCAATTTTAAGGTGAAAAATCAAAATTATTCTAGTATGAGCAGTTTTGGGAATAATTACCAGGGCCCGCTCAACCGAGCACGGCAGCTATTTTTGCCACAGCATTTGAGGGTAAACTCTGTTTATTTTTACCAACCAAATTCTCCGTTCAGTACGATTTTAGAAAGATTGGTAAAATATAGAAGAAAAAAATGAAAGAGTATGTACTCGTAATTAATATTTGGTGTAAAGTTTTGGAAGCTTAGCACGTTTATTAGAATGATATCAAAACAAGCTACATTGTGATTATTGCCGTAATTAATTTCATAGGTACGCCTCCATTGTCAAACCTACCAACGGGAAATATAAAACAAAACAAAATTATACACTCCACCGAAAACATATCCGAATTCTGATATAAAATTATAAAAATAATTAATGCGGATTACCATAAAAAGTCCATTATTTAGAAGAAAATTCTCGAGTATGTTCGGTGCCCGCGTCAAAGTCAATACATTTTTGATTGTTAATTAGAAGAATGAAGTACCTACGTGAGTACGAATTCACGTTCACAATTGGATACAATTTATTACATGAGTTCAGCGGTTCTCAAACTTTATCTGACCGCGACCCACTTTTACGTTATTATTTTCACGACCAGCTAGTTCAATTAACCTGATTGGTTTTTTTTATTTTTATTTTTTATTCTAGTAAAAAGAAAATTACATTTACACTAATTTAACCAAAAATAATTAAATACATTAAGCCAAACTAAACACCATAATACATCGCTACTCCATTTCATTACTCTGTTTCTCAAGAATATAAATTAACAATTTTTTTTTTAAATTTAACCACCTTTTTTTCAAATTTAATGTCATTTGGGAGGCAATTATATAAGTGGCCCCCGCGTAACTAGTGGATTTTTTATTTTTATTTTTATTTTTTTTATTTATTAAAATTACAGAACATTTTGTACAAGAATTAGAGTAGACCCACAAAGCTGTCATATGGCAGCTTGTCTGCAGGTTCTAACAATTTAAACATTCTTAATATAATATCTAAGAAAATATTTGTAAAAACATTTATAGTTTTAAGGAAACATTAGAATAGATCACAGTAGTATTAGATAATTTAACTTACAACTATAAATATATAAGATATTTCAATATACCTATCTAATAAAAGATATGTAGGCAGCTATATTGTTTACCATAGTTAGTGTGGATGGTTTTCGTTATTTGTTTTTGGGGTGTTATGCCGTGTTGCGCTACCTCCTTCTTTAGCCAACGTTTCGGACAGCGTTACAGTGTCCATCATCAGGGCAGATGTGTAATTATATACATATCTGTCCTGATGATGGACACTGTAACGCTGTCGGAAATGTTGGCTAAAGAAGGAGGTAGCGCAACACGGCAGAACACCCCAAAAACAAATAACGAAAATGCTTTTGGCCGTGAAAATCTAAAAATTTATCTAGTGTGGATGGTGTTTAAATGTATGTTATCGTGTAGCCGTGTAAAGTTTTTGTGTACTTGGGATGTTTAATGAATTCTGTGTTTGTATGTACGAGTTTATTGTTTATTTTGTATATAAGGAGACATGTATAGTATTCATAACGTTTTCTTAATGTTAAAAGTTTTGTTTCTATATATATATTTTTGTGGATGTTCTAGGCTTGTAGTGAAATAGATTTTTGATTAACTTGTTTTGTATTACTTGTTATTCATTTATGTTTTAGGGGTGTGATGTACATAACAATTTGCCTCTTGGTTGGTTTTTTTAAAGTTTCGTGTGAGTATTCTTCGTCACTCTCTTTTCTGTCGGAGGTTGGCCATCATTAGGCTAAACGGCCTGCAAACGAAATAATCAGTGTCTTCTTATCTTACGCGTACGTCTTTCGGTAGCGCACTTTGGTTGCTCGTTTATTATATAGGTGAATGAATGCTTACGATGCGTATCGGTCCAGCTCGTCAGCGCTACGTCTTCGGTCGATTGTCGGAACTCGTATTTCCAGTCTAAGTAATGAAATTAGAAATAACTACCTCAACACAGGCTAGTGGTGTTAAAAAATATAGTTAACAATAATAACTACCACATAAAGAAAAAGAAACATTTAAAAAAATATATTTTGGTACAGTGTCTCCGTGAAATAATGTGTTCAATGACCTTTAGAACTAAGATATTTGATTTTCAAAATTAGAATCGATTGTCGGATCGATTCAGACAAGCGACAAAGTGATTATTAGTAACTGAAATATAACAATAACTTTGTCTGTAACCACGATTTATTTATTTATTTTTTAATACCGACCGGTTTCGCTTAACATAAGCATCTTCAGGGTATAAAATAAATCTGATCAAATATACATTGTTTGAACTTATATATATGTACAGAAAGAGACGACATATTTTAAATGAATAGTGAGAAAGTGAAATTATAATCTTTTTTTTTTTTTTTACATTAACTCCACACAGGAGGCCCTGAGGAAAAAATAATTTCCCTCAGGGCCTAATCTTACATAGCAATAGACAGAAAAAGACGGATGATATCTAATGAGTTACCATATTTTATGTATAGGGACAAAACGTCATGAATAAGTGATTAAGGAATAAGGTGATTAAGAATTTTTACGATTTTATAGGAAATATCCCTAATATGGAGCCATTCAATAGAGCCAGGATTATTAAAGATTTGGGTTTAATTTTTAACAGCTTTCTTTATTTCGAGTGCTTCCAAATTATTTAGTCTTATAGGTGATGGTGTAGTATAACTTACCAGGAATATACCATGCTATAAGGTCGCGGGAATCTCTGAATAATTGGCTTATACTTGGCGATAGTGATTTGCATTTATTTGTAACTTTAACATATTAGGTAGAGGTTAAATTATCAACCGCAACAATTAGCAGAAGGATTTAGATTGACAAAATACAAGTGCTATCGACCCCTTTATAGAAACCGCAATGACGTGGCTGTCAAATTCTCGGATCTACTATAAATTCTGGTGTAGCCAGCGTGTGCAGAAATAATGATACCACTACGAAAATAGTATCTAAGACGCTCTTTGATTCTAATGTTGACATTGCGTGTAGTTTACCAATATAAAATGCTGAACAATCATTACAATGATTATAAGTTGTTAATTATTAATCATTCTATATTAGAAATGTTTATTTCCTTTAATTACATTTTTGACTGATGATATCGTAGTTTAACAATTTTACTAACGGTGTTCACTCTAAAGATAAATTTCTGATTTTCTTTTGAAAGACTGTGATCCTGAGGCAAATAATATTTGCTTTAAATATATAATATGTTATTACAAATATCTACTATCAGTTTCATAAATTCTACAATTATAAAATTTGTATTTCAACAACTTTACGGAACCAATCTGGCATTTCCTCGCGACCCAAAGTTTTGATTCCCTTCATTGGGTTATTAATTTATACTTGTGAAATTATAACATCGAAAGCGTGGGTACCGTCTTATTTTTTACTTAATCATCTATATATATTTCGCCCTTGAGGTGATTTTTCACAAAAACGGCGCTCTACAAATTATCCAATTATTATTATTATTATTATATAAAAATCAAAATATGTTTAGGGATCTGTGTATTGTGTATTGCTATATTAAGCATAGGAAACTTTCAAAATACCTTCTTAAAACTTTCAATAAACTTTCAACAAAACCCCTCGCGAATGTTTTTGGATTATTTCAACCCCATGACAATATATCTGAAAAGTTTTTCAATCATCACAAATATTCTTGCGAAACTGTTAAAAATTTGAAAATGACATTATGCAGAACAATGATTTTTAAGACAAAATTCAATTTTCAAAACTCTTCAAATTTATGGATTAATTTGAAGTACTTACTTTTTTTTTTTTTTTTACATGAACTCCACATAGGAGGCCCTCAGGAAAATAATCTCCCTCAGGGCCTATGTCATCTTTGGGGATGCTGTGTGGAGGGTTTTTTATAAGGAAAGGAAATGTAGGAGAATTCTGGGAAGGAAAAGGGTTTAAGGGGTGGGTAGGAATCTGGGGTTCAGTGTGTCCTGGTCATCCGCCTCCAAGACCTAGACAAACCTCATCCCATGAACCCGGGCACCCCTGCTAAATCACCAAACGTAGCAAACCACTTGGGGTGACCTATGGCAGAGGTGTTGGTTATCCAATAAAGGTTCCCGGGGCAGCGGTACCCATTCCCGCCTCCCAAATTTTGTTAATTACATAATAATTTGAATCTAATCAAGAATAAAAGATATTTTAAATAATTACCTATGTAAGTTAGCATTTGATTGATTTTTCTTATAATATTTGATTGTTCTTATGATATACAAAAATTAATATTTGAAAATTTAAAATTCGGATTAAAAAAACTGTAATAGGTGGCACGCGAGCTGTTTGAAAACTGAATGTACTGGGACTGAATATATGGAACGTGGGAGAGGGGTTGGCGGGACGAGGGAGCGGGAGAGATATGGTGGTATACTGCTTATTTTTTTTTAAGTTGATTTATTTATTAAATAAATGTTGTAGGTAATTAATTACTATATTTATTTATTTAAACGCCATAAAATGGCTTTTACATTCAAGTGTTACATGATGCAGTGGTACACAGGGGGTAACAGTATTTTAATAATAACGAAAGTATAATAGTTATACAATATTTAAATAATATACATACTAGGTTTATATAAGAACTGATATAAAACAATCGTATGTGTGATAAAGGCTAGTAAATAGATATGTGATACAATTATGTGTTACAACGAAAAAAAAAATAACGGGAAAACTATATATTAGATACTTATATATCATTTTGGAAGGCGGGTATGGCTACTGCCGCCCCAGGAGCAATTTATTGGATAACTAACAACCCTGCCATAAATCACCGTTTAGAAGACTTAGTTTATTAGTAACAAACGTTTGGCGGCTTGGCAGGGGTCGTGGTGTGAGTTTTGTCTAGGTCTTGGTGGCGACACCCTCGACCCATCGCCGTGCATCGCAGTGGGACGGATGGATTCATTCGTTGGTCACTCCTGGAATTTACATCCATATCCACCCTTCATATCCTTTTCTTTCCCAGAACTTCCTCTCCCTTCTTTCCCTAAAGATCCTCCGCACAGTATCCCCAAAGAAGACATAGGCCCAGAGGGATTTTTTTCCCTCAGGGCGTCCTATGTGGAGTTAATGTTAAAAACGTCGCTATGCTCTGAGAACCTTTTGGCATGTGCGGGGTAAGAGGGGACAGCGGGCGGGTGTTCGAAACTGATTCGAAAAACTTTTTTTTATTGGTAGGCATGGTGCGCACAAATACATTCAAACGTGTACTCTTTTATATGATTTGCCTGTACTTGGGTACGGATTTTTTATTATGTACTCAATTCATGCATACAGAAGCCAATACTAATAGTGAATGTCGCTTGGAGACGCCAATAAATCGTTTTTTAACCTTTGTAAACACACTTAAATTATTACTAAAAGAGCACATGGCCGAAATTAAAAGCAAAAAGACAATATGTGTCTGTGAAACATATCACGATTAGGGTTGCCAAATTTCTTTGCAAGTTTTCTTAAAGTCACGTACTCGTTATTCATTTAAAAAAAATAAAGTTCCGTACTCACAATTACTTTTCGTTCCATACTTGCGCAGGTCAGTGAAAAGTCATGGAAAAAAAATTATATAAAAGTTAAAAAAAAATTAAAATTTTAATTTAAAAAAAATGCCACGTTTGAGAACCGAACCGCAACTAACTGTTTAGAAGGCAACTGTACTGGCCACTATTGTATGAACGGTGGCATAAATTTATTTAACATGTAAACACTGAAAATAATCAAAAAATTTTGTTTTTTTCAAATTTTAGATTCACATTCGATTTGATATCGTTTTTATGTTTTAAATTCTAGCAGAAATTCAAAATACACTAGGTATATATTTTGCCTTCAAAGAACTTTGGTAATTCAACGAAAAGTATTACTAGGTACCTAACTGCGATCTTTTTAAGGAATTGTCAGTTGTTGTGCAACGCAATCCGATGCTTCATTCATTTTTAACCAACAAGAATTTTAATCACAGCAATGGTCTTTAGCACGGAATCGAATCGTAAAAACCACCCTTTCTCATGCGGTAAACGTCAAACATTTTCAAATTATGTTATTTGACTGCCCAACCATTCTTTAGAGCACTTTTCATGGAAATATCATTAGAACAAATCGCATTCTTAAATACGGTATTTTAAAGGTTTTTTTTTCATTCTTGAAAAAATTACGATAAATTTAGGCATATTTATTTTATTATCATGCATGCATTTTCTAGAATAATTATGCCATTTTCGATTTAAGGCCGTAGTGACATTTTCGTTTCTATTTGTGAATTGGACGTTGTTGACGTCACGCCGGGCAACTTTGTTGCGAGCTGTCTTATCAGCCAGTGGCGTTTTCTACGTCACAATGACTCTGTAGCTAGTTGGAATCGTTAAAAAAATCATTTTTTCAAATTGATAATCCTGAATAAAAACAATTAAACTACGCATTTTTAGTACAACGATCAGAATCAGAAAATTAAACTTAAAATCATTCATTTTTAACGTATTTAATTTATATTCATAATTTCTAAAAATACCCCATTGACATCTGTCATTATTTAAGTGAATTTAAAATGAAAATAAAAAAAAAAATTCTAAGCTCGAGAACGCTTATTTAAAAATTAAAGATTTATAATTAATATACCTACAATAATGTGAATATCAGTGATGCGATAACCCTGTCATGTCGGTGGAATCAATTCCCTTCTAAAAACGTGTCGGTGTGTCTTTTGATGTTTGATTGAAGTCTCTGAACAAGTCCTTTTGCAGAGCGGTAAAGGGGGCCATACACGCTTATATAAAATAACCTTTTTTCGATATATCAATCTTTTCCTAATTTATTAATATTATAGGTAACAAACGAAAACTTTTCATGTGTCCAGTCAATTACATATCACTTTTAACCAATTTTCACCAGTTAACTTTAATACCATTTTTAAAACTAAGTTAACCAAGAACGGCTCGTTTGAAGGCGTCAGGTAACTGGGGTCAGTGACGTCACATGTAGGTATTCAAGGTCGACTGGAGTACAGGCCTAGGCGTGCGACGGATTTTGAAGTGTCACGCGAACAAGTCAGTGCCACCAAGCCATCGAGTTTGAAAGTGGCGGTAATTGTTGTTCATACTCGTTGTTACTGCTGATTTGTGTTGTTTTACCGCAAACAGAAAATAAATTTTATGTATAGAGTGATTATACTTTATTTAACGATTCCATAGGTAGCAGTTGACCCTACGACAGTTACCTACCCCCTCGGGCTACACACATACAACATACATTGTAGGTTGCCCACCACTTTCCCACGGCGTTCTAAGGAAACAGATGGTTTCCTCCTTCACACTCTAATTTTTGTTTATAAAGATGCACCTTTTTATTAAAATGACTCTAGACCTCCAATGTCGAGGCATTCATTGTTAGCAGGCAGTATGCGAGTGCGTACATGTTGTTAATTATGTATTTCACGTCTCATCTCCGCCACTTGATGTAGCTGAAATCAAAGGTCATTAATATAAAGGAAAAAGAGTTAATAGAATCATAAGATCGAACAGTATTAATACGGTAAGTCTGCGTGGTTGAATTTCAGAACTCAGTTTTGAGTGCATGTTGACGCCACGCCGTACGCGTCGCGCCACAAATAACATCTGTGTACGTGGAATTCGAAACAAAGCTACCGTTGTAATTCGGTTTTGAATTCTTGAATTCGTCACAAGATGTCGCCACTTTCGTTAGCAAGTCGGATGGGAATGTGTCTCCCCTAGGTATAACTACCACAAATTTGTTAAAAAGTAGTATCTCTCCGGATTTGAAAAGATTGAGAGTAATACATAGTTGTATCAAGCAGCTATATATTACTGACGTCACTGCCTCTCTCGGTTACATTGTACCGGTGATTTTCACTCAATGACAGTGGATCCGAAGATCAGGCTATTTTAGAAACCAGTTCCTATTGGAATAAAATGGTCAAACATTAACTGGGCAAAGGCGAACCAAAAGCCGCCCGCAGGGCCTAGCAGCAAAAACCTGCGGAGCGGATTTTGAAATAAGTAAAAAACGCACAAAAAATAATTGTTTAATATGAATTTTTATTTCAGGGAGGCCAACTGTCGGGGGATCAACTGTCGGGTCACCATTTTATTACTGACCATTTAAGTATTTTTTTTAAATCTCCTACTTATTTTTCTAAAATATTCACCAAAATTAAGAAACCTCATTCTTTATATTGTATTTTAATTATTTTTTTATAGTGAATAGTATTTTTTACTTATGATAGTTATCTCTAATACACGTGAAGAAAGGTTACGCATAAGAGCATAACATAGACAAATTGCTGTTGATTATATTTATAAAAATGTCTCTTCGTGCATGGCGCCCTTTACGGCCAGTTTTTTAATCCTTTTTTGCCAGTCGTTCCTCGGCCCGGTTAAATGATCCATACACTATTCCCGTAATTTCCCCCATACCACTGCGGGGGCCAGACAGCATCGGCAAGATTTCCACCACCACTCACCAGGCACCAGTACAGTCTACTACCGTCGGCGAATCAGCAAAGATTTATGGTTTTATGTTAGAGGATGTGCTAGTGTTATGTATTATTCTTCATAAATATCATCAACTGTACTTCATCCTCAGCCACTTTGGATTTATTGTTAGGCATACTGATAAACTATGTAAAGAGTTTAGCAGTTTTGGTCATCAATTTGCTCACCTACTATTCATTGTCAAAACATTTGTAGACAGGATGGGTTATTTCAAAAAATTTGAAGAATTCGTCAAATACTTGAAGTTAATTTTCACTTCTGTACAAGTTTTATTCAAGTTCTGTTATCACAACATTATTTTATTTTTACATGAGCTCCACACAGGAAGCCCTGAGGAAAATAATCTCCCTCAGGGCCTGTGTCATCTTTGGGGATGGTGTGTGGAGGGTTGTTTTAAGGGAAGGAAATGGAGGAGAATTCTGGGAAGAAAAAGGGTTTAAGGGGTGGGTAGGAATCTGGGATTCAGTGTGTCTTGGTCATCCGCCTCCAAGACCTAGACAAACCTCACCCTATGAACCCGGGCACCCCTGATAAATCACCAAACGTAGCGAACCACTTGGGGTGACCTATGGCAGAGGTGTTATAGGCCAATTGCTTCATAAAACTGAAATAATCACAGAACTCAAGTAGAACTTATATACACGTGGTAATTAACCTCAAATATTTGATGAATCTGTCAGTTTCTTTGAAATAATCCGTCTTTATTCTATATTATTATCAACAAAATTTTTTTTAAAAATATAGCAATATCAGTTGAAAATATTTGTTTTTTCTGTTTTTCTAAATAATGGTGAACGAACGGCCTGTAGTAAGTAAAATAAAAGTTCAATGTTTTTCTGTGTTTATACGTATAAATGTTGAAGCAAGCCGGGAACTTCTCCACGATCCTCTTTCCCGTATCCCCCGCTCCCCATTACTTTCGGTCCAACGACATACTCCAATATTGAGGATACCATAGTCTCACTGGCTTCAGACGATTGGGAGGAGTTGAAACACTCGCACGGTACTCACATAATAAAAAAATAAACAAACAAAAAAGTTAAGTGCTTACGTCCGCAATTTGTTAGTTCTTCTTCCTTTTGTAATTAAAAAAAATAAAATATAAAAAAAAAACCAAAATAGCAACCACGTTCCAATAAATTGTGGAGTTCCTCAGGGATCTAAACCAGGACCACTTTTATTCCAAATTTATATCAATGATAATTTGCAATTAGATTTGAACGGTGATTTTTTTTTATACGCAGACGACACTTCAATTTTCTACTGGAGAAGATTTAGACATCTTAATAGAAAAGCGAAAAAAAGAGACCAAGAAAATATTAATGAATAGCTCCAATCAAACATCCTAACAATGTTTTTTTTGTAGACGGTGACACACCCTCCATAAATACACCGTCATCATCAGCAGCATGGTACGCGGTATGAGTGGATGGGTGTATTTGCAAAAGTTATCAGGCAAATTCATCGCCACCGGCATCCGAGCCATCTAGAGCCATCCACAGAACCAATTAAAAAACAAATGTGGAGCCGTGCGTTTGAATGATGTTTTTAATGACGGAAGTTTTTTCACTCTACTTTGCACAAGAATATTGTAAAATAAATTATTAAATATTTCACGCAAATACGATGTGGGTAACAAATCTCAATCACGGAGTATCTCTTCACTACATGGTGTTTGGAGATGTGTATTATATTAAAATACATCTCTTTGAATTTCAGTTTTGTTTTCTTGATTGAATGAATGGATGAAGGGAATCTTGGAAGTGGAAATTATTTCACTTCCAAGATTCCACGTTGAAACTCGGCAATTGTAACAATGTATTCTATGAACGTTGGTAGCAATCACACACATTGATGTTAAACAAATATTGTTGGAAAAGTTTTATTTTACATTAAGGAAAATGGACAGGAGGCCCCGAAAAAAATACCTTCCTGCAATCCATGTCATCTTTGGGGATGCTGTGCGGTAGATCTTTTAAAAATAACTTCTGTGAAGGGAAAAGGATGACGGCGTGGGTAGGAATTTGGGGGTCAGCGTGACGTGTGAATCCATCCCCAGGAGTGATGTGTGAATCTATTCCCCCCACTGCGACTAACTGGAGAGGTCAAAGGGTTCTCTCATCTGGCTTCTCTCTATCCGGCCCGCCACGCAATCGCATCCGCCATCTGGACAAATCTCGCCCAACGAAACCGAGGTAAGGATTGCTAAGTCACCAAACGTAGTGAACCACTTGGTACCTATGGCAGAGGTGTTAGATATCCAATGAATATGATAGTTTCTAGTCATGCTAGTAAATGTTATGAAATGAAATGTCTAGAAATTCCATTCATTCAGTTGTGCAAATTTGACGACGTCAGAGGTTTTTAAATTTTCATTTAATGACATTTAATATAGGTACAAATACATGAATGTTACCCGCCTCACCAGACGAAGTTTTTGAAAGAAAAAGTTCTTTAGCACCGTTGTAATTTGAAACTCGATGCAACGAAAAATAGCGACACTAAAAAGAGACACATCTCTAAGATTTAGCCTGCGAGAGAATGAGATAATATATTCGGTCTCCTCTTTGTGCGGTGCTTCGTTGCCTCCTCACTCTTGTCTATTTTAGTTTTCTGAAGGTTTCAATTCTACCGCGTGTGAATTGCACACTCAGATTTTTATTTTATGATGTAAGGGCTCGAAATAAATTTAAATTCACCGGTTTTGTCCTATGGGACTTCTTGTGTTGTAGGTAAATATTCTTCTCTCGGTCCTCAAGTAGAATTTAACTAATATTTGCGTATATTAAAAATTAGAGATACAAAAATAATAAAATAACGTGCCAAATAAAATTAATTTCAGTGTACCTTTGAGAGGGTGAAGTCAAAGAAACCGCAGAAGCGCGGCCGAAAGGGTTGGTGGGTGGAATTTTCTAGTTTCATAAAAGAATGGATTTTTAAAAGGGGTGCTTAGCAAATATTTTTAAAACAAAACATTTATTAAAAAGTTTGAACATAATTTTATTTTGAGGTTCCATACAGGGTGATTTCAAAAATCACTAAATAAATAATTGACAATGCGATACAAAGTCAAATGAATTATTGAATCCTTTGCGAATATTCAGCACCAAGCGCCACTCCTGAGTGAGCGTTGGGCCCGAGCTCACTCAAGACCACGCCCTGCATAATTATGGATTATTTATTTTTGTTATTATTTTCTATTTATGTTCTTGTTTCTTTACTGTGTAAATGTAAAAATATGTATAACTATATGGGACGTGTGGGATTGCACTATCCTCCCCACATCCTGGAATAAAGAATTATTTTTAATATTGAAACTGGCAGAATTTCTGAATCACTCCTCAATCCAAAATGTATAAAATGTATTTTTCTCTTTTCGGAATGTGTTTCTTCTCGATAATTTTCTTAACCCAATTTGTTTCATCCCGCGGTCAAATTTATATGTGACAGCATAACAAAATTTATCTCCATTCTAACATAATTAAAAAAAGCATAGAAAAAGGTTTTTGGTATGGCTGAACAGGGTTCTATCTATGGATAAAGCTATGTGCAAACTGATTCAAACATTACTAAGCATAGAAAAAGGTTTATGATATTACAGAACTGGGTTCTAACTTTGAAGATTGGCTAAAAACAAATTGATTTTAATCGTAAAAAAAGATTTATGATATGACAGAACCGAGTTCTTACTCTGATGATTGGCTAAATAACAATTGATTTAAATATTACTAAGAACAGAAAAATGTTTATGATATCACAGAACCTAGTTCTAACTATGAAGATTGGCTAAATAATAATCGATTTAAACAATATTAGAAACAGAAAAATGTTTATGATATGACAGAAAGGATTTCAAACTATAAAGTTTGGCAAGTGCAAATTGATTTAGATATTCAGACCATGTTATGGTTAAACTTTGTGTTAATTTTTAAACCTGTCTGGCAAGAAAAATAATTTTAGAAAAATCCTTGTCGTAGGTCCAAGACTTCAAAAAACAACACATTATGTTTACATTTTTTAACGACAATTTTCGAAAAACTTTTTCGCTTATCCTATAATATAAGTAAAATTGTTACCTTATAAGGTAGGTACGTTCGAATGTGGTATTATTTTTAATGGAGGTTTTTTTTAACTATTTTTTCTTTGATGAGCCATTATTAGATGTTCCCAAAACCACTACACATAAATATTAAATTTTTCAATACTTTTTAAAAGTTTTGTTTCTCACTACGTACATCCTGTTTTTTTACAAAACACATATTTAGCGAATCTGAAGTACCTTTAGGAGATACCTACCCCAGTGGTGTAACTTATTATTTGATGCGATTTAATGAAAAATTTGTTGGAATTCTTTTTTTCTCGAAATTTTCACATAACTTTTCTTTAATTCCGCGAAAAAGGCAACCCTTCGGAAAGTGGTTAGCGAAGGTAGGTACTTTTAAGAAATTCGAAAAAACTTTCCGCAAAATAAACCCTTGTATTTTTAAATACATACTTGGATCAAATGATAAAGTATTTGTAAAATGCCCTTTGATATAATTATCTGGGGAAATTAAAAAAATATTTTTAAGTCTCTAAGAGTTAGCAAATACTTTCATAAATGCCTCGGAAAAGTACCTCAATTCAGAAGTAGGTACATCAGGCAAAATGGCGTTTACTGTATTTATTGACGATATACCTTCTCTTTATCATGTATTATAATAATAAGACATTATTTGGAAAAATAAAAACTTTGATGATAATTGAAGAAAAATCAGTCATCTAAATTAATTAAGAATCCTTCAAACTTCGCAAATTCACTTTGTGGTGTCAACATTATTAATAAATAGTGGTGTACACAAAGTTATTTGTTTTCATTTATTAATTAAGAATCACTTCAGTGAAATATTATCAATCAGTACAACCATGAAACCTGTCTCTATATGGCTTTAGCTATTACAGGTTGGTTATGACTGATCAGTAGCTGAGTTTACAAATGCCTGGTTCCCACCAAGGCGTCGTGGTTTCATTTCCTCTGCTGACTTTAAGTCCTAGTTTCAGGTCCTCCATCAATGCACAAGCAATATTTTTCACTTATAAAGACGATAGAAGAAGTTTTTAAAATATTATCATGTTATTCGTAATACATGAATATCTTCAGTTTTTTCTTTAAAAAATAAATAAATAATAAATTTAGTCCCTGTGATAGTTCGAGCTTTAAGACACAGATGGCTCTGGTATAAATAGATCACCGAGATTATAGACTTATCCGACAGACGTCGGTAGTATACAGGTTTGCCCCTCCGCATGTTTGTAACCAAAGTAGTTAGCAGGTAGGTTTTTAGTGAGATTTTGAGAGCATAATAGAGAGGACGTTGGTCTTCAGGCCGTCCTATACACGCGTTCCTGATTATAAGACTTTTTAGTGTTAATAAAGACAAAGTTTTTGTTGTAAAGAAAACGGTATTGTTTACAAGAATTTTTTTCAACAATTACATATTTTAATTCGATATTTTTGGATAGCACACACTACTTAAGCCGCCGCTTCCCGAATTTCTACCGATTTCTTGCATATCTCCATTGAACATTTGAAGTTTATAAGCTTTAAAAAAATAAATGTTATTTTTAAAGATAATATCTATGCGGTCCCCACGCCGAAACGAAAATTATATGAAATTTTCTCGATAGAAAAAAATTGCAAAGTATGCTCCAAAATTTTTTATTTTCGAGCCTGTCTCTATTATTTAACAAGTTATAAGTTATATGTATGAAAAAATTCTCAGTGTTTCTTTGAACGTTGTTTTAGACATTCACGAGATTTTTGCTTTATTCTAAAAGAGTTGTGTTCTATTAAACATTTTCATAATTTTCGCTTCAATTTTATCATTTGAAATATAAGCGCGCTCTCTCCAACATTTGTAATTACATATCTCTCCATCTTATTCTTTTTGTGCTCGGATACGGGGCCTTAAGTACAATAGGAAATCCCTCCCCTATTGTCTCCTTCCATTTACTCATGCTGAAATATGTCACCAAAACACTGTTCTGTCCTTGTAACTTTGATTTAAGATGTATCCACGAAATATACTGTGACACTGATATTGTAGATGAAATGCTTCCAGGCATGTACGAGTATTTCATCTTGGCTCTAAATAACAGTTACCACACAAAAATATGGAAATCGATTGCAATAAAAATGGATGCTTTAAAACGATCAGTTGATCTCCAGGTCAAACCGCTTACAATAATGCCATATATACTCAAATTACAAAGTCAAATATAATATCCGATTGTCCTCCCTTTATAGGATCCTGTGCCGTGTAAGCAGTGAGCAGCAAACAGCAAACAATTGCAATGGGCTTGTCTGGTGTCCATGTCCTGAATCGAAACTTATTCATAATCAATAAGATATTGCGCTGGATTTGACTTTCTTCTTTTCTGCTCTCAAAATTGATTTTTTGTTTTTTTGTAGTTTGAATATCTGTGCATCCATTGGGTATCCATTAATACTTGGTTTATGTAACAAAGTCGTAAATCTCGATTAAAAAGTAAGCAATTTGCTTCGCAGTGCTACTCAGTATTTTTTTAATATATAAAAATAATGATAATTGGAGATTCTGTAGAGCGCTATTTTTGTGAAAAATCACCTCAAGGGCGCTGTTCAATTTATTATCAATAAGGCTCTTTCTAATTTTATTATTTACAAACAGATATAGAAAACATACGTACCTATCAGAGAAGATACGATCTTGCACAGAGGACACTATATTGGAAATTGTATGATTTTATATTTGCTACCCTCCATTACTACAGAAATTACGAGAACATTGGATAGAGTTGATATATATATCTTGAAAGTGTGGAGAATTTTGGACTCTTTAAGAGTTGAGAATTTTTATGAAATGATGCTTATTACAGGAGAACATTAAAAAAAAATAAAGTAATTCACTACTAACCTGGAATTGAAATTAGTTAATGAAGATTGTTTTGTATTATTTTACTATGTTGTATCTTTTTATTATTCAATAAAAAAAAATAAAAAAATGTTACATAGCCTACAAGTTGCATGAACTCACTCCGAATAAAAAATAATCAAGCACAAAGGGCGATGTTCTGCCTCCCTTGCCGATGCAGCGCCTCGCAGATGTTCGCAGAGCGAAGGGTACATGGGTTCGCTGCTTTGATGCCTCACAGCTGGGACGAGTCGACACTACCGGAGATCGGAAAACCCTGTCGTCCAGTGGCAGGGCACGCCCCTACACCACGCATGAAAATTTTACCTCAAGCCTTCATAGTTTTTTAAAATTTGTTTATTTCACGAATATTTTTTTTTTGTATTAATTCACCCGCCATGTTAGGGATATCCCTGCGTTATGGCAGGTGAAGTACAAGAACTAAATAAGTTTATCGTTTTGTTTTATTTTATCTTTTAAAATTTCATACCGCGTAATTTTATGAATGCATAATTTTATACGGCAGAAAGTGTATTGCACTCATCGCTCTGTTCAACTGAAATAAACAAACTTTGTTTTTAATAATTCTACTGGTATCTCACCTAAGATTATATTTGTCCATAACCTAAGTTAAACGTGTCGATCTTTTGTGTACGAGCTTACGAGGAAAACATCACCATTAGGAGGCAGTCGATCACACAGAATGTCCTAATATTGGGATACCGAATTTTCGGTGGTTTCTGGAATTTCAATTCTTTAACGAGATAAAACTGAACCCAAACTATCTTCAGTTAACTCTCTTTGCCACTAGGCCACGGATCACAAAGGTCAAAATCATTATGGTTGTTATTACGTACTATCGAAGCTCCTTTTGAACGAGAGCGCCTGAATCGGCGGAGGTGCTTGCTGGAAGCCTATATTAATATGTAAAAATTCCAAAGACAAATTTATCGTAACCACTGAACAATGGCTGGGCCAGTGATGCTTAATCCCTGATTTGAATAAAATCGAACCGGGCAACATTGCATCGGCTGTATGGACAGCATGGTGGAGTTTACAATAAGGAGGCAAATGGGGTTACTCTTTCACGGGGTTAAAGCGAATTCTCGATCAAATAATGTTGATGCCATTTATTGATTTGTTATATTTATTATACGGCTGTAAAGGCCATTAAACACTTATGACATAATAATACACTGCAACAGGAGTAATCACGGAGTAAATTTAGATAATTCAGATATATACGTCAGGTGGAACTGATGATTGATGTATATTTTTTCTTTTTTTTTTCATTAACCACACGTAGGAGGCCCTGCGAAAAATGATTTGCTTGAGGGCTTATATTATTTCCATGAGGGTCTTTTTGAGGAGAGGAAGGAGTGAACGTGGGTCTTGAAAAGACCTTTGTTGTGGGAGTGAGGAAACACAAAGGCCGGCAAATCGTTTCACAGCCGAGGTGTTGAATTCAATAATGAGTCGTAACGTATGGAAACAACCAGTACTCGTGTGAAAAATATCCACCGTGTATAAATGAGATAAACATATAGAAGAAAAGGGGCCAGCCAGCAAGGCCAACATTACTAAACTACATCACATATAAAATATTTGTTTCAAAATAAATAAATAAATTATATTAGAACGGTACGTTTACACAAGTAAAAATTTTTGTCGTAATGTAAATTAAAAAGGAATTGATAAAATGGTATTCTTGGCCATTTGCGGGGCTGAAGGCGGGTTTCCAATTCAGTTTAAAATATTTTTTTTGAATCCTTCGATTCTATCACTGTGCATAAATACTTTTTAAATTACATGTTATGAAATGAAATGTAAGGTCACGATTGGATGTGCACAATAATAAATTTTGTAGAAAATACGCTTTTTTACTATGATGTCAACAAGTTTTGAAAAATAATAATTATTAAAAAAGTTATATTGTGTACATTCACCCCTGTCTCCCTTAGTTTTCTCTTCCCCAGACAAAGTGCGACAGAACGTTTCTGTTGCAGAGCCTATTTCGTAATGTGAATAATAAATATTGGAAGAGAATTTATTGGGCGGCTTATCCAACCCAACTATTACTGTTACTAGTTGCGTTGGTATTATTGGTCGACGATCAGTAACTACACGTATCTTATAAGAATTATTGGTTCTTGGTAAGAATATTAATGTGGATTGAAATAAGGGGATCAGAAGTAAAATGTAGTGATTTGATTCACAGAGTAGGTTTTCAGTATGAATTATTGCCAAAAATCATTCACTCACATTGTAAGTGTCAAGATATTTTTACTTTTTCTGTGGGATGGTTGTAAAGGCCCAAGCTGCAGATGTAAAACTGTGCGCCTCGAGATTAATGTGAGATTAAGGTGTGAACTGTGCGCCTCACATTAAAATCATTAACGTGACATTAAATATCTGAACCTACGAAGACTCTTCAAGCTTCATAAACGCCTTGAGGTGTTTTAGCAATAGCACAAATTCGAAAAAAATTAAAATAGAATCAACATTAGAAATAATAATGTTTTTTATATCCCCCAAACGAATACCAAACAAATGCAAACTCACAGCAGTTTCATTGGACCTCGTACATTCTTTTACCGAAAAATATTCAAATGACAACTACACTAATTCAATACATAAAGGACTTGAAGTCGTGGCTTGACAATGTAGATATTGAAACGGTGTTCGTTTAATTTCTATCACTCTATGTTTCTCACAAACAATACACTTATTATTACACTATGTACTTATAATTACTCTAAACCATTATTATAACACTATTACACTTAATATACACTTCCTATTACACCTGATATTACACTATACACTCACTGTTGCATTGTTGTATGTTCATTTTGTGCATAGCTGTTTAGACAAATTTTAATCATGTTTTTGCTTTATATGCCCAATATTTGTTCTTTCTAGGTACAATAAAAAAATATATTAAACTATATTACCCACGCACAGGCTGCGCCTTAGTGGGTTCCCATTATTCTTATTATTTCATGATATTGTATATATCAAATGTAAAATTTGGGAAACATAAAGGAAAACAAAAAAAAAACAAAAAAAGTCTAAGTCTAATCTGCACATAATCGGGAGCGAAACGCGCTCGAGGTTGCTTCGTTCCTTTCCTATAATTCGTGGTTCGGCTCGCGGTTTTTTCTCCTTTTTATCCACAGCATTACTTCCACAACCCTGTCTTGGAGTACTCAAATCACATTCATATATATAGTAAAATTATCGTCATATAAATGCGCCGTAGTTACATCAACTCTTTTTTTTTTTTTTTAAGATTGGCAAAATACATTATTCATAGATTTGCAGTTGTCGTAAATGCCATTGTTTGTTTTTTGGTGTTTGCAAATTATGTATGAGTATGAACCTACGTAAAAAACAATTTAATAAACTTGCAATTTTTTAACATATTTATAAACATAACAGAACTGAATATTTCGTCACCAAGCCATAATTTATACAATGTAGATATTTTTTATATCCACGTCAAATTGTGCATTAAGTGCATTCTTCAATCGCGATTCAACAATAATAATCCGCAGCCAATTCAACAAAAGATTGAACCTTCCCTTCGCCTTTGTTGACCGTTCTATCGGAAACGGCGTTTTTTGCCATAAAGTCATTGATACGGATATTTTTCAAACATGTCTTAAAAACTTTCCTATATCGAAAGGTTTGATGAAAGACAAAAAATAATACATTTTACCTTCTAATTTTGGAGAACTAACCAATACAATTGAGATTGTTTTCATCAAAAATTAAAATTTCTACTACTTATGATAATTTTTTTGAGCGAGCGGTGCGAAATCCTGCTTAAACATTTGTTTAAGCAGGATTTGTTTTGCATTTCTTCTGTCTTCAAATTTGTTTGTGCGTTCCGTTTCCGTCTCAGGATGGTGACGTTATAATGGTTCAACAAAGGATATTTTTCAAATGAAAAATCGTTGTGCTTATTTGGGCTTTCTCTGTCGCATTTTTTTTCAATACTTTCTTTATTTTCAATTTGGATGGTGAAAAAATGTTACTTTTTATGTACCTACTCACAAATCTTATGAAATCTTAGATTTTTTTAAAATTTATTTATTTAGCATACTCACCATTCACATAAATACTAGTAATTTTGTTTTTAGGGAATAAATCTTTTTTTTTCAAGAAAGCTGTTTTACGCCACTCCAACTTGACACGTTTTTTTTTAAATGTAATATTCCCACACACATCTTACGTGATGACATTTTTTTCGTACAATTGAAGACTTGAAGATTTTGGCAGAACAAGTAGGTGCTCACCTGAAAGATATTTTAATCCAGGTAAGATATAAAACAGTTAATGCAGGTGAGAATTTAGTTCTGGGTACTAAGTTTAATAAATTTTTTTTTTTTTTTTTATCTTTGAAGAAAAGATATTTAATTTTTTGTTTTTTTTTTTGTTTAATATTTGTAGTTTTTAATAATAAGTATACATTTTTTTGTTATACAGTATTGCAAATGAATTTAAAAATAGCATTTTCTCATTATAAAGAGACAAGGTTATTTTCTATTGTTTTATTTATTTCTGAATGTTATCTGATCTGAATAGCCAGATACTTCCTCACCTTCCTCTTCCCCATCTCCTTCCCTCCTCCACTGCCTCACAACATACCCCAATTGGTGATGCCATAGACTCACTGGATCCAGACGGGAGAAGTCGGGACTCTTGTGCGGTATTCATATAAAAATATTTATTTATTAATCTTAGTTAGATTACAATTTGGGAGGCGGGTATGGGTACCGCAGCCCCAGGAACCATTTATTGAATAACCAACACCAATGCCATAGGTCACCCCAAGCGGTTCCCAACGTTTGGGATTTGATCAGGGTGTGTGAGTTGATGAGGTTAATGGTTTGTCAAGGTCTTGGCGGCGAATGCATTTGGCCACCTATTGTATGGCGGGCCGGATCGGGAGAGACTGGTTGAGGGAGACCCAACCTCAACCTCTCCAGCCGGACAATCGACCCATGCCATCCACCGCAAGGATGGATTCATACGTCCGTCACTCCTGGACACACTGATCCTTAAATTTCTTCCCACCCCTTATACCTTCCCAAAATTTCTGCTTCTTTCTTTCCCTAAAAAGACCCTCCATACAGCATCCCGAAAGATAGACATAGGCCCCGAGAGAATTGTTTTTTCATCGGACCTCCGGTTTGGACTACCATAGAAATTTTCGAGCTTATGACATATAATTTTATCGTGATACAAATTATACCATTTATATTCTATCCACAGCATTAATAATAATTTATTTATGAGTTTAATGAATAAGGAGTTTTCTTAGTGATTGATGTAAATGTCACAAAACGAGTAATTCACACTTCTTCTTAATTCGGTTCCTCATTGCTGAGGATGGTGACCCTCACCAGGGTGGAAAAGGCTCCTCCACTTTACGCGGTTCTGCGCTGCGTGGAGAACTGCAAACACCGACGTACCTGATGCCAGTGATTCTTGGTCACTTAAGAGTCTAGGAGGACAATCGATTTTATCAAAATTTGCCAAAATAGTTAAACTTTGTGTCGCTTGTGTCGCCCTCATCGAATTTTTAAATCAATTCCACCAAAAGCTAATGTACTTTTTACTTCAAATAAGTTAGATCCCAGTATCCGCTCGTAAAAACCCGAAGATTCAGCGATCATTCCCGAACACAGACTAAAAACGGCATATTACATGTTGGCCATATTCGAGGATTGCTGAATTTCGATTTTTCCCTAGAACGTGGGGAAATTTCCCATGAGATTCCCTATTTAGTTGAAAAAATAATTGTAATATATCTAATAATAATCTAAGACTAACGGATATCCAAGATTCAAATAGTATGATTTTAGAATTAAATAGGGAGTTGTTTACTGGTTAATAAATAACACAACATTTAATGTTGTTTTTAAACGTTAAAAATATAAATGTCAAAAAGTTTTATAAAATCTACTTCTTCTCAATATGAAGTTAAAATAAGAGGGGTATTGATATATTTTTTATGTTAATAATATTCCCATGTAAAGTATTTTTCCATAAATATTGGGAATTTTTCTATCAACTTTTATCCCTGAACACCTGCAGTTACGAGCGTCTGGCACTGTCTAGGACTGGTGCCTATAAGGGTCTACGCACGACCCAATTTCTAGTCACTTCTTGCTGTTCTGCATGCAGAGTCTCTGCAAATCGGGTGGTTAGTAGTCACAACCGCCGGCCGTATTGTTATTATTCTCCAGCCGTATTATTATTTACCCTCTGCCGGGCCCCCACTCTTCCAATTTGGCTGCAGAGTCTCTGCGTATCGGACCGTTAGTAGGCAGAACTCCCTGCCGTATTATTATTTCCCTTCTGCGGTGTTATTCTTATTCCGCTGCCGGGCCAGCGGCAGAGGCTTCTTTCCAATTTGCCACCAATCTGCAGAAGAACCGACTTGTTTCTACTTGCCTCAGCCCCGATATTTGTCATTTCTCACCGGGAGCGTTCAGGGCGGTCGTTGGCAGCGACTTATATTATTTACGATATAAATATTATTAATTTAGATTGCATCATGCTTGAAAAGGAAAAAGAAATTTATGGATGGACCCTAATTCCTAGAAGGAAGAATATTTTTTAACATTATTTTTTTTTTGCCTGTAAATCCCAGAAGAAGGAATAATATTTTTTTACATTATTAATATTATTTTGGCCTATAAATCCCAGAAGAAGGAATAATATTTTTTTACATTATTAATATTATTTTGGCCTATAAATCCCAGAAGAAGGAATAATATATGTAAAAGCCCCGAAAAAGGGCGTTTATTTATAAATAAATAAATAAATAAATATTTTTTTACATTATTAATATTATTTTGGCCTATAAATCCCAGAAGAAGAAATAATAATTTTTTACGGACTTTTTTAACGGACGGCCGGCGTAGTCCAGCGGTAAGGCTCTTGACTAGCATTCCGAAGGTCGCGGGATCGAATCCCGGCGTGTTAAATAAATTTTATTTGATTAATTTGTGTTATTTCACAATTTATTTATTTAAAATAATATATAGTATATTTGCGGCACGTTCCAGAGTGGAAGATACTCTCAGTATCGGCCTGGTGTAAGACCACCATTCAAAATTGAAAAGTTGCTTGAAATGGCTTTGGCCGTGTTTGATGACCAGAACTGAATAGCCTGGTACTTCCCACCTTCCTCTTCCCCGTCTCCTTCCCCTCACCACTACCTTCAGCCTCACAACATACCCCAATTGGGGATGCCATAGTCTCACTGACTCGAGACGGGAGTAGTTGGGACTCTTGTGCGGTATTCATATAAAAAAAATTTAAAAATCCCCAAGAGGGAATAAAAATTTTTTGCCACTGTTACTATTTTTACTATTATTGTATTCTTAACCCTCAAAAGCTATTTGTTCGATTTAACATTTTTATTTCGAAACAATTCATAAAAGTCTCACAGAAATCAAATGTACACAAACGAAATAAATTTATGAAACATTGTGAATTATTTTTTCATGGAACGATAGAGGTGATAATAACGTTTATTTTTAAATTAAATATGTCCATTAAAATATGTATGTGTTTTAATTTTTTTGTATACGATGATATAATATGCAGTCTGTTTAAACACTCAGGCTAATTTGTTCGGTTGTCGGAACAACTCATATAGTTCTCGAAGAAATCAAATCATGGTTATAAATACAATCTAAGCGGTGCACTAAATACAAGTTCAGCAGCCCATCATCAATTTTCTGAGTGAGATTTCGTCGGATCCAGTTATCTCCAGATTAGGGAAACTGAACAAAAGGACAGTGAAAACAATTCCAAAAAAAGTACTCCAAATACTTAAGATACCAGACCCGACTACCGGGAATGATTCGGTAATTGAACCAAGTAGTGATGACGATGGTGTATTGTCACAAGATGATGAAGACGATCTTTTCTGTGTATAAATATAAATAAATAGCTTGTGAAATGAAGTGAGCATTAAAACTGATTTAATATATTTTTAATTTTTTTATTTTATTTTTGTACTAAATATGTGTGACTTTTCGAACATTTTTTTTCAATTATTTTTATTAACATGTCTATACGGAACTAAAAATCTAAAAAGGTGTGATGTAATTACAACCACTGATTTGATGCCAACTTTCGGGGTCATCCACCCCATTGTACGGTGTTAAGAAAAGAAATTACCACTTTTTTTATTCAAATCTAAAAATTAACCGTAAAATAATTGAAAATGTACGCCTTTATGAAACTTAAGTTTCCGACCGCAATCTGAAAAGAAATTATGAAACTTTGATAATTTTTTATTAATTATTTTTACATGAAACGACAAAAAATAAGTGGACGATAATGTTTGTAGTAGTTTATAGTAATTTGCCTAATAAAATTTGTGTATATTTTTTTCGTAATCAGTAATTTTAGTTGGAAAAAAAGTAAGGTGAGACATTTAAAAAAAAAATTATGTTGTGTGCAAAATTTTTATATTTCAAAAATTATATGGGGTGTAACAGCACGTACCCGAGACATTTTAACCAGCGATTCGTGAGCTTATTTAGAGAAAAAAATGTTGATATCATTTTTCTGTTTTTCTATTAAAAACATTCAAAATATCACACGTCGCAACTGACTAGTTAGGATGTAGCGCGTTTATAGCCTAGCGACCATTTGATAAGCGTTGCGTCTCGTTCTAGCAGCACTTACTTTACAAAAGACAAACGAAACAGCGCTAGTTCATCGTGTCGGAATATATCGTGATGGGATCAGTAGCGGCATGTGATTAAAATACTTTTTTTTTGTTTTTAATAGAAAAAAAATATCATCCGGCAGCAAAATGATATCTACATTTTTTACTCCAAATATGCTCAGGAATCACTGGATAAAATCCCTCAGGTACGTGCTGTTACACCCGTACGTTTATTTCCATTTATAAAATTTGAAAGCGTATTTTATCACCTTTCAAAAACAATTTTTAGTTTTCGGATACCTTCAGAAATATTCCATTTATTTGGATTTCATCGTAAAGCGGAAATATTTTTACCCTCTGAAATAATGTGATATTTATGTGGCTAAAATTATGCCTTTCGATTAACCATTTTTTTGCCCGATGTTTTTTTTTAACAAATCGGATTATTGTCTTTTGTCAATAAAGCCAACGCTAATCCAATACGTTGACATTTGGAAAGTGACAGCGCCATGATACAGCGCGAGCGCTCCGAACACGTCCGCACAGCGCAAAATCTACGACCTCTCTGCAAATCGGGTCGTCTGGTGGCAACCTCCAATCTACAGCACTTCTTGCAGAACAGCAAGAAGGGACTAGAAATCGGGTCGTGCGTAGACCACTTATGCCAATTTTGAGGGCTGTCAAAACATGGAAATATAAAACACATTTGAAAAATACATTTATTTATTTAAAAGTTTATGTTTTTTGCAGAATAGAATAAAATAGTTTTATAACTTTAAAAAAAACACAAGCTTCAATACATAACCATGATTTTAGTATGTTTTTTGTTATGTATAATTTTTAACATTTCCTACGAAATAAAGGTATCTTCCTATGTTCGCAATATACTAATGATTTATTATATCACTTTTTAGGCATATGAATAAAAACATAATATTAAAAATTCTTCCAAAATTTGATAGGTAAGAATTATTCAACAAAAAAAAGGAGAATAATGTGTATCCCTGGTTGGAAATTATTTATTAATTTAGTTCTATTAATGTCCTAGCGGTATTTAACAAACATTAAAATTTTACAATAAATTATATAGTTGTACCAATGAAAAAATAGTTTTTTTCTCATTAGGAACATAATACAGGGTAATAGACCGAATGTAAATTGCCGGTATTAGGTAGATAATGCACTTGTTTTGCACAGTGTTACAAAATGGTACATAGTTTAGGTACAGTACGCGCCAAACTTAAATGTCGACCTGAAATTGATACGATCTATTATTGCGCAGATACAGTGACAGCAAAAGAGAAAGAAAAAACATACGAGTACGTGCGACAGAGAAAGACGTGGGCAGGGAGGCTTGCCGGGTTTCGTTCCTTAAACCCGCTTATTGCGACGTTTTCTGTATCAACGTCAGGTAGGCATTAAGTTTGGCGCTTACCACACAAGAAATTCACATCTAAACAAAATAAAAATCTATACAATAAAAACGTTTTGGTAGTACAAGCATAAGAAAAATAGAATCAGAAAACCAATAATGTCACAGACGCCGTTGTTCATGCGATTTTATTAAGGGTAATTTTTTTGGAAAGAATTGCTTCCTCTATATAAGGAGGATTTCTTATTTCCATGCCTCTCTCATACCTCTGGTCAATTATTTCTGGCAAGTAGCAATCAAAGTAGAAATTTTGAAGGCGTTTTAACATTTTAAAGTTAAAGAAATAATCGTCTCTTCTTATAGTTTCAACCTTCAATGGAATCTTATTTGAGGTCCAAACACCAAACACATATAGGTATCGAACTTGGTAACATGGAGTTTCCCATATTTAAATTTTTATCCTGAAAAAAAAATACAAAAAACTTATTAAGCAAAGTGAATTGGTGATTATAGAATAAGTTAATATTTTTTTCTTTGAATCGCCACGATAATAGCTAGATTAAATACTTAAATGATTATAATAATTAATCATTCATTTGCATAGCCCTTAAACTTTTGTAGAACGAAATATGATATCTACCCGATATATTTTATGGTTTCAATAATATATGAGGTATATACTACGAAAAACGAATAAAATGATTTTAAAGTACGCTGATTTACGTAGTGTAAAAAATTTAAATACGCCATAATTAAGCTTCATTATAAAAATATGCAAAACAGGTGGTATAAGTACAGATATTTTCTATTAAAAAATATTTTTTATATATCTTTTTAATATTGTATACGATTACAAATGGAAAAAAATCAGGGGGTCGATTGACGATTTATCGAAAACTGCTATTTTATAAACAGTTTTAAAGTACAAATTACTTTTTTAGTTAATATTTTAATTAAACAGGTGGAATACATCATACATGCATCTAATAAAAAATGATGACAAATATTTTTTTTAATGTGCTGTTACGTGCACAGGTGACTTTGAAAACACGCAAAATATTGAAAAAAATTTAAAAATCCCTCTCGGGCTCTTAAGCGCTTTGGTAAACTTTCTCTGCTTCTTTTCCTTTCCACTTTACCAGTTACTCAAAGTTGAAATCCCCAGTTTGGCGAGCAACGTGTCCAAAGTTTCTTAAAATATGTTGTTCGCAGATATATGAAAGCCTGTTGTGGATGCCTGACGATTCCAGAATGGACATATTTGTGGGTCTGGCTGTCTATGGAATCCGAAGCATCGTCCAGTTCCACTTTTCCAGGGCGTCTATTCCGCTTTCTTTCGCTGGCTTCGTCAGTAGAACAACGAGCAACGTGTCCAAATTATCTTAAAAATAGTGACAAACCGAAGGGTTCAGTTTTGGTTTCGGCTTCGGCAGGTTTCGGCAAGTTTTAGTTTTGGCATCAGTTTCGGTTTCGGCAGAAAAACTATCGAACCTTCGGTCACACCGAAACTCTGCGTTCGTGAATTATCGCGCGTCGTTCGGCTGAGTCACCCGCCATCATCAGTTGTGTTCGCCGGTTAAAATGCCAAATCAATGAGGTCCTTCCCTTATAATGTAAGTGCTGATTATTGACAAATTATTGTTCCAAGAAGTTAACATGTTTGTTCATTTTTATATATTTTTTTTGTTTTATAGCAGTAAGATATATATATATTTTTTTTATACTTCAATAACTGTTTTTTTTTTATTTTTATTTATTTCATTTATTACATGTTATTAGAACGTTGTGACTGTAAACGCAATTAAAATCAAGAACTCAATTAATGGGGTCCTCCATACTTAATTATGTTTACGCAAATGTGAATGGTAGACGAAGTCGGGGACGCCCGAGGAAGACGACATGGCACGACCAAATGATCAGAAACTTGAGTCGGGCGATGTCAAGAGTCAGAATAATAGAAGAGCATGTATGAGACCATGTATGAATGTGAACGAGGCAAGGGGTGTGTGCCAAGATCGAGTTGTTTAGCGGTCCGTCCGCTCTGCCTACCCCTGCGGAAAACGACGTGATGGTTAGTTAGTTAGTTACTTGATTATTGACCAATTTTTGTTCGCAGAAGTATTTAACATGTTTTGTTAATTTTTATTATTTTTGTTAGTTTTATAGCAGTAATATAATTTTTCTCACATTCTTCAATTATTGATTTTTTATTTTGTTTAAAACGTGTTAACTGTCTGTATAAGTATAAAAAATAAGCCAAATTTCTAAAAAAGTTTCAGTTTCGGTTTCGGTTTCGGCCGAAACTGAGACAGATACCGAAGATTCGGTTTCGGTAGAAAATCCTGTTTCGATCGGACACTACTTAAAATATGTCGTAGGGAGATAATTGTGAGACCATTGTAAATGGGTTACATTCTAAGAATCAACACAGGCACAAGAAAATAGAGCTTTAACTAGATGGGTAATAACTATATTATAAACATTATGGGTCACAAATTGCTGCTTCTTATGTTGTATGCGATACTCATTTAACCTTGGCAGTTAGTGAAATCTTTTTTAAATATTTTCTATCCATTGTGTGGTGCTTTATAGATTGTCTTTAATTCTGTCTAGTGTCGCATTTATGAGTTGGGTGTTGTACCCACGGAGATATTGAAAACACCAAACAAAACACTACATCAGAATATATGTATTTTTATTTACCCGTTGATAATCAAGAATCAAGAGCATTTTTTGAGATGCAGGTTTGCCCAGCCTCTCATCGGAGAGGTGCTGTCAGTGGCGGGCAGGTGATTGACACGCAGGTATTTATTAATTATTGTTTAGGTATTATCGTGTATTAATACTCACGGATGGATATTATACGGATTTGATCCGCTTGCGATGGAATGGACTGTACTTTATGTCAAATCGATGATGCAGGGTTGTGGGAAGATTGAATTGTGATTGTTTAGGTGTGGCAATTAATTGAATATTCGATACAGTAGACCACGTGTCCAAAAGTGTGCTTTTATTCTTATCCTATTCTCCTTTTCCTCTCCTCCTCACCAAAAATTAATTTAATGATGTAATAAAACTCCATATCCAAGTAACTCTAACATAGGAGACCTTTTTGGTTGATCTAATTTAACTTTGTATTTATGTATCTCTATATTTTTTATGTATAAGCTGTTTGTCTCTTACAAATAAATAAATAAATTTCTCTTATTTAATAAATAATTTTCAGTCAAATTCCTAAGTTAGTAGATTATTACAAATACATCTATTAACATACCTATTTCAATACGTACTACTTTGTTGTAACCCTGCATATATTGGACATTATTAATCGACTTACGTCTGTACGGTTGAAATTTAAGAATCAAACTTCGAATACATCTCTGACGCCACGCCATATGCAAAACCATCTTCGTACTTGAAGTTTGTTAAAAAGCTACTTTCAATAATGCCAAAAGATGGCGCCACTTGCGTTAGTAGATCGCATGAGGACCTGCCGCTGGCAAGTAGGTACAAGTACCATTGGATTTTTAACTTGAGCCCATCCCTCCAGGTCTAGGTTAGGTCTCCCTCAATCAGTCTCTCTCGATCCGGTCCGCCACTCAGTAGGTGAGCAAACGCATTCGCCACTATGACCTAGATAAACCTCACCCCACGAACCCGGGCATCCCGGCTAAGTTACCAAACGTAGCGAACCACTTAGAGTGGCCTATGGCAGGGGTGTCGGTTATCCGATATGTCGGTACCCATTCCTGCATCCCAAATGGAATGTATTGCTTCGTTTCTAGTGAAACTAAAACTTAAAAATTCAAAAATTATGTGTGTAATAAGTATTAGAATTAAATTAAAATGTAAAAATGTATCTTTATTTATATTGTACTATATGAAGTGACTCTATTTTAAGTGTAATAACAAAAAAAAAATCGAACAAAAATCAATACGAATCTCACAAATTTAAAAACACAAATTAGCAAGAAATCACCAAATTTAATAAGCTCTTGACGTAAGAGGTATAAAAAGCTCCTGAAAGAAGCCATGATAGCCAATAATGGTGAAGGCAGGTAGCTGTTGTAGCATTAGTATTGTCACCCGGCACTGCCCGGACCGTCGTCAGCCCGGGCGCAACTCTTTACTGGGCCGAAGACAGGGGTCTAAGGCAACCCAAATACTAAACAAGTAGGTAGAAGAATTTATTTGGATTAGGGACCCTATTTGCCAGGTGTATGGGTTCGCAGGCGTAGGAGGGTAATTTTGATTTTGTTCATTGTTGAATAGTAATACAGTAATAAGGTAAATAGTGCTGGATTTAACAATCCTATAAATTATATTTCCTGTATTTTATCAAAAACATGTACTGCACTATATATGAAAGCCCTATGGGCATGTAAATAAATAAAATAAAATAAATTAAAAACCTTTCTCGATATCATGATATCCGGGTGGTACAGCAGCATAAAATCTCGCGCAGTGAGGTTTAGCATCGTGTAATTTGCGCACGTGTTTTATCATGAAAGTTCTAAGGTCATCTATCATCATGAGCTAAAGATTTTTTTGTATTAGCTCCACACAGAAGTTCCTGAGGAAAATAATTCCCTCAGATTCTGTGTAAGTCATCATTGGGAATGCTGTGTGGAGGGTGTTTTTATGAAAGGTGGGCAAATCCGCCGCCTCAACCCGGACAAACATCACCCAATAAACCCGGGCATCCCTGCTAAGTACCAAACGTAGCGAACAGCTTGGGGGGACTTGGGTGGTTAATAAACAGTTACCTGGGCGGTGGTATCTATACCCGCTAAATTGATCTAGTAGTGATCGAGTAGATCTTCGGAATATAAAATTTTCGTCAAAAAGCAGCAAGAACTCTCGAACGACGATCTCTTGCTTTTTGAAAATTGTAAGGCTTCTTCTGTAATATCTTATGATACATTTTAAGCTCCCCACATCAATTACATCATGAGCTATACAGTTTAAATACCCTACCGTTTATCTGTATAAATATTAATAGTACAAATATAAAGAAATACCCAAAAATGTTTGATCCGTCTTTCTGATTTTAATAAGAAAAAAAGTTTTTTAAGAAAATGTTTTAACGCCAGCAAATCCAGCCATTATCTGAAAATGAATAATAAAATATAAAATAAACAGGTTATGATGCTAGACTACCTGTTTTATTAAATAGTTTTTTTTTTTACTTTTTCAATTGCGATGTTCTTCCTCTAGCAAGTGGCCTTAAAATTACAACAAAAGTGTGGGTGGATGAATAAATAAGGGACTTAAATCATTTTCACAATAAACTCAATTCAAAATAAAAAGTCTTAATGGTGAAAAAAATCAATGTGTCTCCCTCAGCCATTGTTGTCGATGGAGAATTATTATTGTTTGATGTAAGAACGGTTCGAATCCACCGAAACTCCGAGCTTTCGAAGCTTTCGAAACTTTGATACTTCAACTCTTAATTCGATTCGATCTGGGGATATTGAATCGAAAGGACATTGTTTATTGTTTGATATCGAACGGAAGGTACGACAGTTTTAGGAGGTTTTATAGATATGTTTGTAAGTTTGGAAACTACAAAAATAATCGGTAAAACTGAAAGACCTATGATTATCAAACATTGATGTTTTAAATAACGTTATTATATAACACAAAATAATGCTTCAGAGCAAAAGAAATTACATCTGAAAATAGAAATTATTTCGTACAATCTGTAAATTTACGACATCGACGTGAAGAAATACTGTGTAAGAAGTATATAACGGGTACGTACACACATTTTTATGTGAGGTGGTGCAATATTATATTATTATATTTAGAAACCAAAAAATCTGACATCTTATGTAGACTCTTGATTAGAAAACAAAAAAAAGCAATGACAGTATTTTTGCAGCGCCGGCGCCGTTTCGGTTAAATAAGGCCCTAAGAAATTAATAACATGTTTGGTATAATATAAAAAATAATGGTCAATATAATAAATGAAACACACAAATTTTAAGACCATTTAATTCAATTTAATAATATACAGACACTTTTGTGATTTTTTTTCGAGTTATTATTGCCGAGTTGCACTTCCTCCTCCTTTAGGCAACATTTCGGACAGCGTTGCAGTGTCTATCATCAGGACATATGTGTGATTAGGAGGTAGCGCAACACGTCAAAATAACCCAAAAATAAATCATTATAATACTTTTGGTCGTGAAAATCTAAAGTCATATCCGATATATAGACACATACAAAATAATTTTTTAATTTACTATGTAATGTTGCATTCCAAAGATTTTGCTTCCATCAAAATTTTTATTTTTTATTCTTAACATAGTAATAAAACAAAGATATTGTAAGAGTTTATTGTCCTCTACGCTAGGAGTTCAAATAGTAAAAGTAAATCTAAACAACTCTAATACAAGTGTTAAGATAAAATTTCAGATACCGTGGGTCGTGGAAAGCTTTCAGAATCATCAACAAAAGTAATCAGGCAAAATGGTTCATGAATGAATGAAAAAAACAAAGAAATAGAACAGCTTTAAAAAAAATGGTAATACCTGCAAGATCTGAGACAAGAATTTTTTAATGCGTATTTGCAGTATACCGGTTCGCTAAAACTAGCGAGCATGATGTTATTCGATGTTAAACGTAGGTCTCGTAGGTACCTACGCGAGTACGAGGTAAATTATTTAATGCGAGATTTAATTTAGAATTTTTAATACATTGATTAAGCTCTCTCACAAGTCAGATTTCCAGATTTACGAACACCTCTACACGTGACAGTTTTTTCCTTGATATGGCACCTCGATAAAAAACGTCTGTGGAAATAATCTAAGATTTATTTGCCTCAAAGGAGATTCTGAATCGACGGAATTCGGGCTGAGAATTTATTTATTTTTTGAGGCTTTTGTGTGCGTTTTGATGTCGATCCGAATTAAGAGAAGCAGGCTGTTGTGAATTTGAATACCTCTGGTTTATTTTCTTCATTCATGACATGAAATTTGAAAGCTCTTTGCAGAAGGTCAAAGGAGAAACAAACTAAATATTTTAAAAATTATAAAAAGATGCATTTATGATAATTTCAAAAAAATAAAAATTAATAAATTTAGTTTTTTTATTAATGTGATAGCATTTCAAGAATTATACATTTAATACAAAATAACGGAGTTCTACGAATAAACAATAATATTATGTAATAATAAATAGATTTTTGTGTCTAAAATCCACATTTGCAACATCCACATCTTTAAAGTTGAAATGTATTAGAAAGTTAAGTAAGTACTAATATATGTTCTACATTGAACCTTCTTCTTCTTCTTCCTCTTATCCTATTCTGGTCGGGGACCCATTGTATCGACAAGGCTCCTCCATACGTCCCTGAGTTGTGCCGATTGTTCGGCCTCCGTCTATGGCAGTCTCATCCTCTCCTCACACAGTTTCTTGAGTTGCCTCGCCCAATTGTGTCTGGGCCCACTGAACGTCTACCCTCTGGAATCGCATTCAGTATTTTCCTCGGAATTCGGTCATCAGACATTCTTAGTACGTGTCCAAGCCACCTCAGTTGCGATTTTTCTATGAAGAGTAGCAGTGGTTCGATATACAATGAACCAAATAAAAAATCTACGCCTAATAAAACCGGTCAGCGGCTGAGTTGGCTTGGCGTTTGGGTCCCACCCATTCTTGGCGTGTTCGAATCCTCGGCTGGCTAAGTCCTCCAACACGACACAAGCAACATTTTCCGCTTACAATGGTAGTAGTATGTAGCAAGTCTCATTTTATCAGGTTATTCCGGTTATTCGTAGCTCGGGGATGTTTGTCTTTTTTAAAAAAATTTTGTTTTTTTTATTATGTATTGAAGCCATTTTGAATTTCTGCCACAGTTCTACGTATCGAATGGCCCGACGAAGAAGCCAATTTCAAAGAAACGCGTGTGTGTGTGCGTGAGTGTCGCCAATAGTTGATAGTATGCATTATCATCGACAACGAATCTACCTGCCGAGTTTCAGCTAGATTGGTTGTCGGGAAGTGTGTAAATTTCTATTTCCAATATTCCACTTCATTAATACATTCATTGAAGAAAACAAAATAAAAAATCAAATATTTCGATTATTTAAAAAAAGTTTATTTCAATGCATTTTCATTTGTATTTCAATAATGCATTTTTGTATTCAGTGCACGCTCTTCCGGCGATTTGCCCCAAGGCATTTTATGGAGCTTTTTATTGAGATATATTAAATTGCAAGGGCGGTTTTACTATTTACGAATAATTTTCCGCATATTATTATTCACGAAATGATTTGCAGTAAAGCTCAAGGATCAATATTGCGAATATTTTCAAGTCCATTAAGTTTCAATTATTCACCCCTTAATGGACTTTCTGCATGGTGGAAAAGCTTAAAGGTCAAAAGCTTAAAATTTGAAAAATCTTGCACGACTCGATTTTTATAAACTAACATTGGCGAAGTTAAAAAAAAAAACTTTTGATATTGAGTAACTCCTGTTCAAAGTCCACTAGAACTGAGAAATGCTTGATTTTCAATTGGAATTGTGATTGAGCGTCATAGTAGGTAGGTACCAAAATTATTTTATTAAATAATAATTCTATATTTAAATCTTTTGCATTTTTTTTAAGCTTTTGACAATTATATTATTCAGTGATTTTTCATTGGTCTGAGCTCGTGTATAGTACGTACATTCCTTATTGTAAATGTTAGACACTCGTAATATTGCCTTCGTAAAAGGCATTTTTCAACAAACTTATTTATACCTTAAATTAGACGCTGCCGGTAATTTAGGAGACGGATATGGGTTTGGTGACTTAGCAGTGGTGTTCGGGTTCGTGGGGTGAGGTTCTCTCATACATATTCTCCTTACAATTTGGGAGGCGGGTCTGGGTACCACCGCCCCGAGAACCACTTATTGGATAACCAACACCCCTGCCATAGGTCACTCCAAGTGATTCGCTACGTTTGGTGAATTAGCAGGGGTGCCCGGGTTCATCGGTTGAGGTTCGTCTAGATCTTGGCGGCCAATGCGTTTGCCTACCTACTGCAAGGCGGGTCGAATTAGGAGAGTTGAGTGAGACCTAATCTAGATCTCTCCAGCCGGACTCTCTCGACGCAACGCCTTGCATTGCAATGGAAGAGATGAAATCATACGTCCATTACTCTTGGACACATTGACTGCCAGATTTCTACCCACCCCTCACACCTCCTTCCCAGAACTTCCCCTCCTTCCATCCCTACAAATAAAACCTCTACACAGCATCCCCAAAGATGACATAGGCCCTGAGGATGTTTTTTGTCAGGGCCTCTTGAATGGACCTAATGTAAAAAAAATAGGCCAAAAGCAAAACAAAGCCAAAAAATAACAACAAAACTATCAAAAAATTCTATAAATATGAAATTATTGGTAATTCATATTTAGGAACCTAAGTACATATTTGTAAGGTTTCCAGGTAATCGTTAGTTGGCGTTCCATCTCTATTGTTTATCCCTTTCAGAGTGTGCGTGTTCTTGTTTTTTTACCACCATAACACATTATGACTCCATCATTACAACATGCAATTATTGTAATTACAATTAGATGGCGGAATTTTTATTGCAAACATCGCGCTTCGGGCGTACTTCATCGGAGTGTAAATCAAATGTGAATAACACGCAAAGGATAGAACGCCAAACGTTTTTTTCTCCAAATTGGCAAATAACTAGAATTTATTTATGTTCACGTATTCCAGGTTGAAATTATTTGAGGCAGTTTATATCGAATCATAACTGCAAGAAACCTTCTGAACCTATAGAAATTGAGTTTTTTCTAACACCCTGCATAATTACATAAACATTGTTAAGTAAAAGGTAAGCTCTGGCGATATAAAATTTGCACAGATTTAAATATCAAAATAATATTTTCGATTTGCAACATCGGTTCCACTTAAGAGGGTATTCTTGTCTACAATTTTTTTTCATATTTCGATAGTTTAGGTAGGTATCTATTTAAATAAAATATCTTATTAAAAGGATTTTTCGAAATTTGAATTATTTTTAAAGTTACAGCTATTTTAGTGTTGTGGCTGGGAAATCTAGCTAGAATCTAAATAGAAACGCGTTTTTCTCAAAACAATTTTTTTCGAAACGTGTCACGAAATCTCAAGTTCTAATCGATCGATTTTCTTAAAATTCGGCATGATTTTTTTTTTGTATATCCCTCTACGGTAGCAACCAACTATAAAACTAAATTTTTAATTTTTATTGACTATTTTTAAGAACTCGAAAAAATTTAAAAAATAATTGAAAAAATAACATAAACGTAAGATATTTAAAGTAAACTAGCGATTTCCCGGCAGGCGTTGCAATTTCACTGAATAAAGAAATTGTTTCTCCCTGCGTGTTTTTTCCCATTCATCACGTTCCCCTTCCGCCTCCTCTTCCCCTCTTATGTCCGCTTCCCCTCTCACTTTCCCCCTCCACCTTCCCCGCCTTCCCTCTCCCCATCCCTTCTCCCGCGAACCCACCCTCCCGCGATCCATTCATTCAGATTTTCAAACAGCTCGCGTGCCACCTATTGCAATTTTTTTACATATTTTTTATTGCACATTAACCCGTCTAATCACAGGAGACCCTAGTTGTCCCAAAACATCATATGCCGTTATAATAACAGGAGACCCAGATTGTCCCAGAACGACCGAGCGTCATTAAAAGTTAGATATCTCTCTTCCTGTCAAGCAAAAATTTGTGATTTCTTTTATATTTGAAAGCGAAAGAAATATTGCTTCTTATTGTCTTAGGAATAAACGAGCCATATTGATCAGATATTTTACAAACCCGATCATAAGTGACGATTTTATTTTGCGCCAATGTGTGACGTAATAAACAATTAATTTAAAAATAAAATTGTATAAATGTGATAAAAAGTGAAGTGACAGTTTTATTACAAATTTTCTTAAAAAAAGGAATCTGTATTTAAAATTTTAATTTTCTTTTATTTTATGTACTTTTTTGAGGAAACCCCAGGTACGTAATTTTTAAGCTAATTCACATTTTCAATATAAAAATTTTAAATTTTTAAAACAAAAATCTTAATTTTTGATAAGCACATCGGAAAGATTATTTTATCTAGATTTTAGAACAATTTTTTTTTTTGAAAAAGATTAAAAAATAACCAATAAAAATGAACATTTGAAATGCATGGGAAGAACCGAGAATTTTTGCGTGCAAACTTTGACAGGCAAAAGTTCATAGATATTATTTTCTCATTATTCGAAGGGTTAATTTTTGTATATTAGAAGAACAATCAATCAAATTTGATACCTAACATAGGTATCTATTTAAAATAAATATATTTTTTTATTATATTCAATGTATTCGATTTTGGTTGGTGCCATAGGTGAGTACTTCAAATAAATTAAAAGGTTTCGAAAATAGAAATTTGATTGCACAATCATTCTTTTGCAAAATGTCATTCTCACATTATGACATTTTCGATAGTTTTGTAAGTGTTTTTGTAATGATTAAAAAACATTTCAGATTTATTGTCATGTGGTTGTAATAATCCAGAAACTTTCACGAGAATGGTTGAATTTCGATGTTGATTTTGATGTAGACGACTCATAACTCATATACACTATTTTAGCAAGCATATTTTGATTTTTGTATATAGAGATATTCTATAACTAAGTTGAGTGAGCATCGCGTTTGGGTCCCACCCGGGCATCGCGTGTCCAATTCCTCGGCTGGCTAAGTCCTCCATCACGACTCAAGTAACATTTCGGCTTACTTTGGTGATAGTAGGAGATTTTCAAACATTGTTGGGTTATTCGTAATCCGGAAATATTTGTATTTCTTAAAAAAAAAAAAATATAGGTTTAGAACAAAGATTAACTTTTACTTTTTAGACTGGCAATGAAGGCATAAATTATCGAACGAGTGATCTAATTTTAAATCCATTGAATTTTTGTGTGCACAAGCATTTTTTGAAACGCCATCAATTACAACGTTAAGGATGGGTTGTTTCAAAAAATTTGACGAATTCGTCAAATATTTAACGTTAATTTTCACGTTCTGTGTAAGTTCTATTCAAGTTCTGTGATGATTTCAGTTTTGTGAAGCAGCTGGCCTATGATGTTAAAAAAACAGAACTCGAAAAGAACTTACACAGAACCTGAAAATTAACTTCAAATATTTGATGAACTCATCAAATTTTTTGAAACAACCCGTCCTAAGTGTGTCAAGTTGTGAGGTTATTGCATAAATTTCTTTAAGCATTCGGGTGGTCAACACTCACATTTGAATATATGCAACAGACATTGTTAATAATAAATAATTATCCAATCAAACGCTTGATTCGAATCGTCGATCAAACCCCAGTTGAAGGCATTAATTATTTAATAAGCGGGATCAATTTCAGATGCAACAGCGTTCAACGTCACATTACAAAAAGGGCACAAGTCTAAAAATGTAAAAAAATCGTTTGGTGGTATTTATCTAACTGTCAGGGATGCTTCTAAATGCCAATCACGGGTTAGTTCAGCACCGCTTGAATTTAAAACGCGGTTACTCTGGGAATGCGCTGCGCGGTATACCTTTTAAAGACGGGGCTTGTAAAATGATTGATAATGAATTCTTGGGTCATCAACCAAGGCAGATCAAATATCAACAATTTTATTAAAACCTAATTTTAAACATTTTCAATTGTACTATGTGGTTTTCCCTTTATTTTAAGCTGCGGCTTACCCAATTTCTACCGATTTATTACATATGTACCACGCTTGAAGTTTTAAAGCTCTTCAAAAATGTATGTTATTGCGGAAAATAATATCTGTACATTCCTTTCGCCGAAACGCATATTATTATAAACAATTTGCTTCAGTTATTTTACAAGTTATATGCATGAAAAAAATCACACTGTTTTTTTAAATGCTGTTTTAGACAACCTCAGCAAGATTTTTTCTCTATTTTTAACGAGTCGAGTTGTTTTATTGAACATTTTTACAATTTTCACTTCAATATTATCGATTTTCACGTTAGCGCTCTTTCTAACATTCATATTTACGTACCTCTCTATTTTCTTCATTTTGAGTGAGTATACCATGCCCTGAATGTAATAAATTGTCATTATTGTTATTGTAAACTGATTAGGTATGTTATGAATTGTGACCGCTCGCAACACAGAAATTTCTAGTGAAACTGGCACAGTATATCAACAATAAGGATGGGCGTACGCTGAGACATCGGTCGCGCAGCATGTTCAGCGCAGTTGTGGAATGTATGAGAAACATGCACGTCTCAGCGTACGTCGCTCCGTACACTTCCATACAACACAAAAACCAAAACTATCTTGCGCTGAACATGCTGCGCGACCGATGTCTCAGCGTACGCCCATCCTAAAATGTTAAAGATAAAATTGAATAAATAAATAATATTTTGTTAATTTGAGACGTCTATTAATACAATATGTGATTTCTTCGAATGTGTTTTATTTACATAATTGGAGATATTATTTTATGCTTTGATAACTAATAAACGCTAAATATTAAAATATTATTTCAAAAAAGATTGTTAACTAATTTTTAAAAACCTAAATTTTGATAAATGAGCGAATTGGAATTGGCTTTCATTCTGCAGTAGAATCTTTTGGTAAGTACATAAATAATTGATGTTATTTAATAACACATGAGTGTACACTCGGGATATAAACGAAATGTGGGCAGACCTAGGCTGAGGACTACTCCATAATGCAGATTAGAAATCGACGTCCGAGGACAGTGGGCGGTGGGAGCTTATCTAGAAGGAGAGCAAGGCTTGAATTGGGCTGCAGCGCCATTGAAGAAGAAGAATCACACATGAGCGTAAATATTTAATATTTACAAGAAAAGTGTCAAACATTTAAAAACTTTGTCCAGGCAATGAAACTGATTACATAAAAAAATTGAAATCTTCGTCAAATGCACCACTTTCTAAAAAACATTTCGTTCAGGTTTTACTGCCTCCGAAAATACCATTACCGTTAATTGAACAGAGCCATTCAAAACTGCCAAACGGTTAACAATCATAACCCTCCCACACTTTAAACTATTAAACAACATAGGTAATGAAAGTATTTTCTCTGCACCGTCCTCAAATCGTATAAAGTTATCTGCCCATCCACCCTCGACAAAACTCGAGACTGAATTCCCAACTGTTACCGATTATTTTTGTTTCGTTCGGGTATTTTTTGTTTGGATATATATTATTATTGTCTGTTTGTGATTTTTTTGTTGATATGGGTAACGTATCTGCCGGTGGTTTAGCCGCCAACTTCATAAACACCGAATCTGTGGTTTCAGATTTGATTTTGAATTTTGACGGGGATATTAATTTCAGGGCTGCTTCTTCACCAAAACAAAATAACATTTTTTATATTTTAAATCAAATTAGTTTTTTGTTAGAAGCTTTAAAATGTATCGAATGTCGAAAAAATTTTAATTAATTATAACAAACTGAACACAAAATCCGTATCAAAAATATTTTATATTATTTTTTCGAAATGCAAACTGTTGCTGCTTTTTGTGTACTTAATTGAATTGGGTTTGTATTTTATTATAGAATTGAAGCGACTTACCAATATCTCCAAACTGATGTGTGCTGTCCAACCACCATGCACTGAGTTTATATCATCGTAATTGTGAGTTTTGTAGGGGTAAAGAGAAGGAACTGCGAGCGACAGTGAATGTCGTACGCGGAATGGTAAGCAAGCGAAGTTTTTGTTAGTGGTGTAGTTTTTAAGATGAAGCCATACGTGAAATCCTTTTCAGACACTATTTAGATTCATCTTTACGACGAATCGGTTTACAGTATGAACATCAAAAAAATATGTTACGTATAAATTAAAGCTTTTACTAGCTTTTCTATGTATCGTAAAATATTACTTGTTCTCTAGACTTTATGTCCGGGTTAAATCTTCCCCACAGGAAAAATTTAACCCTTCCACACACTTTTCCACAAATGATCATTTAGTCAATCCAGGCGATATAATTGCATTGTATAAGTATAATAAATTCAAAACTATACAAGAACAACACGTCAACCTACCAGAGACCACATGGGAAAATACTTCACCGACTCCAGATATTTTCATATCAGAGGGTTCGGCTCAATAGAACTCCTAACTGAACCGATAAATCCTACTGATCCCTCAATTTAAATATTTAAAAAATCTTTCGTAATCCTACATGTGTTTAATATGACTGATTTTTGCATCTTTATGTAAAGATTCTTAAATAAAACAATAAAATTATTATTTACATAACAAAAAAACCGCTATCGTAAACAACTAAAAAACATGTTTTTTCATGACTTAACTATGAATTAAAATAAGAAATGATTTTTTAATAATACCCCTTTACGGTTTAGACTATTTTTGAGGTTTTGTATGTTCTAACTTTTTTTCATTCTCATAAAATTATGCACAAAATAAATAAAAACCACTTTTTCGCTTACTTTTCTCGTGCAAATACGTCACGCAATTTTAAATTTTGTAGGCACGAGAATCGAAATATTTCTAGCGTTTATATTCCTCTTAAGGACTCCTCGCGGCAAGATAAATTCAACTAAATATTGAACTGGGGGGCAAGCAGTCAGCAGTCGCCAAAATACAACAATGCAACACTAATCAAATTAGCGCGAGCACAAACCTTTTGAAAATTGGGTCACTACAATAAAAATAGTTCAAATTTAGGCTATTATAATTTAAGGTAAGTTAGTTAAGGGACATAATTGACTTACTTCAACCTGTGATTCCTGACATTATTTGGAGTAAAAAATGTTAATTTAATTTTTGTCTCCGGTGACTTTTTCGATTTATTTTTTTCTTAAAAACCAAAAAAATTGTTTTTTCGGTTTTTAAAAAAATCTTTTTTTTTTCTTCGACATGTATTCACTATTCTTTCAGCTGAGTAACCCCTTTACCCCTTACCCTGACTCTAACTATCACATACCTACTGATTTTTTGTTTAGTTTTAGTCGAAAAAATTTTTTTTTTGCTTTCATCGGGGACCAAAATTTAACCATTTTTTTTTTTTCTTGAAATATTCAGATATTAGAAATAATTTGTTAAACTAATCAAGAACGTCCCTTAATACCATGCAAATGTAAATTTATCAATAAACAAGACGCCTTTAATTTTTCCATTTTTTTTTTTTTGGTTACAAAAGTAAGAAAAAAGTTTAAAAAAAACGGGTGAAAGAGAATTATTGTACGATGTTTTTTGTTGTTTTTATTTTTTCTCATTTACATAATCCCTTAAGCTCCATTTTTGCGCAAAATAAAACTTTAAGATGATGCACCACATCGTGTATAATTCGGTATGAGGCCGCAAACAATAACACTCCTTATGTAGATGGCTATAATGTATGTATTCCCGTTTAACATCAGCCACCATTTTTCATTTATTCACGATAAAACATCCAAAAATCGAGTTTTATTTTATTTTAGGAAGCTCGTCCATAAATAATGAATTATTTTACGATCATTTTGAAAAGTATTTAATTTACCACATTTTACAATAAAATCATAATCTAAAAGAGGTTCGAAAATAGAAGATTTAAAACTTTAAATCAGTTTTTGTAAACCTGATACTTTATTTTTTTCTGGACTTATAAAAAGACCAATCATAAAGATACTCAATTATTTTAAAGACCAGTATGTGTTCTACTTGCCAGTATTTAATTGAAGCATCTAAAATATTTCTAAATAATCTAATTTTCAAACCAAAATCACTTGATTTTGCATTGCTTAGTAATGCATCACCTTAAAAACGTAATAATTTGTATTGTAATCGGTTTGACAAATACGTTGGGTTAAATTCCTGTTTTTTCCGCTTATAATGTTGGTATTAGGAAAATCTGGAAAATTGGTAAATAAATATATTTTTATTTAAAATTTATTTTCATTTAGTGACAGCCCTGCCGTTCACGTCTGCTCAATGACGAAAAAGGATTTTTAATAAAAATATTTTTTTGTATTGTTTAGTGTTTTTAATTTCTGTATCACGCTGGCCTGTCAACTTTGTAAAGGTTACGGGGTATGATGTTTGGATATTGTATCCGAAGCGATGGACAGAATCATTGTTGTTATAATTTCAACGAAAACGTTAATTTTCAAATCGAAGTCAATTCAAATGTTATTTGTGGAATAAAGGAAATAATTAAAATATGTTTAGATAATAAACGAATGTAAATGAGAAGGGGAAGGGATTTGTGAGGTTGTTGATATATGCTAGTGCTAAGAAAAACTCGTTAAAAATTAATGTATTGCCAATTTTGTTTTAAACATTGGTACTTTCTAGCCAGCCTAGTAATGACATAATTATTAATAATTAATACTTGTCATAATTATTATATTTTGAAAATTTGTAAATTTGACTTCCTCACAACTCTAAATAAAATAACTATATAATATGTACGTACATATATGGGTGCCGCCATATACCATTTTCTTGGAAAACCAACACCTCTGCCATAGGTCGTCTCAGGTCGTTCGTTACGTTTGGTGACGTGGTAGAGGCGCCCTGATTCATAGGTTCGTCCAGGTCTTTGGAATGTTGGGACTCTTGTTGTAAAAAATGAACAAGTCAAGGTGGCCTATTTAGAAGAATAATATCACGTTTTTGTTGAAATTTCACATTGTACTTTTCTTATTTACGTAACTATTTATAATCATACTAGCTTTTCCCCGCGGCTTCGCTCGCATGGTATTACGGGAAATTACTGTAGCGGTTGAACTTATCAATTATCCCCCCTTCTCCTCACCCCCACCCCCTCCCGCATTCCATACATTCATTCCCTTACATTCAGTTTTCAAACATCTCGCCTGCCATCTAAATTTCATAAAGCTTTAGCTCAAAGAAAAAAAGAATTATCCAATTTTGTTAATTCGTTCGGAATTTATGCGCTTACAAACATTTCGGATGTTTATTTTTAATTAAATATTTGGAAGTTTGTTAATATATATAAAAAAATTACACTATTTATTATTCAGTCTTTGTTATCGTTACGAATTATATTTTTAATGTAGGAACTCTTGACTCTGACATTTATTGCAAAACAGAAGCTTGTCCAAAAAAAAAAAACGAATTCTGATATTTGAATTTTCTGCAGTAGTAGCTGACCAGTAGACTGAGTATCTACCAGCATAGAGCCCAAAAATATATCAACATTGTTTCCATAGAAAAGATTTCTTTCTGACGTTAGCAAAAACTCGCTTTTGTTAGCGACAGAAAACGTATAACAAATATAATATATTAATATTTATAATTTCATAACGCCAGAGCTTACCATCATATACAACCTGTAGTCTGCGCATATAATTTAGCTTTATATTGGTGAAAGAATTATTAAAGTCTTTATATTGTGTTATGCGTGAAAAGGTCATAAACGAACTCGAGCAGTTTCGCATTTATAATATTACTAGCTTTTCCCCGCGGCTTCGCTCGCATGGTATTACGGGAAATTACTGTAGCGGTTGAACTTATCAATTATACCCCCTCCTCCCCACCCCCACCCCCTCCCGAATTCCATACATTCATTCCCTTAGATTCAGTTTTCAAACATCTCGCCTGCCACCTAAATTTCATAAAGCTATAGCTCAAAGAAAAAAAGAATTATCCAATTTTGTTCATTCGTTCGGAATTTATGCGCTTACAAACATTTCGGATGTTTATTTTTAATTAAATATTTGAAAGTTTGTGAATATAATAAAAAAATACACTATTTATTCAGTTCATTTATTCAGTCTTTATAATCGTTACGAATTATATTTTTAATGTAGGAACTGACATTTATTCCAAAACAGAAGCTTGTCCAAAAAAATAAAACATATTCTAATATTTGAATTTTCTGAAGCAGTAGCAATCGTTTCCATGGAAACGATTTTTTTCTGACGTTAGCAAAAATTTGCTTTAGTTAGCGACAGAAAACGTATAACAAATATAATATATTAATATTTATAATTTCATTACGCCAGAGCTTACCATCATATACAAAATACAGTCTGCGCATATAATTTAGCTTTCTATTGGTGAATGAATTTTTAAAGTCTTTATATTGTGTTATGCGTGAAAAGGTCATAAACAAACTCGAGCAGTTTCGCATTTATAATATTAGTATGGGTAATAATAATAATATAATAATATATAATATAGTATAGTATAGTATAGTATAGTATAGTATAGTATAGTATAGTATAGTATAGTATAGTATAGTATAGTATAGTATAGTATAGTATAGTATAGTATAGTATAGTATAGTATAGTATAGTATAGTATAGTATAGTATAGTATAGTATAGTATAGTATAGTATAGTATAGTATAGTATAGTATAGTATAGTATAGTATAGTATAGTATATAGTATAGTATAGTATTATAGTATAGTATAGTATAGTATAGTTTAGTATAGTATAGTATAGTATAGTATAGTATAGTTTAGTATAGTATAGTATAGTATAGTATAGTATAGTATAGTATAGTATAGTATAGTATAGTATAGTATAGTATAGTATAGTATAGTATAGTATAGTATAGTATAGTATAGTATAGTATAGTATAGTACAGTACAGTATAGTATAGTATAGTATAGTATAGTATAGTATAGTATAGTATAGTATAGTATAGTATAGTATAGTATAGTATAGTATAGTAAAGTATAGTATAGTATAGTATAGTATAGTATAGTATAGTATAGTATAGTATAGTATAGTATAGTATAGTATAGTATAGTATAGTATAGTATAGTATAGTATAGTATAGTATAGTATAGTATAGTATAGTTTTTCATTTCGTAATTACATCCAAAAATTTCTTTAAACAAACATATTGCGTAAGGCATACTTTTTTTCATATTGATACTTTTTTATGTTGTTTTTATGTGAATACTGAAAAAGAGTACAAACTGGTCCTGCCTGGAGCCAGTGAGACTATGGCATCCTCGATCGGGGTATGTTGTGAAGCTGATGATGGTGGGGAGGGGAAGGCGATGCGGAAGAGAAAGGTGGGAAGTGCGGAAATTAGTAGATTATGTTAGTAAATGCAGTAAGTTAGTAAATAACGCTTTCTTGAACAAGTAAAAGTGTAGACTCTTGAAAAATCAAGAAATCTGACATTGCTTATCAAGATTAACACTTAAAAAATTTAAATAAAAAAAAAACCCATTTCAAATATAGAAGTAAAATAATTTTCTTGTAAAAAAATGTTTTATATATTAATAACTATTTTATAAATATTTTATTTTAGGCTATTTGAATTCTTGACACAATCAGTTCCTGTTTTGAAAATAAAACTTTAATTATCTCAAATCGGAGATCATTGAACCAGATTACAATCTCTCACAGACAGACCCACAACCGAGATTATAATATTATGTTTGAAGAAGTCCGCCGTTTTAACCTAGGAATTAACTGTTTACATTCTTCGTAGATTCAAGTGTGGATAAATTCGCGAGCGACATCGAAGTCTCCCGATGCTTCAGAGCCTTTCAGATAGTTCCCATAATGAATGCACGCTAAAGGTCACCAGGCCCGAAGGACCAGGCAATGCATCCATTGTATATTATTGTGTATTGATAGTGTCAGATGTGCGTGGGACCACCCGGTATGCCTAAGTGCTGGGACACTGCGCCGAAACTAAATAAACTAATGGATTAAATCTATCTGTAAATATATTCGTATAAATATATTTTTATGTATTTATATAAATAAGAGGCAGCGTACAGAAATCGGGTGAGCTTGACTTTAAAATAAGAGGAAGGTCGCTGTCAACATCTGATTTAAAAAAACTAAACTAGTATTTTATAAAGAAGAGTGTCTGTAACTTTGTTTTTTTAACCAATTCACAGTTTTATTTTGAGATTTATGAAATTTTTTACAATTTTTTCATCTCCAAAAAAAGAGATTAGCCATTGTTTACATTTGATTTCGAAAAGCTCTGCGTGAAACCCATGCAGCGCCAGGGACTTCAGATAGTCAGGTAAAATGTATTTTAAGGTGTATCAAAGCAACAGTTCAAGAGTTTTGATGGTAAAATTAAATGAATGTAAATAAAGTGAATAAATAATTGTTAATACGATTTTAAAAAAGGTCGCTTAGTACGATTTACTTTTAGTTCTTTAGTGTTTTTAGTTCAGACTAATTTTAAGAATGCATTGATTTATTTGAAATACGTTTCATCACGTACGTATTAAGATATGCATACGTATTATAAAATATCATACTATGTACTTAATATATCTATGTGTTTGGCGCTTGGTGACTTTAAACTCAAATAAGAATATTTTTTTTTAAAGAAAGACAAACATTCCCGGGTTACGAATAACCCAACAATGTTTTAAAATCTCCTACTATCACCACAGAAAGCCGAAAATGTTGCTTGTGTTGTGATGGAGGACTTAGCCAGTTGAGGAATCGAACACGAGATGCCCGGGTGAGACCCAAACGCGATGCCTACTCAACCACTGACCGGTCGTTGCATTGCACAAAGCTATAAAACTGTTACTGTAATACTTCGTTTTTTCATTTTTAAAAATAGATGAAATCATAAATATTTTACTGTAGCGACGTGCTACTAAAATAGGGCCACACGCCCAACTAACCGTGTTGCCAATGCCCGCCGCGCACCTACCTTTCAAGATCAAGCTGACTAATTCTTCACCAAATCTTCACTACCGTGGTGTCAAGCAATGACCTGGAGGAGTTCGTCATCAATCATCTCAACCAACCACGATGTCGAGCATCTCATGGGGGACCTTCACGAAATCCAACCGCTTTCCCGCCCTGTTATAAATAACAAATTATTACTTATACAGAACTCTCAAAAGGACTGTAATTTTTTTGAATAAACGTAGTTACACTCACTCATGGGAGAACTTGAAGATCCATGATCTTCACCACTAGCTGACAACATCATCATCAAGTCTCCGACCGCCGCGCGTCGAGCAGGCATCCACATCCCGCCGTGACGTGACCTACGTGTTATGAATCCCATCGTGATACATTAAAACTACAACTGTGTACATAATAAACACACTGTGATACTACTTCAACTTTCATCAACATTACCCACATTACAAAAACTTTCTTTACTAAAGCCTCGATTCATTGAGTGAGTTTAAGAATCTACTAGCCAGCAAGTTTAAAAGTGGGTGAATCGGGGAGTGAGATTTTCATAAAGATACACAAAACTGTCTACTCGCTCAGTAGCGACAGTAGCATCTAAAATAACGACTCCCGCGCCAATCAATTCTGTCGACATTTTGTAGAAAACTTGAGCTCGCAGCTAGCGCCACTTACGGCTTCCGGTCGAACTAATTCTGACAGTTACGAAATCAGCTGTTGGTAGGCCACCATCTTGAGTAACGAGTAAAGTTTCAACTTTTTTCGTAGATTGTCCACAATCGGCTAGTTAGCAAGTAATACGATGGCACTGAGCGAGTTTTCTAACAGATAGTGAATTTTCCAGATAGTAGCTTGTAAACTCGCTCGATGTCATCGAAGCTTAACCGTACATTTCCTCTCTATTTCTTCGATTCAATTGAACATTGTTTTTATAACGTCGCGTCGTTTTCAGAGTCTTTCCTTAATGAAGTATTATCTAGATGCAATAAAATAATTGTTATTTCGGCGCACAATCCAGCAACCAGTAGTCCAGCATTATTCACCCAATAATACCTGGCTACAAGCACAACCCGCGACATCGGACATTGGACATTGAACATTGGACAGTCGACACTGAACACTGGTACTCCCAAAGCGGCGACGGACACCGGCGTCCGGCACCGTGCGGCCCCGGATCCGTCCCGTGGGCCCGCGATCCGTCTTCGTACCGCTCCGTTATTAATTGGTGCTTCGGTTTTATCAACCTTCCTTATGGATTATTGATGGGGCGGACCGCAGTAGGACTGACCTCGGGAAAAATGTATTAGTGAAGTGGCTCTTTGGGATATTGGATGTTACAGGGCAGAAATGGACAAATATTATTTTTGGGCCTTTTATACAACGATTTTATATTCAGTAGAAGCGACATAAGGTTTATTTTTGTTGTACAAAAATAGAAACTACTGTTTATGATAATTGCGGGATTCACCTATAAATAATAAAAAAAACATTATATTTTATGTAATGTGATAAATATTGCTGATTATTTAATTATTACTAGCGCGGACCCGTGAAAAATCAGGGGATATTTATTATAGTTAATTATTAAATAATTTGTGAAGCTGAAAATATTTCTTAAAGATTTACCTCAGATCAAAAATAAAGATTAACAATTTTTTTACAAGATAATTATATTTTTTTGTTCACTTTAAATAAATACACATTCAACACAAATAACATTCGCCTCCAACTCCTCCTGTCCTCAGCGGCTGACTTCCAGTTGGTTTCGAGTAAAGATTGCCCTGATGAAATCTTATTTCCAAAATGTTAAGTAAAGATTGCCACGATGAAAGTTTATTTCCATTATGTAGGGTAAAGATTGCACTGATGAAAGCCTAATTCCAATAAGCGAGGACATAATGAAAAGGAGTAAAGATATTGACTACCATTGATTTTTTCTTCAGCCACTTCAATACAATTGGTAAAATTCTATCTCCCGGATTCATCTTAGGATCCTAGCATGATCAGTGATCACGCTCCGTCATATTAAAGGGATTATACATTACTAATAGACAGTCAGTATGGCTACCGGTCCGGTCATACAACATGTGAAATGTTTGTAAGCCTGTTATATATCGGTAGCATCCATCATGGAGATTGAACAAATCAACTGTGGCGCGCGATAGATAAAATGTTTTTTTGTTTTATTTGTACCAGTAGATGACGTATTTCCCAATTTCCTCTCCGAATTTTGATACTACTGAAAATGTTTTTTTTTTTTAAATATAACGGATATTGATCACAAATGTCGAAACGTTTATTTTTTTTTGATAAGTTGCTTCCTGTAGGAGTTAGGACCCTCCGAAATCGTCAAAATTGCCTGGTTTGAAAGCCACTTAAAAAAAACCTGAATACCTTAGCACAGAGTCAAATAGTTAAATCCGAGTGGCTTTTCACTCTGTCACGGAGGTCAGAGAATCTCATTTTCCACTGACAGACATTTGTAAAAAAATATGAAACTTTGTGAATTTTTTTTTACATGAAACGACAAAAAAGTGAGGTTACAATAACGTTTATAAATCATTTATCTGATAAAATGTGCATATGTTTTTTTTTCGTTATCATTTCGTTATTATATTATTTATTTTTGTAATTTTAGTTAGAAAAAATGTAAGGTGAGCCATTTTTAAAACTTTTACAAGTTTGCATTCAAAACTTTTATATTTAAAAAATTACACGATTATTTCCAACCGTAATATTTGAAAGCGTATTTCATCATCTTTTTAAAACAGTTTTAAGTTTTTGGATACGTTCACAAATTCAACAATTATTTGGATTTTATGGCAAAGCGCAAATATTTTTAACTGCTGATAAAAAACGCTCGAATTTTGCAGGGTTAAGAGAGATTCCTTGGAGGCTAGGATTAGAAAGAGGCAATTACTCATATGATGAAATTGAACTAACCTTTCTCCTTAAGAAGACCGTAGGAAAACTTTGATCTCATTTGTTTCTTCAAAATGATTTAATATTTGATTCTACAATTCACCTACATTACTACAACTCATTCCTTTCAATCCACCTTCCCCTAGTTTCAGAAAGAATTATCTATTCTTTCTCAATCAACACTCAACTAATTATGCATGTTATTCACCATTGTTCAGAATGCCATAGGTCTCCATAAGTGGTTCGCTACGTGTGGTGATTTAACAGGGGTGCCCGGGTTCATGGGGTGAGGTTTGTCTACGTCTTGGAGGCGGATGACCAGGACACGCTGAACCCCAGATTCCTATCCAACCGCTAAACCCTTTTCTATACCAGAACTCTCCTCCCCTTCCTTTCCTTAAAAAAAACCCTCCACACAGCATCCCCAAAGATGACATAGGCCCTGAGGGAAATTATTTTCCTCAGGGCCTCCCGTGGAGCTCATGTAAAAAAAATGTGTGGACTGGTCAACGCAAGTCAAGACCTTTATTTTTTGGTATAAGTCAAGATATTTTATAACTATTGTCACTTCTAACTAAGTCTTGACTTGACTTGTCGCTTCTATTGTCTCATGTTTATCTCAGTCTTTGCTTTCGTATAGCATCTTTTACTCTAATAATTAACATTTTTTGAAAATTCGTGTTATTATTTGGTAAATTGGACGTAGGTCCGTTAATAAACTAATGAAAAGAATTCATTTAAAACCCAACGGATTTATTTATTTATTCATAAAATTAACGCCATTCGGCTTTTACGTAATAACATAGATAAGGTATAGCAACAACATGAAAAAAGCTCAAGTGAGCTTTAATATTTAAATATTACAATATTGCAACAACAAAAATATATTTAAATATGATGTTCATGCAAATAACTTAACTTAAGAGGTACGTTGAAAATGTTTAATGGTAGTTAAATAATAACTAAAATATATTACAAGCTAGGAAACAAACCTTGTTTCTCATATTTATTTTTGTATTTAAAATTTGAGTATTTTGCCGATATTTATATTTATATATGTGTGTTATTTTGAATAAATTGTGAAATTATTAACCCCGATACAGGCGAACCCTAGTGGGGTTAATAATTACATGCTAAAAATGAATTTAAATTGTGAAGAAACAATAAATAAATAAAAAAATAAATGAAACAATAAAATTAAGAAAAATCTGTGAAAAAAATAATAAGAATAACCAAGATAAGATTGTAAGAGAGTACCAATATTTGTAAGTTGGTAACAATGATGAAATGAAAAAAAGTTTTAATTTTTTTTTTTATAATTGTGATGGTTTATAAAATTACTATAAATCATACAATTAATTACAATGAAGCATTAATACGATACTATACGTAGAGATACGTAATAAATATATAAGGTAAATTTATTTCACAAATTTAAAAAGTTACTGGTAAAAAAAAGTTTGAGAATCTTCCGTGAATAGACATCAATTACGTTACGATATAATAACGCTTCATCTATCTTTGAATTTAACTCATTATGTCACTTCTGATTTTCCGATAGGCGTTTTTAATAAATTCAATATAAAGGCAGGGTCGAATATTGGACATTAAATTAATAAATTTTCTAGCATTGGTTTCTTTAAGCCGGATTGATAAAATTATCAAACATCCAATATGAGAAGTCGGGCCTCTTTGGGAAAATACGAGCGATGCTTTTAGAATTTTGTGCGATAGAAAAAAAAAAGATTTTTCTCAATATAATTAAGTCAATTAAGGAGGCAGGTAGGAGTAACACCGCCCCGGGAAACATTTATTGGATATCCAACACGCTTGCCGTAGGTCACTCCAAGTGGTTTGTCTAGGTCTTGGCAGCGAATTCGATTGCTCACCTACTGCGTCGTGAGTCGGATCGGGAGAGACTGGTGTAATGACAATTTTTTAATTCTTTAGCTGCACTCTCTCGAACCATCGCCTTGCACTTACTGCGTGGCGGGCCGGATCAGGAAAGAAAGTTTGAGGGAGGCCACTCCTGGACATATTGACCCCAGATTTCTATCCACCCTTCATACCTTTTTCCTTCCCAGACTTCCTCTCCTTCCTTTCCCTGACAATACCATCCACAAACTATCTCCAAATATGACATTGGCCCTGAGGGATTTTTTTTCCTTAGGGCCTCCCGAGTGGAACTTATTTAAAAAAAGTTATTTTAAAAGGCGTAGTTGTGCTTGGTTCTCGAATTAGATATACGAGTATGTGCACATACATTTATTCTTGTAGGTATAATTAAAAATATGCTCATTTCATCTGTAGGTCGTAAAAATATCTCTTAGGATCAGTTTTTGATAGCTTTTTTAAAAATGTGAATACCGCACAAGAGTCCCAACTGCTCCCGTTTAAACCAGTGTGACTATGGCATCCCAAATTGGGGTTTGTCTGAAGGTGAAGGTAGCTTACAAATATCTTTCAGTTGTCCAAAATAAACCTACAGAAAATGAAATCTGATGTACCCAATTTCCAGGAATTAAATTTATTTATTACAGTCCTAAAAAACCTTTCTTCATCTCAATACGACAAAAATAAGAGACGTATAAAAATTCCCGTTTCTGTTTGGCATAAAATGTAAAATACACAACCTCAGCCCGGCTTCACAAGTCTTAGTCAGAAGCCTCGTTCTCGTCTGCAATTTCTGATATTACAATTTTCAATCATAACTAATGAATGTCACCCTGTTTCCACGTTTAACCCTCCCGTATCTATTCACCCCCTTTCTGTTCTCGTTCACTTAGTTCTTCACTTTTTCTATGATTTTTTGTTCTTTTCTTTCTGTAGACGGTTCTGTGTTATTCTAGGTTTTTCTTGAGGTGTTTTATTTAGCTACCAGATTGTTTGTGTTTTATTTTGTTGTATGGATTGTTTATTTTATATTTCTTGGAGACTGATTTATTGATTAGGCTAATATTAATTATTGTTAACGAGCCAAATTCGTTAATAAAAAAATGAAGTCAATATTTAAGTCGTTTAATTTTTATATCCGCTTTATCAACATTCACTGATTCGGAGAAAACCGCAAAAAACAGTCACATTTGTAGTGTAAATAAACATGTGCATTTTATTTTTGGGGTGTTATGCCGTGTTGCGCTTCCTCATTCTTTAGCCAGCGTTTTGGACAGCGTTACAGTGTCCATCATCGGGGCAGGTGAGATGGACACTGTAACGCTGTCCAAAACTTTTGCTAAAGAAGAAGGTAGCGCAAAACGGCATAACACCCCAAAAATAAATAACGAAAAAAGTTAGTGCTTACTTACTTACAATATGATTTTATAATAATAATAAAAATAGTGTTTTTTATTCCAGAATGCGGGGAGGTTGGTGCAATCCCACACATCCCATAAAAAATATAAGTAAATATTTACAGACAAGGATTCAAGTAAGAATGTACTCAGAAGCAAGAAAAAAATATAAAAAAGGAAACAAAAGAAAAGAAGACATTTTCATATAACCCCGTGTATGAGCCCGAAGGTTCTGGAGCCCAGAACCAAAACTCTTACCGTTCTGCCACAGAGCTCATTTAATACGAACATAAATATGTTTTTGTCATATTTAATGACTTCAAAGATCTGCTCCTCTGCAATCCTCCAAAGACATAACCCTTAAAAACGCAGCCCTTAATCCATCTCAAAATTCCAATCCCATTAAGTTTCGGCAATAAGAGAAACGCCAACAAAAATAAAAATGATATCTTAAAATATTGGCTCTTGTCGTAAAGTGTTCCCTCCCTCCCCCCAACCCACACCCTTTCAACCCCCTTCCAGCCCTTACGATGACGGGGCACATTCCTCTAAGAGCACTCACCTATAATTCGGCTTTCCAATATTTTTCTATTCAGAAATACCGGTGTGCAAATCAAAGTAGTCTTGTACAGTTAGGGTTGTAAACAATGTTGTTTTTTAATTTATTATTTATCGAATCTATTTCCAACTTGTTATTTATTTTTCTTGTACGAGGATTTCATAGCTAAGCCTTAAATACATTAAGCGAGTTTACAAACTACCAGTCAGCATGTTTAAAAGCGGGCGAATCGGCGAGTGGGATTGTCGTGATGACACACAAAACTGTCCACTCGTTAATTAGTAGTGAACTACTATGCGAGTTACATTAACATGTTTCTCACATATTTCTACCCAGGATTTTACCAACACTCTTCTGTGCCGTTTAGCTTTCCTTTATAACTCCTTTTTGATGATATGAGCTCAAATAACGACTCACGCTCGAACTAATTCTGTCGACATTTCGTAAGAAACTGACAGCTCGCAGCTAGCGCCATACGGTAGCCAATAATGGCTTCCGCCTGAACTAAATCCGACAGACGAAATCAGCTGTTGGTGGGCCACCATCTTTAGGCAAACACCAGCGAACAGCGAGTAAAGTTGACCACCTTTCTACTTTTTTCGTAGATTGTCCACAATCTGCTGGTTAGCTAGTAATACGATGACACTGAGCGAGTTTACGACCAGATAGTGAATTACTCAGCTAGTAGCTTGTAAACTCGCTCAATGTCATCGAAGCTTAAGGCAAGGCTTCTCCAGATGGCTTGTTAAGAAAATTAATAGTATTTTGTGTCCTGTTTTTGCCAGCACGTTCTGATATCCCTGTCTTATATTTTGGTATCCTGTAGGAAAAATTTTTACAAGACATTCTTGTAAACTTTCTAGTGAACTCATTAGTTGATTCACATCCCTTTGAGACGAGTACCGACTTATGTTTAGAACAAAATCTCCTATAGATACTTAAATTTACGTGAAAACACAATATGATTAAGCGTATTGAATTTATTACGCTTCTCTAAAAATTTATCTTATTGGGTAAACATTGATAATTTTTTTTATGTGAACATTGATAATTTCACACCATAACATTTATTTTTTCATCAAAAATTTCACAGACAAAACAAAAAGGTGCTACGATCAACTGCATGGAATGTAGTCACAAGAAGGCTGTAATTGCAAAACTTTTCATTATACATTAACGTAAACAAATTATTTCACTTTTACACTCATTACTTCTAATACTTATTATTTACTACATGATTTTTCCTTCTTATATCCCAAAATATATGAAAAAAAAACCTCTTCGGGCATATACAATGAGTAAATAAAAAAAATAAAAATGTAGTGTTAAAAACACTGTGAGTTGAGTGTTTTTTTTATGACGAAAAATATATTTCTTTTTTAAATATCGATAGTCAAGTTGATTAGTAGGATTAAATGTGTATCTTAAAAACACAACCACCATTTTAATGCAGAAATAATCCTAGTCAATTAAACAAAATGTGTACGTTTCCGGGTCACTAGTAGGATATTTCATAATGTCATATTAGTGTACAGGACCGTTGTGTCTTCCGGTGTTATTTTATAGCAAATTTAATATTTAAAACGCAGACAAGTTTAATAATAAGTAATTTATGGTGAGCGTTCGAATATTGCTTTGCTCTTTATCTGACTCAATATTTGGAGATGTCTGACTAATCAACTGGACGATAGATATATTAGTTTTTATTGATTCGTACTTCCTCTCATTAATTATATTTGTTTTTTTTATGAGTTCTTCAGACTAGAGACGTCTAAAAAGTATTTTAAAAAATTGATCCGTTATTACTTTGTCATCCGTCTACCTGCCATGAACAAACTAAAAATTTAAAATTAATAATTTAAAAGCTGTTACCTGCGCCATTTAACCGTTCTATGATGCCAGGTTCATTAATATGATATCGATGATATAGTAAAACAGTATTTTGAATACTTGTTGAATACTAGTATGTTAGAAGTCAGCTTGAGTACAATTCTCCCGTCTGGAATCCACATTGTTATACTCACGTACAAGCAGTTGAAAGAATACAAAACAAATTCTTACGTTTTCTAAATTTTAGTATGGATATTCCAGTAATTATGTTGAACTACAACACTGTTAAATCTCAGACAAAAGAATTTTCACTGACTTGGTATTTCTATATAAAATTCTAAATGATTTAGTTGATAGTCCGGTATTGCTTGAATTGATAAGCTTCCAGATACCACAACGTAAAATCAGAAGTTAGGATTTATTTCAGTGCAGAAATTTTGGGACTAACTACCATATATATTCCTCTTTGCCAAGAATACTAATGATGGAAATAATTATACCAAGTCAGTTGACATCTTCAATTTATCTTTAAGCAAATATAAAATATTGTTACTGAGGCAGTTCAATTAGTAAAAATACTGTTTATTTCTTACTATTCATACGTAAAAGACCCAAAAAAGGGCATTAATAAATAAATAAATACATAATGTTTTGACAACAACAGAACAGTTCCACTGTACCCATCCAATTGATACCACAGTGCATATCATCCGGCATTGCTATTATAGAGATTGTCTTTTGTCTCGTTCAAAACCGCCCCCTCTGGATTCACAGGATTCTTTTTGCACCCCCTCTCCTCTATATCCTGGCTCCCTGGCCGTCTTGAGTAGCGAGCCACCCTCAAGTAACCACCTCTTTCACCCCCCAGTCTGACATTAGTCTCCCCTTCTCCCCATTTGGTGATTCTTGTTATTATTTGCATGCGACTTTTATTATCGGTGACGTTGTCATGTTGGTGGGCAGGTAGGTACTATTGAGTTTGTTGGTGGTAGTTTTAATCATAATACAAGCTTTTTATGCAGACTCTTGTCATGATCCTATTTGAATTGATGGGCCTCTGTCTTTCTGAGATGTCCTTAGAATCTTCTTCCATTCTCTGACACGCATTTTGTCGTTCATTTGTGCTGCAAGTTCAAACAACTTAAGAGACACTTTATTAATTTTGTTTTTAAGCTTAAGTACATCAATTTTATTGGTAGGGGCTGCACACGCAGCGTGGATATAGCAATCTCAGAGAGAGGTCGTAGGTACCTCCGTTACAGACGATCGTCCACTTCCTACTCACACTTCTTGAAAAAAAAGACTGTAGATACTAGAATGACGATGATCACGTACGACATCTCTCTAGGATCACTATATCATTTCAACTGCAGTCAGCCTACATTAGATCTTTCGCTACAATCTGCCATACAACAGTTGGTATTAGAACCCTACAACGAACTGCGTACCTCAATTCCTCAGAACAATAAATATAATCCAAGATTTCCTGATTCCCCCACTTAAAAAAAAGTTATATCAAAATTGCAATATTTCAGTTGTTGACTAACATCATCACCTTGTGTATAAAGGAATAAAATAATTCGATCAATTACTCCTTGATATATGAACGGAAGAAAACCACGACAGTTACAAAAAAAAATTGTAGTATCACCATAAAATTTTGACTTATTCTTCGGTTTATTATGTTTTGCTTAACATACGAGTATCTAATGTATTATTGTTAATTTCTTTTAAATTTTAATCTAAATTGTTTATTTATTTTATATATTACCATCAAAAAAAAATTCTTGTGAATATGTTGTCTCTTTATTGCTACGTAAAATATAATTTTAGATTAGAAATCCACATCTGAAATTAAACATTATTATTTTTACTTTTACTGTAACTCTATAACTTTTCTAATAGTTGTAATAATATTTACGTTGTCCTCTCCTAAGCAAAAGCACATGCTTTATTAGGAGAGTTTATGAAATGTTATCTAAACAATACTATAGTGTTAAAAAAATTACGGAGAAACATAAATATTAGAAAAAAAATTCTTATCTCCATCAAGTGAATTTTCCAATTATCGTTTTTCAGATTATTTCATTATCAGCTCTTATCACTAAATCACCATTAGGTAGTGTCAAGGAAATCCAACAAACTTTGTTACAGACTCATCGATGTTTCTTTGTTTGTTTTTTCGTCATAATATGCGCAAAGCTCTACACAAATTTCTATTCAGTTGTGATGGTTGTATCTGGTTGAATCATTGCACCTCTCTTTCAGTCACACTTCACAAATCTTTTACGGGAAAGAGTATGAGGTTTTAACAAAGCTGTCAGCAATATGTCTTTAGTAATACGTATATACTTCCAAAGCCAAAGCTTTTTTCAATCTGCATTTCGTGTCCTTTGAACAACAGGGTTCATTCTGCCGTTAGTATGAAATTGAGATAGTTAGTTTCGTAGTTAGAAATCCGAATAAAATACTAAGGACGAATCATTTCATATATGAACAATTCATTAAATTTCAAAGTTAAAATTCGTGTTTGGTGAAAGGTCTACTCAAGTTGAGACTATTTATTTCATCATAGGCCATCTGCTTCAAGGGTTTTATACTTTGAAACTTGACGAATTGTTCAAATTCAAAAACCATGAAACTGGGCTTCATATTTGAAATTTACAAAAGTGAATAAGAAGACCGAATTTTAAATGAATTTTTTAGAGTTTTCTTTTATTTTATTTGCTTACCTTAAAAATAGATAGAATTAGAATCTGCTTTGGAAATCAGCGAATCTCAGAGCAACAGGATTATATCGTTTGAATTGTGTTTGTGTGTAATTCGTAGAACTGCATTTAATTTTTAAAAGTTTAATTTAAATAAATTTAAAAAATGTTATTTTTAAGTTCTGCTAGTATTTTAGTTTTTATTATTGTGACAGCTTGTTTCAAACTGAGACAGCTGTTTCAATTTGTGGTTTGAAACAGCTGTCACAATAATTATATTAAAATACTTTCAGAACTTAATTAACAATATTAAATTTAAAAAAAGCTCTAAAAGGGGTAAAAGGAACCATACCGCTCCAAAAATTTTTTTTAACTATATAAAGTTTGCAAATGGCGCGTTGTTTTTCCGAAAAATAGAAATATATGTTTTAGGTAGAACTAAGTCGCTATTAAATTGATTATGAGACTTTTTGGTTCTTAAAAAATAAACAAAAGTTTTTTTTAATAGAAATTCTAAGAATTTTGTGCAAAAAAGTCAATTTTGGCCTAAACTTCAGATAGAACCTCGTTGTCCCAAGGGCACGATTTCCAATCTATCAAACCGTTTGGGATCGGTTTTATGCCCGAGGCAAACCAGCACCAACAGCGGTAGAGGCTTTGGCAGCAATCTCAGCGAAATGTCACCATTGGGAGAACCTTTCATTTCTCAGTTATGGTCGGAGTAGTGGCGAATGATTGCAAACGGCTTTTGATTTTGATTCTGGAGATGGAATGTGGGATATCAAATAATGCATGTCTGCATTGAACGAAGTGGAAAAATTTGACTGTTTGTATAGTATGAAGTATGTTGTGTACGAGAGGACATTTTGAAACAAGAAATAATCATTGTTTTAAGGCAAAGCCTAACGAGAAATTACCGTTTTAGATTAACTTTTACTACGAATCTGTTAGCATTGTGAATGCCAAAAGTATGTTTTTAATAAATTGAAACCTTTCCTTTCGTTTCGCTTGACTAGAATTAAAATATATTTTAAACTACTGTACAAAAATAGCAGCGTAAATTTACAAATTAATTTGTTTTCAGAAATCAGAAATGCAACTCAAAAATATATAATGTGTTACAGTTTACCTTGATGATTTTTTTTTATTTCTTAGAAAATTATTCAATATAAATAAAAATCAATTTTGCGCTTAAAATTGAGCGTTTCTTGACTCCATTTGCCAAGCGATTTATATACATATTACCTGGCTATTATAAATTGAAAATATCTAAATAAAAACGTCAAAATCGTGGTTTTGTATTCTCCATTTTTGCACTAGGAGAAAAATGTTTGCACTAGTCTCAAAATCCAAAGATGAAATTGAGAAATAAGTTGGTACTGCCTGGTTTTCTCTTAAATAATCATTGTTGTTAGTCATAAGTATGTCAATAAGACAACTTTATGCCAAATCTGCTATAATATACCTTGTCCAAAACAAACAACACATTCCAATTCAACCAAAAACCATAACAAAAACCAGGTCCTCAACAAATAAAACACTGAACATACCGATAACCCACACCACACATGGACAAAGACACTTTCAGTATTATGCAACCAAACTTTTTAATTGCATGCCCATTACTTTGAAACAAATACTATCTGCAAATACATCTACAAACATTCATAAAAAACATATCACTGACTGGATTAAAAATCAAGATATTAACTTTATACAAAACATTATTATACCCAACCAAACATAACAAAACTATAAAAAGTATAAAATTAAATAAACCTAAAAATTAAGTAGTTTTTCAAGTATCCAATAACTATACATACACTTACAATTTATATATGTGTGTACATATATATATATGTGTATGTGAATGTGTATGCGGATGTATACGTATGTATATATATATTTATATGCATGTGTGCAGGTACATGTATTTATATGGATGTGTATGTATGTGTATGTTTATATATATATATTTTTTTTTCTTTTTTTTTCTCTTCTAAATAACCAATGTATAATAACTGTTAAAATTTGAAAAAAAAAATACATATAAAACTTTATATTACAACACATAAATACTTGTCACACATAAACATAAATAAACACGTAAACACCTCAGCACAGGTTCTCCTAGTGAGGTGTTCACGAAACATACAACAATACCTATCAAAAAAAAAAAAAAAGTCATCTTGACATCGAATTTCTACATTACGGTTGTACTGATGTGAGCTTCTGTTAACACAATTTATAAGTGTGGTAAAAGTGAGGATTTGAATTTTACATTCATCTTCAGGATGTCTGTATTATTTTTTACCCATTTTTTTGTTACATAAGGTTAGGTTAAGTTAAGTTTTAGTAGGTATTTTGTTGGGAGATGTTTTGTGCGTAGGATATTTTGTCAAGGATATTTTGTCGCGGGATGAAAACGCGCATTACCCTTTATTATTATTTCTCACTGCAAGTGCCATTGCCATTCACTGAGGATTTGAATTTTTGAAGTGAAAACTTCTTTAGCACCGTTGTGATTTGAAACTCGATGAATCGTAAAAGCGACACTAAAAAGTGATAAGCAGATACATACATCTGTAGGATTGAGCCTGCGAGAGAATGAGATTGAATAATCGGTCTCCTCTTTGTGCGGTGCGTCATAGCTTCCCCACTCTCATCTACTTTAGTTTTCTGAACGTTTCACTTCTACACTTGTAATTTTTTTTTTCAAATGGATTCAAAATGGATACAAAATTTTCTGACTTCAAACTGATTGAACTAGGGTAGAGAAGTCCTGTTTTAAATAGGCCGTTTGGCATTTCATATGTCTGTAAATATTATGTTTGTACATTCTGCTTCCGGTTTTGACGCCCTCCGTGATCGAGGGGTATGGCTCTCGACTAACAATCTGAAGGTCGCGGGCTCAATTTTTTCAATAACATGAGGTCTATTTGCGGTCCGTTCCAGAGAGGAAGATACTTTCAGTATCACCCCGGGGTAAAACCACCATTCAGTATTGTAACGTTGCTTGAAATGGCTTTAACGTGTTTGGTTACGAGATCTGAATAGCCAGGTATATCACCACCTTCCTCTTCCCCATCACCTTCCCCTTCCCACTATCTTCAGCCTCACAATATACCCCAATTAGGGATGCCATAGTCTCACTGGCTCCAGGCCGTGGGGAGCAGTTGGGACTCTTGTCGGTATTCACGTAAAATAAATAATAAAAAAATGCTGTATCCACAAACTAGTTAACTCTTACTTAGTGGCTACTCAATATTATGGTACCTTTCTAAACGAATAAAGTTTGAAAAAAAATTGTCCCTCAGACGTAAATTGATTATGAAAAAAATTGTCCCTCAAAAGTGGGTCAAAAGCAAGTCTAAAGCCATAGAATTATGAAAAATATACTTCTAAAAAGACAAACAGAACTCTAACCAAAAGCATCGGCCATGTTTGTTATTTTCACGTCAAATTACATTTGTTCAATAACAAGGCGACTAGCGCCATCTATTGGAAGTTGGTCAACTTATAAGCAGTTATAAACATATCCTTAGAAGAATCTACCTAACTAGAAATACGGTAAAAAGTGCATTCCCACCTTATCATGGTACTTGTACCAATTAAAAGAAGGAAGAAATTGTTTTCTTTGGAAGTTATTGGGTTTCCAAAAAGAATATTTTTTCACAAAGTTAATGATGAATAAATATATAAAAAACTTTATTTATAAAATTAACTAACTAACGAACTTACCATCACGCCGTATCCCCTCAAGGGTAGGCAGAGATGACAGACCGCGAAACAACTCGATTTTGGCACACACTCCTTGCCTCGTTCACAATCATTCATTGTCTCATACATCCTCTTCTATTATTCTACCTCTTGACATTGCCCGACTCAAGTATCTGATTCATTTGGTGGTGCCATTTATTGCTTGGGCGTCCCCAAATTATTTTACCATTCACATTTGCATCATATATTCTCCTTACACTCCTTTCCTCGTTCATTCGATCTACACGGCCAAACCATCTGAGCGTCCCTTTCTTAATCTTACTCTTACATGAGCATTTCATTCTTTGCTATAATATATCATATTATTTTATAAATAAAATTATATATTTTATAAAATTATTATTAATAATGTAATTAATGTTAAATGCAGACACCTAATCCTGTGCGAAATTTATTATCATAGTGTGTTTCTTGAATTAAAGGTATTTTTTGACTTGTCTTTATAATTATTATCTCTTTTTATTTTAAATTGTCATTGCTATTCGTTTATATGTGCTCTCCTTTCACTGTCATCTCTGTTTTTTATGCGTGTTATTATTATGTTGTTAATGAATAAATAAATAAATTAAATTAAAAAATAATCTTCAAAACTGGCAATTCTTCAATAGGTAAATGAAATGTCTACGGGCAAATATAATACGTATGATTAAAAACATTGGATATTCTAGTTTCTTCTGTCTTTTTCGTTTTGATACAAGACGATCGTCGATGACGTGCATACGATCTTTCCTTGGTATAATAGGCAGGCCACTATGCAAAGGAGGCCATGTTGTTTATCATAAAAATATACCTTTCTACCTACATAACTTGATAATTGTTTAAGAAGAAATTCCAGTGAATTAAGAAATCAATACTTAAAACGTCATTATCCCAACGTGCGATCACCGAAGTGCATCTCATAATGACTATAAAATTAATTTGTAATGTCATGATGTTAGAAATTCTGAAAATGATTACCTGCACCCAAGGCATAATATAACATTTTAATATTTCGTAATCATGTATTTTACTAATCTAAGTAGATATAATAATATATGCTTGCAATCCTCAGAATAAACCTATACATTTTTAGATTTTAAAAGTTTTGTTCAGTGATAGCACCGACATCCATTGAACACGATAAATAATAACATTTTATTTTTATAAATATCTTTATATGTTATTATTTGTGGACGTTACAACTGTTTCGCCTTACTAAAACATTGCCAAACTGTCGTTTAGCCGTTTGAAGCTACCTTCGGTAAGAAACAGTTGTAACTCGTAAACACGAAAAAATCAATAAAAACTTAATCACCTCATTAAAATAACAATGATTAAAAATTTTTCATCAAAACAAGGAGATCAATATCGGTCAGTGGCCGAGTTGGCATCGCGTTTGTATAATAATAATAATTATATAATTTGTAGTCTCGTTTTTGTGAGAAGAAGATGGAGAGACATGTAAATACACTGTTGTGTAAATACGATAATATTTTAGCGAAAATTGTGAAAACGTTTAATAAAACACGACTCGTTTAAAGTGGAGCTAAGATCTCATGGGGATTGTCTAAAATAACATTTAAAGAAACTCTGTAAATTTTTTCATACATGTAACTTATAAATAACTGAAAAAAACGTGTTTATAATAATTTTCGGAGCGTTTTTGGCGAGTTTTTTTCTGTCGAGAGAATTTTATGTAATTACCGTTTGGGGAATGTTGAGATATTATCTTCAAGAACAACATATATATTTTAAGAGCTTTAAAACTTAATGTATGAAATATATGTTATAAATCGGTAGAATTGCGGGAAACCGGGCCTTTAGGGCGCCACGCATGCGTTGTGTGTCCAATTTCTAGGCAGGCTAAGTCCATCACGACACAAGCAAAATTTCCCGCTTACTGTAGTGGTAGTAGGAGATTTTCAAATATTGTCAGGTTAAAAAAAAAATTTTAGTCTCCAAAATTTTTGTTATAAGTGATGTAACGAAAAAACTGGTTTCTTTTTGCTTATAAGTAGGTAACAAGGGTTTTAGGTTTTACGAATGCTTGTCTTACAACTTGCTGTCAAAAAAATGCACAAATTGCAAGAAAATACGAAAAAAAAAACTAAAAAGCAATGTAGTACATTGAAAAAATATCTAATGTCTTCTTCTACATGGTAAACATAAAAGATTTTTCATTAGCATATATCTCAAACTCCGGTGGAAGATACAAGCTTTAGACAAAGATACCAAAAATACTGTAAAATAAAAGCAATCAACAATCTTTCACTCGATGCAAAAAATGAAGGAAACAAAAAAAAATCAGATGCAAAATTAAAAGATGGGTTAAAGAACCAAAAACGTATCTAATATTACAAAAACTTTTTAACATAAAATAATAAAACGTTAATAAGTCAAACCCAATAATAATAACACAAATTTGATTGTTTTTTATTTAATTTTAAAATGGGGGCCTCAGCACGGGTAAAGCAACCAGTAAGGCCCAAATTTTTTTTTTTTTTTTTAAATTTATTTATCTTAAAAATGGTACATATTATAGTATTTCTGATCTTCCATTAAAAGCATTCGCTTGTGGATGGATTTTAAACATTATCAAATAATATTTTAAAATACGTAAAGATCTTGCATCTAATAAAAAAATTAAAAAGGCTAACTTTAAAAGACAACTAAAAAAGAAACCGAAGCGACTGCAGACAGAATAAAAAAAATGACACACTCAACGGCTGTGCGAAATGATTTGATTCGAATTTAGAATTTTATGATGGGATCCGAATGAATGGCGTAATGACAGTTTAATAACTGGCCGAGATCGCTCTGACTCTGGACCGCGTATCGGCGGCAAAGATTAGCAGAGGAGGACTTAGATTTAAATGTTTTGTGAATGCCCACAAAGAAAGGGGCCATTTTTTGGTTAAAATTATTCATTTATATATGAGAAAAAATAAACATACGTAGTGTCACTTCAGCATAATATTACGCGTATACAATTTTTTAAAATAAAATTTACCTTATTTAATGACATCAGTGGTAAAACGGTTCAGAGTTTTCATATTCTCGTTAAAAACACGGTAAAGGGAGGCGGGAATGGGTATCGCCGCCCCGGGAACCTTTATTGGATAACCAACACCTCTGCCATAGGTCACCCCAAGTTGTTCGCTACGTTTGGTGATTTAGGAGGGGTGCCCGGGTTCATGGGGGGAGGTTTGACTAGGCGGATGACCAAGACACACTGAACCCCAGATTCCTACCCACCACTTAAACTCTTTTCCTTCCCAGAACTCTTCTCCCCTTCCTTTCCCCAAAAAACCCTCCACACGGCATCCCCAAAGATGACATAGGCCCTGAGGGAAATTATTTTTCTCAGGGCCTCCTGTGTGGAGCTCATGTAAAAAAAAACTTTAATAAAAAAATGTTTTTTTTAGACTTTTCAACGATATTCCTTCAAAAAAATAACATATTGTTTAATTTTTAATAAATATTTTTACCCTGCGATGATATCTTCATTCAGCGTTACAAGTTAAAAAAAAATAAGTTGAAAGGAAATAATAAAAAAAAGGAACTCGTACAGTAGGTAGGTACATAATAATGTTTTTCACGAAAATGTCATATTATTTTTACTTTTAAATTTTAAACGAATAATTGTGCTAATTGTGGGCGGGTTATTATTTACGGCATTTAATTTTTATTTCTTTTTTTGCAACTGGCAATGTCATACAAGTTCATCATTAACAACTCTCAAATGAAAGGTGTCAAACACAAAAATAGATTTAGTCGCATCTAGAAATTGAAACCAGGACCCTTTCCTTGCTGAGGAAGTACTCTGATCATTGAGCTAATTCAACCATATACTCTAGCATACTTAAGAACTACCAATAATATTGTAGTATTCTGAACTTTTAAATACTCCAACAATTTGTTTGTGGAGAATAACTCAATGATCAATAGATTTTTGTTGACAATCTGGTTTATTTACATTTACGCATTTATAATAAAAGGCTACGAATTAGGCAACATGACTGGAAGGAAGTAAGATTAGACCTGCGATCATTACAGAACCAACCGCTCAGTTCGGCAGAAGCGATCCCAGCGTCTCTGTCGGTCACGAAAAGAAGTACTTCCCTGCTGGCATCTTGCGTAGTAGTTTGAAAGCTTTTACATGTATTACAAATATGAATACGACTAAAGACATCGTACAATCTTCTGTCTTTTTCATTTTTATAAAAGACCTGTGAGAAGGATGATTTTTACGAACCTTTTAGGACGATCGTCGATGCCGTGCATATAAGCTGTCTCTGGCCTACTAAGGCCTTTTAATGGTATTTGTGCCTTTCTTCGAAAATGTTTTATGTCTCTGTAATCGATCGAAAAATTCTACGGCATCTGAAATGAGTCCATCTTAAAATGCCCGATGGCTGCCGGGAAAGTCCGCGCCTGGCCACGCGACGTTGGATAGGTGTGGAAGAAGCGAAGAGGGAGACAGCCTATGATAAAGGGTGTACCTTCGTAATGACGCCTGATTGGTCGAGCCCAACACAGGGTGTTTGGTATTTCTGACAGGTGCTCTGTGATGCCGGTAAATTAAACGTCATTTGGGTTTGATGAGATTAGACGATAGGATGTTTTAATGATAATATTGAGTACCTACTCTTAAATTATGAAATTCTTACGGAAAAAACCAAGCATACGTAATACATTACATAAGTAGGTCCCTGAGCATTTTTTTTCATAAACAATTTAAATAGGTACCTAGGAAAGTCATATATTATAATATACGTGTATATTACTTTGTTTGCAGATATCTTTTATTTAATTTATACATGGTAAAGTGAACACACCTTTGTTCAATGATGTTTTAAGTATCTTTCTGATCATGGACTCTCTTTTTTAATAGACAGTCCAAATTATGAACATCAAAAAATATTCTTTATAAAAGCAGAATTGAATTGGTGTTTAACAAACGTGCAAAGTGCAGTACAATAAGTGTTATAAATTCCTATTCCAATTCCTGTTATAAATTAACATTATTCCTATTAGATTCATGCGAGAATACGATTTATTCAAAATATTAGGAACATCTAAGAGGGTAAAGCAGTAGTACCTTTGAGTGAGTTAACACATTTTTTTAAGACTTAAATTTCTTCGTCAAATAACTATTTTCAACTTGCAGGGTTTTATCTACTGAGCGTAGAAAGCCCTGATATAATTCCACCGTCTTGCATATCGTGAGTTTGTCTGTAAATTAGTTATTTATTTTGGTTATTTTGTCTGTAAAATTTTAGTTATTTTGTCTGTAAATTAGTTTATATCTTAAGGTTCCGTTTCAAATTTCCAATTAGAAATCGTCCTGTTTATTTGATCCTTCTAATTCAGATTTTTCAATTTTATGGAACCTAACTGCCTGAAGAAAGTTTTAAAAAAGATTCGTGATGGAGATACTGACGTTTCTTTGAAAAAATTGTATGATTCCTTTTTTTTTAAAAAACTTTTGAATTTATAACTTATAAGATAGGTGTTATTTTATGAGAATCAGACATTGTTCCATTCCTTCTCATCTTTTTAAAATTCACTCCTTGACTCCCCAAATTGTACATTCTGTAGTCAAGATGTGGAAATTTTTGATCACATATTTTTTGATTGTCCCTCTATAAATAAATATCCTCTCTTCTTGATAGCCATCTACAATTCAACATATCATCTCTCTCTGAACTCGACTCCAATCTTCCATACTGTTCTGAAATTTTAACCTTTCCTTAATCTGTAATTTTAAATGATGACCTAGAACAATGAAAGCCAGAAACAATTGAAAAAAAAACTTCCAAAATTTTGATTTCAGAAAAAAAGGGTATTGATTTATTAAATATAAAACAAACAAAAACGAACTAGTAGTTATTTATGCTAAAGCTACGATTACATTGAGCGAGTTTACAAGCTACAAGCTACAAGCCGGGGAATTTACTATCTGCTAGTAAACTCGCTCAGTATACTAGCTAACTAGCAGATTTTACACTGAACAAGTTTACTATCGGATAGTGAATTCGCCGGCCAGCAGCTTGTAAACTCGCTCAATGTAATCGAGGCTTAAGATGTGTTTTGTTAGTGTAACAATGCGATTTTATAAATAATCTGGCAGTCTTGTTTGTTATTTATTATATGTAAGAGTTCAATAATATTATCATTGTCAGTGTAATGTGTAAATAAACAACACCCTGTATGTTGAGATTTTCGCGGACAGGCGTATGATTTGACGATCCGAAGCATCGAGCTCTCTTTGTATTAATATCCACAGGGCGTTTTATTTCCATAAACAACTGAATTAATTCGATCGGGATGCTAATTTTATTCCACGGCAAAAATTATATTCGGATTAGAGAACCGGCTATCAGTGTGCAAGTCTGGAATATAAAACTTACCTAAAAGAATAATAAAACCAGTGAAGACGTTGCATTTGCAAGGTGTATTTTAAAATGTACTCACAATGTGTATATGTACTCATATGTATATATGTGTGTATGTGAATGTGTATATGTATGTGTATGTGTATGTGTATGTGTATGTGTATGTGTATGTGTATGTGTATGTGTATGTGTATGTGTATGTGTATGTGTATGTGTATGTGTATGTGTATGTGTATGTGTATGTGTATGTGTATGTGTATGTGTTGGAGAACCAACACCCCTGCCATTGGTCACCCCAAGTGGTTCGCTACATTTGGTGACTTAGCAGGGGTGCCCGGTTTCATGGGGTGGGGTTTGTCTAAACGGCGGCGGCCATAGCATGTCGGTCAATGCTTTTGACCACCTACTGCATGGCGAGCCAGATATTGGTTGGGGAAGACCTTACCTAGACCTGTCCAGCCCGACTTTATTGACCCATCTGCTTACATCGCAGTGGTAGGGATGGATTCATACGTCTGCCACTCCTAGAGACATTGATCCCCAGATTCCTTCCCACCCCTCATAACTTTTTCATTCCCAGAACTTCCAGTCCTTCCTTTCCCTCAAAATATCACTTTTTTCCTATACAGCATCCTCCACGCAGCAAATATTACATAGGTCCCGAGGGAAACCATTTGGAGCTTTGTAAAAGAAAAGTTCCATAAAAAACCACGGATTTTTATAATTGTAGAATTTATGTTAAAAAAAATAAAGGGATTGTTCTAAGTTTTGTAAGAAATCTAATGAGAAACAAACATCTAATTTCATCAAATTTCTAGAAGCCGAATCTCACCCATTAGCAGATTTTGCTGGATCAGAAAACAAATTCAATATTGAAATCATAAAAAAAAATTGTGATCCATTTTCTTAGTAATTATTTTATACATCCATTTTTTGTAACATCAAAAAAATAAAATGCAACGCAATGAAATGAAATAAAATAAAAGAAAAATAAAATTAAATTAAATGACTTCATTTTGCAAGGACGGTGTGGGTACCGCCGCCCCGGGATCCTTTTATTGGATAATCATAAGTCACCCGGCCATTAGCCAACCTCAAGCTACGCTTACGACTTAGCAGGGATACGAGTTCACGGGTAAGGTTTGTCTAGGTCTTGGCGGCGGATCCGTTTGCCCACCTAGTGAGACTAAATGAGAGAGACCTTTTGGTCCAGCCGGACTTTTTTTATATGAATACCGCACAAGAGTCCCAACTGCTCCCGTCTGGAGCCAATTAAACTATGGCATCCCCAATTGGGGTATGTTGTGAGGCTGAAGGTAGTGGGGAGGGGAAGGAGATAGGGAAGAGGAAGGTGGGATATACCTGGCTATTCAAATCTGGTCACCAAACACGGTTAAAGCCATTTCAAGCAACGTTTCAATTCTGAATGATGGTCTTACACCAGGGCGATACTGGGAATATCTTCCACTTTGGACTCGTGGGAGGAAAGGATTCATACGTCCTCACTCCTGTACACACTGACCCCCCGATCCCTGCCCAACCCTCATACTTTTTTCCTTCCCAGAACGTCCTCTCCCTCATTTTCCTAAAAAGACCTCTACACAGGATCCCCAAAGATGACAAAGGCCACGAGAGAAATGTCTTTCCTCAGGGCTTCCTGTGTGGAGCTAATTTAAAAAAAAATCATTATTTTCTATTTTAACTTTTATGAGTAAAACCTCAAACTGTAATATTTAATTAAATGAAGACATTATGAGCGAAACTCAATCGAACATCTGGAAACAGAAAAATCAGAAAAAGATATTCACACCTCTGGGACTCGAAGTTTTGTCATAGTCTGTCTGTCTGAGTTTCGATCATAATGTCTTCATTTAATTAAATATTACAGTTTGAGGTTTTACTCATAAAAGTAAAAATAAAAAATAATAATATTCATCCTAGACTTGTAGAAGAGTCAATAAATGTCGCACATTAAATAAAATGGATAAAAATTTATCCAGACACCATCTAGATTGCATTTAGTTCGAGTTGAATCTTGCAATCATTCATAAAGATGGCAGCCAATAAAAAATATGCGTTAAGAAAAATGAAGATAATATGGGTGGTTCTTAGTCGAAGTATGGTACAGTTAAAAGTGACCGAATTAGATAACGACACCTTAGCTCAGTGGATAAGAGCGCCCGACCCGGAAAGTAGGGAGGTCCTGGGTTCGCGTCCCAGAGGTGTGAATATCTTTTTCTGATTTTTCTGTTTCCAGATGTTCGATTGAGTTTCGCTCATAATGTCTTCATTTAATTAAAAAAAAATCATTTGCTAAGAATGACTGAATGGAAGATACTCTCCGTAAGACTGCAAGACCACCATTCAGAATTGAAACGTTGCTTGAAATGGCTTTAGCCGTGTTTAGTGACCACATCTGAATAGCCAGGTACTTCTTACCTTCCTCTTCCCCATCTCCTTCCCCTCTCCACTACATTCAGCATCACAACATACCCCAATTGGGGATGCCAAAGTCTCACTGGCTCCAGACGGGAGCAGTTGGGACTCTTATGTGTTATTTATATAAAAAAAAAACTCAGAATGTCTAAACGCAAAGAATCCTGAATAATATGATTATTTGCCGTCAGATATGTCTGGTTAATAAATGTGCAATTTTTTTCAAAATTTACTCTTATATTCCTTACGATTTACGGGTACGTACGAATTCAGCGATCAATTCAGCATACAACCTGATATTCAAAACATTTTGGAAAAGAAAGAACCTCAATACATCAATTCCTAGCATAAGACCTCGCTTTCTGCACAAACTTGAATTATGACTATATCCGGAGAGAACGTGAAAATGAAAACACCCCCTCCCCCCCTTTATGGCTCGCGAAAACTCAAAAAGCGTGGAAGAAAATCGGCGGCGGTAGCAATTCCTCACGCAACTTTCGCGTTCCGAACGATTTTATTGGAAGAAATATCGCCCTTTATATCCAATATATATTTTTTACGAGCCCCGATGCTGGCATCCACCGCAGTACACCACTGCGGGGTGCATTGTATATGTGACGTCATAATCAAAGGACGATTTATTCTATCATTCCAGGGGTAGGGAATGGATGCAGAGTTCTAAGAAAATGATACGAGTTTATTGCGACCTTAGAAGTTACGGTGGAAAGCTAAAAGACGAGTGAATTGGACGTACAATTTTTTTTTTTTTTTTTAATTTGCCGGCAACCTGGGCGTTTATTGAAATAAAATATCATAACAAACAAGTAACCCGCCTTACTTAATTATGTCTGTTCTGAGACGGGTACATATATATGCATGTAGACGCATATACACACATTTAAACATATCTATTCGCATACATACACATACGTATGCGCACGCATGCACATAATCGTACACATACATATAAAAATTTATTTCTTAATTTTTTTTTTTTTTTTATTATTTTAGAAACAAATAGTACATACTCCGGGGTTGAAGAACGTGGATTTAAAACCATGCATTCGCAAATAAATTTTATTTTTTTTAATTTGTGTTTTTTCACCATTGATTCATTCAAAATAATATATATTTTTGCCACACATTCCAGAGTGGAAGATGCTCTCAAAATCTTCCTGGTGTAAAACCACCATTTAGAATTGAAACGTTGCTTGAATAATGGCTTTGGCCATGTTTAGTGACCAGATCTGACTAGCCGGTTACATTATTCTTTCTCTCCCCATTCTTTTTACACACATACCCCTATTGGATGCCATAGTCTCACTGGATTCAGACGGAAGCTGTTGGGAGACTTTTGAAGTATTCACATTGTAGAAACTACTCGTAAATTGATTTTAAATACTGGCAATATTCATAATATATTTTGTTTTTAGGATTTGTGAAGCTGGAAATATTTATAAAAATTTAAAAATTTGCCTCAGGATCATTGCCCTTCAAAAACAAACATTTTGCAACTTTAGAGACGATCATAAATTTACTTTTTGGATAAACACCTTTAGTAAACTTGAAAAATTACGCTCTGTCAAAAATGTAAACCAAAGAAATGCACATTTCGAATATAGAATTATTCCCACATCAGTTCACATATTGAAAATCAAAGCAAATCCGAGTTCTATAGTTCATTGCACCGGATTTTTACACAGACACTGAGTCACACCAACGGAAATTTAATATTTAAAACATTTGCACGAAATGTTTCCCAACCCTGACTACAATCTTAGCGGGAGGCCTCATAAAATCATCCCTAGAAAGTTATGCATCGACGGAGATGCCGATTTTCGTTAGGGGTGTTTTTTAACCACTCCGTTAGTTGATTTGAGGATGCAAACAAAGAAACCAAGTTTCCTTACAAGATTTAACGTTTCCAAAATATAAACTTTTAAAAATTTCTTTAATCTTCGTTCCTATGTTCTCTGCCTTGCCTGCCTTGAAATTTGCATTTCTTATTCTTATGAGAATTTCGAGGACAATTCTTCGATTTAATATTGTAACAACATTTCAATCATTAGCTTCCTATAAATCGTTTTATTTTCACTTTCCATTAACCAACTCAAACAACATTTTTACATTCAACTGAGCAGGATAAGTTTTTTTTCCACGTAGTCAGATTAGGTTCTCATACATCATAATAATTAAAGCCAACCCTGAAGAAAATAATTTGGGGATGCTGTGGAGAAAACATGTTAGATGAGGAAGGTGTGAACATGCTTGTCGGGCACGAAATGAACTTGTGGAATGAACCGTCTCTGGTCAGAAGTGTTGTGCATATTCTATCACATTTCTTCAGACTGATTCGTGAATGGTTCGAAAACTCGGCTATCACGGAGAGAATTTATTTTTATTTTTATATGAATACCTCACGAGAGTCCCAGCTGATCCCGTCTTGGAGCCAGTGAGATTGCGGCATCCCCGATTGGGGTATGTTGTGAGGCTGAAGATAGTGGGAAGGGGAAGGAGATGAGAAGAGGAAGGTGGGGAAATTAATTATGGTTACCAACATCACAGACTGTTTTTTGACTCCCGGCCTACAAGACTAACTTGCCAATGGTCGAAACGGTAGGGAAAGCTATCTTGTTGTTAAATGGAAATACTTTGGTATATTTTAGTCACTCGAACGCATAAGCTCGTGTTCAAGATAATTTATTGTTCCCAGGCGTACGTATGACGTAGAAGCCTGACTTATTAAAAACGAATTGAAATATTAATTTTGTAATGTTTTCAAGATGAATAAAATAAAAAGGCTGGAAAATCGTTCCACGTCCGAGATTTGAACTCAAGAACCAGTCGTATAAGCGACCCGTTCCCATGTAACAAGTGCCAACATTGTACAAATTAGTTTTTCTCGACTGTGCACCAGCGCCGAAGGATCAATGACGCTAGTTTTGCGGAGGATTTTTCGTTGAGATACCGGAAGAAAAATAACAACATAACACGGCTTCGTTCCCATGGTATTTAGGGGAAATTACTGTAGCAATTAGGAATACATAATGTCTTTTCCCGTGCATCCCCGTTCTCTTCCACCCTCCCCGCCTTGCCCCTCCCTCGTCTCTTCCTTCTCCGCAAACCCCACCTTCCCCCTGCCTTTTCTCCCTGCCGCTAAAATATATGAAATGCGCACATTTTCATTTATACAAATTTCATAACGCGAGAGCTTACCATTATATACAGCCTTTGTTGCTCGCTGATAATGTAGCTTTCTATTGGTGGAAGAATTTTTCAAATCGTTTAAGTGGTTAGGGTGAAAACGTAACAAACAAACACACTTACTTTCGCATTTATAAAATTAAGTGTAGATATTCAATAAAATATATGTACTTATAATAATAAAACTGTGTAAATTTCTACGCATAATGAAACTGTGCATATTTCTGCGCATTGAAAATAAGGTATCAAATAGGCTCTTTTAAAAGATACTTGTCAATATACTGCAAGAAACCACCCTTCTAAGGAACAACCCCTTGGTTCATAAATCGTCCTATTTGCCACTGCGCCGTATGACAAGTGGTGGTCTCAGATAACCCCTTACGCCACGCATAACAAAGGCATAAAGTATGTTACGGCCTTTTCTTTACGGGTCATTTGTGAACTAACCTCAACCCCTCATGCGCCGCTATATACGAGTGGGGATATATAAATATGGTGAACTAATAGATTCAATTTTTATAACTTTTTAAGATTATTCCCTTCAATGAAATATTGAAGAAGTAGATAGCACTAATAATCTAATCGAAAATATGGAAGAGAACAAGACACAGAAAAATAGAAAAAGATAACGGTCGCAACTGGGACTCAAAACCAGAACCTCTCGTCTATCCGGGGCGTGCGCTTTTGCCAATTCAGCCATTGCCACCTTCCGTCAAACCGTCATAATTGTCAATCTCATCTTTCAAATTTTAGAAAACAATATTATCTACGACTAATTTTTCCATATTATAGGCAACTAACTTTTTCGATGAAAACAATCGTTCTAAGAACTGGTTTGTAACCTAGACAACGTTGCAGATAAATATATACGATTTTATTTTTATATCGAAAATTTTTATAAAAACCCTAAATGAATATCCACTTTTTATAAGAATAATTCTCTTTTTATAACTTTTGAAGATTATTCCTATCGATGTAATATATCATTGCATTTATGGGAATATAGATTACTTACCGACCGAATATTTGTGAATTTTTGGTAGGTTTGTCAAAATAAATTCTACAACGTTTTGACAAAATATTCATTTGAATTTCCAAAAAATATATTTACCCGCTTTTTCTACCACTCTATACAAGTAAGAAACTTATAAAAAACGAATTGTTCTTTACCCATACATTTTTTTCGTCCCTAAAATTTAATACGCTAGCAAGCTCTGCTGACTGTAAAAATAGCAGTAAAGGTCGTTGGCTATTTGCTCAAGTAGCCAAATCAATACTGATCGACCAGTCAGTGGTTGAGTAGGCATCGCGTTTGGGTCCCACCTGGGCGTCCCGTGTTCGATTCCTCGACTGGCTAAGTCCTCCATCACAACACAAGCAACATTTTTGGCTTTCTGTGGTGGTAGTAGGAGATTTTGACAACTACATGTCGGTATCAGGCTCCAATTCAGTTGTAAATAGATTACACACCATTTTTATGCCAATGTGGCTGATATTTTTAATATTTCCATACTGAAATATAAGGTTGTACTGATCAAACATTTCAGCCAATTATACGTTAACGAGGTCACCACATAATGAGTTTTTGATATTATTGTTTATTTTTAATGCCTGTATAATGTACTACGACTGTAATTAAATATACACAAGCTTGTAAATGGCACTTTGTGCCGTAAATTTTAAATAAATAAATAAATTAATTTTCAAACATTGTTGGGTTATTCGTAACCCGGGAATGTTTGTCTTTCTTTTAAAAAAAATAAATAAAATAAAAAAATAATTTCGGACATCTGACCAATCTACAATAACACAATTTCAAAAAGAACACCCCAACAATATTCACTGATTGAATTGAGAAAAAATGCATTCAATTGCCCTTACAGTTTACACAATCACAATCCCCCAACAATCAAAAGCAATAAAAAAATTATTCAACTATTTAGAGAAAATTCAACCCCAAGAGAAAAAAATTATTCAAAATTGTTTAAAATAATAATAAAACTAAATATATTTAATTCATATAAATTCAAGCTCTGTGAGAGCACCATTAAGTTCTGTTATTATTATAATATGGACGGTTGTTTTAGAGCAGGTGGATAGTAGCAAAACGAGTAGGACTTTTACAGACCTTGAACTTTGAAATTTGATTAATGAATTGTTCCAATTCTGTGACACAACCTATCCTAAGGAACTATTAAGCGATTATTTTTTCAGTTATTGTTCCGTATTGCGCTTTCCACTATAAATAATGTTTCGGATAGCGTTACAGTGTTCAACATCAATGAATTTAATTTTATGCGAAAATTCTACTGAAGTCCATGAATTAATATTGTCAAAACCGAAAGGTTATTATTTAATTTCATTTTAAAAGTAAAGTTAGATTAAGATACGATTACTTCACTCCAACATTAGTAAATTGAATATTTTAGAATACATAAATACAAAAAAACAAACCTTTACTTTTTTAACTAAACCGAATCGAACTAAACCGTCAAGCCACCATTTCCCCGAGGGATAGACAGAGAAGATGAACCGCCACACTCTCTGTCTTGAAACACACTACTCCTTCATTTATATTCACACAGGGAGTCTTACATGCCTACTATTCTAATATATTAAATAAAACAAATAAATAAAAAAATCCACTCTAATTTTATTGACCGTAATCGGTTTTAGCTCGCTAGAGCCATCTTCAGACTAATACAAATTATTCTTAGTCTACGGTTTATATACATAACAAATGAGGGAGGGGAAGCGGGGTGGTCTAAAGGATTTTAATCAATTATATTAATTACATTTGTTACTAAATCGTTTTAGACTGTCTAAATATTCAAAATATTTTGGTAATTCCACCTTGGGTTTATAGTTCACTTCAATATTGTTCAGGGAAAAACCTTACAAGTAATATGAGTTGTTAATGACCTAATTTTATAGTAAAATTGTTAATATATTTATGATGCATGGGATTTTTAAATTTGCTTTCTGAAGGGATACATATTTACACTGGAGTGGTCATTATACTAAATGCATATTTTAATTTCGAAATTATTATTAAAATTATAATGAGTACAAAATCGGAGACTTAGAAAATGATCCTAATTGCTTATTCATTTCATCAAATTGAATAAGCTCATAATAAATTCATTCATTCATAATAAAATAATAAAAAATAACTATATCTACTATTCTATTATTCTGACTCGAACCGGTACTTGGTTCACTTGATCAAGATTTGAACGTCTTCTTTTAAAACTAACTTTCAATTATCTTCTACAATATAATCATTACACTGCTTTTTTCGTTCATCAGCACTACATGTTTAAAAAATCAGTGTGTGTCCTTTTCTTAATCTTATTCATTACGCTTACATCTCATTTTGACATTCTTTCCGAAACTGAACATTTGTAGCACGATTGCAGATGATTGAAATTTTTTGGATTTAGAAATTTTTTGGATTTTGAAAAATCTTCCAAAAGTAGAATTTTAAAATTCTTAACACACATACGCCCAAGAGAATTCATTTCACCTGTCACGGATAAATTCGAAAATTCAAACCACTGCTTATAACAAAATACTGTTTTATAATAAAATAAAATTTACAACGTAATTAAGTTAATTTGCTTTTGGCTTGGTCATACTCGATCTCTGTAAAAAAAATTCAAATTTAAATAAATAATGCATCTGAAATTCCTTCGTGCGTTCAAAAAGCACCCCTTCACGTTTTGGATTTGAACGAGAACCATTTTCTGGACATAAATTTACTCCCCTACGTTTTATCATTTTATATTTTATGTCTTGACAAATTTATGATATTTTATTAAACCTCCCATTTCACGAATGGTGACCGCATCGACATTTTTACGACATTTTTTATTTTTATTGATACTTAAGTGGAATATTGACTGGTGATGTATAAAACATCCATATCTTTTATGCTCTGGCGGGGATCTAATTTTATTAGAGAAAACCAGAATGAGAATAGTTTAATGTTTTTAAGGGTGGCCAGAGTAGAAGGAGATATTTGAGAAGATTTTAAGGTATTGGTCTTCGCTTTCACAAAAAAAAAAAACTTTTAATGACATGTCCCATTCCCTGTTATATAAATCACCTCAAAACACCTTTTCTCACCTTAGACATGACTTCAATTTCATTAAAACAAAATCGCAGTAATCTGTTCTAAAAAACTTATTTAAAATTTAAAATACTACTAATATAGCAATGTACTTTAAAGAACATTGTAATATTTATTCATTGAAAATAATATATGAAAAAATAAAACAAAATAACCGTCGCAATTCCTTTTGGGAGGTAAGTAACGGTACCGCGGCCCCGGGAAACTTTTGGTGTGTTTGGTGTCTTTTTTTTTTGATAAGTCACCAAACTACGTTTGGTGACTTATCAGAGGTACCATCAAACTACGTTTGGTGACTTATCAGAGGTACCCGTGTTCATGGGGTGAGATTTTGTCTACTGCGTGTTGGGTTGGATCTGGAGAGACTGGTTGAAGAAGACCTAACCTTGACCTTTCCAGCCGGACTCTCCTGATCCATCGGCTTACACCTCAGAGGGAGGGATGGATTCATTCATTCGTCCCTCTTGGACACTTTGACACCCCTCTTACTCTGTTCCTTCATAGAAATTCCTCTCCTTCCTTTTCTTAAAAAAACCCTTCCACAGCATCCCCAAAGATGACATAAGCCATGAGAGATGTTTTTCCCTAAATCCATCTATGTGCAGTAAATAAAATAAAAAATGGTCTCTTCTAGTTTTACTGGGACCAACAACACTCCAACCCTTGGTTCCGGTAAGACTGGAGGTTGAGTTTGAGTTTGAGTTTGGATTTGGATTTGGGTTTGAGTTTGAGTTTGAGTTTGAGTTTGGTCTCAGGGTTTGAGTCTCAGATGCGACCGTTTTTTTTTCAGTTCATTATTAGATATATTTTCAAAACTTTAATTAGAGTTTTTTTTTATATTTTCAACAATTAACGAAAAAATCATGTTTTTGTGGCTTTCTAAATAAATAAAAAAATCTTAGGCAGTTTTTGAATTTTTTATCAATTTTGGACATTTAGATTTTTTAAAAATTTTTTAACATGAATACCGCACAAGAGTCCCAACAGCTCCCGTCTGGAGCCAGTAAGACTATGGCATCCCCAATTGGGATATGTTGAGGCTGAAGGTAGTGGGAGGGGAAGGAGATGGGGAAGACGAAGGTAAGAAGTACCTGGCTTTTCAGATCTGGTCACCAAACACGGCTAAAGCCATTTCAGGCAACGTTTCAATTTTGAACGGTGGTCTTACACCAGGCCGATACTGAGAGTATTTTTCTCACTTTGGAACGTGCCGCAAATATACAATATATTATTTGAAGTGAATAAATTGTGAAATAACACAAATTAATCAAATTAAATTTATTTGCCACGCTGGGATTCGATCCCGCGACCTTCGGAATGTGAGTCAAGAGCCTTACCGCTGGACTACGCCGGCCGTCATACGTAGTGGATAATATATACGTGCAAGTCAATGTAAAAAGACCCAAACTAACATGCTCAAACTTCATCTTATTAATGACTATCTGAAATAATAATGTTGTGTATGTCCCCATCATATGTCCATTTAATACATACAGCTATATGTTTCATGTAATGCGTATCATTCCCGCAATGAGTTTATTAACTCCTGGGAGTACAATGCTTTATATAATATACTATATTCTGTATTGTATACTTTTGATAAATAAATAAAAAATAAAATAAATAAAAATATATTTCCAAATATTATGTCGCAACTGTCTACAAATTGTGCTCAGTTATTTGACATCTTTATAAGCGTTTGATCAACATTTTAACATAGCGACCACTCAGTTTAATTGGTGACAGTCTAATTTTATTGTTTTACGAAAAATATTTGATTGGTAGATCATAACCATGACAATGTATTGGAAATCTGTAAAAAAACACCTTGTAATCACTAGCCCTAACAAATGTTCCGCAAATAATTTATCTGCTTACCCCGCCCGTGCGGAACACACTGACGTCACATACATCCGGCATATTATCGCATTGACTGTACGATATTATAGCTAATATTATTCAGTGTTTCCCAAACTGTTGTATCTACGAAATGTTTGAAGATGTTAAGTTGGTTCCATACCAACTGAGAATAAAGTCAACTCAACACCTCCTTGAAAAGTCATTAAAAGCTTTGAAAAAAATAATTTTAAATTAGCCGATAACCCTAACCTAACGTAACCTATTTATATTTTTTTTATCACTCTAAATGACTTATCTGAGATGGTTCTGAGTTAGTTTCATTCCGAGTTGTCCGGTAACCGTAAAGTTACAGGGTACGTCAAATCGACAAACTAACGTCACAACTCCCATCAGCTTGGGAGGCGAGTACCGCCGCCCCGGAAACCATTTATTGTGTAACCAACACCCCTGCTATGGGTAACACAAATGGATCTTCACGTTAGCAGGGGTGACCGGGTTCATGGGGTGAAGTCTGTCTCGCGGAAACCATTTATTGTGTAACTAACACTCCTGCTAAAGGTAACCCAAGTGGATAATCACGTTTGGTGACTTAGCAGGGGTGCCCGAATTCACGGGGTGAAGTTTGTCAAGGTCCTGGCGGTAGATACTGATCTTTGGTGGGTACCTTCCCAATAATTTGTGTCAAAATATACATTTAAGTTAGGTTAAATGCATAAAAGAGTTTCTCATGCGATGTACCAGAGTCGTAGAGTGACCTTTCCTACTGTCTTGCCCTCACAAAATACCACAAAATATGACATAGTTCCATCGGGTCCGGGATTCTCGTACGGTATTCACATAAAAATGACAAAAAAAGTTTAGTTTATATGGGAAACACTGTCGTATCCGGCAGTATGTACAGTAGCAACTCGGTATGGCGGCATAACATCTGAACAATAACTCAATACGGAGTGGCGGTTGATTAACGGCTCCGGGAAGGCACCATTCACCCAGAATATCTGAATGGTGAGTTACGGGATAGGCAGGCAGTGCGGTCATTACGAAAACGTGACATTTTTGAGTAAAATAATACAAGAAAATTTGTTATTTTTTTTAATCGTGAAGCTACTTTTAATGTACTAATTCAGTTGAAAATTGCAAAAATGCGAAGAATATTATATCTGCTACCTTTCAATTGCGATGTTAATAGCAATCTTACCGCCTACGACACGTTTCAGGAGAGTAAATCGAAAAATCACACAACGTCGGAAAAGTTTTCTTGGAACTAGGAACATTTTTTTTCATTACCTCCACAAAGGAGGCCCCGAGGAAAATAATTCTCTTAATTTTATCATCATTGGGGATGCTGTGCGGGGGGTCTTTTAGGAAATGAAAATTCTGGGAAGGAAAAATGTATGAGCGGTGGGAAGGAATATGGGGGTTTGTGTGTCCAGGAGTAACGGATGTATAATTCGAGCCCACCCACAGCAGGGCAAGGCGATGTTTCGCGAGAGTCCAGCTGGAGAAATCATACTCCCGTCGATCGGTCTTCCCCTACTAGTCAGTCTCTTCCCATCCGGCCTGCCACGATGATGCAGATGCTTCCTCGTCAAGACCCGGACATACCTCACCCCATGAACCCGGGTAAACCTTCTAAGTCACGAAACGTAGCGAGATGCTTGGGGTAACCTCTGGCAGAGTTGTTAGTTATCCATATCCAATAAATAAATGGTACGAATGTGAGCTACTTTATTTTTTTAACAATAAAAAAATAATTTTACTATTTTAATCATAAAAATATAATGAAATATAAAATAAAATAAAAAAAATTAAAAAAAAATCATTTTGATGGGTTTAAAGTTAAAATACAAATTACCTATTTACGGCGGAACAAAAAATTGTCATTTATGTATTAAAATTACTACCCAAAAAAATCTCTTTTAACTGTTTTTAATTTTTAATTTTATTTTTCATAGTATTTTTAAAATAAATGGAGTAAACTTATTTTTTTATTCTTTTTCATTTACTCACAAATAATTGCCCAAGTCGCCTCCAAAATCATGAAATGTTAAAATCTTTGATGGCCTATATCTTATAATTTAAAGCAAAAATAAATAAAGAAGCTCTTATCCGTACCAGATATTTGATACACCTTTTAATAACAAATTATTTTATTTTTATTTTGATTAGCTATTCCGATCTCAAATCCAGAATTAAGATTTGTGTGAAACGGGCCGATGGGCTGCGCAAAAGTTCCACTTAATATAGCTCACAGTTCTTTTTAAGTTATATTAAGTTATATCCTTATATATAAAATTATCGTTGTACATAAAATCTTCAAAAAAGTGTTTGATCAGATTTCAGTGCACATCTCTTAGGAATATAACTCACAGTGGCGCCTCGCGTCCCTACCGATATAACAAACCTTTATACATACCGGAATATTCAAACCGGTGTAATATAGTATATGTCACAGGCATAGAGAGGCGGCGGCGGCAGTCAGGGCTGCCACATAACTCTCTGTAACGGTCCTGGCGGCACCGGTAACGGACACAATTGTATCGGTAATTGCATTGATTGATTTGATTTATACGCGTTACGCCCGCGACGGCTGCCGGAGGATGCTGGAAGCAGGGCTGAGCAAATTTCAATTAGAATATATTATATTCAAGATAATATTTTTATTTTTATTTTTTTTATTTTATTGGAAAACCAAGAGTAACAATAGTTACAATGAAAGATAAAACATGTATAAATTACTTAACCAATAACAGGTTTTCACTTAAGGGTATTAAATTATTTAGTGAAAATAAAGAAAAGAAAGAAAAATAACATAAATACAAGAGTTAAAAAGCATCTGCGGATAGGATGGTGGGAGGGGGGGGGGGGGGGGGGGGGGTGGGGGGGGGGGGAGGGGAAAGGATGGATCTATTCTGTGTACAAAGTAGTGTGTATGTGGTAAATGTTATTTATTCATTTTAGGTTTGAAAATGTTAGGTGCTGCGTTAAATATGTCAACATCACTGTATAAATTGTTAAAGGTATGTGAAGCGCGGTGAATGAATGTATTTTGTTTAGAGTTAGCGTTGCAATGAGGAATGTTTAATGTGTGGTTTTGTCTGGTTTGTCTGATTTATTTCAATAATAATTATTGTTGACCATTATTTCATTTTATCATATTTTCCACTACGGTGACAATATTTTTTTTGCTAATGTAATGCAAAAAAATTTCAATATTCGAGATCTCAATGATTTTCGAAACATTGTAATGGACAACGCCAGGCTTCGCAGATTCGGGAATTTTGTCGCCAGCAAAGGAAACGAGCAAGCTACACCCGTCGCATAGGTCGCGGATTCAAATACCGGCGTGCGCAAGTAAATTTAAAAGGAAAAAAGGATTTGACACTATTGCAAATATTTTTTTAATACTACATAATATAATGTAGATTAGCAGTTAGCTAGGCCTCGAGGGTGGCTTTTGGCTTGGCTTAGTGTTAGTGACCATTTTATAAATTCAATAGGAAGTGGTTCCAAAATTAGCCCCTTTCTCGAATCCACTATCATCCAGTGTAGCTAGTCACCGGGACAAAGTAACCGAGACAATGATGTCATGTGTAATACATATTCACAAATTAGTAGCAGTTATACCTAGGCGGGACACGTACCCTTCCGACCTGCTAACGGAAGTAGCGACATCTTGTGAGGAATTTCTTGAATTCGAAACCGAATTACAACGGTAGCTTTATTTGAAATTCCACGTACACAGATGTTATTTGTGGCGCGGCGCGTATGGCGTGGCATCAGACATGCACTCGAAGCCCGGTTCTGAAATTCAACCACGCAGACGCAGACTTATTAATACTATTCAATATCGGCCACTAGCGTGTCAAGTTTCTTCTTTATAGGAGTTACGACCCTCCAAGACCGTTAAAATTGCCCGGTTTGAACGCCATCAACAGACGTTCAGTATACAAAACTAGACAATGCATTTTTATAAAAAAACAACTAAAACATTACAGATGTAAAATTATTTTCTTCTAGTACAGTTGGTAAAAAAAAAAACTTAAAAATCTATCCAGTTTAGGAAACCTTCACACTTTCCCACTATCTTCAGCCTCACAACATGCCATAGTCTCACTGGCTCCCAAACGGTTGGAAGCAGTTTTTTTTTTTTACACAAGCTCCACACAGGAGGCTCTGAGGAAAATAATTTCCCTCAAAGCCTATGTCATCTGAGATGCTGTGTGGAGGGTCTTTTTGAGGAAAGGAAGGAGAGGAGAGTTCTGGAAGGGAAAAGGGCTTAAGGAGTGGTTAGGAATCTGGGGTTCAGTGTGTCCTGATCATCCGCCTCCAAAACCTAGACAAACCTCACCCCATGTGAACCCGGGCACAACTGCTAAATCACCAAACGTAGCGAACCACTTGGGGTGACCTATGGCAGAGGTGTTGGTTATCCAATAAAGGTTCCCGGGGTGGCGGTACCCATTCCCGCCTCCCAAATTGTTGGGAGTTGTTGAATTGTTGTTGGGAATCTTGTGTGGTAAAAAAATATAGGTTTCTTATAAACACCCATTTCGGAGATCCCTGAGACCCCTGCAAGTATAAATCCATTCTGAAGGACTTACACAATACATTTGAGGCCTATACATTGCCATTCTCCGGTCAGACGCCACTAGATAACTTGGAATGATCAAGTCGATTCAAATGATCGCCTATGACAGCCCACGTGACACCGCCACTCCCGACTCTCGAGTTGCAGTTGATATGTAGCCGAACATCTCGACTGAATCGGCATGTCTACTGAGTTGGGAAATTTCAGTGAATATAGATGGTTGGCATCAGGGGTACACGGAATAACACATCTTAAACTACAGTGTAGACTAACCTAACCAAATACATTTTAAGTACATATTGAAAAGTCATAGTATTTTTTAGTTCCTAAACCTACCCTTTACAAATTACTTCGAATTCATTAATTTCCACAATTTTAACTGCCATCAAACAAGACGTTTAATTTTTGTTTAGATTATAATATATATTTTTTAATTTTATCCAATTGTAAACCATTTGAAACCTATGATATCTTGTCGTGCGGGTAGTAATAACATCCGTTAATGTTACAATGTTATTTATTGAAGAGATTATTATGGAGAGAGCGCACAACAGCCCGAACATCCCTTTTATACATCTCCATACTCGCTGTCTCGCTCTCATGCCGTCACACTCATACACATACATCACGCTCTATATATTTAAATATTTCAGTATATGTAATTATGTTCTTGATCTTCAATCCGTGTAGCATGGGCGTTGACCTCGAGGGCGTAACCTCCCCTCCCATGGTGTAGGTGACCTGCAAAAATCAGAGGAATTAGAAAACTTGGTCAAGTCCACATCCGAGAGTGGACCCAGGTCCAGCAAATCATCAGACCTGTCACACTCCCCCCACCTAACCTTCCTCTCTGAAATCTGATCATGGTGGCGTTTCCAAATTTGACCCGTAGACATAATTTTAACTAAATAAATCCTATTCCCCAATCTTTTAAAAATTTTCCCTAAAATCCATTTGTTATTATTACTTCTTAAATCCCTGGTTAAAACTTTAGATCCAACATCAAAGTACTTTTTAAATTTTCTTCCTCTATAATACTTTTTCTGTTTATGCTGGCTCAATAACATCTTGTTTTTAACCGTGTTGTCAATTCCTTTAAAACCTTGACTCTCAACATTATCCATTATTGGAATAATCGTATTAAAAATTGAGCTAATCTTCCTACCATTTATTGCTTATTAAATTTTCACATGTAGCAAACACATTGTGGGAATACATAATTATAATAAACACGATGGTATAACTTTGTTTAATTCCACTTTTTATTTTCTTATCCAAATAGTTTCGGTTCAACCTGAACCTTCTTCAGGGAAGAATAAAAATATACTGTTTTTTTATTGCTTATTGCTAACCCTTGTGTAAAAAATTGTGATCATATTTATCCAATGTAAAAGTCCCATGGGCGTATAGAAGAGAAATAAGTAGGTAAATTATATAAAATAAATCTCCGAAGGAGAAGATAATACTTACCAATTAGTAAGTAATTAAGGTGATCCAATAGTCAAGGAAAAAATCGGAAGCCACGCCTCTTTTTAGGAAGAGTTAAAAAATACTTGATAAAAAGCTTTTGGAATGTTTGGAAAAGGTAAAGGTACAAGGAAATTTAAAATTGATTTCACGGAACTAGGACGTCTATTCCTCTTCGCAGGCGGGGCGTAACTGATACGAAATGGGTGTGCCAAGTGCATGGTTCTTGTGCCGATGGCATAAGGTTCACTTTAAAAATCCAAATTCGTAGAGTGCGGGCTGACTGATGTCAAAAATAAAAATGAGAAAATGCATATTTTATTTTATTTAGTAAAGTTTGGGCGTAAATATTTTTTTTTTGCGATTATTATAAAATAAACTAAATTGGCCACATTAAACAATAAAACATATCCAAAAAAGCGTTTATAAGTAAGAGAGTATGCACTTGAAAGTGTTTTTTTAAAGATCTAATACTTTATTTTTTTCTAGGCTTATTAAAAGACATAAAAAAAAATGACTGACGTTTTTAAGGGCCAAGATATGTTCTACACGCAGTATTTAATTGAAGCATCTATAATACTTCTAAGCGATCAAATTTTCAAAACAAAAACACACGATTTTGTATTATTTTAAATTATTTCGCATGGCTTCATCTTAATGAAAATATGAAAAAGAACGCAACATAGAAAAAAATAGGATATATTTATCCGAGACACTATCTGAGTTACAAACTAATTTTTTAAAACTTTGTGGTCTTTTAAAAATGCAGCAGTCAAAAATATGGCGAAAGATACGATAATATTGTTAATTCAGAATTTGAAATAAGAGATTGAAAAAAATTACTGAAAAATAATTGATCATATGTACCACCAGATATCCTGGGCTTGAGTTAAAGTTGCGACCGTCACCTTTTTATTTTTCTGTGTCTGGTTTTTTTGTTTTTCATATTTTCGTTTAGATTTATTGATTTTATCTTCTTCTTCAATTAAATATAACATTAATGGGTATAACCTTCAAAAATTTAAAAAGAGTTAATCGAAAACAAATTAAAATAAACCTTGTTTTTTATAATTCTGAATAATAAATAGCCTGGGCTCGCCCGAGCTTACCAATCAAATAAAAAAATCATTTACCATCAAGATCATCACGTCTAACCGATAGCTTTTATGTGCCCATTGCAGAATGCATAAATAATATTAAATAAATTTCCCCAATTCCTTCTATTATATTATATTTGAAAAAAAATTTTTTGACTGCTTACTATAAAAATATGACGAAATAAAAAATAGAAGAAAAAATATTCAAAAAAATTCATAAACGGGTTCATGGGGTGCATTTTATCCAGGTATTGGCGTAGAAATCCGCAATAGCGGGCGGGATCGGGAGAGCTTGGATGAGGGAGACCCTTTAACTTCTCCAGCCAGACTATCTCGACCCAGAGTCTTGCACCGCAGTGGGAGGGATGATTCATACGTCCGGTACTCCTGAACACACTAACCCCAATTTCCTACACACCCTTATTACATTACCCTTTTCCTTCCCAGAACTTCCTATCCTTTCTTTATTTAAAATGACCCTCCACACAGCATCCCCAAAGATGACGTAGGCACTGAGGGGAAATATTTTATTCAGAGCGTCATGTGTGGAGTTAATGTAAAAAAAAATTCAAAAAGTTCAATTTTTAAAAGAACAACTCTCTTTTTATAACTTTTGAAGGTTATTCACATCAATGTAATAAATCATTGAAGAAGAAGATAACACCAATAATCTAAACGAAAATATGAAAGAGAACAAGACACAGAAAAAATAGAAAAAGATTAAGGTTGGTTTGATGGAAGGTGGCAGTGGCCGAATTGGTAAAGGCACCCGTCTCGGTTAAACTAAAGATTCTGGGTTCGTGTCCCAGTGACGACCGTTATCTTTTTCTATTTTTCTATTTTTCTGTGTCTTATTCTCTTTCATATTTTCGTTTCGATTATTAGTGTCATCTTCTTAAAAAAAAGTTGATGCAATCGAGATTCTGGTAAGCCGGATTAAAAAAAAAAAAAATGAAATCATCCGTAACATTTTCCGTAAAATCAAGAAATCGTTCTAACTTCCCTTAATTAATTAATTATTATATTAGATTTCAACACCACTTCAGACCTTTTCCACTATAAGGGTCCCAAATGTCCAATAACCCGCACGCCACTGCACGCGATGTTTACTAGACGAGCGACCAATATGCCATCAATTCAATATGTATTAATGAATTATCGCCTGTGTGGCAGTGGCAGCGCCAGTGGCGGCTCGCGACACAACGACACAACGAGCGGGTGGGCCGTATAATATATTTACGGGTGAAATCAATTTATAGTTAGATTTACGAGGGTATCAAATGGGCTGGAACGTGTTGTTTGTTGCTTGTGACGTTGCGCCGCTGGATTAATTTGAATTTCGAACCCGGCGACCTTGTGGTCACGGGGTTAGAGCGATCGGCCAAGTGTCAAGTATTGATGTTAATAATTTAAATATTCAATTTTTTATAAGAAAAACTCTCTTTTTATAACTTTTGAAGGTTATTCTCATCAACGTCATATATCATTGAAGGAGAAGATAACGCTAATAATCAAAACAAAGATATGAAAGAGAACAAGACTCATAAAAATAGAAAAAAAAGTCGCAACTGGAAACAAACCCAGACCTCTGGTCTAAACTGGACGTGCGCGTTAACCAATTTCGCTAATGCCACCTTCGGCAAACCGTCCCAGTTGCGACCATTGTCTTTTTCTTGTTTTATGAGTCTTGTTCTCTTTCATATTTTCGTTTAGATTATTAGTGTTATCTTCTTCTTCAATAATTTGAATATTTTCGTAATAATTTTTTTTACATTGGTTCCACACACGAGGCCCTGAGGATAATAATTCCTCCCAGGGCCCAGGTCATCTTTGGGCTGTGTGGAGATTCTTTTTAAGAAAGGAAATTGCTGGGCCGACGCATCCGCCACCAAGTTCCGGACAAATCTCACCCGATGAACCCGGATACCCCTGCTAAGTAACCAAACGTAGCGAACTACTTAAGGTGAACTATGGCAGAGGTGTGGGTAATCCTATAATACATTCGTGGAAATTAGAAATTCATTTTAATTTAATTAAAAACTATTTGATTTTCATCGTGAAAAACTGTAAAGGTACTATGAAAAGTTCATAGAAAAAAACTTGTTTAGTTTTGCCACAAGACCAGCAAAATATAGGCACTTATTTTTATTTCTGCCTTATATTAAATTGAAAATATACGTCTTTCGAATATATCACATAAACCTTTTTGAAGGTAGAGTTTGGTACAATTTGAGCACAAGAAAATCTTCTCAAGTCGTTTCCTCATTATGCGTAGCTCTTCTAGAATGTATACATTTGTGCGTCTGGCGGTCCATGGAAACCTGAACATTGTTCTCCAGCACCTAAAAAGTTCTATGTATAGTATAACGATTCCCGAGATACAACTATTTAAAAAAGAAAAGCATTTAACCGGTGAATCATCACGACAACCAAAAACTTATTTTTACGATCGGAGCATTTCGATATTTTTTTTACTTTTCAATTTTTTCGTGGTTTTTCTCTTAAATTTTTCTAAACACAGTCACATCATCATCTCATTTATATAAAAAACTAAAAATTTAAATTTAATTTTGGCTAAAAATATTATATAACCCCGTGAGAGCACAACTGCAAACAATGTCACTGACAGCGCCGCTCACGCAGTGACCGAACGTACCCGACACCTACCGGCCAGAGCCGTACCTACATCACGCTCAATATCCCGTGTTGTAAACACGATGGTGTCTTCATGCAGCGCTCGGTCCGACCGCGATGTACTAATCACTACTTGCAATGGACATCGGACATAACCGTATCGGGAAATTAACATGGCCGGTTTGACAAGAGCATTAGGGGGTACGACCGGACGGCTACCTGTCCGTTATTAATCTGTCCGGGGTTATTTGTGGTCGGATTCTATGTATAATTATTATATTATATTGTGTTGTGTTATGTTGAAATTAGGCGATGTCGTAAATATGTCGGTCAGTATCAAGTTAGGGGGAAGAGGGGTTGTGACGTCTTTGGGTACGTAGAAATTGGTTAGGTTTAAATTTTTATTAATTCATCGTACAATAGACAGTCTTATGACGTTAATGTAACCAAATGGTGGCAGATCTAACTAATAAATATTTCAATGAATTTCTTTTAAAAAACTTATAAATATTATAACATTTGGCAAAAAACGTGTTAGAAAAAAGTGTGCTCTATTCTAATGAATACATACATAAAGGGTTACTATCAATTTGGGAGGCAAGTACTGGTACCGCGCCCCGGGAACCACTTGTGATGATCACCATGACCACCACAAGTGGTTCGCTATTTTGGTGCCTGAGTTTGTGAGGTGAGGTTTTTCCGGGTCTTGGCTGCAGCTGCACCTGCCTTCCTGCCTGCCTATTTCCTGCGGGGTGGGCTGGATGGTAGAGGAGACCTTTTGACCTCTTTAGGAACATCGCCTTGCACTGCAGTGGAAGGGATGGATTCATACGTTCGTTACTCCTGGACACCCAATTTTCTACCCACTCCTCATACTTTTTTCCTTCTCAGAACTTCCTCTTCTTAGTTTCTTAAAAAGACCTCCCACACAGCATCCCCAAAGATGACATAGGCCCTGAAGGGAATTATTTTCCCCAGAGCCTGCTGTGTGGAGCTAATGTAAAAAAAGCTCCTGCTAAGAGGTCAAAAGATGTCCATCAACCAGTCTCTCCCGATCCGGCCTGCCACGCAGTTGGTGGGCAGACGCATCCGCCGCCAAAATCTGGGCAAATCTCACAAATAAATTTCCAATAATCTTTCTTCGTGGAAACTTCATCCACAACTCACAAGCAGAATAATGTACGTTTTTAAAATTATTATATTGATAGGTACCATCAGTAAAAACTAACCAACAAATCACAAATTGTTGTTAATCAATTTGGGAGGCGGGAATGGGTACCGCCGCCCCGGGAACCTTTATTGGATAACCAACACCTCTGCCATAGGTCACCCCAAGGTTCGCTACGTTTGGTATTTTAGCAGTGGTGCCCGGGTTCATGGTGTGAGGTTTGTCTAGGTCTTGGAGGCGGATGATCAGGACACACTGAACCCCGGATTCCTACCCACTCCTTAAACCCTTTTCCCTCCCAGAATTCTCCTCTCCTTCCTTTCCCCAAAAAGACCCTCCACACAGCATCTCAGATGACATAGGCTTTGAGGGAAATTATTTTCCTAAGGGCCTCCTGTGTAGAGCTCGTGCAAAAAAAAAAATCGTCAATTTTGAACCATTTAAAAATTACTTGAGACAAGTAAATCGTACGATAGCAGACAATTTCTTGTTGATAATAGTTTATTACCAAAACTGTCAATATTGATGTTACGAGCCTCAACGCATTAGGCAAAATATGAATACTCTCTGATCCGTAATAGTTACCGTGCTACCAGTACGCATTCGTCTAAAATCGAACGCAAACCCAATATGCAAATCCAACCACACACTACATATTCCTCCCCTTACAAATACTGGTGGCTTAGCGGTCGTCATGCAAACAGCCCTAGACACTGTGTGACCCTTTTTAAATGTACAGCGTTCTGGAATGGGTTGAAACGAAACAATAGAACAATCTTAGATTACAGAAATAATGTAGTGTAATTTACATGACTTCGACTATAGGATTGACACTATTTCGTTAGCCTATGTAATGCTATGCAATAACCCAAAATCATTTCTTCCTGTTTACTAAAACATCTGACAAATACTTTTTTTTTCAGAAATTTTGTTGCAAATCTTGTTGCTTAGGGTATTTTCACAAACTATGATTGCAATTAAAAATGTGCGGAAGATTTAAAGTTTATTTTTTCTGATTCTGATCATTGTACTAAAAATGTGTAGTTATAATATTTTCATTCATATTTATTGATTTGAAAAACCATACATTACGAAACGGTTCCAAATGGTTACAACGTCATTATGACATAGAAACCGCCCCCGGCTGGAAAGACGACTGTCACCGACATTGCTGGCGTGACGTCAACTAAAATCACTAATAAAAATGATTGTATCGTTTTGGCAGCAAATCGAATACGGCATCTTTTAAATCGTTTTAGAAAAATAATTCGCCAACAACATTATCATCATCATCAGTATATTAATACGTGAAGCAAAAAATTTGTACCCCTTTTTACGAAAATTGCGCGGACGGAGAAGTATGAAATTTCGCACACTTATAGTTTATATAAAGAAGGAGACAAAATACAATTATAAGTTTTTAGATTTTCACGGCCAAAAGTATTTTTGTTATTTGTTTTATTTTAACACGGCATAACATCCTAAAAACAAATAACGAAAATTACAATTATGGTCGAATTACGATCATCGGGCGACCACTAGTATAAATAAAATAATGATTTCTTCATTATCGCAATTGCATCTATTTTTTTTTTCGAGAATAAAAAACGGTGAAAATATTCTCAGTATTAAAAGCTTGCATCGTTCACGGCTGATTCGATGTTAAAATTCTTTACCTGAAGCAAAAACTTTGTACCCCTTTTTACGAAAATTGCGCGGAAGGAGGAGTATGAAATTTCGCACACTTATAGTTTATATAGAGAAAGAGTGCAGAATGCTAATATTTTTTTAAAATTATTAAAAAAAAACGTTAAATCAATAAAAAAAACATTAAACTAATTATGGTCGAATTTCGACCATTGGGCGACCACTAGTTACTGTACAGATGAATTTAAAAATTTAATTTTTTAAAAATTATGCATAAAAAATCCATTAAATCAATAAAAAAAACATTACAATTATGGTCGAATTTCGACCATTGGGCGATCACTAGTAAAAATAAAATAACGATTACTTCATTATCGTAATTATTTCTAATTTTTGTTTCAAGAATTAAAAAACGGTGAAAATATCCTCAGTTTTAAAAGCTTGCTTCGTTCACGGCTGATTCGATATTAAAATTCTATTATTTTGAAATAACAATATTTTTAAGTACATTCACTTGAAAAATATTTTTATTTAGTTTCTAAAACAGCACTTGTTTATAATGAAAAAAAAAGAAATTTATATTTATAGAATATTTGACCGCTGGGAAGAACTGGGAAAAAAAGTCGAAAAGGTCGAGAGATTAAGAAATACGGTTGTTGGAGGTCTCTTCAAGGTAATTTTGAGGTTCTACATTCATAGCTTTTGGTGTACTCGCCACGCCAATTCAAAGTCTTATCTATGGCTGACTAGATGAAACCTATTTGATCTTCTGTCAGGAAGCAGATTTTCTGCTTAAAGTTAAGATTTTTTAAAGTTGAATTATGTATGGCATGGTAGTCAGGGAAATCGTGTGTGGTAGAAAAAATTTATCAGACAAATAATGTTAAATCACAAAGGTACTTTTTTATCAAATTTTCTACTTTATAGTAGATATTATAAAGGTCTATTTTTTATCTTTACAATTACTGCAGGTTTCATCGCCTATACGAATATCGTATAGAAATTATTTCATTATTATGATTATTAATTATACATTTTTTTATAAAAAAATATCCAAGTTTTTCACTTCAATAAATCATTTTTTAAATGTATTTTAAAACTTAGAAAAAAATGGCTTGACGGAAATTTGGACCTATCTACTCAGGAACTGAAGGCAAACAGGCTCACAACTGAGCCAAAATAATTTGACACTTTTGTCGTTTACTAAGTACTATAACGTCATCGAATTTCAGAGAAATGGTGTGTGTGTGTGCGAGATTGCTAAGTTGATAGAATGTCATCTTAAACATTTTCCGAGTTTCAGTTCAATCAAATGTAGGGGAGTGGGTTCATTTCCACTTCCAAGAATCCATTTCACTCATTCAAACAAACAAAAGTGAAATTAAATAGATGTATTTAAAAAGACATGTATTATTTTACAATTTTTAAGTAATGAATTCTACCTCATCTCTCGTCAACAAACTTATTCCGAATCAGGGTGTTCGATGTTCTCGCAAAGCCGGTGGGGTTAGGTGTCGACCTGCCGCTCTACGCTAAACAGAATATTATATCAAAGCTGCAACACGGTAGAAGTGGCATAGGTGGATAGGACGCGGGACGTGACTCCACCGCACGGGGATCCGATGCAAATTTGTCATTCGATTGTGCGATTATTGTAGCCGTTCTGTTTGGGGTGGGTGCAAATGGCAAATGTCATTGCGAAGTGAGGGGCGGTTGCGGGCTACGGTATCGGTTTTAAAAATCCCTGCACACGGAATAATAAATACCTTCGCATTAGGCGAATTTTCAATTTTAACACTCTCGTTCAATTATTGTTTCGATCGAACTGTGAAAAAAAGTGTTTGTGGATTGGTGCCAGTTTTTTTGGTGTATTTCTGTTGATTATTTTTTTCTGACACTTCACAAGAACTCATCAGGGTCATACCGGCTAATTTTATTGGCACTTTTTCTACTTATTATATTTCTTTTTTTAACCCCCGCAAGGAGCGGTGTTATAAGTTTGACGTGTCTGTGTGTCTGTCTGTCTGTCTGTCTGTGGCATCGTAGCTCCTAAACGAATGGACCAATTGTGATGCAGTTTTTTTTTATTTGAAAGCTGACGTAATAGAGATGGTTCGTAGATTCATGAAAATCTGTTCAGGAGTTTCAAGGTTATCAGCCTTTTTTTGAGTCGGGGGTTTCTTAAAATTTTGTAAATTTTATTTTCATTAGCTACACACAGGAGGCCACAAGGAAAAAATGCCTCAAACACTACGTCATTTTTGGGGATGCGGTGTGGAGGGTCTTTTGATGGAAAGGAAGTTCTGGGAAGAAAAGGGTATGAGAGGTGGGAAGGAGTCGAGGGTCAATGTGTCCAGGAGTGGTGGACATATGAATCCATTCTTCTAACTGCGGTGCAAGGCGATGGGATGGCTAGAGAGGTCTAGGCTAGGTCTCCGTCACTCAGTTTCTGCCGATCTGGCTAGCCATGCAGTAGGTGGGCAAACGCTTTTGCCGCCAAGATCTAAACCAACCTCACCTCAAGAACCCGGGTGCCTCTGCTAAATTACCAAACGTAGCAAGCCTCTTGAAGTGACATTTAGCAGGGATGTTGGTTATCTAATAAATAGTTTTCTTTTCGGGGCGGCGGTACCCATAACAGCCTCCCGAATTGCTAAATTCTAACCTAGAGTAGTTTATTTGTGTGAGTGCAGTTTTTACAGAATTGTTCCGTACTGTTTTTATGTTACAGTAAGGCCTGAGAAACAAATTTTCCCTTACGGAATATTTCATTTTTATGGTTGCAGTGTACAGGGTCTTTTTAAGTACAGGAAGAAGAGAACTTTCTGGCAAAAAAAAGTTATGAGGGTTAGATAAGAATCTTGGGATATGGGTGATTTGGGGAGGGGGAAATCGATCCTTTCCATTGCTGTGCAAGGCCATGTATAGAGATGCGAGCTAAAGAATAGGTCTCTCACAACCAAGGTTTCTCTATCTGGACTGCACAAACCTCACTCCATGAACCCGCGGACACCTGCTAAGTCACCAAACGTTGCGAACCACTTGAGGTGAATAGTCTCGGTGGTTCATATAATCGCCTCCCAAATTGAATTGAAGATTGCAGCAATAAATAAGATTTTTAAAATAAATGTTTGTGTTCCATATATGGGTCCTTGAGGCTATTGATTTCTATTATTGAAATAAAGTTTTCATTGAGGATGTTGTATGGAGGTTATTTTCCATACATTTTAAACATTTTGTTTTTGGATTGTTCGTAGACTAAAGTCCAAAGGAATCTTGCAGATATGTTTTATTGAATAAACGCCAGAGCGTTTCTAAAAAAAAAATATTAGGTTGGCAACATAAACACTTTTGCCTGATTTCTACTCGTATTTATTTAATCAAAAAAATTCAGTAAAATGAAATCCCTCTTCTGCAATGACAACCACAATTTAAAATTAAGGCAGAGAATGTTAAAGTGTTATGTGTGGTCAGTCTTGCTGTATGGATGTGAGACGTGGACCTTGAAAGTAAATACTATGAACAGGTTAGAGGCTTTTGAAATGTGGCTTCACCGGAGAATGCTCAAGGTTCCATGGACTGACATGATCACTAACATAGAAATTCTTAGGCGGGCTAGAGCAGATAGAGAACTGCTCACATCAATAAAAGTCGGGAAAATTTCACATCTGGGTCACGTACTTCGAGGGGAAAAGTATCACTTGCTCCAATTAATATTGAAAGGAAAAATAGAAGGCCGCCGAGGGCCTGGTAGGAGACAAATGTCTTGGCTACGAAATATACGAGAGTGGACCGGCATTAGAAGTGCGGAAGAGCTATTCCGGGCAGCAGAATGTAGAAAGACATTTTCCAGAGTGATCGCCAACGTCGGGAGACCCGATAGGGCACACGAAGAAGAAGAAAATTAATTTCATCCAAAAAAAAGTTCCATGTCGATTTATAGGAGATTTTCACAGATTTTTCTACTCAAAGGCAAACTTATGTATTTTTCGTTTATTTTTTTGTGTATCTATCCAAAAGTAATATAATATTTAAAATATCTCTTTGATTTATGCTTTAACGGAAGTTTATCACTTTTTGTCGGTCCTGTCACTGTTTCTTCACCATAAAATGATCATTCATTTCTACATCAAAATGTGTGCTTTTGCCCATTCCAACCCCTTGCCAATCGACAAATCTTCACATTATCATAATACAATTAATAATTCAATATCCCAAGATACAATCGCTGGGAATCTATCGCCTCGCATCAGAGCATGAGGGCATCAGGGCACACAGTATCGATATGCATTAGAGCCTATTGTGCTGTCTCCCAACAATGCTAATAATTCATCAAACACCTGCAAATCAAAGCGAATAGTAAATTCAAATTAGCCACCCTGTCACCTGTTCGGTGCATGCGGCAGTCTACCTTCACCTACCCCTTCTCTGCCTACCCCGGCAGTACTCCCGTAGGGGGAGGCGGTGGGTAGGTTATTGGCGGGATTCCATAATTCAATGCCGCGTATGAATATTGAAACTGTTGTATTAGATTGCTGTTATAAGGGATGATGTGGAATGCGAATGCAAATTTTGGTTTTAAGTAAATTCACATATTTTTCTTCATTGAGTAGTTCATTCGTTTTGACGTAGAAGTAAGTACGATGGATAAAATGCCGGGCGTATCTGTTCCTTCGTTTGCACGTCATATATTGGACAATTACAATTTGAGATGTAAGTACGAAAAGGGTAACCTGCCCGGAAGCGTATTTCCTTTTCCGTGTTCACTACGAGGCAAGCATGCCTCGAAACCAACACGGATTTGTAACGCTATTTACCTCCCAAACCCGTGTTCAATAGAAGGCGAGCGGCATCCAATAGTGCACGGGTTTGTAACGCCAATTCTTTTCCAAATCCGTGTTCAGTACGAGGCACGCGTCCTCGGCGATGCATGGAACATACCCACGAAGTTCGCACGCTTACTTCACATGTTTCTTTAGTCACATTTTTTCTTCATTGTGCAGCGTTTGACGTTATAATATAAAAGACCGCGTTTCATTGCCCATTCATCATATTTTGAGTATACACATACACTTACTTTTTATGTTATACTTTTTTTACTTACTCTTTCAGAATAATAGTACCTACTATAACATTATATCCAATCATCGTATTAGTAGATATTTTGCTATGTTACACTAAATGTTATTATTTAAATATGTGTTGTTTTCTTACAATTACATTTTTTCAATTAAAGCCCACTCGGGCGTTAATAAAAAATGAATAATAATAATAAAAAAACATTAAAATAATAAAATATAAAATACTTTTTTTATTATATTTACTGTTTCAAAATTTTTATTTATTTTATTAGTAAGGCTGTTTTCGTTTTATTGTGCATCCACTATATTGTGCGTATGTGCGCACACTTCCTTTTCATGTTATACTTTCTTTTATTTACTATTGTAGGATAATAGTACTATAATATTATATAGAATCATCGTATTAGTATTTCGCTAAGTTGCACTATATGTTATTATTTACTTTTTTTTACAACTACATTTTTTTCATTAAAAGCCCCCTTGAGCGTTAATAAAAAATAAATGATGAAAAATTATAAGATAAAATACTTTCATATTTAAAATTGTTTTTTTTAATAAGTGAGGCTGTTTGCGTTTTATTGTCCATCCATTATATTGTGCGTACACGCACACACTTCCTTTTTTATGTTATATTTTATTTTACTTACTATTTCAGGATAATAGTATGTATTATATTATGTATTATATGTATTTTATTATATCGAATAATCGTATTATTATTTTACTAATTTGCACTAAATTTTATTGTGTACATATGTGGTGTTTTCTTACAATTACAAAATTTTCATGTTAAAGCACACTAGGCACTAGCACACTAAGCGTTACTAATTAATAAATAATGAAAAATACAATATTTAAAAAATAAATATAAAATACTTATGCGTTTTATTGCCCATTCATCCACAGAAAAAAATGCCTCGAAACAAACACGGATCTGTATTGCTCAATCAACGCGTATAGTAATTATAAAGCTTTGCACGTTTGGAGGACGCATGCCTCATACTGAACACGGATTTGGGAGAGAATTGGCGTTACAAACCCGTGCACGATTGGATGCCGCTTGCCTTCTATTGAACACGGGTTTGGAAGGTAAATAGCGTTACAAATCCGTGTTGGTTTCGAGGCATGCTTGCCTCGTACTGAACACGGACCTTTAATTAGACTCTAAATTCAACTATTGCGAACTCCTGCAACTCTTACTACGCATACGCATATACTTACGCATACCCACAATAACAACACGATAAAACACACTATTCTACTGCAGCATTCACAAGCGGAAGTACATTGCCCACTCTCCGATATAAAGATTTCACACTGTTTGAAATCAGTACTTATATGATGTTGATATATTTAATATCAACTTGGCGAGTTTTGCGGATCTTGTTAAAAATATATTCCACTATTCCTAAACGCATCTGTATTTTTGTTTTTTTGTATTTTTATGACTTGTGTGCATTTTTTATCTAATTTTATTTGTACTATTTCTTTATTTGTTTCAAAATCATCAGCTATAAATTAATTGTACTACCAAACATGTAAAAGCCCCCTGGGCGTTAAATAAAAATTAAAAAAAAAATCAATTAAGTCACCCGAAGTGGTTCGCTAAATTTTGTGTCTTGGCATGGATGCCGATCGATGAGTGTTCAGGTCTTGGCAGCGGATGCGTGGTGGGCCAAATTTGGAGAGGGCGGTTGAGGGAGACCTTTTGACCTCTTTTGCACCGGATAGGTGGGAGGGATGGATTCATATATCCATCTCTCCTGGACACACTGACCCACAGATTCTTACTCACCCTTTTCCTTCCCAGAACTTCCTCACTTTCGTTTCCTAAAAAGACCCTCCGCAAAGCATCCTCATAACATTCCTCAGGAGCTCCTGCATGGAGGTAATGAAAAAATAAAACAAAAAGACACGCGATGATAAAAATCGTTCTGCTTTGTTTTTTAATATGATCAGAAATAATTATTTAAAAAAAGAGAACACTAAACATTTTCTTTGCATTTACCACCCACCTACTTTCAAAAATTTGAAATTTAAAGTAAAAATAAATAATTTATCCAGACACCATCTAGATTGCATTTAGTTCGAGTTGAATCTTGCAATCATTCATAAAGATGGCAGCCAATAAAAATATGCGTTAAGAAAAATGAAGATAATATGGGTGGTTCTTAGTCGAAATATGGTACAGTTAAAGGTGACCGAATTGAATATCGACACCTTAGCTCAGTGGATAAGAGCGCCCAACCCGGAAAGTAGGGAGGTCCTGGGTTCGAGTCCCAGAGGTGCCAATATCTTTTTCTGATTTTTCTGTTTCCAGATTTTCGATTGAGTTTCGCTCATTATGTCTTCATTTAATTAAATATTACAGTTTGAGGTTTTACTCATAAAGTTAAAATAATAAATAATAATAAAAATAATTAAATTGATATTAAATTAACTTATATGTAACTTTTTCTTAAAACTCGGTACCAGTTTTTGTGAACATCAAACTCTGCTCATGCGACTGCAAGTTGAGATTCCTACTCACAGGGCTGTCGACTATCAACCACCACAAAATTCAACTGCAGCAAACAAATTTATGTCAAACAACTGAAAAACAAACAATCCCCCTCTACAGAATCAAAACGAACAGTTCCTAAACTATCCGCGCCTTAAACAATGGGCAATTCCATCACATCAGACGTATTGGGTGATTCCACGTTCACTGTTGTGCCAGGGCTACCAACGCCGCACCCCGTGTGAGTAGAACACGGGCACAGACAGACAATAATTAGTGAAACATTCTGACTACATTACCTAAATGTCGCATCCTTTATTACCTTCGCTACTGCTGATAATTGGCCCTATTGCAATTGGAGCGGTGCGCGGTGGATGGCTGAGTAGAAATATAGCGAAATTCACGAACTTTATGCAATGAAGTTTTGTGAAGATTTAATTTTTGATTTCTAGGTAAAAAATTAAGTAGATTATAATAATACAATTCTCCGTGGTTGGGTTGCTACGATCTTCGGCTATGAATCTGGAAGTCGCAAGATAAAAATCAACGCTAACAACATTTATTTTAATCCTCCACATAGGAGGCCTTGACGAAAATAATTTCAATCAGGGCCGATGTCATCTTTGGGGAAGCGGTGTTGCAGGTAAATTTAAGGGAAGGAAATTCTGAAATTTTAAAAAAATTTTATTTATTTTATGCATCAACAAACAAGTCGTGCTAAGCCAATTGCATTGGCTTGTCAACAGGTGCTTATAATTCCATTACATATATATTTTACAAGTTATAATTTCCATCTTATATCTACAGATTCATATTTTTTCATACATTTTTTCATAAATATCAATATAAATATTTTTTTTCCGATAACCAATTTTTCACCATATATTTAACTTTATAAATAGTATTATGCTGCTTTATAGTATCTGGTAATAAATTAAATATCTTCGGTATGTTATTTTCTAACGTTCTCTGTCCGTACTTATTATTAAATTTGTGTGCTATATTTATGTTCTAGTTTCTCCTTATGCTGCGGGGTAAATATATGCTGAATTATAATTTTGTACCATAGTATTGCCTTAACAGGTAAAATGTTTGCATTCTGAAATAGCAACGGAGTATTGTGTCTCTATTTGAAAATATTGGGGACGACTAATAATTTTACAATTGCGTTTTGTACAACTTGGACTTGAATGAAAAATGTTTGTCGAGTGTGTAAGAATCTATGAGTGACCGGACAACTTAACAATGTACAGCATCATATCTCATTCGAAAAGTCATTGTGATGGAAAAAAAACTTGTTTGAAAACGTTAGGTTAGTTTATTTTCATATTTTTCTTTTTCAGTGGGTGTTGAAGTGCCACTTTGTTCAGTTGTATAGAACCGAATCTATGGGTCAGCGTGTCAGGAAGGCGTGATGTGTGTATGAATACTTGCATCGCTACGGTGCAAGACGATTGGTCGAGAGAGGTTAACTGAAGAAGTCAAAGGGTATCCTTCAACCGGCCTCTCCCGATCCGGCCCGCCACGCAATTGGTGGGTAGGCGTATCCGCCGCCAACACTTGAACACACCTCACCTGTGTTATTTCACAATTTATTCAGTAAAAATAATTTAATAGCATATTTGCGGCACGTTCCAGGGTGCATTGAAATGGTTTTGGCCGTGTTTGTTAACCAGATATAAATAGTAAGGTTCTTCCCCATCTCTTTCCCTACCACCTTCAACCACACAAAACACCTTAAATAAACCTTATAGTCTCACTGGCTCCGGGCGGTTGGGACTTTGTGCGGTAAAAAAATCTACTCTCATAAAATAAAGTGCGAAACGTTTGTTACAGAGTTTCATAAAGGACTCAGCTAGCCGAGTATTGAACAAGCAATGCACGCATGAGAACCCAACGCTTCGAACCACTCGGCCACTAAAACTATTTTGACATTATTTTGGTTTTTCTCTGATCCTAAATCCGGCATGATAATGTAATTACGTGATTTAAAAAATATATAAAAATGAACGCCTCTCAAGAGTCCCAACTGCTCCCACCTGGCGCTGGTGAGACTATGGCATCCCCAATTTGGGATATGTTGTGAGGCTGAAGGTAGCAGGGTGGGGAAGGAGGTAACCTGGCTATTCAGACTGGTCTCTGGAGAGTATCTTCAACTCTGGAACGTGCCGGAAAAGGAATTATTTTAAATGATTTAATTGTGAAATAACACAAATTTTTCAAACAAAAAAAAATTGCCACACCGGGATTCGATCCCACGACCTTCGGATTGCGAGTCAAGAGCCATACCTCTAGACCACGCCGGCTGTCAAAACGATATTTTTATGTATCATTTATAACACGCAAAATGACATATTTATCAAAGTAATCTCGCAATACAGATTCTAATATCGCTGCAACAATTTGCTACAACAAACCGACATTAATAATTTAAAACATTTCATTTATGATTCAATCAATCACACGTTGTGTTGCGGTGTATTCAAATATCCCAATCTCCCCTTTCCGCTGGCGGAATCCTAATGGGGTAAGTCGCTACCCCGGATTTGCCTAGGAAAAGGGGAGGGGCGGGTATTACGGGCATCAATAATATTTTACGATATGAACTTTTTTGAAGAACGGATTCCTTTGTTGACGGTTGACAGATACGAGCATGTAGATAAGGGGATACTGCTGATAGATCCGCTGTAACTTCTCCCCTTTTTGCATAAACGATGTATGTAATGGAAAGAGAGGTTACGATGGAGTTGTCAGTGGCTAGAGCTTATTTGATGTGTATGGTGCGGTCGTATTTAGGTTTTTGATGTCTTTATGCAAAACGTTTGGATTTAGATGCAGGGATGCATATTGAATTTGATTAAACGATTTCTTCAGACTGTAATAACATGGTTTCATTAGGTAGGTAAAATAAGATCATTCACGACTATTTAAGGATAACTTAATAAATCATTAATGTAATGTATCAAAATAGTCTATAATTTAGTTCTTACTTTACTATAAGAGAGTTCCATGACAATTGATCCGGCGACAATTAGCCGGCCGACAGTTGGCCCGTCGACAGTTGGCCCGCTGACAGTAGATTCCCCAGATAGTTGATCCGCCAGGCAATTGGTTCCTCTGCCAATTGATCTCCTAAAAGATTATTTCTTCATTAAGTATGAAAAAAGGATATACGGCAGTAAAACCAAAATCGATATACTTATATCTCTTCTTAGGCGTCTTGAGTGAAAATCCGCTTTAAAAATATTTTTACTTACAATAATACCGACTCCCGAAGGATCAACTGTCCGATGGATCAATTGGCAGAGGAATCAACCGTTCGGTGGGTCAACTGTCGGTGGACCAATTGTCGGTGGGCCAATTGTCGCCGGATCAACTATCGGGTCACCATAGGACTCTACGAGCTCTTCAGGAAGGTGACCGAAGGTAAAATGTACAGAGTCTTCAGGAGCTCCGGCAGATCGTTTGTCCAAAAAGTATTATTATCTTAACAATACGTCAATACGCAATCACTGTGTTATAAAGAACTTAAGTAAGCAACCATTTATAATACTGGAGAATACAGAAACCAGTACGAATCACATTAAAAATGTCTCCGAAGAGAATATATTTAGCTTTATTATTTAATAGTGTTTTGACTTTATATCCAATGCTGCAAAGTTGTAAGATATTTGACTCCTTACTTTATAGCTCGTGAAATCAATGTTCCAAACACATCAAAGTGAGAATGTAAATGAATAATGTATTTTTTATATTTTTGTACTAGAATAGGAGATTCAAGAGAGATTGTCATTTTGAACCAAATATTACTTCTGTTACCGTTCTGACCTCTTTTAAGAGTGTATGAGAGAGGAAAATAAAAACTGAAATAAAAACTCCTTGATATTATTGACGTTTACTATAGTGATTGGTCAGAATTTTTCTTCAATCAAAATCAATTCTTCCTCCTTTCGCCCTATCAGGTCGAAATAAAAATTTCGTAATCGACCATTCATCGGTTGGCTCTCGAGATTTGCGGTTATAATTTTTATTTATATAATTGGAATGCATTCTATTGTCTATAGAACTTCAAGCGTCGTCATCGTCTATCAAAAATGTCGCCGTTCCAAAAGCATTAATCGATTCGAATTAACTTTGTGTGTAATCAAAACTATTAGTGTCGGGTGGGAATGCTAACCTGGAAGAAGGTCGTTTCAACGACTCGTTCTTGAGTTCAACGGCTCGGCTATGAAACGATTTGCCGGCTTCTATGTTTCTTTCCTCCAGCAACACGATTTTTTTCAAGACCTATCCATGTTCACTCCTTCCTCTCCTCGAGAAGATTCTTCACACGCATTTCCCAACGACGACACAGACATTGAGAGAAATTATATTCCTAAGGACCTCCTGTGGGCAGTCGGGAGTAAATCTTTAAAAAGATTAGGGTATCTACTGATTTTCTTAATTTGTTTTTAACTTTGACAATTTTTAAAATTATTTTTAATTTTTTTTATTTGAATACCCCACAAGAGTCCCGACTAGAGCCAGTTAGACTACGGCATCCTCAATTGGGGTATGTTGTGAGGCTGAAGGTAGTAGGGAGGGGAAGGAAATAGGAAAGTATCTGGTTATTCAAAACACTGCTAAAACCATTTAAAGCAATGTTTTAATTCTGAATGGTGGTCTTACACCAGAGCAATATTGAGAGTGACTTCCACTGCGACGTGCCACAAATACGCTATTTATTATTTTAAATGTGATTTAACACAATTTAAATTTGAAATAACACAAAATATGCTGGGATTTGAGTCCGCGTCCTCCCTATTGCCAGTCGAGAAGCTTGCCCCTCTACGTACCTGTTCGTTTGACCTATTTTTGAAAAATTACAAAATAATATATCACTAGAGTTTTATACAATATACATCTTTAACCCTAGAAAGTTAGTCTACGTCTTAGAGACGTAAGCGATACACAAGAATTGCTGTCTTTTTTTATTTCGCAACGTAGCGCGCTGCCTATCTCAGTTAGCTCAGTTTCCGAGCAGAGCTTGCGTGGGGCGTGTTTGTTACCTCGGAAAGTACAACAATTACATATACTTTACGTCCGAAAGACGTATTATTACATTTTTATGTAACTTTCAGACTTGTTCGTGAACAATAAATGGATTTAGCGAAATAATTATAATATACATATTTTTAATTATGTTTTACGACTGATTAACATTTTTAAACCCTGAATAAGTGAGCTTAGCTCATGAAACATGTTGGTTTTTTAAACAATAAAAGTGGTAAATTAAACTTTCAAAACATATAAAAATAATACGATCTAGACTTAAAATGAAACATTATTTTTCATTTGAAAAAATACTTATTTTGTAGTTGATTTGTAAAAGGTTTACAGAATTTGGTTCTTTTTTTAATTACGATATATTTTTTGTAATTATTTTGGTTTTTCTTAAAGTACAAAACCCTAAATTAATTATTTAACTACCTTTAAACTGTGTAAGTATGATAATATATCAAATATTCACTTTTAAACTTCAGTAAGTTTTTAAGACGTGTGATTAACTTTAAAGTAGGGAAAAATAAGATCTTTCGAGGGTTAAAGGTACCTAAAAGAGACTCGGAAAAAGTATCTTCACAGTAGTCCTATACGAATTCCCGAAAGTTTTCTGTTTTTCGTATTGCCATACATATAATATATTATTAACATCATCTGGTTTGCATGTGTTGTAGTGGGGTGGTTGGGTGGCGGGGTGGGTGTACCATGTACCTCTATCAGGCAGCCATTTATCCGTTGGCGGAATGCTTGGGTGCATATTGTCATCCATTTCATGTCGCTTCAAGTAGGTGCTCGGGATACTTTGCCGGGATATCCAAATGGGTTCGGCAGAAATGCGGGACACACTTAGAAGAAGGGGTGGTTCAGTGTTACACTCAAATAAATTACAATATTTAAAATTTAAAATATATGTGTACGCGTACACCTTCCTATTTGCAAACCTGCTTTGCTTATTTTGAGGACGGAACAAGTCCCAATTGCTCCCAACCGTCTGGAGCCACTGAGACTGTGTCTCCTCCAATTCGGGGTATGTTGTGAGGGGAAGGTAAGGGAAGGAGAAGGTATTGGGGAGGGGAAGAATACGGGGAGAAGAAGATGCGAAAGTACTTGACTTTTCAGATCTGGTCGTCAAACACGACTAAAGTCATTTAATGTAATGTAATGATTCTGACTGGTGGTCTTTCACCAGGGTGATACCGAAAGTAAATACTAGTCGAGAATATGCTAAATATTATTTTAATTATTAAATATTGAAAAATAGCTAATTATTCAAATTAAATTTACTAGCGCAGGTTGGGTTTTGATACCGCGAACCCTGATCTAAGCAATATTACTCTGATTATTGTTGCTACAGCTTGCCTTGTTTTTTTCGTTCCACCACAACTGTAGATATACATCTCAAAATTGCGAGAACCCTACTTGGGTATGTGAAAAAATCGTTTAGATAAAATTGTGCGTGGCAACTAAATAATTAGAATTGTGGACCGAATTCGAAAGAAAAATCACAAAGTCTGAGTACATGTCAAGATTAATCCTATGAAATTTAAACACAAGAAATACCCATTAAAAAAGTGAAATAAAATTAAATTTCTCTTAAAAAAAATTATATTACTTGTGCCTACATTTTTTTTTACATTAGCTCCTCACAGGAGGCACTGAGGAAAATAATTTCCCTTAGGGCCTATGTCACCTTAAGAGGTGTTGTGTGAAGGGTTTTTTAAGGAAAAGAAGAAGAGGAGTTCTGGGAAAGAAATAGGTATAAGGGGTGAGTAGGAATCTAGAGGTCAATGTGTCCAGGGGGGACGGACGTGTGAATCCATCGCTTCAACTGCGGTGCAAGGCAAAGAGTCGAGGGATTCTGGCTGGAGAGCTCGAAATACCTCCTCAACCAGTGTCTCTATAGAAATCTTCACAAAATCAGTTTCAATTTTGAAAATTAGAACTGTTTGTGTCAAGATTTTTATAAAATATTGTATGCATTATATCTATGAATCGATAAGTTTGTAAATAATAAAGTCTGTAACATAAGACGTACGTACGAGTATAATAAATATATATAAATGTCTGTAAGGTCCCTACGGGCGTTTAATAAATAATTAAATTAAATAAATAAAAAAAATAGACATAAAATAATTACCCTTTAAGTAAAAGCAAATCTGAGTTCGTTGAACAAGAGTTAAAATTACAGACAGACCAACAACCGAAATTAGGATTTTAAAATTAAATAGGTAGATATTTACATTTTACTTAAACTAGAAACAATTTGAACCTCCCTTTATCTACTGCAAATTTTGATACCCCGCTTTCGAATATTGTTCGGCGGGTTATATTTCCATATTTCATATTGAATAAGTGTTTTCCTTTGCATATCAGAATACCGAATGGTAAATTCGGCATCCAGTGGCGTCCTGAATTGTTATTTACTGTTTTTGGGGCTGGGGCGCTCGATATTAAGAAATCCATTTATTATGTTTATTTCCTCTCCCCGAGAGTGAAAAGAAGAATAAGACGTCATTTCCATAAAATAAAAGACTTTAGAAGATAATAAATAAAATGAAAATCTAAGTTTTTATTTAATCTTTTTTACATTTGAAATCCATGAAATCCATATTATGATTTGTTCTAAGCTCTTGCCATATAATATTATATAATCACTGTTATTGAATTATAATTTAAACTTTAAATATTAATGATGTCTTCGTTTTTTTATGCAAATACCGTACAACGGTCCTAACAGTTCGCAACCGTTTGAAGCAAGCGAGTCTATGGTATTCTCAACTGGGGTATGTTGTGAGGCTGGAGGTAGAGGGAATCAGATGTTATTACCAAAAACGTCTAAAGCCATTTTCACATATAGGGAAATTGAACCCGCACCTCTGGATTGACAGTCGAGAGCCTTACCCCTCGAGAACGGAGGCTGTTATTTATTGTAGTTTTATTTATATTTCTTTTGTTAGCTCCACATAGGAGACCCCGAGGAAAATAATTTCTGTCAGGGCCAATGACATCTTTGAGGATGCTGTGTGGGTTTTTTTTAAGGAAATGAAAATAGGAATGAGGGGTGGGTAGGGATATGGGGTTCAGTGTGACAAATTTACTCCTACACAAATGTGGAATACAAACCCGATGCATTACTTACACTGAAGAAGTTCCAATTCCTTTGAAAAATGAACCGAAACTACGGCGACCAGACAAATCAGAATCAACTCAACTCAACACCTTCTTTTAAAATTCATTAATTGAGATGAAAAAATATATTTAAAAAATGGTGATAACACCGCGATAACCTATAAAAGTTAGGTTACCGGCTATTGAAAAAATATATTAATAGCTTTTAATGACTTTTCAAAGAGGTGTTGAGTTGAGTCTATTCCGAGTTGTTATGGAACCGAATTTATATAAAATCTATCACTTTTGTTCTCAAGTCTTAGATTTTTTTATAAGTCTTTATCGTTTTAAAGATTGTTTTGATGACCGGCGTAGTCTAGCGGTAAGGCCTTTGACTCGCAATCCGGAGGTCGCTGGATCGAATCCCGGCATGGAAAATAAAATTTATTTGATTAATTTGTGTTATTTCACAATTAATTCACTTAAAATAATATATAGTATGTTTGCGACACGTTCCAGAGTGGAGGATGCTCTTAGTATCGCCCTGGTGAAAGACCACCATTCAGAATTGAAACGTTGCTTGAAATGGCTTTAGCCGTGTTTGGTACCAGATGTGAACAACCAGGTATTTCCCCACCTTCCTCTTCCTCTTCCCCATCTCCTTCTCCTCCCCTATACCTTCAGCCTCACAACATACCACAATTGGGGATGCCATAGCCTCACTGGCTCCAGACGTGAGCAGTAGGGACTCTTGTGCGGTATTAATATAAAAAAAAATAATCAAACAAATATGTACATTAGAAATGTGTCGTCATTTAGAAATGCTATTTTTTTCAGCAAATTCACGTACCTAAATAAATACAAAAGATCCATCTCTTTAGCTCATTGAAGGCAGTAACTCTACCGATATCAGCACAGTAAGTTTGTAATATATATTCTACAATCAAAATATTACGAGCCTTTTACATTGATTATTGAAAAAAAATAATTGAGAGAGGAAAAAAAACAAAGATAATTGAAGAAGCTTTTTGAATTCGTGATTTAAAACCGCGGGATGCCGAACGATGGTACAGATGCGACATTACAGACTGCAGAAGTTATCGGTAAAAGCATTTTTAATATTGCAAATGGGCTCCAAGTTAAGGGCGGCTTCACATTTCCAGGCCGCATAAGGATCTATTGTTAATCTAACTACCCTTTCTATTCGCGCGGTATCAATATTGTCGTTGTAAGGGGATTGTGAAACTATGGGTCGCGTTTTGTAAAATTAATTGTTATATTTTCGAAGATACTCTCACAAACAACGAGTAATTAAGTAAAAATGAATGTGTTTTGATTTTTTTAAATGTTTTTGTTGCTCGTAGATATATGAATTGTACCTACGAGTTCTCTAAAGCCATCCATGTGGATTTAGCATTAGATATATTCTTATTTATTATATTGAGTTAATATAATTTGGTAGGCGGGTATGGGTACCGCCGCCCTGGGAACCATTTATTGGATGACCAACACCTCTGCCACAGGTCACCCCAAGTGGTTCGCTACGTTTGGTGACTTAGCAGGGGTGCCCGGGTTCATGGGGTGATGTTTGGTTGGGTCTTGATGGCGGGTGCGTCGGCCCACCTTCTGCGTGGCGGGCCGGATTGGGAGATGCTAGTTGAGGGAGACCCTTTACAACCGGTTACCGTTGTCCGGGCCGCTCGGTAGTACAGGGGCCCGACCCTCAGGCTCACGACTGAGGGTGGGCTGCCCCATCAACGAGTGAAAAAACCCCGCCGCTGCTGTTGTGCCGGTTCGTGACCGGAGGGGACCCAGCAGCAGCGTTTGGGGCGCATTGGGCGACCTCTCCAGCCGGACTCTCCCTGCCCATCGCCTTGCACCGCAGTGGGTGGGTTGGATTCATACGTCCATCATTCCTGGAAATTCTGATCCCCAGCATCCTACCCACCCCTCATACCCTTTCCTTCCCGACCTTCCACTCCACACACACAAAATAAAAACAAAAATAAAAATGAACTTACAAACTTTCAAAAATAACTTTTCAACAACGGCGAGAAGCAGGAGTCCCCGGTGCAGGCCAAAACTATTGGTGAATTTCACCAACATTCGCGGCCTGCACAAAAACTTAAACTCTGTCCACCACCATCTTCTCTCCCAACGTCCTAACCTTCTCTTCCTCTCCGAAACGCAGATAGCCGAGCCTCCAGACGCCTCCTATCTGGACTGCCCGGGCTTCATCCTCGTAGGCAAATTTAGACCCAAGGGAGGTGTGTGTCTCTACAGTCGAGCTGACGTCAACTGTGTGCGTCTGTTGAATCTGGAAATCTCCAGATTCGACGTAATGTGGGTGCGCGTCAATCTTGCCAGTACGGTAAGGTTTTATGCGTGTTTATACCGCTCACCTAACCTTAGCGAATCAGACACGTCCGAGCTCTTCAAACATTTAAGCAACACTATTGATGACCTCTTGCCCCGCTTCCCTACGGCAGAGTTTGTGGTCCTGGGGGACTTCAATGTTCATAACGAACCTTGGTTGAAGTTCTCGGGATCAACAGACTCGGCTGGACGACAAGCGGAGTCCTTTGCCCTTTGCCACGGACTGGAGCAAATGGTTCAGGAGCCTACAAGGGTTCCTGATGTCCAGTCTCACCGCTCTAATCTGTTAGACCTGTTTTTAACCACTGTGCCACACGGTTACAAGATTGACGTCACAGCGCCTTTAGGATCGTCGGACCACTGCCTGGTGACGTCATCAATCCCCGTAACCTTCAGACCGCCAAACGAGAGGCTCAAAAGAAAAGTGTGGCACTATAGGTCTGCAGATTGGTTCGGTCTGCGGGCACATTTTAATGCTTTCCCGTGGTCAGCTGTCTGTTTTCGGACTTCGGATCCCTCAAGATGTGCCCAGGAAATTGGTGAAGTCATCACGTCCGCGATGGATGGCTTCATCCAATCCACTATTAAGGAAACTGGTGTGGGCTCAAAGCCGTGGTTCAGTCGACAATGCTCTGAAGCAGTGCGACGAAAAAACGCGGCTTACCGAGCCTACAACACATCTCGAACGTCCGAAAACAGAATATTATACAACCAAATTGCAAAGGAAAGTAAGAGAATCATCAATAGGTCGAAATTCGAGCACGACCTGCAGGTCAGCAGAAAGCTGGCTGCCTGCCCGCATGGTAGCAGAGCGTTCTGGTCGCTTGCGGGCTCTATAGGTCGCAATTTCTGCAAACCCAGTCTGCCACCTCTTACCAGACCTGACGGCTCTCTAGCAAATACCGCCGCCGAAAAGGCTAACTTATTAGGCAAAATGTTCGCGGAAAACTCGACCCTCGATGACCAAGGTGCTATCCCGCCGTCGGTTCCTCACTGCGGTTTTCGTATGAAAAAGCTGAGGATTCGGCATCGGGATGTACTCCAAGTCTTACGAGGGCTTGATGTTAATAAAGCTAGTGGGCCTGACGGAATACCTGCCCTGGTATTGAAGAGGTGCGCTGCAGAAATAGCTCCAATTTTGACGAAGCTTTTCAAAATGTCCCTGAAGTCTGGGTCTGTGCCCTCTGGTTGGAAAAAAGCGATCATTCACCCTATTCCAAAGAAAGGTGACCGCTCTAACCCGGCCAACTACCGCCCCATAGCGATCACATCTGTTCTGTCAAAAGTGATGGAACGTGTGGTCAACGACAAACTACTCACATACCTCGAGAAGAACAAAATTATTAACGACCGTCAATACGGATTCCGGCGGAACCGCTCGTGCGGTGATCTTCTCGCGTATGTGACACATATTTGGGGGCGGTGCCTGGAACGCTTCGGTGAGACCCAAACCGTTGCACTGGATATTTCCAAGGCCTTTGACCGGGTTTGGCACCGAGGGCTTGTCAACAAACTGCCTTCTTACGGACTTCCCGCTTCCTTGTGTACGTGGATTGCCGACTTTTTGAGGGAGAGGTCGATTCAGGCGGTTGCTGATGGTTTCACCTCTTCCTCGCATTCGATAAATGCTGGCGTCCCACAGGGATCGGTTCTGTCTCCGACTTTGTTTCTGTTGCACATCAATGACCTCTTGACATGTGCACCGATTCATTGCGGATGACAGTACAGTCCATGATAGCTTTTTGTTTGACAAGCCCCCAAAGGGCTCACAAATCCCAATGGCTCGGAGGGCTTTGAAACAAAGAATGGACGGTTACCTCGAGAGTGTTTTCTCTTGGGGTAAGAATAACCTCGTCGAATTTAATGTTTCAAAGACCCAATCATGTCTGATTACGTCTAAAAGGGATCGGAATGATAATCTAGTCTCTTTCAACGGAAGCAATCTCCCGAACAGGCCTTCCATTGATATGCTTGGTGTAACTCTAAGTGACCAGCTCAGGTACGGGGGCTCCATCGAGGCCAGAGTTAAGTTAGCCTCTCAGAAACTGAGCGTACTGTACAGGGCCCGCAGATACTTTAATAGTACACAACTGCTAACCCTGTACAAATCGCAAGTGCGCCCCACGGTTGAATTTGGCAGCCACCTCTGGTCTGGAGTCCCAAAATACCTGAAAAAAAACCCTCGACTCTGTGCAGAAACGGGCGGTCCGTTTGATAGATTCTCCTAACTTAACAAATGGACTGCAATCTTTAGAGCACAGGCGTCAGGTGGGAATGCTGTCCTTGTTCTACCGGTATTACAATGGAAGATGCTCCGAGGAACTAGCGTCACTGATCCCCCCGGCACCGGTGCATAGTCGGGAAACACGCCAAACACGCGCTCAACATTTGTACACGGTTGACATTAGTCACATGAGAACGGGTCGTTTCTACGACTCGTTCTTGAGTTCAACAGCCCGGCTGTGGAACGATTTGCCGGCTTCTGTGTTTCCTCCCTCCTACAATATGGGTCTCTTCAAGACCCATGTTCACTCCTTCCTCTCCTCAACAGCACCCTCCACACAGCATCTCCAAAGATGACATAGGCCCTGAGGGAAATTATTTCCCTCAGGGCCTGTGTGGAGTTAATATAAAAAAAAAAAAATAATAATAAATAAGAATATATCTAATGCTAAATCCACATGGATGGCTTTAGAGAACTCGTAGGTATGTTAATGCATGAGTTAATGCTTTATTTATATATTTTGTAATTATTTTTATTTATATTTTACTGTCGTTATAAATGAAATTTGTATTTGATATGTAAAAGCTCAATTGGGCGTCAATAAATAAACTACCACCTTGGTAAAATTGTCTGTTCTGCCTTTGAAATTGGTCTAAATCGAAGAATTTTTTTTTTAATTATGATGGTGGCATTAGGCCCTAAGACCTGCTCTACCAAACGTTCCGATCAATTTTCTCGTACCTCCTAGTTTCATATGTACAGAATTCTACACGTCGTCCGTGCTGAAATCTGAGCTTTTTATTTTGTCGTATATATTGTTTATTTCATTTAACCTTATGTTAATCAAAAAATTAACGAAAAAAATGTTATTTCCATTTTTTCAACTTGAGTTCACGCTTATTAATTTTTTTTTACATGAGCTCCACACAGGAGACCCCGAGGAAAATAATTTCCCTCAAGGTCTATGTCATCTTTGGGGATGCTGTGTGGAGGTTTTTTTTTAGGAAAACGAGGAGAGGAGGGTATTGAGAAGGAAAAGGGTTTAAGGGGTTGGTAGGAATCTGGGGTTCAGTGAGTCCTGGTCATCCGCCTCCATTACCTAGACAAACTTCACCGTATGAACCCAGTCACTCCTGCTAAATCACCAAACGTAGCGAACCACTTGGGGTGACCTATGGCAGAGGTGTTGGTTATCCAATAAAGGTTCCCGGGGCGGCAGTACCAGATATTAAAAAATAATATTATTTCTCATTTTATATATTTGTTACTGTAAAGGCCCGTACTACGGTTAATCTTAGGATTTACCAACTCATTAAAAGTTGGTCAATCTTAGAATTTACTGAAAAATCTTAAGATTTACCGTAGTACGGGCTTTTAAAGTAACACATGTAATAATAAAAAATGAAATATTCGTGCCTTGTCTTATTTTTGACAGTTAAATAATTATTTCGAAACTCCATAGCACATAATAGTACCAAATAGAAAAAGTTGACCCACACACACAATAATATATTATAAACTGGGCAAAAAACATGAGTTGACTGTTCATTAATTTTTGTTACTTATGCCGATATCCTGTTTTGGTCATCAAACGTAACATTTATGAAGACAGTTCAATATTCTAAAAGTACTTGATAAATAAAAAAAAGTATATATGCTTACCTATATTGGTATATTTTGAGAATCCTTTGACTTACGAAATTCGCGGGAGTATAGCGGAATGGTGTTGGGAGGCCGGGTGGGGTTGGGGGGAATTCCAAAAAGCGCGCGAAAGGAAGGCTTAACGTCGCAATATCCGCTTCCGGGAGGGATGGCCCATAAAATACCACCCGCGGACACTGCATTATCCACTATTCGCGGGCCTAGCGTCACAGGGTTCCAACTGCAAACATTAAAGGTTTTAATGGCAAAGGAAAATGCAAACACTTATCGATGTCAATGCTTACAAAGGTGATCTACTTTTTCTAATATACTTTGCTTTCTCTACCTCTGTTCCTAAAATTAAGGGTCGGGGATAGATCGCTTCGATAACAAACATTGAATTTGCCTAATATCATACATATGTGACAATATAATATTATACATAGTGTATTTCGTATCAAAACACTCAAATAAATTCATATTTACAGTAACTAGTGGTCGCCCAATGGTCGAAATTTGACCATAATTGTAATGTATGTTTTTAGGTTTTCACGGCCAAAAAGTATTTTTGTTATTGTTTTTGGGGTGTTATGCCGTGTTTCGCTAACTCCTTCTTTAGCCAACGTTTCGGACAGCGTTACAGTGTCCATCATCAGGGCAGATGAGCTCATCTGCCCTGATGATGGACACTGTAACGCTGTCCGAAACGTTGGCTAAAGAAGGAGTTAGCGAAACACGGCATAACACCCCAAAAACAATAACAAAAACATAATTGTAATGTTTTTTTTTATGTATTTTTTATGCATAATTTTAAAAAAATATTAGCATTCTGCACTCCTTTTCTATATAAACTATAAGTGTGCGCAATTTCATACTTCTCCGTCCGCGCAGTTTTCGTAAAAAGGGATACAAAGTTTTTGCTTCACGTATTAATATACTGATGATGATGATGATAATAATAAAGACTACTCTACTCGACTACTAACCTACTCGACACACTAGGATTTAGGACTTTTTAAAAAAAAAAAATTTTTTTCACCTTTTTCAATGTTATAATTCAAAATGAAAATAAAAAGCAAATTCGTCATTTTATAGCCTACATAGTTTAACAAACGAATATACCAACGTTATCGTTATCGACATTTGAATGTAACAATTTCGACGTTTAAAACATGCTAACAAACTAACTATTTTAACTTAACTTACTTAACAAACGGATTGCAATCTTTAGAGCACAGACATCGGATGGGAATGCCATCCTTGTTCTACCGGTATTTAAATGGAAGATGCTCCGAGAAACTAGCGTCATTGATCATCATTGATCCCTTCGGCACCGGTGCATAGTCGGGAAACACGCCAAACGCGTGTCCAACACCCATATGTACACGGTTGACATTTGTCACATGAGAACGGGTCGCTACTTCGACTCGTTCTTGTGTTCAACAGCTCGGCTGTGGAATGATTTGCCGGTATCTGTGTTTCCTCCTTCCTACAACATGGGTCTCTTCAAGACTAACGTTCGTTCCTTCCTCCACATAAAAAAAACCCTCCACATAACATCTCAGATGTCCTAGGCCCTGAGGGAAATTGTTTTCCTCAGGGCCTCTGTGTGGAATTGATGTAAAAAAAAATGCTAACAATTGTTTTACATCAAGGTTTTGTTTCTGTGTATTATTATTATTTTAAAATATCAACAAATTGGAAACCACCGTAATGTAAGAAATTATTTTTTGCAACCATTGTTAATCGATAACTGTTGCGTAATTTTTTAAGGCTTTTCAATTTATCTAATTTTATTTTTTTGAAGTGAAACTTCTTTAGCCTTGTCGTGATTTGAAAATACAGTTCCTACGAAGCGTCAAACTTTGCTCATTGGACGTATTTATTATGATGTTACTTTTTAAGGTCCGTATTGGTTGAGTTATGAAACGGAAATAATGCATTAAATTACCTACGAAACGTCAAACTGCACTCACTGGCCGCTTTAATTATGACATCACTTTCTCATGTTGGTTGAGATTGTTTTCGTGAAGTATTGGTTGAAATTGTTTTCGTGAAGTTTCGCTTCTACCGTGTGTGAACTGCACACAATTTTTTTATTTTATTTGTCAATAGTTGGAACCCTGTAATATTAAATACAGCAACATATTATTATTCCAAAACCTTTCCACGTGACTAAAGTGAATATTGAGAGGGCGCCAATACTTGAAAATATTACTTACATTATAGGAGAGGGGAAGTGGCGGGTTGTTAACCACCCTCCTTAATATTCATATTGTACTTTACAGTCAAGAGAATATACATATCTGTAGACAACTACCTAATTTTCAGTACCTTTATCAAATTCACGGATGACTCAACCAAAAAATCATTTAAAAATTAGTAATTGAAATATTTAATCTTTTCTCTTCTTATCTCAGAATTGTTATAATGAAAAAAATTGGTTGTCTGTAGAGTCGGTTTACGGACGATAATTTTACGCGATAACGTCACGAGCCGAACGCTTAAGCCGAACGCTTAGGCCGATCGTGCCTCTCTATCGCATGTTCCGCGCTCTCACTGAACGCTTAGGCCGAACGCTTGTTCCGCGCCCTCGCTTGTACGCCCGGCTCAGGCGAAACGTGACATCGTGACATCGTGACATCGTGACATCGTGACATCGTGACATCGTGACATCGTGACATCGTGACATCGTGACATCGTGACATCGTGACATCGTGACATCGTGATATTGTGACATCGTGACATCGTGACAGCGTAACAATGAGTCATGCTTTTTCGTGAATGCGGCCGGCGTTAATCGATTTATAAGTCGTTATCACAGTTGACCTGAAAAATCCGAGCAAAACGAATACAATACTAATATAAAATCATAATGCGTGAGCCGTGCGAGTTTTTAACTTGGTCAAATAGACAGTCTGTTGTAGCGAAAGGCACAAACAACCATTTTTGAATTACAGAAAACGTCTGTCTCTTTATTCCCTTATTTGTAGGGCTATACTTCTTTTTAATTTGTAATTTTCTTTATTTATTTGAAAAATATCTGTTAGGGGACAGGTAAATTATTCAATAACCGAATTATTTTTCCGATCGGCATTACTAATAATAAGCTAGTTCTGCATCTCTGATTCCGTGTCTGCTCGCTCTTGTAAAGTTGTCGGGAACATAAAACTCATTTTTTTGTATTATATCGGGAATACAGGTTTTAACGTTTAGAAAATTATGTGATGTTGTCAACAAAGCAGTTCTCATTCTATCGGCGAGACTATTAATACCCAGCATGCCGGACAAAAAGGCTGGTGGATATAACCAGGGATAATATCCAAAGTCTCTAAGATATAAATATCTCAGAACACTTACACTTGGCTTCACTCAATGTCATATACAGTCACTTAGGTACATAGGTAGGTACTTGCAGTATGTAGATATTATAATGCGCGTGTTCAGGTACCTATCCATTTGTGACCTTTAAACACCAATCTTATCCCTCTAAATAAAAAAATTACTTGTTTCCAAAAATTCTACGCAATTGTGGAAAAGTTTTTTCATTACAAAAATCATTCATTCAAACCAAAGAAAAATCTTGCTTCGATTGGATAGGTACCTGCATAAGGACTTATATATTTTCTGAAGATAAAATACGGGGCAATCACGAATCTTTGATATCAAACATCTCAATAAGGAGTATAAAAGCTTCGAATTCATAATGTAACCCCTGCTAGGAAATGCCTTTGATTTTAGGGGTAGTTTGAGTCAGATTATCGCCAATCAGAAGCCTTATTGTGTGCGGGACAAAGTTCAGTATTAGCATTGTAGAAAATTGATGTATTTTTCAGATAATGAAAATAAATAAGTAGGCGTACAGTATAAGATGAGAAAGAAGTTGGGATATATTTTTTATTAATTTTCATAATCAAATGAATAATAAATATTCGTGTATTTTTTTTAATTCCTTATAGGAAAATTAATTTGATATAATACCTACATTATTTTTGAAAGTAGAACGTAAAGCTAATTAATTTGGATTGTTCAAAATTGTTAAAATTGTTTGCAGGTAATACTTATACTTGTGTCATTACCACCACACATTTATACCTTTACATTCCTACCTATCCTATCTACCCGCATAAACCTTTCCCGAGCTGACGTCAATACCCGGACTAGTGAACAAAATTACAATAATAATTTATGTCAGTCTTAAATAATAAATAATTGCTGGGCTGTGACCTTGCTCCTTCAGTTCTTAATAATTTCGATCATCATAGGAAACCTGTGAAGGAATTCGCTTGAGCAGTGATAACTGCTAGTGGTATCCCTCAGGTGAGATCGAAAGACAAAGGATTTATCATCACAGCCAAGCAACGTTGTGAGAGTCGCATCCTTTCCAATTCCACATTATTATCCCGTACTTGTATCAACATCAAAGTCACAAAACAAATTTAAATACAGTCCACTTTTTGAAATGCAGAAAATCCAGATTAAATTATTTATTTGCGATTACACCTTGAAATGGTCTATCTTCTGTTCTTTTTTCCCTTTCATGGCTTTTCACCCCGAATGAATGTTCTGGCCAGTGTCAAGTGAACGATTTTGTGAATAATGTGTGTAAATGTAATTTTGGGTTTTTACAAATTTGGTATTAATAACAAGAACCTATCTACATTGAATAATAATAACAACGAGCTTTTGTTTTTTCAGATTGTGTTTCAATTTTATTCTTTTTTATTTCACGGCGAGCAGGAGAAAAATATGAAATTTTGGAGGTACATTACGCCGTCGACGATATCGTCAAAAATATGCAATCTGCCGGAGATATTTTTGAATAATTTCCAGGTCTTACAACGTAATTACCACATAATAATGGTGGCAATCCATTAAAAATATGCCACGATTTCGTGTTAAACTTTTGACGCCTAAACAAAAATCAACGTGAAAACCGTTTCTTTGAGAATGAAAAAATCTGTAGCCAGTTGAAATGAAATCAAGGTAGGTACCGGTAAGTACTTAGTACGTTGAAAATGCCATTCGAAAATATGCAAGCGACGCTGCAATTAATAATAATAATAATAATAATGCGCTAAACTCTCACAATACAAGATGGTTTTATTTATATACAACAAGTGTTATATAATACATAAAATGATAATACGCTAAATTCTCACAAAACAAGATAATTTTATTTATATAGCTGACTAGGATTGAAACAAACAGATACTCCTTAATACCCCCCTCTTCTCCACACTCTTTTCCAGAATATATTTCTAAATAGTCATACCACCCACGCACAGAAAATTGCATTATATTAAGAGAAAATTTAAACGCTTTATCCTGAAGCGATGTCACGATTCCTTGAAAAGCCTTATGCTATTAATATCGTCGGATCAAAGCCGATAATTCGCCGCAGATACAATATCTGTGTTCTCCTTTACCGTCTGAAAAAGCGCACCCTTTGTGAAAAAATGGCAAATTAATTCATTGCCCAATTTGGGGGCGGAAAAATCACTCCGATCAACATCGACTCAAACGTTTTGCTGCTTAGAGCGACTTCAAAGGAATACAGCTTTTGCGAGAATACACAATCATTTTTTCAGGAAAGTAAAATATTAATAAATATTTGGCTACAGAAAACAAAAGTTTGGAGTTAATGTAAAAAAAAATTAATTGGGGGATGTTGCGAGGTTGAATTAAATGGAGTAGATGGGGAAGAGAAAGGTGAGGTTATACCTGGCCATTTGGATCTGAGATTCAATATCAGATTCTTCTTAGAATGGAAGATAGCCATCATCTGATAGGAAGGGCGCCGGAAAAAAAAGAAACCTCACTACTCTCCTAAGAGATATACAACTGCAAAATGTTACACTTCTGAAAATCTCAGGGTAGTTTTAGATTTTTAGTTGGGTTACTAATGCTACGTCAATCTAAAATAAGGAATATTTTAACGATTGAAGCGAAGGAAGGTTTCAAAAATAGTAGAGAATCAGTATCAGTATATTAATACGTGAAGCAAAATCTTTGTGAGGAGTATGAAATTTCGCACACTTATTGTTTATATAGAGAAGGACTGCAGAATGCTAAAAAAAAATAATATTATGCATACATTAAATCAATAAAAAAAAAAACATTACAATTATGGTCGAGTTTCGACCATTGAGCGACCACTATTAATAATTTAATAAACGACATCACGAAACTGATTATTCATGTATCGAAGGAGCCAAAACTGTAATATTGTTGTCTCTGACTGAAATATCAAGATTAACACAACTTTTGTCTGTGTGTAACTTCATTTTCATATTGATCAATAAAGCATAATTTGCTTTTTGATCAATATGAAAATGAATTCACTAGTTATCAGCGTAATATGGGAGAAAATCACGATCACAATCCTGGTAATACAAGAAGTTCTTAAAATTATAATAGAAAGTCGTGTAACAGCCACAACAAAAATATTCTGCGATATCCCATAACCACCGTTTCGCCATTTCCATCGGCTGAAATTGAATAATGAAAAAATCGCTGCAAAGTTTCGGGCGAAGCTATGAAAATTTGATTAAAAAATTCACGATATTATGATTTTTACCCCTCGCTTCTTCTTTGATACCCTCCCCAACCTATTGTTCCCACCCCTCCTGTGGCAGGGGGTGGGTTTCGGAAGATTTTACAATAAAATCATAAAACGATGTCCTCCATTGTGTTATATTATTGTGTTTTGGCTTGTAAACACAAATCATTGATTGTTTTAAATACAATGCTATTTATTTTTTGGAGGAAGTTATTTATTTTTGCTACTTAACCCGTTTTAGGCAATGGGGAGAAATGTACAATACACACTGAAAACTGGAAGTCAACGTAAAATAAACATTTTTCATTTTTTAAATTCATAATTTTTATTGTAGAAAAACCCAGCTATTTGATTCTGTCGCGATTCAATACGAATCCTGTATGTTTTTCTGAATTTGTCGTGCAAATATCCTTCTAATTTGTGCTTCGCTTTCAGAAGGAATAATAATTGTCAAACTTCAAGTCAATAAACGTATCATTATATAATTATTTCAAAGTAAGCCAATAGACAAGCAATTTAAGTATTCATTATTTGATCACTTTTGTACGTGGTTAATAATTTATTTATTAATTTTAACTTACACCTGTCATTTCACATACAAATGTAATATAAAATAAATCGATTAGTAGAAAAAAGTTCCTTAATTAGAATTAGGCTGCATAGGTTGCCCAAGTGGTTCGTTACATTTGGTGACTTAACGGCGGTGTCCGAAAATACGATACATCTACTCACACAAAACATAACTAAGTGTCCCCGAAAGGGTGTAGTGTGATGTACCGTCGAATAACTAAAGTATAAAACATATTTTCATTCAAAGGCATCAATTATAAAACTACTTTTTATGTAATGTATAAACTACTTGTGCGTAAAAGTACAAAAAATCAACACTGTAAATAAATTCGCACTGAATATACACATGTTCGTAAAAACATATTATTAAAAGTATTTTCAAAGTCGATTTTAGGTTTGAAATTGGTAAATAATGCATAAAAGTATATAATCACTGTTTACGCCAATCACTATTCTTTTTTGTTTAAGATTTAGTACTGGAAAACTGCTTATTCCTTTACCCAGTTCCTTTGCCCAGTACTTACCTTTCTACCTTTCCACCAAGTTCCTACCCGTCCCACGCCAAAACAAAACAAAATAAAACGTTCGATTTCCGCATTCACTTGTTGAAAACGCACCCGATTCGAGTGTTCGGTAAAATTTGTACATCTTACTTGATTGGAAGTAACGCCATAAGTTCAATTTGGGAACTTATTATTACACCCGCCGCGGCTGCAGAAGTAACCGTGTTTACTACTATAAGTGAACTATTATAAAGACAAAAGGAGAATTGTTAAAAGAACCACAGAACCAGCGGCAAATGTCTAGTGAACTCGGTAAGTTTTGGCTATACCTATCCTTTCCTTTGAGTAGTTTTTCAGTAATTGTTGTTTTAGATTCGCACCGCACCCGCCTGCGAACGAATTGATTTGCGCAACCAATCACTATAATTTCGGTGGTCAGCTGTCGGGGATCAATTATAGGGTCATCATTGCATTTATAGGGTTCGCAATAATAAAATTGTGCGTAATTAAATAATAATCGATTAAATATTAGTTATACCGCTAGGTAAGACGTATTTAAAATATATATTTTTTTCGGTTCCATGCCAACTGAGAATAAAGTCAACTCAACACATCCTTGAAAAGTCATTAAATACTTTGAAAAAAATAATTTTACATTAACCGATCACCCTAACCTAGTGTAACCGATTCAACCATTTTTTTATCACTCTAAATTATGAGATGGTTCTGAGTTGGTTTCATTCCGAGTTGTCTGGTAACCAATTTTTTCATTTCTGTGACAATTTGGGCAGTAAGTAATAGCAAGTAATGTAATGTAATGTAAGTAATGACAAGATTTGGTTTATCGTTTGGAATATTAGAAACATATTATAATTTATGTGCCTTAGTAACTTATACTACATTCTTTCAATTTTATGTGAGCGAATGTTTTATAAAGGTGAAAAGGGAGAGGAATGTTCAAGAATGTTCAAGAATGTTCAAGAATGCTTTGATTGTTTTATTTATATCCTATGTACTCTAATTTGGCGCTTTTCAAATGTGCTAACATTTTCCCTTGGTATATTCTTGTTTTGTGTTTTCGGATTAATACACGAAACAAATCAGAGTTTACGACGTTGTCGGCTTGCAATATAATCATTCATCGACGATCCGCGGAAGTTGGACAAAGTTTGATGAAGTTTAACCACCCTTCCTCCTTCTCCTCTCCCCACGGCTCGTGTATCCGCGTGGTATTGTTTATCGGCAAAACTTACTTCTCCCGCTTTGGGTGAAACGGATATAATTCATATTTATATTGTAGTATGTATCTGTATCAGCGGGGGTTTGAATCATAATATTATATGTTTTGCTGTAATATTAAGGATATTGCGAGGATATGATTTGATAATACAAATGGTAAAGACGTTTAATAGTACGATTGGATATCTTCGTTGTGGGTAAGAGTTAATGCACGTTATAAAGTTCAACGGACTGCAACATTAAGGAAGTTACGTAATTAAATATTGACACCACAAACATATTTATTTATCTTCATCATAAATGTTGATCAGTTATCGATTTTCACCATCCTCTTGATAGCTTATTGGAATGTGTCATAATTAGTCTTTGATTAGTTCTCACATTGCTTTAGTTGTATATGAATTCTTCGGGTCAATATGGTCTCATGCCGAAGGTAACCGAAGGCAGGTGTGAAGAGTCATTATAATGCCAGAGTTCCGAAGACAAAACCCAGCTTCCAATTAGAAAGGTAAATAATCTTCAAATTACGATACTTTAATAAATAGTCACTGTGATCTCAAAAACCTTTTAATATGCATATTTTAGTACTGGACGATACTGGTTCCAGTACCTACTGATAAAAAATAATATTTCTGCAGACGACATAAGAGAAAGTAAAAAACGACATAATAATCCATTGAATAACATATTTTCGATTTAAGGTTACTTAGCATCAAATTCATTCCCAATTCCTCGGGAGCATTCAATTTAATTAGCATTAAATTCATTCCCAATTCCTCGGGAGCATTCAATTTAATTAGCATTAAATTCATTCCCAATTCCTCGGGAGCATTCAATTTAATTAGCATTAAATTCATTCCCAATTCCCGGGATATCCTGTGTGAAGCTAATGCAAAAACAAAATTTTATAAACTTAGCATTAAAAAAAATAAAGCTTTTCTGTGACAAAGATATTGTTCGAACTTCGGTTCCTTTACGTGTGATATTATTCCAAAATATGTGATGTCGCTCCTGCCTTAGATGCAAACCTTGTTTTATTGCACTAGATACTAGATATATCAAATATAATATATTTGTCCCATTTCAATACAGACTCATTGCGTACTGAAACGTTTATTTTAAGAGAGAAAATTCATTGATCCTCTCACAACCCTTTGAGTTCATTAGTAGATCTAAAAATACTCCTTCTGAGAAAACGAGATTAAAAAAAAAAACACCCATTAACTACTTACAGTGCCCAAACATTCAACAGATCGAAACCTCATCATATACAATACCTTGATATAACTTTTACTTACTTCTGAATATAGATATAGGATACAATTACCCAGCATCCCTCGCCAGATCTAATAAGTAATCACAATAAATAATAGCTAGTAATGTAGTAAAATAACGGGATATAAATTATGTTATTAGCGGAAAATATGGCAATGGGGTTTGTCTTGGGCCGGAGTGGATATTTCTGTATTGTATTCTCTTAGCTGAGGGTAGCGAATGTACTTCATAAAGGTGTGCCACTACAAAATCTACATAACTATAATTTTTTTTTGTTGATGATTTTTTTTTAAATCGTTATTTTGTCTTCTTCTCGTTCACGTGAGAAAAATAATGTCGAATTCTCTGTTAAAATAGAAAATGCAAATATCATTTTTTTTTTCATTATTTTGAACAATTTTAAAAATAGTTGAAAAAAATGTTGTTCAAATAATTCATCTCTAGTTTTACAGTTCCTTATAATCGGTGGCTGCTCTAGAAGTTAATAATTATGTATTAATTGATTCATGCTTATTAATTATATACGACAGTCTGTGGAGCCACTTTACAGCAGTTATCATATAAATTAAACTACGCTACAACACTGATAGAAAAATTAAAATTTCGAGACTTCATCAAGTGCTTTATTTTATTTTATTTATTTATTTGAGACACAAACAGGATATTTACAGAGCATTATTTTGGTTAATGTATAACAAATTAAGATACAAATATAAATATCCCTAGACTAATGTGTCTACAGTAATAACATTTGCGTAATTCACGTAATTCATTGCTTACGCTACCGTGAGAATCCCACCCGTTAATAAGTCTTACATTTTAACAAAAAGGCTTATAAATTAAGTAAAAGAAGTTTTTATTTTTATTTTGTAAAATAACACAACCCAGCTACCAGTTATTCGGTGATCGCCGACGGATGTGCTCACCCAGTAAACTTTTATCGAGTTAGTTAGAAGAAAAGATAGCTCTAGACACTTAGCCTTACCAATAACCTTAACATGTTTAACCCTAGATTCATAAACATACGTCTCTCATACACCCTGAAGTAGTAAAACGCTCATAGAACGCAGCACGAAAGAGATGGCAATACGTGCGTCTCAGTACCCTCTCGACACGGTTAGAGCTCAGTGTGGCGCCAGGAATCTTAACGCCTAAACGTGTAGTTGCGCAAATACTACGCCTAAGGTGTCGGAGGTACGTATGTTTATGAATAGTGTAACAATTTTATTAAGATATACTATGCTACTTTGCTACGGTATGTCCATAGTCAATTCGTTTATCATCCATGTCCACAATAATAGTCGTAATTAAAACAAACCACTGACAAGGAGAGCTTTAGTCAAAGAAATATCAAATAAGTTGATCGAGCCTTGGTTACGGCGTCGCCGTGAAACACCAACTTTGAGGCGATGCCTAAAACGGAACATCGATGCTATTTTAGGCGATACTTTGCCTGATGGTCAAGCCGATCCTGAAATACAAACCAAGAAACTAGGCAATTTCTGTTGTTACAAAAAAAAAACGTGTGACTAGATTTATTTGCACCTCTTGCAAACGTCTCATGTGCATGGAACATCAGGGAAGTATGTGCTTAAAATTCTCTGATTGATCTCAAATAAACCTTCGTTTTATTAATATAATGTAGTATTATTTATTATTATTCTTATAGTAAAAAAATTTGTTCCATTAAAAATAGGGTGTATCACAGACGTATGTTTATGAACATTTAAAACCCTCCACACAGCATACCCAAAGATGACATAGGCCCTATGGGAAATCATTTTCCTCAGGGCCTCCTGTGTGGAGCTCACGTAAAAAAAAAAAATTGTAACAGTAAATATAGTTTATGAATCTAGGGTTAAATTTTTACATAACTAGTACACAATAATTAATGTATGGATAATTGTCGTTTATCAGTTTTGTAAACAAGCTTATTAGTAAGGGGTTTAAAACTATAAACAAAACTTACACAAACAAGCCTAAACGTTTGATTTGCAGACTTGTTAAAAACTCAAACACCTATTTTCTCAAAATGTAAAAAGTATGTCTGCAGTAGTGTTGCTCCCTATTTGGTAGGGGTAGATACTTCTGATATCGGTGATATCACAGGGCCAGAGGGGGGCGGGTAGTGTTTATTGGTCGTTAAGAGTTTTGTTAATTATTGTTGATGGTGGATGTCGGTACTGAACGGAGGACAAATAGAGTGCGGCTTATAAGGGTCATTTACAAATAATACTTATTTCTAAAACCGTTATTTGAAAGGGATATTTGACTTAGTGGTATTATCTTAAAAGCGTAATTCAGGCATCATTAAAATTTTAGGGTTGCTACCCTTGGAGAGTCTCTAGAAAATGCTTCATCTCCACAATTAACAATTTTCTACTTCCCTTGGAACATGCCTATTGTCAAAGATTGCTGTATTCACTATCCGTATAATTCAACATACAATAATAGGTTCCTAATGTACCTGTATCCTCATTCAGACACGTTGCTCGTCAAACTTAGGACTCCAATTTCGAGATACTCATAATCACTAGCAAAGTGAATTTCAATTTGGGTGGCGGAAATGGGTACCGCTGCCTTGAGAACCATTTATCGGATAAACAACACCTCTGCCATAGGTCAACTCGAGTAGTTCGCTACGTTTGTTTATTTAGCGGGGGTGCCCGGGTCCATGGGGTGTGGTTTGTCTGGGTCTTGGCGGCGGTTGACCTGGGCACACTCCACTGATTCCTACCCACCCCTCAAACTGTTTCCTTTCCAGAACTCTTCTCTCCTTCCTTTCCTTAAAAAAACCCTCCACACAGCATACCCAAAGATGACGTAGACCCTGAGGAAAATTATTTTCCTCAGGGCCTCCTGTGTGGAGCTCATGCAAGAAAAAGGAAAGTTTTTAGCAAAAATGGAGTAGCAATGATTACCTGACATAAAAAAACATCCCCCTACACTTAACCTTTCATTTCTCGTTCTATGTTAGACAAAACTGGTTCTTAAGGCGATGGAGCAGTCGTAGAGTTCAAAGATTGCAATCTTTGGAGCACAGGCGTCGGGTGGGAATTAGGAATGCTGTCCTTGTTCTACCGTTATTTCAATGGAAGATGCTCAGAGGAACTAGCGTCATTGATCCTTTCGGCACCGGTGCATAGTCGGGAAACACGCGCCCAACATTATTTGTACACGGCTGACATAACTGTCACATAAGAACTGGTCGCTTTTTCGACGTTTTTGAGTTCATCAGCTCGGCTGTGGAACGATTTGCCGGTATCTGTGTTTCCTCTTTTCTACAACACGGATCTCTTCAAGACCAATGTTCATTCCTTTCTCTGAAAACAGCATCTCATGGGTCTCTTCATGACCAATGACCAATGACCTTCAAGACCAATGTTCATTCCTTCCTCTCGACACAGCATCTCAGATGACATGCTTCCTGTGTGGAGTAAATTTAAAAAAGAAAAAGTAAAAAGAAAAGTAGCATAACATACATACTGTGTGGATCAAATTCAATAATGTTTTTACTTTATAATTATTTTTGTACAAGTGTTTTAAACAGTCCTTTCCTGCACTATTTACAAGTATAATTTCGTAAATATCGTTATGTATATGTAAAAGCCTCAATAGGCGTAAATAAATAAATAAATAAATTATTTATATTGAAAACACTCGACTGTTAAGTACAGTAAATAAGAGGTGCGTCAGTATACAAATATGCAAGAATTATGATTTTAGATTTTCAAGGCCAAAAGTATTTTTGTTATTTATTTTTGTGGTGTTATGCCGTGTTGCGCTACCTCCTTCTTTAGCCAATGTTTTGGACAGTGTCCATCATCAGGGCAGATGAGCTTTACCACTGTACCTGTTACCTGTTACCTGACACTGTAACGCTGTCCGAAACGTTGACTAAAGAAGGAGGTAGCGCAACACGGCATAACACCCCAAAAATAAACAACAAAAATGCAAGAATTATGTTTCTACAGAAGTGTTTTCCCTTGCCTTCGCGGTAACATATTATGTACCATTAAAATTACACTGTCCAGTGTCCGATTCGCCCCTGAATATTATAAGAAAATATCGGTCCTCATACTTTGCGAACCGGGAAAAAACATTTGGTAATGGGCCTCCCACCCCGGCTGTTAATGGACATGTCTGGACAGTGTTCTTCTCCCTTCTACGCCCTTCCCTCTTCTTCCCTTCTTATCCCCCGCCCTAGTTCATCCCTTCACTTTCTAATTCATTCTTCCACCCTTAAAACGCCACCGCTTCGATGGGCATTTTGTGGGGATAGTTGTGTTAATTTTTATTAATTCATTTGAAAAAAAAATTATCGGTGATATTAAATTTTACATTTTGAATAGTCATTTACTACTCGGTTTCGTTCAAGATAATAACACTTAACTATTGCTGAAAAAAATATAAGAGGGAAGATGAACTGAAAATGTAAATATATAGTTTTTTTTCAGCCCAATAATGGTACAATACCACAAATATATTTTTATCCATCGTAACACTCAAAAGGCTTATTTTTTGGATTTTTATGCTGTGTTGCGCTTCCTTCTACTTTAGCCGACGTTTCGGACGGCGTTTCAGGGTCCATCATCAGTTAGATTGTGGTGATGGTTCTAGTGTACTTCAGCTAAAGAAGGAGAAAGAGCAGCACAGTATATACCAAAAATTAATTGCGCTAACTAAGTTCTAACTTTAAGTGGTGAAAATTTTAAATCAAGTCTATTGCGGTACTGCTAATATTTCATTGATATCTAATATTTTTATATACTTTGTTTTTATTTAGTCTTATTTATTTAAACAAGTCAGATCAATAATAAAAACCGCAGTAGATAATATTGTTATCACGCGCCAATCTATCATTAATAATCTGATGTAAGTGCCAATAAAAACCTTTGTATTTTTCAAACTGTGATATCACATACTGTGACTTTTCCGATTTTTTTTAAAATAGTGAAATTTGAAATTTTGTTATAGTTCTAGTAGTACAAAATTTCAAGTAATTGGTTCAGTAGAACTTGAGATAACGTGTCAACCGTCTTGAAAAAAGTAGTTTCGAGAAAAATGCTTTAAAAGTTTTGTTCTATTTAGATTCTAGTTAGATTTCGTCTAGACCGCGACAACAAAATGGCTTCAACTCTTAAAATAATTTGAACTTCGAAAAATTATTTTAACGAGAAATTTTTGAATACCTAATTTAAACTATGGAAAAAATGTTTTTTTTTTCTAGACTAGAACATCCCCTTAAGTCGGTTCCTCGTTGCTGAGGATCGTTACTTGGTCCAATTTCCATGGTGGTCAAGGTCACTTAACTTCTCGCGGTTTCGCTCTGCGTGGAGAGCTGAGGACATCGACGTACCCGATGCCAGTTATAATTGGTCACACTAGCGCAGCGGTTCTCAACGTGGGCGATAACGCTCCCTTTTGGGCGTTTGAGACCTTCAAGGGGGCGGTAGAAGGAAATTGGTGGGGCGTTAAGATGGCCCAGGGGGGCGTTGGAAGGGAAAAAATATTGTCTAAAAAGATAAACAAAACACGCTGATCACATACTAATAAAGCAAAGCAAACTTTAATATTGGTTATTTTTTGTTATTGTGACTGTTAATTAATCATTTTTATCACATGTGCGAAAAATTACGTTTATTTAAAAGAATTAAAACACACTGTAAAAGAAAAACTACGTATTTCGATAGTTCGGGAAATGGATGAAAATTGAACTTAAAGATTCTATTACATTCAGATCTACATTAAATTTGATAATATGATTTTTTTTTTTTTTTGATTTCAATTAAAAAAGTTAAAACTTCCGAATTCCCGTGAAATGTCTCATATATAAATACAGGTGAAGTTAATAAAAGAATTGTTTGTAGCAATTAAATTATAACAAGTTTTTTATTAAATGACGGAATTTTTGCAATCCTGCAAGAATTGACATTATTATGTGTTATATGTCTGCAACCTACATAAAGGCACTGATTGATAATTTTATTCCCCCCCCCTCACCCCCTCCCCCGCGTTGTGGCATGTATAATCGTGATAATAGCTGTTTCACATTCACAACGACGATGGTATGTAAAAGCAGTTGAGGGATGCTACAAAAAAAAAATTCTCAAAGGGGGCGGTGGGCAAAAAAAAGGTTGAGAATCTATGCACTAGCGCATTGGTGATCTTCATCTGTCAGTATCTTGCCAGTGTCTATGATTTTCTTCATGTTGGAATCCTCATTTTAGAGAGCAACGTGTCCAAAGTATTTTAACATACGTTGTAGGCAGATATTTGGAACACTACTGTGGATACCTAGCTCTACCAGGATGGACACATTTTATGCGTCAGGATGTCCATGGAACCCTGAGCATTTTTCTCCATTATCACATTTCGAGGGCGTCTATCCGTTTCTTTCGCCAGCTCTAAGTATCCATGTTTCCAAAGCGTATATAAATATGGCGAGAATCAACGCCCGGACGAGTCTCACCTTGCTAGTAATCAATGTATTCAAGTATTTATATTTATGATAATATCATCTTATTTATCGTCTTTACAATGTAGTTAAGTACTAGGTACCTTTATATCTAGCAGGCAGGTTAAGTTGTTTGATTATTTTGTCGGGTACATCACGCGCCTCTGTGGCCTAATGGATAAGGCATCGGCCTCCTAAGCCGGGGATTGTGGGTTCGAGTCCCACCAGAGGTAATGTTTTTTTTTTGTTTTATTTTAAGCACATTTTTATTTTAATGAATAATCAAGAATACTATAATTAAATTATTTACAAAATTTAAGAAAATCTTTTCACATGTTTTATTTTAAATATACATATTTAAGAATTCATTAGATGTATAATTTTAAAATACTCTCTGAACTCCTCAGCGTTGCTCGGGCTTTACACAGAATTTTTCAAAATCGGACTTAGTGATGAGTCGGCTCAGTGGCAAGTCGTAACACACGAAGCCCGGGTGGAACCCAAACAGGGCACCACATTTGGGTTCCACCCGGGCGTTGGCATTGGTAGCGCGCTTGCCCGGAAAACGAGAGTTCCTGGGTTCGAGTCCCAGAGGTGCCAATATCATTCTCTGATTTTTCTATTTTTTTAGATTTTTGATTGAGTTTCGTTTATATTGTCTTCATTTAATTAAATATTACAATTTGAGGTTTTGCTCATAAATTTAAAATGAAAATAAAATAAGATATTGTATTTAAAAAAACTAACAATAGGTAAGTAGGTACCTAAGCGAAAATTTCTTTTTGCTTTTATTACCGTGAAAAGGTCTCAAAAAATATTCTTCTCCAATGCAAGCTTTTTCCGAAAAGCCGAGATGGCCGTGGCCATATTGCATTCACCCGTATCTTCGCCGCATCCCTTCTGTTTTTATCTAATAATGTATCTTCCGAGTTCTCTAATAACCCGTGAAATATTATTGCCATATTTTATTGCCCTTTCGTGTTTCTGGCGCATTAATACACCCTTATATTATTATTTACTGGCCTTGCCTGTCTGTTGTAGTAGCGATATTCTTTATTATCGAATATTACATATTATAGATTGATGCGGTAGATTATTTTATATCTATTTGTTTCGTGTTATTGGATTAGTTTGTTAGTATTATTGACTGTAATCATTAGTATCGTGCTTCTTATCGTAATGCTGCTAAAATTGGCTGACTGATAATAGGATTCACTTTTCTTGCTTTGTTTTCTTGATATTGTTCTACTCATTATTAGGGATTAGGAATAGACATCGACCCGATAGATAAGTAACGACAGTAAGCCCTCCGAAATTATAGCTATTATTAAAATATAATTTTTGTGCATTATTTAACAATTTAAAACCTAAAATTGACTTCTATGATCGCTGGGAGTCCTATTGGTTGTAAGAAGTCATAGAGTAGTGACAACAACAAGCTTCGCCCTTCGTGCTCTTCTGAAGGTAGACGTTTGTCTCTTCAGCGCCTAAACTATTGAGAAGAACAAACAGGTCTTCGTCTTCTCCCACTGCTATCGGCTAATGCCCTTTTTGAAAGCGACGATAACGACGATCTCTCGATCCGCATCTTCTTCGGCAACAGCCACTTCTATTCCCTCCTTCTTAAAAGCGTCACAAAAAAGTGACCATTTCGAAAAATATCCTTTTTTGGAAAAAATTGCCTATTTTTGAAGAACTGTATCTTAGGAACCAATGGTTGTATAGAGCTCGCTTTGGTCTCAAATTGTAACAAATTTAGTCTACTTTAAGAGTATATCCAATAACTATACCAGTCAGGCCCTTCTTTCACTGAGATATTGAGCAAAAATTGAAAAAAGTCCGAAAATTTCATGGTTTTTTGGGTACACCGTCGCTCGCACTGTGGAAATTGCAAATCTCGTTTTTTAATTTTGGTTTAGGTCCTTACAACATACAAAACGTTCAGAACGACCGAACCTTTTTCAAGCACGGATGTACATCTTGACTAGACTATGTACAGTATGTCCAGTTTTTGAGAGCCCCCATACCTCAGCTGGTCACTAATATTACACCATGCATATCAATGGAGGGTCTGTTCGAAAGATTGCTTTCATTGAACGCGACTAGATTGTTATTTCGATCCCTTTTAGACGTAATCATATTGGACATTTGCAGAATGTTTTTTTAAATTTTTATTTGAGAGGCGGTCCGCCCCGGGAATTATCAACTGGATAACCAACACCTCTGCCATAAGTCGCCCCGAGTGGTTCATCACATTTGGTGACTTAGCAATGGTACTCGGTTTCATAGGGTCTTGACGGCCGATGCACTTGCCCCTCAACTGCGTGGCAGTCCGGATCGGTAAAGAATGGATGAGAACTATAACCTCTTCGGGACTACTTTCTCGGAACATCGCACATCGGCTTACACCATCACCTTGCACCATAGTTGGAGGAATAGATTTATACGTCTATCACTCCTGGACACACTGACCCCGGAGTCTTACCAACCCCTGATATATTTTTCCTTCCCAGAACTTCCCCTCCACCCTTTCCTAAAAAGACCTTCAACTCAGCATCCACATAAATGACATAGGTCCTGGGTGGAATTATTTTCCTCAAGGCCTCCTATTAGGGTGGCCTAAAAAATATCCATAGCTTGTCAGAAAATTTGAAAAATTACCATCGTTAACTCCCCAATCAAATGCTTCCGTCAGTTTGTTTAACATTCAAGTCAGATTGAAATTCATTGACTCATAAAATACCAAATTGCCAAAATTCAATGTTCAAAATGTCATCCTTAAAAAATTCACCCCTCGAATTTTTCCAAACTCTTAAATTGTAATATCACCAATCGTTTCCTTGCTTCCTTTTTCCGATCGCTCCATTTACCGGTACGGGACTTAAAAAGGGAGTAGTCGTCAAAAGGGTAAATTTTTACTACCATATATGTATTGATAGAAATGGTTTTATGGTAAAATGATCGGGTTCTTTTTACCCCCGGGTCTATACGTGACTACTTGCTATGGGGTGGAGGGTGGGAGGCTAAGTCACCCCAAATACACCTTGGTGTAGAGTACTTAGTGGAAGCCTGCCCGGGACATTTGATGTAGTAGAACTATTAAAAAAAGAACTCTTTTTGAAAAAAATATACTTTTATTTTTGAAAAGTTTGACTCGTATCATAAAACGATATATTATGAATTTAAGATGCAGGTTTCTTATGCGTGAATTCTGTATTAAATGTATATATTTAGTTTGTGAATCCGTCTGTTCTTCTTCTTTCGTATGATGGGGAGGTCAGAGGGGGACATCTAGGTCTGCGAGTCAGTCTAGGGCCTCAGGCGTTGCCCTGTGGACCTCATCAATCCCGCCGGGGAATGAATGGAGCGGGCATTCGTTGACCACATGTTCGGTGGTCTGCACCTCACCGCATCCACACATCCCAATATTAAGAGGGCCTCCGACTACTAATTATGCTGCTACGTAAGGGGCCGAAGACAAACAGGTCTCCCGGCCAAGGGGAATCACTAAATCTGTCTGTAAGTCCGGTTCAATGAACTCTAGAACTTTTGCATTGAATTACAGTTTCATTGTCAAATTTGGAAGGCTTTGTTTGGAGAATTCAAAAAAGTACCTACTTTGATTTAAATTGTCATTTTCATATTGGTACTTATTGACTTGTCGAGTTTTCAGACTATTCCATTTAGATGAGGGGTGAAAAAATGGTTCTATGATTTTGCCTCCAATTAGTCCATTTTTATCTCTAACGCCCCCAACGCTCTAACGTCGAATGAGTAGAAACTACCGAACCCGGTCCTTGCGCACTGTTTCTATCATGATTAAAAGTGGAACACGTTTTGGCGAGATATTAGTACGCAATAGCGTCTTAACGAATATATCGTAATTGTTCACGGGTCTTCGCTAGTCTAATATTAGAATACATTTTTTTAATATATACAAATACTCTTCATCAATATGTATATATTTTTATAACATATACATTTCTAAAAATAAAACTTTTTTTTAAACTTGTTAGCATTAATACGGTGATAAAAAAATCAGCCGAAATGGGCCGAAACTAGAAAAGCGGTTCCATGCCAACTGAGAATAAAGTCAACTCAACACCTCCTTGAAAAGTCATTAAAAGCTATGAAAAAATTAATTTTAAAATAGCCGATAACCCTAACCTAACGTAACCTATTTAACCATTTTTTTTAAATTTTTTTTTTTATCACTCCAAATGATTTATCTGAGATGGTTTTGAGTTGGTTTCATTCCGAGTTGTCCGGTCACCAGAAAAGCATCTTTGTTAGGTGGATTATATATATATTCATCAAAAAAATTACATAGTAGAGCACTTACAATCGATATGTCAACTGTTCAACCGATACGGGGACGATTGGCAATACTTGAACGATGCGATAGATTTCTTCCCTTTTCCTCTCATGCATTTAATGGTTCATGTCCTATACCCGTCCCCTTCCCACTTGCACTTCCAATACAGAATGCAACAGGTGCTCGATTGAAAGGGGGGGCTCGGCTATTTTTCTTTTTTATGTTTTTGTTTTTTATTATATTATTTTTACAACCTTTGACTACCTATCAGGGATTTTTTACAGGAGTCGGTTTTCCAATACTGCAGCCACGTTAAGCCCACATAAAAATAAGAGAAAATATAAGAGAAATAAAAAATCTAGGGGGACTGCAGTGTGAAAGGTTTTGCTTTTTTGGTTTTCTTGTTTGTCCTGTCCGTAAAGTGACGTTCATTTGCAACACTTCGAACATTTAGCGTTTTTTGTTGATTTTTTTAGTGGAGGCAATTTGAATAGTGATTTTATGCACTTTTCTTGAATTAGATTCGTATTTTGTTTTATTTCGTAGTGAACGTTGTTTGAAGTCTTTTTAAGGGGGTAAATAGGTGTAGAGGCTTAAAAAAATTCAACTTTTTTTGTTTTATAAATCGATAGTAAAACGATTCAAAAATATATTTTGAACATTTCAAACCAAAATTTAAAAGTAATAAGCATTTGAGTCAGTGTCCCTTGTTCGAACTACTAATATTTTACTACCACTCTTATTTTCAAACGCGTTTTTTTCAAAACTCCATTTTTTGAATTTGTGTAACCTCTAGCTCCTACAGTTTTTGATCAATCGTTATCAAACTCAGCACATAGTTTCTTTATGCGCTCTTTTTGAAATGGTATTGTTATTTTAAATATTTTTTAATGCAAAAAAAAAACGTACAAAAAATATTCAAAAAATCACATGAAATTTTCACTATTATATTAATTTTCGATTTTTTATGAGGAGTCAGGTTCAAATAGAAGACACTTATAAATAAAGTAAATTTTCTTGGAAAATTGATTTCAAGTGAAAATTGTGACGTCCAGGAGTTACACAAATTGCCCAGCCAGATGGTGACTTACAATGCGCGGCAATTGCACTGCAATGGGAGGGATGGATTGATACTTCCGTCACTCCTGGACACACTGACTCCCAGATTCCTACTCACCCTATATCCTTTTCCTTCTCAGAACTTCCTCTCCTTCTTTTCCCAAAAAACCCTGCATACAGCCTTCCCAAAGATGACTAGGCCCTGAGGGGAATTATTTTTCTCAGAGCCTCCTTTTTTAAAAATAAATTATAACACCTAATTTTAAAACAACACAAACACAAAAAACAAAAAACACAAAAATTGCGCTGTATTACCAATCAGAACACAGCCCATACATAACCAATTAGAACAAATAAATAAAATTAAACAAATTTTCCTTAAAAGTTAGAATGAAAAATAAATATTTTTGCAAAAAATGTGGTTCCCTTATCGGACACAAGTTCTTCTCGTTTCTGATAAGGTATACATGACCAATGATGACCTTAAATATAATTTTTGTAAAATATATATGCAATGTATGAATGTAATCCATCTAAATCACAGTAAAGAAAAATAAAAAAAATTAAGGTTTGCAAACTAAATGCGTAAAGTTTTATTTTTTTTAAACCGTTTGGGAAATAACCCCAAAAATCAAGTTAACATTTTTTTTGTGTCGTAGCTTTGGATCGGTTAATTATTATTAATAAACATATTTCAAGTTGTAGATAAAACAGCTTTATCCCAGCAACATTTCGATACTGAGAGTATTCTCAGGTATCTACTACGCATTATTTGCATTAGTTCCATCGCCGATGCGTTCCCTTTCATGATTGCAGGGATTATGATCGGCCCTAAAGTCTAGGTACAGCCTACAACCTGTCATTACTGCGCGGTGTTTTGCTATGCGATTTCCTTGACTGAGGTGTCCGTAAGAGGAAGAAGACTTTCTTAGACCTCCCGCATCGGAGAAATTACCGTTTGCGATTTCAAAACCAATCGAAAAAATGTTTTTTTTCCGAAACTACGTAAAAATCGAACGACTGTTTTATGTAAAGCTTAATTTTGGATTCGAAGCCACAATACTTAATCAAATTCGATTTTTTTTTTTTAAGCGAAACTTCTTTAACACCGTTGTGATTTGAAACTCGGATGAAACGCAAATGTTACTAAAAAGAAACAAACACATACACACATCTATAGGATTTAGCCTGCGAGAAAATGAGATAAAATGAAACCTTAAATACGAAGCTTCGCGCCGGCCGCATTGGCCGCTTTGATTATGACATCACTTTTCAAGACTCCTATTGGTTGAGATTTGTAATATTAGCTCCCAAACAGGAGGCCTTGACGAAAATAATTTCCTTCAGAGCCTATCATTTCTGGGAATGCTGTGTGGAGGATATATTTAGGAATGGATTAACAGAGCAGATATATTTTTTTTAAATTACCCCTAACTTTTAGGCTAGCAATCCGAAGGTCGCGTGTTCAAATCCCAGCGTGCGCAAATAAATCTTTTTTGATTAATTTTTGTTATTTCACAAGCAATTTATTAAAAATAATAAACAGTACCTATATTTGCGGCACGTTCCAGAGTGGAAAATACTCTCAGTATCGCCCTGGTGCGAGACCACCATTCAGAATTGAAACGTTGCTTGAAATGGCTTTAGCCGTGTTTGGTGACCAGATCTGAAGAGTCAGGTACCTGCGCACCTTCCTCTTTTTCATCTCCTTCCCCTTCTCACAATATACCCCAATTAGGGATGCACTGTCTCTCTGGCTCCAAACGGGATCAATTGGGATTCTTGTGCTGTATTCACTTAAAAAAAAAAACAAAAAACTCACAAATAATTGCAAAGATACCCTTAAAATCATGACAAAAGTTCCTTAATTGAGCAACACAAATGGTTTGGAACTTTGGTCAAGAGTGAAAAAGCTCACAAATGTAGGAGGTTGATGAAACCGATTACCGACCCCAAATCAAATATTTTTATTATCATTTATTTAAAATTTTATGAGTAAAACCTCAATTTGTGTTATTTAATTATATGAAGACACTATGAGCGAAACTCAATCGAAAATCTGGAAACAGAAAAATCAGAAAAAGATATGGGCACCTCTGGGACTTGAACCCAGGACCTCTCTTTCTGGGTGAGCGCGCTGTCTACTGCGTCAAGGTGTCGATATCAAATTCGGTCATTTTAAACTGTATCATATCAAGAGAGAGATCCTGGGTGACCGAGAAAAGTAACCGAATTTGTAATCGACACCTTGGCGCATTGGACAGCGCGCTCACCCGGAAAGAGAGAGGTCCTAGGTTTGAGTCCCAGGGGTGCCAATATCTTTTTCGGATTTTTTTGTTTCCAGTTTTTCGTTTGAGTTTCACCCATAGTCTTCATTTAATTAAAATTACAAATATTTTTACTTCATTTCAAAGACCGCAACCAAAGAATAACAATATTATTTGTTAATCTAAAGATCGCTACACATTGCACAAATTTTGCAATATTCCGAATCACGATTTTACTAGCTTTTATATCTACACCTGCAAAAATATAACAAACACGCGTTAACCCTATATTTCCAAAGGGTTAATCAAAACATTATCTAACAGCATCAATGTTCGAATACAGCATTATCGGCATAACCCTTTCACCGCCTCGGCATCGGAATTACCGATTAGCGACGGCCGCATCGATTATTATCGAGAGCGCACTCGAACGCTGATCGATCATTATTCAATCTTCCTATCAGTTACGTCAGTCGCTATACCATTGGTGACTCGTGAAAACAATACGATAACAATACAAAACTTTTAATTTAATTATTTTTTAGATTCTAATACTTCATTAAGCATTGAATTTTATTTGTGTGTGGTCTTTGAGTGGAAGATAATTCGTGTAGATGTTGTTTTTGTTGATATAAAATTATTGAAGTGAAAATTTCTTTAGCACCGTTGTGATTTGAGAGTCGATGAAAAAGAGACGAACACTTACATCTATAGGATTTAGCCTGCGAGAGAATGAGATAGTACAATCGGTCTCCTCTTTGTGGGATGCTTCGTAGCCTCCCCACTCTTGTCTGCTTTAGTTTTCTGAAGATTTCACATCTACCGCGTGTGACTTGCACACTCTGATTTTTTTTTGGTTTTGTTAGGCAAAAAATAAATATGTGAATAAAAAACATTGTTTTAAAAATTGATATTTGCTTTAAAAAGGTTTTTAGTTTGGAGAATTGAATAAAATAGTTTAATCCATCTTAAAATACCTGTTCCCTTGCTAAACCGGAAATCTAACTGAACTTGAATTTATTTTTAACGTATATAAGTAAAATTTTTTTTAACTTTATGAGTAAAACCTCAAATTGAAATATTTAATTAAATGAAGACAATATTAGCGAAACCCAATCGAAAATTTGAAGACCGAAAAATCAGATCTCTTTTTTTCAACTTTGGCATCTCTCGTCCCAGGAGTGCCAACATCTTTTTCTAATTTTTCTGTCTTCAGATTTTAGATTGAGTTTCGCTATTTTGTCTTCATTTAATTAAATTATATAAATAAATAAATTACCAGTATTTTTTTATTTTTTTATTTGAATACCGTACAGAGCCAGGAGATGAGGAAGAAGGTGGGTAAGTATCTGACTATTCAGATCTGGTCACTAAACACGGCTAAAGCCATTTAAAGCAACGTTTCAATTCTGAATGACGGTCTCACACCAGAGCGATACTGAGAGCATCTTCCACTCTGGAATGTGCCGCAAATATACTATATATTATTTTTAAATAATTTTTAATGAATTAATGCACTACATATTATTTTTAAATAATTAATTGTAGTACCTAGGTACCATCACAAATTAATCTATTGAAATTTGCGCACGCCAGTTCGAACCCACAACCTTCAGATCAGAGAGTCTTACCTGAGAACCACGAAGGATTTTAGATAGGCACTTTGAAAGTATGTTCCTACCTTTTTGGCGTTGAAGAAATAAACGGGAATGCATTCTTTATTACTAAATCATATTTTAAACCAAATTTCAATCTTCACGTAAATTATTAATAATTTCACCTATTTCCTTCCTGTTTATTTAACTAGTTTAAGGGTGAAGGATTTTTTTTGGGATTTCGAACTAAATATTATACACATTTATTCATATTTCGAGCACACTTTACATTTTTTCAGTCCGAAATCTCCCTCATTGCTGAAGTGCAGGGCAACTTAGCCACTCATCTCCAATTAAATAATAAAAGGTTTAAAAAAATGATACACGCTCGTTTCACGAATCTGATAGGCAAAATGCTATATTATATAAATAACAAACGCCACTGACCTACCACCTAGTGTTTCCATTGCAAATCAATAATTTTAGTCATGATGTAACGCGTTTATTTAAATTTCTAACTACCGCTCTCCGATCTTTATTGTATCAAGAAATACCCGTTGAAAAATATACAGATCAAAAAATTCGATAACAGTGATTTTATGAAATTCCTAAAGTTAGTGTTAAATTAAATTTTTCTTTTGAATTAATTAATATCATTGTTATAGTGGCACCATATTTAATATTATATTAATTATAGTGGAATCAGGACATGCAGAAGTTTCTGAATAAAGGCACTTATATTTTTTAGTGCCTACACATTAAATGATTGATTTGTATCTTCCTGAGGTTTGTCTAGGTCATGGTGGCGGATGCGTTTGCCCACCTACTGCGGTGTGGTGGGTCAGATCAGGAGAAACTGGTTGAGGGAGACCTAGCCTAGACCTCTCTACCAGAACTCTCCCGGATCATTGCGTTGCACCGCAGTGGGAGGGATTGATTCATGTATCCATCACTTCTAGACATACAGATTTCGGTGACCGGACAACTCAGAATGAAACCAACTCAGAACCTCCTTCGAAAAGTCTTTAAAAGTGATGAAAAAATGAATTAAAAAATGGTTATATGCGTTATGTAAGGAAAGGGTTATGGGCTATTGTAAAATTTTTTTTTTCATAGGTTTTAATAACTTTTCAAAGATGTGTTGACTTTTTTTATATTTTTTATATGAATACCGCACAAGAGTCCCAATTGCTCCCGCCTGGAGCCAGTGAGACTATGGCATCCCCAATTAGGGTATATTGTGAGGCTAAAAGTAGTGGGGAGGGGAAGGAGATGGGGGAAAGGATGGTGAAAAGTACCTGGCTATTCAGATCTGGTTACCAAACACGGCCAAAGCCAATTCAAGCAACGTTTCGATTCTGAATGGTGGTCTTACACCAGGGCGATACTGAGAGTATATTCCACTCTTGAACGTGCCGCATTTATACTTTATTTTATTTTAAATGAATAAATTGTGAAATAACACAAATTAATCACATAAAATGTATTTGCCATGCCGGGGTTCGATCCCGCGACTTTCGGAATGCGAGTGAAGAGCCTTACCGTTGGACTACGCCGACCGTGACTTGATTCTGAGTTGGCATGAAACCCCAGATTCCTATACATTTTTCTTTCCTATAACTTCTTCTCTTTTATTTAATAAGAAAACCGTTCACAGAGCTCCCCAAAGGTGACATAGTGGAGGAGCTAATGTAAAAAAAAAAAAACATCGGAAGGAGGTAAGGACATTCTTGTATTTAGACATACAGTGGTCTTACTGTGATAATTGGTTTTTTTGATCGCATCGCATTTCAGGCTAAAGATAAAGGATTTACGATTTTCATTTCCCTTACACAAACTAAGATTCCACAGTTTTTCAGCTGCACGTATTTGCGACATGCTTAGCGCATTATTTCATTCCGTAATTTCGGGTGGAAACGGGGTGGCGTAAAGCGTAAAACGTACGAGAACTGAAAGAATTTACCTTTAGCCTGAAAATGTTCGCCATCGAAAAATGGCAGGTAGTCGGGCGGGGGCTCGGGAACCGAAAAAAGTTTTCGCCAAACAGGAGCCAGCTTTGTAGCGAAAATGTAATGCCAAAGCTCAGAAGGCATAAAAGCTTGCATATTGGCTTTCAGTTTGTTACGAATTTGCAAACAAACGTAGCGTTCATGAATACTTGTAGGTAAGCACGTTTTTTCGGTAACCTTTGTTAATTTTTTGTTATTGATCGGTGATTTAAGCTTCTGAAGTATTTTGACAAACCTTTTGGCGATGTTATGAGGTTTTTCCAATGGGCACAAAGTTTGCTAAATTAAGCCCCACTGATGTGAAAACGATAAAAGTATGGATAAAAAATAAGTACGCTGCTTATTAGTGTATGATTAGTATATTACTGAGCTGATGAAATACAACCATTAGTTTTCCAGATCCGAATAGTTTTGTTTTCTGGTGTGTCTTAATCCCTTTTCCAAGGTTCCTTCAATATCTTTTGTTGGAGTCCTCTCTATCTCCTTGCTAATTTACCTACCATCTCATAACACGGTTTGATCAGAAGAATTCTGGCGTGGTGTTACAAAAAAAAATACTTACAATTTTTTCTTACACAATATATGCTTCGGTTTCTTGGTACACTTAGTTATTTTACTTTTAATGAGTGTTAATTATTCAGTATAGCTTCTTTCAATAGCTTAGTTTGTATTATGAAGTTCTGCTATATCCCAAAAGATGTCAGTTGGGTGGGATATCAAAAGAGTACCTTCTATCGCCGTTCGTATCTTAGGTAAAAACGGTTACGATGATGGCCGAAGGCATCATTGGCCGGGCTTCTAGTGAGGATGTTTGTCGAGTTTAGCATTAATTGTAAATATTACGATAACTAAAAAAATCGAACCTCTTACTTATTTAGAAGATACTCAATACATTTTGAGTTGTCTTATTACTGGAAATTAAGAGAAATAAAGGCCTCCGCACGCGGAGAAACTGAAAATAAACGAGTTTTCAACGCAATTATAATCAACCTAATTATTGATTGCAACACCTTAACAAAATCGATATTTTTCTGATCCGACAAGTCAAAACTTGACAGTTCGTAAGCCACTACCATGGCAACTTGTCAACAATGCAACTGAAACGCGATCAGCAGTGCTGGTTTTTCAGTTGCACTGTTGACAGGTTGCTATGGTAGCGGCTCACAAACTGTCAAGTTTTGACATGTTTTTTTCAGAAAAATATCGATTTTGTTAAGGAGGTTGATTGCAATTGCGTAGAGAACTGGTTTCTTTTCAGTTTCTCCGTGAGCAGAGGCCCTAATAGTTTCTTTTTTGGAACTTATTTGATTCACCTAAAGGTATAATCAACTAATGTTGGTATTTTGTTCGACAAAACAATTGCACTTGATTTTATTCTACGAGTTTTAATATGTCTCGAGTAGCAATAGAGACAGTGAGTTCGTTCGTATCACAGTTTGTCGCTTCAATTACTTGTAAAACAATATTATTCCTATCTCTATCTCTAATTTACTGACACCGACAAAATTCGAATATTTCCAGCAAAAGAAAACATGTTTTTTCATTTCCATTAAATTTGGTCATACCGGCGTTATTTTTCTGAACAAAGGCTGGAATAATTCCAAAGTTTTGATCACAAATTACCATTGACTTGGTCGAAGCAAATTACACAAAAATTATTTCCAATAGACCCACAAAGGGAAAGCTGCGATAAAGAGAAGAATAGACAGTAAAGGGTTGGGACACTCTTAAAATACAACCCTTTTTCTATGACGAGAGCCTTTGATTATGGCTTTCTGATGTACCTACTTGTTCGCATTGTTCTAGGGGAGGTTCCATGACCGGAAAGGGGAGGAATCGATAATGAAAAAATAATTTGTCAACGAAGAAAGAATAAATAATACGTTATTTTTTAACTGTTTTCGCATTTACCTTTAGTATTGGAATACAAAAATGATTATAATAATATCCTTTAAAAATAATCTCTACTTGCCTATATATAGTTAAAGCATCTAGTTGAAGTCAATATTATTATTTCATGTTTTGATAACTACAAATTAATTATAACTACGTATAGACAGAGAGAGCTTGTGGGGTGTGTTACCTATATTGGCTTGTGAAAAGGCGGAAAGTTGTACATGTAAGAATCATTTATTACTAGTTATGCTTCGTTTTTAGTAATAAATATCTTTGAAATAGATATGATATGAAATGAAAAAATTAAATTTATTAAGATTCAGATAGAAGAATTATATCGGAATTAATATTTATGTTCAAAATTGTAAATGGAAGACTAGATTTAACTAACCTCATGGAATTTCATATTTCCATAAGAGCCACTCGTTCTAAAATCTTGTTTAAATGCAACAATAACAGGACTGAGTATATGAAACACTCGCTTGTACCTAGGTTACATGAAATAAGTAATAGATATGCGGATGTGGCAGATCTTTTTAACTGCATGGACGGTGGGTACAAGAGAGCTATGCTATCACGTTGTTTCCCTAAATCTTTTTCTACAAAAGATAATTACCTCTTAAATTGATCACAACTGATACAGATAAAGCATAAATTCCGTAGTACACTATTCAAGAGTAGAAAGTCAGCAAGGCTTGTCAGCAATTTCCAGTTCAAAGTAACGTTCAACTCGACGTTCTGTCGAATTCCGCGGTGACCGGTCAGACGTCCCCACAGAGCAGCGGGTCAAACGGCTCCGAGGTCAGAGTTCACCACACTGGAGCATACTTTAGCTTGATTATTTATTATTATCAGCAGGTATCAAGGGTAGGAGATTCTCCTGAAAGCGCTCAGTATTCCGCAAACCGAGGGATAGATTTACGGTCAGATGATAATAATGCAGTAAGGTACAACATGCAAAAGGAAAATACGAGGAAGGTAATTAAGACTGGATGTATGCAGGAACTTGATGATTTGGTATAACAGTTTTAGCAGGGCGAACTAATATTATTTTCATTAATTACTTTTACATTCTCTCAAATACAGGTAACGTGCAGAATTCTCAGATGCTATTGTAATATTAACAACTGCTAGTTGAAAGCACAACTTACTCTTAAGGTAGCAACCTCTGCTGAGAAACCTTTGCATAGGTAGCTAAAAAAGCTCTTATTAAATAATCTATAAACAGTAGACTGTGACTCCAAAAAGCATGTTTCTAATTTTCTCTTATTTAATAAATCAAATCAATTTTTTTTTTGAAATCATAAGATTGTAAGTAAGCATTGCGTTACGTTTTAATTTTAAACCATTCTGTCTTACGTAAACATTTTAAAATTTTTTAAATAAGTAATTATACATTTTGACACTCAATGACACGCCTTTTTTCAAAATTTTCTTTAGTCGAAAAGTAAAAATAAAGAGGACGATTTCGTACGGCCACTATATCAGCCGGAAACGGAACATACAAACAAATTCAAAGACAAATGAAAAGAAAAAGGGTCGAGTTGAAACAGGACTTCGCTACGCTCAGTCAATTAAATGTACGTTTCTTAATAGGTTACACTAAGCGTAAGGTTCTTAAAATTCGTAGTTCCTCGTGTTTTCTGAACTTTGGTAGTAAAATTTGTCTAAAGAAGGCAAGTAGACCAAAATTGTTCCTGTCAGACTTCCGATAGAACTAACTAACTAACGTCACGCCGTTTTCCCGCAGGTAGGCAGAGGACGGACCGCCAAACTACTTTGTACGCACTCTTTGCCTCATTCACATTCATACAACGGCTCATACGAACTCTTCTATTATTCTGGCACTTGACATGGCCCCACTCAAGTTTTTAATTTACTTGATCGTGCCATGTCTTCCTTGGGCGTCCCAAACTTTTTCTACCATTCAGATTTGCGTCATATATTCTTTTGATACTTCATTCTTCGTTCATTCGCTCTACATGCTCAAACCATCTGAGGGTCCCTTTCTTAATCTTACTCTTTACGCTTAAATTAACTTAGCACTCTTTGCGGATCTCCACATTTCTCACACGATCATACATGGTTTTACCACACACACGCATCTTCCGACATTCTTGTATTGTAAAGTTGGTTAAGCCGCCGCTACCCGAATTTCTACCGAATTCTAACATAATTTGAAGTTTTTAAGCTCTTAAAAAGTATATGTTATTTTTGAAGGTAATTTCTAGACGTTCCGGAACGCAAATTATATGAAATTCCCTCGATAGAAAAAAATCGCAAAGTATGTTCCTAAAATTATTATAAACACGGTCATTTGACTTATTTTAGAAATATATGTATAACAAAATTCAGTGTTTCTTTAAATGCTACTTTAGATGTTCCCTACGAGATTTTTGCTCTATTTTAAACAAGTCGTGTTTTATTAAACATTTTCACAATATTCGCTTCAATTTTGTCGTTTTAAATTTCGTTTAAGTTTAAGTAATTACATACCTCTCCATATTCTTATTTTTGAGCGGGTATATGACGCTTTAAGGGATGAACTTGATTCCAGCGATTCCTGACATTATTTGGAGTAAAAAATGTGCATTAAAATTTTTTCTCCGGTGACTTTTTTAGATTTTTTTATTTCATTTTCTTTTTTTTTCCTAACCAAACAATTTTGGTTTAAGTAAAACTTAACAACCCTAGTATAGATAAAATTTTAAATTTATAATGAATTTGGTAAAATATTTCCGGTATAAAATGGGTTCTCATATTTACATAACTTCCGCTGGTTTCAACCTAACTTAAAAACGAAAGCCATTAAAATATTATAACTAATCAAATCACTTTCAGATCAGAAGTGAAAGCCTTCTGATGTTAAGTGAGCCACAATCCTTCACTTTGTTCCCTTTTTCGGAAAAACCATTCTATTTTTCAAAGGCTATAAATCACTTCAGCAAATTAAAAATGGATTTTGATTCCTTAATTGTCAAAGCGAAATCCAAGTCCGTCCGCAGATCACATCAAAAAGTTTTCCTTTGTCGAATAAAAGAATTTACAGTGTGTTTCGGAAATGTTTGGAAATAATGTAACATAAAAAATATTGAAATCTATACTAATATACAATAACAATGCAAAACTGCGAGTGTTTGTTTGTTATGCTTTCACGCACAAACCAGTAAACCGATTTTAAAAATTCTTTTACCAATAGAAAGCTACATTATATGCGAGTAATATAAGCTGTATATAATGGTTATCTCTGGCGTTATGAAATTATAAATATTAATATATTATATTTATTATACGTTTTCTGTCGCTGACAAAAGCGAGTTATTGCTAAGGTCAGAAAACAAATCGTTGCTGTGGAAACAATGCTGGTATTTGAGGCGTCGTAGTTAATATCTATCAATATAAGTAGGAATGAATCTCCTGAATCTCTGAATTTTTGTACGCGCACAACTTCCGAACGACTTCACCAAATTGGAAAATTCTTTTTTTTTACTACTGGTGAGCTCTGGCATTATGAAATTTAGGTGGAATGCAAGCTGTTCAAAAAATGAATGTACCGGGAATGAATGTATGGAATGGGGAGTGGGTGGGGGGGGAGAGGGTGGAAGGGGGAGTGAGAAGGGGAGGGGGTGGGGGTGGGGGTGGGGGTGGGGGTGGGGGTGGGGGTGGGGGTGGGGGTGGGGGTGGGGGTGGGGGTGGGGGTGGGGGGAGGAGACGGGGGATAATCGATAAGTGCAAGCGCTACAGTAATTTCCCCTTAATACCATGCGAGAGAAGCCGCGGGTAAAAGCTAGTACATCATAAATGCATAATTTATAGAACGCCGTCTTTATGGAAAATCACCTCAAGGGCGCTGTCCAATTTATAATGAATTTTTAGGCTCTATCCAAATTTATTATTTACAAATAGATATAGAAAACATACTTACTTGGCTGGTCACTTCCTTCACACTTTTATTAGAAAGTTTATGCTTGGAGAAGATACGACCTTGCACAAGGAGGATGCTTTATTTATATGTTGTGTGATTTTACATTTGCTCCCCCATCACCGTTCATATTACATTTGTAAAAAAAAAAAAGAATTTAGGACTGGAAAATTTTTATGAAATGACTTTTAAAAATGCATACAGATTGGATTTTGCTTACTTTTTCACACAATTAGTTATTTACAACATCGCGGGTCGTGAAGGTGAAGGTGAAAGATTTTTGACTTTAATGACACGACTAAAAATGAGAGTTTTAAGTTTAGTTCAAAATTGCGCCAACAGATGTATAACTGTACAAAACCGCGGGGTTAATGGCATATGTACATAATGGGACTTGAAAATGTACGATGACCCGACAAGCTAAAGCAATTTCAAGCACCGTTTGAATTCCCTAGTTAATTTTAACATACCCTTAAGACCTACACGTCATACAAAACTATTTCACACGCTTAATTAAAGGATAGATGCAGCAACTAATTCGCCAATCACTCGTGCGCTTTATATTATGTTCATTAATATTCGTCTAAATTCTAACATCGACATTTTCTCCGATTCACTGCCCAAATTTAAAAAGAGCATCATGTCAATAATATAAATTGTTCAAGGCGCATCCATACATGAATACATACATTCTCTCACACACACCTACCCAATACGCACATCACCCGCTAATTACTTCATATACAAACCATAAATAAGACACTACAAAAAAACATATCATAGGGACCCACCATGAAATAAACTTAATAATTGTAAATTGTTTTCACCACTATAACTAATGTTTGTCTCTGTTTATAATTAAATAAAATAAAAATAAAATATTTCACCAGGACAATACTGAGAGTATCTTCTACTTTGGAATGTGGGAGAGAAAAAAGATATCGAAGGAAAATGAGTTCCTCACTGAGTCACTTTTGGTGTCCTGTCATCATATCGTATCATTTAATACTCTATGTTTTTGAGTTAGTGATTCAATTAAATTCACCGGGAGTCTATTTTTATAATATAGGTTTGTTGATATCTTATTAAGAACCTAAAATTACTTTACTAATAATCCTGGAGAATATTAAAGGGAGATAAAAAGAAGAAAATCATAGAGTTGTTCTGATCATAGGTGAAAATTGACCTGATAACTTATAACCTAACTTAACGGTTAACCCAGCTTAATAACGATACGGGGGACTTGGCTACACGTACAAAAACAATTAAATTTTGTGAACACTTTAATAATAACTCGTAGAAGTGTTTTTATAATCACCGTGTACAGCATAATCAGCAACCCTTCGCAATCTTGCTGTGAAATAGACCTACCTGTACAAAAATGAAAAAATCGACTTATTATTTCACATTTGCATCGGCTGCTTGTATAAAAAATAAAGGTAAAGATTACAACGGGGAGAACGGAGTCTGGGGGCAACTTACAATAACAAAGTTCCGGGGAAGTCGGGGGAGGCCGGTGGTATGAGGTAAAACGGCCATTTTTCTGTAATTTCGTATTCTTCGGTTCGTTTGAATCCCATTTTTTGTGTGATGAACATTACCCCGCCCCGAATTTTCTTGTTTTTTTCCCTCCCCTTTCTCTCAATTTCGCGGCAAGGCAGGGGAATCGGTTTCTTTGGCAATCCTCTGGAAGGGGTAATTCGATTAAGAACTGATGGGGCTATCAAAGAATTATGAAAGAGAATAAAATGGAAGTGTTTTTTTTTCTGCGGTTCAAAACGGGTTTTATCTGTTTGCAGGATTTGCGGGCAATTTATCTTGACGCTGAAAGGAAGATCGTTTCAAAGGAAAATAAAGGGTTTAAAAGAAATTCATGTATTGGCTTGCTGGTAGACATTATTTACGGTGGATAATGGAATTTATGATCTAACCGGTAGAATATTGTTTGATGAGGAAATCTTCATTTTAATGTTCTAATGCATGAGGGAGTAATTTTCCTGATACATATTACATAGATTATATGTTATTGGATAGGTTATGTTTGTAACATCTGTTAGGGAATTTGTATAGGTCTTTTTTTTTTAATTTTAAAACATCGGAGAGATTTTTGTTATTTATTTTGGGGTGTTATGACGCGTTGCGCTACCTCCTTCTTTAGCCAACGTTTCGTCGGAGAGATTTTTCACAGAGTTATCTATTTACAACTTCTTTTAGGTTAAACATGATCAAGAAGACACTGAAACATACTTTTACTAAATTTGACCGGTCAGTGGTTGAGTCGACATCGCGTTTGGTTCCCACCCGGGCGTCCCGTGTTCGATTCCTCGGCTGGCTAAGTCCTCCATCACAACACAAGCAACATTTTCGACTTTCTGTCGTGGTAGTAGGAGATTTTCAAACATTGTTGGGTTATTCGTAACCCGGAAATGTTTGTCTTTCTAAAAATTAAAAAAGAAAAAAAAATACTACAATATAACAGCCCTGTTCCCCGATCCCTAGTAAAAAAAAAGCTAGAACTACCTTGTTGTTATTCGTAAGATCGTCAGTAAAAAGGACGAACAAATAACCACATTTTTATATTAAAAAGTGTGAATCCCTTCCACATAAACAAATTTTTTTGACATTTAATATGTCATTAAGACCGTTAGCGCCTCCTGCTCGGCTGTAGTAACCTGCATTACCGACATATGATTTGTAAATAATCAACTTGGATAAAAAAAACTAGAGATGTCACTAACTGTTAATTTATAACTTTTAACAACATCTATTGTTTGAAAAATTTATCCACAGGATTTTTACTAAATCCAGTGCATTATTGTAGTTGCCAACTGAGGCGTTTGGTGGTTAAAAAAATTATTTACTGTTCATTTAAATTATAATTTAAACCGAGTTGAATAGGAGTCGTGGTCTGTTGGAATTAAATATCGAAAACCCATATTTTGGTCTCATAATGTAGTTTTTAGATTTTCACAGCCAAAAGTATTTTTGTTATTTGTTTTTGGGGTGTTATGCGCAATCTCCTTCTTAGCCAACGTTTCGGACAGCGGTACAGTATCCATCATCAGGGCAGATGTGTAATTGTGTGAATTATTACACATCTGCCCTGATGATGGATACTGTAACGCTGGCCAAAACGTTGGCTAAAAAAGGAGGTAGCGCAAGTCGGCATAACACCCCAAAAACAAATAACAAAAAAAAAAATCTTAGTGTAGTGTTTGCTTTATGATGAATTGTTTTGAGGTATGCACTTTCTAAATGTGGGGCTTTTGAAATTATAATAATCTGACCATTTAGGGTGGTCCAAGATTTGGTTTTCGTTGAATGGCCAAACATTTCTAAATTTTACAACATGGTCTTAAAAATAGTTGGAATAATACATAAGGCTGGATTCAATTTTTCCACAATGGATAAGTAGTTAGAGCAACTTCCAGATAGTTAGAGCAACTTCCAGATAGTAAGAGCAACTTCCAGATAGTTAGAGCAACTTCCAGATAGTTAGAGCAACTTCCAGATAGTTAGAGCAACTTCCAGATAGTAAGAGCAACTTCCAGATAGTTAGAGCAACTTCCAGATAATTAGAACAACTTCCAGACAGCGGAAAACCCCGGCAATCAAATTCTTAATCATTGTTAGCTGAAGTCTCCGGAGCTGACCAGGGTTTTTACTGCTTTAAGGGATGGAAGAAAGAGGATGGGAGTAGTTTGTCTTCTTTTTAAGATAAATCGTGCAAAATTTCATTACAGCCGGAAAAAAAAACTGAAAATTTAAATGCATTTAAATTCATCTTCCCACAATAGCTCTTCATACTATTATTCTATTATAGAAGATAAATTTAATTTTATTGAAGTTTATTGTTTTGTTGAAATTTTTTTATAAGATTTTTTTAGTTTAAAAAAATCATTATGCAAGGCCTAGTTTTATGAAAAATATTGAAAATAAAAGAGATTTCTAAGCGTTCCGCAATAATTAGGTATCACGTGCGAAGATATAATGGTATCCGTGTCGGCGTGGCTCTGTTTTTTAAACAAATCTTTAGTTTTTTTTGACGTAATAACGTCTTATAAATCGATGAACGCCGGCTGCACTCACTAAAAAGCATGACTCATTGTCACGTTGTCACGTTCCGCCTGAGCCAAGCATGCGAGCGAGAGCGTGAAACAAGCGTTCGGCCTAAGCGTTCGGCTTGTAACACATCTATCTCTCTTCCACTCTTTCGTTATTATATGACGTTATCACTTAAAATTATCGTCCGTAAACCGTCTTTACAAACAACCAATTTTTTTTAAATTGATGAAATTTGGCACACATGACATTTCAAAAAATTTAATATCTGATTTCGAATAACTCTATTTAAAGCCAGGGCACCGCCGTGGACTCCGTACATAATAATAGTTTAAATAAGTTAATTATTTTCATCTAAGATAATAAATTGTTTATAGTTAAGAATGCCATCCAAATTATTGAATGCTTACCCCCTAAAGGTCGTGATTCAAATTCAGTTTCAGATAGTAGATGTAGCTAGTAGCTAGCAGTACCCAACCGAGATCGCGACAGAGGGATCGGATCAAAGCTGAAATATTTGACATTTTCACCGGGGTAGGCATGTCTTTGGCCTAGCCTGCTTGCTGTAATCTGTAGCATAATAGGGGTGGGCTTTCGAAGGCGGGGGGGTGCAATGCTTGGATTTGGTAAATCGGTAAATACAATTTTTTACTATAAATGGTTTAATTTTTCATACAAATTTAAAAAAATCATTATAATTAAGAATTAAATTATACAAATCATCATGGAGCGTGCGCTTCTAAAGAAAAGAATCTTTAAAAAACGTATGGGAATTATTGTTTAAAATAAATGTACAAAAAGTAAAAAAATCTATCAATCTTTAGTAGTAATATTTAGTCATGGAAGCTGTAATATTGAAGACCGTGGGATGTCAGAGGCTAGAAGAGTGGATCCATTGGTGCCTGCCGCCATTGGTGCCAGTTTGAGTGTTCGGGAGCCGATAATTTTGATTTTTTATGTGATTGTTGCATGCAAAATTTAAAAAAATCAGTGTTTACCATAATGGGAGAATCTTTTTTAAAATTGTTTTTTTTTTCTATCGTTTAACTTTTCGTTTAAAATGAAGAAGTTAGTGTGTTTCAATTAATATTTCGTTGACATTTTAAGTTTCGTAATTATTTGCTATGCTATATCTATGCTTCCACGATGTTTACCGAGGGGAGGGTGCATTCATTCCTAGCCTTACTTCGCCACCGACTAGCCAGCTTCTGGAGCAGGACACGGAATTCAAACATCATTGTCGTGGCTGCATCCGAGTGGCTTAGTTCCCCCCTAAATGAGCAATGGATGCAGACGATGAGGCGATGGACGATCCCAAAATATTTTTTAAAAAATAATTTATTTTTTATTTTATATTCTGTTTAATTTAATTTTAATTTTAATTCTATGCTTATTTTTATTGCTTTAATTCATTATTTTATTTTAATTTTTTGTTTTGTTATTTATGTGATGAATCTTGACTTCATTTTATGTTTAAATTAGGTAGATACCTAATATTTTATTTCGTTTTTCTTCTTTTAGAACTTTTAATGTGCCTACTCTCTTATATTATGATATGTATTATAGTTATTTATGAAATACGGCAGACTGGGATTGCACACCCCTCCAAGCCTTGCTGCAGTAAAATCTAAAAAAAAAAAAAAAATTATATTTCCAAAGATTTTTATGTGTGCATTACACAATTCAACGATTAAACGATTCAATTACAATTAATGAGATTTTTTACCTAAACTATTCCATATTCGGTATATCTCCTCTACAGTATTTATGTTTGTATTAAATTTATTCATAATTTTAAGATACTATAAGATCAAATAGACCACGATGAATTGTGTGATATTTAACATACAACTCTCAGGGGTGGATCGGGTTAGGCTCGGGAAAGGGGCAGGAAGGATCAACCCTTGTATTCCGAATTTGTGGTTCGTTTTTAACCCTTTATATTGGCGGTCTAACAACAAAGCCTTTTCCATACGTGGAGTATTCCCCACCGCATGAGGAAACCTATAAGTTCAGAGATGCAAAATATAAATTCGTATGCTAATGTCCAAATAGAATTTGAGGTTATAATAGGAAATACCTTTGTTTGATAAATGATATAATTTTTAAAGGTAAGTGAGCGGATTATGCTCCTCATAAAATGTTGTGGGTTGGTTTTACTTTAGGTTTGGATTTAAACTGATCTGCGGTTTTTATAAACAGATATTTATGTGAATATGGAGGGAATAAAACAATGGAATTCCTTTTGATACCCATTCGTTAGGAGATAGAAAGGCATGTGTATTTATTTTAATTCATCTTTAATTTTAGAAATAATTCTCAAATTTGTATAAAACGTGCTTTTCAAAGAGGTGACGTGAATTTTTTTTTCTCCGATTGCTCGACATTTTGAATTTTAAATCGTTTTGATTCAAAATTCAAATCGCTCGATTTGAATTTTTGAATCATTTTGAATATTTTCCGCCCATAATAAAAAAATCATGTCTTCGAATTTTTAACTAGATATAGCTAATGAATTCATCTATCTTTTGTCGATTATTACATATTCGTAGGATTTATAAAAAAAATATTATAAAATCGTAAACTTCTGCTTAATTTCTTACAAATAAGGGAAAATTTGCAAAATTGGCAGCAAAGCAATCCGAGATATTTTAAATAGTACCATATTGTAGCAAAATGCACTCCAGTGGTCATAAAGTTTTTTAATACCAACTATTACTATGTAGGTAAGTTTGCAAAAAAACGTTTTAACGTCTCGCGTCCTGTGATCTGACAATCAGGGGATCTAGCATAGTGAATCGATAACTTTACAATATCGAATCGATAGGCATAACTACCGATGGTTTTATATCGTTTTCCCGAGTACAGCCGCACTATTTATAGCAAGACCGATAGTGATAGTAAATAAATAAGAAATAGATATACGATGCAAACACTGGCTCATCTGTCTCTAATAAATTGACATTGAAATACTATTTTTAATATACTTGTACATTGGCGATTTGCATGTTCCCCTTTTTGAGAATAAACGGGAGTTAGTTAATGTTGTCATATTTCAACCACATTCGTATCTCCAAGATCGAACGAAAAAATTGGTATGAATTATTTACTTCTAAAAATCGCGTGTATTCTTTCGATTCCAAGAGCTTCATTTATTCACTTGTATTCATTTATAAGTCAATTATTTTGTATAACGAACGACATTATCCAAAATGTTTTGTACATTCACAGCTTTAAGTGACACTCGGGAGGCCGCGCTAAAATATAGCTTGACCGCTCGCAAATATTGATAACTGACCAAAGATGACGGATTTAGTCAATATCGTATTGATATATGTTTTTATCGATCGTCCGTACTAAACCCACTGGTAAAGTATTTATTTAACTTGTAATATACTTGAGAAGGTACCATATACAGTATTATTATCTTCTGATAGTATTGGTTGAATCAAAAGCTATAACCAAGTATCGTAGAGTGTATAGTCTGAACGCTATCTCCCGGCCACTGCTTTCGGAGCACGAGTGTGTGAGGAGCGAATTAAGCCGCCCAAACTACAACAGCAGTCACATGAGCGTTAGCATGTCATTACATCCACATGACTTGGCCTCCGTGGTCCGGCGGGAAGGTCGCTCTGCTAACCCTGGACACAAATTACCGCTTCAAGTAAACGTGCGGTTGGTACTTTTGGTGGTTTGTAGAGGTAATTACTTCTCCGTCCGAGTAAGGCGAACTAGAAGCTACTAAGGTAAGAAAACCATTCCGAATCGAAACATTGCTTGAAATTACTCAAACCGCCGCTACTCGAATTTCTACCGATTTCTTACATATTTCCCTTAAACATTTGAAGTTTTTAAGCTCCTAAAAAAATATATATTATTTTTGAAGATTTTATCTAGATGTGTTCCTCGTCAAAACGCAAATTATATGAAATTGTCTCAATACAAAAAAATCGCAAAGTATGATCCGAAAATTATTATAAACACGTTCATTTAACTTATTTTATAATTTATATGTACGAAAAATTCACAATGTTTCTTTAAATGCTATTTTAGATGTTCCCATGAGATTTTTGCTGTATTTTAAACGAGTCGTATTTTATTAAAAAAATTTCACAATTTTAGCTTCAATTTTTTGTTTTAAATATAAGGCGCTCTCTCCAACAATTGTAATTACATATCTCTCCATTTTCTTCTTTTTGAGCGGGGATACGGCGCCTTAAACCTTGTTTGCTTTCCTTATCCCTCTTCTTTACCCAGCCTCACAACATAATAAATTTTGCTTAAGTGCGTGAGTGCGTCGGTCCTCCGCTTCTTATAGCTAGCCGCTACTGATCCTGATGCCGAGTTCTACTGGCTCCGTCCAGTTAATGTGGTATTTACATAAAAAATAATAATTTTGTGAAGTATTTGATATTCCACTGATTTTTAAACTTGGAACTAATATTAAAAATAATTTTGTCCAATAAAAAAACATTACATTTCAGATGGCTAGTAAAAAAAAAAACAGAATCAGTTATAAAATTAGCACACAAAGAAAATATGTTGTTTATGTTACAAATAAATGGCTTGATAAACTATTGATACTGGGGGAATTCACGGGGGGGGAGGGGAAATTATTGTTACTGAGATTAATTTCTGAACATTCTTCCCACGACTGGACCATGACTGATATTTGAATAATAACTGAAGGTCTTCATATTTCCCACACGTATTTGCGCTTTTCATTCCCGACAGCTGCTTATTCTCTCCCAAATCTCCACATTAGTTGGTAAGTTTGGGAGGCAGGAATGGGTACCGCCGCCCCGGGAACCTTTATTGCATAACCAATACCTCTGCCATAGGTCACCCCAAGTGTTTCGCTACGTTTGATGATTTAGCAGGGGTGCCCGGGTTCATACGGTGAAGTTTGTCTAGGTCTTGGAGGTGGATGACCAGGACACACTGAACCCCAAATTCCTACCCACCCCTTAAACCCTTTTCCTTCCCAGAACTCTCTTTTCCTCATTTTCCCTAAAAAAAACCCTCCACACAGCATCCCCAAGAATGACAAAGGCCCTGAGGGAAATTATTTTCTCAGGGCCTTCTGTGTGGAACTCACGCAAAAAAAAGGAAGTCCTATTAATAATTCAACCGAATAATTCCCTAACTATGTTTCAATCACAATAAATACTTCTTGGGTCATTATCATTTTAATATTGCTTCAAGTCAAGCATTCATTTCACGTGATCGCGTTATATATTTCCAGAGGTGTCGGGAATCGATCTCAAAATTTATATACGCTTCTCCGGTATCTTTATTCTATATATTATTGTAAACGAATCCATTTGTTATGTTAAGACGAAATACACACCACTTAACTGTATAGACACGCGTGCTGCATGGTAAAAATATACATACTTTCAATAACATAAAACTAACAATGTGCACAAATAATGTTGCGTTTCTTGTATTTTATCACACCCACCCAGTTTGGTATAACATCCGTTGTTCGTCGTCTCTATCCTAGTTTACCGAGAGAATCAAAGCACAGACAAAACTGAGTTATTTCAGCCAAAGTGATTTTATATCCAATTTTGCTTCGGTTTCAATAGTTCTATACGGAAGCCAGGGCTGTGCAAAATACCTACACTACCAACTGAATTAAACTTTCACTTTGAAGTTTAATGTATACAAACCTGAAAAATTAACTTTGGCGATTACGCGAATAACGCCAAAATACTTATTAAGTATAAATACAACTTCATCAAGATGTCTTTCTTCAAGTTGTGGTAGATATTCGCATTTGACTTCTCAATGTTTAAAGTTCGATACTTTTACAGCGAATAAATATGTTTACCTATTTACTTCTATCTATATACATATATAAAAAAATCAAAATATGTTTATTTCTGGGTTTGTATGTAATATACCTATGCGTTGCTAAACCATTCATCCGATTGTGATGAAACTTTAAGGATTTGATGTGCGTATGCCCGCGATGTTTTCTATATACAAAAGTGAGTTCTGGCATCATGAAATTATGCATTGCTAACCGTTCATCCGACTGCGATGAAACTTTGGGGATTTGATGTGTACATGCCCGCGATCGTTTTTATATACAATAGTGAGTTCTGGCGTCAAGAAATTATGCGTTGCTAACAGTTCATCCGACTGCGATGAAACTTTGGGGATTTGATGTGTACATCCCCGCGATTGTTTTTATATATAAAAGTGAGTTCTGGCTTCACAAAATTATGCGTTGCCAACCGTTCATCCGGTTGCGATGAAACTTTGGAGATGAATGAGTGAGTGAGTGAGTGAATGAATGAATATGCGAGCAAAGCCGATGGTAAAAGTTAGTAGCAGTTCATATAATTGTTAGACATTGATGGTTGTTTTTAGTTTGTTGATTATTGTTATGTATCATTCAACGGATTGTTCGCGTGAGGTGAGGTTTGTCCGGGTCTTAGCGGTGGATGTATATGCCCACCAGCTGCATGGCAGGCCAGATCGGGAGAGACTGGTTGAAGGAGACCCTTTGACCTCTCCAGCAGGACTCTCTAGGAACATCGCCTTGCAAAGCAGGGGGAGGGAAGGATTAATACGTCTGTCACTACTGGAGACACTGACTCCCGGATTCCTACCGATTCCTCAAACCTTTTTCCTTCCTAGAATTTCATCTCCTTCCTTTTCTCAATAGACCCTTGACACAGCATTTCCAAAAATGAGATGGGCCCTTAGGGAATTTTTTTTTCATCAGGGCCTAATATGCAAAATATGTGTGGAGTTAATCGAAAAAAATAAATATGTTAGTTATTTGACTCTTTTGGTCGTTAAGCCTTTTTTCTTTCTTCAAATATTTCTTCAAAATATGAGCTGATCAATTTAGAAATTATCGATATTCTTGTCGTTTTTGAAAAGCCAGTTATTTAGTAAAAAAAAAAACTTAAAAAAAAAAATCCCTTTGATAGGCGACCGGTTCCTTTTCTTACTGGTCGCAAATCAACTCTATTTTTATGTTTATTGGGCATGTTTATATTTTGGCATATTTAGTGCATATTTCTGTATTTTTAGCATATATTTTGACATCGATAGTGCATATTTGCATGCAGATTTCACCATTTTGGTAGTGAATATAAACCATTGTTCATTAATGGCGCAAAATAAATTTACTTTTCTGTATTTTCTTTTGGAAATCACAATGGCAGAGTGGTGTGGTATATTTCTGGTTTTAAGACGTTTTATTATGTGTAATGATATTCGCAGAGTATTAATATGGTAACGTCTGCGTGGTTGATTTTCAGAACTCAGTTTCGAGTGTAACAAATAACATCTGTGTAGGTACGTGGAATTCCAAACAAATCTACCGTTGTAATTCGGTTTTGAATTCAAGAATTCGTCACAAGATGTCGCCACTTTCATCAGCAAGTCAAACCGGAACGTGTCCCCCCTAGGTATAACTGTCATAAATTTGTTAAAAAGTATTATATCTCCGGATATGGAAAGATTGACAGTAATATAAGGTTGTATCAAGCTGCTATATATTACATATGACGTCATTGCCTCTCTCAGTTACTCTGTGCAGGTGAATATCACTCGATGACAGTGGATCCGAGGTCCAGGCTATTTTTGAAATCAGTTCCAATTGGAATAAAATGGTCAAACACAAACACTAACTGGGCGAAGTCGTACTCAAAGTCACCCGCAGGGCCTAGCAGCAAAAACCTGCGGAGCGGGTCTTTAACTGCTAGTTTACAATTAACGAAGTATTATTGCATTTTTTTCACATTTCAGTATGAAAATATTTCCAAATACACAGTTGGCGTTTGCAAAACCGACTAAACCAGAGTATTTTTACAGTCCGCTACTGAAGTTTGTTTCAAGCTACCAACATGTTTGAAAATAAAGTTTGAACATTGGAATTATCATTTAAAATTTTATGAATCTGCAAATAAAGCTATTTGTTTTAACTCCTTATTAGATCAATTATTACAAATTAATGTTAATTCCTTTGAAGCATTCAGAAAATTTATTCTGCAAGGGTACATAGGTACTATAACTTTTTTCTCCAAATAATAGATACTTCTTCTCTAATCAATTCGTAACGTAACGTTGTAACAAATAAAATAGTTTCAACCCTTACACGCTCGCAGGTACATTTATTAAGTCATTATTGTATTGTGACCGTCTATAATGGGGTATGGAAACCCTTTTCGGCGTTCGGCCATAGCATCGCCTTCGGTAGAGCCTTCAAAGAAAAGCCTTGGGGTAGTTCGGACGTTTGGGCTGGGGGAAAGGATGGGGTGGGGAATGCGGATGGAATCGAGAGATCGCAGGGGGTACGGCTTACAATAGGCGGAACCTTAATTTAGCTATATTTAAGTCCTGGATGTTATTATTGCGAATGTACGATTGAATATTGACCATGTCTGGAGGCGAATTGTAATTTTGAGGGGGATTTATATAAGGGGTGTTTGTTTGTCCGTGATAATCAGGTACCTTTACAATTAATTAACTCTTTTTATTTATTCTTGAATGTCGGGAGATTAATGTAATCCCACATATCCCACAATGTATTTATGTATTACTTTCATAAAAGTGTGCAAGTCGGCGACAAGGCGGCCTCCGTGGTCGAGGGGTAAAGCTTATTTGATTGATTTGTGTTATTATTTCGCAATTTAATCATTTGAAATTATATAAGGTGTATTTTCGGTACGTTCCAGAGTGGAATATTTTCTCAGAAGCGCTACGTAAGACCACCATCCAGAATTAAAATTTTGTTTGAAATGGCTTTAGCTGTATTTTGTGATCAGATGTGAATAGCCAGGTTTTAACCTTTCCTTCCTCACTACCTTCAGCCTTAAAACATACCCCAATTGAGGGTGATGTAGACTCACTGGTTTAAATGCTTGGATGCAGTCGGGACGCTTATGAGGTATTCAGAAAAAAAATTATAACTTTTTAAAAGTAATCTCTCACTTTTTTCCACAAAATTTTCTACACAGGAGGCCCTGAGGAAGATAATTCTACTCGGGGCATATGCCATCTCTGGGGATGCTGTGTGGAGAATATTTTAAGGTAAGGAAGGAGATGATGTTCTGGGAAGGAAAAAAGTTTGTGGGGTAGGTAGGAATCTGAGGGTCAGTGTCTTTAGGAGTGACGGGCATACAAATCCATCTCGCAATATTCCGAGAGTCCTGCTAGAGAGGTCAAAATGTTTCTCCCTCAACCAGTCTCTCCCGATTCGGCCTGCCACGCAGCTTCCACCGCCAAGACTCGGACAACACTCATCCTGAACCCAGTAAGTCACCAAACGCAGCGAACCACTAGGAGTGACTTAGGGCAGAGGAGTTGGTTATTCAATAAATGGTTCCCAGGGCGGCGGTACACGTGTCCCCCTCCCCAATAGAAATTCCCATATTACCAAAATTACCGAAAGGTACTTAGAGAAATTCTCGATGTGTATTTGGATTTTTCAAAAATCGTATTCTCAAAGGTCATATTCCCATCACACTTGTGGCACTAAAGAAGTTTATGATTTTAAGAGGCCAATACACCCTGTGTTTTTGCAAAATAAGTAATTGTAATAATAAGGAATAAGGGTAAAATTAACCCCGTTTTCGGTCCGCCGGACACATTGTCGCATCCTCGCCGGGTTAAGCGGACTGGATTTTGAGATAATAGTTTTAGCCAGAGCAGAATTATTGGTTTTTAATTGAATGGTGGTTTCATTGAGTGGATTAAGTTATGGTGTTTGTTGCCGAGGCGTTATAAGGGTAGGAAGTGGGAAGGTTTCAGATATCAGGCTAAAAGGGTGATTTATCGGGGATGAAATACAAAGTTCAAATCCAACAGATTCGGTACTATCCAGTATCCACTGAATTCGCTTGCGTTTCGCTCAAATAACGAAACATTCAAAATTTATCTTCATACGTTACATTAATAAATTGTGTAATGTGTACATTTAGAATATTTATAGCTTTACTAGAACCGTATATAAATATATGCATATATTTTTGATCCTACATAAAACGTGTTGCATATTAAAAAGAAAAAAACGTATCTTATTATAGAAGATCATCTTACATCAGTAAATATAACGTTACATTATTTTTTCTGTGTCATACAACATTTTGATTTTAAACTTTTATAAAATAATCATTTTTTCAATAATAGCTAATAGGGCAATGCATTACCGATTGTTGCTTTGTACTTTAAGATCTAGGTAACCAATAATGTCAACCTTGACGGTGGAGTGCAGTCCACAAACCTTAGTTACATTATATTTAACCTGGGTAGAATTTTGAATTTTGAATTTCATTTTATAAAAAATTCTCCATTACTAAAATTTTTCAAGATATTGTTACATAGTGTTTTCACTTAATTTAAGAATAGAGTCTAAAATTATGTTTTAGGGCTCTAAAACGTATATTAAAATATTTTTGTTATTTGTTTTTGGGGTGTTATGCTGTTGCGCTACCTCCTTCTTTAGCCAACGTTTCGGATAGCGTTACAGTGTCCGTCATCAGGGCATATGTGTAATTGTAACACGCATAACACCCAAAAAACAAATGATTAAAATACATTTGGCCGTGAAAATCTAAAAACGTATCTGTACATTAAAATATTTTTAAATGGCTTTAAAACGTATATATTTCAAATAAACACAACTCTACTTTTCCAGCTAGTGAAACAACTAATGTAGGTCTCAGAAAAATTGTTGTTTCTCCCTAAACTATTATAGCAAGAAATATGATCTAAACGGCGTTAAAAATAGAAAATACCAGGCTTTACATTTAAGTTTAAAAATCAATCACAAAATAGGTTAAATGCATAAATTTATGAAAACTAAGTTTCAGAACGCAATTTAAAAAAAAAAAAAAACCTTCTTTATTTATTATTTTTACATGGGACGACAAAACGTTAGATCAAAATAATATTTACTAAGCAATTGACTAATAACATAAGAACAGGTTTTTGTTTTTTTTTCGATATCAGTAATTTTACTTAGAAAAAACGTAAGGAGAGTCATTTTTCAAACGTTTTTCTGTTTGCAAGCAGAATTTTTATGTTTCAAAAATTACATGTTCATTTTTAACTACAAAATTTAAAAGTATTTTTTATCACCTTTCAAAAACAGTTTTTATTTTTCGGATAGTTAAGCTCAGAAATATTCCATTTATTTGAATTTTATTGTATAGAGAAAATATTTTGACCCTCTGACAAAATACGGCTGAAGTCCGAGTAGTTAGTATGAAATTAATAGTAAAAACAGAAACTTTAAAATCATATGTGTGTGTTTTTTTTATGTTGTGTCCCCTTCCTGAAAAGTCATATTTCCTTCAAGTTTAAACTACCTTCTAATGAATATATTATCGAGTGACCTACGGGTAATTATTTTTAATGTATCTTAATAATAATTGGATAGTGTCTTGAGAGCCACATTTATACCACGCTCTTGAAGTAATTTTTACAATACGGCCTATTCAGATTATCCAATAATTATAACCCCTTTTTTTATTTTTTTTTTTATTTATTTATTTTATAAATCAACAAACAAGTCCCGCTAAGCCAATTGCAATTGTCTTGACAGCAGGTGCTTATAATTACTTACAAATATATTTAAAGTTTTAATTTAGATCTTTTATCTACAGTTTAAACATTTTTTCATAAATTTTATCATAAGAATAAAAATAAATATTCTTTTTCCAATAACCAATTTTTCACCATATATTTAACCTTATTCATAGAATTATGTTGCTTTATATTGTCAGGTAATAAATTAAATGTCTTCGGTAGCAATTTAGCAATTATTGTCTCCAACTTGTTCCATAATACGAATGATAATAATTACTTGTTAATTTGAAAGCACTGTAGAACAGAATAAAAAAACTAACAGGTAAAGTATTTCAACGTTGCATTTTTGAAGTGCGTCGTGAAAGATTTCCTGCTAAAGGTCATTATTTTATTCGTTAATCGAAATAATAATTTCAATTTCAAAATGCAGCCGACTACACAAAAGCGAGTAATAGTGTCAAACGCAGAAATACCCCATCTGCATCTCCATCTACCATCTTCCATTTCTTCCCACCCTTCCTATCTATTAACGTCTATGCTTTGTGGGCGATTTACACGATGAATTTTTACATTCCGATCCCCATAATATGGCAACTATTTTGGTATTTTGCTGTTTGTAGGTTTTTCATATATTATGAATCTTGTCTTCTGTTTCTAGATGATCTGTTACGCAAGCAATTTCTTTTTCAATTAATCTGAAAAAGAAATTGCTTTCGTGGTTGAGAGTGAAATTGGTCGGTAGTTATTGATCAAGGATGAATCAAGATTTGTTGATTTACTAATTAATAATTACCGTTTTCGTCATTTCATTCGGGATGTACCTGCAAAGCACAATATTTCAAAATAATTGTGGTAGGATAATATAAATCGCTGGTCCAGCATACTTAATGTGTCCAAGAGCTATTGAGTCATGTCCTGTGGCTTTTTCCGTTGCGATTTCTCTAACAGCTCTTTCTACCATATGCGGAGTAATGCTGAGAGCGGTAGCATTACCTACGGTTTTTAAACACCGTTGCCGGTCGTGCGCCGGCGCACAGGCCAAAATAATCAAAAAAAAATATTTGTAATGCGATTTTAACCCTTATGTATAAAGAAAACGTATGAAGAAGAAGGTCATAATCGCTTGAGGCATTCTTGTTCATAAGGTACAAGATACCGTGAACCCACCTAGCGGAGCGAAATATTTTCTGCGGAATTGTTTATGATCACCGGCTTAGATTTTTTCTCGCCTTTGAACTGTCAGATTGGCATCCGTCGCTCTCGCACCGTTGTCATGGAAAAGATCGTAAAATGTATAAATTCATCGAATAAACGCAAGTAATGTTGTTTTAATGCATAGTTTATTGTTCAAGAAATGTGTTTCGGTAAATATTACATAAGATAGCATAAAATAAACCCTCAAAATATTACGTAGAAGTCAAAACATCGCGAAATTTAGAGATTTTCTGCTGTTTCTTCACCCGCAAAAGAAAGAAAGTCACAAAACTCATTGGCGACATTTTCTTTTGACACAGAGACGAGTTTTCATTTTGGTTTTCAAATCTGAAGAGGTTTTTTGCTAAAATTTATGGAAATCTTTATTTATTAGTGCGGTGGAAATACCATTCATTCGTTGTTGAATTTCTGCCTGTTGACATTTTTTTCAGAACTACTTTGAAAACTGTTCGGTATTTCTTCCTGTCTTCGGCAACCGGCCCTGATAATGGTTTTCAGACCTCGAGCCATGAGAGAAAGGCGATTCTTGATTTGGCTGCAACCATGTGATCCCATATCGGAATGTTTCTATTTTTTCAATTCGTGTAGTTAAATGTGGTGAAGGACTTTGCAGTACATCAACAACATTTTTATGTAGAGAATTTATTTGACTATCGTTTGAATTTCCAGATTTTTGTCAGGTTCTAATTGGGAGAAATCTTGAATTATCTTTAGAAGTTTGTTGTTGTTAATTTCAGCATATTTCATTATTTCAACATTAGATTTCGATTTCCACCTAGAAGAATGAAATGTTATCATTAGACGATTTTTTCTTTTTTTTTAGATAGACAAACATTCCCGGATTACGAATAACCCAACAATGTTTGAAAATCTCCTACTACCACCGCAGAAAGCTGAAAATGTTGCTTGTGTTGTGATGGAGGACTTAGTCAGCCGAGGAATCGAATACGCGACGCCCGGGTGGGACCCAAACGCGATGCCTACTCAACCACCGATGATCAAACCACACTGCATCATATTGAACATCTACGCTGGTAATAGCATTTTCCAGTGCTTTTTTAACGACACAGTACTCGAACCAACTATAAGGTAAGGTAAGGTAAAGACCCATGTGAAAACTTGGCGGAAAAAGCATCGTGTAAACCGACCGTTATGAATGGCGGGTACATCTTTCCTTCTTGTTTTTGCCTGTCTCCCCAAGTCTGTGCCTCTCAGTCACTGCTTGACTGGGCATAATCTTAATTATTGTAAGCAACAGTCGGAGATACTTTCAGTATTGCTCCGGCACGCGATCAACAATTAATCGCATGTATTTATTTAAGCTTTGATTTTTTTTATCATATCCAAACTGACTTTTAAATTTTTAAATCTCGAAAAAATATGCAAAATCCTTTATTATTTACTAGCTGAACTACCGGCGTTGCTCGGGCTCAGGCAAAGCTTAATGCTAAATCACTATTTTAGATGAATATTTACTACGAATTGGATTACATTATACATTCAAAATTATATGCCTCGGATAAATTGAAACTTTTCCTACCGTCTCAATTGAGTCGAATCAAAAAAATTGTTGATTGCTTTTAAAAAATATAAATGAAACTAAAAAGATATTTTTTCATAAGAAATAAATATACGAACGCATATAAGAAATCACTTTCTCATAATAAACTTTTATGGTTAAAAATACCTGTGACAGTTTCCATTGATTAACTTTTTCTTTCTTACAAAATTATTGACGAAATAAATAAAAAAAAAACACTTTTGCGCTTAAAATCTCTGGACTCCGTTTGCCAAGCGATTTTTATTCCTATTACCTATATTCGTAGCGTTATAAGGCACATTAAGAATACGTACATTTTAGGCGTGTGAAATATAACTCTTAACATCAGACTTAAACGGTGACCTTTCTCTTGTTTTAATGGTCAAGTGGCAAAATCCCACCAACTTCGAAATAAAACTGTAGATTTGTGTACAAATCAAATCCATGCCACCAGTCCGCCTTCTATAAAATTTTAAAAGTATAAGCGGAACATGCATTAGATTGATGAAAGTGTGGCCTATCTGGTGGTGTACGTCAAAATAACATTTTTACATCAAGAAATCAACAAATAATAACTTTTTCTGATAAATTTTCAGAAAAATTTTCATAAACTGAAGTTATTTTTGGAACAGATTTTTGGAATAGATCGTGACCTATCTGGGGCCTATGAGTCAAATGTGCACTGGCAACCCTAGTTTTATTTTAAATCATTATAGACGAAATTATTAAAATTTTCCGTTCGGTACTTTAACCTCCAAAAATTAAGTAAAGCTTTCTGAGCATTAAAAAAAAAACCGTCTCTTTCCACAATTTTATGCACCTAGCTCCCAAATTAATATATCAAGTATAATATCTGTGATGTTTTATCAACGGGTTGTCATGTAAGTACCTCCTTACTTCACAAATTAATTGATAACATCTATTTATTTATATTTTTTGATGTGAATACCTCCTGGAGCCAGTGAGACTATGGTATTACCAATTGGGATATTTAGTGAGGCTCAAGGTAGTGGGCAGGGGAAGGAGACGGGGAAGACGAAAGTGAAGAAGACGAAGGTGGAGAAGCACTTTGCTATTTAGATCTGGTCACCAAACACGTCTAAAGCCATTTCAAGCAAAGTTTCAATTCTGAATGGTGGTCTTACACCAAAGTAACACCGAGCGTATCTCGCGCAAACATACTATAATTAACAATAAATAAAGGCATTATTCATTTTGAAAACTTGTAATAAAATTGCTTTAACTTAAATAAAATTGCTTTGAAAAAACTACACTCTCACAACGTGTTGTTTAAATCCTAACTTCCCTTTTCAGAAAAATTCAACTTTCGTGATGAAAATTGATAAATATTTTGTTGTATAATAAAATACAAACTGTTTAAAAAATACACACTTTTTAAAGTTGCCAGTTGAATCCCCGCTTCCTCTGGCTGATACGACATCTAAGGGTAGTAAAGGGGAGGTTGGGGTAATATGGCACCCCTAGAGTAGCATCCGCGATAGGGTGGCTACCTGGGAAAGAATAACGAAATAAATTGTGTGCTTTTTAAAAATCAGGCTTATAAATTGGACGCGATGCTCCGTGTCCTCTTTCGGGCGAGTTCCGTTCTGCCCCTCCCTCCCCTCAACCTACCCTTCTGGGAGGGAGCTGTCAAAAGTTAGCTTATTAGAAAACAATTTATTACTTTTCTATAATGTTTTTGGTTTTTCAGTTGTGTTAAGCGTGTTCTTTTAATGTAGTAACTACAAAGCAAAAAAATCTTCCTGGTGAATTCTGCTGAAGCTCTCAAACCATTTTTTTGATTATGAGCTTTTGAGCTTTGCCAGATGCAGTTAAAAATCAACAAGCTTGGATATAAAATCGGTATCTTTGATATTTTTGATTATTCACCCTAAATTTAAACCATATATATTATAAATTTGTAACATTTTGGTTCCCTAATATTATTATATATAGTTTGAAACTAACTTTTTACTGTAATATTTTTAACTACCATTAAATTACTTTTTCTTTTAATTTTGATTTTCGCTATTTACTATAGGCAGCTACCAATTTTTTCTCTTCTCTTTTCTTCGTGTTTGTTGTACTTGAAATTAATTTACGTCGATAGTAATACGTTTATTAATTAGGTTATTGTTTCATTTTTATATTTTCTTTTGTTTGCTATTGTGCCAGTATGGATAAATTGAATTGCGTATTCTATTCATGTAGCTTGCATTGAATAATTTATTTTTATTATTTCTAATTAGTACTCTTTTTTTACGAAAAAGCCCTAAGAGCATAAATAATAAAGATAAATGAATAAGGATTGTATGAGAGTTTTTAATATTTTAAGTTTTCTTTATTAATTCTAAATAGAAGGCTTCGAGATATATAGATTTTAAAACTTACCAATGGTGCCTCTGTAATCTAATTGTAATATTTAATAAACTAAGATAATATTAACAGCTCTTTAACGAAAAACGTTAAACAGAAAAATCAAAAGATTCAGTCGCATCTAGAAAATGAATGATGCCCTCTAAACGGTATGCTATTTCAACCCTTGCAACTTTGGTCATATTTAACTGTATCATTATTTCTATTAAGTCATATTTTTTGGCTACTCTTTTTATAGGTGATTCCAATATTTCACCCTAATTTCATGAATTATATCCATTTTCCTTTTTAATATGCCACATTTTCAATTTGGGAGTAGCCTCAGGTATCGCCATTTCGGGAACCGTTTATTGAATAATCAACACCTCTGCCAGAGGTCACCCCAAGTGGTTCGATACGTTCGTTTGTAACTTAGCAGGGGTGCTCGGGTTCATGGGGTGAGGTTTGTCGAGGTCTTGGCGGCACATGCGTTTGCCCACTTGCTGCGTGGGGTGCTGGATCGGGAGACCTTCTTGCCTCTCCAGCCGAACTCCCTCCTCCTTGTACCGCAATGGGTAGGATGGATTCTACACTCCTGGATACATAGATCCACAGATTCCTACCCTCCTCTCACGCCCTTTTCCTTCTCAGAACTTCCTCTTCCTTACTTTCCTTAAAAAAAACCTCCACACAGCATTCCCAAAAATGACATAAGCCCCGATGGAAATGGTTTTCCTCGGGGCCTCCCGTCTGGGGCAAATGTAAAAAATCTATCGACTTTGTTACAAGTCTAGGATTAATATTCAATATTTTATGGTAGAATGACTTATGAGTGAAACCTCAACTTGCAATCTTCAATAATTAAATAAAATAAATGTTTATTCACTAATAAGTGTGTCCTGGTCATCCGTCTCCAAAACCTAGACAAACCTCACCCCATGAACCCGGGCACCCCTGCTAAATCACCTAACGTAGCGATTTAATATTGTTTGCATAGTAATCGTATTATTTACGATTATTATTTAAACGTTGATGGATGTAAGTTATGGGCATCATTTATATTTAATTTGGGCGTCTGCTAAAATTAATCAATAAATAAAATAATGCATTAAAAAATTTTTACCTAAGTTTTCAGAAAAAATTGCATTGTTTTAGATCGCACCTCACGGTTCAATTCGCCCGTCCCCGTAGGTCTTAATGCCGACAAGACAAATAATACAGAATAAAAAGCGACAAATACACAACACAACACATACACAGGAGCTACACAGGGACAGAAGCAGGAGCAGCTGAAAACTGAAAGACGGACTGAAAAATAATTTAAACAAGTACGGGATTAGTCCAGGCTTTGAAATTGCCTTTTTTTAAGGATTCGGGGGCATTAACATCTTGCTAGGGGTGGGTACTGGGTAAGGGAGGTTGTGTCAAACAGGTGTAAAATCTTAAATCAGGGGAGTTAGGATGGTGTGAAGTTAATTCATAGAAAAAAAAAATTATTTGTTAAAAAGCTTTTACGTTGCGGCTTTCCGAACGTACTAGAATCGTTGAAATGCATAATTTTTTTAAGAAATTAAAATCTATACTTAATATTATAAATGCGAAACTACGTGTTTGTTTGTTGCGCTTTCACGCATAAACCAATAAACCGTTTTTTTTTTTTTTTTTACCAATAGAAAGCCACATTATTTGCGAGTAATATAGGATGTATATAATGGTAAGTTCTAGCTTTATGAAATTATAAATATTATATTAATTTTACGTTTTCTGTCCTTTACAAAAGCGAGTTATTGCTAAAGTCAGAAGAAGAGCTAAACAAATCGTTGCCGTGGAAACGATGTTGATATATTTGCGGGAGATGTATGCGCATAATGTAATGTATGATATATTTGCGGGTATGTATGCGCATAACTTCCAAACGACTGCACCAAATTGGATAATTCTTTTTTTTTGTGTTCTTTATTTTGTATGTCACTACTGGTGAGCTCTGGATTTATGAAATTCGCAATAGGTGGCACGCGAGCTGTTTGAAAACTGAATGTACTGGGACTGAATGTATGGAATGCGGGAGAAGGGTTGGGGGGGAGGGGAACTCGGGTAGAGAGGGGGGTTCGCGGGACGGGGGAAGGGGTGAGTGGAGTAGGAAGGAAGGTGGAGGAGGCGGAGTGGAAACGCAAGAGGGGAAGGGGAAGCGGGAGAGGAAGGGGAGACGGAAAGGGATCGGGACAAATGGGAAACAATTTCTCTATTAAATAGCATAGCAACGCATGCCAGGTACCAGCTAGTATTTATATAAAGGTGACCGGACAGGCAACTATAACACCTCATTGCGCGAATTATTTGAAACTTTCGTTCGCTGCGAATTGCATACAATAAAAAAAACTAACAATAAGTTGAATTGCCTATTATGCTTTATGAGGAAAAGGTTTTGAAAAAAGGTCGCAGACTCACCTGATCTCCTTTTTTCGCCAATGCAGCCGCTGGTCACTTATGAATTTCATTGTCTCTCATAAAACGTAAAAACAGTTCAAAACAATGTCATAACAACAAAACAGCTGCAATCTGCAGCCGCGGCGGGTATAAATTACTGAATTCAAAAATTGAACTCATTTGCGGGTATTCCTGATAACACAAGTAAAAATGCACACATGCAGGATTCACACAACATCGGAGCGGGAATGATAAACAGTGTTCATTCACAATATGTGTAGGCGGGCCAGGTCAAGGATACAAGGAGAGGAAGGCAAATTTTAGGCTATTAAATTACTTGATTTAAACAACCGTTAGGAACTATAATCCTCGAAAACACTTCATTTGAAGTCATTAAAAGTGATGAAGAAATTAAAAAAAATAAATTAAATAGGTGACATTAGGTAAGGTCATTGGCTATTAAAAAAAAACTTTAAATGACTTTTCGAAGGAGTGTTAAAGTTGCATTTTTCTGATTTGTCACAGAACCTTATATAAACCGTTAATCTGATTATTATCTTTTTTTTTTAAGAAAGACAAACATTCCCGGGTTATGAATAAGCCAACAATGTTTGAAAATCTCCTACTACCTTCACAGAAAGCCGAAAATGTTGCTTGTGTTGTGATGGATGACTTAGCTAGCCGAGGAATCGAACACGGGACGCCCGAGTGGGACCCAAACGCGATGCCCACTCAACCACTGACTGGTCCGATCCCGTCATAGAATGACCCCATCCTTGCTAAGGTAAAAACTGAATCATTGTTTTATGTTACCACATAGATTTCTTTTTTTCAGATGTCTTAATTCAAAGGGACGCTCAGATGGTTTGGACACGGACTTATCAATGCACACGATCAAGTAAACCATATACCATATCAAGAGTCGGAATAACAAAAGACGAATAAGACGATTTTCGAATGTGAATGAGGCAAGATGTGTAAGCCAAAAGTTGTTTGGCGATCTGCCCTCTCTGCCTCCCCCGCGGATAACAGCATGATGGTAAGTGAGTTAGTTGTTTTTTTTTGGTAAAAGTTCTCAATACCTGGAGTCAATGGAACCATGGCATCACGATTGGGGATATTGCGAGGCTGACGAAGGGAGGAGATGAAAATAGGAACGTTAGTTTAAGATATGGTCACTCGACGCGTTTAACGTCATTTCAAACAATGTTTCGTTTCTAAATGGGGTCTCTTTCTAGCAATACCGGAAGTATCTTCAGGGGCAAAAATAAATGTTTGAATTTTAAAAAAAGTCATGAAGAATGAAAATAAATTTAGGCCAGTAAAACCGAGTGAAAATGTTGTGTGGCAATTAACACTACATTTATTTTTTATTTTTGAAGATTTGATTGAAATCTCGTACCTAGATAGATTTTGAAGCTAAGTTATTCTGGACGTTTTTTTAATGGTTTTACTACTTTATAATGGAAGATTTTAAAAATAATATCTGCAATAATTTTCTTCCTAGTAATTACTCAACTCATCCCTTTCTCATTCCTCCCCAGTCTCCATCTTTAACTACCCCCTGCGGAGTTTAACGATTGCAAAATAATGCAATTAAAACAACAATCGTAGGAAACAGACTGCTTCAACTGAACACAATAACATCTAATAATAACTGTGTAGTTAGAATCTTATTATTTATGCCAAATATTCTCGAATACAGTTAAGAAATGCAGATTGCATACATAATGAATAAATTGAATTCTTCCTAGTAATGTTTACCAGTATAGTATAACAATATTCACCCTTTTCGAACTTTTTGTACCTAATATTTATATAATAAATCGATCTTGACAACTTGGAAGACCTCGTTGGCAAATACCTATAAACGGATTAAGGATTCAAAATAAGGTATTTTATGTGAATACTGTATAAGAGTCTCAACTGCTCCCATCCCTCTGGAGACGGTGAGACAGTAACATCCACAATAGAGAATTCCAGTCCAATTTTTTTATTTTTTTTATGAATAATGACCTTCTAACTTAAATAATTGCATATTTATTTTTATTTTTATAGTTAGTTTTAATAGTTAAAATAAATGTCAAAGTTTTAATTTTTCAAGATCCCCCGAAAACCACCGAATCTAGTGTGACGTCATCATGACTAACCGAAGTATGAATCTTGTAGGGAACTGGAATCAGCTGTTCGACTCCCGCCATTTTGAATTTCAGCACTGGAGCGTTTTCATAGACATTACTGGGCAGTACGATAGTTTTTTGAACAGTTAAAGTTTTTGAATATTTTAAATAATATAGATAAACTAATAGAGATACTTTATTTTTGATACTGAATTATTTAGGCCTAAATAATGTTTCAATAAAAACAAAAACTATTATATGTCCAATTCTCTATAAACCAATAAAACGGAATGCCGAACGGCTTGCGTCTTACATTTCTATTGATTTCTTTACAACTTTGACCCAGGTGACGCGGCGCGGTGACGTCACGCCGCCAAAATTCAGCAATAGGGTGTTTTAATGACACGTTTTAAAATGGACTTTTTAATATTTTTTTAAAAACTCTACGTTAAATATTATGTAATAAAACTTATATTTTCAGAATCAGCGTATATTGTTCTATATGAACATATTTTTTTAAAGCGATAATATTTTTCACTGGAGTTCCTTATTGAGGTATGTTGTTAGGGTGAAGGTAGTGAGGATGGGAAGGAGATGGGGAGAGGAAAATGATGAATGGCGGTGAAGGAATTTTCACAGTCCTCTTCACTAGGGCTTCCTCTTCCGAGTTGTTTTGTTGGTGTTATAGCTACTTTTGCGATCTTAATTTTTTAATAATTTTCTCGTCTACTTACATGTTTACTTAGCAATATTTAGTTTTTAAACTTGAATGATAATAGTTTAGCTTACGATAGTATATTTAGTGACCAGATCGGAAAAGCCACGTACTTCATAACTTTACGATTTGATCCAAGATGAACCCATTCAAATAATTATTGGAAAAGTAAATATTTTGGCAAATAAATATAAAAAAGTAATTTAAAAAATGATTTATAAGGATTTGAAATTGTCAAAATACCTAAATCTGGCAATTTTTTTTCACGTAATCACAATAATTGGGGAGGCGGTTATGGGTGCCGCCACCTCAGAAACCATTTATTGGAAAATCAAAACCTCTGTCGTAGTTCACCAAGTGCTGCGTTACTTTTCGTGTCGTAGTAGGGGTGCCCGGGTTCATGAGGTGAGGTTTGTCTAGGTCTTGGCGCCGGATGCTTTTACCCACCCGACTGGTACAGACTGGTAGAGGGAGACTATTAGACCTCTCCGGCCGAACTCTTTCGACCCATCGCCTTGCACTGCAGTGGGAGGGATGGATTCATACGTCTATCACTCCTGGTCACTCTGACCTCTAGATTCCTGAACACTCCTTTTACTTCTAAGTTCTTATCACTTAGTATCCCCAAAGATGACATACGCCCTGAGGGATATAATTTTATTCAGGGGTTACTCTTTTTTTTACATAAGCTCCATAGAGGAGGCCCTGAGAAAAATATTTCCCCTCACGGCTTATGTCATCTTACGGGATGCTGTGTGAAGGGTTTTAGAGATTCTAGAAAGGAAATATGTATGAGGGAAGGGTAGGAATCTGGAAGTCAATGTATGAATCCATCCCTCCAACTGCAGTTCAGAGATTCTGGCTGGAGATGTCAAAAGTTCTCCCTTAACCAATCTCCCTCGATCCGGCCTGCCAGCAGGTGGCCAGATGCGTCGGCCATCAAAACGTGGACAAACCTTACCCTATGAACCCGGACACCCCTGCAAAGTCACCAGACGTAGCGAACCACTTGGGGTGACGGTACCAATACGCGCCTCCCAAAATGAATCCTCTTTTTTTTACATGAGATCCACACAGCAGAACCTGAGAAAAATAATTTCCCTCAGGGCCTATATCATCTTTGAGGATGCTGTGTAGAGGATTTTTTTTAAGAAAAGGAAAGAGAGGAGAGTTCTGGGAAGGAAAAGGGTTTAAGGGGTGGGTAGGAATCTGGGTTTCAGTGCGTCTTGGTCATCCGCCTCCAAGACCTGGAAATCTCACCCCATGAATCCGGTCACCCCTGCTAAATCACCAAACGTAGCGAACCACTTGGGGTGACCTATGGCAGAGGTGTTGGTGGTCCAATAAGTGTTCCTGGGGCGACGGTATCCATACCCGCCTCTCAAAATGAATATCCTATTCTAATATTTATAAAAACATAATGCTTAAGTATGTATTGCATTATTAGGAAATAGTAATTAAACACCACTTTGAAGACGTCTCTCAATCTTCTTATCTAAAGAAATTTGCTGCATTTGTTGGCAGTCAAATGCAGTAAAACCTGCATAGATAAATGCAGTAAGTATGTAGGTAGTTGTTTTGAACTTTTCCCAGAATTGAAACGCTTCCCGATAGAGGAGAGAGGAAGACAAAAGCGATCTGGAGCTTCTTGTTTTTAATTAAAAATTTAATATCTTGCCTGCATTGAAATTGAATGCACAAGATTACCTATCGTTTAAATCTTGCAGGAATAATAGTTTAATGGTTCTGTGAACATTTTAACTAAGCTACAAGTATAATATTGACTAAAAAGTTATTTTTTTGTTGCAAACCACTGCTGATAGAGATAGTTTATCTCTGGAACTATATTTTAACCACCTATGTTGAAAGAAGTTTAAATATTTGCCCCTAACAAGTATACTCGTAGGATATCCCATTCCTTTTTTAAAGTGAACACTTTTTTAGCACCGTTGTGATTTGAAACTTGATGAAACGGAAATGAGCGACACTAAAATGAGACAAACACAAACATCTATAGGATTTAGTAATAAAATATTAATTTTATTCAGGGGTACTCGGTTCTAATAAAAAACAATAAATCCACTGTACCACGCAAGTCCCCTTAAGTGTAGTGGTATAAAGCGCTTCACGAACCTTTATAGAGACCTTTATCTTCACGAACCTTTATCCAGCCGACCATTGATCGAATCCTACATAATAAAAAATAAAAAAAAATTATTAGGTATTAGGTAAAAATTATTTACCTCTGTCAAAGGTAAAATTCACTTTGTGGTTATATATAGTTATAATTTGAATAAAATAACTTTGTTTGGACATCCCTTTATTAAACTAACTTAGGGTTTCGTGAAAACATAAAAAATAGATTTTCCGTTTACCTACACACTTAGAGTTATTGTGATAATTTAATTGAAATCTAAATCACTAACACATGATATGTTTGCATTGAATGTTCGCAATACTTGTTGTGAGATTTATGATAAAATTAAAATACGGATTGCAGCCTCTACCGCCATCTAGCGGTAGTTTCTCGGAATAAATTCTCTTCTCCGGCACCTCGGAAAATGATTATCGTTTTATTATTTTTTGTGTGATTAGTATTTTAAGGATTTAAAGGTTTAATTTAATGCAATAATACAGAATGTATAATTTATTAAGACAACATGTTTGAATGTTTTTTTTAACATTAATTTAGTATTTGTGTTTAAACTTTCAAAAAAAATTTTTCATCTAATTTGAAATACCTGCACGCAGTCTTCTCTTACCCCTATAATGCTTAAATTAATGGGTGCGTAGCAAATACCTTTTTTTTTAATATAAACTTGCGACTCAATTTTACAAAACTATCTTTTATGTGTTTAATTTTTTTTTAATTTTTTTAATTTTTTTTTTTAAATTTTTTTTTTTAAAAAGAAAGACAAACATTCCCGGGTTACGAATAACCCAACAATGTTTGAAAATCTCCTACTACCACCACAGAAAGCCGAAAATGTTGCTTGTGTTGTGATGGAGGACTTAGCCGGCCGAGGAATCGAACACGGGACGCCCGGGTGGGATCCAAACGCGATGCCCACTCAACCACCGACCAGTCAGTGTTTGTTTCATGTTTTAGCTTCCTAAAAAAACAAGATAATAATTATTAAAATTAATTATTTTTTGTTCCATATGGTACAACGCTATGCAAGCAAAGGTTTCTTTTACCGGTCTGTGATGTTTTATGTTGAAATCAATCACGCGGCGATGCACAACCTTTAAAATAAGTCTTAAGAAGTCAATAACATTATTACTCAATAATAACAGGTTTCAAAGCTAAAAACATTTGCTTCGAAAGAAAAACAACTAGGTACAGCACTTCACTTTTTGCTTCTTCACTTTCACAAATAAATGATTTTGTAATAAATAAAGCTTTTTTTTTCAAATATATATAAATATAAAAAAAAATACATTAAAAAAATATGTTCAAAAAATTCTAGAGAATATCGATGAACGTAATTAAGCTTTTAAAATATTTATAAATAAAATAAAATCCTATTTACCAAATTGCATCAAATACATTTCTTATTTACTCTTAGGAACATTCCACTTCACGTTTTGTTTCCACTACTAGACTTGACAAACAATTCATCGGCTATGTAGCTACTTACATATTTTGTTATTTTTTTGTCATATTATCAAGACTTATAATATATCACCAAGAAGTCTGACTCATATAATGCTTACATTTTTCCCCCTTCTGTTTTTAAATTACATTATTATAATGTCTAAAGGTCTTTAATAGTTATTTAGTCTTTTACGTAAGAATTAACTTTAAAATTGTTTACGCAACAATATGCATTTTCCTTTAACATACGTTCCCGCATTGCTCCAACCAACCTGCTATCCAGGTACCTATCACTATCTGCAGTGTGTAGCCAATACCGACCTGTGTGACATTTACAACAGTAAATTGTGGTACAATCAGTCGATTAAAAAAGCCGGTACAACGAGCGACATATTGATTTCTCAGTGCGATTTAATATCAACTTTGTTAAGAAATCTGGGCAGTGACCACATGTTTGTAAATCCCTCGATGTGTTTAAATCGAATCTGTTATGTTCTTGTGCAGTGATAACCGCTAGTTGTGTCCTTTAAAATCATAATACCGATTCATCATATTACAGTATAACAATACAAGGGTCTGAAAGAAGTCTGTGCAATGATCAATTATAGTGATATCTTAGTGCGCCTACTACAGGTTGTGTGCGTGTAGTGCATCTACTAACATTTGTTTTGTGCTTGTGCAGTGATTACTGTCAACTGTGTCCCCGAATATCAATAACAATTTTGACTCACCATAATTCAGTGTCAGAAGACAAAGGGTAAGTCAGTCTTTACAAATATCGAAATTTTTACCAACTATTACAGAATTGTGACAACTCGAAAACCCTATAATTTGTTTTGATTCGCAGTGAATAAATGCAACTGAAGGAATATTTTCCAAATTACAAAATGTGACAAATTTTATGATTCTTGATATGTCATAGAACTCAGTCGAAGCTTTTAAATTCTGAACGATGTGTTCGAAGTCATCAGTATTGTCTCTCCGTTGTTCATACTCAATGGACTTCGTTAATGTATGTATAACGACGCGGGGCATATAAATAGCCCCAAACTAGCTGCCCTCTATCCTCATAAGCCATTTTATGGATTAACTTCGCGAACAAATGGTAATCCTAATCCCAATTTTTCAAAAATGTATATCCGAAATTGCCTAAATACATAAAAATGACACCAAACTGTTAGCAAGTGTCTTCCTGTAAAAGCGGCTCTCTAAACTTTCAGATGGCATTCACACGTTAAAGGACACCTCACACAATTAAACTATTTATTATATTTCTGGATAAACCAATTAAGACTTCAAAAGTGACCCAACGAAAACAAAAATTCAATACGAAGAATCATAGGTATGTGATTTTTTCATGTCACAATAGCAAACATATTCGAAAATGTTTCATTATTCAAACGGTCACTAGCATGTCGTCTGTCGTTCATTCCAACATGCACAATACATTTGACGCAACTTAAAATACACGGAGGCAAAAAACCATCTTTAATAATATAAAATAAAACTTATTTTGAATAAATTACTGGGGTACCCGGCTTCGCTCAGGGAGTTGATATGAGAATGAACTGACGTTCGAATCCACGACGAGCCTTGTTTTATATACCCCTACCAATGAAAAGCCCCACCCATACAAAAAAGGCTTCGAATAGTCTACAATGTTCCAGAAAACAAAAAAACATTCAAGAGTGTTCTGGAATATTCCACAATGAATGTTCCCGAACGCTCTAGACTATTCCTGAACATTACACAACATTCCAGAATGTTCCGGGATGTTTTGGAACGTTCTGGACTGTTCTAGAAATTTCTAGAGGGTGAAACTTCCAGCCCTCATGTCTTCAAAAGCACGTCCTTCAGGTAAAAATGGAAACTTCCTTCATGGATGGGGGATAGAGGGTTACCACACCATACAACTTCCTTGATCGCACCGGGACTCGTTTCTGAGTTTTAGCGTGACCCACACTTTCATTCATCTTCCTTTTATAATATTAAATTGATTATCTTGAGACAAAAACTAAAGAAGAACAGTACATTCACCTAATTATGGTTCTTAATCAATGTATATGTAATTTAAGCGAAATTCTGATATAGGTGCAAGCTACGCATATAAAAGTATAGCCTTCATTTTACATTTCCTTTCCCAGTTCACTATCTAAATCTCCTAAAACCAGGTACAAAGTACGCAGTACATAAACACATATAAATAAATCCAGTTTCCACGTAAAGTAGGTACCGATTTTATAGCAATTTTTACAACCAATTTATACCTCGGTGGTTTAGTGGTTATTTTATGGGTGGCGTATTACGTGTTCCGAGTTCCCCCGCAACTCGGCAAATATTATTAAGGGCGCTAAATATTGTCGCTCCGTTTTAACGTATCGGAATCTAGCAATGGGGAGCGAAAAAGCCTTATTTTTATTTTTATAGGTGACCGAAATAAGGCATTAAAACGAAAAATGCTAAAATTTCTTATCAATTTTGGTGGAAATTGGAAACATAAAATATTAATTATACAAGTTATGTGCAGTGCGCTTATTTTCGGAAAGTAGTTTAAAACGAAAGTACAAGGTACAAGTAAAAGAACAGGTATCTTTTTTAGAAATTTTAACATTTTGAGACAGTTTTCCTGTGTTAAATTGTTGTGTGAAAAAAACAGTTATGAAAAAAGTTGAATTTCTCACAAAGTTATCCATCTTTTTTACTTGTCTGTCACATAAAATCTCCTCCCGAAGTTATTGCACCCCGGATATACAGTATGTTAGGTTGATACCTAAATTCATACCGTTTTCATCAAAATCCTACTAATTTCGGTTGTATCTGTAATTCCGGTTCAATGAACTATAGAACTCGGATTTGGTTTTAATTTGTGTCGTTTTGTTTTTTTAAATTGGAACATGTAAAAAATTCAGACAAACGTAAAATAATGTAAAACTAACAGTTAAAAACCCGCTCCGCAGGTTTTTGTTGCTAGGCCCTGCGGGCGGTTTTTTATTCGGCTTCGCCCAGTTAGTAAAAATAGCTCTTTCCTCAGATCCACTATCATCCAGGTAGTCACCGGGACAAAGTAAGCGGGACAGGCAATGACGTCATATATAATATATAGTAGCTTGAAACTATTATTCACAACTGAGTATAACCTGAGTATTTTCATATCCGAAGAGATACTACAAATTCACAAATTTGTAGCACTTATACTTGCCTATCATCCCTAAATGACAGTCCATATATGCAGTAAATCTATGCATTTACTAGGGTAAGTCGAAAAGTAATGCCTTTTTTTTCTCCTTTAATTGTCAAGAAATAAAAAATGCAATTGCATGGGTTGAAAACCACACCATTGACGATTAATTTGTTGCTTTTAATATAATCTCCGTCCATTTCCACAGTTTTGGTCCATCTTTTAACAAGGGCATGCATCACAGTGTTGTAAAAAGCACGATCAAATCCAGAACACCATCGCCATAACTTTCCCCGCCGATCGCACAATTTTGAATTTTTTTTTCCTTTGTGAGTTTGTGTGATGTTTGTGTGGTATTTGGGTGATGTTTGTGTCATTCCATTGACTCTTTGATCCAGGTTAAAAAAATGAATCCATGTTTCGTCTCCAATTACAATTTTTTCCAGAAATCAAGCGCTGCAAGTGTTATGACGCTTTTGTTTTTCTTGTTTATTAAGAGAATGCGAATTATCTTGAGAGAATGCGAAATCTGTAATTATCTGGGGTCACCACGAATGATGCCGTTAACTCGCGTGCAGTCACTGCAATCAACGGCCTGCGCCGTTCCGCTTTTTGTCAGACAGCTGTGTTTGTTTTACAGGTTCGTTACAGCGACGAACCCATCATCTAACAGTACTGACATCCACTGTTGCATCGTGGTACACATTTTTCAGTCATGCATGAATGTGAATGAGCATTTCGCCTTCAACAGTCAAAAATTCATCACAGAAAAAGGAACAAGAAAGAATCCATCACATTTTCTGAGGAACTAGCGTCATTGATCCCTTCGGCACCGGTGCATATTCGGGAGACACGCAAAACGCGCGTCCAACATATGTACACGGTTGACATTTGTCACATGAGAAAGGGTCGTTTTTTCGACTCATTCTTGATTTCAACAGCTCGGCTATGGAACGATTTGCCGGCTTCTGTGTTTCTCAATACCAATGTTCATTCCTTTTTCTCCTCAAAAAGACCCTCCACACAGCATCCCAGATGACAAAGGCTCTGAGGGAAATTATTTTCCTCAGGGCCTCCTGTGAGGAGTTAATGTAAAAAAAATATATGGAAAATCTGCGAAACCCCACAGGAATTTTAGGAGTCCTCTGATCTGGAACCTGAAACTAGAGCTGATGAAATAAGCTCTGGGAGTTTGGCTTTTATTTCGAAACGACATTTCATACATGCAGTAAAGATGTGCATGTAAGATACCAAGAAAAGAAAATTATTAAGATTTTTTTTTGAATAATGATGTTTCGTACTTCTTTTCTTGGTCAGTGCTCAGATTAACTGGAAGTGGATAAACTACAAACAGTTCCTTAGGTCAACCCAAATGCGCAATTAGTTGAAATTAACCAGATTATAATTTTTTGATGCTCGGTTTTTTTTTGTCTTCTGCGCACGGTCTTCTTAATCTTCGAATAAATACACCGCCTAAAATAAAAAAAAGATGAATATGTGCATACTCAATATTTCCACCTTTCTGCAGTAATCTGTTAACGCGTTCTAACCGGTGAATTTATTGAAATACGTACCCACGTACCCCCGAACCACCTGAATTTATCATACAATCTTTCAGGCCAGGATACAACGCGGATGATTAATACGGATCCCCCGTTTATACGAATTCGTACGCGCCGCGGTGATAAATAAACTGGCGAGAACGCCACCCAAAGCTCCTAGCATTATCAGTTATTTATGAGTATATAATATTATTCCACGTGTGGATATGATCTAAAAACCACCCCCCATATAGACAGAAGGCTTAAGGGTGTTCGCCTTCCCACCCCCGGGGGGAAAAGGTGATATATCAAAGAATTTCACACCTAATATATTACATATTATTTCGGGGATGTGCTTCGTGGGTAGGTTTCGCCAGAAATAAATTTGCAAGAAATGCAAATAAATCGATGCCATTTGTCTGGTTTAGAAAATGCAATCTTAAATTCGTGAGAAATAAATCACCGAGGTTTGGATCCAAATGTTCTATCAATTTTATACACATTCCGTAGAAAGTGTTTGGGTTTGATATTGACTTTTTATTGCCATACATTATTGTCATATTCTTACGGGGTGAAATTACGGATATTTTTAATAGCAAAAAACTATTCGGGTTCTTAGGGGGTTCTCAAGTAGTCAGGATGTTGGACACCATCCTTAAAATATGAAACAAACATGTTTGTGTGCAGAATCGTTACATCACATCAGAGTGGAAAATACTATCAGTATCGCCTTGGTTGACCAACATTCAGAATTGAAACGTTGCTTGAAATGGCTTTAGTCGTGTTTAGTGACCAGATCTGAATAGCCAGATACTTTCCCACTTTCCTCTACCCTATTCCTTCCCCTCCCTACTACCTTCAGCCTCACAGCATACCCCGATTGGGGATGCCATAGTCTCACTGGCTCTAGACGGGAACAGTTGTTTATGGTAGTTGTTCTTGTGTGGTATTCAAAAAAAAAATCAGTTATTTATTCTATTTCAGTGAAAATTGTATAATTGAAACTGATAAGTGTATAATTCGCAAAATTTTAATTTTTTTTTTTATGAATGTCACACGAGAATTCCAACCGCTCACAACCGTCTGAAGCCAGTGAAACTGTGGCAACATTGGGAGGCTGAAGTTAGTGGGGAGGGGGGAAGAAAGTTGGGAAGAGGAAGGCGGGGAAGTACCTGGCTATTCAGACCTGATCACCAAACATGTCCAAAGCTATTTCAGTCAACTTTTCAATTCTGAAAGGTGGTCTTTCACCAGGGTGAAATCGGGAGAATCTTCCGCCTCCAATACATAGTAAAATAAAATTTACTTTCGCTCGTCGCGAATTGTATTGAATTGCTAGTCGAGTGCCTTACCATTCTACCACGGAGGCCACTTAATTAACATATTATATCCATGCATCCATTGAAGACATGAACCAAAGGAAAAGTGCTGAGGGTTGTGGATGTTTCTAAGGACTGTAAAGTAATATAACTTGGCGACATCAGTTTTATTTCTAATCGGTATATAGGTATTGTTACAAACATTAACATTCTTTATTTATTTATGAACGCCCTTTTATAGGAGCTTTTAATTATGAATAGTAAAAATTATGCAGTATCTTTTTATTATATATACATCTGCCTCGGTAACAACATTTTGTGGCTGTTCAGTGGTAAATTAAAGACGTCCTCTACCTCGGTATAATTATTTCCCTCCGTTAGGATTCTGGGCAAAGAGGAATAGGTGTGGGAGTTAGTCTTAGATTTTCTGCACTGAAGTAAATCCGGACTTAATTAATTATTGTGCAAGAATTAGTGACAAAACACACAATTGGAGCTCTTCACCAAGAACATATCAAAAATTGAAAGTATAGAAAGGTAAAAAGACTGGAAATATATCAATTTTTCGCACTGAAGTGTCTATTTCTACAGTTACAACCTAATACGATTCCCAAGAGAGGTATATAAAAAGTGTAAACTTAAGATGAAGCCATGCGAAATAATGCTAAATCATACAAAATCATGTATTTTTGTTTTGAAAATTTGATGGCTAAAAAGTATTATAGATGCTTCAATTAAATACTGCGTGTAGAACATATCTTGGCCCTTAAAAATATCGGTCATTTTTTTTATAATTCTTTTAATAAGCCTAGAAAAAAATAAAGTATTAGGTCTATAAAAAAACACCTTCAAGTGTAAACTCTCTTACTTACAAACCTCTTTTCGGAAATGATTTTATTGTTTAAAGTAGCAAATCTAGTTTATTTTATGATAATCGAAAAAAAAAGATATTTACGGCCGATATTCGCAAAATAAAATAGAATGTATATTTTCGCGTTGTTATTTCACAATACGGCAGGCAGCCGACGAATTTGGATTTTCAAGTGACCCTTATGTCGTTCACCGAAGGACTAATAGCTTGCCACACCCATATCCTTTCAGTACTGCCCTGGCCGGAGCAGGGAACAGATGTGTAGGCTCCACGTCGCTTGGTTCCGTGAAATCAATTTTAAATTTGCGTTTTATTAGAATAAACAATGCGTAAAAAGGAGTTACTGTTTTTAACAGGCCTTTACGAAATCAACCTGTAAAAAAAAATTCTCAAATACCTTTTCCAACCTTTTCAAAAGCTTTTTCTCAAGTATTTTTAAATTCCTCCCACAAAGGGGCGTGAATTCCGATATCGATTTTTTCCTGGACTATTGGATCACCTTAATGTCAATATAATGCATTTAATAAGGAAATTTATTTTTCTTTTTTTTTAAAGAAAGACAAGACCCGGGTTACGAATAATGCAAAAATATTTGACGCCTGGGTGGGAGGACGCCTGGGTGGGAGGCCAAACGCGATGCTAACTCAGCCAATTGGGGGAAAAAATGTGGCTTAAAAACGTTTTATTCGTACAGATCAACAAAACGCTTAATCTGAATATACATCAGAACGCTGATACTGAATACAGTTTTTTTATAAATAATTATACGTAGACTTAATAAATCGTCATTTAAAAACGATTAAAACCGGCAGATGCGCTCGCACACAATTCAACACTGCGGAATACAATTTTTTTAAAAAGCATTCAAATTTTTTTAAAGTTTTGCAAAATATTGATTTTTGATTTAATGAGTTCATACCGATCTGAGTGGGATTGACCTAATTGTTAACTGACAAAACGAGTAGATATTCACACACCCACCCGATTACGATCGTTTTGGCGCACTTTGAAAAATTCACAATTCGAAATTTATTTTATCTTTAAAACGAAACTTGTAAAAAAAATATTGGTACCTACTTAAATTATAATTTTGAAGCTGAACATTCACAAAAAAATCTTGCTAATATTATAAACGCGAAAATTTGAACGAATGCATGTGTGTTTGTTACTCTTTCACGCAAAAACTACTGAATGGATTTTAAAGAAACTTTACAATAATATAGCCCATACATCAGCACAACTTACAGTCTATATTTATAATGGTAGACTCTGGATTTATGAAATTTGTAAAAATAAAAATGTGTGTATTTCATATATTTTAGCGGCAGGGGGAAGGGGATTGGGAGAGGTGGGGTTCGCAGAGAGGGAAGAGACGAGGTAGGGGGGAGGCGGGGAAGGTGGAAGGGAACGGGGACGCACGGGAAAGGACATGCAGGGAGAATCAATTTATTTCTTTAAATGGCGTTGCAACGCATACCGGGGACTAGCTAGTAATAAATACATTACTGAAATTCCTTACTCTGTTGCGATTGACGCACAAAATAAAATTTATTTCGTAATCTAGCCCTATCGCATGAAGTTTGTCTTTGATTTATGCTGTTAGAGGGTATTCGAAAGCAAAATCTTCTTTATAAATAAGACCAAAAGTTTGGGTGTGCAGATTAAAGAGGCTGTAAAGACGTGAATTTTAAAGAAAGTATGGCGAAAATAAATTATGTAAGACATGAAAAAATTAAAGATTTTGTTAATTTTCTATGAATAATTTTGTTGATTTTACGTTAGTAATTTTTTCAATGTGTTGTTTTGTATTGCAAGACGTTACGTGCAGAGAAAAATACTCTACATCAATTTAATGAAAGATCCAAACTTCATCCAATAATCAAAATAGTCTCAATTTTTCCGGCGAGTTTCCGCGCATACTTAGGCCTCCTCGCTCTCAGTATAGTAAACTCATCAATCCCTCTTAAGAGATGCTCTCACATCTGAGATAATGGCACATACGAGTATGCTGCGGATGCTGTTGTATAAATCTGGCATTACATCTTCGCGATATTTCGGGTACAGAGAGATTTGAAACAATCCTATCCGAGATGAATTGAACGTTTACCTAAGGAATGAATGAATTTGTCTTCAAATTTTAATAGTAAAAACGAATAAAACTTAAAAAGTATTTTGTTCACATGCGTTTGATTTCATAAAAAATATTGATGGTATGGTAATTCATAGTAAATAGAGGTTTTCTTCTCGATTCCCTATCTTTAAAAAAATACGAATGTGCTTTAGACCACACGACTGAAGTAAAACGTTCCGTTTCGTTTGCCTCGCCCGATCACACTTTTCGTAACGCTCTCGTCACGCATCCACCAGCTTACTCCCCAAGTCTAGCGTGCGTAAAGAAGTTTTACTTCAAAAATAGTTCTAGTCTGAGTTGATGAAATTTGCGCACTTGACATTCAAAACCCGAGGAAGGTCCCTATTTACATGAGATTTCGAAATACTACCCACAATTTTCCCATCCCTTAAAACAGAATTTTGATTTTGATGATATTTTGCATACTTGACATTCAAAATAGGGAAAATTATTTTTAACAAATTATTATTTCGAAAAACTCTTTCGTCGCGGACGTAAGCTAAAAATAAAGTTCCAAATAACAGATATCATATTATACAAACTGTCATACGCTATGTGGAATCTGATGTTCATAGCAACATTAGTTTGTTTAACTTTTTCTTACTGCATTAACTTACTTAAAATCTAAATAGTCTTGTAGGTAATATGCAACTTAAATTTTCCTGAAAAATTCAAGAAATCTTGAAGCCATATTTCCTGATCACCCTTCTTCCAATACTGAACATCTTGCGAGCGTGCCAAGTCGCGGGGTGATATTAAGGTATTGGCACATATTTCATATCAGCTCACCCCCCGAGTGCCATCAGCCCCCGCGTTACCCCTTTCCCCAGCCCCTCTTTGCCCATATGATATACAACTCGTCTACACCTGCAGCAACCATTAAACGAGATATATAGGCAATTGTGTGAACATCTTCTGAATCTGGGATCGAAGTAAGCTAAAATGATTCAGAAATATTTTGATGTGAAGTGAAACCTTAAATTATTTGATACGCAATAGAATTATTAAGGAAAAAAAATAATAAAGCCAGTAAAAGATATTTTTTTAGATTTTTTTATTTTTATTATGAATCATAAATAGAAACATATTTCAAATAGATTCTATACAATAATTAGTTACATAATATATATATTTGATGTACCCCCATAAATAAGCAGGGCTTGTGTGTATGGGGGGGGGGTGTTATCATAAAAGTTTTATTTGGTATAACTCATTTCATATTTTCATTATAATTTTTAAGGTGTTTTAAATTCTATTATGTTATTGTTCATGTTTCTAATTCTTTCTGGTAAAGAATTATAAAAAAATTGACACCGAGATTTTTATGATTTTGCTGTCCTATTGTTTTTTTTTAAATTTTAGAGTTGGAAGTATTGACGTTCGTCTAAGATTTCTGTTATTTTTAAAGGGTGCTACTTTATTTTGAATATCACCTTAATAAATTTGTAATGTTGCATGGTAGAAGTATAATGCATTTAATTTTCTGACCTTAAATTGTCTGAATAAAAGTTCTGATGAATATGAATAGGGTTTTTTTTTAATTGTTTTTAATATTAGTTTTTGTGATACGTAAATTGTTTGTGTTTGATTTTTATATGTACCGCCCCATCCTATAATGCCGTATTGTATAATTGATTGACAGAAAGCGAAGAATGTGGTTCTAATAAACATACATAAGAAATTTAAAAAAAGGTGCCAGTAAAAGATAATGAACATACATAAAAATGGAAAAAAGAGGAGCACAAGAAATTATAATGAAAATACTTGTATTATAAACTTACTTCAAAAGCTCATCAATATGCTAGGCAGAATGTTTTTGTTATTTGTTTGTGTACCTCTTCCAATTCGACAAAACTCAAAAACAATTTTAAAAAATCATAGAAATTGTACTTCGCATTAGTGCCAAACTTAAAATTATTCGTAAACTGCTCGAGGTGGCGCTAACATAATTATTTTAGGAAAAAAACTTTTTGTCAGTAATTTTTAAAAATATTAAAGTATAACCGAAAATCTCCAGAGATAGTTCATATCGTTTATCTCACACAGGAGTCAATATTTACAGGTTAATAGTTTTGAATCCTCTCCCAAGCAAGTCATATCCGGTGTTCCTCAAGGAACGCATTTAGGACCACTGTTCTTTATTATATTCATAAATGATTTAATGGCATTACTTTTTTGTAAGTGTTTATTAAATGCAAATAATTTAAAAAAAAAATTAAGTGAATTCACAACAAGACTACGAAACATTCTAAAAAGATTTACTTATTTATATTGTATCAATAGTGTTTAAACAACGCTACGGAATTAAATATTGTTAAATTTAATATCATCTCGTTCACGAAAAATGTGCGCAAAATTGATCCGTGATGAAATCCTACAACATAGGAGTAGACTCCGTTGGAGATCAGGAAATCTTACTTGACTCTAAGATAACATTCAGAAACCAATACCAACACATTTTACGTCAGTTGTTTTACTAGAATCACCAATCGTTCAAGAACCTCAGTAGTTTTAGAATCTTCTTCTACTATATGTAAGTAGTGTTATATATATATATAAGTGTTATAATAAACACTGCTCATAAATACGAATATATTTTCAAATTCAATCACTAGCTTCAGAAGGAACTTGTATTCAAATATACCTTAAGATCTCACTGAAAAAACTGCTTTACGATTATTATATCATGTATTTATGCATTAACTATCAATGACAAATAATGTTATCCGCTTACTGTGTCTCCAGTGAAGAACTTACTCCAAATCCATAGAAGCCGGGAAGAAAATCGGTGGAGGAACGGTAAGTGCGCCGCTATGGTAAGTTGCGCGTTATTTTATTTCCGCCGCTCTACTCTTAGGTGTGTTTATGTATTCTTTATGGCCTTATTTATTGGAACATTGGAATTGAATACGACGGAAATACGCCTTAAATTACGTGTATTTGAGAAGAAAAACTGAAAGGGTGAAAATATATTTAATGTGAATACATTATTGTTTTAACAGTTAGTCTTGAAGGGACCTATGTTTTAGTTGAGAGAAATCCAGAGGCCAGCAAATCATTCCACAGTCGAGCTGTTGATCTGAAGAACAAGTCGTAGAAACGACACGTTCTCATGTGACATAAGTCAACCGTGTGCGTATGATGGGCACGCGTTTGTTGAGTGTTTTCCGACCACGCACCGGTGCCGAAGGAATCGATGACGCTAATTCCTCAGATCATCTTCCATTGATCCTTCCATCAGTAAAATAAGGACAATATTCCTACCTGACGTCTACCGGTGAAAAATCATGGGATATTATACTTCCAATTTTGAAAAGGACAATTAAAATAATTTCTATAAAAATATGATATTGTAGGTAAGTATCTATTTTATCGCTTGTCAAATTCCTCATATAATCAATTCCAATTTCAAAAAAGAAGACAAAAATAATTTTCTATAAAAATATTATATTACATGTAAGTAGGTACCTGGTACTTTATCACATGTCTGAATTTTATATTACAGGTAAGTAGGTACCTGGTACTTTATCACATGTCTGAATTTTTTACATAATCTGTTCCAATTTTGAAAATGATCCTTTAATTAACTAATAATTTAATAACAAAAATAAAACATTCTCGACCAACTTATTATACAAAGAAACTAAAATATTTAATATACGTAAATTATTTATATTACAAACTTTGAAATGTGTATTTAAAAACAAAAATAATTTCAAAATAAATGAAAACAGAATGAGCAAAAGAATAAATTATATATTTTACACCCCACTAACCAATACTAAATTATTGCAGACACATAGCAGTTTCATTGGTCCTCGATCATTTAACCTTCTACCACTACAAACTTAAATGATAAATAAAATGATAAAATATGTAAAAGAGGTAAAATTATGGTTGAATAATGTAGATATTGAAACGCTTTTTTCTATAAATTTATCCATCCTTCTACAACTCACTTTCTGTAACTTTCTTAACTTTAGTACAATGTGTTTTCTGTTTATTTTTTTTTAAATAACTAAAAAAATTTAAAAAATTAAGAATCAGTATGTTTTTTCCATATTTTTATTTTATTTTTATAATAGCTGAAAAAAAACCCTTTTCACTTATTCTACCAATGTAATACTAGCTTTTTATACTAACTTTATATTTTATATGTTTTTTAAGTCTATTTTATACTTTGGGTACTTGGAAATATAGTATTTTGTTTTAATATTACCCACACTCAGGCAGTGCCTTAGTGAGTTTTCATTTCTTGTTCATACTATTTGTTATTATATATTATGTTATTATATGTATACTATGTGCTATTATACATTATATGTAAAAAGAAATGAGAATAAATAAAGTAAAAAAAAAATTTAAAAAAAAAAAAAAAAATTCAAAGCAAATCAGATTTCAAGAGGTCGTGCAGACAACCGAAGTTATTATGTTTGATGATATTATTACTCGTACTTTATAGAAATTGAATATGGATTTAAATGGAATATTTTTAAAGTTCTAGAATGAAAAAACTATGATAAAAAGCAAGGAAATGTGTTATCATCTCACAACAAAAAATCGTGGACGATGAGCTCTGACGTCATGAAAATTAGTGAGTAATTTTTATCATTTTCAGCTTAGATATATTCATTTAGGTATTCATAAAAATGACTTATGATGTACACGTTAATCCAGTATTTACTAGAGGGTTGATATAAAGTGTGTAGGTTAATTGCTGGTGTATCTAAGAAAAAAAATCTGGTAAGTGAACAATGCAGCGTTTTCACGACAGAAGCCTTTTATTGGCAGCTCATAAGCCAACAGTGGACACGGACCTATTATCAGCAGTGAAACGACAGGTCAAGCTAAAAAGCGAATCATTCTGTATCCGATTGCCGTTGACTCAACTGCTCGCGAATTGCTTCAGTGTTTGCTTCCCACCTTCTGATGAATAATCTTTTAAATATAAATATAAATTATTTGCTTGAATAAACCTGCAAGTACAAAGTCTTGCTTATTTAATTTACCATTGCAAATGCTCGAACCCGGTTGAATTATAAAATATTTACAAACATATACAAATAAATTATTGGCGAAACTTGGTGATAAAACTCCCACAAATATGTTTCTAGTTAATAATAATAATAGTTAGTTAATTTGTAAAGCGCCGTTTTTGTGAAAAATCACCTCAAGGGCGCTGTACAATTCATTAAGGATTCTTAGACTCTATCTAATTTTATTATTTACAAATAGATACAGAAACATACTTACCTGGCACGTCACTTCCGATAATCACTTAAAAAGTTTATGCTTGGTGAAGATATGACTTTGCACGTAGATGACATTATATTTAAAACGCTGGACCTTGCATGATTTTACATTTGATACCCCCATCACTGTTGGTATTACATTTATAAGAAAACTAGCTGACCCGGCCACGCGCTGCTGTGGCTAACGAAACACAACGCCATTTGTTAATTTGCATGCAAATCAAATCCACACCGCCCGCTTGCCAGCCCGATCACAGACATTCTTATATATTTCAACCAATTTACACAAAACCTTAACAAATTATATACCTAAACCTTCCTCATGAATCACTCTATCTATTGGTAAAAACCGCATAAAAATCCGTTCAGTAATTTTTGAGTGTATCGCGAGCAGACAGACAGACGCTCCGGAGGATTTTAATTTATAATATGTAAAGATTAATGCCCAAGTTGAGTTAATATTTATTTTGAAAGAGAATTAAGAACTCTTTCAGATTGAAGAATTTCCGTGAAATGATCTTTACAAAAGCTTATAAATAAGAATTGACTTATATTTTTATACAATTCGTTATTTACAATGTCACCGGCAGTGAAAGCGAAGGTGAAAGTTTTTTTTTTACTTGTGGATACGACTGTATATCTTCTGATTTTAAACGTAAAATTTTAAGTAGCCCCCTGACACAAAAAAGAGCTGATGACCTTGAAACGTCTGAACAGATTTTCATGAATTTTAGCTAAAAACCATCTTGATTACGTCAGATTTTAAACAAAAAAAGCCGCATCATGAACGGTCCATTCGTTTAGGAGCTACGATGCCACAGACAGACACACAGACGGCGGTCAAACTTCCGTCCGTTTTGCGTCGGGGGTTAAAAATGAAAATGTTTAAAATAATGCCAACATTTTGTCTTTCGACAAATCTCTAGAAAGATCAAAATTCGCAAATCTATCCGAAAAATTTTAATATATATTTTATATCAAATATAATTCAAATTACCAAAGGAATAGTTTTCAAATTACAAACCAAAACGTTTTATGACCAAACTATACGAAACGCCACGAGGTAAATTGATTGGATTTTAATTAGGGTCACATGTGGGCGTGAAGGGTTAAACCCATCTATAGCGGCGTCGCAGGGGTTGATTCATCCCTTAGCTATATTTGAATTGAACTTAAGGTGGGCTTAGCCGAACAAACCTGGCTGTCCAGTAATAAATACATACCCACAGCTCTAGAAGCGAACGAGTCACGAACTTGGTTATTCCAGTCGCGTAGGGTTTGTCATCTGTAATTTTCTGCCTTAATTAAATTGACATGATATTATTTCGATTTTGAATTAGTCATATAAAACTAAGGAATTCGTTATTATTTTTCTATAGTGGCCTTATTAAGGTTTCATTAATCCATTTATTCATTCATCATATTAACTCTATAACACAATTGTTAACTGCATAATAGAATTCATCAATTTGGGAGGTGGGTATGGGTTTCGCCGCCCCGGGAACCATTTATTGGATGATCAGCATTTCTACCAGGTCACCTTAAGCGGTTCGCCATATTTGGTGGCTTGGCAGGGGTGCCCGGGTTGCACCTGCCCACCTGCTGCGGGCAGGCCGAATCGGGAGGGACTGATTTAGGGAGACCTTTTTACCTCTCTATAGGATTCTCTGGGAACATCATCTTGCATAGCAGTGGGAGGGATGGATTCGTACGTCTGTCACTCCTGGACACACTGACCCCTAGATTCCTAGCCACCCCTCATACCTTTTTTCTTCCCAGAACTTCTTCTCCTTCCTTCTCTAAAAATACCCTCCACACAGCATCCCCAAAGATGACATAGGCCGTCAGAGGAATTATTTTCTCAGGGTTTGTTTGGGTTCAAAAAGTGGTTTAACTTCATAACTCCCTTTTTTATACAAAACTCGTGAACGAAAAATGACAAAAACATGGGTTTTACCTGAGAATATAGTTCTACGGTCAAAGGGTACTTCTGTTTAGGATTTACAATGAGTTTTTTTGCGTTAGTGATGTGTGACAAGTTCGTAGTCAAAAATGAAATAAAGTTTGATGAAATTATTAAAAAAAAAATAAAACATAAATTCTACCACACACAAACGGATTGAAAACAAAGGGATTATATTAATTTCAATTGTTTTGATCTCTGTGCTATGAAATAAGTGAGTCAGAAAAAACAAAATTATTTTCAATACTCAAAATTATCACAATAATATTGTCTGACAAATTACAGTCGAACTACGTATGCAAATTCAGTCTAATAACAGTCATCCGTGTCCAATAAGACTGTCCGCACCGATGGCATTCGCCTAGCATTCGACTGTATGATGTTTAATTAAAAGAGACCTCCGTATGCAAATAACGCGCAGAGCCCTGTATCTAGTTCAGGGGTGGGGAGCAGTGGTATGCGAACATTAAAAAAAATATCAGGGATTAAAAAGGAAGATTATTGTTAGAATAATTGATAGAAAGAAAAAATGGCAATACTTTTGGAAATCAACAAGGATATAATGAGAGCATTTGAATTGAATAAGGATAATGAATATGTTGAATATTAGATTCACCTTACGTAGTAAGAAGTACTAAATTCTGAAAATGGTCACACCGCAAAGGGAGCGACAAATTCCTACCCACTGGATTGTTATTATTTAATTAAATGAAGACATTATGAGCGAAACTCAATCGAAAATCTGGAAACAGAAAAATCAGAAAAAGATATTGGCACCTCTGGGAATCGAACCCAGGACCTCCCTACTTTCCGGGTTGGGCGCTCTTATCCACTGAGCTAAGGTGTCGATATCCAATTCGGTCACTTTTAACTGTACCATACTTCGACTAAGAACCACCCATATTATCTTCATTTTTCTTAACGCATATTTTTATTGGCTGCCATCTTTATGAATGATTGCAAGATTCAACTCGAACTAAATGCAATCTAGATGGTGTCTGGATAAATTATTATCCATTTTTATTTAATGTGCGACATCTATTGACTCTTCTGCAAGTCTGGGATGAATATTATTATTTATTATTTTAACTTTATGAGTAAAACCTCAAACTGTAATATTTAATTAAATGAAGACATTATGAGCGAAACTCAATCGAAAATCTGGAAACAGAAAAATCAGAAAAAGATATTGGCACCTCTGGGACTCGAACCCAGGACCTCCCTACTTTCCGGGTTGGGCGCTCTTATCCACTGAGCTAAGGTGTCGATATCCAATTCGGTCACTTTTAACTGTACCATACTTCGACTAAGAACCACCCATATTATCTTCATTTTTCTTAACGCATATTTTTATTGGCTGCCATCTTTATGAATGATTGCAAGATTCAACTCGAACTTCAATGTCAGTATGGTACAGTTAAAAGTGACCGAATTGGATATCGACACCTTAGCTCAGTGGATAAGAGCGCCCAACCCGGAAAGTAGGGAGGTCCTGGGTTCGAGTCCCAGAGGTGCCAATATCTTTTTCTGATTTTTCTGTTTCCAGATTTTCGATTGAGTTTCGCTCATAATGTCTTCATTTAATTAAATATTACAGTTTGAGGTTTTACTCATAAAGTTAAAATAATAAATAATAATATTCATCCCAGACTTGCAGAAGAGTCAATAGATGTCGCACATTAAATAAAAATGGATAATAATTTATCCAGACACCATCTAGATTGCATTTAGTTCGAGTTGAATCTTGCAATCATTCATAAAGATGGCAGCCAATAAAAATATGCGTTAAGAAAAATGAAGATAATATGGGTGGTTCTTAGTCGAAGTATGGTACAGTTAAAAGTGACCGAATTGGATATCGACACCTTAGCTCAGTGGATAAGAGCGCCCAACCCGGAAAGTAGGGAGGTCCTGGGTTCGAGTCCCAGAGGTGCCAATATCTTTTTCTGATTTTTCTGTTTCCAGATTTTCGATTGAGTTTCGCTCATAATGTCTTCATTTAATTAAATATTACAGTTTGAGGTTTTACTCATAAAGTTAAAATAATAAATAATAGGATTGTTATTACTTATTATTTGAAAGTTAATGTAAAAAAATTATTACAAGGCCAAAGAATTCATCACGGTCTTTAAGTGAGGGATTAAGGTTTTAAATTAAGGGTTTTTTTCTGAATGTAATACATGTCGAGAGTACTGTGCCAAAATTTCAAGTAAATCGGAGTAAAAATAACAAAGATAAAGTGTTTCAAGCGACCAGCCCTCATGCTGGATTCTATTTTCTGGCAAACATGACTTGACTTGACCGATCCTTTTGAAATTTTTTACATTATTTATAAATAAATCAACAGGTAGTCAGAGGGAGCTATTTTTTTTTCCTTTTTATAATAACAAATTCACCGAAATTTTTTAGCGGAGATGGCGTTTTTCACTTCAAAATGCTGCCAAATAAAAAATCGAAAAAAAAATCTCTTTCTGACTTTAAAAATATGCCTTCGTCATCTTTAAAACCTTATCCCCCCTAAAGGTTTTATTGTTTCAGTTTGCAAAAGAGAAAGTAATAAAATAAAATAAACATTAATAAAAAAATACGTGAATAAAATCGGTGGGGTGATAATTTAAAGTCATGTCATTAACATTTTTGACCAGGCTGGTTCCAGGCATAGCATTTCAAAAAAGTTCAAAAGAATTAAGTAAAAGGTGCAAACTTGGCCATCCGACAAATCCGCAATTGCCAAGCACTGAACTGGAATTTGTTACTGAAGTCCTGGGAAGACCCAAAACGCATCGAGCACGCCTTATTAAGGGGGCAAATGAAATCCACAAAAACCCCAAGACAATATTGATAGAGACGACGGGGATGAGCTTAATAATTCTTTGCGCCCGGTACCGGATGACTACACTAAAACTAAACTCCAAAAATCACATTAATTTTTTTTTTTTTTAAGAAAGACAACCATTCCCGGGTTACGAATAACCCAACAATGTTTGAAAATCTCCTACTACCACTACAGAAAGCCGAAAATGTTGCTTGTGTTGTGATGGAGGACTTAGCCAGCCGAGGAATCGAACACGGGACGCTCGGGTGGGACCCAAACGCGATGCCCACTCAACCACTGACCGGTAACTAATTAATTCAAGCCCAAGCAAAAAAAAAGCAAATGCAAGCCCTAAGAGAAATGACCTCTGTATAAACCTTTTTTTAATTTATTATATGATTACCGCACAAGAGTCCCAACTGCTCCCATCTGGAGCCAGTGAGACTATGGCATCCCCAATTGGGGTATGTTGTGAGGCTGAAGGTAGTGAGGCGGGGAAGGAGATATGGAGTAGGAAGGTGGGGAAGTTCCTGGCTATTCAGATCTGGTCACCAAACACGGCTAAAGCGTTTTCGAGCAACGCTTTAATTCTGAATGGTGGTCTTACACCAGGGCGATACTTAGAGTATCTTCCACTCTGGAACATGCCGCAAATATACTATATATTATTTTAAATGATTTAATTGTGAAATAACACAAATCAATCAAATAAAATTTAACGCCGGGATTCGATCCCGTAACCTTCGGATTGCGAGTCAAGAGAATTACCGCTAGACCACGCCGGCCGTCAAACCTCTACAAATATAAACACACACTCCACCACAATCTAGACATCTGCTCTTGAGACTGTAACGCTGTTCAAAATATTAGCAGTAGAACACGGCATGAATAAAATGAATAACATTGATTGCAAAAAAGTTGCTTAACCCTGGATTAACCCCCTCCCTCGGACCTTCATCCCTTCACCCCATCGCCCCCCTTCTTCAGCACATGTGTATGCTTTATAATTTTCCATACCTCAATTAAAATAACTTCATATCGGAACGGTCCGGGCCTAATCTACGATCCTATCTCAATTCCTAGGGCGAATTGGGGGATCAAAATATTAGTTATATCGAGTTCAAAGGTTCGTACTTTAAATGCCTTTGTGCCCTTTGATGTACCGGGAGAGACAATGCTAGTTTCGATCCGCTACGGACCATGCTAATCACTTTTAAATTTCTACTTTGAGTGATAAATATTTTAATAAATTTGAAGAATTTTTAAATAGCGTATTTTTAAAAGAGATAATATTTTTACTAAAGTGGTCGGTCTACTCTTCCATGTAATATTAAATTGGTATCCGACATCATCGAATATTAAAAAAAGCTGTGCCTATAATAGGTTTATTTATTTATCAAAAGTATACAATACAGAATATAGTATATTATATAAAGCATTGTACTCCCAGGAGTTAATAAACTCATTGCGGGAATGATACGCATTACATGAAACATATAGCTGTATGTATTAAATGGACATATGATGGGGACATACACAACATTATTATTTCAGATAGTCATTAATAAGATGAAGTTTGAGCATGTTAGTTTGGGTCTTTTTACATTGACTTGCACGTTTGATCTCGTTGGGTAGTTGATTATATTTTGTGTGAGCTATGTATTCTAGGGATCTTAGTCCATATTTTGTTGATTTGATTTTTGATATAAGAAGTTTGTTGTGATTTCTTGTGTTGTGTTGGTGTACGTCGCAATTGTAATAGAGTGTAGTGTTGGAATGTGCCGAGTGTTGAATTACTTGTAATATAGTTTTAGTTATTTCAAAAGTGGGAATGGTATTAAAAGGAAGTATTTGGGTGTTTCTGTAGATATCTTTGACATGTGTGTCCCAAGGTAGACTGAAAATATTTCGCAGGGCTCTATTTTGAACAACTTGGACTTCTGAAATCATTTTTTTTGTAGCAAATCCCCAAATTCCGGCGAGATATATTAGATGTGAGTGAATCATAGCATGGTAAATCGATTTTAATAGAAAGGGAGGAAGTAACCCGCGAAGTCTATATAAAACACCAGTTATAGGAGTAATTTTGGATAGAACATGTTTAAATTGGTGATTCCATGTGAGTTGTGAATCAATGAAAAGGCCAAGATATTTTGTAACATCAGCCCTTTCAAGGCGGTTATTATCAAGACTTATATTAAGACTTACATTTTTTTTATTTGCAAACAGTATGTAATGTGTTTTTTTATGTTTAGGCTAAGTTTGTTTAGTCGCAGCCAGTTTGCCAGGCAAGCTATATCCCTTTCCATTTCCTTTTCAAGTTCGTTTAAATCATTATTGTGATAAAGAATCACTGTATCATCTGCATAGAGTTGTATTGTACCCTTAAGTCCCCATTTAGCAATATCATTTATATATATTAAAAATAGTAATGGTCCAAGTACGGAGCCCTGAGGCACGCCACATTTTATCGTTCCCATGCTGCTTGTCCCTTTTCCAACAAAGGTCTGACAGTGTCGGTTAGAGAGGTAGCTACACAGTAACTTCAGGGGAGTGCCTACTATGCCTAGGTGTTCTAGCTTCTTTAGTAGTATCCCATGGTCAACCGTATCGAAAGCCTTTTTTAAATCTATAAATAAGCCTGCAGTGTGCTTACCCTGGTCTATATGCTTTTGGAGGGCGTATACAAAATCGAAGGCAGCACATTTTGTGTTAGATTGGTTTCTGAATCCATACTGTTGGGATGCGAATAAATTGTTTGATAAGAGATATTTAGTGAGCCTAAGCTTAATAACCTTTTCAAAAACTTTAGAGAAGACAGAGAGGATGAATATAGGACGATAATTAGAAGGATTTTTTTTGCAATCATCTTTGTAAATCGGAATTATTTTTGCTATCTTTAGTTGATCTGGGAAGATTCCACTATCCAGGGATTGATTAATAAGAAAAACAAGGTGGTCAGCTAATATATCTTTGCAAAAGTTCAGGTACACTGGTGTAATTCCATCTAAACCTGGAGATGCATTAGACTTTAGTTGAGAGATGATACTGAGAACTTCTGTTTTATTTGTTTTGGCCATATATAAGGACTGGATTGCTTTTTGGTCCGTGTATATAGTGATAGAATCATCTGGATATGATGCAATTGTAGCTGCTAAGTTTTCCCCAACTGATATAAAGAAGTTGTTAAAAGTTGAAGCTATCTGTGTTGGGCATGTTATTTCTTCATTCTTAATGAGAAGACATTCAATTTCATCTTTCTGGGATGTCGAGCTATTTGTTAGAATTGCATTTATTATTTTCCATGTCTGTCGCGGATTACGCAGGTTTTCCTTAAATATAGTCGTGTAGTATTTGGTTTTAGCATATCTTCTATAGTTGGTAACTTGATTTCTTGTTATATTTCTCAGTGCTGTGAATATATCACTTTGTTGATTTTTTTTCCAGAGGTTAAACGCGTTGTTGCGCTGTTTGATAAGTGCATTTAGTTTAATCTAACAAACAAATTCAACCAACAACAAAAAGAGGTGGAAATATTTAGAAATGAAATTAGATAATTGATACAGATTTGTGGTTACGTTACGATTCCTGGGTACGAATTTGGAGGTCGAGGATTCAAATCCCAACGTGCGCCAGTCAGTGTAATTGAATTAATATGTGTTATATAATATATTTTTGGCGATACTCTCAGTATGAGATATCCTTGTGAAAAGCCACAATTCAGAATCGGAATGCTGCTAGAAATGGCTTTAGCTATGTTTGGTGACCAGATCTGAATAACCAGGCACTTCCCAGTCTTTCTCTTCCCCATCACTTTCCCCTCACCTCGACCATTGGGGACGACAAAGTCTCATAATATATAAAAACAGTTTTAAACTTTTAAACATTTAATTTTTTATGAGAAAAACTCTCTTTTTAATAACTTTTGAAGGTTATTCCCATCAACGTAATATATCATTGAAGAAGAAGATAACACTTATAATCTAAATGAAAATATGAAAGAAAACAAGACACAGAAAAACAGAAAAAAACAATGGTCGCAACTGGGACTCGAACCCAGACCTCTCGTCTTACCGGGACGGCGCGTTTTCCAATTTCGCTATTGCCACCTTCTGTCAAACCGTCATATTTGTCAATCTCATATTTCAAATATTTAGAATCATTAATATTATCTTCAACTATATAACTATGGAAAAAGAACTAGTTGAAGATAATATTAATGATTCTAAATATTTGAAATATGAGATTGACAAATATGACGGTTTGACAGAAGGTGGCAATAGCGAAATTGGAAAACGCGCCGTCCCGGTAAGACGAGAGGTCTGGGTTCGAGTCCCAGTTGCGACCATTGTTTTTTTCTGTTTTTCTGTGTCTTGTTTTCTTTCATATTTTCATTTAGATTATAAGTGTTATCTTCTTCTTCAATTTTAAACATTTATTTTATTTTTGACCGTTACCAGATTCAGCCTATTGAGACTATCTTCAGACTGGTACAATGCTTCCCTTAAACAGTGGTTTATACACACAACAAATGGGATAGGGTCTCACCAGACAAAGTCTCACTGGCACCTACCTACATGGTTGGAAGCAGTTGGGAGTTGGGACCCTTGTGAAGTAGTCACATAAAAAAAGACTTTTCCAGCCTTTTTTTAGAGGTTTGGGAATATTTATTAATTATAAATTTTTAAAAAGTACACTAGGGACAGTTCTACAGAAGACTTTTAAGTTTTTTCCTTTCTAATAAAAAATCTGATTTTAGTTGTCTGTGCTTTTTGCGTAACTATGGTTCAATGAACTCAAATAAACTTTTAATTTAGTTCTCCTACCTACCTACCCATCATGTAATATTTTTAACAGAAAGTCATTTTGATTGGCTTAAGAAACTCGTTTTACACAAATTCTCTATCCCGTGATATTTCAATGGTCTTCGCTGGTATTAAATATATGTGATCAATCTAAATGTTAATTATTTTTTTTTTGTAATATTAAATTAATTTACTATAATTCAAATATACAGAATTATAACACGAGGTCTTAACGGGTTAAGTAACCAATCGTACAAAATATAATTTGAATATCGGAAAGGTCCAGAGACCTTTGCTTTGTGTTTCCTCCCAGTCATTTGCGGATTACCTTTCCTTAAGTGTTTTAGTGGGAAATAATTACAATACGCTTACCTAAGGTCGAACCCGCGCCCTTTATCAGGTCCCGGGGCATATTTTATAGTCCAAAGAAACCCCAGAGGTCTGCTACTGAAAAGTGAGAATTTATTGTTTTTAATCTTAAATTTTGGGTCGTTTGAACAGTAGTTCATTGATGTTTGAATTTATTTTATCTTCGTATTCAGAATTAATTTTTGAAACTGTATGAAATTCAATGTGAGATTAAAAAAAAATTGTATTTAAAAAAAATTGGTCTCTACGTAGCTCCCAATCGTCTGTAGGTGTATGTATTACTACTTTTCCCCAATAATTTTTATTTGTTGGATAACAGACACCTCTGTCGAAGGTCGCCCCGAAGTGGTTCAGTACGTTTGATGACTTAGCAGAGGTGGTTGCCCGCGTTCCTGTAGTGAGATTTGCCCGGATCTTGGCGGCGCTAGCGTCTGCCCACCAATTGTTTTATCTCTCTAGTAGGACTTTCTCGTAACATCGCCTTGCACCGCAGTGGGAGGAATAGATTCATGTTCTTGAAACCATTGACCCCCAGATCCTACCTCTCATACCTTTTTCCTTTCCAGAAATTCTTCTCCTAAAGGGATCCTTTATACAGCATCTCCAATATGGCATATGCTCAGAGGCGAATTATATTCCTCAGGGAATATTCTGTTTAATAACAACCAAATGTAAAAAAATCTGTTATAATACAAGGGGTATGTTGTGAGGGGAAGGAGATGTGGTAAAGTTGGAAAGGATCTGACCACCAAATACCGCTAAATCCAATACAAATAAAGTTTCGATTCTGAACAGTAGATACTTTTACCAGATACTGAGAGAATCTACCTGAACTGTGCTTCCACATTTTTTTGGGACCAAACTGATTTCACCATATCACGAGTATCTTAAGGATGTAGTCTGAATCAGTCTGAAGATACTCGTAAAATGGTGAAACCGGTCTAGGCCCAAATGTATAGGTTGAAAATATTTATTTTAAACAAAAAATCACATACCAAATCGTTTCAGAAAATCTGTGATGAATATGTAATGAAATGTCCACAGCTTTTAGGATGATAGCTGGATCTTTGTAATATTCATTAAAATTAAGAATTTGTTGACACGAAGTCATTATTATTATTTGTTTAGTCTTATTTAAACGAAATCGTGTAGTTTCTGATAGTTTTTTCAACTATCAGAAAGTTTTAGTAATTACAGCTAACTACTGAAATTTCTTTACGCCATAGAACTAAAAAAATAACCATTGACTTCTAATTACTGCTTCAAAAAACAAATTTATATCTAAGACGTCTTTATAAAGGTTAATCCATCCCTTTTCTAATAGGGATGGTTTAAACTTGATCAGGTCTTGTGAATGCCTAATACTGGGTTAAGGGTAGACGGTGTGTATGGTGGGGTTCATATCAAAGAAGGGTAGTCAGAACGAAAGATAAACGAAGACAGAAACCGGAATAAGTGTGAAATCAACTGAATAATTGGCTCAAATATTGGAACACGGATTAAGCGCCATCTCTGTAACGCCTCGGTTAATCAAGATTTCTTAGGTATCACAGAAATATCTTAACAATTTTTAAAAATATGCTTTTTTTAACCTTAGAGTAGATATGTAATGCAAAGCTTATTTTTTTTATTATAAAATTGTGATGAAAAGTGTACGTTCATTTTATTAGAAACGGCTGCTTGTACGAAGGTTTAAAATAGTTTTGGAATTTACAAAATACTTTTGAAGAGAAAATTCAATCACATCTTCGAATACCACACATATAGAAACTAACTAAGCATAGGTTTATCCTCATACCATAGTTTTACAATAAATTAGGTTTGATCGTCGTTCATCACTGTTGCTTCCAAAACTGCTCACGAATTACAGCTGCAGAAGCACTTGAAAATGGAAGTAAATACTAAAAATGAAACAAGACGAAATGGTGTTTGCTAGAATTGGGTGATAATATGCGTAGGAAAAACAATGGATGGGAGGAAAAAGGATTACCAATCACTTACTACTATATTTACGATCACATTATAGTTCCATTGCGATACCTCGAGGTAATTATCGCAACAACAAAATGAATAAGTAAAAAACAATATTGTTTATTTTTGAGATGGTCATATACCTTCTTTTTAGTACAAAAATTAGATTATTTAAATGAAAAATACCAACAACTTGCTTCCAAGGTACTTATTTCAAATTCTTCTTAATTTGCTATTTTTATGACAAATTACATCCCGGTAGGAACTATGCATTCTCATTTCAAAACCAAACATTCAACACAATATAATGATTCTTTACGAAACTTCACGAATACCACAATAAGGAAAATGTGTTCTATTTTCTGGAAATAAAAGTTTAGATTTTGGTTTGAAGTTATCCATGAATGTTTATTTATGTATTTTTACAGTAAACAAGAAGAAAAAACACTGAATCTGTACAAAAGGAGTTATATTTTAATTATAGGCTTCACAACTATCATTATAGTTTACCTAATAGCAGTTTAGCGATCACTTATGTTGAGGTGGATTAATTTCTGGAATAAAACGATTCAATATGTAACTTCAATATTGGAAATTACCAGAAAACAAATCACAAAGCTCTCCTCCGAAGGTTCTATGAATTAGCATACCGGAAAACGGGACTGCTAATCCACAGGGGCTAATCTTATTTCCGGTTATCCTTTGGGATTCGCCGGATGCGGATGTGGAAGTAAGGTATTCAAAGCGGATATAACTCAGCTTCGCGATTGAATGAATCCGCATTTTGATTACTAATACGAAAAGCGGAGGAGCTTTTATGCTCTTGAATTCAATCCTGGAATACTTGGAATTGAAATTTTCCAATATTTGTTTTATACTTTTGATTCTATCAGTTTAGGATGTAAGTTTTAAACTTCATAAAATGCTATATTTAATTCTAGTTGAAAGTTAATTAAATTCTAAGTAGACTGATGGTTATGATATTGTTTTCTCTTGATTTTGCTGGTCTTAGAGAACAATAATTGGTGAGTTTTTTTTTAAATTTTGATTCCTTAAATCGCTTTCAAATTATCTATTTCAAATTAACTAACTAACCATCAGGCAGTTTCCCCGCAGTGGTAGTCAGAGAGAAATAACTGCCAAACACACACTCCTTGCCTCATTCGTATTCATACAACATGTCATACATACTTTTCTATTATATGACTCTTGACATGGCCCGACACAAGTATCTTGTTCAATTCATCGTGCCATGTCTTCCTCAGGCGTCCCTGACTTCTTCTACCATTCACATTTGCTCTCCTTACACTCTTTTCTTCGTTCATTTGCTCTACATGCCCTATTATTAACTATCTGAGGGCACGTTTTTAATCTTACTCATTTCGTCACACATCAATCTTGCATTCTTTGCGGATCTTCGCATTTCGCTTACATGGTTGTACCACCCACACTCCTCAGGGATCTCAGGGATTATTTCTACAGCATTCAGTCTACCATCAGCTTCCTCTGCAAGTTTTATGCCTCACTGCCATATATCAGGGTAGGTCCAAGCACCCCGTTTCAAACTATTAGTAGACGAAACTAACTACGAAGATTGATGATAATTCAAAGTTCTAAATCACGCATTGATTTTTAAAAATAAGATATAGGTTATTTCGCTGGTAAAAATTAATTCTGTGCTTTCATAAAAAGTTTATTCAAAATTATGAACACTTTTTACTCAGCAGTTTTAGTCAAGTTATTGTGAGAAGTTCGGTAACCGCTTTCTTTCAACTTTCAGTCGAACGTCTGGGCTATGGGCTATATCAGATGAATAAAGACTTGCATTTTTATTAGACAAAAAAATCTGGAAATTACAAGAATTGCATTTACCGTTGTTAAAAAATAACAACTTTACTATGTATACCTATCATCATTTTAACTCCAGGAATAAATCTCTTAACAGTCTGCCATAGGTCGCCCCAAGTTTTTCGCTAAAATTGGCGATTAAGAATGATTTTTCAAAAATTTTCTTATATGAATACCGCACAAGAGTCCCAACTGCTCCCTTCTGGAGCCAGTGAGACCATAGCATCCCTAATCGGGGTATGTTGTGAGGCTGAAGGTAGTGGGGAGGGAAAGGAGATGGGGAAGAGGAAGGTGGGGAAATACCGGGCTATTCAGATCTAGTCACCAAACACGGCTAAAGCCATTTCAATCAACGTTTCAATTCTGAATGGTGGTCTTACACCAGAGCGATACTGAGAGTATCTTCCACTCTATAAAGTTCTGCAAATATGCTATACATTATTTTAAATGAATTAATTGTAAAATAACACAAATGGTCTCATGACTCTGGTTTACTCATAAATGCAAAAAAAACTAAATTGATACATATTAGATCACCCAATGCCAAGGCAAATATTATTACACCTGAAATAAAAACACACAGCTCAGATTGCTTACACGTTGGTATCTCTGATTTGTGTACATGTGAAAATATTGAAGTTGTTAAAAAATATTTTTATTTAGGTGTAATTATTGACTGCTATTTCAAATGGGATTTACAAATAAATAAAGCCTGTGAACGACTCAGATCTGTTGTTGGCAGATTATATAAATTAAAATTTTATGTTCCAATATGCACACTTCGAATAATATATTTATCATTAGCTGAATCTATTATCAGGTATGGAATTACAGCTTGGGGACTTTCCTGCAAAACAAATGTAAATCGTGTTCAATCAGTTCAAAATTCATTAGTTAAATTATTAGCTCATAAAAGTTTATACGAAAAAAGGCATAATGTTCCGTACTTTTACCAAAATCTCAAAATTCTCCCAGTAAGAGCAATTCTGTGGTACAAAATTATATTTCAGCATATGAATAGCTCTCTTTACATTAATAAACTGGACCACACTTACAATACTCGTCTTATGTTAAATGAAGGACTAATTGTACCTAAGCATTTAAACAAATACGGACAAAGAACGCTGGACTACATGATACCTAATTGCTTAAATATGTTACCTGCCGAAATTAAAAAAATGTACAAATGGTAAATTAAATATTATGTTGAAGAATTGGCTCGCCGAAAGAAATAATTTGTATTAAACTGACACAAAAATTGTAACTGCATAACAAAGTAAAATAAGTTTATATCTTCAAAGTAAAAGTACCCATCGACAAACTGCTTATAAGTAGTTTATTGGGACTTTTCTTTTTCTGCGTATTTTTTATTTCTTGTTGTAATAATGTATTACTTTTTATTTATAATAAATAAAAAAAAATAAAAATAAAAAAATAATCAAATAAAATTTATTTGCAACGCCGGGATTCGATCCCGCGACCTTCAGATTGCGAGTCAAGAGCCTTACCGCTCGACCACGCCGGCCGGGTGCCCGGGTTCTTGGGGCAAGGTCTGTTTAGGCAGGTTTGGTAGCGAATGCGCTTGCTCACCTATCGCGTGGCGGGCCGGTTCGGGAGAGACTGCTTGGCAGACATAATCTAGATCTCTCCAGCCGGACTATATCGACCCATCGCTTTGCACCGCAGTGGGGGGGATGGATACGTATCACTTCTGAATACATTGACCCCCCATATTCCTTTCCACCCCTCATACCTTTTTCCTTCCCAGAACTTCCTCTCACTCCTTTCTCTAAAAAAACCCCCACACATCATTCTCAAAGATGGCATAGGCCCTGAGGGATTTTTTTTTCATCAGAGCCTCTTGTGTGGAGCAATTGTAAAAAAAAGATGACCGTAACAATGTGAAACCAGTTGAGATAAAAATTAATTTGTGGCTTATAAAATATAGTTCTAATTTCACAATATAAGTACCACGTATTACGATTTTGGTTAAAGGACATACAAAACTGGAGATTCGCTCCTAAAATTGTGAAATTCTATGGCGGATTTATAGACAGACAATCCGAATCCGATCTTATTCGCGCGTTATTAAAATACAATAAAAGACAAACAATGGCGCTCGGTTCGAACTTCCGTCTCCGCTAAGGCTTCACTCCTACCGTCCTACCCGCTGAACAAATAGATGGTTCCGGTTCCGTTAGACTGAAGAAATAGATCACGGGATGAGTAAGGGATGGGAATAGAAAAAATGTTATATTTTATTGAAAGAAAAATTATAAAATTTAAAAAAAATAATTAAACATCTCTACTAATTTCCGTTGTCGATGTATGGATGCATGCGTGATTAGAAATTGTATTCCTTTGTAATGCGTTAATGAAATCGATAGTAAAAATCATTTCGGGGTCTGCGGGTTCTAATCCCGACGTGAACAGATAAATTTTATTAGATTGATTTGTATTTTCACAATTTAATAATTTAAAATTATACGTAGAATATTTGCGGCACCTTCTAGTGTGGAAGATAATCTGAGTATTGCCCTGGTATAAGACCACTATTCAGAACTGAAACGTTGCTTGAAATGGCTTTAGTCGTGTTTGTTGACTAGATCTGATTAGCTAGTTTCTTCCCCACCTCACTTTTCCTCATCCCCTGCACTTCCCTACTTACCTTGAGCCACACAGCATACCACGATTGGGGATACTGTAGTCTCACCGGCTCCAGACGGGAGCATTTGGGCCTATTGTGAAGTATTCACATAAGTTTTTTTTTATGATTATATTTGACAGATTTAAATCTGAATCACTAATGAATGACTTTTTCAAACTTTACTAACGGTGTTAATATGATTACTAATATAATTTTTTTTAAATGCGTGTTTATTCGATAGGTAAGCAAAAAATCCGAGGCAAATATTTTATAAATACTTTCAGCTTCACAAATCCTATAATTATAACATCCCGTGATTTGTCATGGATAAACAAAAATTATTTCATAAATTTTTTCCTTGGTACAAGTGTGCAATATTCCATCACTGGTAATTTTATGAATTGTGTTTAAATAAACAAATATATTTTTGTAGATTAACAAAAACGATGTAAATTGGAGAAAATTATTTTTAACACTACAAAGCAGGAACTGCTTTGTCTAAGGCTGCAAAAACACTCTAACGGAGAACCATGACGCTGTGTTATTTGCAAAGCATTGTGGTTTGTATGGAGCCAAGTTCAATGCTTCAGTTTTCAGAAGCCTTCTTCATTAAGCAATACAGCGTTTGAATGTATTGTTTACCAAAAAAAAACTACAGAAATCGCTGTTACGTTTTTTCAAACTGTATTAATCTCTCCACGAGTGTGGACGAAACGGTTCGGCGAAGCGGAAAAATGCTCAGAAGAGTATGGACGAAACGTTTCGTCCGTGGCCATTGTTCAAATACTGTCATATTAAATGAAACTATTTGACTTGAAGTGGCTTCTATTGACATCTGCGCGTAGTTTGTTGAAGTTTTAGAAGACTTTGGAAGCCTAAATGACTTTCGGCAGTCGATACGATGTAATTTTTAAAGTTGGTGTGTGTAATTTTTAAAGTTTTTTTAATCCATCTTCAAACCTTGACTTGTAGACTTCTATATGTTATCTATATTATAATTTGTCAATGCTCTTCATTTATATGCACTTTCCTTTCATTGTCATCTCTTTTTTTATTCGTGTTATTGTTATGTTATTAATGGACTATTTGTCCGTAAATAAATAAATAAATAAAGACTTACCTACAATACCAACTTCACAATTTTAGTTTAAAAATTCTCTTTGCGTCATTTAGCGGTCGTGAGAGAAAGGAAGCAGTTTTTTAGTATGAACGTGTTTGGTTGGTTTATTTTTGTGGATTGATGTCGATGACGTTTTAATTCAAAATATAATATCATTTTTAGTTAATCTATGATAATTTATAAAAAAATATTTTAAAAAAAAAACCCACTCCTCACGTACAGTTTGGTTACAGAGAAGTTAATTAAATAAAAAGGAAATAGAATTTCAAAAAAATGGTATTTTAATCCCCAGCTAAGTTGGATAACACAGATTATTATGGTGGTCTAAGAAAAAAAAATAGTCTATCTATCTATCAGAAGATTTTTGAATCAATTCTTTGCATCGACCATAATACAAAATAGTACAATTTATTGTTTTTACATTTCAAGAACTTCAGAAATTCGAGTATGTCCTAAACAACTCAATAACAAGAAAGACAATCTTTTGTCAGCGGGAATAAAATTACAGTTAATTGTCCAACCCTTCTTTCGATCGATGCCCAACTCGCGGCACGACGCTCACTGCATACAGAGCAGCCGACAGCCGCCGCGGGTACAACCTCCTGCTAGGGGATGCTACCCTGGCAGAGTCGGTAGTCGGTGGATGGCAAGTATTTAAGGGAAGAATTAAGCCGGATACAATTGGACGAGCTGGAAGAGTAACAAACGGATTCTGTGGATATCTTCCGTGTTTTCTCTGTTGTAAGTTCTGTCCCCCCGTTTGGTGGGGGTGGCGACTGCAGTGCATCGGTTTTATGGAATTGGTGGAGCAAAGTTTGTATAAAAGAGCCATTGAGGGTTTCTTTATCCAATCATTAAAACTATAATTAGATAAACTCAGCAAAAAAATCGTTTTTTTTAGATTAAAGACGCACTTGTAAATAAGGCAGTTGCTTTTACATTTTTTTTCTCCACACAGGAGGACCTGAGGAAAATAATTTCTCTCAGGGCCTATGTCATCATTGGTGTTGCTGTGGTGTTGCTATGTCATCATTGGTGTATATTTTGGCGGAAAGAAAGTTGTGAACTTATCTGAACGAGATCCATGTATGAGGGAGGAAACATAGAGGCCAGCAAATGGTTCCAAAACCATGCTGTTGAACCAGTCGTAGATGTGACCCGTTCTCATGTGACAATTGTCAACCACAGTTTTGTATAAATTTTGGGCGCGTTGGTGTGTTTTATGACTGTGCATCGGTGCTTAAGTAATCAATGATGATTCCAACCCTGTGATTACCAACCGATTACGACGCCTGTGCTCTAAAAATTGCAATCCTTTTGTTAAGATATAAGAATCTATCAAACGGACCGCCCGTTTCCGCACTGACTCGAGGATTTTTTTTTAGATATTTTGTTCATCTAGACCAGAGATGGCTGCCAAATTGTTGTACTATTTAAGTGTTATGTCAATTATGTTAATGGCACGTGATGTGCCGTGTATTTGCAAATAAATAAATAAATTCAACAATAGGGCGCGCATGGTTGCCACCGACGATAAAAAGTTTTATCTCAAATCCTTAAGTTTATTATGAACGTGTTAGATGGTATTTTAAATAGTGCCCTTTCACGTGCATAATTCATAGCATCGCCCTGGTAAAAGACCACCATTAAGAATCAAAACGTTGTTTGGTATGGCTTTAGCCATGCTTATTTAACAGATGTTAATAGTTTGGTGTTTCTCAACTTTTATCTTCCTCATCTCATTCTCGTCTCGACTCTCTTCAGCCTCACAACGTACCCCCAAGAAATGGAGTGCATTCCGAGGATATTATATTTTGTCTTAGCGCTTAGCGCAGTTGGCCTCTTTTGGGTAGGATATCACAAAATAAAGCACAACAAATTTTCAGGATGTTTTTTGTTGAAAAGGAATTGAACTCGTAATACCTTTACTCAAATTAACATAATTAAGTGTTGTACTGTGCAGTTTGTGTCATCAGTCATATTCAGATAATGTCGATACGCTGCTGTCGTGAAAGCAAAGATATTGAAATACAAAAGAGATATGCTATGATGTCCGCGTGACTGTCGGCGTACTACTACCTAATCGGAGTAGTTACATAAAAAAAGAATTTGTTCATTTCGTTGATTTTTTGAAGGTGTGCATTAGAAATGGTTAACAATATAGTTTGAATACGGAAAGAATTTTTTCATTTAGTTTAACGTTCGTTTAGTTCATTCGTTAATTATTATTCGTTCATTCAGTTTATTCGTTAATTGGTAAACAATATCACATAGCACATCTCTTATATTTCAATATCTTTAGGTGAAGGTCACTTCTAGCTGTTCACACCTCTCCTCTGCTCTATGTTTTTCAAACTATCTATTTATACAAGGTGTTAAGGGACGTATTTGCCTTACTTCAACAAGTGACTTCTGTCATTGTTTGGAATAAAAATTGTGAAAAAGTGTTGGTCTCTGGTGACTTTTATAACATAAAAAAAAAAAAATTTCAAAACCAAACAAACACATGACATCACTGATCAATCAGACTATTAACCACTCAACCTCCCATCCCAACCCTAACTGTCGATCTGCTGATTTTTTTAATGTTTTAATTTGAAAAATAAACAAAAATCTTAAAATGTCACAATCAAAATTGTTGAGTGTTGTGGTGCCCAACATATAATATTTAAATTCACTTAGCACATAGCATTTCACATTTTATCATTTTGCTAAACTTCCATGTGGAACCTTTTTTACCCTTTACTGCCTATGTCGCCTTTTGTTAAATATTTCGATGCATTTTTTGTCTACGCTCTCATTTTTCTGTGGTCATTCTGTCAACTTTTACTTTTGTGTTATTAAATAATTTCTCGCAACTCTTTCTCCAAATTGAAGCCCTAGTGCTCAGATTAGAAACAAATTTCTGTAAAATTACTATTCATCTGAATAAATTCACGTTTTACAACAATATAAGTGTTTTTACTAATAAAGGATAACGCCCCAAACCATCACTTAACCGCTCTCTGTACGAATCCCTTGGTGTGGAAATGAAGAAGTCAACAAAACAGCCCACCTTACAAGTGACAGCAGACTATCTGGAGACCATACCCTGAGACCATCCAAAAATATCATTTAGATTTTATACTTCAAATAATGGCTAGAATCACTGGTAAATCAAGTCCGTTCCGTAACTTGCATAACTATGTATAAAGAATGGTATCCCGGTATCGTGGCGTGGTTTTGTTTTTTATGGAAATCTACAAGGTTATCCGAGAATGATGACATTTTGCACACTTGACGTTCAAATATGAGGCAAATTTTCGTCTATACTTAATTTTGAAAAAAAAACAATGTATTGTTAAACATGTACAAAGCTGGGGACTTCAGCTTGAAATAAATAAAAGTAATGTTGAAATTAAAATAGAACATTTAAAAGTGAAAAAAAACTTCAAAATTTTTCAGAGTATGACATGTACGTAGTTTTCTAAAAAGATTAATAAATGGATTTTGTCTTTTTATTTTTATTTTTAATTTTTATTTATTTGATTACTTTATTCCAATCGCCAGTTTCCAATTATTTGTACGGTGGACAAGGCAGAAGAAGTCGAAACAATCAGCGTATGTTCGCCGGCTTTAATTCCAAGCATACATTTACCCAAATAATGCTCGAAGCATATTTGCATAAGAGACAAAAGATATACAGACACGGGAAGAATCCGTTTCCACCCTTCGGAAACAAGCAGCCCCCGCGCTCATTGTCGTACAAAGGGAAGGTATTTGCTTACCTCTTAATCCTTCGTCGCTAATTACGATTGTGAATATCGAAAGCAGGGATGCCAGTCAGAAATGTTCCTTAAAAATTGACAATTTATTTAATATTAACAGCTTCAAAATATGTATTTTATTAGGGATAACTTATTGAAGCTTGAAGATAATATCAACAACTCTAAATACAAAAAAATTAAAAAGATACAAAAAATAAATAGATAACGGTCGCAACTGGGACTTGAACCCGGATTTTATAAAATTACCGGGACTTGAACTTGATACGTAAAAGTATTTGTAACAAGGTGTGTGCACCCTCTTATACACACTTTATTTACGGTCTCGGTGTGTGGCACCTCTAGTGCTTGCCCAATGACATTTGGGCATTGGTTATATAGCGAGCCCTGCAATATTTTGGTTGTAACAGTTGTTGATCCTGCACAGATTCAAATCAGCAGATTTGAAAAGAAAGCCAGTCATTCTTTGTGGAACAGCCGAGAGCTTTGGGCGGTCCTCTCGACCGCAACACGACGGATCCTTTTTTCGAAGATCGCTACGATTGTCATACTCGCCTTCTTGGGAGCTGATTGGAAAGCATCGAGAATCATCGCCTCTACTGCTTCTGGAGGGTCCTATTGGCTGGGAACCAATTTTCTGGAGTCCTGCCCTTCTCACGATGTGAGATTCGTTTCACAAAAGAAGATTTCATTATGCGTCATTTCAACTTATCACGGTATCAAAATGAACTACTTAAACCTTAGCACTCCCTTTGCCAGATAGCCTTAGTTTTTGTTAGGATGTCATTTTTGTTTTAAGATATTTTTGTATTTAAAATACCTTATTTTCTTGAAAATGATTAACCTACTCCTTACCGCCATGCGAGTCATTTTTGCTCAAAGTAATCTGCCTTGTACATTGTTGCCACCTCATCCCAGGTAACAAACTTAGATAAGAAAAACAAAATTATTGGTTCCAGGACAGTTGATCATCCAGGACAGTTGGCCCACTGGCATACTTATATACAATACGAAGTCGGCTTAGGGAAAATACAGCAAACCTATTTACACAAAATATACCTAAGCATCCCAGAAAGAGTGTGCAGGGAGGATATACCGCCGAGTAACAAAAGAATAAAACAAATGTTTATTCAAATGCATCAAGGCTAAAACTACTTGTTTATATGTTGTATACACCATTGTATAAGTACAAAAAATCGGCATTGTAAATAAATTCGTTTGATATCCATACCAACTTATTATTAAATATATTTTAGAAGTCGATTTTAGGTTAAATTAGTAAATAATGCACAAATATTTTTATTTTATTATTAATATATTTTCGGGGGACCATCTGGCCGGGGATCAATTGTTGGATCACCGTTTAAATAAGGATCAATTGTTGGATCACCGTTTAAATAAGTAATTCTAAGTTCTTTCAAAATTATGCAATTCCTCTTAAGTGGTACTTATAGCGTAAGAAAACGAACCCAAAAGCGCTTCACCAATAAACCAGTTTATAAAACCTTTTCTAATGAACTCTAACAAAAATACCTAATTTAGTATAACTTATATAGAAATGTTTTGATTTTGGTTTTGACTGAAAATAATAAAGTAAAAATAAACAAAAATTTGTGCAATTTTTTAGATCAACCTTTTTTCAAAAATTTTTAACCTTCCTTGTGCGTATTAAATACATTAACGCAGGGCTGTCTAAGGGCGGTAGGAGCCGGGGAGAGTGAATTGGGAATACCTTTAAATACATAGCGAAACGATGTTCCATCGAAACGAATACCTGCCTTGTTCAAATGTTTGCATTGGGATCGTGAAGAGGGCCCCATTTCGATGATAATTGGTAAATCCGCTTTATTTTATTAGACGAGACGCAAACCCGTCCCGTTTTCCACCCACACTCCATCTCACATACACATGGATATTATAATAAATGCAAAGAGACGTCTATGGATTCAGGTAGAGTATTGAGCATACCTTTAATAAATCAGAAAACTTTGATATAATTGGTAGAGGACTCAATACCTGACACTTTAAAGGCAAGAATTTTTTAATCATTTTTAAATTTTGGGACTTCAATCATGCGTTAACTATATCCAATGAAAAAAAAACTATGTATTTCTGAAGGCTAGTGAAAGAACAAAATAGAACAATTAACAAAACTAACATCATTCATCAAAATATGTGTTTGACACCAATTTAACTGTCATGGCCAAATTCACTTCCAGGTTCATGATGGTCAGATTTGGAGAAGATTTGACAGAAATAAACCCCTCCTGTACAAAATCTGCTGCCATTTTGGATTTACTGCTTAAATTATCATAGCTCGTGAATAAATGAAGCCATTAGGTCATTTTAAAAATCTTAATATATATATATATATATATTTCTTCTGTCCGTGTGTATGTCACTGAACTCCTCCTAAACGGCTGGACCGATTTTAATGAATTTTTTTGTGTGGGTTCAAGGGAATTCGAGAATGGTTTAGATTCACAATTTGGTCCACTGGAAAATGTTCTTTTAATTATTTTTTTTTTATTTCTAAGGAATTGTTGATTTTGGAATGTTTTACATTGGTTCCGGCAGACTGCGGCGCTACCATCTCAGAATCGAATATTCAATATTATTATATTTTAATTTTAGTTTGTCCCGGCAGTTGTGTACAGGACAACGTCTGTCGGGTCCGCTATAAATAAATAAAATAAATTGTGGAACATTCCAGAACACTCTCGAATGTTGTCCTGAGCGAAGCCGGGTAACCCAGCTAGTTTTAATATATTAATCAAGGTATTGTATTTATTTAATTACTTATATTAAGGTAGATATGGGCACCGCCGCCCGGTGAACCATTTAATGGAAAAATCACAACTCTGACATAGGTCATCCTAAGAGGTTCGCGACGTTTGTTGACTTAGCAGGGGTGCCCGGGTGAGGTTTGTCCGGATCTTGGGGGCAGATTCTTCTGAACAACGGATGTCGCGGCAGACCGTACTGGAAGGGATTGGTTGAGGAAGGCCTTTTAACTTGATTCAAATAATTGATGAAATGAGAACTTTATCGAGCCGTGTCTTCCTCGGGCTTCTCCGACTTCTTTTTCTTTCACTCGATCCGTTCTTACTCTTGCATCCTCTTATTACAGCAATACGTTTGTTACCTGTAAAAATTAATTCATATCTGCTACGAAGACCACTTCAAAATAAACAATAAATGTCTCTGTTAGTATAGTAGTTATTGTTATAAGTCGTAATAATCAATCTTTCATGCCAGGATAAAATTAAACTGCCATGTTTATAAATCAGGCAAAATAAATATTCTACATAAACCTAATAATACATCGCCTTACGACGCTCGTGAATTACAAAATTTTTATTACACTACAGCAATAAATAAACGTCTCAAAGAAATGACCCCGATTCTTTATATAGCCGGCGGCAAAAAATCACCCCCATAACAATTCAAATGGTCCACAATCAAATTTGCCCGGAATAAGGGATGGTTTTTCGTGAATCTCGGCTTTTTTGACGAACGAATGTTTTAGATTAAAGCATGATCAATGCCTTCCCTGGAACTGACTTATGGCGGGTGATTTTGGCTTTTTTCGGTCAGAGGGATTCGGTTTTTGAAAATGAATAAAACCTTTTTCATGTGTATCTGTATCACAGTTAGTGGCGTGTAGTCCATAAAAGAAACGCCTATACTCTAAGAAATATGCACCTTAAAAACAAATTATAGAAAAGTAAAGAGGCGACAAATTTCCACGATATTACTTATTTCTTCAAATTGTACAATTTTATTTTAACATTACATATTTAAGAGCTTAAGTCTTTAAAACTGTACCATTTAAACCAGTGATTCCCAAAGTGGTCCAGGTGGACCCCTAGGGGTCCACGGGAGACCCGACAGGGGTCCACGTAGGTGCGATAAAGGAATGGGGGTTCACAAATCGTAAGTGGGGGTCCACGAACTGGTTTCGATTGAGACCCATCCCGTGCCCCATATCCATATCCCATTCCTACCCCCCCCCCTCTCATATCCCATTACGCCCCCTTCATAACAGAGCGACTGGCGTACAGCGCACGTTGTTGTACCGGTTATGCATGAGATCTAAAACGCCCGCTAGGCAAGGAGGGGGGGGGGGGCCGTAATGGGATATGGGTGTACTGTACTGGGATGGGAACATATCCCCCCCGTCCCATATCCCATTACGCCCCCTCCATCGTGGCAAATATAATCTCGAATACTGGTCCATTTTGCGCCCGTTTGAAAAAAAGTCATAGAACCGGTACTGCTCCGTCGTGACAAACCGCCGTCGAGTTTTGGGAATATGGTAGAAATGTACCAGCAGGGGATCCACCGTGACCAGTAAAATTTTGAAAGTGGTCTACGAGAAAAACAAATTTGGGAACCTCTGATTTAAGCAATGTATTTGCAGTGCCGAAAACCTTGTAAATCCGTTATAGGACGTGAAAAACAAATCTATCTTTTGATCCACTGCATTTAGGAAGTACAAACGCTCTAGCCACAGGTGAGTCTATACATAAATTGGTGTGGCTTGCTTTACAGTAAATGGGGTTATGGTGAAGTCCTCGAGAGTGAGACTCTGGTATAAAGAAATTTATATCAGCAATAATGTTAATGCTAGATATATAACGTAGTTGGCAAAATCGATCAACACAAGACGGTAATAAAATAGCCATTTTAATTATTCAATGCACAATTTATACCAGAATTTAAAAAAACTACACACAGCTTACCTTTCTTTTTGGAGCAATGCACCCCACTGATCCCAGTTCAAACATAGGCATATAAAACATTGGTTCAATGATAGGCTATGAATAATACAACATGAGTTATAAGGGTAGAATATGCGGAAGAAATTGATTATAGCTAATCTGATTACGAAAGCATTGCTATTTTGAAAAAAAACATAGCTCGCACCCCTCGAACTACATTTAATGTAAAATTTTCTCCTCACCAAAGTGACTTTATTTTATTTCATCTCGTTGAATACTTTTTATCGTGTTATTAGTAGATATTTCCTAGTGTGGTTGGAATCTAGGGTGTGAACTAGCGTTCAATATTATGGACAGAGCTCGTATTTTAGACGAATGAATCAGTTGCAGAGAAAATTATGCGATTTATTTTTTTCAATTCCTTGCACTAAATCTAATAAAACATTTTTAACAAAGCGGCTCGTGCTTTTTTAAAGGGCTACATTCAAGTCTACGATTGAAATATAAGACATATTTTTGAAGCAGTTGTAGCAAAAATGATTTTTTTTCAAATCCAAATTTTTTTTTTTTTTTTTGTTAATTGAAAAAAAAAATAGAAAATCCTCTGAAAAATACCAGTGTGGAATTCTTCCTTCTGGATTTGTGGATGAAAAATCAACACCGTGGGTTCGATACCTACGCTATTTTTGTCTATGTTTTAACATCACTCACACCAGATCCTGAGAAAAATATTTTCCTTTGGGCCTACGTCATCTTTAAAAATGCTGTGTGGAGGGTTTTTTTAAGGAAAGGTAGGAAGGATGTTCTGGGAAAGAAAAGTGTAAGAAGTGTGGGAAGGATTCTGGTGGTCAGTGTGTCCAGAAATGACACATTGAATCATCCCTCTCAGTTCGGTGGGTCGAGAGAGTCATGCTGGAGAGGTCAAAGGGTCTTCCTCAACCAACTTCTCCAGATCCGGCCCGCTACGCAGTTGGTGGGCAAACGCATCTGCCGCCAAATCTGGTCAAACCGCCCTCCCATGATCCCGGACATCGGCACTAAGCCACAAAAGTAATAAAGTAGCGAACCACTCGGGGTGACCTACGGCAGAGTTGTGGGTTATCCGATAAATGATTCTGGGGGCAGCAGCACTCATTCAGCCGTCCCGAATTGTTTTTTTTCTTTTAAAACAAAAGAAAAGTCAATTTAACTTGGGTAAATTTTAGGAAAAATACATTATCGATGGACACGATTATATATTTGCTATCTTTGAAGGTACTCGAACCACCATTAATAGATATGTTTTAAGATTTTTACGGCCAAAATTATTTTCGTTATTATTTGTTTTTGGGGTGTTGTGCTGTGTTGCACTACCTCCTTCTTTAGCCAACGTTTTGGACAGCGTTTCCAGTCTCAAAGTCAATTACATAAAATAATTTACTACGGAGAAAAGGATTCTGCATTGATCGTTGGATATTTTATGCTTTACTGGAAAACTAATAGAATTTGCAATTAAAAATCTCCATAAAACCTTAGTGTAAACGAATTCCTCTTTTCTAACCGTCATAAATATTCATTTCGCGGACTATTCAAACAGCGGTTCGCTAGATGGCGTTTGATAGATTCAGGATTTGGGAAATTTTAATTTCCAAATTAATTAATATGTACATTTTAATTCGGTTCGGAATTCGCCCTCTTGTCCGGCATATTTTGTTTCGAGGTATTTTATTTATTTAGAGAAATTTAAAATTAGAAATATTATGATGAATCTCAAATTTGAAAATGTTTACGATTTAACCTTGCTGTTTGAAAAACAGTAGAAATAATTTTCCTTAAAATAAGGAAAATTTTAAGTGAACTGATTTCATTAGTTCAAAATTGTTCTTTGGTTCTGTCCAATCGACGCCCGCACGATGCGCTGAGCCACTCCCAACTTGCAAATAAATTAATAAATGCTTAAACTTTAATGGGAAGGCTGTGCAGTGTGCAGTGTGCACTGTGATTGACCCTTTTGTTCGTTGTTTGCGGCTCAGTGCGTTGCGTGAACTTCGTATGGACCAAATCTTTGAGATTCGTTGAAGAAAGTCAAATGAATACCGGAAATTTAAAAGGGTGTAAGTGCCATTTGCAAAAAAGGAAGCAGACAGGGAACTTAAAGTACGCTAAAATATTCAAAGAAAACCCTATTTTATTTTTATGCCATTTTTATTTTTTGGCTTTTGTTTTGGCCTTAAAGATTTTCTTTGAATGTTGGAGCGTACTTTAAATTCCCGTCTGCCTCCTTTTTGTAAACGGCACTTACACCCTTTTAAATTTCCGGTAATCAAATATTTTTGATTTACGATTCAACTTCCATCACATTTGATTGGTGATCAATGAGAGGAAAATCAGCGCCATTGTGAGTTTTTGACATTTTAGGCTTTTCAAAAGGGCCGAGAATCGGCAGTTAACGGGGACCCCTGCCAAAAATAGAGCGATTCTTATTTTTTGATAAACATTTAATTTTAAAAACGGTTATGCTGAAAATTCCCAGTGGATGAACTTCAATCGAGCGGCAATTTTCAGTTTGTTTCAAATTTTGAACAAATTATGATGAATTTTTAATTAAAATAATACAATTTTATGATAATTTTTTAAGGTTTCCCATCAATGTAATGTATCATTGAAGAATAAGATAATACTAACAAATCAGAACAATCACAGGAAAATTAATAAAATTTAATGGTCGCAACTGGAACTCGAACCCAGATATCGAACACGAATATCCGAGTCATTATTCGCATGACAAACCAGTTATTCGAACAATTGTTTCCATTTGAAAAGGTAGTGCCAAAAATACGGATAACAATTTGTCGAAGACAATGTTGTTAATTCTGAATTTGAAATAGAAGTTTTACAAAAATGACTAAAAATAAGAGGTCTCGGTAGACGAATTGGTTAAGGCGTCTGTACCGGTAATACGAGAGAGCTTGGGTTAGAGTCCCGGTTGGGACCTTTAGCTATTTATTTTTCTGTGCCTTGTTATTATAATACCGTTTAGATTTCAGATTTCTTAGTATCTTTAAGGCGCCGCTTCCCCGCCCAAAACGAAGAAGATGTAGAGATACGTAATTACGAATGTTGGACAGAGCGCGCTAATATTTTAAATGATAAAATTGAAGCGAAATTGTTAAAATGTTTAATAAAACACGACTCGTTTAAAATAGAGGAAAAATCTCGTGGAAGGCGTCTTCAGTCTCATTTATAGAAACATTGATATTTTTTTCGCAACTGTAACTTGTAAAATAATAGAACCAGACGTGTTTTTAATAATTTTCGGAGCATACTTTGCGAACTTTTTCTATCGAGGGAATTTCATATAATTTACGTTTCGGCTTGGAACGCGTCCAGGTATTATCTTCAAAAAGAACATATATATTTTTTAAGAGCTTAAAAACTTCAAATGTTTAAGGGAGATATGTAAGAAATCGGTAGAAATTCGGGTAGCGGCGTGTCAAGCATAACGGACAGTTGTAATGCTTGTCGGCTGATTATAATTTGTTTAAAAGTTGAAAGATAACAGAAAAAAACGTTTAACGGGGAGCTTTCAAATTTAAAAAAAAAGCTTATTGGCGCTGAGCGTCGATTTGACGTTCACTACAATTATTACGTCAGAGATTGAAACAACCCAACTTCAAGACAATAATTTAGTTTAAAAAAATCTCTTTTAAATTTATCCAATTTCCTATTACATCCGTATGTACACTATGATTCATGCTTACTTACTTCAATAATCATAATTTGTTCATTGTGTACCTACTATTCGTGTTGATATGGAATAAATAAACCATTGCGTGTTTTAAGCTAATAATTCTTACACAGTACAAACACATTTTTATGCCTATTCTTCGATTTAACACATTGCCGATTGAAAATTATTATTAATTTATTTGTACAAGTGTGAAGCTGCTAGCGTGATTTTATATGTAAATCTAATTCCTATTGTACCGAAGAGTGTGAGAACCTAATAAGAACTGTAATAAAGCATTCCGGGCATAGAGAATTTTTAATACGGTTAACAATCAATCTTATTTGTACTAATAATGTAAAAGATCTTTTAAAAATTTTATTTTTTAGACATACAATTATTTAAATGCACAAAAAGGTAATTCTGTAACGTTTACGACAGCAAAACGCGTGTTAAATCGGCCGTATAAGACACATTTTGATAGTTTTCTTCAATGCAGTATTCCATATCGCACTAATATGCTAAATGCTGCACTTCTGTTAAGACAACAAATCTTAAAAGCAGTTTCCGTTATTATTATACGCAAGAGACGATGGTGTGTCTGCCGCGTAATCCGCGTTAAGAGATGTCAGTCGCCGGAAAATTTGCGAATCAAATGTCATCGAGTTGGAACTTGAACTTACTTGCTATTTGAAAGCGGCTTCCGTGCATTGGTCTACCCATTCGAAGAGATTTTCTATCTCAAGAATTAATATTATTTCCCGACTGAATTAATTCTGACTTATACTCAGGTAAAATATATAAAACTTCTTAACCCCTCGGACTAATTTGTACGCTTTTCGGAACAACTCTTATTGGCCTCAAAAAAATCGTTGTCTCCCTTACTATCAGTGAGAAATATGATATTAACGGTGTTAGAAAGAGAAAATTCCACACATTGTATTTTAATCTAAAAGTTCACCATAAACCAAGAGAAAAGTACACATTTCGTTTTTGAAGAGTTTTATTTTTCAAAGTAGATTTGTTACTTTAATTTTAAATTTTCTGCAACCGGTTTTGACACAACCGTGTCATTCACTAGCAGGATTAAAACTAACTTAAAAATTCTATGCAAGTACCAAAATGAGTTAGATTAATAAGGTGGAGGTAGTGGGAGGGATGATTTTGGGAGAGGAGGAAAATATTGAAGGGAGTCAACATTACAAAACATAGTTAGTATAGTAGATTTTTTTAAATAATAATTAGAATTTAATAAATACTTAGAATGTATTATATTAATTTATTTTTCTAAAGTACTTAAAAATTGCACGAAAATAAAAAATAAAGTCTCAATAATTGCCAAAAAAATTGGAAACATCGCAATATATGAGTGAAAATGGAACGAGCACGTTTTTCGCGTAAACAAATTTGCAGTTTCTTACTTATTAGTAGTTAAGAACTATTTTAGGCTTTACATGAGTTCACTTAATTCACAATGAACACTTGAATACTCAGTGAAATTATGAAAAAAAAGTTAAAAGCAAATATGATTTAATTCATATTGATAGAATTAACATTTTGAAGAAAATATTGTTTTTAATTCCATACACAAATTTCAAGGCACCCAAGAGTTTTTCTGGGGTAAGATTTAAGATTCATCAGTGTTTGGCGTTACACGCTTTTGCAATTTTTAAATGCAAGGGCAGTAAGTGCTAGAACTAGACAGTGAAGTTCCACCCCACAATTTATCACGTTTCTTAAAAAAGTCGTAAAAAAACAAGAAAAAAGCACCAAAACTACTTTGAAACTTGTATCTTAGGATAAAAGCATTGGTATCGTCAATAGTAAGTGAAAGCTCTCAAAAGTTTCAGTCATTTCGATAAAGAACCTCAGCACTGCCTTTCTTTTAAGCGGTAAATTCAATTTTGAAAAACACGTCTGAAAACCTAAGATCAATCACTTATCGAGTTTCGTGGTGGAGTGCGAAGTCATTGGCATTTTTCTGTGAGTTATGAGTTCGAACCGCTGTGAATTATTATTAAGTCGTTTTTGTTTATTCTAAAGAGTTAGTTTTAAAAAGTCATAATTTTAAATTATTTTAAATATTTTGTTACCTGATTTTACTCTCTATTTTTAATTCCACTTGACTGGCTTAACATATTATATTTTGTCCAGATGCTTAAATACCATGATGTTAATATAATTAAAAATTTGTCACTGTGAGTCTTAAAATTATATTAATAACAAGCTGGTTCCCGGTATGTGTTGCAATGCCATATTCAAAGAAATAAATTGTTTCTCGTGCATGTCCTTTCCCACGACCCTCTCCCGCTCCCCCAAACGCCAACCCCCCTCGCGTGTTCCATATATTCAGTCCCAGTACATCCAGTTTTCAAACAACCGTGTCACCTATTACAATTTTTTTTTTCAAATTTTCATTTTTCATGTATTACAAAAATGTTACAAATATTAATTTTTGTATATCATAAGAACAATCAATCAAAATCGGTACCTAGCATAGGTACCTATTCAAAATATCTATAATTCTTGATTCCATTCAAAATATTAAGCGAGTACTTGAAATAAATTTATTAACTTAAAAAGTATCGAAAATTGAATTCTAATTTAACAATCATTGTTTTGCAAAATGTGATTTTCAAATTATGACAGTTACGCAAGAGTTTTTGTAACGATTAAAAAACTTTTCAGATGTATTGTCTTGTGGCAATGGGTGGAGAAAGTCCAGCTGGAGAGGTCAAAAAGCCTCCCCCAGCCAGTCTCTCGGTCTGGCCCGCCACGCAGTAGGTGGGCAGACGCATCCCCTGAAAAACTTCACAATCTAAACCCGGGCACCCCTGCTAAGTCACCAAACGTAGCGAACCACTTAGAGTGACCAATAGTAGAGGTGTTGGATATCAAATCATCGACCGGTCAGTGGCAGAGTTGGCATTGCGTTTGGGTTCAGGCGTCCTGTGTTCGATTCCTCGGCTGACTAAGTCCTCCATCACGAGTCAACCAACATTTTTGGCTTACTGTGGTGGTAGTAGGAGATTTTCAAATATTGTCGGATTATTCGTAACCCGGGAATGTTTGTCTTCCTCAAAAAGAAATTGTTCTGGGGGCAGTACAAAATACGTCATAATAATGTACATACATAATAACAGTGTCACAATATTATATTACATAAAAATTGCACTAAATAAATCATAAAGGAATATTTTTTAAAGTCCGTTTTTGATTGAATTAAATATCAATTTTTACAATTTCAGAAGCGACGGGAAAAAATGATTGAATTAATATTCATTTACCGGAAAAGAATCACCCTTTCCACTGAACGCCGTTTATAAATGAATTAATTCAAAATTTGATAATAATGTAAGTAGGTAGCTAGGACTGAATATCCTCATTTTCCAATCTTTTTCGCGTTAACACCAAAAGTTAAGTACTTGGAAAGGGGATTGCAATAATAAGTATCTATAACCTTTTTCAAATGACATATAATTGATTTTCCAGCTTGACATATCCTTTGCTGTATAGTAAACGAATTGACTTAAATGATCAGAGCGGATGGATGGAGAAAAGAGTGTTACAAATGACGTGAAAATGAATGGTAGAAGAAGTCAGTAACACCCAAATATGACATGTCACGATCAAGTGAATTAAATATTTGAATCGGGTCATGGTGACAATTGGGTCGCAATCCGAAGGTCGCGGGATCGAATCCCGGCGTGGCAAATAAATTTTATTTAATAAATTTGTGTTATTTCACAATTATTCATTTAAAATAATATATCGTATATTTGCGACACGTTCCAGAGCGGAAGATACTTTCGGTATCGCCCTGGTGTAAGACCGCCATTCAGAATTGAAACTTTGCTTGAAATGGCTTAAGCCGATGTTTGGTGACCAGATCTGAATAGCCAGGTACTTCCCACCTTCCTCTTACCCATCTCCTTCCCCTCCCCACTACATTCAGCCTCACAATATACCCCAATTGGGGATGCCACAGTCTCACTGGCTCCAGACGGGAGCAGTTGGAATGGGATCTTGTGCAGTATTTATTAAAAAATATATATTTTAAAAATGTGAACGGTGGGAAATACATTTTTTTTACATTAGTTCCACACATAAGGCACTGAGAAAAATGATTTTTTTTTTAAAGTATATTTTATTTAGCTATGAAACTTACATTTTATATCTAATATAATCTAAACTTAATCTACAATTATATTAAAATTTGGACTTCACAACATTAAGACATAAACTACGAAAAACTGCAAGACTTTTTGCCTTATTAACATTTATCGGGAGTTCGTTGAACATTTTAAAACCTTTATAATAAATATTGTTTTGTGTTCCCGATAAATTTGTTTTAGGAAGCCTAAAATCGTTGCAGTTTCTCTTAGGATAACAATGGACTTTACTACTAATTCTAACATTATTAAACATATAGTCTGGTAACATTTTATTTTGTAGCTTGTAATAAATACTAGAGTATTGTAGACAAATCGTTGCCACACACTTAGGATATTGAGTTGGCATTGCATTGTTTTTATCTTAGTGTATCTACTACAGCACATTATAGACCTCATGCCTCTGTTCTGGATTATTTCCATTCTTTTTGTGTTTTATGCACAGAAAGATAACACTTGTGCAGTAATTTAGGTGGGATGCTACAGTGGTGTTGTAAACTAACTTTCTCGTTTTTAGGTCTAATTTTCCCTTGATCCTACTTAAGAAATTAACCTTTTTTGCAATTTTTTTGGTTAACATTTCAAAGTTAGTGTTAAGTTTTAACTTTGAAATGTTTTTAAGTTTGAGGGGCAGTACCCTTACCCAAATTGAGCACAAGACAATGGGTGAATATAAATTATACAAGAAGTGTGTACTAAGAGAGCTGTTTGTGGTGGTCTATCCGCTCTGCCTACTTGTTTATTTAGTTTTTTACTTTTGTTCAAACGTCTGCCATTTTCATTGAGGCTTCGGAAAATAATTTATTATATCGCTGCCGCAATCAACTGTAAATGACTGATATCGCCGGTGCACACACGGCCGAATTATTAATTCACGATGCCAAAAATAATTTTATTTGAAATTCTGATCAAAAATCCATTTGAGAAGACTACCTAAGAAAATATTTCAAAGAATACCTTATTAGGGTTAGTTGGAGTCAGGTGGTCGTAGTATTGCAATAAGAAAATATAAATTATCTCTTTTTGAATTATTTCTGTATTTTGAATTAGTGAAACAGTTAGATAAAACATATAAATATGATTAAACTGTAACATGATCAAAACTTGTTAATTTTTTAACATTATAAATATGTGGTTCTTTTCTTTTAATCCTCATTTCCTTTAGAGTGGGGTTGCCAAGACACCCGAAAAGAACGCGACCGATTTAAGAAGGGGGGAACAGGGGGGATATAAATTTTACGTTTTTATAATCATTAGAAGGTGTTTTTGCGAACTAGTAAAATAATGGCGAGGAACTCGGTGGAGTTTTTCTCTAAAATCTAGTTAAGAAAACATTTCAATTTATTTTTTTAACAAAATTACTGTTTCAAAAAACATATATTATATCTATATTACGTAAATACTATCGTGTTAAAAATACTTTCAAAATAAAAACATACCTTAAGCTTCAAAATCTTTTTTTAATTTTTATAAGGGGAAAGCAGGACGAGCGTAGCAACCCCGTAAACGAATCAGGCACAACTGAAAAATATTCGCAGCGCGATACAAATCTCAACTTTTGGCGCATGCGCAGGATATTGGGTTGCGTCAGCAAAAAAAAATACGGAACATTGTGAACTGGTTAATCGAGAATGTTTCAAAAATACTTATAAATAGTTTGAAGATAATGCTTTTACCTATTTTTGGCATCGTAATTTCCTTTGGCGTAATACTTTTGTGTGAACTGTAATCACAGTATTATTTCAAGTTTTTTTTTTCTCTTTTCTACTTCTCGACTACCTACACTTTCTTTCATTTAAATGATGTGAAATTCGTGAAAATTTCATTTTCTACGTACATATTAATAATGTATGTTAAGGAAAACATATTTTTCATACGATTATCATTAAATTTCTAGGTAAAAACTAACTTGGACCTCGGGCGTTTTTCCTCCACTTTTTTAACATTTTCCCTAAGAGGAAAATTAGAAATACATCACAGAATATTTCATATCCCCGTCGTAAAAAAACACCATATTTTCCACGGACGGTCTCTTTCAAAAGATATCAAAGTAAATCTATAACGGCGTTACGTTTAATACACAGAACGCATAAACGCATAGATGGGTTAATTATTAACTTCAAAACATCGAATACAAATGAAGGTCGCGGGATCGAATCCCGGCATGGCAAATAAATTTTATTTGATTAATTTGTGTTATTTAACAATTATTTCATTTCAAATAATATATAGTATATTTGCGGCACGTTCCAGAGTGCAAGATAGGTACTCTCAGTATTGCCCTAGTGTAAGACCACCAGTCAAAATTGAAACGTTGCTTGAAATAGCGTCAGCCTTGTTTGGTGAACAGATCTGAAAAGCCATGTGCTTCCCCACCCTCCTCTTTCACATCTTCTTCCCCTCACCACTACCTTCAGCTTCACAATATACCCCAATTGGAGATGCCATAGTCTCACTGGCTCCAGGCGGGAGCAGTTGGGGACTCTTGTGCGGTATTCATATAAAAAAATTGCACCGATTGAGAAATCGACAAAGAATAGGCGGTGCAACTTTCAAGGAGCCACCAGAATTCACCGTACGAGAACTTTTGCTGTCTGAGCATACGAGTTTTCTGATTTATACTCGTACTGAAGACAAGGTCACTATATTTTTTTGACAACGAACATTGCTTAACTTTTGCAATCCACAATCGTCCGTGTAACCACCGTTTTTTCTTTAAATAAACAGACCATTCTAACTATTTATTCGTTCTGTGTCTGAAAGTACTCGTATACCGATTCGTTATTAAAGAACGGCTGCAGTAGAGGCAGTAGAGGCAGTAGCGGGAGCGGCGTTGCGCGCTACGACGGTCGTTAGTGAGGAAAAATTAATATTTTTCTCATAAGCTTTGCATAATAAAGCGATAATTTCCTACTGGAAAAGAGTTCCATAGATTATATCGAAGTAGATGCTTGTTTCGATGGATATTTACATCCTTTGTTCCTAAATGGGACGCAGGGATGCCTATACAAGTTATTTTTTAGATTAACCCGGTTTCGAACGTGCGATCTCTGGGTAAAGTGCAAAAGCGGTTACCACTCTAGGCTTGAGAAGATAGTCTCGTAATAAAAACCTTGCACGATGCTGACGTGAAAGTAGGTGATATTGTGCTCCTAGCGAAGCAACTTCGATGTGGTGCACAGTGCACTGAGGTGTAAGGGGGAGAGGACAAAAATCAAGCTCCGGTTATATTTATTTTAAATATGCAGAATTTAAAAAAAAAAATTCAGTTTCATGAATCTAAGTCATTAGATTCGTGGTTAGTTCGTTTATTAAAACAACTTTATAAGGATGCAATTAAAGCACATTTTGCATTTGAAATACTGCAATTATTGTTGTTCACTACAGTATCATTCATTATTGTACCTATTTAAGAAATAGATGAGTTGAATTCTTAGCAGCATTACCTACTAGCTAACGAACTACAACTACCAACACCACTTGTCAGCATTACTTATAAAATAATAGTAGTATTTTCCTCAGAGCCTCCTGTGTGGAGTTAATGTAAAAAAATATATATATATCAAAAGTAAGCAATATTTGTCATTACACCATTTCTCTAATCATATTTACAACTAAAACAAATCCGAAGATTCTTCGTCGTATTAAATTAAAAGTCTAGGTCTAGGTTTAAACTGGATGTATCGGAAGATTCCTCTGCTTGTTTGATGTAAATACTTCTCTCCATCCATTTCCACGCCTTTATTTGTGGTTATTTTCCTCTTTGGTGATGAGAGAAGTTCAGAAGTCAATAGTAACATTCTTATGATGTCTCTGATGGGGCTCTTGAGCATTTGCAGGGGTGAGTCAGAGACGGGGATTTATTAACATACCTATAATAAAAACGTAAAAACTACTAGAAGATATTTTTTTAAACGCCTTTTAAGTTGAGTAATCCATTAATCAAGCGTGAAATTTGGTTGCCAGCTTTGAGGATATCATATAGACCAACCAAAGAAAGTAATGACATAATTAAAAAAAAAAATTAAAATAAATACAACCTGGGCCAGTAGATTCCGTTAACGCGATATTTTTGTGTAAAGATACATCTTGCTCAAGTGATAAAATGCAACTGAAATGTAATTAGCACATTCTTGTGGGTAATCCCTTAGTCGAGAGCGCATTATTGGCCAATAAAGAATACAATGAATTATGCGGTGGCTCAGTTAAAAATTAAAAAAAATGCCATTTTTAAATTATTATTTTATTTTTAATTCCCATTCCGACCATTACATTTTTTCATTTTATTTAATATTTTTTTATTACATTAACTACAGTAATAATAACCCATAATAAACAAACTTTACACACACCTAAATGTTAAAACGATTTTAAAAAAATTCCAAAAGTTTTTTTAAAGAAAGACAAATATTTTATGGTTTCGAATAACCTGACAATAATTTGAAAATATCCTACTCCCACCACAGTAAGCACAAAATTTTGCTTAAAGGAATTGAACTCACAACGCCTTTTTTCCGGTTTCCAAATATTTTTTTAATGAAAATAGTAATACTTATATTTCATAAATGAAAACAAATAACTTTGTGTACACCACTTTTTAATTAACAATATCGAAATGTTTCGAAAACTATGTTTTCTTCGTCAGGATAATAATTTAATAAAATATAACAAAATATTATGATTTTCGTATTAATACTTATATTTATAATAATTTATTTTGTTATTTAGACTTTCTGTTTTATTTCAAAAGATTTTTTATTATGTTAATGTCATTTTTTACTCATTCTAAAATAATTTTTATATTTTATTTAATTTAATTGTTTTTTATGATATTTTAAGTAATTAATCACCTCTCCTTTCTTACATTTTGTCTATGTTCTTATTTATCTATACTTGTTTGTCTTTGGTTATTTTTAATTAACTTATTATCCTGACGAAGAAAACATAGTTATCAAAACATGTCGATATTGTTAATTGGTGTACACAAAGTTATTTGTTTTCATTTATTAAAAATGACGCCACAAAGTGAATTTGCAAAATTTGAAGAACTTATATTTCATTTTCATTTAAGAATTTTTACACAATCGCCTCGTTTGTTCTAAATGTCGGTTTTATTGAAACATTGAAACAAGAAAAACTTCTTTCTTAATAACCCCATAGGAGGAATACTTTAGAATAGACCTTAGAATTTTTGTACATGTTGTATGTTTAATAAATGTAAAAATATTTTTTTGTTAGTGCGCGTGTTTGATTTTTAAAATATATATATGTTTTTTAATAAATTGTACAAAATTTGTTGAAATAAACCACTGTTCCTGTAAAAAGTGTTTCAAATAGCCCCATTTTACGGTGGCTATTTTTTGCAGCCCTGCTTGAGTTCATACAAAGTAATATGAATTCATCCCTCTCCTAAGAGCTTAATTGCCTGTTGTTGAATAAGGACATAAAATTTCACTGCCAAAAGAAGGTTCCGTGTGAAAAATTTATGACACTTATTAAATGTATAAAAAACAACGATAAACGCCTTTATGAAAATTCGTCTTTCAAAAAAATGGCTAATATTCCGAGCTACCTGAATGACGCACATGAAATATTTTTTTAAAGTCGTACCTATCCAAGAACCTGACATAACTGAAAACTGTCGGGTAAAAAGCCTAAGGATTGTACCCTTAAGAAGTTGAAATTATCAAATATTGTACCAGAAAATTGAAAGTGGCCAAGGATTAATTCGTTTTTAATGGAATACTGAAAAAAAAAACCAATTAAAAAAAATCGATGAATTTGTGATTTGTCGTACCCTCGGATAAGAAGCCTTTCGGAATCAGAACTTGCCTTGAATTATCATAAAATTACTTAAAAATATAGTATCATGGCTGCTTCCCTCTTCTTCTCCATTCTTCCGCTTATTTATTTTGGCCTTACTATATTTAATATTATGTTAATGTTTTATTTGCTTTGGGTAGTGAATATGTTGCACTGAAACAAATAATAAAGTTACATTTAAAATGTTTAAATCCGTGATTTTTACATTTTAGGGGCGCCAGGGCCCCTTTGTGGGTGTTTTGGAGGTATAGCGGGGCGTTTTTAAATTTTGTTACTGATACACTGACACAGTTTCTTTAGGCGCAATGATTTTTTAAGAACTGCTAAATAAACTACACTTTCACGCAAAAATATTAATTTAAGGCATAAAACTCAATGTCATTGTGATTCATAGAAAATAAAGGTCTATTTAAAAGGGTTGAAAATATCACCTATGGGTGAAAGTTTTGTACTGTCCGAAACTCAACATTTCTTACGTATTCATTCGTTGTTACAGATGGAGCCAGATCAAGTACATCAGTAAGAGGTGGAGAAGGGAGGGAAGGTGTGGTAAATGATTCTTCCAATACGATTAAGAAGCCCTGGTTAAAATCATCTAATTACCCAACTGTCCGGTGCCAGCGGAACTATAGCTTGAGCGTTATGGCATTTTTTTGAGGCTGAAAGGAGTGAAGAAGGGAAGGTGTATTAAAGATAAAGGTAGCGGAGTGCCTGGATTTTATCTTATCACCTTATCAGATCTTGTCACCAAACATGGCTTAAGCAATTTTAAGCAACATTTCGATTTTGAAAGGTGATTTTAAATAAAGGTATTGAGAGTATCTACCATTTGAATGGTATGTGGCTCAGCAACAACAAATCACATAAAACGATAGAAATGCATCATAAGGCATTGATGTGGTATTTCGGTATGGGTACTGCCGCCGCGGGAACCATTTATTGGATAACCAATACCTCTGCTGTAGATCACTCCAAGTGGCTTGCTACTGTTGGTGACTTAACGGAGATGCCCGGGATCGTGGGGTGAGGTTTGTTCGGCGGATGCATCTGCCTACCAACTGAGACAGTTTGAGTGAGACATTTTCACTTCTTCTGCAGGACTCTCTCGGAATATCGCTTCGCATCGCAGTGGGGATTCATACGCCCGTAACTTCTTGAAACATTGAACCCCAGATTCCTACCCGCTTTAAATACATTTTTCATTTCCAGAACCTCCTCTCCTTCCTTTTTTAAAAAGGCTCTTCGCACAGCATCCCCAGAGATAGCATAAGCCCTGGGGGGGGGGATATTTTCCTCTGGGCCTCCTGTGTGGCGCTAATGTAAAAAAAAGAATATGAAAATATATTTTTGTTTTTTTTTATATGAATACCGCACAAGAGTCCCAACTGCTCCCGTCTGGAGCCAGTGAGACTATGGCATCCGCAACTGGGGTAAGTTGTGAGGCTGAAGGTAGTGGGGAGGGGAAAAATATGGGGAAGAGGAAGGTGGGGAAGTACATGTACATTCAGATCTGGTCACCAAACACGGCTGAAGCCATTTCAAGCAACGTTTCAAATCTGAATGGTGGTCTTACACCAGGGCGATACTGAGAGTATCTTCCAGCTGCAAATATAATATATATTATTTTAAATGATTTAATTGTGAAATAGCACAAATTAATCAAATAAAATTTCATTGAAGAAGAAGATAACACTTATAATCTAAATGAAAATATGAAAGAAAACAAGACACAGAAAAACAGAAAAAAACAATGGTCGCAACTGGGACTCGAACCCAGACCTCTCGTCTTACCGGGACGGCGCGTTTTCCAATTTCGCTATTGCCAAACGCTGGATTGGAACTATTGGAAAACGCGCCGTCCCGGTAAGACGAGAGGTCTGGGTTCGAGTCCCAGTTGCGACCATTGTTTTTTTCTGTTTTTCTGTGTCTTGTTTTCTTTCATATTTTCATTTAGATTATAAGTGTTATCTTCTTCTTCAATGATATATTACGTTGATGGGAATAACCTTCAAAAAGTTATTAAAAGAGAGTTTTTCTCATAAAAAATCAAATAAAATTTATTTGCAACGCCGGGATTCGATTCCGCGACCTTCGGATTGCGAATCAAGAGCCTTACCGCTAGACTACGCTGGCCGTCAAGACAAATATATGCATGTCTATAAAAAATCAAAATCAGAGTACCTGCGTATTTAATAACAAATACAAATTCGAAGGCGTTATATTTCCACAAGGGTTACGGGTAGTAGAGTACGTTGTATCGGAGGGCGGATAATTCATCAGGAGCCACCCGGCGCCTGAATTATTAAACCTTCATTTAGCCCGCTTACTGAAAATCCTCAAATCCTCCCGAAGTCGGTACCTACCTGCTCGAACTGCTTGCCGATTGATTGATCTACAGCTTCCGCCTTAATGTGGTTGTCTTGGAATATTTGATCATTAATCTCTAATCTTTGATCCCAGGGGGAAGAAATTATTACGTTTTTATTGACATTACATCATCATTGTTATTATTTAATATCAAATTGATCGTGATGAAGATTATAAACTTAGATTAAAGTGTTTAGCGCATCTATTTAAAGTCACATGTAAGGGGGCAAATAGAAACGGGATAAATGTCGTGTTTTTCATACATAAATCCCTATAACTGAGTTGTTCGCTTTTGGGCATACCTCTTATAGGTCTCTTAGAAATCATTGTGTCTCTTTTTTTGTCTTGGTGAGGAAAATTATGTAAACGCAGGGTGTTAGTATGAGAAAACCCCACGCTTTATGTTAAAATCAAGAAGTTAACCATAGAAGAATTATTTTGAGCACCTTTTTTTTACATGAGGGTATTTTTTTGTGGAGGGTATTTCGAGGAAAGGAACGGGAGAAGAGTTCTGGGAAAGAAAAGGTTTTTAGGGGTGGGTAGGAATCTGGGGTTCAGTGTTTCCTGGTCATCCGCCTAGACAAACCTCCCCCCATGAACCCGGGCACCCCTGCTAAATCACCAAACGTAGAGAACCACTTGGGGTGATCTTTATACGTAACAAAATTCATTTCAACAGCAATTTGAGAAAAACATTATTTTTATTTGAAACTACAAAAAACAAGGTATCACTAACGTCTGCAATACGTTTATCTAATAAAATTTTAATATTTAAAAAATTACGTGTTTTTTGTAATAATAAAATTTGAATAGTTGAACAGTTTTTTTTTTAAATTTTTAGATACGTTCAGAAAAATTTATTTATTTAAATGAATTTTATTGCAAAGCGGAAATACGTAGACCTTCTGATGGAATATGTCAGAGGCCTAATTTTACATAATTCATATGTATAAACGTCAATATCTAAAATCGTTTTTTTTTTGTAGTATATTCCCGCTCATATTAACTTTTCGAGTTCTAACTTACAACCAAAAATGTTAAAAATAGCATTGATTATGCTTGCAATAAATTAAAAAAATAAAACAAATGCTTAAGAAGAAAATAAAAGCTAGAAATATTTTGATTGTCATGCCTAAAAAATAAAAAAATCGCCCGTCGTGTGTGTAAAAAGTGGTTTTTATTTATTTTGTACATAATTTTATAAGAATGAAAAAGTAAGAACATACAAAACCTCAAAAATAGTCTTAGCCATGAGGGGGAATTTTTTCAAAATTGTTTCTTATATTATTTCATAATAATTAAGTCATCCAAAAAAATTTTTTTTTATGTAAATAATTATATTTTTATACTTATATATATACGCTTACATTTTTTGATATGTAAATAATAATGTTATTGTAATTCCAATAAATAGAAAAACTAGTAAAAGCTTCAATTTATCCGTAACATATTTTTTGATGTTCATGCTGTAAGCCGATTTGTCGTAAAGATGAATTTAAATAGTATCCAAATAGGATTTCACGTATAGCTTCATCTTAAACCGATAAGTTGGTGTCACTAAAATAGTGTTATTCGTTTCACCACGATGAAAAACGTTTAACGATACAAGTTACTTTTTCGGAATTTGATGAAGTCAGTTAGTACTTACATTATTCTATGATTATATGTCATTCTATTATGCTTCTAAATCGATCAATCATTCTTGACTAAATAACAATAGATAACAATGATCGTTATACCGATATTAAATTTCATTCGATTCTTGAACAAAGCGATTCTCCCTAGCGCATTTTCCAATAGCTTTGATTCATTCGCGTCTTATACACCAATTAATTATCTTGACTAAGTGTCGTTTAGGCATCACCTACTTCCACCCTCTCCATCCCTAGTCACCCACCCCCACCCCGCACTCTAGCCTCGAATTTTACACCCTCATTGAGACATCTTCGGGTTGTTTCCGATATTCTATGCCACCCTCCTCGTTTGGAAGGGTTGGATCTTGGAACGTTCAGAATTCACAGTGTCTTTAAATTGAAACAATAAAACGCATTAAAACCTAAGACTTGTAAGTTCAAATCATAATAATACCTAAACTAGTCCCAGCGAAAGCTCTTACGGACTCCTCGACGTTCGTTATCTTTCTTCTCACTCATCTTTTTTGAAAACATAAAAAATAAGATAGTAGAACGATTACGTCAAGTAAGATCTCGCGCCAGGGTCAATTTAAAAAAAATACTGATTTACTTTTTCGTTATTTGTTTTTGGGGTGTTATGCCGTGTTGCGCTACCTCCTTCTTTAGCCAACATTTTGGACAGCGTCACAGTATCCATCATCAGGGCAGATGTGTAATTGTACAACATTACACAATTACACATCTGCCCTGATGATGGACACTGTATCGCTGTCCGAAACGTTGGCTAAAGAAGGAGGTAGCGCAACACGGCATAACACCCCAAAAACAAATAACGAAAATACTTTTGGCGGTGAAAATCTAAAAACTTAACTGATTTACCTTTTTTATTGAGCCATTATTTATAAGATTTTTTGTTAAATTATTTTATTGGGCCTAAAATTCAAAATTATGTTCTTTTTCTAGTGACTGTTACTGAGGGTCAAAAATAAGTTAAACCACAAAACGTTCAATTTGAGGTTTTACTTAACCTTCGTATACCTACTCGCCCCCAACGGCATAACGCGCATATTCGCGCACGGTGTCTCAGGCCGAGATTTGATCGTCTGTATTATTTTAATTATATACTTTTAAGCATTATTGGTATTTATTATAAAGAAGAGGGTAAAATTGAATTTAAAAAAAATAAAAATATTAAAACTCTTGCTTTCTTTAGTAGAAACAGACTTTTAACTCAGTCTCTAAAAAGGAACATATTTTTTATACCTTAAATTTAACAACAAAAATAAACTTTTTCGAGTGTTAATTTAAAAAAAAAACTCTGAAGTCTAATTAATCTGAAATGTATTAATCATTTTTGGATTTTTGGGTAGTAATTGCTACTTACCTAAAATACCGATAACAGTAAACAATTGTCACACGTCTACTCAGCACTAATGCGCGCACTAAACAATGCCTGACAACAAATTAACATTGTGGTTAATTTTTGAGAAAACAACGAACTTTTGATTTGTCGGTCTGAGAGACGAATGCGCGAGTAAAGGAAGGTTAACAAGTTATAAGTTCCTATAAAAAAAAATTGAATGTTTAATTTATTAACTGTTAAAAGATTACCAGAAATAATTTTAATTTGTGCAACAATGGGCATATTTCCGACTCTTCATACCAAGAACTAGTTCAATTAAATCGTAATTTCCTTATTTTAAACTAAAGTTAAAGATTCCTTGATCAACCCCAATTCCCCCCTCTCAAGGGATGGTGTGATTTATTGACTTATATTAATGATTCCTTAGCACTCTCTAAAATCTACAATAAATTCCCATTAAGAATACAACTTAAATTTTGTAAACATGATTGATCGATTGTTTCAATTTGGTGATAAAATTGTTTGCAGCAATCAAGCAATATTGTGTCAATTCAATATTAATATGCATATCTATGCATATCAATATATTAATATTAATATCAATGACTACGAATACAAATTTTTCGTAAAGATAAATATAATATTGTCCCGTTTAGATTTGGGAATTCCATTCGTGTTTCAATTAATTTTCTTTAAAAAAGTAACGCGTCGTAAAAACTTTAGAGATTTTTATTATAAATATAAACGCATATATTAAGCCCACGATTTTATTTATTAACCTTTGGTAAATCAACAGTTGAATTTCATTAACAATTTTTTATTTTACACCAAAAATGCAACTAATTATAAATACAATCCATTTGGGAGGCGGGTATGGGAACCTTTTATTGCATAACCTACAACCCGTGCCATAGTAGTTCGCTGCTTTTTACGATTTGGTGATGATGATGAGTAGGGATGCCGGGGTTCATGGGGTGAGGTTTGTCTAGGTCTTGGCGGCGGTGCGTTTGCCCATCTACTGCATAGCAGACCGGATCGGATAAGATTGGTTGAGGGAAATCTTTTTCGACCTCCAGCCGGACTCTCTTGACCTATCGCATTGCACCATGGTGGCAGGGATGGATTCATGCGTCGTCACTCCTGGACACATTTATCCTCGGATTTCTACCGATAAAAAGATCCTACACACGGCATCCCGAAAGATGAAAGAGTCTTGTGGGATTATTTTCCTCAGGACATCCAGCGGGGGGTTAGTGAGTCCAAGAATGATGGACCTATGAATCTATCCCACCCATTGCAGTGCGATGTTCCGAGTCCTGCTGTCGGCTGCGGTCTCCATCAATCAGTGTCTGTCGATCCGGCCTGCTACGCAATTGGTGAACAGACGCATCCGCTGCCAAGATGCGGACAAACCTGATCCCAAGAACCCGGGCAGCCTCACCAAACGTAAACCCTCACCAAGCAAAACTAAACGTTAACCCCCACCAAGCAGAACTAAACGTAAACCCCCACCAACCAAAATTCTTGGGGTGAGCTATGGCAGAGGTGTTGGTTATCCAATAAATGGTTCCCGGGGAGGCGGTATCCATACTCCACATACTTACCGGTACCCATACTTCCAAATTGAAAAGCAGTTCGCAGTTTATTTGTCTATTAAAATGTTATTTTTGAACAAACATTCCTTAAATTTTCATCTGAAAACGGAAATAACACTTCAGCAATAATCCTTAAACAATTTTTTATGAGAAAAACTCTCTTTTTATAACTTTTGAAGGTTATTCCCATCAACGTAATATATCATTGAAGAAGAAGATAACACTTATAATCTAAATGAAAATATGAAAGAAAACAAGACACAAAACACACATGGAAAAAAGAACTAGTTGGAGATAATATTAATGATTCTAAATATTTGAAATATGAGATTGACAAATATGACGGTTTGACAGAAGGTGGCAATAGCGAAATTGGAAAACGCGCACGTCCCGGTTAGACGAGAGGTCTGGGTTCGAGTCCCAGTTGCGACCATTGTTTTTTTCTGTTTTTCTGTGTCTTGTTTTCTTTCATATTTTCATTTAGATTATAAGTGTTATCTTCTTCTTCAATCCTTAAACAACTTAATTTAGTTTTCTTTGTATTAACTATAAATCAGTATCGTGATTTTCAAATCAAACTTTTGCACCACACTTATTAATAATTTGTTTTATAAATTAATTGATGATCGGTTTAAATTTCGTGACTTTCGTTCATACTTCTTGTCAGTGAAATATCTCTTGGCAGATTCGGCAATAACTCCCCCCGCCCACTTTCCCTTGTATCGGGGGCTAGATCTGTACAGACGGGTGTGTCCGAATTGAAATGTCAGTCGCTATCTAGACGTGACAGGTCCGGGATTATTTGAATGGAATGATACAGGAGAGATGAATGGTAAGACGGACAGAGGACGCGTCGGTAGGAACCATTGTTGGTGGCCGTTCTTAGGGGTGACAAAATATTTAAGTCATGCAAATAAACCGATGACGAATTACTATTATATAAATATATTTTTTTGTTTCATTTTCTCTCCTGTCAGTTTAAAAAAATTAAAGCCAAATACATATATTAACCCGTATAATTTCAGTAGACCAAATTTTTCCCAGCTCACATAGGGTTCAATAAATCGTTGTATCCCCGTTACTGTCATGGTGAAAATATAATCAAAACGTTGTTAGAAAGAAAAAAATTTACGATTTATATTAAAATCTAGAATTAAACCGTAGAAAATTTTAAATGCGAGCCTCTAAGAAACGAAAGCTTGCGATAGCAATTTGAGAAAAGTGAAAAAAATTGTGATGAAAAAAAGGGATGAAATTTTTAATTCCATAGTTTTTTATGAAACGCAAAAACTGTAAGTGACAATAACATTTAAAATACATTTGCCTTATTAACATTTATGGTTTTTTTCTCGTTATCAGTAATTTTAAACAGAAAAAAAGAGTTGAACCATTAAAAAAAATTATGTTTGTATTAAAATAATTTATATTTCAGTTATTATATGTTTACTTCTGATAATAACATTGAAAGCATATTCTAAAGCTTTTCAAATACAGTTTTTTGTTTTCGAATACATTCAGAGATAATTCATTATTTGGGTTTTATTGCAAAGCGGAAATTTTCAGACCTTCTGCAAGAATATGCCCTAGACACGATGGGTTTATTTTATTTTGGATTATGTTCACTTTTTAAAAACGTGTTTTTATGTCGATGATGTTTCGCGAACTTCTAATTGAAATAATAGGTCATTTTAACATACTTAATAAAACTATTTATTATAAATTCTTAATTTGATAAAAACTTTTATCTACGCAGTTTTTCGTTAGTATAATGTGAGATTTGGCTGTATTGGTATTCCTGATACAATTATATGACGTTATCTATGTAAACATATTATAGGGAAATAGATATCAAAATGAAACTACAAATGTGTTATTTTCTTCCTCTAATTTGTTAGGTACCAGTAGAGATAATGGTGATAAAACCGAAACATTGATTTACGTTCTTGCGTCTTCCACAACGTAAATAGTTTCTTGTAGTAACTAAGTTGAAACGAAGTGCTATTTCAATATTTTTTGCATACTAAGAAGTAAGCTGAGTAAGGAAGTTCTACCCGAACTTCTCCTTACTCATCAGTCTCTCAGCCTTAGCCTCATAATATAACCCAAATGGGGATGCTATAATCCCACTGGCTAGTTGGGAATATTTGGGTCTTGCACGGTGTTCATAAAAGATAAAGCTCAAGATATTCTCTTTATGAGCATTTATTAGATGAAATTTATAAGTAGGTTGTTTATGTTATAAATCAAAAAATATCATGGTAAATGCCAGAAAAATAATAAAAAATTCGACGTTAGTCTTGTATGTAGTGATAAACAAATCATTAATCTCATAGAACATAGCTCTTCAGATCTAGTCCCTTAAAAACGTTTCCAATACTCCCTGAGAGTTCGTCTTTTGCCAGGGCATAACCTCATTATATTTTTATCTGTAATTAGTATTAAATCATAATATTAAGGCCTGGTAAATTTTGCGTATCAAAATATTCAGATATTTAAATTTGTCCAATTTTCCCAGCCCTTATTTCGATCTTGCTTATTTCCGGTGACCACTGTCCGATACCCCGAATGACGTCACATCCGCCCCATTTCACCCTTTTCCGTATCAACTAATAATAATACATCCTACCCCCACCCCCCAACTCAACTCCCCAAACCCCCCACGCGCATCCCTCCTCGTTAGCCTTCCATTTGACAGATACGTCAGCCCTCAACCCTTGGAGTCGGACAGAAGGCGACATATCGGGCCGTGGAGGCTCTCTGGAAGGCTTCTGTCGGATTGTCTCAATATCTTTCAGCCTGAAGGAAGGATATTGATGATTGAAGGAAAAACTAATTTCATTTTGGGATGTGTGATCACGATTAGGAGCCATTTGTCACTTACAAACATGGGACTGACTTCCAAAACAAACACTCCTTTCTTAAGACATGGCGCAAATCAAATCTTTAAGTATTTGTGGTTTGTTTTGTCAAATTTTATTATTTTTAGAAGGTAATCCAACAGGCTGTAATCAAATTTTCTTTCAAAACGAAATGTTTTTCGAATCAAGTAAACAATTTGATTTGATGGGAAACACTTCGACAGATTCAAGTATGACGACGATTGTATAATAGTTTATGACTGTTGAAGGCAATTTTTAAAAATAATTTTTTCATTGACCGAAACATAAGAATCAACTGTTGGAAATTTTTCAAACTTATTTTCAGATCATTTTTGTTATGAATAAAGGATTATTTAATGTAAAATATTAGGGGGTATAGTCTAGAAGCACGCATTGTAGGTGTTTTTTCAGGTGCAAAAAAAAACAATAATATTTTTGTAGCCATTATTTTACCAAATATTTATTAAACATTGAATAAAACATAAAAAAATCTAACGAAAAAATAAAAAAGGTACAGGGTGTTAAAGTGGGGGGTCTCGAAAATATGGCGCGCCCTGGTTGACACGACTGCAACCTTCCTAATAATCTAAAAAAAAAAAAAAAATCGTCAAGCACATCCAAAATACCTATCTGTATCTAGGTATAAATTATTTCAACAACCTCCCATTAGAACTAAAAATTATCGAAAATATACATAAATTCCAAATTAAATTGAAAAATCACCTGAAATAACTGTAAGAGTCGATTTCTACTGTTAATATTTCATTTAAATCTTGAAATTTATTTATTGTTATATCTCAAGTTTTCTTACATATCTTTTGTTATGCAATATTGTTATTTTTTACTAAATGATACATATACTTGAGCTTGAATTCCCTCACCAAACACAAGAGCCTTGTCTCTTTATGATGAGGAAATGCTATTATTTTATTCATTTTACAACTCTGTTTTAACATGCAAAAAAAAATGTATACTTATTGTAAAAACATGCAAATATTAAAATAAAAAAATTTAATCCAAACAAATGCTGCTATGGCGTGAACCTCGGAGAAGTCATTTTTTTTGCAAAATGGTGGCTGTCTGAAATAAAAACACATTTTTTAACCAGTTTTTTTGGTTGGAAATGGTTATAACTTTTTAAATAATAATTTCGAAAAATCCTTTCAAGGAGATATTTTTGAATATTTAAACTTTAAGCTTTGAATATTTAAACTTTAAACTTTGAATATTTAAACTTTAAACTTTGAATATTTAAACTTTGGAAATACGAAGAAAAAAGTAATAAATGGATAATTCTTTTTATAGTCAGTCACCCTCGACTCTGTGCAGAAACGGGCGGTCCGTTTGATAGATTCTCCTAACTTAACAAATGGACTGCAATCTTTAGAGCACAGGCGTCAGGTGGGAATGCTGTCCTTGTTCTACCGGTATTACAATGGAAGATGCTCCGAGGAACTAGCGTCACTGATCCCCTCGGCACCGGTGCATAGTCGGGAAACACGCCAAACACGCGCTCAACATTTGTACACGGTTGACATTAGTCACATGAGAACGGGTCGTTTCTACGACTCGTTCTTGAGTTCAACAGCCCGGCTGTGGAACGATTTGCCGGCTTCTGTGTTTCCTCCCTCCTACAATATGGGTCTCTTCAAGACCCATGTTCACTCCTTCCTCTCCTCAACAGCACCCTCCACACAGCATCTTCAAAGATGACATAGGCCCTGAGGGAAATTATTTCCCTCAGGGCCTCCTGTGTGGAGTTAACATAAAAAAAAAAAAAAAAAAGTACATTTTGACGAAAGTATATTTCCCTTTAGTATATGTTCCATCATACCTCCAACCAGCCTGTTATCTAAATACCTGTTCCTATCTGACAGTGTGTAGCCAATACACACGTGTGCGACATTTACCACAATAAATTTTTGTAGCGTGAGTCTGTTAAAGCAATTTGTGCTCCCTTCTGGTACTCCCTCGGTATGTATGATTTCGAAACACTTATGTGTGATTATGCAGTGATCAACTCCTGTATCCCTCAGCCTCCCTAAAAATGATTCTTATTAACAAGAAGTGAGCAGTACTCAATTGATTGCTCAGTCCGTTTACTACGAATAAGTTACGTGTTTGATTTAGGTGCAGTGATTAATATCGATTCTCCATAATAACGTATCAGAAGTAAGTCAATTGTGTCAACTTTAATTTTTTTATTGATCACAGTCCAAAATATAAGAATATATGCGACTACAGTACATTTGAACGAATTTTTGCCGCAGTTTTTGCAATGGTTAGTGGTATATTGGTCAAAATAGTTGTCTTCAAATGAGTTAATTGGGGTGCGATTCAGATTATTTTTGGATTAAAACAGGTAACACCCACGTCCCTAATATTTTTTTCTAAATATTCTACACTAAAGGTAAATATACATAATTGGTAAATGAAGACAATATTAGCAATACTCAATCGAAAATCTGTAACAGATAAATCAGAAAAAGATACGGTCGAACCCAGGACCTATGATTTTCCGGGTCAGAGCTCTACCAACTGAGTTTCACTAATATTGCCGTCATTTTTTAAATACAAGCTGGTACCCGGCATGCATTGCAAAGCTATTTAAAACAGAACTTTTTTTCTCCCTGCGTGTCCTTTCCCATTTGTCCCGTTCCCCTTCCGCCTCCCCCTCCACTCCCTTCCCCTTCCCTTCTCCTGTTCCCACTCCGCCTCCTCCACCTTCCCTCTCCCCACTCTCCCCTTCCCCTGTCCCGCGAACCCCCTCCCGATTTTTTTCATTCAATTTCTGCCAATTTTATGCAGTCATTCGGAAGTTATGCGTGTACGTACATTTCGTCGATTCATTTTTACAGATAGATATTAACTAAGACACATGAAATAAATTTTCCCGCAAATATATCAAAATCGTTTCCACGGCAACGATTTGTTTTCCACTGCAACAATTCGTTTTGCTTATCAATAACTCTAAGGATTTTTCTTAGGGACAGAAAACGTATAATAAATATAATATATTAATATTTATAATTTCATAACGCCAAAGCTTACCACTATATACAGCCTATAGTACTCGCATATAATTTAGCTTACTATTGCTGAAAGAATTTTTAAAATCATTTTATTGTTTTATGCGTGAAAGTGTAACAAACAGACAGACGCAGTTTCGCATTAATAATATTAGTATAGATAACTCATTTTGTTAAAAATAAAAATAAAAATCTATATTTGATTTTATAATTCTTCGACAGAAAATATGACAAGAGAGCTTGCCATTCTGCCCAAAATATATCTTATTTCCCCTTTCAAAATATGATTCGGGTGGTAGATGTGAATTTCACCAGAATGATAATATTATAAATGTTGAAAGTGTAACACCTTCATAGATCACCCATAAACACCGGAATATAATACAATATTATAATAGGTAGGTATGGTACAAACACATTCTCGTGTAATCATCCAAAACGCAATTACACCTAAAATGGCAATACGTAACTGGTGAATATTATGTACACAATGGGAACGTGATATGATAGCATTAATACAAGACGGTAAGGTATATGGTGAAATAAGCTCTGGGACCCGGAGTTGACAGGGAAACATAGTAATTATGCCAATAAGGAACTCCAATGAAAAATATTATGGCGTAAAAATTTAATATATTTATGAAATAATAAATCGAAAACGCCAATTCTGAATATACGAGTTTTATTAGATGTTGGATTTATTAATCGTTGTTAAAAAAAAATAACGAACATAATCGTGATGATTTTTAAGTTATTGTGCCATGTTGAGCTTTCTCTTTTTTTAACCAACGATTGCTTTTATAATTCCCGCGGTAACGACACGGTGACGGCAATGGCTCGCGGCATCTGATTCTTCAATACAAGTGAGGGAGATACAAGAATTTTTTTTTTTGAGGAAGCAGATATACGCGCATCGTTTGTATCTCTATTATTTTATCACAAACTTAATAGGCGGGTACCGGTACCGCCGCTCCGAGGATAACATTAATTGGGTAACACACATCTCTGCCATAGGTCACCCCAAGTCGTTTTCTACGTTTGGACGGATCATGGGTTGAGGTTTGTCTAGGTATTAGCGGCAGATGCGTTTGCGGCGATTCATACACCCGTCACTCCTGGACCCACCAACCCTCAGACTTATACCCACCCCTCTTACCTTTTTCCTTCCCATAAATTCCTCTCCTTCCTTTCCTTTTTTTTTACATAAGCTCCACACAGAAGGCCCTGAGGAAAATAATTTCCCTCAGAGTCTATGTCATCTTTGGGGATGCTGTGTGGAGGGTTTTTTTAAGGAAAGGAAGGGGGGGAGAGTTCTGGGAAGGAAAAGGGTTTAAGGGGTGGGTAGGAATCTGGGGTTCAGTGTGTCCTGGTCATCCGCCTCCAAGACCTAGACAAACATCACCCCATGAACCCGGGCACCCCTGCTAAATCACCAAACGTAGCGAACCACTTGGGGTGACCTATGGCAGAGGTGTAGGTTATCCAATAAAGGTTCCCGGGGCGGCGGAACCCATTTCCGCCTCCCAAATTCCTAAACACCCCCTCCAGGCATCAACCCCATTTTGTGGGTCATGTCTTAAAACTGACTTCATGTCAAAAGGTTGACTTATTTAATTACTATTTTACACCTAACGGATGGATGAAAATCTACGTCACCTATTTTTAGGTGTACTTGACGTCATATCATAAAGTTAATGCATGTCGTAAATTCATTTATTTATTATTTTATACCACATGAGTGGTTGAACATTACATTACTTACTTGAAGTTGTACTTGATCTCGTGTCATAAAGTTGACTTATTTACTATTTTTTTAATCTCATAGTTGGGATAAAATTACTTTAATTATTGGTAGATGTTCTTGACGTCACGTATTATGAAGTTAACATCGTGTTATGAAGTTGACTTATTTTCTTGATATTTTTACTATTTTATATCTCATGGATAGAAAAAAAATTGCATTACTTTCTATAGGTACTTGAGGTAAAGGGAATAAAGTTGACTCCATGTCATAAAGCAAACATCATGACTGTCGTTTCCTTAAAGTTGACTTATTTACTGTTTTTAATATTTTATATCTTACAGTTGGATGATCATTAATTTACTCATTGGTTCTTGACATCATGTGATAAAGTTGACTTCATGTCATAAAGTCGACCTATTTGCTTGATATTTTTACTATTTTATATCTCATGGATGGAAGAAAATTACGTTACTTTCTATGGTACTTGAGATTAAAGAAATAAATTTGACTCCATGTCATAAAGTTAACATCAAGGCTGTCATGAGTTAACAGCTTAAGTTGACTTTTTTACGGTTTTCATTACTTTACTCATTGGTAGGTGTTATTGATGATATACGATAAGGTTGATTTTATGACATAAAGTCGACATTTGCTTGATAATTTTACTATTTTATATCTCATGGATGGGAGAAATTTACGTTATTAGGTACTTGAGTTAAAGAGGATAAAGTTGACTCCGTGTCATACAGTTAACAACATGACTATCGTGATTAAATACCCAGAGACAAATAGAAGAGGGTATCAGGAGTAAGCGGGATAAAATAATATATTTAGTTCTTGCAGTTTTAGAATCGTTGCTATATAATTTAAATAGACGTACCTACACACAAACACACAGACTTTGCATTCTTGCCATATTATGATGATTGATACCCGAATGTGGGGTATAATATTGCCGGAGACGACAATACGAAATACAAACATACGGACGGCTGATATAAGGGTAGAGCAGAACAAACCTACCAACCCCCTGTCATTGACAAATCGTCTTCATTCCATCCCCTCTTACGCGACAATAAATAACCCTTGTATTGGAAGATATATGCGAGGTACGTGATACTAGAATTTTGACTTACTGATGTATTACGCTTTCCATGGATCTATTTCTAAAGCCAGCAGTGGCGTACGTCTGTTATCATTATCTGTAAGAAAGATATTAAAAACCCTTTTGCAAAAAAAGTTATGTAAACAAAATACTTGATTGAAAACTGCCTTTCTGTTGGTTGAATCGGCAAGAATAAAAATGCATTCAATTAAATATTTTTTTGTTTTTTGCATTGCATAATTGGAAAAATCATTTTATTTCACAGTATTAGCCAGTTACTTCCCCCGCCCACGACCTTTAGTCTCACAACATACCAAAATTAAGAATGCCATAGTCTCACTGTCGGGAATTGTTGGGACTCTTGTGCGGTATTCACATAATTAAAATAAAATAAACATTTTTTAAAATTATGTAACGCCCTTCGTGGTGATGACAAATAAAAAAATAATAGTAATGCACTCAAGAGTTTTTTTTAATTATTTTTTAACATAAAAAAAATATGGGGGCGATCCTACACATACAACATCATTATTATAAATACCATAATATTAATGAATTTTTATTCAATGAGGAAAACTAGTGTTGAAATTCGATAGAAGCAGGATATACTTTTCTAGAATATTTAAAAATGTATTTCATAAAACACGTTTTATGAACACTTAAAAGGCCTTCGCTCACCGAGAAACTGAAATGAAACCAGTTATCAACGCAATTCGAAATTTGTGAGCAAGCACCTAGAATCAGCGTTTAACGAGAAATTTTCAAATGTCAACAAAACAAAATAATTGATGAAAACGTTACATTTGTATTTCTGCGGAACAACTGGGCCTAAAGGCCTTCGCCCACCGAGAAACTGAAATGAAACCAGTTATCAACGCAATTCGAAATTTGTGAGCGCTACCATGGCAATCTGTTAACAAGGCAACTGAAAAGCAACTGCCACACAAGCAAAAGTGCTGGTGTGTTGACAACTGGTTTCATTTCAGTTTCTCCGTGAGCTTGGGCCTTTAGGCCCAGTTGTTCCGCAGAAATACAAATGTAACGTTTTCATCAATTATTTTGTTTTGTTGACATTTGAAAGTTCCTCGTTAAATGCTGATTCTAGGTGCTTTTCAGCTTTCTTTCAAATTGTAATAAGCTGACAAGCTTAACAACGTGATAGTTGTCCTATTCAGCTGGTGGCAATTTAAGCAAACGGAATCGGGAACCTTTCAACTGTTAAAAAAACAAAATGATGCTAAATGGCCATTCAATGACTTTGTCACACGTGAATTTCTGCGAAACAACTGGCGCTTAGAATGATTAGAATGGGTCCTAATCATTCTAAGCGCCAGTTGCAGTTAACCTAACGCAACCTATTTAACCAATTTTTTATATATATATATATTTTTTTTCATCACTTTTACTGACTTTTCAAAGGAGTTTCTGAGTTGATTTCGTTCTAAATTGTACGGTCATCAATTTCTTTATATTTCAAAACACTTAAGTACTGTGGAGGGTTTCTCAATAATTATTTGGTTCACCATAAAAATCTGGTTTATTTAGAGATTATTTATTTACAATAATAATAAGGCTGCAAGGCAGCCGACTCAACAACACGAAAGGTAAAATTTGGTCTGGTCGCTCCCTGGAGCGAGCCTGTCTGTCAGGTGCTGGCGACACAGGCGCCCCTATCGGCCAAGCGGAGAAATATTTCCCTGCTAACATCTAGCGGGAATAGCTTGAAAGCTTTTTCAATACATTACAATGAATACATATTTTTTTAAATAAAATAAATTTGTAGAATAATATTGAACCTCACGCCACTGTGTGCTACAAATATGAATGTTCAAATACATGTGGAGGTAAAAGACAAGAGAAGGAAATGGTCACCCAAGAGAAATGACATCACATTACTTGCATATATCAAAAGTATCACGGTATAAGGCGACTTGCATACATTATTATTCATATTACCTACTCTATACTGCTTTGGTATAAACCCAACGACAGTAGGTACGCTTTAAAGCTATTTTGATGCGAAATGCAAATAATAAAGGCAATGATAGTGATTTGTGATGATATTTCTTTACTCGTTATTTTATGCATTATTACATAACTAACACAGATCCGTAACAAATCACGGGATTTTATAATTGTAGGTTTAATAAAGCTGAAAGTATTTTTAAAATATTTGTCCTAGGATCATTGTCTGTGAAAAAAATATTACGGACGTTTTTGACTTACTTTAACCAGTGATTCCTGACATTATTTGGAACATAAAATGTAAATGAAATATTGGTCTCTGGTGACAATTTAGATGTTTTAACAAGAAACATTAAAAAAAATCGGACGGTTAGAGTATGGTTGAGGGATAGGGCGGTTACTCGACTTAGTGACCAGCGATAACATGTGAAATAAAATGTTGATTTGAAGAAAAAAAAAGTCTCCAAAGGTCACGGAGGCAAATTTTCTTTTTTTTTTACTCCAAATTAACTTAGGATTCACTGGTTTAAGTCAGCCAAGAACGTCTCTAAATATCATGTTTATACTGCCCAGAACCCGGAAAAACAATATAGTGGAAGTACCTACAAAAAAGTTATTACAAAAAATTATTTTATTTTAGGAAAATTTCATAAAATTTTGGTAATTCGTTGTACATATCTTTTGGGATCCAGATGTAACTTGGTATCATAAAATATCAAACTTGACTATAGAGATATAAATGCGTTTGTCCCTCTAAAATACACAAATGGTAAGCTCTGGTGACATTAAAATTGGACAGCCTTTTTTCTGTAGGTCAACGCAACAGCTTTAAGCAAAACAAAGACATTTATTGGCTTTCTTGCGCCACAAGGCTTTAAAATATCAGTTTTCTGAAACTGAAAAAAAATATTCAATTTTTTACGAGAAAAACTCTCTTTTTATAACTTTTGAAGGTTATTCCCATCAACGTAATATATCATTGAAGAAGAAGATAACACTTTTAAATCTAAATGAAAATATGAAAGAAAACAAGACACAGAAAAACAGAAAAAGACAATGGTCGCAACTAGGACTCGAACCCAGACCTCTCGTCTTACCGGGACGGCGCGTTTTCCAAAGTTATAAAAAGAGAGTTTTTCTCGTAAAAAATTGAATATTCATTTAGACTTTCATAAGGTCAATAGTTCCATATGAATAAATTCGGATACATTTATCCGAGACGCTATTCAGGTTACAAACCAATTCTTTGAATGATTGTTTCCAATAAAAAGAGTAGTTGCCTATAATATGGAAAAAAGAACTATTTGAAGATAATATTAATGATTCTAAATATTTGAAATATGAGATTGACAAATATGACGGTTTGACAGAAGGTGGCAATAGCGAAATTGGAAAACGCGCCGTCCCGGTAAGACGAGAGGTCTGGGTTCGAGTCCCAGTTGCGACCATTGTCTTTTTCTGTTTTTCGGTGTCTTGTTTTCTTTCATATTTTCATTTAGATTTAAAAGTGTTATCTTCTTCTTCAATGATATATTACGTTGATGGGAATAACCTTCAAAAGTTATAAAAAGAGAGTTTTTCTCGTAAAAAATTGAATATTCATTTAGACTTTCATAAAGTCAATAGTTCCATATGAATAAATTCGGATACATTTATCCGAGACGCTATTCAGGTTACAAACCAATTCTTTGAATGATTGTTTCCAATAAAAAGAGTAGTTGCCTATAATATGGAAAAAAGAACTAGTTGAAGATAATATTAATGATTCTAAATATTTGAAATATGAGATTGACAAATATGACGGTTTGACAGAAGGTGGCAATAGCGAAATTGGAAAACGCGCCGTCCCGGTTCTCGTCTTACCGGTCTGGGTTCGAGTCCCAGTTGCGACCATTGTCTTTTTCTGTTTTTCTGTGTCTTGTTTTCTTTCATATTTTCATTTAGATTTAAAAGTGTTATCTTCTTCTTCAATGAAAAAAAATAACTTGAAAAAATAATAAAGACACTATTTAATTTGTAGTTTTTACAATGTACGGAAAATTTGTAATTTGGGAGGTGTTTATTGGTACCGCCGCCCCGGGAACCATTTAATGGATAACTAACTAGAGGTAAGCTACGTTTGGTGACATGGCAAGATTGCCCGGGTTCTTGGAGGAGAGGTTTTTCTAGAGCTTGGCGATGAATGTGTTTGCCCACCTACCACCACATGGCGGGCCGGATTGGGAGATACCGGTTGAGGGAGACCTAACCTAGACCTCTCCAGTCGAACCGACCCACCACAGTAGGAGGGATGGATTCATACTTCCGTCACTCCTAGACACATTGACCTCCAGATTCCTATCCACCCCTCGTACCTTTTTCCTTTCCAGAACCTCCTCTCCTTCCTTTCGCTAAAGCGCATCCACACAGCGTTCTCAAAGATGTGTGGAGCTAATGTAAAAAAAAACATACTTGACCTTTAAAAAATTACCATCAAGAATCTTGAAACTTTTTCAAGTTTCTCTTATGGAACTTATCTTCTTCTTGAACAAAATATAAAATTTATAAATTTTCTTGAAGCCAATACTGCAGCATGCCATTAGCGACAATTACAAAACTTTTCGAAATATCAGAGTCAGATAATTGTATTTCCCTAAGAAAATTGGCAAAAGGAATGGAAAATTTCCCGTTGCAGAAATGAGACAACAAAACAAATGTAATACAAAAAAGTGCAATACAGAAATGTGATAAATGAGTTCGTTGACAATTAAATCACGTTAGTTACAAATTTTCTTAGGAAATGTTTCACAAAATATAAAGCGAAGCCAATAAAAGCTTAGAACCATAAGTAAAATTTTGTTTTTTTGGAATAATTTAAAGAAAATAAGCCCAAATTATAATATTTAATCATCGAAGACAGCCTTCAAATCATAAATGCGACCGATGAACCGATAAATGATGATGATCTGTTTCAAATTTTCATTCGAGCGTCGTTCATATTGTCTTCAATGACTGTTTATGTGCCAGCAGAAAGATAATATTTGTTTCCCAAACACGTGGTTAAATGGGAATAAAGAGATTCTTTTGTCGTTTTTTGTTTTTGGGGTGTAATGCCGTGTTGCGCTACCCCCTTCCTAAGGCAACATTTTGGACAGCGTTACAGTGTCCGAAACGTTGGCTGAAGAAGGAGGTATTACACACAATTACACATCTGCCCTGATGACGGACACTGTAACGCTGTCCGAAACGTTGGCTAAAGAAGGAGGTAGAGCAACACGGCATAACACCCCAAAACAGGTTCGATAACTACATGGTAATGAGTCCAGGAAATTCCTACAATTTCAGGAATAATTCAGGGGTCAAAAATTGGACCTCCACTATTCTTGATATTGTTTGATGATATTCAAGAATGCATCCAAACTAATAAATACTTGTTGGCTTTTTGATGAAACGACCCAGGATGTTATGCGACATTCAAGATCGTATTAAGGTACATCTTGATTTAGACGCAATATTTTCATGAGCCAATGAAAATAAACTTTTCTTTAACCTCTCCGCGAGTGAGTTTTGGCGAACAAAACTGTTCGTGAGTAGTGAGTTTTTTTTTTGGTTCATTTTTTTAATATTTTTTTTATAAATTATTATAGATTAACTAAAAATAATATTATGTTTTGAATTAAAACGTCGTCGACATCAATCCACAAAAATAAACCAACATCGAAAATAAACATGTCCATACAACAAAAAAAAACTGCTTCCTTCTTCTGACGCAAAAAAAATTGTTAAACTAAAACTGTGAAGTTGATATTGTAGGTAAGTCTTTCAAAACTACGCGCAGATGTCAATAGAAGCCACTTCAAGTCAAATAGTTTCATTAGCTTCTTATTTACAAACTTCTTGGATTTGTAAAAAGAGCATACAAACAATTTTCCAAGCCCGAATCTGTGTTCAGCTGTGATGATCAACATCGATGTCCAACTGCGTTTTATGATCAAAACTAGAATACATTTCTGTTGTTTGGGCCCCATACCAGCAAAAATACAAAGAGTTACAAGAACAAGTTTAACCCTTTTCTGATTAAAAAAAATAATAACCCATATCTGATTTTGAGTCTCTTCAAAATCTTTTTTTTTTTATACGAATACCGCACAAGAGTCCCAACTGCTCCCGTCTGGACCCAGTGAGACTATGGCATCGCCAATTGGGGTACGTTGTGAGGCTGAAGGTAGGGGAGAGGGGGAAGGAGATGGAGAAGAGGAAGGTGAGAAGTACCTGGCTATTCACATCTGGTTACCAAACACGGCCAAAGCCATTTCAAGCAACGTTTCAATTCTGAACGGTGGTCTTACACCAGGGCGATACTGAGAGTATCTTCCACTCTGGAACGTGCCGCAAATATACTATATATTATTTTAAATGAATAAATTGTGAAATAGCACAAATTAATCAAATAAAATTTATTAGCCACGCCGGGATTCGATCCCGCGACCTTTGGAATGCTAGTCAAGAGCCTTACCGCTGGACTACGCCGGCCGTTTAGACGGCATCTTTAGATCTAGTTCAACTTTATAAGAGAATGCACGGTGAATACCTACGATTAGCGAGGTACCTACTTCCGAGCCTCCCTGTTCCCTTTCCACCACTGCCTTTCTTTCTAGTCTTATAGAATTACTGGTTCCCTGCATACAAAACAAAGAAACGACAATACACATCTCAAGCAGTTCATGTTCTTACACCTTCACTGCCTGTCCCTATTCAAACACGTCACGGCAGTTCGCCCAATAAAGGATTTCAATCCATTATACTACAATTAACATACAAAGGTAATTAAATATGCCTATGTTCACCTCAAACAGGAACTGAACCTGTTACCTTAGTCCCGTTCCGCTCACTGCCTGCCCGTTCAGCGATTATCCTTGTAAGTACCTATCTCCACAATGCCAAGTGTCAAGTCTTATGTTTTATCTGTTTAGATTCAATTAAATCGAGATAATGTTATGTTGGACTTTACCTACCCGGTTGCTCGTGGCGAAAAGTTATTCTGTTTTTCAGTTTCTCCTATTTTCAAGAACATCGGTAATAATTACTGTTTGCGTATTTTAATTAAGAAATTAAGTAAAAGAGCCCCGACGAGAGCTCACACGGACGTCGTCGAAGTTCGTCCTCTTCCTTCTAACATTGTTTGAAAACGAAAAAGACAGAAGTTATTAGAACGATGACATGACGGACGATCTCTCGCTGGGACCAAAATTCTAAATAAATAAGGTTTCGATCTGAGGTGAGGATGTAAATTGGTGGTAGCAAATTAATAAATCTTTTTATTCCTCTTCATTAGCCTTCAATGGTCCAACTTTTGACATGCATGGGAAATATATTAGTTTCCTTTAAAGGTGGCCAGTATTGATGGGTTTGCGTTTATAGCGCAATCGAAGCTGGCAGTAAGTCATAAGTCATTTGAAGACAACCTCCGAATCTCTATCAACCAAGAATGTCATTCATCAATTTGATTTTCAAATCTAATTTCAAAGCAAACTTTTGATTCTAAATGTGCAGATCGATACTAAGAGTTACATCCAGTTTGGCCGTGGACTTATAATTGTAAACAACTAATAAATCATTAATATAATTTTTATTTGTCTTTGCCGGGATTTTAGCCTGAGCCTCTTTGCCCAGAGCCAAGCATTTTATCTATTTGCCGTAGAGGTCTTACTATTATTGCGTTGATTATTCTGGAAAATATTAAAAAATAAAACTATTGCTTGCCACGTGCTTCTAATAGTAACTTCTGGTAGAGTAAAAAAAATTACATGCTTCATACATGCTTCCACATTATACGCTCGAAGAACAAATGGCTCCGATTACAAGTTAATAAAAAGCCAAGAAAAACCAGTTCTGATAATGAAAACGTAATTGTTGTAATAGAGCTATTAGCTTCTATTGTTAATGATATTATTTACACTGATGTTATGGACGAGAAACGAACAACAGAAAAGGCCTTTTGTTCTATGTGTTCATGATTTTGCATTGAAAATAAGATGAATTGTTTAAGGTATTTAAATATTTACTATCTTTTCTGCCACCGAGAAATTCCGGGCTGCATGCAGCCTGCAGGGTAAAGATTACTCTGACGTTATCCAACTTCCGATAGAGAAAGAAGAAAAAGAAGAAACGTATTACATGCAGGCAAGATATGCACTCATACTAGTCACGTAAATTATGAAGCCCATAAAGCGCGATGTCTTCCTCTTCTATATATTACGTCCGATTTTCAACAATCATCCTCTCGATTGTCAGTAACCATGGATTTCAAAATTTTGCGATATTTTTCGATGAAATTTGCGTTATTTTTTTTAAGGCTTTTAAAAAATGCGGTGTGTTTCAGAAAAAGCGTAGTATTTTGTAACAGCAGATGATTAGTAACTTTTTCTGTTTCGCCGAAAAAGGGGTCGGATTTTTACAAATTTGCTTCGTTTTCGACGTGCTGTTTGAGCTTTGAGCGACGTTTAAGGCTGTTTGAGCTTCTAAAATCCATAGACAAATATCCATAATCCATTACTATCTTCAATTTTTCTATGAGAAAAACTCTCTTTTTATAACTTTTGAAGGTTATTCCCATCAACGTAATATATCATTGAAGAAGAAGATAACACTTATAATCTAAATGAAAATATGAAAGAAAACAAGACACAGAAAACAGAAAAAAACAATGGTCGCAACTGGGACTCGAACCCAGACCTCTCGTCTAACCGGGACGTGCGCGTTTTCCAATTTCGCTATTGCCACCTTCTGTCAAACCGTCATATTTGTCAATCTCATATTTCAAATATTTTTAGAATCATTTATATTATCTTCAACTAGTTCTTTTTTTTCCATATTGAAATTGAAAAACGCGCACGTCCCGGTTAGACGAGAGGTCTGGGTTCGAGTCCCAGTTGCGACCATTGTTTTTTTCTGTTTTCTGTGTCTTGTTTTCTTTCATATTTTCATTTAGATTATAAGTGTTATCTTCTTCTTCAATGATACATTACTATCTTGTTTGAAAATATTTGAAAATCGTGTAAAATTTGAAAATTGACGTTATTTGCCCGAAATTGAGAATTAAAATTATCAAATTTCAAATAAAATAATTTAATATATTGCTGAATGTTGTAAATACATACACTCCGCATCGCCCAGACTAAAGACCACTATTCATAATCGAAACGTTGCTTGAAATGGCTTTAGCTGCGATTTGTGTTCAGGTACTTCCTCACCTTCCTCTCCCTCACCGCGTCTCCTCACCTTATCCTTTATTCATACAAATACCCTAATAAGGAATGCCTAGTCTCACTGTCTCTGGTTAGCAGTTGGGACTCTATTGCGGTATTCATGCGAAATAATTATCTGATTCTTATAATTAATAATCATTTTTCTAAGTTGTAAAAATCAAACTGCAATAATTTCTCAGAACACTTAGGTACACCATGACATTAATGATAATACGATACTGGACAGTGAACATATTGAACTCCCTCTAACATCCGAACATTTCCGGGATTCGCTTGTCTGGTTTCGCTCTGCCGATCTCTTTATGAGGTCTTATAAAAATCAAAGTGTCCGTCACTCGATCCCAGTCATTATGCCCTTTGTCGTGCTCCCGTCAACTTGAAATCAGCACTACAGCCTAGAGATGTTGCCTTTGTGCGGGACAAAGGCGGGACGGACGGACAACTTGTTTCATGCACCTGTGGCTTTATAAAGAAACATTGTCTGTGATATTGAATGTACCTACAGGATATCAGAAACCTACACCAATTTCTTAACTCTCCGCATGCCTGATGAATTTATAGCATCAGTTATGCCTGGTAGGGACCCTGCGATAATTATTATTATTTTTCTTTTTCATTCTTTTTTCTTTTTAAATTTATGTTCTAATAAACGAATGTAAAATATTTCAGAAATTATATCTCCTTAAATCACCATGAGTCAAAAACAATCCCATGAGACAAAAACAAACCCTTTAGCTAAAAAAATGTAACGCATTTTATAAACATGTAAAATTAAAAATTTAACAAAATCTTCAAAAATGACGCATTGCGTGTTGTGCAGGAATCATTCTTCAATTTTTAACTTGATAAATAATATTTGTGATTACGCTACGATAGAATTTTTTGAAAACGAAAGAATTATATGATGGCTACTTGCAAAACAACTACGTCGGATGCCTGGTAGGGTAGGTGAGACACGTGCAAACTTTCACGAGGTATGCAGTTCAGCGTGGGCAGAATAATGTTCTATTTGGTCAATGGTAGCGTGATTTATTAGAATTCTTAAATTGTTACTGCTGTTGTAAAATGCACCGGGTCTGTCAGACCCTGGCAGGCATGCGGAGGGTTAAGTATTCTGTTTTGAATATTCGATTTCAGTAAAACTAATATGGAAATGTGCGTACTTTACAAAGGCTGCATATTTTTGGTTGAAATCGTGGCTCTTATGTTATAAAATTAGAAACTTAGAACCTTTTGCAAAGGGATATTTCTTGTGTTTTGTTATTAGTGGATGCTTGACACTATCAAGAAAACCAAATAATTGAGTCCGAACATGTCTCCTGAATTGGAAAAACAGTGGCTTTTGTGATAATTTTTTTTTGTAATATTTTAGAAAAAAGTGTTAAATGGGCATCATAACACACACTGCTAGAAGAATCAGATTTTTCATCCAATCATTTTAACAAGTACTTAGTTCCGTAAGTTGGGCTTGCATCCAGAAAAATGCTTATAATTTATTTTCTCTTATTTAATCAATCAAAAACAAAGTTTCCTCAGAAATCACAAGACTTGTAAGTAGGTACTAAAATACCTACCTACCTATAAAAAAAAATGGTTTATTCCAAAATTTGTGCAGGAACAGGGCAATCAATACAATGCTTATAATTTTTCGAAATAATGCAAACATGGACAACAACATTACATATATACAACAGAATAGAAACAGACAACAAAGTCAAAGCTTAATTCAAAATAAAAAAAATATAAAATGTAATAATGAATACCTTATTAAGGAATTCAAAAATTTATCCAAAGAAACGTCACCATCTCAATGGCAATTCTCATTTCAAACTTTTTTCGGGCTGATAGGTAATATTGATTATTCCAATTTGACAGCACGTTGGAAGAACCACGCTCATGCGAACTCCGGCGGGATAAAAAGGTAGTATTGACACAACCACCACCTTGACCCGAGAACTAAGCGTGACAAACAAATTTACAGACAGATGAAATGCCATGAGGTCAAATTAAAATAGGACTTCGGTACGCTCAGTCAATCATGTTTAATTTATTAGGTTTACCTAAATTATTAAAACTTAATTATAATAAAGTTATATTTATCGACGGTCCTGAAGAACAATGTCTGGTGTGCGATTGTGTATGTTTGCAGTAGAGCTGTTTAAAGTTACGTCTAGGAATATTTACTCTTCTTGAAATCAAGAAATATAGCACATAAAAAAATCATTTTCATAGATAAGTTTTAATAAATTAATCATTTGTTTATTAAGAAATTGTTAATTATCACAAATGACCAAAATAAAATTAGTAAATAAGTAAGCCGCCATAATAGTCAATCCTGATAAATTGAATATTCATTTTGGGTTTAAAGAAGAAGTCTGTTCAGATGTTCCACATGAAAATTTTGGGTTGGTCTATCCAAACACCCTCAAGGTTGTAAAATTAATTCTGGTTTTGTGTCTGTACACAGACGCACACATGTGAGTATCCTGGAGAGCTAGCAATCCACAGTGGGCCTTCAAATACATATCTGCCTACGACGTATGTTAAGATACTTTGGAGACGTTGCTCGCCAAACTGAGGACTCTACCTTGGAGAAACTCATAGTCACTGGCAAAGTGGAAGGCAGAAGATGCATACGAAGATCATCAATGCGTTGCAATGATCAAGTATCAGTGGCGTCTGGTACGTCGGTATCCGCAGCTCTTCACGCAGAACAGGACCTCGAGAAGTATCCTTTTTCTTTCTTTATTTTTCTCCTTTCTTTTTTGTTACCTCCTCAACTTCATTTCTGTTATATTCATATATGTATATTTTTATATATGTATGTGTACACATATGCATATGTTTTTATGTATGTACACATGGCGATAACATTTTGTGTATGTGTACACATATGCATATGTTTTTATGTATGTACACATGGCGATAACATTTTGTATATGTGTATATATGTAGGTATGTGTGTATATCTACGTGTGTGTATGTGTATACTTACATATAATACCCTTTTTTCCTATTTCACTGTTAAATTCCTATCTTTCGTTTTACACATAAAAAAAATACTGTTTTTTTCTTTGTTAAATTGTGCTTTACATTCGTTTTCTCCGTCTTTTTTACTCGAGCTCTGCTCTAAAAAAAGGTGTAATACTTATTAATTAATGTATTTTTAAAAGAAAAACTTTATTTAATTTATAAAAACATGTAACCTCTGTACCATTATATTCAATAAATAAAAAATTAAAAAAATAAAAAAAAAAAAGTGAAGGAACATTTTCCATCATGGAAATTGGAGTGGGGGTCACGATCCTCAGCAATGAGGAACCGACATAAGAAAAAGTCTATCCGTAATTTTAGAACATGGATTTGCTTTCGAATTTAAGTGGTGTTATTTTCAAAATTAGAACTTATTATGTGAAAAATTCAGACGGATAATAAAGTGGGTAAGTATATACCAATAATGTTATATTTTTATGGAAAATTATTGTAATTTATTTGTGGGATTAAAATAATATTTAATTTTTAATATGTCTGCGCTAGTACCTACATATTAGTATTATAATAGAGCTTTGCAATCATACACAAAGTAAGGCAGCCATAAATAATTAAAAAAAATAAAACGTTGGTAATTCAAAAATGGAAATATGAGAATGACAAAAATGACGGAGTGCAATAAATTAAAATTATTGATTTTTCACTGCAAAAACATTTATTTTGCTCATTTCTATAACAAAAATAACTTTCAGAGCCATTTGTGTTGTTGTATATCCGTAGATACTCACGTGACGAATTTTCGTTATTTGTTTTTGGGATGTTAAGCCGTGATGCGCTACCTCCTTCTTTAGCCAATGTTTCGGACAGCGTTTTTTTTTTTTTTTACATTAACTCCACACAGGAGGCCCTGAGGAAAAAATAATTTCCCTCAGGGCCTATGTCATCTTTGAGGATGCTGTGTGGAGGGTGTTTTTAAGAGGAGGAAGGAGTGAACATGGGTCTTGAAGAGACCCATATTGTAGGAGGGAGGAAACACAGAGGCCGGCAAATCGTTCCACAGCCGAGCTGTTGAACTCAAGAACGAGTCGTAGAAACGACCCGTTCTCATGTGACTAATGTCAACCGTGTACAAATGTTGAGCGCGCGTTTGGCGTGTTTCCCGACTATGCACCGGTGCCGAGGGGATCAATGACGCTAGTTCCTCGGAGCATCTTCCATTGTAATACCGGTAAAACAAGGACAGCATTCCCACCTGGCGCCTGTGCTCTAAAGATTGCAATCCGTTAGTTAAATTAGGAGAATCTATCAAACGGACCGCCCGTTTCTGCACAGAGTCAAGGGTTTTTTTCAGGTATTTTGGGGCTCCAGACCAGAGGTGGCTGCCAAATTCAACCGTGGGGCGCACTTGCGATTTGTACAGGGCTAGCAGTTGTGTACTATTAAAGTATCTGCGTGCCCTGTACAGTATGCCCAGTTTCTGAGAGGCTAACTGATGATGGACAACGTCGCATCATCGCAACATTGCAACATGAGGAGTTTGGGCCAAAAGTCACTTTCTAGTCTTTTGGGGTGATGTTTTACAAAAAGCATGCAAAGTATTTTTTTTTAAATATAATAATGTTGAATTTGTTTAAAGTTTAACAAACGCTGGTCTCGCATGTAATTCAGTGTTAAAATAAGATAATCTTCCTTTAGAAACATTGTTTGTCTCAGTCCTCTTTGCTTGCACTTTGCATTACAATACGGTTCAGATTTATATTGTTCAGAACAGTGTTTCGCAATATTCTGTAATATTTATTGAAGAACAAGCGAGGTCTGTATAGTAATAAAAAAAATATATTTTCGCAACGTTTTTAAATTATTAGATACGCAGATGTAATTACATGGCAAAATAAACTATGAAATACATCGGCGTGCGCAAATGAAATTAATGTAATATGTATTGACACTGTATTGTTAAAAAAGGTAAACATGGGACCTACTTAAAAAATTGGAAAATGAAGATATTAATATCTTGAAATCATGGTTTGATAATAACATAATCACACTTAATGCAAAAAAACAACACATGTCTATTTTCCTTACAGAAAATACCTGATCATAAAGGTAATATTGTAATCCACAACGAAAAATGTGATCATGTACCTGTGAACAACATAGTCCTAATTGTACCGCAAATATTCTCTTCTTCAAAAATTAAATATCTCGGTGTGATCATTGATCAAAACCTGAAGTGGAATTGTCACATTTCAGAACCAGTGAAGAGAATAATGAAATGTAATTATATATTTTTTAGGTAAAGAAATATTTTAAGAGTAAATAAAATTTAAAATGTGAACTATGCCCCTGTTCACTCTTTACTTATCTACGGAATTATAGGTTGGGGAGGATCTTACAAAAACAATCTAAACTCAGTGAAAGTTTCGCAAAGAATCATCACTAGTAATATTTAAAAAAAATCTACCTTCTCAACAGAATCACTTTTTAAATTGTTTCCAGTACCGTTGATATATTCAAGCAAGCTTCCATTATAAAAATGTTTAAAGTAAAAAAGAACAAAGAATTTCAAGAATTTCACAAACTGATGAGAAACAAACTGATGGGAAACCAATTTATTACACCTAATTTTAAAACAACTCAAATGCAAAATCATTATATTTTCCAAGCCATAAAAAACTACGATAACTTCCATTCTGAATTGCACTGTATCACCAACCAATAGAACAAATAAATAAAATTAAACAATTTTTCCAAAAAAATTACAACTTATAACTTACAACCTAAGTAAGAATCGTGGCTCCCGCATCAGGCACAAGAGCTCCTCTTTTCTGATAAGGTATATGTACATGACCAAAAACGACATTTAACATAATATTTGTAAAATATATGTATATATGTAACCTATCTTTTTTATATTACAATGAAAGAAATAAAATGTTATTTCACATACAATTGTTATAAAAATAAACCAACAATGGTACTCTTAAAAGTATCTCCCTAGTGAAAGGCCATTATTCAGAATCGACATGTTGCTTGACAAAAGCGAATGCGACGATTAATTCTAAATTACTATTTTAAAATAATCTTTATTGTTTTACATAAAAATGATTTGGACAAATTGAGGTTACATAAAAATGATTTGGATAAATTGAGGTTATCTTACCGTATCCTCTGAAAAGATTTAAAATCAAATTGTCAATTACTTTACAAAAAATGTGAGCGTAAACTACATAAAATGTTTTTTTTTTTTTAAATAGAAATGTGTGAACGCACATAAGGAATAACTATAAAAATATTGATTTTTTTATTAAAATTACCTTTATTCCACCAAGTATTGTAATAACGGCGCCATAAATTCCATTTATTATTACGTAATGAAAATGATAAAAATAAGAATTGATTTACGAATTTAAGAATTTTAGAATGTTGTGCATTGTTTCCGAAATTAAATTGTTTAATTATTTACGCTAAAGTTGTGGCACCTCCGGATAGGTTCACCTGCATATTAATGGTAGGAAGTTGATAGATTCGTATGGAACAAGGAAGTTTAAGGTGTTTATCTGTGATCGGTGAAAAAGCGTGTGCTTTCTTGTAGCCGGGAACCATTGTTCTAGAATAAAAAGTTACGACTCCCAAAGCTTTTAACGCGCGGAAAAAATCATTTCCCGTAGATATTGTATTACGGACTGTAATGTTTTTGCTACTTGGGTTCACTTTAAAAAATCTTCAAAAAATGTGTGTTTTTTTTTTTTTAAATGTGAATCCCGTACAAGAGTCTCAACCGTTCCTGAACCGTCTGGAGCCAGTGAAACTATCGCATTACAAATCGGTATGTTGTAGGAGTGAAGCATGTGAGGAGGGAAAGAAGACTGGAAAAAGGAATATGGAAAAGTACCTCCAAGGCTAAAGTCATTTCAGGCAATGTTTTATTTCTGAATGTTGACCTATGACCAGGGTGATTGATATTGAAAGTATCTTCTATTCTGGAATGTGCGGCAAATTTACTCCACATTTTTTAATTGCTTAATATTGTGAAACACCACAAATTAATTCAATTAAATTTACTTACACACGCCGGTATTTGAACCTGTGACATCCGGATTCAAAGTCGAGAGCCTCGTCTGTCAACCATGTTTATTTCAATATTTTTTTACAGTGAATGTGAACAGTGGTGTTTTTATAAGCTGTGTACAACCATAATTATTATAAACGTTATCAATATATAACTAAGTAATTTCGGTTTTCCTGCGTGAAAATATTCACGTTCGTTTAACGCATATTTGCTTTGAAATTACGGCCGTTTCGCAATTAGTTCATTTAAAATATATAGTGTATTTTCGGCACATTCCAGAGTGGAAGATACTTTCAGTATCGCCCTGGTGTAAGACCACCATTCAGAATTGAAACGTTGCTTGATATGGCTTTAACCGTGTTTTGTGACCAGATCTGAATAGCCAGGAACTTCCCCATCTTCCTCTTCCCTATTGCCTTCCCCTCCCCAATACCTTAAGCCTCACAACATACCCCAATTGGGGATGCCATTTTCTCACTGGCTCCAGACGGGAGCAGTTTGGGACTCTTATGCGGTACTCATAAAAAAAATGTGTCAATTTCAAAATTGGAAATGATTCTTTCAAACAATAAAGTAGGTACCTACCTATCAGTACCTTATCAGAAAACTATTTCATTTTTATTATTTAAATAATATATCTGTAAAAGAAATGTTTATTTCGTTTGTTAAAAATTTTGTCAGATTCCGTGATTTTTCAAGTTTACTAACGGAATTCATTCAAAAGTGTAATTTCTGAATGCCTTTCTCATCTTTTAACCAAAAAATATAATTGCTATATTTTAAAGAAAGTTGAGAAAATTTGTGTTTAAAAGGCAAATATTTCATAACGTAAGCTTTCAGCCCTACAAGTTCTATAATATCCCGTGATTTTTCATATAAAAATAAAATTTTAAAAAATCAGAGTAACTACCTACAGTTTTTCGCAGACATGATGCTTGAACTATGTTGTGTGATCGCTGTAGAGTTCTGGGTAGGTAGTTTAAAGGTTCTTCCACTACTTGACCGGAGAGAGACTGAGAAGTCATTTTCGGATGCATGATGCAAATCAAATTCCGATACCTGTTTCAGGTATGTTAAATTCACCTGCAATAAAATAATAATGGTCAGGGGTTGAGAAACACTGTGACCATGAACCAGAACAATCCTCAGGCTGCCGGGACCGTTGGACCGCGACCCGCGATTAGCATATTGTAAAAATACATTTCACACGTCACTTCAGGCAGTTAATTGCAAGTGCGGATAGCAGTGCCATAAAATGTACATACATTCCTACATTGCAGCCTTAAATACTCTGGCAGGCTTTAATTTTTATTAATTGAGGCTCTTAAGTGGCCGATAGAATCAATTAATTAAATATGCTAAAATTCTTGTGTACGATGTAGTCAAAACCCTTGAACAGTGTGATCTGACATCATTTGATTCTCGCAGCTTTTATGTCTAAAATTTCTAGATCAATGCAACTGAGGGCTTCCGTGGTCGAGGGGTAATGCTCTAGACTAGCCATCCGGATGTCGCGGGTTCGAATTCCGGCGTGCGCAATTATATTTTATTTTTTTAAGAGGAAACATGGTCGCAGAGAAATTTTAATAACACATTTTGTGCGGAAAAGGCAGTTCTACCTCTAATTGATTTTTTTTACATTAGCTCCACACAGGAGGTCCTGAGGGAAATAATTCCCCTCAGGGCCTATGTCATCTTTGTGGATGCTGTGTGGAGGGTCTTTCTAGGAAGGAGAGGTGGGTAGTGTCGCCAGGAGTGACGGACATATGAATCTATCCACTGAATACATCCGCTGCTGTGCAAGGTGACGTTCCGAGAGATTGCGGCTGGAGAGGTCAAAGGGACTACCTTAACCACTGTAGCTGGTGAGCAGACGCATCCGCCACTATGACTTGGACAAACCTCATACCATGAATCCGAGAACCCCTGCTAAGTCACCAAATGCAGCGAATCACTTGAGGTGACCCTGGCAAAGGTGTTGGTTATCCAATAAATGGTTTCCGGGGCCGAATACTGAAAATACATTGTCGTTAAATAATTTTGTACGAATATTATACATCGTTCTCTTTGTAAGGATTCCAATTATACTCGTTTGTTAGTGAATGAAATGTAAAAATAATAATAAAAATAAACATTTGTATGTAATACAAGACAAAGTCAAATCTTCTTATCTCGCTGCCTTTTGTGTGGAAAATATTTTATCAAAATGAGACTTACACTTTAGCACTGGAGATGTTAATTTATTTTAATGATTTGTACCAAATTGATAACCAAATTTTTCGTAATGTAATAAAAAACATACATTTATAACGCAAACGTCACTAAACTGCTAACAAATGACTTTAACTTTTGTTTATGGATTTTATATATACAAAGAAACAAATAATTAATAATAAGAAATAATTTTTCTGTTTATGGATTCAATATATACAAAGTAGCCCAATTTTTTTTTCTGTTTATGGATTCTATATATAAAAAGTAGCCCAATATTTTCTGTTTATGGATTCTATATACCTATACAAAGTAGCCTATATTTTTTTCTTTATGTGGATTCTATATATGCAAAGTTGCCTATAATTTTTAAGTTTATGGATTCTATATATACAAAGTAGCCTATAATTTTTCTGTTTATGGATTCTATATACATATATACAAAGTAGCCCATAATGTTGGACAATAGTTTTATAGTTGGAATGTGGCGAGGACTATGGTTAAATAAAATCGTCAAAATCCGTCGTTATCCATCCCTCGTCCGCCCAAAATAAAGTAGTGGAACAACCTTCTAGGCTCTAGGGGGAAGGGGATGTAAAGATTTTTGAAAAAAAAATATTAAAAAACTGGGTATCATTTATTATGTTTTGATTAGTTCTGAATATTGTTATTTATTTTGAACAAAATATTTTCCACTATTTCATCTGTACTACTTAGGTAGGTATATCTATACCTTTGCTAAACCTCGGTTTGAATCGTTATACCCCTCGATCGTGAATTAGCCGGTCGCTGGCTGTATTGTATGCTAATGTGGCTTCGGTAACACCTTCTGCTAATCCGTGTTGCAAGTATTTCCGTTCGGTTTATTGCGGGGGATTAAGTAACGTATATGTTGGCAGAAAATCATTTTTAATTTATTTTTTTGAGTTCCTTTCTTCGGCAATAAATATTAAATGTTTTTATAAACCCGTGCGGAAGAAAACTGCTTCAATTTCCACAGCTGCTGTCCCATATTATGTTTTTGAGTGGGGTGTGAAAGTCTTTTTTTACCGGGTAAAACATCCGTTTAGAGGTCGATTCCGATATTCTTATCGCAGTCGCAGGAATAATCAAATCTTTTATATATTTTTTCCAAAGTAGGTAGGTACCTATAATACTCTATGAATTAACCCTAACGCAACCTGCTGTCAACAAACATGAAGACATGGAAATCAACAAGCATAGTCAACAAACATAAATATGAAGTAATCATTAGAAAAAAATCTTCCAATCCAAGTAGTGAGAAAGACTATGCATAAACTGCTGTACTTCAAAATAGTGCACTTGTAATAATCATTGTTAAAAAAATATATATAAAAAAATTTAAACAAATTATTTTTATCCATACGAATGGCACTATGGTGTGCTGTGTATTATTTTTATATTTCTTTACATTAGCTCCACCCAGAAGATTCTGAAAAAATCATCATCTTTAGGGATGCTGTGTGGAGAATATTTATAGGGAAATGAAGGAGAGGAAGTTCTGGAGAGAAAAAAGGTAAGTGAGGGGTAGGAATCTGGGAGTCAATGTGTCCAGGAATTACATACCAGTTTGAATCCATCCCTCTCAATGCGGCGCATGGCGATGGGTCGCGAGTGTCCGGCTAGAGAGGTCCCTCAACGAGTCTCTCCTAGATAAACATTACACCGTGAACCCGGATACCCCTGCTAAATCACCAAACATAGCAAACCACTAGGGGTGACTCTCTTTAGACACAAGTGGTTACGCTCTACGAAAGGAAAACGTTTTATCTACTACTTGAAACCATATTTTTATGTTAAAATATAAACTTATCTTAATAAAAACAATAATAGAGAGGGCCCTTTTCGTGCAAAAGTTATCTCAAGAGAGCTGTACAATTTGTTATGAATTCTTAGGCTCAACCCAATTTTATTATTTACAAACAATGAAATATAAAACATACCTGACAGTTAATTTCCGATAAACACACTTTTATTAGAGAATTTATGCTTGACTATTTATTTACGAACATAATTTGTTTACGATCTAATTACATGAATTCGATGCCAATCTCCCAAACACATTGTAAAAACGAAGAACTGAAGTTAAATTTCCAAAACACCGTACTGTTCTTTAGCAACATTATAGAATCGACATAAATCTTTGCGATGCAAATTAAATCGTGTCGTATACTTCCGACCAAACGTTAAATTACTTACTTAAATTCCCCGCTTACAAATACACACACTTTTGAATATAAGTGAGAAGAAAAAGAAATTTTAATACTGCCAAGCAACTGTTTACAGACTTCAATTACACAGCACAGGTATTTTTCTCTGTCATCTGGCCAGATGGCGCATCGATATCAAACAGTTCTAGTCCAGTGGCGTTCTCACATCCTGCCCCCTGCCCACTGCTCATTGCCAGCGCCCAGGGGCCGCTCAGTATACACATACCATACTCTCACACAGGTACTTCTTACCTACTTACTGGGCATGTGTCCTGTAATGAACACCACCACGTGATGTGGTTGGTTTCTGTTTGTACCTTGGATGAAAATATATTTTTTATGGGAATTAAGTGTCCCAATTACTCCTAACCGCTTAGAGCCAGTGAGACTATGGAGTTTCCGATGGAAGAACGTTGGCAAACTGAAGTTGGGAGGGGAAGAAGATGGTAAAGAAAACATTTAGGTACCTAACACGGCTAAATTCAGTTCAAGCAACGTTTCAATTTTGGATGGTGTTCTTACATCTGAGATTATCTTCCGCCCTGGAACTTGCTGTAAATATAACTTACTTTAAATTAATCTAATGTAATTATTTTTTTTAAATTTCATCACAAATAACAGTTCCTCAAATAAGAGTAGAAAACATAGGAGGGCGCCACTGTTGTTCAAATGGCAATACTGATCATGGTGGTAATCTAAAGCTGTGTAACCCACATTTGTATTAAAAATTAAAAAGGCATTAAAATATTTTTCATTGCAATAAAGATACCCACTGAAAAAATTAAAATTGCATTTTATTTTTTTTTTTTTTCTTTAAAAAGAAAGACAAACATTCCCGGGTTACGAATAACCCAACAATGTTTGAAAATCTCCTACTACCACCACATAAAGCCGAAAATGTTGCTTGTGTTGTGAAGGAGGACTTAGCCAGGCGAGGAATCGAACACGGGACGCCCGGGTGGGACCCAAACGCGATGCCCACTCAACCACTGACCAGTCAAATATATATATGCATAATATGCATATTCGTATATTATTAATTTAACTGTGCAATTTGTTGTTAACATAATGAAGAATAACGATATTATAATAAAATATAAAGCACGCTTTAGAAATTACTCACAATTATTTAATATTAGCTTAAATAATTGTGAGTAATTTCTAAAGCGTTACCCGGGCTTTAGATCATTTCTCTAATTTTATATCTGAATATATTTAACTCATTCGGATCAAAAAGTAGTGTAACTAAACTCACCAAAAATGATTCTTCCTTTCTACCTACCGTTAAATTCAAATTTATGTTGTATTAAATGAAACCCAATCACTTTGTTAAACACAATTCAATAAAATTTATGTCATTAAGTAGGCACCTTAACAACAGAGTTTCTCCGATTTTTTTTTTTCTTTGAACAATTTTTTTTTTTAAATGTGTATACAGTGTTCTGAATTTTCAGTGTCATTGCACTTTAAAATAATATTTGACAAGAAAATTGGTATTGCCAGCCTACAAATTTTGTACCTCTTCACAATTTGGGAGGCGGGAATGGGTACCGCCGCCCCGGGAACCTTTATTGGATAACCAACACCTCTGCCATAAGTCACCCCAAGTGGTTCGCTGCGTTTGGTGATTTAGCGGGGGTGCCCGGGTTCATGGGGTGAGGTTTGTTCCAGGTCTTGGAGGCGGATGACTAGGACACACTGAACCCCAGATTCCTACCAACCCTTTAAACCCTTTTCCTTTCTAGAACTCTCTCCTCCTTCCTTTCCTTAAAAATAAACCCTCCACACAGCATCCCCAAAGATGACATAGGCCCTCAAGGAAATTATTTTCCTCATGGCCTCCTGTGTGGAGCTCACGTAAAAAAAAAGCCGGTCTCTCTTGACCCATCACTTTAAACCCCAGTGGGAGGGGTGGACTCATACGTCCGTAACTCCTGGTCACACTGATCTTAGATTCCTACCTACTCTGAACACCATTTTCCTTCTCAGAATTTCCTCTCCTTCGTTTACGTAAGTAGATCTTCCACACAGCATCCCCAAAGACGACTTAAGCTCTGAGGGAATCGTTTTTCTTCAGTGCCTCCTGTATGAAGCAAAGGTAAAAATCTGAAATAGAATTCATAATTTATACGGATTTTGCAAGAAACGTAGACGCTTTTAAAAGCATTATCTGTGTTTCTTGTTGCTTCGATCTTAGGTCGTCTTTCCCATAATTTATAGATACCATTCTGTATAAACCATTTATTTTGTTCCTTCCGCCTTTCATAATACCGATAATATAAATATATTTCAATCATAAATAATGTTTATTATCACATTGGCCCAATGTTCTGTTCGGGATTCCACCCCAGAGAACGAGCAATCGTATTTATTTCCATCACTAGGCTACCGCGTTGGATGCAATATTTTCCAATAACACGTAATAATATCATCGAATCTGAACCTCCCCGTTCTGAGGGGATGGGAGTGTTAAGAAAGAAATAGGGTAATGCGTTTTCAGGGGTGGGTCATATTATTATGATACCTACCATTTCACCCCAAAAAAATAAAAATTGAATTCAGTTATTACTTTAAAATTTTTGGAATAACTTGATGAGTAAAGTCTTTCACTTTAATACAATTTCAAACAGAAAAATAAGAAAAGAATTCGGTCGCATCTAGGAATTGAACCCAGGACCTTATCCTTGCCGGGGCTTGCTCTAACCACTGATCTAATTCAAACTTATCCCTTTCGGTTGTATATAACTGTATCATACTTCGACTAAGAACTACCAATACTTTCTTCTTTTTCTCAATGCATGTTTTCAAATTTTCGTTTGAGAATCGCACATTATCTGTACAGGGCACTGGAAGACACTTCCAGTGCCCTGTACAGATAAATCCCGCAATTATACGTAGATACTCCCAGTATCACCCTGGTGAAAGTCCACCGCTTAGAATTAATTTGTGTTGTTTCACAATTTAATTTAAATACTATTATCACCCTGGTAAAAGATAAGCATTAAGATTTGAAACGTTGCTTGAAATGGCTTTAGTCGACATTTGGTGACCAGATCTGAATAGCCAAATACTTACCAACCTTCCTTTTCTCCATCTACCTACGTCCCTTCCCCAGCTGGGGTTACAATTTCAAGAAAAAAAAATACTGCCAACTAGGAAGATTTTGAAAACAACAGTATAGGATTAAATATTATTTTATTACCTATGATTACCATTTTGTATTCTTACTTATCAGTCATTATGTCTCTTGATAAATATTTCATCACGTATTTTTTTTTAATGCATATATCATTAAGATGAAACTATACGTGCAATCCTGACGACGAATCTCTTTACGACGAATCGGTTTACATTATGAACATCAAAAAATTTTCTACGGATAAATTGAAGCTTTTATTAGCTTTTCTATGTATTGGAATTACAATAAAATTATTATTAACATAACAAAAAATATAAGCGTAAACCAATAAAAAAAAGTTTTTTCATGACTTAATTATGAAAAAATATAAGAAATATATTTTTTTAAATACCCCTTAATGGCTAAGACTATTTTGAAGGTTTTGTATGTTCTAACTTTTTTTCATTCTTATGAAATTTTGCACGAACGACGCGCGATTTAAAATTTTGTAGGCATGAGCATCGAAATATTTCATCGTTTATATTCTTCTTAAGCTCTAACTTTTTCCATCTTATATCTAGTTAACATCTATTCTAAAACTATTGTAATAATTTTATTCTACTACCTACGTACTGAAATTTGAACTTCATTGTTATGTAACCCACAAAAAACTGCAAGACTTTTAGCTTCCTTAACATTTACATAGAGTTCATTGGACATTTTAAAACCTTTATAATAAATATTGATTTTTATTCCCGAAAAATTTGTTTGAGGAAGCCTAAAATCTTTGCAGTTTCTCGTATGGTAGCATGAATTGTCTAATATACCTACTAACATTACTCAACATATAATCGGGTAACATTAATTTAATTTTTTAACATATCTTAGTATATATATTTCTTCTGTCCGTGTGTATGTCACTGAACTCCTCCTAAACGGCTGGACCGATTTTGATGAAATTTTTTTTGTGGGTTCAAGGGGATTCGAGAATGGTTTAGATTCACAATTTGGTCCACTGGAAAATGTTCTTTTAATTAATTTTTTTTTTCTAAAGAGTTGTTGATTTTGGAATATTTTACATTGGATCCGGCAGACTGCGCTACCATCGCAGTATCGAATATTCAATATTATTCTATTTTAATCTTAGTTTGTCCCGAGAGTTGTGTACAGGACAACGTCTGTCGGGTCCGCTATAAATAAATAAAATAAATTGTGGAACATTCCAGAACACTCTCGAATTTTGTCCTGAGCGAAGCCGGGTAACCCAGCTATTACTTATAAATAAATACAAGGGTATTTATTGTAGACAATGAGTAGGCGCAGAAAAGGTATTGAGTTGGCGTTGCATGGTTTTTATCCCTGTATACCTGCTTAACACAACATAGACTTCATGCCTCTGATCTGAATTATTTCAATGACTTATTTGTAATTTTTTTCGATTATAAAAATAAATTTAACCGTCATTAAATAAGTCATATTTTACCTGCTTACCAAAATAATATGAAAACTCCTTTAATGAAGTAATTATAGCAAGAATCCTAATTTGCAACTATCAAAGAAGACATTCCATGAATTATTTAACAGTCTCCATACATTATTATCAGACAAAAATAATGCATAACCAACGTCAACTTTGTAACATCTAGGAATCTAATACCTACACTAGGTGCATATTAAATAACTAACAACCTTACTGACGTCATATTTTTCCACGTGCCGCCTTTGATCTCGAATATGAAATGATAATGTCATAGAGAGAACTGAGAAATCTCTAAGTAATCCCAATGCGTTAATGCATAAAGCATTTTATATGAGACTTGGGGTGAAATCTTTCCCATTAGAGAGATATTATTGGAGATTCTTAATGTTATCTCGATAATAATTATGTTGAAAAATAATTTTAAAAAATGCGGCTAAGTGTGTTTAGTACTTACTATAAAAATTTAGTTCTTACAAGAATTCAAATCATTAATTCCAAAGTGAATTATTTTGTAACAAAATCGGTAATGTCCGACCGAAATAGGGGTTTCTACCGAAACCGAAACAGAAACCGAATCTTCGGTATCTGTCTCAGTTTTGGCCAAAACCGGAACTTTTTTAGACATATTAAAAGTCTATTGTTTACTGAAATTTGTCTTATTTTTTTACACTTATACAGATAGTTAACAAATCATTTTATACTTTATTACCATGTGCCTAAGGGCCCAAAAAAACAATAATTGAAGTATGTGAAAAAATTATATACCTATCTGTTTTTTTATATTAGTGCTATAAAATAAACAAACATTTTAAAAAATTAAAAAAAACATGTTCTTGGATCAAAAATTTGTCAATAATCAATAGATACATTATAAAGGAAAGACGTCATTAATTGAGTATTATAATTTTAATTGCGTTTAAGAAATCAAAAAAATCTTATTAATCTTGTTGAATGAAATTAAAAAACAAGAATTGATGTATGTGAAAAAATCATTTCAGCAGGTTTTCTGCCGAAACCGAAACTAATGCCGAAACTAGATATTTTTGCCGAAACTTGCCAAAACCAAAACCGAAACCGAACCTTCGGTCGGTCAATAAAAATCGGTATTTTACTCTTTATTTAAAACTAGCGATTTCCTGGCATGAGTTGCAATGACACTTAATTAATAAATTGTTTCTCCCCCTGTCTCATTCGTCCCGTTCCTCTTCCACCGCCCCTTCTTCTCCCTTGTCTCCTTCCCCTCACGCGTTCCCCTCCGCCTTCCCCGCCTTCCCGCTCCCCTCTCCCGCTCCCCCGTCCCGCCAACCCCTCCTCCCGCGTTCCATAAAGTCAGTCCCAGTAAATTCAGTTTTTTAATAGCTCGCTTGCCACCTATTACAATTTTTTTATTCAAATTTTAATTTTTCGTATTTTACAAATATTCATTTTTGTATATTATAAGAAAAAACAAACCAATTTGATACCTAACACAGCTGTCTATTTAAAATGCCTATAATTCTTAATTACTTAGTAGTACTTCAAGTAAATTCATTAATTTAAAGAGTTGATTCGAAAATTTAATTTTTATTAAGACAATCCAATTGAAAAGTTTTTAATCATTACAAAAACTCTTGTGAGACTGTCAAAAATGTCACAATTTGAATGAGATTTTGCAAACCATCCATGGGGTTTCGAAAGAAACACATTTTAAAAATACTATTTTATGGCTTAAATTATTTGTGACAGCTTCTTTTGATTAATTTTGTTTTCTTTGTAAAATTATTCACAAAATAAATAAAAAAATACTCGTGACCGTGAAAATACAAAATCGTGACCTCGAGACTATATTTGCCAAGCGATTTTTTGCCTTTCACTTATATTCATGTTGATATAAGACACACTAAGACATACCATATACATACCTTTATGGCTTTTAGCTTCCACTTGAATTAAATTAGGTGCGTCTTCCATATCATTCAGTATTGTTTGTTACATGACAACTCCGAATCAACTCAACTCAACACCTCTTTGAAAGTCATTGGAAGCTGTAAAAAAAAAATTAAAAATAGCCCTCAACCTAACCTAACGTAACCTATTTAACCAATTCTTTATATATATTTTTTTAATCACTTTAATTACTTTTCAAAGAAGTGTTGAGTTGAACTCAGTCTGAATTATCCGGTCGCCATATTTTTTACCTCTTTCATTCAGATTGTAATTCTGGACTTGTGCTCATTAAATTTTTCAATTCGTTTTATCGGGGAGACGGATGTTGGAGATTTGATGCCAAATATATGTACGTAGTTACTTCGTCTGAATAAAGCTTTCATATTATTTTAATGGTTCATTCTAGTTTGGTGGCTACACGGTCTGGTAGATGGTTCCGTATTTTTACAGTTACAATAGTGTATTTTTGGCGTTTGTTTGTTGTACATTTGGTACGTCCAAGCTTTTGAAAATGCATATAAGTTTTAAGATTTTCAAGCCAAAAGTATTTTTGTTATTTGTTTTTAGGATGTTATGCCGTGTTGCGCTACCTCCTTCTTTAGCCAAAGTTTCAGACAGCGTTACAGTGTCCATCATCAGGGATCACTAACAATTACACATCTGCCCTGATGATGGACCGTGTTGCGCTACTTCCTTCTTTAGCCAACGTTTCAGACAGCGTTACACTGTGCATCATCAGGGCAGATGTGTAATTGATAGTGATCCCTGATAATGGACACTGTAACGCTTTCTGAAACGTTGGCTAAAGAAGGAGGTAGCTTAACACGGCATAACACCCCAAAAACAAATAACGAAAAAAATAAAATTTTGAAAATGTGTTTGAAATTTTTGACATATTTTTTTTCAGTGTTTGTATATATGTTTGCACCTGTATACGCATGTTGGAATGCATGTTCGCAAAAAAAAAGTATATTTTTTAAATTTTATATTTTTCTCTAAGGAGTTATTTCAACATCTTCTTGATAGCTTATCAACAAGATAACATTTAAATAAATAAACAAATAAATACTCTCAACAGGTTGAAAGCTTGGCTAACTTATTCGATATAAAGCCACTATTTACAATTCTACCGAACAGTTAACTCGGACTTTATAAATAAATAAATCGTACCAACAATTTATAATCTGTGAAAATTACAAAAGCGTTGTTTAAGTACCTACTCGGTCAAACCAAGATCTTTAATCCTTGATCATTGTTTACGTATATCTTTAATGGCGAATTTTTCCATAAATTACCCCTGTGTCTCATTTCCCCGTCTCTCCCGAGCCACTTAGAGGCCTTCCTCTGTCAACTCGCTCCTCCGAATGGCATAAAAATAATCTTATTTATTGGGAGGGGAGAGGGGTGTGAATGGCATTCGATGACCAAAGGGAAAGTAAGTAGCCGGAGAGGAGAGAAGGGTGCATCAGACCCTTTTCGATGTCCGAGAGGGAATGTGGTAATAAGGTTTCCGCCCGCGTATTTATTGGCAGGAATCATTATACAGGCTGCTACAGAAATTTAATTTTTCATTATTATTTTTTATTTTAACTTTTATGAGTAAGACCTAAAATTGTAATATTTAATTAAATGAAGACGCTATGACCGAAGCTCAATCGAAAATCTGGAAACAGAAAAATCAGAAAAAGATATTGGCACCTCTGGGACGAACCCAGGACCTCTCTCCTTCGGGGTGAGCGCGCTGTCCACTGCGCCAAGGTGTCGATATCAAATTCAGTCACTTTTAACTGTATCATATATAATAAAATGGATAAAAAGTTATCCGGACACCATCTAGATTGCATTTAATTCGGGTTTGAATCTTGAATACATAAAGATGGCAGCCAATGAAATATGCGTTAAAAAAATTAAGATAATATGGTTGGTTCTTAGTCAAAGTATAGTTAGAAACCCACTCCCCAGGTTTTTGCTGCTAGGCCCTGCGGGCGGCTTTTATTTTGGCTTCGCCCATTTTGAGCGTAGGTAACCATTTTATAAATCCGATAAGAACTGGTTCCAAAAATAGCCAGTTCCTCGGATCCACTGTGATCCAGTGACAACTAGTCACACGAGTTAAAGTAACCGTGACAGGCAATGACGCCATATGTAATCTCTCTATATCCGGAAAGATGCTTAAATTCTATAAATAAGTAGTATTTATACTTAGGGAAGAAACGTCACATGCGAGCTGCTGACGTAAGTGACGGCATCTTGTGACGAAATCTTGAATTCAAAACCGAATTGCAACGGTGGTTTTGTTTGAAATTCCACGTACACAGATGTTATTTATGGCGCAACGCGTACGGCGTGGCGTCAATATGCACTCGAAACTGAGTTCTGAAATTCAACCACGCAGTTGCTGAGGTTTTAAAAACCACGTTTAACCATCATTTTTAAACCACCATTTTTAAACACCCCGTACCATAGAATCACTAAGAAGCTGGCTAAAATCTTGTAAGGAATGTTTTGGGCTTACTTTCTGTCCGGTCCATCTACAGGGTGGGGAGTTAAATACTAAATATTGTTATGACCCTACTATGTTATGATTTCGGATGCTCTTTAGCGGATAATACGATTTCATATTATATGCGTCCAGACCTAAAATGTACGAAGAAAGTAATATTTTTGGATTTTTACTGATTTTTGCAATATTTGGACATTTAGAGCTTTCGGTTGGAATTTCTATTAGGTAAACTTTGATTTTAAAAGCGTTCCAACAAGTTACATTTTCAGAGCTAGAGAATTTTTCAGGGCGAAGAAAACTTGGTTCTAAAATCTCGAATTTTAAAATTAATTCATTTTATAAGATATCGCCTTATGGGAAGCCATAAGGCTATATCTTAAATATTTTATTACAAAATTTAAAAAGATTTTGGTCTCCGGTGTTATTTTTTTCAATAATATATATTTTTTAAACTCTGTATTGAGGGGTTGTGCGGTTAGTGATTAGTGACAACATGTATAAGATTTTTTTGTTTTTTGATAATCAAGAAATTTTTTGAAGAAACAACCCGCTCTAACGAAGCCAACATCAACTGTGAACGGGTGTTCTGCTCGGGTCCGTCGAGTTTCACGCAAGTGTATCACTGCATCTCAGCTCCTTAGAGCAGGCTCCATTCAAATACCTGTAGAACAGACTCAGCGTATCTACTCTGTGCATTAGAGATGGCAATCATTGTCAATCAGATAAAAGTATCGTAGGGCTCTAGGCCAGAGGTGGTTCCCGAATTCAGTTGTTGGGCATACTTGCGATTTGTACAGGTTTAGTAGCTGGTCAATATTATACTAGACGCCCGATAAAAACGTGGTAATTTTTTTTTGGCGTTGGACATATATCATATGGTTCCATGCCAACTGAGAATAAAGTCAACTCAACACCTCCTTGAAAAGCCATTAAAAGCTACGAAAAAAATAATTTTCAATTAGCCGATAACCCTAACCTAACGAAACCTATTTAACCTTTTTTATATATTTTTTTATTACTCTAAATGATTTATCTGAGATGGTTCTGAGTTGTCCGGTCACCATATCACATACATGTCATGCCTACCAATATTTTTTTTTCTTGAAAATAACTGTGATTTTGTAAAAAAAATCCTTTCTCAACCTAAATATTTGTCATATTTTTTATAGAAAACATGTTTCAGCATCAATACCAAACACATCTGCGCTGTTTGGTCGAACTGCTCGGTGACTTTTATAGCCATGCGTTAATTATCCATTCACTTAAAGGTCTCGACTGGTAGAGAAAAAGTTTCAAAAAAGTTAACAGCCGGTCGTTATTTTGTGTTATGTGCCATCACCACGGCGCGCGGTACAGCATTGATGTATGAAAAACTAGATAACGCGTATATTTGCAAAAAAGTCGTTAATTTATTTGACTGTTGAAAATGGGGTAAGAAATTTTATAATTTTTTTTTGAATAAGTACGATTATTTTTACGATTTAATGTACTTCTATCCATTACGATTGATTGATCTATCCATTACAAATACAACATTACGATTGAAAGGGGTTACTGAATAATTTAGTTATACATAGAACCAAACCAAGCATATTATATGACCTGTGTACGATTGAGTTGACGTGCTTATTAAATATATAGTAAAATTAAATAACTCACTAAGTGCAGATGAAACTTTAGCATTTGGAATTCCCCAGGGGACTGTTATTGGACCGATTTTATTTATAATTTACGTTAACCAAATGTTTAAATTAACACTTAATGGTAAACTTATATCTTTTGCTGACGACACTGCAATAATTATCGAAAAAAAGACGTGGAACCATACTACAAATGCAGCCAATCAGGACATGAAGGTTATAAAAAAATGGTTCGATAACAATTTATTATCACTCAGCACAGAAAAAACATACTATATTCCATTTTCTCTTCAAGAAGATGTGCCAATTAATTTAATTAACATAATAATCCATTCCAAAAATTGTGCAAATGACGGTACATGTAATACGGACTGCGCTAAGCTAAATCATAAATCTAATGTAAAATATCTTGGAATCTTAATAGATAAAAATGTTAAATGGAAAGATCATATAGATCTCACTGTGGAAAGAATAAGAAAACTTATCTATGTATTCTATAACATACGAAACATTTTAAACAAGAAAACTATCAAAATTGTCTATTATGCGCTAATTCAGTCCTTATTACAGTACGGCATTATTGGTTGGGGAGGGGCCTTTAAGATTTCCTTACAGCCCATAATTATAATACAAAGAATAATTATTAAAATCATCCTTAGGAAACCATATGACTTCCCTACTTTAGAGATATTTCGAGAATTTAATGTGCCAACTATCACAGAATTGTATAAGAGAAACGCATTATATCAAATCTACAAAGAATATTTCATCCAAAAAATTCATCCCTCAGATAGCATAAGCAATAGATTCAAAACTAATGGCTTAATAGCCATTCCTATGCTTAGAACGACCACGGCTCAACACCACTATTTATATTTAGGTGTGAGATGGTACAATATATTATTATCCAAAAACAAAATAAATGTAACAGAAACAATGAAATATGAACAATTTAAAAATCAAATTAAGTCCCTGAAATTGGATAATGATATATTGTACCCTTAACTAATTAACATCTAATTAAAAAAATGTATTATTGTTATTGTTTTTTTATTTTTATATCTATGTCAAAAAGTATTTGTATATTTATTTCATTCAAGACATTTAAGTCTTTGATCATTGTATTCACACTTTTCAGAACTATATGTTTTTTTTTATGCGTTTAAATACTCCTCCCATAAACACGAGCTCCTAGAGCTCAATTTATGGAGTAGTAGAACCATAAAATTAATTATTATGTATACCTAGGTAATTATATTATAAATTTAATTATTATTGTTAAAAAAAAAAAAAAAATAAATAATAAATAAAATAATAAAAAAATAATAAGTTTGCTATCAAGGTACACATCAAACACCAAGCTCTTTACATTCCGCTTTAGAGATGGCAGGCTCGGTGTGGAGTGAATAAGTGTACTTAATTATACGTTTTTTTTAAGTAAATGATATTTGATAATGTGACATTTAAAAACATTGATATCTGAACAGCTAACTTTGCAAGTGACCTACACTGTGTAACGCTTCACTTCAGAAAGAGAATGCACAATTTTCATTATTTAAGTGTCGTCAGCGTAAAGTTCATTTTCAGAAATTTGAAAACATGATTTAATGTCATTTAAATAAATTTTGAACAAGAGTGGAACTAGATGGGAATCTTTGGGGACACCAAAAATCACCTCTACAGACTTTGAGAAGACACTGTTGATTAATATTACTAAGTAGGACTTTATTCATCTAAACAGGTCACCACGTTCACCAAGTAGAATGAGTTATTTCAAGAGAATTGTGTGAATTACGAGGCCAGAGGCCTAAGAGAAGTCTGTATCAAGCTGCTCCTCAATTAGTTCATGATCTGAATTTTGAAAGCATGATGAAAGCATAAATGTTCAGAAAGAGCGGATATTAACGTTAATTTGTTGATGATAATGATATTGTATTGTATTGATAATGATATTGTTATGCTCCAACAAACCTTATCAGGGTTTTTGTCATTTATTGTACGTGGTTGGTATCGTTAAGGCGTACCTTGTCCTTTACATACCAATGCCGAACAGTCAAGAAGCCAATCTATCAAGCGAAACTTTCAAAGGATCTGCTAATAGATGCAAGATGCTCACGAGATGAGCAAATTGCTCATGATGTCGAGATCAGTGACTGGGCAAGGCTGTTAAAACTGAGCTGTCAATCAGGAGGGCGGGAGATGACTGGGGACAAGTTATGACTCTGATGAGGTACAGAATTATGTTATGGGTTATAAACGGTAGTAACGATTTGCCTGTTATTAACAAATGATGTTCCTTGCTCTTTGCAATTAAAGTATAATGTGTCGTATGATCATGAAGTCATTCTGCCAACGATTTTTTTCTGTTTTGTATTAATGTAAGATGTCCAAAGTTGTCACGCGGAATACCTAAGTTTTGGCATCAACTGAGGTTCAATTCCCTTTTTTTCTGGAGTAACAAATTTTTTTGTAAGCATAACCTCCATGATAGATTTGTTAGCTCATTTGTTCTGTTTTTAGAGGATGGCCGTTCAAAACATGCTAAGGCTAACGGAAATTTTAATAAATTCACATTGGGTTTGAATTACGTATCTACGAAATTAAATATATTTTGTTAATATTGGAAAAAATTAAATACCTATTGAAAAAAATGTTAGTATCGCCCGGAGAGAAATCGTTATTCAGAACTGAAATGTTTCGTTGTTTAAAATAGCTGTAGCTGTGATATGATTTGATATTTTTACGCCCCAAAGTATTGTAGTGAATATTTTTTGGGGTTATAATGACGTGTTGCCTTCCTTCTTGCTCCTTTTTTAGTCAACAATTCGGACGGCTTTACAGTGTCCATCATCAGAGTAGGTAGTGATGCAGGGTTGTAGCTACCAAATTTCCATTTTCCCACCTTCTTCGTTATTCGAACACTTAACATAGTTCAACACTAAAAAAACGAGAGCAGTTCAAACTTTACCAAAACAATCTCAACCAACAGGAGCCTTGAAAAGTTAGGCCTTAATCAAAGCGGCCTAAGAGCGCAGTTTGATGCTTCGTCGGTAATGTAATGCGTCATTTCCGTTTCATATCTCAACCAATAGGAGCCTTGAAAAGTGACATCATAATCAAAGCGGCCAATGAATGCAGGTTATCGCTTTATAGGTGCTGTAATGTGTCATTTCCGCTTCATCTGAATTTCAAACCACGACGGGGCTAAAGAAGTTTCACTTAAAAAAATTATGAAAAAATCAACCAACCAATCTAACTTAACTGCTGTGTAGTCCCAGAGAGAGAGCGTAAGTACGTCATTGAAGAAAAATATTCCTTCTCAGACGTCTTGTATAATAACGCAAAAGTCACAAGATACTGGAACGATGACGTCAATTACGACCTCTCTCAGGCGCTACTGTGAATGTCAGGAATTTCAGTCAACACTTCTTCTAATAAGTAATACCAATTTAGCAAAATGATTTTTCTATTTAAATCGTGAAAAATGCAAGCTACGAGCCAAAGCATTTAACACCAATATACAACCCACAATCTACAGTGGAATCAACCGATTTAATAACAGCCTTCAACCCCTACAACATGTCATTAGCAATTGATTCCTCGCCACCCTGTCTGTTTATTGACAGGTGTTTTCACGTGACGTGTTCACACCCCCTAACAGGCCTATCAGCCCTATCGGGCCTATTAGGCCTATCAGACCCACGCGCCCGCGGTAACTGTCACAGAAGTAGCTAATGCAGGGGCATGTTGAGTACCTACATGTATGACAATACCTGATTTCGACGTACGAACTTTGTGACGTAGAGATATTTGTACAAACATTCAAACTCACGAGAGAAACAATGTTTTACATTAAAATTTTTGAGACCATGTACTATGTATGTATGGCTACTGGAGCAGGAATGATATTACATTCATAGTGCGGACAATAATAAAAAAAATATATATTCAAAACGTATATTTTATTTATTTATTTTTTATTTCATTTTTATTTAGTAAAATATTTACACATTTATGTACATTATTTAAGAAATATTTTGACTGTCCAACTAGGATTATTCCCGTTTTAGGACAGTCAAATTAGGATAAGTGTGAATATATATGGACCATGATTTATACAAAAAAGAGGGAAAATTGAGGAAATGAAAAGAAAAGAAAGAATAAAACATAAAATTGGAAAGTCAAAAACGTATTAACATATTACTTTAAAAAAAAAAAGGTTTATATGTATAGGTTCTTGAAAAAAAAGGGTTTAAACATATAGTTCACTTGTGCATGCATGGCATACTACAGTTATTAAAATGATAATAATAATAAATAAAAGGAATAAAAATATTTTTACACTTAAACATAAAGGGAACTGGTATGTTTTTAGGTTTTCACGGCCAAAAAGTATTTTTGTTATTGTTTTTGGGGTGTTATGCCGTGTTTCGCTACCTCCTTCTTTAGCCAACGTTTCGGACAGCGTTACAGTGTCCATCATCAGGGCAGATGAGTAAATGATATTGGTGAGTGTTTACTTATGTGTGTCGAATCGATACCGTGCTGCCAGCTCCAGTAATTGACGGCTACACCAAAGCTAAACACAAAAAAACCATGCTGAATGTTTTCTAACACCAGCTCGTAGAGAAATGGAGCTGGCAGCACGGTATCGATATGGGGAGGAAGTTCATACAAAGGTACGACGGTTGGAAAATCTGAGGAAGCGAAGGAACCATTTATTGGGCAACCTGGCTTTCCTCAAGAGATGTAAGGAGGAATCGATCGTACCAGTACACATCCGCATAAAAAGACACATTACATCCCGGAAAGCCGACCGGGTATTCCAAAGAGCGGAAGCAGCGCTACTAAGGGAAAGAATCCAATGTGCGTGGCGAGCTGGATGGAATATCTCGTTGTCTTTTTGATTTACACTTACACCTGAGTGCGACCCTTAAAGATGAAGATTGGAAAAAGGTTGACAGCATGACTTACCATCAAGCACTAAGATGCAAGCAGTCAACAGATGCTAGACAAAAGCAAAAGTTTGAGAGACTCAACCGAGACAAAAAAGGTGATCGAAAACAACTCGATCAGAATAAAGTTGTTATTAATATTTCGAACCTTGAGTTGAGCCCAAACGCGACTTCTGTGCTTGCAAAGGGGATGAATTATGCAGTTGCCCCTAAAAAGATACCTATAGAATCTATCGTATGTGGTGTAGAGACGGCATTACATACAATGATGAAAGTCCACAAAATGACAGAGACGCAAGCAGAGGACATACGTCAAGAGACTTGCCATATTTTGAAAAGGGCATTGGAGGTTATCCACCACATACCCGCCCTGGTATAAGTAACATATGGTTACTCCTTCAAGGCTCTCGCAAGATACTAATTTTTTTTGTTAAACGAAGCTACATTTATTTATTTTTGAACGAATCTAGACCTCCAGTGTCCCTGCATACGTTGTTAGTAAGCAGTATGCAAGTGCTTAACAGGAAACAAAATGCAAAAATATGTTAGTAAAGCAAATATGAATTAAACAGGGCAAAATGAGAAAAAAAAAACTCATTCATGAGACTCCGTGAGCGGCATTGCATCGTGTAAAAAAAACCTGCAAGCACCTGTATTAAATGGAGAACATAAAAAATACAATAAATCTCAAATCAATAGGCAAGTACCAACAAAAAATGTGAATGGCATTCGGTCTGACCATAAACCACATTAGCTTCCGTGTCCCTTAGCCAACCACTCAGTGAAGCCTCAAAGAATGTTAACTGAATATTTGGGGTAAAATACCCGAAGACTAAAAGAAAATTCAGCATTGAGTAGTCAGAGGCAGGACAAAGGACAGTCAAGGTCGCCTGATCAAGCCTCAAGCCTACACATGTCATTGGGGGAGGCGCAAAGATTTGAGAGGGACCTGCAAAACAGATAATGTAAGTAAATATGAAGCAGGAACGAGGTCCATCACACCCCCATACGGGGATAGGGAAATAAAATAATAAAAAAATAAAAGTTGGAGTTCAGTTCATCCAGTAAAACAATGAAAAAGTTAAAGACAAATATAACAAAACAAGGAACATGACCTAAATAACAGGTATTAAAGTAATTATTAATAGAACAAATCGCAAGACAACTATATAATTTTTTTGAAAATATAGTGAACAAAATAGATAAATAAAATATTGCAAAAGAATTAACTATTGTATACAATTAACTATTATATATTTATATATAAATAAAGAATAAACATAATATGTAAAATACAATTGAAAAATATAACAAATAACTAATAATAAAATAACAAATAACAGAAACACAAAATACATATTACATAACAAATAAATCCAAGCAGTAAAGGAATCATAAAGAGTGTCCGTGGATTCAAAAGCAAGATACACCTGGTACCTAAGTAATTTTACAGCTAGTCAGCGACTCTAAGAACAGGCCATCTCTCAACCCAGACTTTCGTGAATTTCCTCAGGCACTCAAAGTTTACCTTATTCGAAACGAGATCTGTATTCCAAACAGGTCTCGTAATAACCTGCAAACCATCAATCATTTCATCTCGAGCATCCGTCAAAATCTCACAGTGCCACAAAATGTGCTCGGCTGTTTGGTCAGTATCACCACAAGCGCAATTGGGATGGGATGATAGAGTCAGTCTGTGAAGTCTACCTCTAAACTCTCCATGCCCAGAAAGCAATTGGGTGATGTGGTGGTCCATTAAAAGATATGCCCCTTCCATTCTGATTTTAACTGATGGAAAGAAGGAGAAGGTCCATCTTCCCATATTCGATCTATCCCATCTCATCTGCCATTCACTCAGCGTTCTTTTTCTCATCATCTTTAGAAGTTCAGGGAGAGGCACTGCTCCACCAGGTATTAATTCAATACCAAGGTGGTTTACAGGTCTTCCTCTTTTCAGACACTTCTTTGTCAAAACTTCCCTAATTTCTAAATCTATTGGCAAAATGCCGGCCAAAATTGGCAAAGCATCCGATGATACTGTTCTGTAGGCTCCTGAAAGCGCCAGTAAAGGGATTCGCTGGCTCCTCTTAAGCGCTGAATGAATGAGTGAATTACCCAGTCGATGTTCCCATACACAGGCACCATATGAAACTTGTGCCACATATATGCATGTGTATAATAGACGGAGCGCAGGGAAACGTAAACCCCATTCAGCAGTTGAGACTCTTCTCAGTTTTAAGAAGAGAGCCTGGGCCTTACTAGAAACGCTTTTAACGTGAGTCAAGAACGAGGACGATCTGTCTAATGTAACGCCTAGATATTTAGTACTCTCAACGAAACGGATTGCGGTATCTCCCATTTTTATGAAAGGGTTTCTACCTCTACTGAGGGAGCCTTTCATAAGGAGACCCACGGTCTTATGGGGAGCAAAAGTCAGTCTGTTTTCCTTTCC